>CM059227.1:15870250-17182750 GCA_030347435.1 Clarias fuscus | reverse complement strand
ACACTTGAATTCAACTCCAGACCTTTTATCTTTTTAATTTGTCATGTAATAATGAGAAAACCTGGCATATCAATCAATTATCTGACCTTTTGTAGCCAGTAAAACTGGAAGGACTTTACAAAAAATGGCTGCAATTCCTAAACAGTTAACACAGTATTTTTGTTAAACTCCTCAAATTAAAGTTGAAAGGCGACACTTCAATCACATCCTGACTGCTTCATTTCAAATCTATTAAAGTGGCATACAAAGGCAAAAAAATAAATAAATTGTGTTGCTGTCCATACAGTATACTTATTCTGCTTCTCATTTCATTCCTCTCGTCTCTACTCACGGGTAACAACCGAGGAGAAATCCATCTTATATTTCCCGAGGTCCACCATAAATTAAAGGCATGGCCTGCACTCACAATGACCGTTCTCATAGCTTCATTATCACATCTTGCCAGCTCTGCTGTAAGGAAATGTCTGTCTCTGTCAGCCTGCCCTCATCAGGTAGCTCACTCAGAAGGTCATGCTAATTAACTCAGGCACTAGTTCAAAGGAATGGATTAATTGCTCAATTAAGCTTGAACATGATGAGTATTTAGTCTTAAATGTGGTTATTAGAGCTTTCATTTCTGGTTGTTGATGTGATTCTTCTTTCTTCTTCTTTTTTATTTTTTAAAAGTTTATAATGGCTTAATTTCTCTGAGCTGAATGATGAGGCTAGTTATACTGTACCTGTGACTGACTAATTTTTTTATTGACTTCGAAATACCGTTACCAAGTACTGCTTTGCAATCTGTAGTGTTTGCACTGAAGCCAGACAGAACAGCAATATTTGCGTTCTATTCTAACTAAATAGGAATACAATATTTAGAATGAAGGTGGCACGTTGGCGTAGTATTTCCTGACGCCTTGAAGTTCCAGGGACTGGGTTTAATTCCCGCCTCGGGGACTGTGTGCATGGGATTTGCATGTTCTTGGTGGGTTTCCTCGGGGTTCTCCAGTTTCCTCTCTCAGTCCAAAGACGCGTAGATTTGGCTAATTGGTGTTCCCAAATTGCTCGTAGCGTGTGAATTCACTTGTAAGTGTGTGGATTGACACCATGTCTAGGGTGTACCCCACCTCGTGCGCTAAGTGTCCTGGAATTAGATCCACACTACCTTCTTGCAACCCTGTACACAGGATAAAGTGGTGATGAGTCAGTATTCAGAATGAACAGTGTGTATTTTTAAATAGCTTATACAGATATGAATAGGTTAAGGAACAGTTAGAGCCAGAATTCATTCACAAGACTACTGTATACTTGCATTTATAACTCTGCTCCCCCCCCCCCCCCCCCCCCCAATGTTGTGGGAAAAGAAATAGTGCTTATATTTGTTCTGACTTTTTTTTTTTTTTTTTTTTAACAGAGACCAAAACAAATGTAATTTCTGCCTGTTGTCAGGGTTCAGCGCTTCAGAATTTCAATTTCTTTTTTTTTTTTTTTTCGTTTTACACTCTTCAGTGGAAATGGTCCATATGAAAGTAGACACACATTAGTTTAAGAATTTGCAGTCTTTCATAAGCATTAGTTTTAATTCTGGCCTACTAGGTTTAAAAGTTATCATTTTACTTTGTGGCCAGGGGATCTTAAAGGAGGGTTCAAGGGGTCCCTGTGTGATGGGTGGACCTTAAAAGTGCCATGGCAATTGAGCGCTGAGTATGGAAGGTGTATATACTAGTTGTATATACTATATATATATAATATATAATTTGTAAAAATAAAAACAAATAAAAAACATTTGGTTATACTGTTTAGTCTCTGTACAATCTTTTTTTTCATATTTATTTCCTATTAATAGTCTTATATTTTAAGGTCACAAGCATTTCACTGCATATCTTACTGTGTATGACCGTGTATGTGACAAATAAAATTTGAATTTGATTTGAATTTTATTGTGATCGGTTTGCTCAACAGGAGACTCACACCCCTCTCACCCGTTTCCAATTAGTCACCAACAGTTAAATACAGGGTTATGATACTCTACACACAGAAACCCAACAACACTTATAGCAGATTTTTGGCAATAAAATAATTCATTTATGCTGGTTTGGAAATGTCCGATAAGTTTTAGTTTTGTTTTTCCATTCTGCCAATAGAATGGACTGTGAGAAAGAGTTAATAATAATAATAATAATAATAATAATAATAATAATAATAATAATAATTCCATTTAAGGCTATGCCTTACTACTTTGACATACAGTGTGAACTAAACAGATAAAAAACAACTACAGTATGCATTAGCATTACGAGTGTATCAATACACTCCAACTCCTTGCAAGACAATGTTGTATTTGCAGTCGAGTCAAGCTTTACAACAAACAACAGTTAAGCATAATGCTGCTACTCAAAGGGAACATAATGTTGATGAGCATTTAATGATCGGCACATCAGATTGGAATAATTTCCAATCTAGAATCTAGACAATTTCCAATCTGTAAAGGCAGACGCCATTTCCATGTCGATTCATGCTAATTATATCTGGTGCAAAACACCGACCTTGAAATATGTACGTAGTAATTGTGTTCTCTGTAGGAACAGCTTTAAGCACTGCTGGGAGGTCGATGATTCCACAGCATAAAGATAAACGAGATCTGCATAAAGAATTGTTTCCCTCAGTTAAACGAACACTTTCAAAATAATCACTTGTTTCATCATGAACGTGTCTAACACAGCTACAAAAAAAAAAAAAAAAAAAACAGCAATTTTTTTTTTTTTTTTTTAGCCAGGTTGTACTTCACTTAAACGCCTGAAATCTCTTTAAAAACCTAGCTCCCACGGTCTTCCCCAAAGGTCCTTGATCTCCATTCGCACAGCAAAATTGGAAATCAATTAAAGCCAGAAGATGAAGATGTTCTCTTCAAGCGTACACACACGGCCAACATGATGTTAAAGATCTGACCTCTAGCTCTGGCTCTTCTGCTTGTTACTCCTCCACATGGTTGAGCGAAACTTAAATTAACAGCCTTATCTTCTATCTTTTGAAAATGTGTCAGAGTAGCAAGTTCGAAAATATGGTGAATCTTCGTAATTGTATGATGTGGTGCATCATTTACTTAGAGTACTGTACAAGAGTTTTCAAATTCAAATTCAAATATTTATTCGTCACATTATACACAACAATACACAGTATGATGTATGCAGTGAAATGCTTACACGATGTAAAAAGGTAATTAGACAGGCAAATGCAACTAGAAAAGAATGTCAAATATATAGTAATTTTGCTACAATAAGCAGGTCAAGGAATGTGAAATAAAATGATAAACAGCAGTGGAATTGTTCATCTTTAAAGTGCAATAGCGCAATAGTTTGTCCCCATTTACATATATGTCAATGGTACCAGAAATGTGCAACATATGTGTCCTGTGCAATGCGCAACTGTTCAGTGTGGTTTGTATTTTGGTTGGCTCCAACACCACAGGTGTGAGGAAACATACAGTATAGTAGCAAGTCCAATCTGTTGAGTCCTACTGTATGTGGAGCTCTGGTTGAGAGCCCGTATAGCCTGGAGGAAGAAGCTTTTCCTCAGTCTCTCTGTGTTGGCCTTCGGGAACGGAATCACTTTCCTGACTGCAACACTCCATTGTTGGCATGGTTTAGAGCAAGTGCACATAGAGCAAGTGTTAAAAACATGATTATAATAATAAAGCCAAGTCCACCCATGTTCCATTCTAGGAACATCTGTAGTTCAACTAGGGACTGTGGAGGCCAGCGGTGACCATTGTGTTCATTCCCACTCTACCATTGCGGTAGGGCCTCTGGTCAACACTTGGGAACGCCAATTAGCTTGTCTTTGGACTGAGGAAGAAACCCACCAAGCACGAGGAGAATATACACCCTCTATGCACACAGACCCGAGGTGGGAATCAAACCACTGTGTCGCCATAAAGCCAAGTAGCCAGTAATTGAATGTGTTTCAGGAAAAGAAACAAAGTCAGTTTTTGGTGTGATAAAAAAAATAAAAAATAAAAAAACCTTTGTTTTGGTGTCAGGTACAATTTGTGTAGTTTTAGAACCCATAGTTCTTCTTAGGACTTTGACTGCTTTTTAGTCTTAAAAGTGCTGACGTTCATAATATACTGCTTTCTTTGCTTGCATACGAATATTTTCTGTAACTTTTAGCTTATCAGAAATGTATTTGTACTGATTTAATAACAAAGGCATAAAATTCTGGAAATAAATCTGTAGCAAAGTAAAAAAAAAACACAGGGTGTTGCATAGTACTGTACATTTTGATAGACTTGAACTACATCTTAGCTATTGGTTCTACCATCGAATGACAATGTTTAATCAAACATATTCATCATATGCATGGGAAATTTTAGATTGTTGGCTTTAGTTACTGCAAAGCTACTGGTATATAGAGTAGGTGTACAATTATAGCACATACTGTTGGTGTGCTACAATATGTGTTACATTTCTGCGCTCCCCATTAATGGGGAAATATCACCTATTGTAATTACATACACACGTGGACAAAATTGTTGGTACCCGTCGGTCAATGAAAGAAAAACTCACAATGGTCAATAGTAATAATTATGACAAAAGTAATAATAAATAAGAATTCTATGAATGTTAACCAATGAAAGTCAGACATTGCTTTTCAACCATGCTTCAACGGAATTATAAAAAAAAAATGAACTCATTGAATTTCATGGAACAGGCCTGGACAAAAATGATGGTACCCCTAACTTAATAGTTTGTTGCACAACCTTTTGAGGCAATCACTGCAATCAAACGATTCCTGTAACTGTCAATGAGACTTCTGCACCTCTCTGCAGGTATTTTGGCCCACTCCTCATGAGCAAGCTGCTCCAGTTGTTTCCGGTTTGAAGGGTGCCTTTTCCAGACGGCATGTTTCAGCTCCTTCCAAAGATGCTCAATAGGATTGAGGTCAGGGCTCATAAAAGGCCACTTTAGAATAGTCCAATGTTTTCCTCTTAGCCATTCTTGGGTGTTTTTAGCTGTGTGTTTTGGGTCATTGTCCTGTTGCAAGACCCATGACCTGCGACTGAGACCCAGCTTTCTGACACTGGCCAGCACATTTCTCTCTAGAATCCCTTGATAGTCTTGAGATTTCATTGTACCCTGCACAGATTCAAGACACCCTGTGCCAGATACAGCAAAGCAGCCCCAGAACATAACAGAGCCTCCTCCATGTTTCACAGTAGGGACAGTGTTCTTTTCTTGATATGCTTAATTTTTCCGTCTGTGGACATAGAGGTTGTGCCTTGGCAAAAAGTTCCATTTTTGTCTCATCTGTCCATAGGACATTCTCCCAGAAGCTTTGTGGCTTGTCCACATGTAGTTTGGCATATTCCAGTCTGGCTTTTTTATGATTTGTTTTCAACAATGGTGTCCTCCTTGGTCGTCTCCCATGCAGTCCACTTTGGCTCATACAACGACGGATGGTGCGACCCGACACTGATGTTCCTTGAGCATGAAGTTCACCTTGGATCTCTTTATAAGTCTTTCTGGGCTCTTTTGTTACCATTCGGATTATCCGTCTCTTTGATTTGTCATCAATTTTCCTCCTGCGGCCACGTCCAGTGAGGTTGGCTACAGTCCCATGGATCTTAAATTTCTGAATAATATGTGCAACTGTAGTCACAGGAACATCTAGCTGCTTGGAAATGTTCTTATAGCCTTTACCTTTAACATGCTTGTCTATAATTTTCTTTCGAATCTCCTGAGACAACTCTTTCCTTCGCTTCCTCTGGTCCATGTTGAGTGTGGTACATACCATGTCACCAAACAACACAGTGACTACCTGGAGCCCTATATATAGGCCCACTGACTGATTACAAGATTGTAGACACCTGTGATGCTAATTACTGGACACACCTTGAATTAACATGTCCCTTTGGTCACATTATTTTCAGTATTTTCTAGGGGTACCATCATTTTTGTCCAGACCTGTTCCATGAGTTAATTTTTTTAAATAATTCCGTTGAAGCATGGTTGAAAAGCAATGTCTGACTTTCATTGGATAACATTCATAGAATTTTTTTAATTATTACTTTTGTCAGATTAAAGTTATTTCTGTGACCATTGTGAGTTTTTCTTTCATTGACCGAAGGGTACCAACAATTTTGTCCACGTGTGTATAGTTGGGATGATGGGTCATTCTTATCAGTTCATGTTTATCGATTTATAGTTACACTATACGCCCAAATGTTTGTAAAAATGTTTAGGCCTTCCCAGAACTAATGGTGCAACATTAGAATTTCCCTTCAAAACCTGTTCCAGTATCAACATGCCCCGATGCACAAAATGCAAGAATTCAAGAGGCCTGTGCAGCGCTCTGGTCTCAATCTGATTAAATGCTGACGTCACCCCAGGCATCGTTTCCTGATGTCCGTGGCCAATCTTACTAGAGAATGAACGCAAATTCCCACAGCCATGCTGTAAAATCTAAAGGCAAGCCTTCCCAGAACAGTGGATGTTATTATAATAGCAAAGAGGAACTAAATCTGCAATGGGATGTTCAGCAAGCACATGGGTACAATTATCAGTTTGTGCAAACTTGTGCATGCTGGCAGATTTTTTCCCCCCACTGTATATTGAGAAGACTTGATCAATAACCCAACCATGGGTCTCTGCTAGACCTGGGATTTAAACCCATGACCTTCTGGTTCCTGGGAGCATTTTTGCAAAACTGCAGTTATCTCTAAATTCTGACTATATCCTATTTTGCTATAGCCTTTGGAGGAACATATGACTGGACTGTTGAGTGACACTTTTTCAATAATCTGATCTGATTTCAGCTTGAAGGAGCAATGTGGAAATATTAATAGTGCCATATTAATATTACATTTCCAGTAATAGATTATATTAGATGCCGACAGCTTAGGGCTTGCTTGGATGCCTCAAATATCCAAATATCCACATATCCACAGCTTATACTAAACATTTTAGATGTGATTTCTCCAATACAGTCAAGTGCAATAAAGAAATACATGTTCTAATGTTCATAAGAAATATAAAAAGCAAGTGAAGGCAATGGTTCATGCTAAAACCCTATACTGTATTCTGTTCTGCCTAACATGTAACACATCTTTAAAAGTTTAAAAGAACTAGATGGATACAAATGGTCCACTATGGCTACCCCTAACAGGAGCAGCCGAAAGAAGAAATAATCAACAATAGAGTATGTTGTAGCTGATACAACGTTTCTACTGCCATCACAAATTTGATTAATTTTAAACAGCATCTCAAAATGTTTTGTACATGGAAATTTGGCAATAATCCTGATATTTCTTTCTATTAAAGCATGTTACACCACTTCTATCTTTTTAGTTAGTTTTTAGTTTAATAGTTTATATTAAATGTCCAGAAAACAAGATAGTTCCTGGTATTACCTGGGCTATGCTCACATTACCAGCCGAAAGTGACTCAAATCCAGTTTTGTTTACCCAAATGTACAGTAACACAGAGCTGATTTTAGGCCTGTCTGAACACACAAATCGAATGTTTTGAATATTGGATCTGTGTCAAGTTCATATTTGGTCCTAGATCAGACATATATCTGATATGTCATCATGTGACTTGAATGAACACGGTCAGTTCGAGTTAGGGTTAGGGTTAGGGCAGGCGTGGAACAATGATGTCATCAGTCAGCACCAACAGAGCAGGGATTTCATAGCAGTGCTAGCAATAGCTGCTAAAACAGCTAAAGCAAGGCATCTGGGCTTCTTCTTTCTTCTGGACCTCAACAAATACAGCCATGTGACTGCTTGCTGTCCCTCAATCATACTTTTGATGAAATAATTTCTTTAGTTTGAAATGAATGAATGATCGCATTATGATCGCACTATGATGTGAGCAACGGCATATGGATACGCACATGCTGTCATGACATGCAAATACGATCTAACCCAAAAAAATAAAAAATATCAGAGCAAATATTGAGCAATCTGACTTGCATATGAATATTCAGTCTCCCTCTCTCTCTCTCTCTTTTGTTTAAATATTATCAGGAAATAAAATATCGGTGGATCTGTATAGACTCTAGATCCCCTTAAAAGAAGAAAGCACTGACTAAAGATGAATGAATGGAGGAAAATACATCTTTGAAAAACTTCTTTCATTAAAAATACTGATTTATGTTCAACAAAACAAATCAGACCTGATTTTGGAAAGTTTATGAGGTATGTTCTCGAAACAGCCAACACCAACATTCATTTGCACTCCATTTTATTCGGTAAGATTGAAACAGAAGATGGAGAAGGTCAAGACAGGGTACTTGATGCATGTGGGTCAGTACTCAGATCAGGCTCCCAGCAAGCATCTTTTCCATGATTGATTTTCCTCAAGACCCGTTTGAAGTGTCGGTCTTTATCTAGCTCGCTGAGCTGGCTTGTGCCTCATGACAGTTGCTGCAGGTTTCAATGTCACCGTAACATTGTATGTGAAGCTTATGGTGAGTAAAACTTCTCATTAGAATTACACACAAGGCGTGTTGTTGCTGCAGACGGCAGTTCTGCGAAAGACATCAGGTAAGGGTCGTCTCAATTAACGTTTGAACAAAAAAATTTAAAGAAAACTAACAAAAAAAGAAATACTGTAGCCATTTGGTTACCAGATTTCCTTATAGTTGCTCAGACAGTCCTGTATTTGGATACATAAGGACTCAGGAACTTAAATTTGAATAGCCGTATTGACTCTGGGGGTGCTAATATATTTGAACCCGCTGTTTTGCAGAATTACATAATGCTAAGTGACATGACTATTTAATATACTGTAAGTAGGATATAACTCCTTGAAGGTGTTGTTATAGGAAATAATATACCATATCTTAAACTCAGTCGGACAGACAGGAAGTCAAGCTCCAGTTATCATGGCATTGTTGATTATTTTCCCATAACAGCATATCATAAGTATTTCTTATTTTACAGCAATTTGCAATTTACTGCATTTTTTTTGGTAATTCATGAATGAATGGCATGTCATACATGTTAGTCTTTTATAAGTTACTTTTATTTTTGTGGAATGTCAATGAGGCATCATTCATATTATTTTTTAACCATTATATTTTATCTAGCAGCTGTGATACAGTCATAATATACAAAAATGTTAACATTAATGTACATTGATCAGCTATAACATTATGACCACTGACAGGTAAATTTTACTACATTGATCAATTATACAACAGTAAACTGGTTACAGGATTATGGAGGCACCCAAGGCTCACCCATTCCCATGGAGACAAAAGTCCAGCCCATCCAGTCTGATTCCACAGAAAAGCCAATGCAACACAAACTGCAGAAAAAGTCAATACTGGCCACAGGTCACAACAGGCCACCACACATGGGGCAGGCAAAGTGCCCAAGGTTTCCCAACCCAGCAACCAAATTCTCCAAATCCCAATCCAATCAAGCACTCATGGGATGTGCCAGAAAATCAATCCAGATCCATGGAGACCCCACCCCACCACATGCCGCACCCAAAGCATCTGCCACTACTATCCTGATGCCAGACACCAAAGCATCAAATCATCAGAGTCTTATCCCGTGAGTCCAGAGGCACCCCAGTGACAGAAGGGGACCATTAAACCTTGCTGATTATAATATTTTTTAAGTTATGGCGGATTGGTGTAAACCTGATATTTAAATTAGAGCTAGCATTATTGTCAGAGCTGGCATTAAATTCAGTTAATCAGCACCATTTAACCAATTGGTTTACAGTATAAGAATTCAATCATACTGTGGTATAAGAGGCTGTTTTGAATTATATAGCGCCTTTGTACAACTGTCAGTCATTTTAAGGACTATTCATTTTTACATATGTGTGGCATTCTGAAAAAAAAAAAAAAAAAACCTTACATGGATTATTTTCATATTTGAAATAAAAATTAATTCGTCAAACATTATGTTGATGCCATCACCAAATGCCATATTTCCCCAAAAGTACAAATCAGTCACACACTCCATCATTAGCGGTAGGCTATTTGCAACCTGTAGCTATTTTATTCTGCCAGTGTGTGTGTGTGTGTGTGTGTGTGTGTGTGTGTGTGTGTGTGTGTGTGTGTGTGTTGTGTGATTAAAAACTGCTAACTCTTTCCACTGCATCAGCTCCGTATGGGCTTATACACACAGGCATTGAGTCCTCCCCATGTATTCACCAGAGAGTGCGAGAGACGAACATAATCAACATGTTAATGACGCTTCACACCATCTGTTTCCCTTGAGGAACCTTGTGTGTTTCACGACACACACACGCAATCTTACAGTTCAACAGTGTCAGACCGGCAGACTGAGCGTGCACTTTAACACTTACTAAAGTTAGTTACACAATCCATCAACTTTCATGCACTTGTTTCAAAGAAAGCACCTCCTATAATAGTAAGAATACGAGAGGGATTCAAGTGAAACCTGGACTTTTGGTTGTGGAGAATAATAATAATAATTCTCCAAACATGTGGAAATGGCTTGGAGCGAGGTCAAGACTGTGGCAATAGCTCCCAGTAGAGTTCCAGTAATGTGCAAGTGGTGTTTGTGAATGATTGTGTGTATAGTTCCCACACACAGATGCACATCTTCTGCTAGATGGCGACAAGTAATCCATCAATTTTCAAGGATCAGGTGTTCCACTCGCTGAATGTTCATGGGAACGACTGAAGTGGGCTCCGAGCCACCATGGCTGGGATTGTGATTCACGGATGTACATCCTTCGTTAACACGTTTGAACCATTCGAATCTTTTATTGCAGTTAAGAGGCTCATTATTGTACTGATCTTGAAGTCTTCTGTAAATGTCAACCTTTACTTGGTGCCCTGCAAGGCACTAAATGGCCCATCCAGGCTTCCAACCTAGAACTCAAGATTGATGTAAGTAAAGGGTACTGAGTGGCACAACTTTAAATACTTGGGAAGTCAAAAGCAGAAAATACAATAGCCATCCTGAGCGAGAGCTAAGAGAACAGAATTGACCATGCTTTCTGCGGGAGAAGGATGGCATACACTGACTCCCCTGACAGTCCCAGTAATTCTGGCTAATTGTGAGCATCTGCTACACCATAAATGTGAAAGAGGTAGCTTATATCACTTTCCTCAGAATGTGAAAATGGCACATTTGGTCGGCTTTACATATCTAGGAAGAGGCATGAGTAACCTTGTGTTGGTATCTAAAGATGACTGGTTGAGAATCAACAGGTTACCGAAAGAATGGGGGTGGGGTGAGGTTATACTGTAAGTTATTAAATATAAATGAATAAAAAGGCTTGTAAACATGCCACCAAGTGTCTTGGTCATTGTTGATACACTATACCTGATTTGCGTCTCATTTTTTTTATTTACATCCTTTTTTCCTCCAAATACTTACAGCGTCAGGGGTAGCGCAGGGGTTAAGGCATTGGAATACAGTTTGGGAGGTCCAAGGTTCAAAACCCCACAACCACCAAGTTGCCACTGTTGAGCCCTGAACCCTCAACTGCTCAGATATATAAGGAGATAAAAACAAATGTAAGTGGCTCTGGCTAAGGGCGTCTGCTAAATGTACAGTCAGTGCCATTTCTGTTTAAACAGCGAGTGATATTCTATCATATTTGCAATCATTACTAGCAGCTCAGAGAATATATTTCATCAGGTTTATTCAGTATTTTTTTTTTCTAGTGAAGGAAGAATATGCAGCAGTGTTTCTATTTGTCAGAGCACACTCAGACTGTCAAAAAAGGTTTACTTGACTTAATCGGCAGCCCTGTTGAAACATTGCAAGACAAATAAAAATGATTTCTGGGCTAAACATGTGTGGGATTTATAAATGCTGGAACGCTTATCTGTTCAGTGATTGAAGCTGCCAAGTGTAAAATTCATTTCAAACATTTAGGGTTGGTTTAGATGTAAAAAAAAAAAAAAAAAAAAAAAGAGTTTGTCTTGATGTCTAGACATGCAGTATTGTGTATGTTTTTTGTAGAGTACTGTGGCTGTGCATTTGATGATGAGCATCCATTGCGAGACAGCAGTGACAGCTGTAATCATCTTTGTTGTCTGTATGCTTCACAGCAGAGAATTTCCAAATAGCAGTTAAATCGGATATTTGGATGTGGATAATATGGTAGGCAATTGGGATTAAGACATTCATAATATCTAATATTTTATTAATATCTTTCATACCTGCTGCAATCACCAAAGAAAGAGAAAAAAAGGCAATGTCAAGAAAACTCCTCTGTCCTTTTTATATATTTAAAATATAAATATAAATATATATTTACAGATTGTAAGATTTATAAAGTTGTGGGCATTGGTGGCTGAGTGGTTGGTTTTTCATCTCCCATGTGGAAGGCCTGGGTCCAGTCCCCACTCAATGCCCAAACCCCTGCCACTGGAAATAGTGCCGGTCCCAAGCCTGGATATAATGGAATGGTTGCATCAGGAAGTGCGTCTGGCGTAAAACCTGTGGCAAGTTGTGTGCAAATCGGATGGTTTGTTGAGGAGACCCCTCAACCGACAGCAACATAAGGTTTCTAGATGCCCTTTATCATAAGCCAAACCCCTCAATTTCTAAGGTTTCAAAATCTGTATATTACTTTATATATTTTAAGTGTTCACCAAGTAGGACAAATAAACCTATTCATTATAGTAGAATTTTTTCTTTGTTTGATTTAAGCAAACAAAAAGATCCTTTGAAAGTCTTTTTACTAGTTATTGAATCTTTTTTTCAGGAAAAAAATAGAAACACTTACATCTAATTGTTTATATGGAAATATATGGGTTCTGCCGAAGGTTATACAGCAGGGAAGGAAAAGATTTTATCTTTAAACTAGATGTGCTGCAATTTCATTCTACTGGAATTTAATCGCACACTCATAAGCGCGTTTAAAAAAAATGTACAACGCCATCTGTTGAATTTTTTAATAAACTCAAATTTTTAAGTGTTACCCGTGAAGTGCGCAGAATGAGGTGTGCAATGTTGTTTATTACGTAGATTTCAACTGCACACTCGAAAATGAGTATTAAAAAATGTACAGTGCCGTCTGTTCAATTTTGGGATAAACTAATGATTTTTTCAAGGTAAATTTTATTTTATAGTATAAGGGCGTTTTCCAATTAAATTTCAAAGTAGCATATCTTCTATTCCCATGGGCCAAGTGCGATGAAACAAAGTCTATATGTTACCTCAGGCTCGCCCAAATACACCTGTGAAAACCCATTAAAATGTGTTCAGTAGTTTTTACATGATGTCTGCACAAACAGACAACAATTCTAAGAAAAATCTCTATTACTCATCTTATGTCTCCCCCAAATTATTCTTTCACAAATATCTTCAATGTACAGACACAGGAACTTTAAAGTTTTGTTATATGTATAAATAAAAATTGTTTTAAAACCTTTCAGGGGAAAAAATCAGTGTTGCATTTGACCTTTAAGCGCTTCTCAGTAAGACAAACCAAACAACCCATTAGGGTGCTAGATGTACAGGTGTTGTCCCAAGACTACTTTTCAAATGGAACAGCTCATATTTACATCATTATAAAAAAAAAAAAGGTAAATAGGTGTATGGTTTTTCGACTATGCAAACTTTGCCATGCCGCTAGATCCATATAACAACCCTATCATTGCGATTCTCATTCCTTATATGGTAATACTTCCTACAGCCACGTCCAGATGAGTATAAAAGCAAATAGCTTGTGTCAGCTGGAACCCTTTCGTTTAACCTGGAAAATACTAATATGTTTCCTGTAGTCTGTCTGTCTCTGAGTCACTCTATGACGTTATGACACGTTATGACTTTTTGTTCTTTTTATGTACAGGACATACATGACACAAGGCACCAGGACAAAAGCTTAAATGGTGCATGTGTGTTTGTCTCTCTACCAGCTTAGGGCTGGTCGGTAAGTGTATCAAGGTGTGGCAGATCCAGCAATAAATAATTCTTTCTTTAATTAATTTTAAACAAAACAATCTCCTTGAGAATACTTTGCAGTGTTAACAGCTCAAGTGTTTTAAACATGCTCTAATTGGAATCTTTCCTGAACTTGTGAGGATGCTCCCAAAGAGACAAACTATTAATTAATGGCCCTAGCTTTCTCAATCTGATCTCCTTGTAAGGTTTACTGAAACAGGATGGCTCTGATGCGAGGATCTACTTAGAACGTTTTTAAAGATTTCTGAGTAGGACAAAGTAGAAGGACCATTTAGGGTGTTTAGGACCATTCTGTCGTGTTGTTAGTATTCTCACTAAAATGTGAATGACTATGAAATATATTCCCTTTATTATTATTATTATTATTATTATTACTACTATTACTACTACTACTACTACTACTACTACTACTAATAATAATAATAATAATAATAATAATAATAATAATAACAATGCTTATTGTATTCTTTTAATAACATAATAGGAATATCTTTTTGTAGGCTTCATAGAAAACCACACAAAAAAAAAATCTTCTGTGGGTGGTATAGAAGTTTTAAATTTGGTAAACTTGAATAGTCTTATAAATGCCACATTGAAAAAGCTAGTATTCAGCTTTTTCTATGAAGACAGTACAAAGACAACAAAAAAGACAGGAAAACACTCAAGAGATTTGCAAATACCAGTAGAGCATAAGATGCTAAAATCTTATCAACCCTATTATAAATAAAACATACATATAAATGTATAGTCATTTTATAATTTCGGGGAGATTTAATGTCCATTGATGATAAATACTTAGACTAAATATGCTTATTAGCAAATATCACATATAAACACACAGTACCAGTCAAACGATCGGACACAAGGTTGGATTTATTTCCTACTTTCTGCAGCAAGGAAGAAGTTTAGAGTTACCAGTCTGAAATATCAATTAACAGAACCTCAGATTGGACGTTCACATTATGAAGGCTTTACAGAGCATAAATAGCAGACATATCTTAGTATCAACTCTTCAAAGGAGATTATTCAAATCCAGTATAGAACAAAAATAAAAAATCTAATAAAAATCAGTGAGGAACATGCAATTAGAAGGTGTGTCCAGATAGATAGATAGATAGATAGATGCCGATTCGATTAAAATTGTGATTCTGTATCACTCTATCACATTTATCCCATATTGATTCTGTTCCCATTTTAAATTTTTTAAAAAAATTTCATAATTAATAAATTCCTTATAACATTAGCTGCCTCACAAAAAACTAACAGACAGCATTTAAACAATACAAACTAGCATTATGTACAGGAGTTAGCAAACTTAATATATAATTAAATTCTACCACATGGGATAAAAATGGGTAACTTATTGTACTTATTGTTTTTTGTACAGTGTCCTTGAGTATTATGAAAGGCGCTTATAAATAAAATGTATTATTATTATTATTATTATTATTATTATTATTATTATTATTATAAATACTGTAGATCAGTGTGCACCACCTGTATAATTTTAAAGAAACAGAGATGTTTTACCAAACTTTTATCAAGTCTCAAAACTCAACTTGACAGTCAGCACATGGGTTAAATGGGCTGCGAGCACATGGGCATTGTTAAAAGAAACTGTTACAAACCCTTGCAGTTCCACATGGCTTGTCGCAAACTGCAAACAGACAACTTTTGACTAAAGGCCAGATTTGTGGAGTGCACAACCAATACTTGTCCTGTGGACAGATTTTCCCACCTGAACTGTGAATCTCTGCAGCTCCTGCAGAGTTACCATGGGCCTCTTGGCTGCTTTTATGATTAATGCTCTCCTTGCCTGGCCTGTCAGTTTAGGTGGACGGCCATGTCTTGATAGGTTTGCAGTTGTGCGATACTCTTTCCATTTTCAGATGATGGATTGAACAGTGCTCCGTGAGATGTTCAAAGCTTGGGATATTTTAGCCTTGCTTTAAACCTCTCCACAACTTCATCACTGACCTGTCTGGTGTGTTTCTTGCGCTTCATGAAGCCGTTTGCTCACTAAAGTTCTCTAACAAACTTCTAGAACAGCTGTATTTATACTGAGATTAAATTACGCACAGGTTGGACTCTACTGTATTTACTAATTAGGTAACTTTTGGTTCCACTGGATTTTAGTTCAGAGTAGCAGAGTAGCAGAGTAAAGGGGGCTGAATACAAATACATGGCACACTTTTCAGATTTTTGTTCATATTTTTTTTTTTTTAACCATTATGCCACTTTGTTAATCTATCATAAAATCACATAAAGTCCATATTAAATACATATATGGTTATGTGTCAAAATGTGGAAAAGTTCAAGGTGTATTAATACTTTTGCACGACACGATAGATAGATAGATAGATAGATAGATAGATAGATAGATAGATAGATAGATAGATAGATAGAATTTATTTATGTCAGAAAAAGTCTGAAAGAGGTCTATCAATTAGATAACTAGCAGATATTCTATCCTGCAACTCAAAGATTGTATTAAACTCACTGTGGTAAATTTCCCCTAATTTCATGAAATATTTTATGTCTGTAATATTGTAGCTCATGGTCACTGAGTATATTAATTGCCTATCAACTATGTTACATACATTGTTGTGGTTTACAGATTCTTAATAAAATTATTTGTTCAAATATGATGTTAAACTGTTTATTAAAATGAGAAGAACTCAGACAATTAATAAATTTTTTATATAAGAACAAGCCTACTGAGAGTGTGTTAGCATGACAGGAATGAGGTTTAATCTATTGTTAGCATATGTTTTGTTTGTTTGTTTGTTTTCAGTGAAAAATCTTCAAAAGCCCACTTACAGAAACAACTGAGGGAACGATTGTGGCAAATGAGCTTTAATTACATAAAAATAGAAACATTCTGTGTTTGTTAAGCAGACGATTTTAGTAATGCTAGTTAGGTGTGATCATGATCATAGACAAAGATTAGCGCTATGCTAGCTTCAACTCATTTTTCTCATTTTATCTCCTCAGATATTTCATTGACTTCAACAGCTGCAGCTATTCATAGTTTAAATATATATATATATATATATATATATATATATATATATATATTATATTATTATTATTATTATATATGGAAGATGTAAGAGGGAACATATAGCCTAAAGTGCAACATGTAAGTTATTTGGCTAATCAAGAGTTTTCTTGTTAAGACGCTCTAGCACTTAATAGACATTACTCCTCTGTATTTAAAAGCTTTTTTATTATTTATTTTAATAAAGTATTTAATTTCTTAATTCGTTAAAATAGTTCTATTTAACTAAACAAACACTAAACCTTAAACATCAATACTAGTTATAAATAAATAAATAAATAAATAAATAAATTATTTTAATCAGTTAGTCAGCTATGTATGATTGTCCTCTTTTCATTGTGTACTCTCCATTGCAGAATTTTTGGCACCCTTTATTAAAACAGGAAAATGATCATGTGTATAAAAACAAACATTCACATTTTAAATGAGTTTTTTTCAGATCACATGTGATGGCCTGTTACGCCCCGGTCTAGGTCGGGCCGTAACAGGAATGAAAAAGAAAGGAAAAAAAAAAAAAGGGACGAGACCAAAAGTGCGTTTGCTTAGTGTTTATTTACAAAAGGTGGCCGTGAGCTTCAGAAGCCGACAAGGCCAAAACAAACAAAATGCCCTCTACTAGTACCAAAGTGAAATAATTAACCTGCACCAAAACGAAAGAAAAAGAAATACAAAATTCTTCCCTTACTCCCTTGCTAACCACAAACCAAGAGAAAACAGGGTGTAAACAAAATGGCGTCGACTCCCTACTAAGCCACTAATTACAAAACTATATACAAATATATACAAAATGTATTTGCAACCAGAGCCAAAGAAGGGCATACACAAAAACGAAGTCAGAAACGTAGCATTTCTGCTACACACAGGTCATACACAATATAATTTCACAAATAGTCATCGGAAAAACAGTAAGCAAAAACACGGTCTGAAGCATTGTGGTCTGAAGGCCTTAAGTAGGCCTCTGGGTCTCCTGGACACCCAACCATCCGGCAGGAGGCGGGACCTACAAAAGACTGACAGGGCAGCAACCAATAGATTGCAGGCACACTGAATAGGGTGGGACTTGCAACAACACGGGAAGATACACCCCCCCCCCCCCCCCCCCCCCCCCACCAGCAGAGACAAAGCACACATAACCAGACACAAAAATACAAATAAACTCAATATCGTAAAAATGCCGCATTCCACTTCTCTCTGTAAAAAAAAAAAACCCACAGAATTACATCATTTTTGAAATATGTGTTTTCATAGTTTTCTTCTTTTTTTGTAACCAGCTAGCTGTGATGAATGATGTATATTTACATCTGTATATAATGAATGTAGAATATGAGTGTTTGTACAGTATGTATGTATGTATGTATGTATGTATGTATGTATTCAGGTCATCAGCTCACTTAATCTTATTGCCACATAACATTACTGAACCTCAACCTGCCTAACTGGAGCAATCCCCGATTATAAAACTTCCTCCAGAGGCTTGTACAGTTGTCACTATTCTTGATTACAGCCGAGAGTCCTAGATTTCCAGAAGTTCAGCCCGATCCAAAATCAAAGAAATTTTGATTTACCGCTAAGTAAGCGGATCGCATTCTTTACAGTGCAAAAGTTAATCTTCTCGCCTTCTCCTCCCCTCTTGTGCTGAGATAAGGATCTTAACCAGGTGGTGAAGTGTTCGCTTTTTATCCGGAACGACCATTAATGTGACTCATTAGTTGGCTGTTCACACACTACACCTCCACATTACCACGTGCACGAGAGATGGATGGATGGAGAAAGAAAGGGCATGTGAAGACGAATGGACACGAGTGATAGAACTATCCTTTGGGATTCCTACCTGCATGAGAACATATCAAAAACAAAAGTGGCAATTGTGGGTCATCTGTTCCAGGCACGTCAGGAATGTTCATTGGTGTGTTTATGTGTGAGAGAGAGAGAGAGAGAGAGAGAGAGAGAGAGAGTGTGTCAGTGTCTCTAGGGGATTCTCTCACCTCATGTGTGTCCCATAGGAGGAGGTGCGCGAGTGATTAGGGTTTGTGTTTCGACAGGTGTGAGAGCTTGTTTCGCACCAGTGCACAACAAATAATTGAGTGTGTGTGTGACTGAGAGAGAGAGAGAGAGAGAGAGAGAGAGAGAGAGTGAGGGCATTTGCATGAGCATATTTGTATTGCCATGTGTTTATCTGTGTATATTTGCACTAAGGTGACTCCAGTGTTAAACGCCCATTTGCTCTGACTTGAAGAATTTAAAATTAGAGCTTGTCTGTGAATCAGTTATCACTGTATCTGTTTAACACACACATACACACACACACACACTAAATATAGTTTTGAGACATTAAATGTTCACCCTTTTTCATAAAGGCTCATGAAGGCACAAGGTGGTGGACTAGATTGTTTCTTTAAGTGGTACTTCGGAGATTTTTGCTAGATCTTGAACACACTGATAAATCAACAAGAATTTGAAATGTTTCATGAACCATCCACAATATTAAGTGTAATTATAATTGGATAAAAAACACAGTGCTCTTCGTAAATAAATAACAATTGTAATTGTTGCAAATTGCTATATAATAAGAGGAATAAACACTTTGGGGTGTGACATGTATACCTCTTTAAAAAAAACCTACTTTATATTTTATGTTATTGATTGAGTTTGATTATTGTTGAGTTATTGATTAAGTGGTCTCATACAAAGATCATCCGCAACATTATCACAGTGGAACTTAATAACAATGTTTTATAACTGAATAACCTTAATGACCAGTTATGTACCAGTGAACTGGTGACAGGACCATGGGCACCCAAGTGGGGACCAAAGGTCAATATGTTGTCCAATCACACGGAAAAGCCAATGAAGCACAAATTGGTGAAAAAAAAAAAAAAGTAAATAGTGGCCAAAATAGAAATATATCAGAACACTGAGAGCCATTTGTTTATGAGGATTAGCAGACAAAGAGTCCCAGGTTGTTGATCTGACGTCAGATCCCAAATCCCGATCCATGGGATGAACTGGACAAGCAAGTCTGATTTATAGAGGGGCCACCCCACAACCCACCAACAGCCCCCCAAATGATCCACTACTCACGTCCTGGTAGACACGACAGGCTCATGGAGTCATGCCCTGATGAGCCAGTGCTGCCCTGTCCTCTTGTGCAGAGGAACCCAAGAGGAACCCAAACCCTAGGATGTTTTAATGCAATGGCTGAGCAGTCTATGTGAAGCCAATCTCACCAACTTAATCAAGACTCACCAACTTACGTTGCTGCATTATAACAGTAAATAAGGTAGGTGTACATGGACACATGGAACTTGCAGTACAAGTTGAAGAGGTTCAAGAATGTTTAAGGTATCAACTATTAGTGTTTCCTTTAAACTGTCCACATTGTTCATCAGAGAAACACATAGTAGCTTAATATCATTAATATCTTAATGATGATTGTTATGAAGAATCTAATTTATTTCGATTTATCATATCGATCTGAGGTGCACCCATATGACCTATTTATCAGCTTATACTGTACAATACGACTTTATACTGTACCACAGTACCATACAGTAGCAGGCTTAATGAGAAAAGAGTAGACAGAGTCTCCAGTAAACACGTACTGTAGGACTGCTTGATTAAGACAGTGTGAAAAATCGGGGATGATTCATACAGTATAACAGTGTGGTGCAGCATATTAAATATGAGGTGCACCAACCGTAAAACGAAAACATGACAGTGACCACAAGCAATTAAACACAACGCACCATTTATTTGAAAATGTCATATTTATATATTGAATTACACTTACAAGTGTTTTTGTACAGTTACAGTACATAGATCAAGTCTATTAGTCTAATTTGAAGGCGAAATGTTGCGATTCTGGTAAAAGAGTTGATGAGGCTAATGACTGTACTGTGCTTGAAGCATTCTGTAAATGTCAGTCTGGTTTTTTGCTTTCATTCATTCATAAGAAATGTCATCACAAGTCCTGGTTTGATTTGAACACGCCTTATACAAAAGTAGAAGAGTATCACTGTTTATTCTCCATATCCTGGTGTAGTTCCGGTTCCAGGCTACAGTAAGTGTGACGCATTGGCTGGAACCTGGCTCTTCCAGGCGAGATGCCGTGCCCCTGAGCCTACTGTACTGTACCTACCAGTCCTAATCTACGGTATATAGTAAACATTTACAAACTTGACATTTTAGTCATTTTTAGACATTTAGATGGGCCTCCTGGCCTCTGTGCTTCTTCCATTTTTGGATTGGGCTGGGTTCAACAAGCCAATTGAATTTTCCCCAATTGTGATCTCATACAAGAAGAGCCCCTCCCCCTGGTAGTTGCTCAGCTCTGCTGTTCTCTGGAGGGGTGTGGCTCAGGAGTAGCTCATTTATATAGACGCTGAAATTTTCCCCTGCATTTGAAGGGGGAGTGAAATAAAGGGTTTGAGGTGTAAACAAAAACGCAATATTTGAGGGGTATTTCAGCAAGATCATTAACAGACATACATTTGGGGAGCTCTGAGACCTGTGTTAACGCACGTACTCATCATCTATACCACTTAATCCTACAGTATGTACAGGGTCCCAGGAGACTTATGGTACATCCTGGACGGGGTGCCAATCCATTACAGGGCACGCACACACACTCACATACTCATTCACTGTGTTAACTTGTTATATAGTAAAATATGCAACCTTCAAATAAAGACTTCAGTCATCGAGCTATCCAGCTATAAGGCTATATCTCCAGAGTCGGGCGTACCAGTCGCCCCGTGTGCCGGATGGCATGTGGATGGACCGAAATATATATTTAAAAAAAAATTAAGGTTGCTTTTGCCTGATCTGCACTAATGTATAGAGTACCATTCTCATCCTAATCTGTAATTCCAATCCTAAATCTGAAGATACTCAACCAGGCAGCAGAAACACGCTTTTCGATTCGGTATGCCTCACGTTAGCTATTCATGTGCATTATGAAGATTTACACACAAGGCAAACACATCTGCATGCTCAAGATGATTTATGGCGAAGGAAATACCTTGCCTAGTTGATCATATAACACAATCTTGATTATACGCAGAATTTACCGTTCAGAGCATGAGCTGTAAGTAGAAGGGGAGCTGCATATTAAAGCATTGCACTGACACAGGAAACCTTATACAGCCATGTGGAGCTGTTGCTCCCCCTTATGGTCGGAGCTGTTAACTGCAACATTTGTAGTGTGTAGAGAGAGAGAGAGAGAAAGCATTGGAAGAGAAGAAAAATACACATCTGCCTTTTGTTTTCTCATACTCTCTGTCTGATTCCTTCCATATCTTATTCTGTGTCCTTTCTTTATCTTTTCTGTCAGGTCTCCCAAATGCTCTTTCAATATTCCTCATTTTTGTGCCCTTTCTCCTTTCATTTATGCTCTACCTTTCTTGCTCTCAGCATGCTTTTTCTTTTACTTATTCATTTTTTGCTCCAGCTTTTACCCTGTTGTTTTCTTTTTCTATTACAGTCCTGTCTTTTTATTGTTCTCCTGCCTCCGCTCGCTTTGTCTCTTCACTTTAGCCCCTTTTTTTCCATCACAGATGAGAACAGGGCACATAATAGAATCCTTGCGATGGTCCTTAGAAGATCGAGGCACTTTTGAAAAGCCAAATGTCAAATGGAGGACTCTGAGGAGGTTTTGGGGGGTGGTGGTGGTGGTGGTTGGGGGGAATTGGGACAAAGGTACTAAGAGTCCATCTAGAAGCCAGTACATCCACTAAATGGCACCTCTTCTGGGATGGCAGGGTAAAAGGGGTGATTGACATTTATGGACACATTGCTCAGACTGCGTATGAAAGGTATACAAGCATTTGCGAAACTTTCCCCTCAGAAACCGAATAGATCTCGCTGATTATTACGATATATTGCACATTGTAATTAGATTTTGCGATAAAATCTTTAGTTATTCAAGACACAGCCGGGGGTCAAGTACAAAATGATTTCTGAGCAGTGAACGCAAGAAAGGCAAGCAGAGAGCTGATTTCAGAACTGCTGCAAACATCCGTGTTAAGCCAGTACAAAAGCTTCATTAAAATGCTCCTTAAAAACGACCTTGAGCGGGCTATGGATATAAGTGCCTCCCTCTCTCTGTCTCTGTGCGTGCATGCCCCCAGCCTTTTATAGGCATGAATGCTTGTCTAGCCAGCCAGACCTCAATAAAAAAAAGCCCTCAGTTGAATTTGTCTTATGAGACAGATGATACAGATCGACTCGTGCACAAAAGCTTTGGTTCTGAAAAAAAAAGAAAGAAAAAAAAAAAAAAGCAGGCAGCTGCAGAAGGAAAGAGGCAGTGGATCAGATAGCATGTATAAGGACAACCACAAAGAGCATGGCGCACAATAAGATCAGAAGTTTGGTGTCATAAAAAAGACAAGTTGTTGTCATGAGAATAAAAGCTACAGACTACGCTCTCAGTTTTTTTTTTTTTTTTTTTTGTGATAGAGCAACTCTTGCCTATCTTTTTCATTACATGTTTGATAGACAACATTCCCCCGAGGTGCAATAATTTGTTTGCTCATTTTGTTTAAAGCACTGATAGGCTCGCTTTGACTAAATGATACATCATTTATCATTTATTCCCCTGATCTCATGATAACATTTAGATAAATGCTTTTTCCCATTTGTGTGTGTGTGTGTGTGTGTGTGTGTGTGTGTGTGTGTGTTTGCAGAATACAATATAATATGTTGCCTGGTTTTAACCATTTCATAAACAACTTTCAGGTTCTGTATTTTAGAAGTTGTGTCCTTAGCATGTATAATCATTATACCTAAATTCTGACTTGGGATTTTTGGATACAAATTTTGCATGTTCTTTCTCTGGGAATTCTGGGTTTCCTCCCACAGTCTAAACAAATACAGATTTGGTTCACTGGTGTTATGTATTGTGTGCCCTACAATGGATTGGCACCATGTCCAGGATGTGTCCAACCTTATGCCCAAAGTCCCCTGGGGTGGGCTCTAGTCTCCTGCGACACTGTATCCGAGATAAAATCCACATTACAGACAATGAATGATTTTAATCCTACTATGCACACTACAGTTGCTATCCTAAAGAATATTACAAGTACAGCTTACATTTAAATCCACACAGAATACCAGTAGGTTCAAATCCAAAGGGTATCACAGTGCAGCAATATACAGTATAGTATAAATTATGCTAGGCCTAATGGAAGGACATGTTGAGTTACTATATCATATTGTAATAGTTGTTGAAATTGTTTGAACTTGAGCTAAAATTACTGGTACCCTAAGTTTCCTGAGATGGGCTACAGGTCCTCATTGATCCTACATAGCATCAGAGCTATGGATAATGGATGAAATCTTTTTTTCTCTCACCTTCATGCACTTAATTACGTACTAACTTACTAACAAAACCCAAATTTTCCAAAAAGCATTGCAAACATTAAAATAAACTTAACTAGTAGGAGATTTAGTAGAATGTTTAATATTGTATCCGCTCTACCAACGTTGTCCCGTAATGTATGTCAGAAAACTCATTTTTGTTCTCCAGTCTTGTTTGACTTGTAAATCTGCTCCCCCCCCCCTCAATTATTTTTATCTGATACCAATTAAGATGCCAATTAACGATAACCTTCAGATACGCCCATGAAAATTCAGCCAGATCTGTTGAGAAGTAAACAGAGAGACGACACCCGATGTCAGCCAGTGAAAAACTAAGCTAAAAAAGACAGCTCCCAAAATTGATGTTTACAGTCTTGACAATCGTCAATTATTATATGTTTGATTATGTCACATTAATCATGTTATTGCAGTCATAAGCAGGTTCGTGATGATTTTTTAATGGGTTTAATTTTCACTTCCACGGGATCCTCATTTCTGAACAGCAGAACTGAGACGGGGAAAAGAGCCTTTACTCTGAGGACAAAAAACGCTAGAAGCATGTGTTTGTCCAGGTGTCTGTGGTCAGTACAGTAAGAGTTCATGGGCTGCAGTATCAGTTCATGTCTCCTCTAGAGTAAAGCAAACTTGTTCACATGTATTGTATATATACACACACACACAGATTCTGATCTATTGTCTTTAGCTATTTACCATTTATCTATGTTCCACTGTTACAATAAATAAAAGATATTTGGTTTAAAAGCATTGCACATCTGTTGAATGATTTATGGTAGAATCTACACAATGACCCTCTCATACTGCTAATCAGACATACTGTACTGTATATGGATGAATTTAGAATGACACTCTTCTTATTATGCCTCCCTATTATGTGAATGGAATAACACTGATCATCAATTATATAGAAGTCAACTGGTGACAGGATCGTAAGCACCCAATGCTCGTTTATGCCTGTGGGGACCAAAGGCCAGATTCTGTCTGGCCCGATTCCACAGAAAAGCCAATACAGCACAATTTGCTGAAAAAAAGATAATGGTGACTGAGTTGGAAAGGTGTCAGAACACTCAGTGCATCACAACCTGCTGCACATGGAGGTGAGCAGGCGAAAAAGTTAAAAAAGTGGCCCACCTTGCACCTTATAGCACTTAAATGCTCTGCTGCTGATGTCCTGATGCCAGACACCACAGCAAACATTCAGAGATCTTTTGGAGTCATGCTTCAAGGGTTCAGACCTGTTTTGGTGGAACAAGACCAAGATAAATCCCAGATCGTTTATTTTGAATGTTTTTTATGATATTTTATCGGGCATTGGGGCATTGGTGGCTCAGTGGTAGGTTTCTCGCCAGCCATGAGGCCTGGCCTGGGTGCCCAAACCCCAGCCACTGGATGCAATGCCAGTCCCAAGCATAGAGAAAATGGGAGGGTTGAGTCAGGAACGGGATCCGGTTTCAAATATTCTGTGCCAAGTTGTTGTGCGCATCTGGTGGTCCACTGAATGTGAGCAGCCAAAGACCCAACAATGTTGTTTCATGTTGGTATACAATGGATGTGTTATCATCGTTTTTTTCTACATTTCCCATACAGAATGAGATTTACTTACATTTTTAACATGTTGTTTGTTTGTGACCACTTGCTCCACCATTTCTTTGATGGCGCTTCCTTGAAACTCTGGGTCAGTAAATACAGAACAAGATAGCATTTCTCATTATGTTTTATTCATCATACTTTTTTCCATAGTTACATTTAAACTGGTGTGTAACCAGTTAGCTCCTGTTATACTACAGCAGCTACAGTATGAACAGTTTTCTCACTTTGTCTTCAAGCTTGACATTCAATTGCTGAAAAAATGAAAGGAACATATTTGACTATACCATTCCATTTTACATTCTAATACTTTTTATTCATATTAAATAAAAAATCTTTGTGAAATAACTTTAAAGAAATGATGGTTTAACAGTGATTGACTAAGTACTTAAATCCTACACTTTTGTAAAAGAACACATATCCCAGGTAAAATATTACTCAAGTAAAAGTTCTCCATTTACATTTCTACTTGAACAAAAGTACAAACAAAAAGCACTGATAGTGTATTATGCCACTGTAGCCTTTGAATCAACGTAAAATAATTTCTCTCCCTTTTTCCTCTCTCTTGCTGTCTGCAACCACTTTCTGATTTCAAATACCTGCTACATGATTGAACATTTTACAGAGGGAAGTCATGATCAAATCATGATACGTATGTATAATAGTCCACAGTTGGCAATATTTTAGCTCCGAATGCTACACACCACAGTGTATGGTTCTGTAACACAACAACATGCACAAGTGTAGTGAAGTAAAAAGTACAGACATTTGTTGCAGGATGGATATAGTGGAGTAACAGAAAAAAAAAGTATATACTAATAAAAAAATTAAGTACAGTCATGTTCAAAAGTTAATACCCACTTTATTATTATTATTATTATTATTATTATTATTATTATTAATTGATTTTTTTTTCTTACAATTTTCTATGTGGAATTTTTTTGTATTTTGCATTTTTGCATAAAACATAATAAAATCATAATGGGTCTTTATTATTAGGCTAATACAACCTGAGAATAACAACATACACGTTTTTAAATGCTTCACAGAATAGCTGTATTTACTGTATACTGAGGCAGTATACTGTATTGATACTCATGAACAATTTACTTGCACTACCTCAAGAGGCATTGTGTCATGTTACCATGTTTGCACATTTACTGACTAGCTAAGATAAGACAAAATAAATTAACACCCTACATTAACAAACCTATCTAAGTACTATACAAAACTGCTTTGATCATTTATGGTGTTGATTTGTTTTTGTCTCGGCTAGTCAGCTAATTAGGTGTCTTAGTTAGCTAGTTAGTCTTGTTGATTTACGTAGCATAAACTGTAGCACCATGGTCCTGTAGGAACATTGTTCCATTTCACTGTGTACTGAACTTTACATGGTTAAAATGACAATAAAAGCCTGCTTGACTTGATTTGACTTGACTTGAGATTAAATTACACACAGATGGACTCTATTTACTAATCATGTGACTTCTGAGGGCAATTGGTTCCCCTGGATTTTATTTAGGGGTAGAAATTGAAAACCATTTTGTATCATTATCCTTCCAGTTCACCATTATGGGCGACCTTGTTTTGGTCGATCACATGAAAGGGATAAAATTGGGATGAACATGACTGCACATACTGTATACATGACAAATAACTGTACTGACGTACTGTACTGTAGGTACAATAAGAAAGTAAATCTACTGTACTTGGTTACCTTCCTCTTCTGCTGTTTAGTAACAATGTATTAGAACGAGTGTATAAATATAGACCTGTGATTTGAGCTTTAGTTGGAACTACTGTCAGAGCTCAGTTTGTCCAAATTAAGTGTGAGCTAGAATCCCATTAAGGTTTACAATGGATCCCTAGCACATACAGTAGATATACACCAGACATGAAGTGCTTTAGGAAACCAAAACAGCAACTGAGAATAAAATGGAAGGTTACAAGATTGAACAGTATAGAGCAGACCATACAAGCATTACACCTGCAGAGATTTACTGTAATGCATAGCATAACCCATGGGTTTAAAGTTGTTCACAAACACAATGACAATCCTTCACCTTGACTAGACGCTTTAAAAAAAAGGTAGTGATGCATCTCTGCTGTTTTCCTATTAAGGGATCAATGATGTTATCAAGCCGGAGAGAAAATCACAATGCCTTGTAGAAGGAAACGACTGCATGGAGCTGTGTCTTCATTGATCTAAAGAACAGACTCCGCTGTTGTTCTTGGAGATTAAACAAATCGTTTTGATGCTGTAAAACTCTATATTTCAAAAGACAACATCAGTACAGTTCCATAATGTGATCCAGCGGTGATTATTCAGGCGACTTCACTCATCTAAAAGCTGTGAGAACACTTCAAACAGGATTGGATTGATGTTAGTGTGCAAAATATTGGGTATGCACGTAACAGCATGCTTTGTGTGATACATCCTCCTCATTTTCTAACAGCATATTAAGCCATGCATTAGCAGACTAGACATAAAAATAAAAAAAATGGGGAAATTAAAAACAGTGTTGTTTCTCTTCAACTTAAAGAGCAGTTTTTCATTTTTGAGCCCACTGTTAACTGCTAGGTAAACTACAATAACAGCAAAAAAGTTTTCCTCTCTCTCTCTCTCTCTCTCTCTCCTTTTTGTCTCGCTGATTTCTATAGAACACGGCTCATACTCTTGGATAAAGCAGATGTACATGATATTTGTTTACTCAGGGCATTTGGCTCAGGACTTACAGTAAATATCTCCTTTCTTTGAATAAACTGGAGGACATCACTCCATTGTGTGTGTGTGTGTGTGTGTGTCCTGAAGCAATACAAAGTACAGTAGATCTACTGGTCACCAATTTTAAATTTAACACCTCATAAACTTCCTTTTAAGGAAAATACAAAGCTAAGCCGCTCTGTTTGCTAGCATTTTAGGACAGTATGTACAATAGCATGCTAATATAAAGAAACTAAACACATACTGCATGTATTGCATTGTAATACAGAGAATCTTCATCTACAGTAAAATCACATTAATATTTCATCCATCCATCCATCCATCCATGATTATCTTCATCACTACAACTGAAACCAAAGAAATCACTAATTTATCAATGAATTATTAAAATGGCCAGAGTCAGTCTCCTTGCTGTTTTTCCCCCCGACGCATTCTTTAACATTATGCGTGCGGCTGACCGCTGATTAGACTACGTAGAGAAGTCCAGTCTCCCACCAGAAGCCCGGGATCATTATCGGCGATAGCTCACCAGCCGAGTCTAATTCCGCGGCCCTGCTCCTTCGTGCACCAGCAGAAGGCCGCCTAGCTAGTGACTTTCGGCGTGAGCGAGGAGCGATATTTATTTGGGCGCACTAGCCCAAGAGGCCACCTAGCTAGTGAGCGAGGAGTGAGCGAGGAGAAATATTGATTCGGGCGCACGCCCATCACAGGCGCACACCATGACAACTTGTAACACAATAACAATAATATTTTGAACATTTTGCAGGCTGCCATTTGAAGAAACCAGATAATAAAGAATAAACCAGTTTTGGGGTCAAAATAACCCAACCAGGTGTTCATTTGTAAATGACTCACCACATCTCATTTGACCCAGCATAAACAACTCAACAATGTGTTTACAGAAACAACCCAGCATTTTTAGAGAGTCTTTTTTTTAAGTTATTTTAATATTTTATTCTGAAAGTCTAACTAGTTTTCCAGTTGTTTCTATATTTAAAGTTTAATGTATTTTTAAATGTATTTGTTAAATAACAATAAACAGATACAAACAGAGATAGGATATAGAACAGTTCATTCTTTGTTCATTGTTCATTCTCGATTGTCAGCTAGTGAACTTGTTTCAATGTTCAACTGTTTGTTAGTTTTTTTCCTCGTTATTGTGGGCCATTTATATGGATACACCTTAATAAAATGGGAATGGTTGGTGATATTAATGTCCTGTTTGTGGCACATTAGTATATGTGAGGAGGCAAACTTTTCAAGATGAGTGGTGACCATGGTGGCCATTTTGAAGTCGGCCATCTTGGATCCAACTTTTGTTTTTTCAATAGGAAGAGGGTCATGTGACATCAAACTTATTGTGAATTTCACAAGAAAAACAATGGTGTGCTTGGTTTTAATGTAACTTTATTCTTTCATGAGTTATTTATAAGTTTCTCTTTGTTCACAGCCATTGACATGTCGAAGAGGTTAACACGTGATGAGCGGATCGAAATTGTGCTGATATCTGGTGAACGCAGTGCCGGGTCATTGCAGCAGATTTCAATGCAAGACACCCTACGAGACCACCCATCTCCCATGCTACAGTTAACAAACTGGCATTAGTCGAACATCCCTTCAGCGGATATTAGCTACTCACAAATGGCACCCTTACAAACTCCAGCTACTGCAGCATCTCAACGAGGATGACCCAGATCGGCGCACACAATTTGCAGAATGGACAAAACAAAAATTGGAACTGGACCTTCAGTTCACGCAGAAGATTTTGTTCAGTGATGAGGCAAACTTTTATGTGAAAAGTTATCAAACAAAACCACCGCTATTGGACTGACACTAACCCACATTGGATAGATCTCTCCAAGACTGTTGGAACAAAAAAAGTGATGGTATGGTGTGGTATATGGGGTACAAAGATAGTGGGGCCATTCTTCATCAATGGAAACCTCAAGGCCACTGGATATTTGAAATTGCTACATGATGATGTGTTTCCCTCTTTATGCACAGAAGCTGGCACGTTCCCTGAGTTTTTCCAGCAAGATGGTGCACCACCACATTATGGGTGTCAGGTCTGAGCATTCCTAGATGAACAGTTTCCTGAAAAGTGGATTGGTCATCTTGGGGCAGTTGAATGGCCCCCAAGGTCTCCCGATCTGACCCCCTTAGACTTTTATCTTTGGGATCATCTGAAGGCAATTGTCTATGGTGTGAAGATATGAGATGTGCCGAACCTGAAACTACGAATACTGGAAACCTGTGCTGGCATTTCTCCTGCGGTGTTGCTATCAGTGTGTGAAGAGTGGGAGAAGAGGCTTGCATTGACAATCCATCACAATGGGCAGCACCTTGAACACATTTTATAAGTGGTCAGAAACGTGTAAATAACTCATGAAAGAATAAATTTACATTAAAACCAAGCACACCATTGTTTTTCTTGTGAAATTCCCAATAAGTCTGATGTGTCACATGACCCTCTTCCTATTGAAAAAACAAAAGTTGGATCCAAGATGGCCGATTTCAAAATGGCCACCATGGTCACCACCCATCTTGAAAAGTTTGCCCCCTCACATATACTAATGTGCCACAAACAGGATGTTAATATCACCAACCATTCCAATTTTATTAAGGTGTATCCATATAAATGGCCCACCCTGTACAGTAAATATCAATAGCTCTGGTTCAGATTTTTTTCATGTTTGTTGTATAAAATACACAGATGTGGAAATTACCATTACTGTAGTATTTCTTCAATACAGCATATTGTTTTGACTTTTTATGACTTAATTATATTTTAAAACCGAGACGACGGAAAATGACACTTTGCGCCCCCTGGCGATCATTTCACAAATTACTTTGTAATGCGACTGATTTATTTTGGCCGCTGTCGTTTTGTCACGGCGGTGAGCGCGGTGATAATAGACATTCCCCTCGAATAGATATTCCCCTTAGTTGTTAATAATATTTCCTACAATCAATCAAAGACGCTATCAAAGCAACCTGGTCTTTAATAACGTCCCAGCAGTGCCTCAGGCTGGTAGCCTCTGATCCCTGGAGGCCCCACTCCACAACCAACAGAATCCAAAGAATGGAATGCCACCGCCCTGGCACCAGATACCACAGAAAACCCATAGAGGTCCCGCAGAGCCCATGTCCTGATGGGACAAAGTAGTTTTAATGTGAATGGTTTTAAAGTTATGGCTGATCAGTGTAGAGTGAGCGAGTTCTGCATTCACACTACAGTATATCAAAATGGATACGCAAACATCACGGGGGAACGCAAACAAAATTAAAATTAAACTTTTAATAGGCATGACTCCGCTTGCCATAAGAAGTGCTGGAAGACTCGTTGAGAATGATCCAATCACCTGAGCCCAAATATTTAAAAACAATATGATTCGCTAAGAACAAAAGTGGGAGGGTTCAGGGCGCACAGTGCTGTGCCCCAAGGATGGTTTGTAAAGATCCAATCGGAGCTCAGCCTCAGGTCACATGCTTTTCAAAAATGTACGTGCCTACATAGACATACAGGAACACAAATGAACGTAATACAGTTTAGATTTTTTTTATTGCAAATAAATTATATTAAGAAATACAGCGGAATATTGTGACTTAATCACTATAATTCATTGTTAAAATAAATAATTACATGTTACAGTAGCATTCTTCTCGGCCTAACTTTAAAGGGGGTGGGGGGGGGGGGGGGGGGGGGGGGCACTGGTCTGGAGCCTATCCCAGGGAACTCTGTGCACAAGGCAGGAAACATCTTTCAGATCATCAGATGGGGTGACAACTTATTACAGGGTTGAAATAAACATACACCCAAATACTCATGCACTCAATCTTTCACTATTAGCAAAATTAAAAAGCCAATTCATTGAAACCAAAAAATGCATTTTTGTGATTTGAATAGGATTTTTTAGACTCAGGTTGCTTTCCTGAATCTTCAATGTACAATGTGACTAAATTCTGGGTACAAGAATTCCATCACACGTTCTGTACACGCATACTGTACTCATTCACACACACTGACTAACTACAATATTTGTTCAATTACAGCTTACAATATTCTAACGATCTATTGACACAAAGTCTTGAATCCCGGATGCTGTTTGGCATCACTGGCCTGGAAAGGATTTTAATAAAAGATTAAATGTAATCTCTATGCCCATGTTTTTCCACAAGACCACCGGAAAGCAGTAACTTTGATGGATAAAGATAATAAGAAGATTCCAGCAAATGAGTGATAGTAGCTTATCAGTAAAGAAATTCCATTCTTCAAGGTCTCCTGGTATGGTTAATGTTCTAGCTAACTTTAAAGTACCTACATAAAAGGGGATTCTATGGAGCCATAAACCGAAGGACTCTATGTTCATATGTGTAGTTGTATGTACAGACTGCAGCGTAATTGCCTGAGCCATCACAGCAGTACGCCTCACTTAATGAGACGCTTACTGAAAATAGTAAGCGCAATTACGCCAATTAGGTGAATATGTCTGTGTCAATCGGTCTCCTGCTCTGTCTCTGTCTATTTGTCTCTTTCAATCGTTCTCTATTATTCCATATGTTTCAGTTCACTGGGTTAATGACATAAGGTGAATGGTACGGGACCTTTTCCTCTCGACGCATCTCTAAATGGATTTGCCTAATATAGAGCCCCGGTAATTGAGTTCATTTGGATCCTGAATCACAGAGCACAGCATTAAGCTGCAGAGGAACAGATGAGCTCCGAGTCCATATGCTTGGGAGTGAAAACTTGGGAATCGATGAAGCCTGAAACTTCTATGCATATTATTAGGGCCTTCTAGGCTTTCTTAAAGCACCTAAGGATGTCTTTCTTTTTTTTTTTATATATACACACTTTCATTTAATAGAATCATCATGCTTGCTGGAGTTCCTGCCCGCAAGTATTCCACACGGCAACTAAAGACTCCATATTTATGCTTTAAAAGGAAGCTTCCATTTTTAATCTCCTCAAGTAAGACTGGATCTCTAAAGTGCAACTCCATTTTTAAACTCGAAAAAAAAAAAAGACAAAATTTTTATAATCTATAAAGACAAACTTAATCATTCATTTCCAACAGGAAGACTCCATCTATACACTCAAAGGATATATCCGTCTTTAATCTTCAAAGAAAAGACTCGGTCATTGAACTTCAAAGCAAGACTACATCTATAAACCCCCAAAGGGTTGACTCCGTGGTTTATCTGTAAAAGAAAGACACCATCTTCATACTCTAAGAATTTTCCATTTTGCTTTCTAAGAAACAAAAAAAAAACTTTTTAATCATCTTTAATCCCTTAAAGAAAAACTCAATTTTCTGTAAAAGTTTCTCCATTCTGTAAAAGTCAGACTCCATCTTTAATTTGCAACAGTAACACTATATCCTTAATCTGTTAAAGCACTAGCACATTTATAAATGCACAAATATCTTTATTCTCAAAAAACCTTCATCTTTAACCTCCAAAAACCAGCTTCAAGCTCAAAAAGACTCCGATTCCATCTCTACAGTACATCTAAAAGAAAAACAATATCTTTTGAACTTTGTAACCAAGACTACGTTTTTATACTTCAAAAAGGAAGACTTCTTGTGAAGTTTAACACACATATGATATGTTGATCTTTAATAAGTAAATAAATAAATAAATAAATAAAAATGAAATCGCTGCCGGCGGCATGGTGATTTAGTGGTTAGCGCTGTTGCCCTGCACCTCCAGGTCCCGGGTTCGACTCCCGCCGTGGGGTCTGTGCGCATGTTAATCTGGTATAAATGCATGCATTGTATTTTTGATTGATCACCCTGACCTATCTTAGTTTAGAACTTGACCATTGAAATCTGAGTAGAAAGTTATTTGGGGATGAAAACAGTTAGCTCCTTCTGGATATTCATGTGGGCGGCGTTGTGGCTTAGTGGTTAGCACTGTTGCCTTGCACCTCCAGGGATCAGACCTGAGCACCACTTTGGCTTATATGTGAGTGAAGTTTTCTCCCCGTGCTTGGTGGGTTTCCTCTGGGTACTTTGGTTTTCTCCCACAGTTCAAAGACATGCAGATTAGGCTTATTGCCCTTTCCAAAGTGCCCATAGTGTGTGAATGACAATCAGGGATCGAGCAACTGGCAACCCGTTCCTCTTAAGTAACTGCCATAGTATAGCGGGTATTCATCACCTGATGTGCCAGATACTGTATGTGAGTCTGTGTATTTGTGTGTTGCCAATCATGCAATGGATTGGCAACCTATCCAGGGTGTAGCCCACCCCATGTCCTAAGTGTCCTTGGATAGGCTTCAGGCTGCCCAGAAGTTATTTAATTTTAACCAACTACCCAAACATGACTAAGCAAAAAAAAAAAAAAGGCACATAGGCAAAGAAATAGCAACGATACACATGATCGCACATGTTTTTCAGCTTGTTTCTATGACGACTGAAGCCCCCCATTAACACACAACACGGTAAGGCTTCCATACAGTATAAGCAATTTATTTATTTTTTTCTCAGTCGTCAATGTCCTACAGTATGCTGCGTTGCCGGCACGTATCTGTGCCGATTAGTTTTAAGGGTTAAAACAAATACAACACCGCTGTTGTTAGACAGTTTGAGATTTAAATATCTAACGCATAGAACTGCAAATGAGACAACAAAAAGCAGCCGTGGGGAACACACACACACACACACACACACACACACACTCGCTAATGCATTCCAAAAGCGAGCTCTTCTCAATAACATTTATGTATCTGTGCTAATTAGACAGCATGCTTTTTCCCTACGGCGCCTACACCAGATGTCCTGCATAACCGGTGATCATCTGAACCTCTGATATACATGCCTGCGTATTTTTGGAAACAAAGATTAATATTTGATCAGGTCGAAATCCACAGCCAGGAATGCAAAGGCACACTACGGGACGCTGCGTTAGGCTGATGCATAATTCATTCTTTTTATCTTTTCTTTTCTTTTTTTTTTTTTTTGCCAGTATTTTATTTATGAAGATGTGATGCAAAAATAAGTAGAGGAGAAAATACAAACAGAAATGTTTCAATTACGGCGTGCAAGCTCAGTTTCACACAACTTCAGAGCTCGGAATAAAGAGGCCCTGTTTCATTAGCGCTTTCAACTCGGCAGTTTGAGACCCCACAAGAGGCCGGTTTCCACACAGTGTGAGGAGTGTGTGGCTGGAAGGTCAGTTCTAGCAGCCGCTATATACAGGTAGTACAATGTTGTGCATTTCTTATTTCACGACCTCAGCTTGGGTCTTGTGCAAGTGTTCAAAGATGCTTTCGTGTCAGGGGTCTTTCCCTCATAAAAACAGCGGTAGTGTCCTCTGTGTGCATTAGAGTGCTAGTGATGATGTTGTTTTAAAAAAAACAGGTTGGTCTGATGAAAATTACCTAATACACGGCTTTATTAGTATTGTTTGGAATCATGAAATTAAAATGTTTAAGTTGTCATAGAATGACAAAAGGGGGAAATTGTAATGGAAATATCACATTTTAATTATGTATTAATTTGTAATTGTGCCACGTAGACTATAGACGCTTTAAACTTGCTGAAGCTTAGAAACACAAGGCCGAGAATAGTACAGAAACAACCTGATTGTAATTGTCCCTGAATAAATGATAAGGTATGGACAACTGGTCTGGGTCAGATAAAGAGTTGAGTTTGAATGTAGGAACTTCATGTACGGGGCGTTGATTATGTTAGCAGAGATGTTCGTGTATAAAATGGGACAGCGGAAATTTGTTTGCTGCAATTGTTTGCTGTGTGAGACTGGTCCTTCTGCAGAAGTATAAAATAAAACCTTTGTGACTTTGCTCTTACCCAGTGTATGAATTGCTTGTCTTTATAATATTTACAGAATTTCCACCACACAAGCTACAATTATGGCTCATCCCAGAGTCTGGTGCTTAAATGTGTTAAATAAATAAATAAATAAATAAATGTTTTAAAAGGATGATTTGACTGACAGTGTAAACACATGACCTTGAACTTTTCCTGATGGCAATTTCTGACATTATCATGTTTGCTCAACTTTAAAATACTCTCTAGTAACTTTAAGTAATGATGGGATATTTTTTCTCAACCCAGTGATTTTGTTGTTGTTATTATTATTATTATTATTATTATTATTATTATTATTATTATTATTGTTGTTGTTGTTGTTGTTTATTTACTATAGACCACAGTACAGATGATTATTATTATTATTATTATTATTTATGTATTTATTTATTTATTTACAATAGATCACAGCACAGATTAGATGTCTATTATTATTATTACTATTATTATTATTATTATTATTATTATTATTATTTTATTTTATATTAATTTATTTACAATAGATCACATCACAGGTTAGATGTTTATTATTATTATTATTGTTTATTTACGATATATCACAGCACAGATTAGATGGTTATTATTATTATTATTAGATTTTTGTTTATTTATGATTCATCACAGAATAGGTTAGATGTTTATAATTATTACTATTATTATTATTATTATTAGATTTTATTTTTATTTATTTATGATAGATCACAGCACAGATTAAATGTTAGGAGAAATTGAATAAATTATCCATCACAGTTTTTTATTAATTTGTTAATCGACTTGAGAAGAATGAAGCCCGGGTTCTGATCCTTGTTCATTCATGTACGTATTTAAACTCTTAAATTTGAATATAAATAAACAACCCTTATTTCCCTCTACACTGCCTGTCCAAATAAATAAAAAAAATTAAAAAATAAATACATAAAGTTGCGATTTCAAATAGGTCAATTTATTGGGCTGCCTCAAAGCAAGAAAAACAACTAAGGAGATATGAAATGACTGGAAATGGGTTAAGAACCCTTTTTAATAACACGTTATTTACGGTAGAGATGTAGTCAGGGAAAAAAACATAAACGGAGATTGCTTAAACCCGTGGTGAAATTGCACTTTTAAAAGAATCTGTGTAAAAACCAGAGCTATGATTAATAGTGGAAGTAGGAGCATTTCCATACACACACTATGTGATGAGAACTCAAAGGATTGGGACTAAACAGCTCAGGTGTGTGTGTTCATACAGTAAGTAAACCACTTGTTAGTGAAACTAATCAGCAACAAAAGGGCTGGAATTGGCTAGGAAGGATGAAGATTGGACTTCAAAGCAATGGAAAAAGGTCATGTGGTGGGATGAGTCCAGACTGACCCTATTCCAGAACAATTCCAGTGTGTGAGACTTTTTTTTTGTTGTTGTTGTTGTTTTATAGGATCATACATATTTATACTGGATAAAAAAATTATAGCTAGAAGGTGATTTACACAAATGCACAACATATCCTTTTGCAATGATTTAATCATCATCCAGGATTTTTTCACATCTTCTCAAAACAACATTCTCAGCCTACTGTACATAGTGCATGCTGGCTTTGTACAAACATACATCTTTATCTGCTTAATACCTTAATACCTTTGTTTTTCTTTTAGATATTTGTGTAATCAATTCTCCTCTGTTATGCTCCTACATGCTTTTCACGCTGATGCCAGCTTTTCTCCAGCTCCCGTATTGATTTTTCAAAAAGGTAGTCAGATCGTCTGCCAAAAGATCACGGAACAATTTATCTTGTAACAGGACAGTATTCGTTCGCCGTCCTCCTCCCGTACCTTTCCTTATATTTAAATAAATCTTCTGCTGCTGTGTGTTTTGTCCAGGATTCAACCAATTTTCTAGTGTATTACTCATTCTGGGAGGGAATTTGATACCAAAGCGATATCCGTCCTGGAGTAAGATTTATGGCAGGCACGGAAATGAGCAATATATAATTCTATTTCACTGACTGCTATTTAGACTTCCCTGAACTGAGATTTGTTCCCCCCTTTTTTTTTTGCATGTATCTCAACCAGAAGTGAAGTTGGAACATTTTGGAACAAGTCTGGTTAAAAAGTGAAAAGGAAGAAAATTGCATTTAAAATTTTAATTCTGACTGAGGCACTGAGCGTCACTGATACTTTTACAGCTTGTCTCTGATTGCAAACTGAATTGATTATATTCAGTTTTCAAGTCAAACATCATACCAGGATTTTAGTTGAGAGCAAAAACTACTTGTATTTCCCTATATAATCCCTGTAATGCACTTATCCCAGTGTTTCACTAGTGCTTGAATAACATCAAGCTAGCAAGCTTTCTCAGCCATGATCAGACTGCCTGCTTCATGTCTGAAACACTGGCCTCCCAGGAACTCCTTTAATGGCCCAGACATGTGGAAATGGCTTGGAGCGAGGTCGGGACTATATGGGGGATATACAGTAGGTACATAATGTGCAGTTGTGTGTACAGTTCCCACAGATAGACTCCTCTGCAAGGTGGAGACAAGTTATTCAACAATTTTCAAAGATCGAGTGTTTCACTTTGTGTTTATCGTTTATGGGAACATTAGCACCATTCTACTCGTTTCGTTTTACCGTGGCTAAGAGTCTCATCATTGTACTGTTCTTGATGTTTTTTTTTTTCTAAATATCAATCGTTTTTACACCTTCATTCACATTGTATTTACAGTAATCACAAGTCCCGGTTTGACTTGAACAGCCTTGTACTACACACTGCTCTCTAAGCATTTAAGCTAGCTACTGTACCAAGGCTTTAGACATCTTCAGGCAAACAGATATCTTACTCATACAATCGGTTTCATTCGGTTTTATTGAAATCATACTGCATTTGTGATTTCTTAATGTTGATGCATGAAGGTTTGCTACGGCCATTTTTAGTCAATTCATTTTTAGCTTTAGTTTTTTTTTTCGTTTTTAAATATTAGCTTTTTTTTTTTTTGTATGTTTCTTTCTTTTTTTGTTGTTGTTTTTGGCCAGATTTCATCCACAATGATTTCCCCCCCAAAGACTACCACACATATGAATAAAGTCCTTATCTCTTTTAAATAGCTTGTCAAACATCTGCTGATGAAATTCATCGTCAAACTGAATTTAATACAGTCAATCACAAATCTTTGGTTCATGAAAGTTGTACAAGAAACAGCAGCTTTATTAGTACTGGCTTTAATACAATGAATTATAATAAGTCACTGGGAACTGGAATTCATCTGCACAAGAAGGAAATCCGCCCAGCCTCTTTTGTGTGCCAGTGTGTCTATCATATATACAATCATTAATAGTGTAATTTTTAATACCTGTAGCTCTTAAAAGCCAGCTCTCCCTTCTTTTAGTAAACACATACAGTGTAGGGCTCAGGATTGTGCAGTATAGAGTGACATGTCCTTTTTCCATCTGAACTGAAGTTTATTTCATTGTAAGCAATACACACACATGGCTGAGCTAAAAATGTTTTTAAAAATGGGTCACATAGGCAAAGAAATAGCAGAGATACACATAATCACATGTTTTTATGGTTGTTTTTAGTTGTGTCTATGGATAATAATAATAATTATTATTATTATTATTATTGTTATAATAATAATAATAATAATAATAATAATAATAATAATAATAATAATTATTATTATTATTATTATTATTATTATTATTATATGATCATTTTCTATGATCAGTGTACACACTTATAAAAATAATGATAACTTTCATTCTACCAGACTTATTAGAAAAAATAAATACACGGTTTGATGTCTGAAGCCTCACCTGTTAACACACACTGTATAATGTAAGCACATATACTGTATATTTTTATCACCATAGACCTACAGCATGCTGTGTTGCCTGCACATATTTACATTTACCTTACTTTTTTTGAACATCTGAACATCAGAGAGTTAAGGGCCTTGCTCAAGGGCCCAACAGGGTCACCTTGGTGCTCAAGGGGTCTGAACCTGGGACCTTCCGTAGACCAATGCCTTAACCACTGAGCTACTCCTGACCCCATATCTGTGCCGCTAGAGTTTTAAGGTCAAACTGATGTCTTTTTATCTATTAAGGTTGGAGGGAGGGCTTTGTCTTGTCTTACCCAATCCTTTAATTGTACTGTACATTTCATGTTTGTCTCGGAGTACATAATGATTAATTCTTAATGGAAAGCGCTGATCATCTTTCCTAATGGTTACCTTCAGAATAAAATCAGACAAGTTGCACCATCCGTACCCAAGAGTTTTTTTTTTCTTTTTTTTTTTCGTTAGCAAATTACAATTAGAATGATATTAGAAAAGCCACTGGGAACAGGACAAATCACTAAACCACCATTACTGACCATCAAAAACCATTAAAATCCATTAGGAAATCAAATCTAATCTGATACCAACCACAGAAATGAGTCCATATTAAAGCACAGTGTGTGATGGAAACCATGAGTTATTTTGAGGAGGTTGAGAATGGGGTCTTTGGGTTTCTGAAATCCTGCTGTACCTGCGTGTACTGTGTTAAAAAAAAAAAAAAGTTTCATCAACCTCTGGTGGGAACAGAGGTGTTCTGAAGATTCAGCAACTTTCCTTCGTGCCTTTATGTCTTTAATCAAGGTCGAAGTAACTGAGGAACACTGGATACTTTCCTAAAATGGAGAAGTGGACAGGAAGGAAGGAGTTAGATTAGAGCGACAGTACAGAGAGAAAGAGAAAAGTCACATTTAAGGACGATACGGAAAACGAAAAAAAGTGTATGAACGGTGACCTTCTTACCTTTTTCATTGAGACTCATTTACACGTATCTATTTTGAAATACAATCCACTCAGCTGCGAAAGACATCAGCAGTGTAGGAAGGACTGATCCTCGAGCAGCTCCAACAAAGAAAGCACACACGTTCATGATACCTTTATTACGCTATGTTCTGTTAAAGTAGTTGTAAGGTTTAAAATTGCTGAATGAACTGTTAGATCTGTCTGTTGTGTTCCGACATGGTTGCTGATTGCTTGTTGCTTGGAAGGGATGCACATACACACACACACAGCCACACACAGCCACACACACACACACACACACACACACACAAAATGGAGTGTCTGAATGTTTTCCAGTCTATTACAGGACAAAAAGGTATATAATTACTAAGCTATTTCCTGACTCAATACAAAGTTCATCTGTGTCACGGCTATCTGTTATTACATCAAAGAGCATTAGCCATTCACATGCTCTCTAGAAATCTAGAATCTCTAGAAATCCAGGGCGACGAACCATTCAGACATTCAGTGTTGCAGTACAGTATAACGAATGTGGAAGATCTCAGGTAAAGCACTGGAAAGAAACAAAAAAAGAAAACTACATCTATTCGAGCTTCACCACACCAGCATACTGTATGTGGGATTATACTGTATGTAACACAAATAGGTGAATTGTTGCTATGGAAACATAACCTATTGAAATAAGTGCATTAATAAGAACCTGTGATTTGCCTTGCAGTTGGAAGAACTTACAAACCTGCTGAGAAAATGAGTGATCAAGTATGATCTGGGAGACCGCATTGCAGGTTACGTTCACACTGCACATTCTTCAATTCAGATTTTTGGATCAGGTCGGACTTGCATGTCATGACAGTCCAGGTTCATAATTCCATGTGACTTTTAGCTGACTCTAACGTGGACGCAGCGGCATGGTGGGTCAATGGTTAGCAATGTCGCTTTGCACCTCCAGAGTCTGCGTACGTGGGGTTTCCACTCCTTCCACAGTCCAAAGACATGCAGGTTAGTCTCATTGGCGTTCCCAAATTGCCCATAGTGTATGAATGGTGCAGGTTTTAGCAGGTGCTGAATGAGACATCATGTCCTATGCGTTTAAGTCACATGACCATATATCAGACATGTCCCAGGTATGGAACTCAAAAAATATGAAAAGGGACTCAGATCTAATCTGTGAGTTCAGGCTGCCCTGAAAAAAAACTCTGACCTGCTTCACATCATGGTACAGGACTCAGATTCCGGGTGGAAATGTGAACGTTAAGGATGTGCTGGTATTCAAGAAAAACTAGCTAAATAAGTTGCCCTGTATTTTGCTTACAAGCAGTCTTGTGAATCTTAGATCAAAGTGCCATTGGATTTCGAATGTCACACCACTCGCTGGATGGCTCCACCTAGATCAACACCAATGCATTCATTTTACGGGAAGAAAGGATGGATTATACTAAACCATATAGTATTAAGCTCATGGTGCAGATACCGTCACTTGCAAACAGAGCACATAGAGAGACTTATACAGTATGCATGTGTTTCATGGTGAGGAGGAGCGTGTCTCTGCATGAAATGTGCAAGCTTTCTCTGAGCATCTGAGGCATATATATTGTTCTTTCCATTGACATCTTTACATGTTCATTTGATGTTCTTGCATTATAATTTCAAGTGAACAGCCCTGCTCAAACAAACAGCTATGGAAAGTCAAATTCAATCTTGAAAGTTTTTCATACCGAATCCACTCAGCTTTGAACTATTCCATAAAAAAAGCCCAGAAGAAAAGAAAACCATCCTACACAAAGATGCATATCACATCAGCCAAGGCCACAGGAGTGAGATTTTCTATTCTTCCTTTTCTTCCCATAAGTGGCTGCTTTCATCACCTATTCTCTTTCTTGAACCTTCTCTCAGGTATTATAATGTTACCCAGCTGGGCAGAAGAACCTCAGATTTCTACCGGACCTTTTCATCCTGTTCTGTAAATTGACATTCGCTGGGAATGTGTGTGTGCATCAGCATCCTTTATTTCTTACTGTACACGCTAACAAAAAAAAAAAAAAAAGGCATAATGCGGTGAACCTCAGTGTGCTATTTGTACCGCTGTAGAGTGTCTTTTAGTGTGTGCTTGTGTGAGAGAGGGAGAGAAAGAGGAAGATGGAGAGAGATAAAGAGTCCTTGACAAGACTCGAGTTTTCTTTCGAAACGCTTTTCTCATGGTATCTCGTGCTAGCACACGTGTAGCAATTCGTATTGAAAGATTAGATAGTCAGGCTTATGGTTAGGGGTAAGGGTGGAGTTTGCAAACATGGATATCCAAACATATTGAATCTAGGCGTATGAATATCCAAGACATCCTTTGGGATCATGGTAATCTAGAGGCACGTTCTCAGTCGTTCTCAACACATTTATACACAGGATTGTACAAAGACAATGCTGGCCAACTTTACACATCCTGTTCTTTGTGATGACAGCTTTAAGAAACCATAAGTATGTACCCATGGTGTTCAAGTCAAACCAGGACATTTGAACTATTTAAAGCGTATTAAAGAGTCCCTCTACAGTCCTGACCTCATTTCCACATGTGTGTGCCACTGAAGGAGTTCCTGGGAGGCCAGCATTACAAATGTGAAGCAGGCAGTCAGATCATGAGAAATCTTTCTGCCTTGATGGTATCCAAGCGCTAGTGAAACACTAAGATAAGTGCATTAGTGTAGCAGGAGATTAAATAGAGAAATCAAGGGAGTTTTTACTCTCTCTCATTACTGTGTTCTGATATTCTGCACAATCAAAAGTCCTGGTTTTACTTGAACAGCCAAGGGACACATGATTTTTATTTATTTTTACACATGCCTTGGCTAGCTTCCTACAGTGACCATGAGTAATAGACAGCCTCGATATTCTACAGTGTGCTACAGTAAGAATCTAATATTATCTAATCAGATTAGATACTTACGGAGAGGGGTAGGGCATTACTTTTCAGAAGGTTTAAACCCCACAAACACTATGATGCCCTTCTGTATTAAGGGCCCTTCAGCAAGGCTCTTAACCCTCAACTGCTCAGATGTATAATGAAATCTAATTGTAAGTCGCCCTGGATAAGGACATCTGCCATATGCCTTAATGTAATCGTATAACTTGTGCAACATACAGTAGATGTATCTAATCACATAATTAACCATGGCTTATAGAACCCACCACCAGCATGCCTGGATACACTTCTGTTTCACCTCTCCTTTGCATGTGAGAAAGAAAGCATGGTTAGATCTTTCAATAACGCATGCTGCAATAAATACCTACATGAATTTAGACATTTTTTCTATATTCTTTGAATACTTTTTGCAGCTGTATGAGAAGTAATATATTATGTTTGTCCATATACATATATATATATATATATATATATATATACACAGTATATATCAGTAATTGTGTTTTATATCGATCAGGACGCTGACGGAAATGCTGAATTATATTATGCATAGCCGAGGAATATGTTCGAAGTGGTGCTTTACAATCTATAAATCCCAAGCTTGAACACAAAGTACAGACAAAGAAGACTGACAGCGCCAGGCATCACCGTGTACTCATAGCAAATGCAAACAAGCAGACAGGGCATATATTTTACACCTTCTGCTCTGACTGTTTGTAGTGTACAGATCCCTATCAATAGCGCAGGGCTCTTTACTCATACGTGACATTGAACCCTTTCTCCTTTCACGATCTGTCATTCAACCTTCCCCTTGCCCTACTCCAGACACCTCTTTGATATTGTCCTCCTTTCATCCCTCTGGTCTGTGCCTTGGCTTTCCTCTCTATCCATGGACACTATTTGATCTCTGACGCCGATTTGCACTATCTACTATATGGCAAATTACCTTTAGCCGGGCCTGGTTTTTTTTTTTTTTTTTAACTCCCTCACAGCACCCAGGAACTTTCTCCATCATGAGAATGATTCAAACTTGGAGATTTGAGGCGGTTTAATTAGTTGCGATTAAGCTTAACACCGGAGATCGTTTCGTTCCGTCAGTCGGTAGTACTCGGAACCCAGCTCATTTTGTTACCGAGAATCTTCACCCTTTTTATGATTTTGTCCTTATTAACTCGATATCATGACAAATTGGCCGACTTCATTATGGCGTCATCCTCGAGCATAATCCCAAAATAAAACCAAATTACAACGACAAGGGAAGATACAGCAGTCAGATGGTTTACTGTCAGATTTTATGTAAGGTGGTGAAGGTGCCTTACCTGTACAGAACTCTTGATTAATGACTTCGTCGTCTATGTAGGCCAAACGAACTTTCAACAGCTTCACCTGATTTTTTTTTTTTTTGTGCGAATTTAATCTTTGAGGGTTTACCTGCTATGAAGGACCATGTAGGAGAGAGAGAGAGAGAGAGTTCAGGCTTAGAGAGTATTGAGGTGATAACACAGGATGCAGGAATGCTTGTAGGTACAGTATGTTTGGAAGAAAAAGAAAAAAAACTATAAAATAAAAAAAAAATCTTTAATTAACAATTTAAATTTTTTAACAATCTCTTCAAAACAAAAATCGATCCATTCTTTTACCAGAACAACTTTTTTCAACATAATCTTTTAATTAAAATAGTCTTTTACTTTTCTCTTCACTTTTCTTTTTTTCCTTCTTTTTGAACTCATCTTTTTTTTTTTCTTTTTCTTTGTGCTATGAACTTTGTGAAACAAAGTGATTTTATGAATATTATCGCTCTTGTATCTCAGTGACGTCACTCATTTCCCATGCAGAAACCCATGCCACAAAATGAAACAAACAAATAAATAAATACACAAATGCTTATTACTTTTCTTTTAAAAATTTACCATTTCAGAAGGGTAAAAATATTGGGCTGCATCAGGCAAAGAAAACAACTAAGGAGATTTGTAAATGTGTTAAGAACCCTTCAACACATTACCAAACCATCTGCACACTAGTGCTGTCAACTCTGTGGAATAAATGTGGATCATAAATGGAGATCACAAGTTGCATGGTGAAAGTAAGAGCATTTCCATACACACAAACACAATGTGATGAGAACTTTGATATGATGATGAGATTGGAACTAAACACCCGTGTAGCCATAAGAAAACCACTTGTTAGTGAGAGGGAAAAAAAGGCTTGAATTTGCTAGGGAGCAGAAAGATTGGATTTTGAAGCGATGGAAAAAGGTCATGTGGTCTGATGAGTTCAGATTGAGCCTATTCCAGAGCAATAGTGAATCAGGGTAAGAAGGGAAGCGCATGAATGCATAGTGTCCACTGTACAAGCCTTTGAAGGCAGTGGTATGATCTGGGGTTGCTTCAGTCGCTCAGCAACGTTATGTGGCAATAAAACAAAGTCAGCTGACGACCTGAATGTACGGAATGACCAGGGCATCACATCTATGGCATTTTTCATTTGTCGCTAACAGCACAGGGATATTCCAGGGCATGAGAATACATTTTCACACATGAACTGGCCTCCAGATTTGTGTTCTGTAATCAAAGCCACCGGATATTGTTAGTATTAGGCACAGGGTTTAAACCGGATGCCCTTATTGGTGCAACCCTCCCATTTTATCTGAGTTTGGGACTGGCACTGCATCCAGTGACTGGGGTTTGAGGATCGGGTGCGAATCGAACCCAGGTGAGAAACCATCACTGAGCGAGCAATATCCTAAGCAAAACTACAGGTGACTGAAAGAAATCTTAGAGTGTGCAGCTCCTTATTTTGTGGACATTCTTATAATCTGTTTCATTCAACCCAAACTGTCACGTCTGTCCTTTAGGCATTCCCCTATAAGTGCACGTGCCCTCCTTGCCCACCGTCTCACTGATGCGCCCGGGTGGCGGTGGCGCAGTGCTTGGGCCCGTCATCGTTGCTTGCAACTATATTTTTTATTGATTTTTCACCAGGCAGTGTAAACAGTATATAATAAATAGTTTAAAAAGTGTAAACTTTTAATGGGATGAGATGAGTGTTTGTAAGGGAGTGTAGCTATGTTCCACACATTAACTCTCCTATTCTGTTATTCCCTGAATATTGTCCGGTTTTAATTTATGGGAACAAGGCTTCAAAACTTGTTTAACACAGCAAAATGAATGTTTTTCTAATGTGGTTTCGGAGGGCTATAGAAAGAATTTCATCAAATAAAAAGAAAGCTGGGGAACATTTTTTCCCCCAGGTTTGCATTATGAGCTACATAGACTAAAGAAATACTGTATAGGAGCCTTTTACTGGGGGACATACGTAAGGTAGTGCTATAGGAATATAGGACTCATGCTCCCATTATACAGTAATTCTGGGGAACATATGACTTTGGGAACATACTGTAGGAAGGAACCCATTAGACCACATTCTACTTTGATATACATAGTCAAGAAATCTTAAAAAGAAGAGGCTTTTCCATGTTTTTTTTCCCATTTTGATTTGACTAGTATTAGTAAAAAGTATTACTCATATTCTGGCTTGAATAACTTTGACAAGCAGTGTGGTAGTGCTCGATGTGTCCTAATCCATGTTTAATTCAAGGCGACTATTCCTGGCACAGGGAACGTCACCTCGAAAAAAAAAAGCCTTGAAGTTTGTTTGAAATAAATCAATCTGGATGCTGTCACTCGAACCCCAGCAGCGACAACAGAAACGATGTAGACCACAACACGCTCCATCACCTTGAACACACTCTTTTGTCTCCGTTATTTAAACAACCCAACACAGACAGACTTGTAATCCCTGCAGAGGCTATAACTACATTACGCATTATATAGTAGCACAAAGAAAAGTAAAGGGATGGTTAATTCGCGGTGACACGCCAAAGACCCGAGGACAGGCATGCTGGGAAATGTGAAATGCTGACGGGGAGATCGCATGTAAGGGACCGAGCTGCGGGGTGGACAGTCAGTAAATACAGGCAGTGCGGTAATGTAGGATTCCTACACAGGGGTAAATAGAAGAGAAGGTAAATACTGTATGTACTGACTGGTGTTTGTGGCACTTCTGAGCACTGGCACATACTCCAACCCTGATGTATCTACTACTACATTTATAGCTCGTCAACTGATGGAAATGTGTTTCCTTTAATAACTCAGGGCTTAAATTGGATTCTGCCTCACTCGTATTGCGAGTTGCATCAAAAAGAAAATAACTGCCAAATAAATAAAATGTAATGCACTGATACATGCACCCTGAGGGTGAACAATTTCACACTGAACAAATTAATTGCAGAGTGATAGAGAGAAAATATCCAGAGCACAAATGTACAAACCCACTGCTAATCTGTGACGCTCATTTTCCACCATGACCTCGACCTTTAGCTAAAAATGAATTTAAAATACCTGTTTGTGTGTGTGTGTGTGTGTGTGTGTGTGTGTTTTCAATATTTCTAGCCAACTTAACCATGCATTTATTGGACACAAACACAAACCATGGTATAGCGTACCTGTCATGTTTTAGGGCACTATTTATATCACTAGTCATTCTCCAAGGGGTTCTATTAAAGGTTTCAAAATTTTACAGTATAGTAAAGGCTTACATTTTAATTTACAGATAGTGTAAAACTGATTGACATTTACGGAAAACTTCAAGCACAGCCCGGAGATGAGTTATGTGCAGTAAAACTTTGGAACGATGCAAATTTTTTAAAAGAGGGCCGTCAGTCCGTCCGTGAATGCCGATCCTGGCCGAGGTGGCTCAGAGCCCAGTGCCGTTGTATGGAAAGGAACGCCTGATCCTTGAAAATAGATGGATTAACCATTTCCACATGTTTCGATCATTTAAGGAGTTCATCTGAGGCCAGCGTTTCAGAAGTGAAGCAGACAGTCCAATCATAGCTCTGGTGTACTGAGAAATAGTGAGGACAGAGGGTTAAGGCACTGAGTTACTGATGGGAAGGGATGGTGGTCCAAGATCCAATTCCATGGAGGCAGGTCTCTAACCCTATCTGCTCCAGGGATGCTGTATTGTATCATGGCTGACCCTGTGATCTGACCCCAGCTACTGTATACTGGGATTTACGAATAAAGATTTTCACGGTGCAGTAATTTACTGTATATGTGAGAAATAAAGGCTTAACTTAGTTTCCAAGCACTAGTGAAACACTGGGTAGCAGTGGATTATCGAGAAAAATAAAAGTAGTTTTACACTCATGACTGGATCAAATGTCCTGGTTTGACTTAAACAATGAAGACACTTAATTCTTACAGTAGCATACAAGCGATAAAAGTACCATAGTAAAAGCATTGTAAATAATCTTATTGGGATTTAATGGAAAATGTGCATGTTAATACTGTACATTCATCACATAATACAATTATTAGTAGTGTTTATTTAAACTCAAATACCAGTGGCATGCACCTAAAAGCAGGTTCGTGCCCAGCAGTATAAATAAAACATGTACTGTAACAGGAACTCACCTATGAGATTTGCAAAGATCGGTCATGACTGTTGATGAATCTGGTCACATACATTCCCGATGGCTTTCGCCTTACACACTGACAACACTGACTGATTAAACTTCAGTCCACTCACGGCAAGAACAATTAGAGCCGAACCACAAAGGGCTAATGGATCTTTAGCCGGCTATGTTTCTTTATAAAAGATGTGTTGTCAGTTTCTCAAGAGCTGCACCAAGTGTCACACTAATACGTCTATTTATTGTGTGGCCAAGAGTTTCAATTGACTGAGAGGCAGGGAATGTGTTTTAGGTCCATCCAGCTTGAAGAATAAACACTTTTTTATAAGCCCAGACATAGCTTTTCCTTACAAGTTTTTGAACACCATTAATAACTTTGAGAGAATGTGCACTGTAGAGTACTGACCAAATGTTGGCAATAGAACTAGCATAGCGGTTGGACGAAATATCTACAGATATCCAGCGGAAACAAAAGAAATCACCACATTCTAATCTAAAAGATTAATACAGGAGGTATACTATACAGTCAAATGTACTGTATCTGGACATCTGACCATCACACCATTATGTGCTCATTACAAGACCATGGACAATAATTTATTCTAATACAAATAGCCTCTATGCTTCAGGAAAAACTTTATAATAGATTTCAACAAAGATTATTCAAAAACATGTCTCACTTACATACTTAATCATACACGATGAGCAATTTGGAAATCAGCCTACAATGTATGACATTGGTCTGTGGGAGGAAACCAGAGTCCTTGGAGAAAACCCGCAGAGCAAAGGGACAACACCAAACACAAACACACTGGGTGGAACAAGGCAATCATGCTACATAATAAGACAAACATTACATGCATCCTGTACTTCACTTAGCTTGAAAATTGTAATAAATGTTGCCAAATCGGAATTATTTTTTTTTTTACCATGCCTGCTTTTGCAATTGAGTGTTTCTTTGTTTCAGAATAATAAATAAAAGCAATTAGAGTTAGCAACATCAACTGCCGTTCCTAAAATTGTCCATTGGAATGGCAAACGGAACAGAGTGTGGTAAGTGTTCTATCATTTAAAAAAAGTATACATTTTTACCTCTAACAGCTTATTATTATTACATATATTCACGGACCTTCAATGATGTTACAGTATATACACTGCTATGGTTTACAGATACTTTATAAGTTTAATTTCATATATTTGTTTTTTAATATGATGGTATACTGTTCATGAAAATGAGAAATAAGGCAAGTCCTACCACTGACGCTACGGGTCAAAATAACGATGTTACCCAGTTTTTTACATAACCATTCAGAAAATATATGTGTAAGCTTTGGAACTAGCAGACATGCTACACTGAGGGCATTTACTAACTTGACCCAGTATTTATTCTATTAAGAAAGAACATTGTTTTTGTACTTTTTTACTTATATGAATGAGGTACAAGGACAGTAGCAAGAATAAAATGGAGTCACTTTCAGTTTAGCTTTTAAAGCAGAAGGTGCCAAGAGAAATCATAACCCTATCTCACCTACGCGGTTTCGCGCGGTGGCCGTAAGTACGGTTCATCATGATTCACTGCGAATTTTGGCGCTGTGATTATGTTTCCATCTTTCCGCGCAAAAAATTACACATGTTAAATTTTTTTGGCGGCCCTCGCTGATGATTGACCCGAGGCGGTAATCAAACCCGACCCTGAAGATGCGAGGCAACAATGCTAACCACTATTCCACCGTCCCCCAATAAAAGTATTTATTTATCAAAAAAGTGTAATATTTATAATTCATAGTACATACATTTATAGTACTAACAAAATTTAACAAACCATAATGATTATTCAATATATCACAGAGAATATGGTTAATTAACATTGAAATCATATCGTATTACCGTATTAAAGTATCATTTACTTTTTTTTTTACACAGAACTGTACAGTATATACCACTGATTACGGTACTACGTAAGCGCTCACCCGTTCCGCGCAGTCTTTTATTCTGAAACCGGTTTAAACCCGGAAGTAAAGCGGAAGCGCGTGTAGATGTGCTGAGTCAGGTGCCCGTCGCGGAGTGAGTAGAGATTGTGAGTCGTTTGGGAATAAACGAGTTCAACACAACTTCAAGATACGGAAATGATAGCGTTTATTTATTTTAGTTTAGAAGTTTACTGCTGTCTGGATATATACAGACTTTCACTGAATTGATTAATTTCGTTTAGTTGGATTTTAGTAGACAGCTGGCATAATAAAGAGTTACACTATTATTGTTATTTTAACCTGTACATGTTGTGCTGGAATATTATTATACTGGAATATTTAAATAACACACAACTACTCTGGAATTAAGATTCAAACAGCATAAAAGTACAGGATACAAAAATATTTTAATAATGTTTATTTAAACGGAAAATAATACATTTTTATGTTGTGTTATTAATGGAATACCTCGTATTCTCAGTTGAGTTTTTTTTTTTTTTTTTCAAAATTAGAATTTTGCTCAGAAAATTTTGCTTTGTTTTCTCATGTAACTTAAAGTGTATTGTGCATATTAATAATTTTACTGTTATTAAAATAGACATGCTGTTTCTAGCTATAGGATTGCAATATTATTCAGAATATAGAATACTTTGAAGAAGTTACTATGATGTCTTTTATGATGTAGAAAATTATGTCAATAATAATAATGATAATAAAATACTTGAATAAGAATTAGTGTCCAGACTTTTTCTGTAGAAAAGCAGGGAAAATCGATTATGAATCGCGATTCTTTTTTGTGGCAATTCGTGTATCTCCAAAACCGATTTTTTAATTTTTATTTTAAACCTGTTTTTAATAGGTTTGGTTTTCACTGTGATTGGCCGTGACCGGTGATTTCCCTTTCAGCCTCAGAGATAAAGGATTCTGTACAGAGCTCAGAAGCTTCCATGTGGCACAACAGAAACTCATTTTTATGGCGCTACATTATCAGAAATTGCACGCTTTTAAAGCCTCTGATCTTCACTAAACTCTGTGAGCAAATTAGTCCAGACCCACATCTTAACACCATGAGCACTAATTATTCCAAAATTCGTGTGCATTAGAAGTCGCATGCGCTTCGTACTCAAGGTCAAGCTGAGTTTTGAGACTTTGGAGGCATTTGAGAAAGTCAAATGTCACCATTTCTTTATGATCCTGCAGGTGGCGCACTCTGTACTATTTACACATTTTCATCTCGTGTAGTAGGAGTGAATTAGGAGTCCTGCTCAGTTAAATATTAAACTCTTTGTATTTGAAATTGTTAAAATTCTACACTTGGTTTTTAAGTGAGAAAAAACCAAACCAAACTAATGTTATAAGGAGTGGATTACATTTAATTACTCATTCAACTTTTTAAAACTTGGTTAAAATTGTAACAAAATCCGGGAAAAATGTGATATACAATCTGGATATTTACAAAATCGTGATGCTTTTAGAATTGCAATTTTAATCGAATCAACACCTAGGTATTGTGATAATATCGTATCGGGTGGTGACTGGTGATATCCATCACAAGGACTGTGTATTGTTGAGGTGGTGAACACTATCACGATAACGATTCGATACAATAATTTGCTCCTATCTCACAGGATCTTGCCTGCCATCGTGGGAATAGTTTAGAGCACCACCTGTAGGATCATAGAGGAATAGCAATATTTTACCATCCAAAAGCAAACGTATACATTTAAGAAATAATAATAAAAATAAAAAAATAGACTTGTGTGGAGATACATGAAACTGAAAAATCACTAAAAACAATATTTAACAAAAAAAAATTCACTGTCTGGACCTTTAAAATGAAACAAAAACTGGGATGGCATGACTGAAAGCCTTCTGTAAATCACACTGTTTTTTTTTTGCAGACATGTGGGGATGGCGGGGGTCAACTTGTCCTTCGCCGCTTGTGGCTTTCTGGGTATCTATCACCTTGGCGCTGTCGGCGCCGTCCTGACACATGGACAAACGCTGTTGTCGTGTTTGAGAGCCTGCGCCGGGGCATCAGCTGGAGCTCTGGTGGCCGCTGTTCTCATCACAGCTCCTGACAAGCTGGAGGTGGGTTAACCAGGAGTAAAGCAAAATGAAAATAGCAAATGTAACAAGCAGCAGTGATGATAATCAGAGGGAAAGTACGTTTACATGGTCCCTAACACTACAACAGGTAGTCCCCGACTTACGAACATTCAAATTACGAATTTCCACAGATACGAACGGACCACGGTTCCGGTAGCTCATGTGTAATATATAAAAAAATTAAAAATAGACAGTGCAGTGAACCAGATACCAATATTCACAATTATATACGATATTTTCAGTGTGTAAGTGAAAGTATAAAATCCGGTATATTGTATGTGTGTGTGTGCGATAGAAATGAGTCGGCCTCACCAGTTTCAATGTATCAGTCCAAGAGCATGATGATAGAAAATGGCTGTCCTGTACAGTTGTCTCGGTGGTGAATAATCCTAATTTCAGGAAAATCCTCAACAAAAGTTCACAGTCCAATACAGTGGAAAACAGCTAAAGGTGCAGAGATGCACTGTTACATTTCACATTTAAGATTCATTTCCTTAGGTGCAATTATGGTTTTTGGCCACATGAGGCAGGGTGGGGGGACAGGGTAAGGGGTACAGATTTAGTCAAGTGGATTGGTATGCTTTACATTGTATATTCGTGTCAAAAGCGTATAAGACTGACATTGTCTGACTTAAGAACAAATTGGACTTATGAGCATGCGCCCAGAACAGAACTTATTCATAAGTTGGAGACTACCTGTATTCTGAGTCATAGCTGAATAAAAACATGTCATGTAAACACCTCACTCGGAACGATCTGACCTGCAATGACGGTGATGTCAACAGTAAAATCAGCCAGAACAAATTCAACTAAAATAATGCTTCTGGTCCATGAGAAGATCCTGTCTATCAAAACCTTGAACTGTCACCTTCTGTTCTGCCCTAGCACTGTAAAGAATTTACCTACACATTTGCCAGCAATGTCAGAAAACAGAAGCTTGGTGCGATGACGCCTGGGTTCGACTTCATGATCGAGCTGAGGTGAGGTGAGGTCGACTTTACAGCAGCTGTTAAACATCATGTACGTATACAGTACTGTGCAAAAATCTTGAGCCACCTCTCATTTCTTCTAATTAAATGAATGTAGATTCTATGAATAAATGGGGACATTTGTTTTACTGAAAAGTGCCTCAGCAGCGACCTCATTCCGTCTGTTCCAGCCACTCAGCATTCAGCATCACCAGTATACTAATCACCGGCCTGATCATCTGTCATCATCTGCACTTGTTTCTCACTGGTTCATTCCTTAAATTAGTTGTTGTTTTATGTGTATATTATTCATAGTGGTTTAACAAACCAAATATTCCTCTGAAATTGGGAACAGGAACTGGAGTGGAAATGAAAGCCAAAAAAAGTCCTTCAGGAAGAATGGAGATCTTTTGTTGCTCAAGACTACATTAAAAATACACGAAAGTCTGAGTCTTTGGAAGCAAAATTTGAAGAAATGATTGGGGCTCAAAACTTTTGCACAGCACTGTATGTACAGTATATTCTGTATGTACTGTATACCCACTGTGAGTTGAAGAAAGCTTACACAATGGCCTTTCACCAGCATGAACGAGCAATACATATTGCGCATGAAGAACGGATTATGATTTTAAACCAAGTGCAATCAAAAAGCTGAAAGCTTCTATTCAGCAGTAGTGGAATAATGACAATAAAACTGTGTCTGCAGTTATGTAATACCCCAACCCATACAGTATGTCTGTGAAATCTTTCTCCCTGTCAACGTGACATGTAATAAGAAGCAACTTTGAGGATTTGCTTTTAGCCCCTTTTTTGTTGTTATGGTAACAGAAACAAGATGCCTTACGGGTTTAAGTAGTGTATAAGAAAGAGCCGAGGTCAGTGGAGGCTGAGTTTCAGTGTTTTTGCAAGATGTAAGTGTCATTTAAGGAGATGAAGAATATAATGTAATTATTCATTTCTTCAGGAAGGAGTCTTACTGAAGCACTTTTTACAAATTTTCCAGCACCGGAAGTCATTGAAAGTCCCAGTATAGGACAGAGGAGTTAACCATTTTCCATTTCCCACTTAAAAATTAAATGCACTAGCATTATTCAGGGTCGCGGGGGGCCTGGAGCTTATCCCAGGAGACTTAAGGGCAGGAGACTCCCTGGACAGGTTGCCAATCCGTCCATACACCATACACACAGACTACGGGCAATTTGGGGACACAAATTTTGCATGTCTTTGGACTGTGGAAGGAAACCGGCGTACCCGGAGGAAACCCACCAAGTACAGAGAGAACATGCAAACTCCATGCACACAGAGACGGGAATCGAACCCGGACCCAGGAGGTACAAGGCGACAGTGCTGACCACTAACCCGCCGGGCCGCCACAAATTCAACTATAAATTTGTTTAATATTATTATCAATGTTGGTATAAGCAAAATAAGCTTGGATTAAATTGCATTTGAGAAAGTGTAATGTAATAATAAAAGTATTATTTCATGTTTCAGATTATAAATTTGGTGACATAAGAATGAAAGTGGAAAGGGGGTCAATGCTAAAGCTAAAGGGGGTCAATGAAATCTTTTCATTTAACTTTTTTTTTTGTTGTTTTTTGTGGCTGGGCAGTTTAATATTTCATTCTTTCAAGCTTTATATAATGTTTTTTTTTTATTTTTTTGCACAAATGCATATTTAAAGTAGGTGTAATGATAACTTCATCTCAATTCATCCCCCCCACACACACTGTCTCTTCCTCAGCCCCGTCCCATTTTAGCCCGCCTAATATCGTTTGTGTTTCAGGGTCCTTGAAGTTTAGTGCCAAAGTGGGCGGTCAGCCTCCATTTATTGTGCAACCATTATCACACGTTTTCCCCCTGCTGGCGAGGCACGGCTCGTAAAACAGACGAATACGCCTGTACATTAACTTAATCGCCTCTGTGAAACTCACATTTGCACATCCACCTTTTTCCTTGTCCCAGACCACTGTAAGATATCCTTTGAAATAGCAGCATCATGGTGATGTTGGAGCGAGAAAGGATGTCCTTGTGCTGTGAGGTTACAAGATAATTGCGCGTGCCGTTGTGTGCGTGTGTGTTAGAGAGGGAGAACAGGACCATCTTGACCTTGAGGTAACTCGATGCACGTCCTCCAGAACGCATTCATTTCGACGAGCCATGAAATATGAATCAGCGATGCCGTTTTGGGCGAGCGCGTATCTTCCACCACGGCCTTATTAGGCCTGTCAGAGGAGAAGAAGAGATCTGGGGGAGAAGTTCGTCCTCTGTGTATGTATGTGTGTGTGTGTGTGTGTGTGAGATGTGCAGATAAAACTGACACTGCAATAAAAGAAGAAAAAAAAAAACACCCTTCTGAGCGTCAGTTAAACTGTGATCGAGGCCTCCATCAATCTGGTTTCTAAAAAAAAAAAAAACTGAATCACCTCCCGCGTTGTGAGTGAAGCAGCTTGCCCAAACAGATTGTGTAATTATGGGATGGCGTTTGGGGGGAATTGGCGGCGTTGTTAATTATGCAGAGATGACAAACGAGCACGTGCCTTGTCCCCGGCCCCCAGAGACGGCATCGAGCGCATCCTCCCTCCCGACGCTCACCTGTTGGCCAGCGAGCGCCTCCACGTCTCCCTAACCAACTGCAGGACGGGGAGGAACAGCACGGTGTCCAGCTTCCCCTCCAGAGAGCAGCTCATTAAGGTACTCGCACTCCTCAGGGCGAGGGAATGATTTATAGATCAGCTCCGAGGGGACGGACGAGTGCGCATCAGTAAGTGATGCTGTAAGCAGTAATTTAACACACGATGTGATCTTTCTCACTGACACTCTGATTTTATTAACACCGGGTTACTTTTCTCTCTCTCTCTCTCTCTCTCTCTCTCTCTCTCTTTCTATCTCTCACTCCATCTCTGTCTCTCGCTCCTCGTCTCTTCTTGCATCTGCATTAGTATTCCTGTTCTCTCACAGGGGCTTTCTCTCCATCTAATCCTTTGTCGTCCCTTTAATGAGTTAATTTTCGGAACTTTTTCCTTCTGTATTCTTCACTTCCTGCTTGTCTTTCTTTTATACCTTTTTTATATCACCTCTTTATTTCGAATGTTTTTTTTTTCGTCTTCGATTTTTCCTTTTCTTCTCCTCATTCTTCGTCCTTTTATTTTTTGCTGTTTGCTCAGCACCCTGTCTTTATCTTTTCTTACATTTATTCTTTCCCATTTTCCCCCTGTATGTTTCCATTTCTCCATTTTTGTTTTCCCTTATTGTTATTTAAGCTCCATTCTTTTACTTTCTTTTTTTCACTTCTTGGTTTTTCTTTCTTTTTTCCTTTTTGTCCTGTACCTTTTTTAAAATTACATTTGACATTTTTTCTCTTTTTATCATTTCTTCTCACCCCCTTTTGTTTCTCCCCATATATATATATATATATATATATATATATATATATATATATATAAAATCCTTTTTCTCTTTCTTGCTTTAGTTTTTTCACTTCTTGTTGCTTCTCTTTTTGTAATCCATGTTTTTCCCCCATTTATTCATGCATCTTATATTTTGTTTCTTTGTTCTTTAAGTTTTACATTTGTCCTTCCTTTAAACTGGTCATTCTTTAGTCTTTTTACTTTAAAAAAAAAACTTTTTTATGTGTTGTTCTTTTTGTCCTTTCTTTGGCATTTTTTTCCTCTTGTTTAATTTTTTTGTTCTCTTTTTTATTATTTCTTTTTCTGGTCTTTTTTCCACCTGTTGTCCTGGACCCTTATTTCATAATTTCCATCACTTTGTTTTATTCCTCCTTCCTTTCTCTCTCTGTAAATTTCTTTGACATGATCCATCCCTGTTTTTTCTAATGTGTTTTTCATGTTGATTTATCTTTTCTGCTTTCTCCTCATCATCCTTCTCTCTGTCCTTTTTTCCTCCCTTTAGTGATCCTCCTCATTTCCTCCTGCGCTCACACATCCTTGTTTGGTGTGCTACCCGTTTTCTCAAACACGTTCCACTTTCTTCTCTTTCTGATCTCTGTATATTTGTTTCCGTTTCCATGCTTCAGGTTCTTCTGGCCAGCAGCTTTATTCCTCTGTATGCAGGAGTGAAACCAGTGGAATTCCAGGGCCAGGTAACGTGCTTCAGTGTGAGCGAGTGTCTCGGATCTGAATGCTGAGTGCGTGGGCGTGCATGTTTGATTCATAGCATATCGCTCCAGGACGGTCTGTTCCAGCCTGTTTGTCAGGCGGCAGTCATCGTCGCGTGTGGCCGCCGCAGTTTAGTTTAAGATGTGACAGGACACGTCAGCGTACCTGATGCTGGGTGATGTTTATATTAAGCCTGGATCAAGTCAGTGTTTCCTGCAAATACTTTTTTTTTTTTTTTTTTTTTATTCCAGTAGAAATGGATGGACGGAGGATTTACAGACAGTCTTCCCATCCTTCCTGTGGGACGGACCATCACCGTGTCTCCGTTCAGCGGCCCACAAGACGTGTGCCCGCCTCGCATGGGTCACATGAAGCTGAACCTTAGACTGCCCAACATGAGCGTTACAGTGAGTGTGTCTTACAGCATTCAACAATCTATTGACTTTGTGTGTCAGGGAAAATACATAGTAGAATTAGACATCAGATGGGATTCACATACAATATATGCCATTTTTTTCATTCCTCAAACTCATGTTTCACACACAGTTTCAGTATCTCTGAAAATACTATGGTGTTCAAGTCAAACCGGAACTTTTGATTGCCCAGAATATCAAAACACAGTTAGATAAAGTTAGTGTTTTGTTTTTTTGTTTTTTGCTTTTCTTTCTACAACAATTAGTTCTGAGTGCGTAATCTGATTGGACGAGAGGCATCCCAGGAGTGGTGATAATGAACGCACTATATGCATCACCTCGCGTCACTGGTATTCTACAATCATTAATTTCGCTAACTGTCGGTCACAGCATGGGAGAAAATAGGTCTGTACGGTGCACCATACTGTGGAAAGAGTAACTACCTGCCAAAACCCACATTCAAACCCATCACAAGTGCAGTTTTAGCAAGAAAACACATCTGGTAACATAATATCATCCTAAACAACATTGTCTTCTTGACAATTCTTAAACATTCTCTTCTTTTAACACGTTCTGATTTGCCTACATGTTGTTGGCAATTTATTTTATTTTTTTTACGTTTATAACTAAGGCCGAATCCAAAATCCCTCTCTAGCCTCTAATCAAGAAAACTACTTGGAGTGAATTGTACATCCTAGCACACTTGCTTTGCCTTTTACACTCTCTAGGATTTAACCCCCTGACCCAGACGTACATATAGTTTATACAGTATTCTAAAGTGGATTAAGTGGAAATATAAAGAGAAACTTACAAGATTTACAGCACTGTTCTTCACCTCCATCACCTTTTAGCTACATACAGTATTACCGGGAAGAATTTAAACCCATTTTCACTCCCGTTAATTACAGTACACTAACTCTCGTTCTCCAGCTCTGCCATCACGGTTAGTTATTTCCACCAGGCACAGAAGGATATGTATTGGCTGAGCAAAATAACCGGTTAAATAAACAAGCAAATCTTAATCTGTTGTGGGTTTTGTGGAAATGTTGTGTAAAAGCAATATCGCACTCAAGATTCTCCCTCTCGTGTGATGTTGCTTACATATAATCCCTCTGCTACTCTAATGCACTTATCCCAGCCGTTTCAATAGTGCCAGGATACCATCAAGTCTTCTCAGTACACCAGAGCCGTGATCGGATTGTCTGCTTCACGGCTGAAACGCTGGCCTCCCAGGAACTCCTTTAATGGCCCAAACATGTGGAAGGAATTATAAAGGGGATGTGGCAGTAACTCCCAGCCGAGTCCCTATAATGTGCAAGTTGTGTTGCCGAATGATTGTGTGTACAGTTTCCACAGACAAATGCGTCTCGTCTGCAAATTAGCCACATGTTATCTCCCGATTTTCACTCACATTTTGTTGTTACTCACGGGTAAGACTGCTGAGACACCTCGGACACCTGGGATCGTCATTCACTGAGGTTCGGCCTCCTTTAAAAAGTTTGCACCATTTCAAATGTTTTATGTGGTGAAGAGTCTCGTCACCGTACTGTGCTTGTAATCTTCTGTAAATGTCAATCATTTCACAAGAAATTTCACCACCAGTCCCGGTTTGACTTGAACACACCTTGTACAGTATGTGAACTACTGCTGGGCCACGCCCCCACCAGAGAACTACAGAGCTGAGAAACAAGCTTGAGATAATGATCTTATATGAGGTCACATTAGGAGGAAATCTATCTAGTTTGTTTAATGCCTGGCCAGAAGGAATGCACACTGGTGACCCATCGGAATACGGAAAGACTAAAATATGAATTTTGCATAGTTGTTGAAATCAGGCAAGACTTGCTTCCCTGGTCCAGTAAAAAAAAAAAAAAATACAAGGATTTTCTTATTATTAAGAAAAACCACCAGACTTTTAGTTTCTTACTGGGGCTTGGTGCACATCACAGGAGGCATAAGTAAGCTTCTCATCCATGACTGGTATTATTTTTCTACATATTTTTTATGGCTGCTAGGATTAACTTATTAGCAGAATGCAGTTCAACAGTTTTTTTATTATTATTATTATTTTTATTTCTACCTTTAATTGAACCCAAATAAAAGATTTATATATTTTTTTGGTTTTATTTCTTCATTTTTTTTTAAATTCAAACTCACCCAGGGATTTAGACTCCCAACCTTCACTCCTGTGTCACCGCTACCCCAAGCAATGTTCATCAATGTTTTATAGGAATAAATCTGGTACGCAGTGGTGTGCATATTGAGCAGAGGCACTGATCCTTTTGCCTTTGCTTTGATTCTCCTCTCAGCTTTCCACTGAAAACATCAAACGGCTGAATCAGGCCTTGTTCCCGCCGTCTCCGCGCCGAATGCAAGAGTTACATCGAGAAGGGTACGAGGACACGCTGCGCTTTCTTAGAACTGAGGGCTGGACACGGGTGTAAAAATAAATAAATAAATAAATAAATAAATAAATAGAAGGGACTGATTTTATTACATTTAAAAAAAAAAAATCATTTTATTAAAGTTATTTAAGCTTGAATGTTTGTGCACAAAAATAAATAGTTTTTTTTTTTTTTATGGTGCACCATTTTAAACTGTAATGTCTCGATTGAAGTTATATACACAATAAATTGCTCTTAGAAATTGTCTGTTTTGACTGTTTCTTAAACTGAGATTGACTTTCACTGTACGTATATTTCATTCAGAGACAGAATGCAATTTTAAACGTATTCCGGTTTTGGTTTACTGTTGCTTGTAAGAACAAGGAATGGGACAGATTTTTGTTGTTGTTTTTTCATGAAGAACTCAACCGGCTTGTTGCTTGCTTCGTGATGTGTTGTCTCGAAGTGGCGTCTTAACTGTCAGAAGCTAATATTTTTAGGCACAACACGCTGTCGTCTCTCCTCGTTACCGATCGTTGTGCTGGTGAAGCCGAGGTAGCGATACGCGCCTCATCATGTTTCCTTGACTTTGCTTTGAGTATGTGAAGGTTCATTCTCTGCTGTACGTTTCGCTGGGAGCCCTCACACGAACTTGTGCGTGTGCTAAAGCTCGGCCTTTGGGAACCACTGTTGCAATTATTAACCTCCTCAATTTAATAGATTTAATACAAACCTCAATAATGCTCATCAAATTAAACATAAATGTAATGACTCTTTTTAATGCCAAAACGGAAAGTAAACTTAACTACTTCCGAATCCCTCCATTATAATGTTCGGTTTGTTTCATTTGCCTTTCACGTTACATAAAAATGTAATTAATAAGGAAATAATAGAAGTAGTAATGTTTATTAGTATGAAAATGAAAGGTGCTTTACAAGCTGAGGTCATTTTGGGAAAATAAGAACGTTAGGTTTGGAGCAGGACAGAACAACAGTCCCTGTGTGATCGTATCTTATTCTCTGAGTATTTGCGTGTCCTGCCCCCCGTGGAGGCAGATCTGGTTATTGGAAAGTGTGCTAAACTCGAAACATGCAGCTGGTGTAACTGTTGAAGTATGGGTGTCATGTTATGTGCAAGGAGCCTTACGTCTGGGGAGCTGAAGTTCGAATATATTTGACGTTTATTTTCGGATTTAACCAAGATGCCAACATAGAGAGAATTGGCTTAGCCTAAGCATGACATTCTGAAAGCAGGAAGCAAAAATAAGTGGGGGTTGAATTTGTGTAGCTGAAGGAACGTGCCCTCACCGAGCTCTTACTGGAGTGCAGAATCAAAGATGAAGCCTGTCTTATTCGGGAACACTATCTTCCCAAGCTTAAAACTCACAGCAGGATTGCTGCCACCAGTTTTTATAAGAGCACCGTAACGGAATTTGTCTGCAGGTCATTCGGTTTCATGCTCAGAAAACAAGCGTAACCACGAGAGAGGCCGTTTGAACTCTGCGAGTCGCCTAACTTCTCTGAACAGCCATTTTGCTCGGCCTTGATTTCGCCAGCCAGTTATGTTTCCCCAGGGAAGAGTGAAAGATTAGTTCAGGGCTGTGTGTGTTTGTGATTTAAAGACAAAGTAAGAGAGAGAGAGAGAGAGAGAGAGAGGGATGAGGAGACAGAAATATAAATATAAATATGCCTTCAGCTTGGCTTCATGAGGCCTGATGAATCTCTGTTCTGCGGGAAACAATTGTGCATAGAGCCTGCAGTGGTTTTGCCAACTAGTTTGATAAAGTGTGTGTGTGTTTAACACTCAACATAAGGCATCCAGGTATGAAAGTTCCACCAAAGCAGAGACATTATTCATGCAGTTTCCCTAGAGTGTGTATTGCGGGTGATTATGAAGCCCAGACCATAGTTGGATATTTATTGTTAGATCATTGACGCTAGAGCGAAAGAAACTTTATAAGAACTAATCCATATTTTCAACGGTTTAATGGCCAAACCGCTAGAACTGAACCATTTTGCCAACGGTTCAACGGTCAAACCACTAGAGCCGATCCCTGTTGTCACCGGTTTGATGGCTAAACCACTAAAACTGAACCATGTCTTTACCGGTTCAATGGCTAAACCACTAAAACTGAACCATGTCTTTACCGATTCAATGGTTAAACCACTAAAACCAATCCCTGTTTTCACCGGTTTAATGGCCGAACTACTAGAAACCACTAGAACCACTCCGATCCATGTTTCCACCAGTTCAATGGCCAAATCACAAGAACCAATCCAATGTTTTCACCAGTTCAGTGGCTAAACCACTACAACTGAGCTGTTTCTACCAGTTCGATAGCCAAACCGCAAGAATCAATGTTTCAGCCACTTAAATAGTCAAATCACGTGATTTGGTTAATGTTTCTACCAAGCCATAGCCCAACCCCTAGACCTATTGTAGCCCATGTTTCACCAGTATAACAGCAAAAACACTAGCATTGGTAAATGTTTTCACCAGTTAAGTAGCCAAACCACTTGAATTGATCCATGTTTCCACCACAACTGATCAATTATCAGTTATACCAAATAATTAGACAGCCACAAGATTTAATCCATTATCACCAGTTCAGTAACCCAACCTCTAGGACTGAGCCATGTTTCCTCATATTAATTAGCCAAACCACTGGATGTGATCCAATTTCTTTTGAATAATAGCTAAACCTATATTTTTAACTAAACTGCTAGAACTGAGCCATGTTTTTACCAGTTTAATAGCTATATCATCACTACCGCCAAGATACTAGAACTAAGTCATGTTTGACCTGATCAATGCTCCTTCATTGCATTCAGCCATCAAACCACAAGCACTAAACCATTTCCACTGGTTTCATAATCAGACCTCTATAACTGAGCTGTTTCTCCACAAGGTTAATAGTATGTTTGCTGTTCTTTAACATTCAAACATGAAGTTCCACCAGAAGAGATATATGATAGCAGTGTTTAGCGACAGTACAGTACTAACACTGCAGACGCTCCAATTAGTCTCCATTAGACACGAGCTGCATATTATTTACTGAGCACCATTAAGTTGATGCTGATGAATGAATCGACTTTGTGGATCACTGGCATCACATGATATCCCATTCGTCTTAAAACATAAGACGGAGCGTAGTTGAGACATTATTCATGCTATAGATCTACTGGAGCATATACTGTGGGTAATTATGAAGCACGGGCCATGTTTAGATATTTATCATTTGATAATTTTTTTTCAAACATTTGTTGTATGAACTTTAAATCATATTTTACTTCTTATGAAAGATGAAGCCTGTTAGCAATTTCTATCCAAGTGTTCTCCATTTTCCCTGTAATGTGATCTTTGAATGCTCTATAACAGGGGTACTGAATGGAAATTTAAGAAGGTATGGACAATAAAATTCTTTGAGCAGAGGTCCAAGTTTCATCAAATATGCACTTTTAAAGTTTAAAGTTTATTTAAAAAATAAGCAGTTTTGAATTTCCATAGCATTTCAATAATATTTGTCAATTTTCAATAATTACAGTATGTTAAATGTACAGTTTGATAGTTTGATGGACCTGTATATTTCTTTGTAGAAAACATGAGAGAAACTGTTTTTAACTTCCTGCACAAAGAATAAATATATTGATCTGTCCAATCATCTTTGAAGGTTTTTTTTTTTTTTTTTTTTTTTTGACTAAGCCATGCTCTATTGCGTTTCATTTCTGTTGGTTTCGTCTCTGTTGAGTGAAGCGTGTAGGCGATCAGAATTGTAATGCCATCCATTCCAAACATACATTATGACAAATTACACCTGGCTACAGATATCTGTATAATTGTTGGTATTCATGTTTACAATCCCCCAACCCCCCCAACACCAAGAAAAAAAAGAACTTTTCAGGAAATGAGTTCTGTTCCAGGAGCACATGCGTAAGTCGATTTCGTTTGCAAGTCCGACAAAGTGAGTCTTATACACCTTTGACACAAATATACACTGTGAAGCATTAAAAAAAAAATAGGATTTTCCAAAATTAGGATTATTCACCATCGGGACGGATTTACAGGACAATTTTTATTCATCATGCTCCCGGACAGATTCATTGAAACTGGTGAGGCCGATTTACTTCTCCTGCGCTTCCACACATACAATATGCCGGGCATTTTATATATTCACTTACACACTGAAAATGCTGAATGTTCGTAGAAAATTCGTAACTCGAATGCTCATAAGTTGGGGACTTACTGCAATCAAACGCTTCTAACTTCAAACTTTAGAAATACTATGCCACTTTTTCTACAAACAAGCCAAAGAGCATTTTCATAAATCAAGTCATGTTGACACCAGTTTAACAGACAAACCTTTACCAATTCAATAGCCGCAAACCCACATTTACCGCAGTGTAGAGTGCTGGGATCAAAGTATGATTCCAAGTAAAATCATCATGACTTGAACAGCCAAACCACTGGAACCAAGCCATGAATCCACTGGTATGTTTCATGTGTTTTTGTACTTTAATGGCAGGCATGTACATGACAGATCTTATCATAGTGACCCCAAGGCACTAACATCACTCGTTCATTACAGGTTTCCACAGCATACTGGCAGCCAAGAACTGGGTTCATGGCGGAAACATGAATAAATCCAGACCATATCCTCACTCTAGAACAGACACTGGTACCCTGTTGGTGGAAAAAGCAATTGCCTCTATGCATCGGTTTTATTCTGTCTCACATGTTAGTTGGAGTAGGTAAAAGTGTTTGCCAGTGAAATAAACAAGTAATTACGAAACAGGATAGCTTCATTCACCATCATTAATGAGATGTCGCTTGCAGAATTTAAACTCGTAGAACAGCTGGATGCAGTGTTTAGAGGGGGAAAAAAGATGTAGTTGTTTTTATTTTTATTTTATTAAGTTTTCCCCAGCTTGTAACACATGCACCGGAGGCCAGAGATTCCCTGGCTCACACTCCAGGTATTCCTCGTTCTTTCCAAAGGAAATGTGGCTTCAAGAACAGAAGAAGCCGTGGTGTGCTTGACTCTGGAGGCTTCCCAACATGTGTATTCATTTGCCTATGTAATTACACCCTGCTAGGTCACGAGCTGCAAATGGTGAGTAAAAAAAAAAAAAAAAAGGACAGGCCTGCTGTGGCTAGAAGGCTATCCTGTGCTCTGAAGTTTGTCCCTAGCATATGAGTGAGAAACCACTTTGTTGCACGAATGGGACAAAGCCGAGCCCAGCTGAGATGCACAGGTTCTTTTGTAAAGAAGAAGGTTAAAGTCTGTCAGTGTGTCAAGCATTTCAAGGTTGACTTGAGGATGAAAGAAGTTGGAAATGTCAGATTTGAATGCAAAGTCTTTGAGCACAGTCTATATGTGACCCATTTTGGGTACCATTGGGGTAAACAGCATAGAAATGGCAAATTAGGTCTTCAATGTGAAGTACTAAAATTTCATAAAGTGTTGGCACTTGAATCCCTGTTTACCCAACAATAATTAAAAAAATAATAAAAAACATGTATAGCATAATGTATACAATATATACCAAGGATCTACTATATAGTTTTTACAGTGTGTTTTTCATGTGTTCAGAAAATAGGGTAAATTATTAATTGGTTTTTCTTTTGGAAAACTGATCTGACTAAGTCTATTAAAACACTGCAGGGAGAAAAATCCAAAAATAACAGTTTGGATGGGTGAGATTGGTCATAATTCCTTCAGGAGTGGGTTAGCCTCTATTCCAAGCAGGGGCTAGGCAACTGAGGGCAGGAAGAGTATCTCTGGAGCACATATGCTGTGGCTTGGCATGGTACAAGCGATGAGTGTGATTTAACTCTGCTGCCAGCCAGAGTAAACACACGGTCATGGCTATAGATAAAAAGCTTGGGTTTATTAGTTTGAAAGTTGTAGGCATGCCCATGACACAAAATATTTGACTTTTAATCATTCCTGTGTGTCAAATCGTGGAACTGTAACCTGGATTGCAGATTACATTACATACAAGGATTATTCGGGACAAACCGTGACTTGTGATGAAATGTCTCATAATAGAAAGCATACTGTAAAACTGATGGACATTTACAGAAGACTTTAAGCACAGTATGGTGATGAAACTCTTGACTACAGGAAAGCATTTGAATGGTGCAATGTTTGTAAAGAAGGCCGTACTTCTTTGAAGGATGACCCCGACCGAGGTGGCTCTGCAGTGAACATTCAGGAAGTAGAATGCTCTCAGAAAATGAGCCTGGTTTTGTCAACAAAGGCATTCGGCTTTTACAGGACAATGAATATAAGCTCATACCGTCCACTACATCACTCATACATTCCACATGTTTGGGCCCATTAATAAATAGAGGTGACATGGTTGCTTAGTGGTTAGCACTGTTGCCTTGCACTTCCAGGGTCCGGGTTCGATTCCCGTCTCTGTTTGCATGGAGTTTGCATGTTCTCCCTGAGCTTGGTGGGTTTCCTCCGGGTACTCCAGTTTCCTCACACAGTCCAAAGACGTGCAGATTAGGCTAATTGGCATTCCCAAATTGCCCGTAGTGTGTGGATGAGTGTGTTCCTGTGTGCGTGCCCTGCGATAGATTGGCATCCTGTCCAGGTGTACCACGCCTCATGCCCTAAGCCTCCTGGAATAGGCTCCAGGCCCCCTACGACCCTGAATACAGGATAAAGCGGTATAGACGATAAGTGGGTGAGTGGGTATATATTGTACTAAACTAATAAAAAAGAAAAAGCAACAAAAACATTTTACACTGTAAAAGAAGTTTTTGTGTTTAATTTCCCCCCAAAACATTTACACGAGTTATGCACTTTGACGCCCCGATTCAAGCAGCTGGTAACACAAAAGGGTTCTATCAAACTGCCAGCACTACAACCGACACTTAATTGTTAATTAATAATGCAAAGTGTTTACAAAAACAGAATCTAATTTAATTATATGCTGCACGGCACGTCAAGCCATTTGGAGGAAAGTAACTCTTAGTCGCGCTGCTGTGAATACAAACAAAACCTGCATCAATCTCATTAACTGTTGACTGGAAGTAGCATGTTTTCCCAACAGTTATCAAAAACTGCTTAATGAAGTTCAAGGCAGAGAGAAATTAAAAATGTCGAGACGGGATGCATTTTTCTTTTCACATGGAAAAGGACCAGCTGGCGTAGGGCGGTGAGAAAAACGATGGCTGTGTGGCGGTGTTGGCATCAGCAACTCTACTCTTTAAATAAACCATCTACTCCATTGCCAGGTGCTCTGTGGCTCCAAATTGCCAAACTATTACCACTTTTCCAAGCGTTTTCATAAGGTCTTAATTGAGTAAGCCAGACTCGCCAGTGTCTTACCTCATGCGCCAGATAATTTGCAATAAGTATTTTATAGAAAAAAAATAAGATAAATTTCAAATTCTCAGTCTGGGATTCAAACCAACTCCATGTCTATGGACTGTGGTTCCTCAAACGTTCTAGACTAGAGAGAATCACTACCATCCTGGGAATTTCTTCCATTCCCGAAAGGTTTATGAATCATATGCAGGATCCAGGAAAAGTGAATAAAGTCGAATGAGAAGTGACTTGTATGGATACAGTCATGAAGTACCGATCACTGAGATTAATTCAAAATCCTAATCTACAGATACCCTGATTGACTGGTGAAACCGTATTCATTTGATATGCTATGCATTTGACATTTTATACTTAAGATTATTACACAGTAGCAGCTACAGTTGTAGTTAACTGTGAAAGAGAAAGCACAAACTCCTCCATTGTGAAGATGTATCAGAAAGCACTGACCTTGAAGTATGCCAACCTTGACAATCGTCATAGCATTTTTAAGGACCCCCTGTCTCGCAGAAGTCTTTATTCCAAACACCAACCGCTGCCTTTCAAGCAGCCCTGCCTTGACGAGATCATCCCACATCTGAAAAGGAACCTACTTATGGAAACTTTCACCACATCAATGAGTTGACTGTATCTTTGTTAATTCTTTAAAAGCAAAAGAAAAACAAATCACACAGACACAGCGGCATATAATTTTTAATTCGTTCTGGTGAAAATTTGTATTCCGATATGAATTTTCCCATTAAAATTAATGTAACATTATGCAAAAAAAAAAATATGTTCCAGCATGAAAAATGTGTGTAACGTTTGAGCGTGTGCTGAAGGCAGAGTTGGTTGAGGATTGACAGCAGAGGGTTGACTTTCAAAGACTGGGAAAAAAATGAATAAAACTGTAGAATTTTGTGAACTCGCATTGTTTGGCTTTTCACTGTATGAACACGTTTTAAATGGCTCCTCCGCGGATCCGTAACTCAGCCGCCATTCAGTTTGATTCATCCGTCTGTCCGTTGAAAATACTTAGTATGCCGATGCAAATGTTTTTTTGCAAATTCGTAAGGCGTTCGTATGCCGGGGTTCCACTGTATACAGTATATACACACACAAACCGCTGGTAAAATCACTATTTTAGAACCTTAATTCCCAAGGGACCACCTGAGTCGCACAGGTTTTACAGAGTCTGATGCTCTTGCTGATGCATTATATCCGGCTTGGGACCGGCACTGCATGCAGTGGCTAGTGATCAGACGTGGGCCTCCCGCATGGCAGACGAGGCACCCATCCCTGATTCACCTGTGCACACAGTGCTTTGATTGAATAACAAAGCAAAACTGTTTATCTCTCTAGATACATGGAACAACGTGTCCAGAAATGACAGTTCACATATTTCTATCTGATAACAAATACTGGTTGCACCAAACAGATTAAAATAAAAATACCTTCCTGTTCCTTCCCCAGAAAGTAGCAGAGACGTGGCCGCTGTGAACTGATCAGTGTCTGTACGAAATATTCAACGAAAAACACCACGTTCTGTTTGAATTCAGTTTACGAACCATAAAAACGGGCAATAAAGATAAAAACCCAGAGAGATGAGGTATTCATTTTGAGAAGATAAACCAGAGACTGGGTTTAATACCCGTGTTAAGCACCATAGGGCAAAAATCCCTCCAGTTTGAGCTTACAGTGGAATGGAAAAGCGTGCATCGTTTGCACAAGTGTGCACCTTAAAGAAATCAATGAAGCTTCCACATGCCTTCCATAAATCATCCAGTCTCAAAAGAAGAGTGGTATTCCCCCTCTTGCATGTCCTATTTCATCCGCAGGTACTGAAGCAGTGCAGTAGATCGTAAGGAAAAGCTGGGACTTGTGGAAGTTCCCACACTTGCCAGCATGCCAAGGGATTTTAATATTAGCATCTGAACATAAGGTCCGGCCATAGGATTATGGGATTAAATCCTAGCCATGGGATTAAGTGGGTGATATTTAGTGTTGCGTTTCAAGGTTTCTAGGGTACGTTATCATGAAGTTAGAGTGAGGTGGAGAGTTTCATCCATAATTTCATAATCAGTATCATAAATATCGTGTTCATGTTGCATGATCAGACTTTTGCCAAGCATACTGTAGGTGCAGACCTCAAGGTCGTTTTTAATGATCTGCAGAACTGTGCAAAAGTCTTGAGCCACGCCATATTTCTTTATATTAAATTAAATCTAATTATTTAGATTAAAGAAACGTTTCACTGCAACCGGCTACAAAGTGCATGAAGACAGAAGTAAGTTGTTTATGTTAAAAGCTCAACATTTCCCGTCTCGTCTGTTCCAACCACTCAGCGTTGAGCGTCATCGGTATACTAATCACCTTATCATCTGTCATCATCTGCACCTGATTCTCACTGGTTCATGCCTTAAGATAGATGGTTTTTATATGACTGGGTGATTCATACAGTAGGTTACTGTGGGGTTTGACAAACAAACAACCTGAAGCCTTGAGAACTATTCTTCAAGTCTACATAAAAAAATAAATATATATATATATATAAATAAAATACAAGAAAGCCTGGCTCTTTGAAAGCAACATGTGAAGCAATCAGGAGTGGCTCAAGACTCCCACGCTGTAAATCCTGTCTGACATTTAGGGATTAAATAGTTAAAATATAAATCTACCAGGGTGAGTCAAACCTGCCCTCTGGGTTTGACTCACTATGATAACGGATATCTGCACGTCGTTTATTTTAAAACTTCTGTCGGTCTTGTCAGTGATTTCAGTTCAAAGCTACGGTCTATTTTTTCCTTGACTGAGGGTGTACCTGTTGCCGTTGATTCTGATAGTTTCAGGCAATATCGGGAAAAAAGTTCAAAAATCAACAGTGCACTTTACAGTGAGACGCTTATTGAAGAGCTGAAGTCTAAATCTCTGATTAAACGCAGAGGACTGATATCCGGGGACGCCCGCACACTTCTGCCCACACGGTCGATAATCTGCAAAAACTTTGATTTGAGGAGTTAAAGTATCCTCCCTATAGTCCGGATCTCGCTCCATCGGACTTTCACCGGTTTGGTCCCCTGAAAGCAGCCCCACGGGGACGTAGATTCACTTTTTTATAAAGAAGTGAAGACAGTGGTGCATTCGAGACTCACAACTCAGCCTAAAACATTGTTAATGAGGGAAGTTGAACACTTGTTGACAGATGGACAATGTGTCTTAAAAGACAAGGAGATGTCGAAAAAATTCTGTCTTTTTTTTTTTTTTTATAACAGTTAATTAAAATATATTCAACAGCCGGAGTGCAGATTATTTTTTTACTCATGTCATGTCATTTGTGTCTGAATGTGCACTATTTTTTGTTGTTGTTTGCTTTGAAATGGTGCCAAAAAGGGTCTAAAAATAAGACTAGAGGTCTGCGACTGCTAATATCTCTAAGTAAATATCTACCTACAGTATGCAAGGAATTGTCTGCCCTTCACTCGGCAAAATTAGTTTATTTTTACTTTCCCTGCTCCTCCGGTGCATTTCCCACAATCCCACTCTGCCGGTCTCGTTGGCACATGCACAGCTGGTGGAGGGAGGAGCAGCATGGCTGGAGCCAGGGCTTCCAAACCATGTGTGCGGATGAGAACTGGTCCTCGGCCGCTGTAACACCCTGCGTGTGCGCCCTCTTCGCCTCCATTATCACCTCCAGCACGGAGCCGAAGTTGGGCTCCGTGTCCGGGGTGAGCGGGTTCATTTCAGATGGGTCCTTCGACAGATCATAGAGCAGCGGAGGGTCATGGTGGGTCACGTAGGCCTCGGTGCAGAAGCACGCGTGTGTGTGGAAGCAGGCGGTCGAGTTCTCGGGGTAGAAATTAGGAGTGAAGAAAAAGGCTTTCCATATTGAGGTACCTGGTGAAAGGAGACAGGTGAGTACAAAAAATTTAATCTGTGTGTGTGTGTGTGTGTGTGTGTGTGTGTGTGTGTGTGTGTGTGTGTGTATGACTCACTGTTAGGAGGGTGCCACCTCACGGCATTTAGAAAAGCATTGCAGTAATGAAACAGAAATACATGTTCTGAACCTTGCACTCGACCCTGCAGCAATGGCATGAGGTCATGTCCATCTATCTCTCTGAGAGACACACACAGACAAACAGAGAGAGCTGCATTATCTGTTGTGCTATTTTGCATATAGCACAAAATAGAAATATAAAATATAAATATATGTAAAAAGCTTTAAATACACATACACACACATATATAATAGATAGTTAGATGGATGGATGGATAGATAGATAGATTACAAAAGCTGTGTGTGTTTTTGTGAAAATCTAGACAGTTTATTCTCACCTACAGGTCATCAGATGCACTTTTGACATCTAGCCAACATTTCTACTAAAAAATTCATTTCAGTTTCGAAGCTTTGAGAGCAGCACGTAACCCATCAACCTACATTTGTCCAAACGATACTCCTAATTGACAGCAATGTCAAAGTCAGACCCACCTATCACTGGGTACGCTAGCTCCGGCTAATTTCACCACGCTTGGAAAGAGGTCCATGTTACTTGTGACCTCATCGATGACCTTCCCTCCAGGTAGTTTCCCTGGCCAGTGAAGGATCCCCGGCACCCGGATCCCTCCTTCCCAATTCGTTGATTTCCCTGCTGCTTGAAAAGAGAAGTCATCACTGAGACACTGTTAGCATTTAGAGGGTGACAAGACGATACGGTCATTTCTGGATCACAAAAGGTTTTTTTTTTTTTATTTGGTATTCATTTGAAGAACCCTTGAAAATGAGTCCTCTTATTGGACACTTTTTAATAAAATATAAATTTTCTATCAGTGCCATCTCTCACCATCCCGTTCCACAGAAACATTAGTAACTAACTGACAAACTAACATTTTTCAGTTTTTTTCAGCTTGTAGTTTCACACAAAAGGGATAAATTTTTATAATAATATCTCCTATATGGAACTTTACTTGACGGACAGCTGTTCTGTTGACAGTTGTTCTAGCCAGGGCGGCTTAGCAGTTAGCACTGTAGCCTTGTACAACCGGGGATCGATTCCTGCCTCGGGTCTGTGTGCATGCAGTTTGCATGTTCTCCTTATGCTTGGTGGGTTTCCTCAGGGTATTCCGGTTTCCTCCCACAGTCGAAAGACATGTAGATTAGGTTAACTGGTGGAGTGAAAATGTATTGACACTCTGTCCATGGTGTATCCCGCCTCCTGCTCTAAGTTTCCTGAGATACAGGATTAAGCGGTACAGACGATGAGTGAGTGATTATATTATATAAGGATGAATCAGAAATTATCCGCACTCCAGATGACACTTCTGTTGGATGCATCTTATCAGCACTTTCTGTCCAAGGCTACGGTCTCCCCAGTCACTAATATGAAAGTGTTACATCAGTTCATTTGTAACTGCAGTCCGAGCAAAAACAGATGCCCCACTTGTGATTTGTACGAAAGAAGTGATGACACTTTTTTTGTGGTCTGAGAGTGTAGGTACCTGGTGCTGAACTCATGGAAGAACATAAACAGAAACATTTGGATATTTCCAAACAAAAGTTTGAACCCAAACTGGTGATGAGACATGGATTCATTAGAGTATGAAGTGAAAACATTACAGCAAGCCTTTACCAGTTAGTTCAAATAATGTTAGCCATCAAATGCTAATGAATGAATGAGGCTTTTAAATTCCTTTTAACGTTACTTTTACCACCATTAAACCCACCATGGATGGGCAGCAGAAAAATGCAGTGAACAAAACCTCCAATATTTTCACTGCGAGGTGAAGTGCTTTTGCATCTTTGCTTTTTTGACAACTCCGACACGAGGCTCTACTGGACCGATAGTGAGAGACAAAGCTCTTCAATGTAAAGCCCTGATTCTCATTTCACTTAGCACAAGCCGAATCAGTATGCGTGCTTTCTCTCCTTCATCATCGCTCTCTCTTTCTCTCTCTCACGCTCTAGCAAAGATAATTTCCAGCCTCCGGGAGCTGCTAGTGTATCAGTGTGCAGGATGTCTGTATTAGGAACATTAGAAACAGAATGAACAACGTCTTTGCCACTCACATTCATCACTCTGCATGTTAAAGATGCTCACGTTCACATTTAGTTGCAAAATGATCTGTTGGGTTCACCGTATGCTAAAAAAAATGTGAGCTTTCATGCACAGCACGTTCCCGGATTTGTTTGTTTTTCTGACCACAGCTGTCAGAAGCAAATTGGACAGAAGCAGGGAGGAGACACGGAAAGAGGCACCTGACAGTCTCCAACGTTGGACGGGATTAGATAAAAAAAATAATAAAATGGCCTGTCGTGTCGCGTTTTATCTTTTTTCTTTGTCAAAAACTATTATAGGGGAAACACTGCCGTTCTGTGGACTTCTCAACTCCCTCCAACATACAATATAATTCCATATAATAAAGCGAAGTAAAGTAGGCTGCTAACCACCCACTGAAATACTGTATATAATTACTTGATATAAACATGGCTGTTCCACTAACAGCATACCTGCATCTGATGTCTACCTACTTTCTATAAAGAGTTCTGTTTTAGTGAGTGCTCACATCCCTCTGTTGGACACGATAAATAAATAAATAAATAAATAAATAAAATATATACACATACACTTTACCTTTATATATTCCGCTGTAACCTCTGTGCACCTCTCCATGGATGGATATTTCCTCCAAGTGTGGGCCTTGATCGGAGGTCAGATAAACGAGTGTGTTATCCTTCAGCTTCAGACGCTCCAAAGTTTCCATTATCTGACCTAGGACCAGAAACAGGATACTTTGTGAGGACACGATTATCCAGTGGCTATGGAAGATATTAACATATTAAAAAGATATTTTATACTAAGATATTTAAAAAAAAATAAAAAAGGGGGCATGTAAATGAGACACACTGGTACATCTGTTCATGAGCTGTGAAAAAAAAAGTTTTGTCCTGTTTTCCACAGAAATGGCTGACATGCTGTAGATATCTTTATCTCACACCACACTGTGTATTACTCATGGCTGTTTACATCACATACTGTATCCTATAGAGCCAGTTCACCATCTCTACCTACCTAGTCAAAATACAATGCAGAGAACAAAACTGTCTCCTCGTCACGTCTAATGTCTTTATTTCTTTTACTCAATATATGTTCTTTGTGAGTCTTTGTATGAAATCTGCGCACTTTGTTCTATTGTTTGATTTAGATACCTATATTTGCCTAAATATGTTTTTTTCCCCCCAAATACATCCATCACTTTTTAAACACCATGACATCATTACAATCGCTTTGTAGCATCCTTTTACATTTGAATAGTTTTACATAGCAGTTAGAGGCATGTAAAATTAATAACCTCACATATTTGCTGTGTGAAAAACACAGTTTTTCCACAAAAGTCTGGTTTGAGTGACGCGATCAAGTGAAAGGTCTCAACTTTCCCGATGGTAAAAAGCCAATAATAAACAAACATGATCCGTAAGTTACTACACTTGGGGTTGGGGGGAAGGAATAATAATAGGAACTGGCCTAGTGGTTTCCATTAACCCATCCGTATCTAATTAATTTAATAGTTAACAGAAAAGATTAAGATTATTCCAGTTAGGAGGTGTTTTCTTTTACAAGCAGCATAGCTTGTATATTAGAAACATGCTTTTAAGCGAGCAGCAAGATGTGCTCAAAAAAATAAAATAAATTATAAAGTAAATAATATACACTTACTTGCTAAAAGGCTCACCACTTTGATTTCAAAATAACACACTACATTATTTCAATAGCTGAATATTTAGTAAACCTTTTTTTTTACCCCTTTTGCATTTAATTTCACAGGATTCTGTATAACAAATGCCATTCGCTTTGGCCTTGGATCATAAAATTCTCATAAACTCAAGACTTTTACAGGCAACAAAGAACCGGGGTCACTTCATGCTGTTGCAGAGAAAAATGGTATCTGTTGTAACTAAGATGAATGCGTCATCACAAAATGAGCTTCTATTTTGAAGTTCTTTCAGCTTGCAGCTGTTATACTCGTTCCATACACTACTGTATGATTACAGCTGGCCTACACACTGCTCACAGCGTCTCTAACTTGTGAAGTGTCAAGTCCAGGCTCAGTACCTACGCTCCAGTCCACCTCCATGACCGCATCGCCGTACAGCCCGTGCTGGCTCTGACCGCGGAAGCGAGGAGACGCAAACAAAGCTGTGTGAACTTGGATAAAGGAGAAGAACAGCAGGAATGGTGTCTCAGAGTTCCTGTGAAAAAAGATTGAGAAGGTTTTCTTTAACTAGGCTTCGCTAAAGATTTGTAAAACCACTCTTCTTAAAAGCCAAGAAAACAGATCTGAAACAGCAATATAAATTAAAATGAAAGAGATACTGAAAGCCATGCTGGTCTTGTGTGTTTATCCGATACCACTGTCATTTACTAGAGATAGAAGAAGAAAAATTCAAAGCAGTTACATATTGCGGTTAGCGTGGCAATTCATGTTTTCATGTTTATCGACACACTGATTACAAAATGTATTTATTTATTTGTTTTATTTATATTTTTACAATTGAGTTGGAAAAAAAAAATGCCATTCCTCTGTAATCCTGCACTCCAAAATCTACACACATTTACGCAGAGCATCATGTGTGGCAAGAGCAAATCGAATCGACAGCTGCACTATATGAACAAACGTATTTGGTCAAACCAGCAGTGACACTGTGTTCAAACACGTACACTTCAATATGAAGTCACTTCTCCTTTTGCAGCTATAACAGCTTTCACTTTTCTTGGAAGAGGCTGTTTACAAAATTTTGGAGTGTTTCTGTGGGAATTCGTGCCCATTCATTCTGTAGAGCATTTATGAGGCCAGGCACTGATGTTGGACGAGAAGACCTGGCTCGCAATCTCCTTCCAGTTCACCCCAAAGGTGCTTGATGGGGATGAGGTCAGGGTTCTGTGTCAGCCACCAAGTTCTTCACTACTGAACTCTTTAAACCGTATGTTTATAGTCCTTACTTTGTGCACTGTCTTGCCCAAACTGTTGCCACCAAGTTGGAAGCATAGCATTGTCCAAGATTTCTTGGTATGGTGAAGCATTATGATTGCCGTTCACTGGGGATAAGGGTCATGATTGAAACCTGAATTCAATAATTAACAGGTTTGGCCAAATATTTTTGTCCATATAGTGAAGTTCTACAAACTGTGTTCTGTGAGATGAAGAGATACTACAGGATCATCGCAATAAATGTAACTAGTGGTGTAAAATCATGGTATATTTTTGGCACAGTAAAGCGGAAGTTATGAATTTAATTTAAACATATAAACATGTACAAACCTATAAACAACTGATTTATACTGGCCTTGTGACTTATACCCTTCTATGCAATTGTTGGTTCTTTTAAATAAAGGACATTTTTAGGATATTTTTTAAACATTACTTGCACTATTTGCTGCTGGTGATTGGGGCAGTTACTGATTTCAAACAACTCAGTGAACACGACTTTCTTGACAGAGTAAATGGGGAGCGCGTCTATCATGATGCACAATGCCACAGCAACGTCAACTTGCTGTGATTTGGAAATTTTATTTCCAAATCTGAGTTTTTTTTTTCCTCTCCCATTTGCAGAGTGACATCAACACGGCTGCTCATAGCACCAGAAACAAAGAAAAAAAGTTTTCCCTGGAGGTATCGGCTTTAGGTTAATAAACATACAGATATCTTCATTTTTTTAATCTAAAACACGGACTGATTTTTTTTTTTTTTATTCTGATACCTTCCCCACAGTCTCTGTCACATGACTCCATTTTAATAGGTGAGCTTATTAACAATACAAACCATGTCATCAAATAAAAATAAATAAAAACACCTGGTATGTTCCTATCACATTCAGATGAAGACCATAAAGGTTCCCACTGCAGCCAAGAAGTATCAAAAAAACTCGTGGTCAAAATGTGCCTTTATCAAGTTCATACAACTTTCTACCCACATCCCTGTCAGGTTCTCACAGCATCTACTGTGTCCTCGCTAATTTCGTGTCATGTCCATGACCAATAAGAGTGAGCCAAATTATTACTACAGTACTGTAGGTCCAAGCAGAGTGCACCACACACTTATCATGCATTTACTTTGATGTCTTTGATTCCTACGTGCTGGTATAAATACCGCGACATACAGTACGCAGTGTCTTTCATCACAAAGTGATGCCGTGAGGAATTTGATCCGGTAGTTATAATAAATTCTCTAAACGTGACGGACACACTGATAACCTGCTGCATGCGTGCCATTAACCTGGTAAGCACCAGAAGAACTTAATGTAAGCCTTCTATAACATGGCATGGATCTACCATGGGTCATAGCATAAGCCTGAAGAGGCCGTTGTGCTATGACTCCACCGACATACAGAAGTAACATGGCAGTGAGATCCTAATGACAACAAACGACATACAAACTTTCCTGTCTGTGCCATGATTGTGAGTCCCTAAGAGGTGTGAACCCGTTAATACATACTTTTTAAGATCTTCCTGCGTCTTGCTTCGAACGTGCCAAAATCATGGGACCTCCATGTCTTGAGGGACAATACTACGTCCTTCACTTTTTGTATAGTTGTCCTTCCTAGGTGTGTACAGTAAGTTCCTACTGCTTTCACAATGTTCCATGTTCACCGTGGCCTAGTTTGGTGGTGAGTGTGTGTGTGTGTAAAAGGTTCAATTAATTGTGATATTGATTTGAGGTCATATCACCAACCACTACGTCTTCATAATATACAGTACTGCCTGTTTCTTTAATTTTAATTAATTGAATTAATGGAGGCAATCCCCCAGCAGTAGTTAAGGCTAGCCTGTACCGAACTCCTGTTGTGTTTCCTGTTGCACAACTGCAAGCTGCAACTTAATAAAACATCCTACTGTATGATGCATAAACTGTATTTAATTAATAAAGAATGAGCATAGCCTGCCCCGAACTGTACACATTGCAAAAGTGTGTGCCAGTAAAGTGAGACCCTACTGCGGTCGTGATCGCTCCATTTCCGTGGGCATTGAGACGCAACGCTTCTTTCCTCCTCTTGCCTCTTGCCGAGGTCTAAGATTTCCTTTTGAGTCAAGGTGCAACTTGCAGCACTTTGCACTCACTTTTAATGACCATGCTTGCTGATAATGCTCTGTGCACTCACACCGGCCGCCTACGCGCTGTATATTAAAAGGCGCTAGCACCACACAACGGCAACCGACATAAATAGAAATTAATAAAGAGGCCATAAATATTTATGATGCAACTGCCCTTATATTTCAATTACAGGTCACTTTCAAGCAAACGGTTTATTTGTGTTCGTCAAAAACTACACTGCAAATGTAACACGTCAGGCTGATAAAAAAAAAAAAAAAAAAATCTTAACTGTTACTTTAATTGAGAACAGTCAATATTCACCGACCTCTCCAGGAACTCGATGGCCTCTTTGGTCATCTTCTGTGTGAGATTCTCGGATATGTACGGCTGCTCCACCACCTCGTCTCCTCTCATTAAGAAGCAGTTAAAGTAAGGGAACAGGCGCACCCACAGGAAAAACAGAGCTATTGCTATAAACAGCATCACCCCCAGGCACAGAGCGAGCCTGCGGGTAATGAGAACAAGTCCTTTAGCATGCAGGACGAGCGCGGTGGCGAGAGCGGTGGCCAGCGCTCCGTAGGGAATGTGGGTTCGGACGTTGTAGAAGACGGAGCCGTGGCCTGACTGACAGTCGCGCAGGTTGGTCATGGGAATGCCGTAGAAGTGCTCGAAGCCATGAGCACTGGGATGGTGGCAGTGATCGGTGTTGTGCTTACAGTTCAGGCCCAAGTGCCATTTTCCTGTAAAGGAAATATCCAAATTCTGAGTTAAAAAAAACTTGCATGTTGTTTACATGATGTAACAAAAAACATTTCAGTTTTGCCTCAAGCCTCAAACCGTCTTTTCTAACAAGTAAAAAAGACGGTTTGAGGCTTGAGGCAAAACTGAAAAGTTTTTTGTGCTCTTTAAAAGAAAGCAAAGAAAGAACCATGGACTTTAAATGATCCGTAACGAATGAATACTGCACGCTGAATGTCTTTGGTACATATTATGAAATGGTTTGTAGTATGGGTGATGTATACTGTATACTGCATACCAATCAGAGCTGTTGCATAGCCTTGTTCTTTCAGGATCTTGGCGAAAGTCATCTCTTCCTTAGGAAGGCCACCGGATACCGCCGAGATAACGTACACCCCGACACGGCCGTGACTGGCCATTCCTGCAGGAATCACACACAGCCGCGTCGTCACTGAACGCTATTAGTGGACAATGCTGTTGTTAAAGTAGTTGTGAAAAGCAATGTGGTTCGTGAGGCATCATGGGAAAGAGAGTTCCACGTCGCAAACCACAAAATGTGCACTAAGTAACATGGTGTGCTGGGATACTAATAATACTCCAGACACAGCTTGTGCAACATGGCTAGAACAGACTCGGACGTTGTTAGGCTGCTGCGTAGCAACTAAGGACTGAAGGCAGAGCCAAGGTGAAATGGTAAGCGTGCGGATTAGAGTGTGCTGGAAGGTAATAGAGTACATGGAGAGAGCCGAGATACTGTAGTGCTAGAGGTCTATATATACAGTGTCATATATATATATACATATATACACACACACATATATACAGTACAGAACAAAAGTTTGGACACACCTTCTCATTCAAAGAGTTTGAATTTGTATTATGGCAAGAAAAAAGCAGCTAAGTGAAGAACAAAAACGAGTGGCCATCATTACTTTAAGAAATGAAGGTCAGTCAGTACGAAAAATTGGGAAAACTTTGAAAGTGTCCCCAAGTGCAGTCACAAAAACCATCAAGCGCTACAAAGAAACCGGCTCACATGCGGACCGCCCCAGGAAAGGAAGACCGAGAGTCACCTCTGCTGCGGAGGATAAGTTCATCCGAGTCACCGGCCTCAGAAATCGCAGGTTAACAGCAGCTCAGATCAGAGAGCAGGTCAATGCCACACAGAGTTCTAGCAGCAGACACATCTCTAGAACAACTGTTAAGAGGAGACTGTGTGAATCAGGCCTTCATGCTAGAATATCTGCTAGGAAACCACTGCTAAGGACAGGCAACAAGCAGAAGAGACGCGTTTGGGCTAAAGAACACAATAAAGAACACAATAAAGAAAACTCGCTGAATGAGAAAGTGTGCCCTAACTTTTGGTCTGTACTATATATATATATATATATATATATATATATATATACTATATATATATACTATATATATATATATATATATATATATATATATATATATATATATATATATACACACACACACACACACACACACACACACACACACACACACTGGATACGGAAAGTATACAGACCCCCTTAATTTTTTCACTCTTTGCTATATTGCAGCCATTTGCTCTGACATGGACTGTGAGCTGTAAGGTCTTGTATAGACAGGTGTGTGGCTTTCCTAATCAGGTCCAATCAGTATAATCAAACACAGCTGGACTCAAATGAAGGTGTAGAGTGTCACAACAAAGGGTCTGAATACTTAGGACCATGTAATATTTCAGTTTTTCTTTTTTAATAAATCTGCAAAAATGTCAACAATTTTGTGTTTTTCTGTCAATATGGGGTGCTGTGTGTACATTAATGAGGAAAAAAATGAACTAAAATGATTTTAGCAAATGGCTGCAATATAACAAAGAGTGAATAATTTTAGGGCGGTCTGAATGCTTTCCGTACCCACTGTGTGTATATCAAAAGTTTGGGTTCACTTGCAAATTTCTTTGTTTTTGTTTGGTGATTTATTTTCTAGATTCTATAACATGACTAGGGATTTCAAAACTATGAAATAAAAGCGTCAGTTGTTATTTTAAGAGACACGGAGGTGCGGACTGTTCCACTTGACCATGAACCCTTGCTTGGTCTTGTTTGATGCTGGCAGTTTCACGACTTGTGATTGCAGTTAGTTCAGGACAAACAGTTTTGTTCCTGAGCCTGCAATAAGAAAACAGTGTATTAACTTTCATTAACTTGAACACATCACATATTATACTGAACGTCCAGCCTCCTAACACACAGGATGACCACAAAACAACCACAAAACAATCCCTGCTATCTGTTATCACCCAAACGAGGATGGGTTCCCTGGTGAGTCTGGTTCCTCTCAAGGTAGGAAGTTTTTCCTTTACTTCCTACCCTCGCTTCAGCTCGCTCATTAGGAACAAACTGATCATCTTAATTTATACATACTGTATTTCCTCATACTTTTTGAACCTTTTTCCATAAATGTACAGTTGATTCTGTAAAACTGCTTTGCGACAACGGCTGTTGTTAAAAGTGCTATATAAATAAAATTTTATTTAAATTTCAACGACTTATTATAGTTATCCGCAAAAATTGCTAAAAACTTAACTTATGAAACCTCCACGTTCCACAGTACCTCACGTCACAGCTGACTTTGGAAAGGAATAACGGATAGACCTGCATACTGTACGTACATTACAGTGGATGGGTGTTGCACCGACAGACCCGTTAGAAAAATCTTAGCGCATGACGGTAAGTCATGGATCATCCCGGCACATCATGACCTTACTGTACGACTACCTCCAGCTTCTTGGAAAAAATCATGAAAGTGGGTACTGGCCTAGCTAAAACTCTTGCTAGCTAAAATATATTGTAGAAAACAAAACAACAATCTGTGTTCACTTGGAATAATTTTCAACAACTTTGGAAGATTAAAAAATTGTGGAAGTTCTGCTTTCTTATTTCAAGCACCAATGGAAATACAGAAGTCTAAAGTTAATGAATGTTGTAGTGAACTCTACCAAGCTTGTTTTTTTTTTTTAGATACTGAATCCTGAGTCTATCTATTGTACCAAGAGCTTGAATCTATTTCACAAAAGGTTCGCCCCAAATATTGTACTTTCCAAAGGCCACCTCAATCTCTAACTTACAAACAAACTTTGGACTCACTAAATGAGGACACTCTATACACACCAACCTAAGAACATTCAGGAATTTATAATGGCATGCATGAAAGAGTACAAGTTCTTCCACACCAAGCTGGAGCGGGTTTGCTTTACCTACAAATCATCCTCCAACACATTTCACGGTAACAATAAAAGTTTGTAGAGTCTGTAAAAAGGTAAAGTATTAAACGCTGCGCTGCCATTAAGACCTCCTGGAACAGGTGCTAGAGCTCTGTGCGCACGTTCAGGTGACATTATCCTGTCCTCTAGCTGCAGTCACGTGACGTCACAGAGTGATATTAAATGTTAAGGGGTTTGGGAGGCATGTGAGAAAGTTATAAAAAAAAATAAAAAAAAAGAGGCTCAGTGTTGTTACTGTTGTTGTAGTAAAATATTGTTAATGTTGCTGCAGCTTCTCGGAGCAGCGTGCCCTATTCTAATTTGCATATACATGAGCCGCTGCAGCTGCGCCTTAATGTCTTTGTGTTGGATTAAGTGTGTTTTTATTGTAGTAATGTCTTGTTTGTTTGTCTGTGTCTGTATGTGTGATATCAGCACATGGTTTTAGGGTTGTTTCTGTTTATTGCTAAGCATGCTAGGTTTTTGTTAACATCTGCCTAGTTCAAGATACTTCTTTTCCAGAACCACAATATTAAGTGAAGGGGTGTCTATAGGGGGGTAGAGGTTAGCACTGACACCAAGCAGTGCTTCCATGGTCAAGAGTTTGATTCCCACCTCAGGGTCTGTGTGCATGGAATTCGGATGTTCTTCCCATGCTTGGTGGGTTTCCTCTGGGTTTACTCTGTTTTTTTTTTTTTGGATTTTTCCCCGATTTTCTCCCTAATTTAGTCGTGTCCAATTCCTCCCCGTCACTAGGGGGCTCCCACATTAAGGCTACTACTACCACTCAGCCGGGAGGGCCGAAGACTATCACGTGACGCCAGCCGACCGCATCTTTTCGAACTGCTCGCTCGCGCACCGTTGGGGGCGGCGTAACACACTCGGAGGACAGTGCTATCCGCTCCCTCCGTTGCGCGAGCTCACAGACGCCCCTGACTGGCTGTAGAGCCGTGATTAATGTAGGAGCACTAAGTACCTCTCATCCCTCCCCTCTGAGAGAGCTCGGCCAATCAGCTCTCTCTAGACCTCCGGCTGCGAGAGGTTACAGCACCACCCGGGATTTGAACTAGCGATCTCCGGATGATAGGGCGAGCGCTTTAACCACTGCGCCACTCGGAGGCCCTACTCTGGTTTTCTAATCCCTAAATCCAAAGACATGCAGATTAGACCAACTGCCCATAGTTTGTGCTTGTGGGCTGCGAAGGACTGGCACCCCGCCTCATGCTCCTGGAATAGGCTATAGGATAAGCGATATAAAAGATGAATGAATGAATAAATGTATACATGTTTAGTATGGATGGAAATCACCAGTCATCACCCGATTCAACACTATCATGATACTTGAGTCAATTAAAACTGTGATTCTATAAGTGAGTATCACGATTTTATAGATATCGAGATTCGATATTATATTGTTGCCTCAATTTTGTTACAATTTTAAACCTCTTGATTACTTAAACATAGCCCATTCTTTACAAAATTAGTTTTCTCACTTAGGAACTAAGCAAAGCATATAAACAATAGAAACTAACTTAAAATACAAGAGTTTAACATTTATCTTAAAATTAAATAAAACAAAAAAAAAAAAACTAAATTTTCACTGAGGAGCATGTATCTCTGTCATGTCATCCGCCATAATTATTTCTTCTAAACAAATTTAGGAAATAATTCGCTCCTACCTCACAGGATGAAAATGTGTAAGTATTTGTGTTTTGAGAATTGTGCAAGTGTGTATAATGAGTGGGTTTGAGACAAATGCAGAGGCTTTTGGCGAGGACGATTTTTTGATGATGTAATGCTATAAAAATGCGTTTCTGTTGAGACACTTGGAAGCTTCTGTGCTCTGTACAGAATCGGTTATATCTTAGGCTGATTGGTTAATCACCGGCCAATCAAACTGAAAACCAGCAGTTCAGGCCCAAGTGCCATTTTCCTGTGAAGGAAATATCCAAATTATATATTTTAAAAAACTTGCATGTTGAAAAAACTTTTCAGTTTTGCCTCAAGCCTCACACCGTCTTTTCTAACAAGTAGAATTCAAATTAAATTCAGTTTCTCGTCAATGGCTGACCAGTTCTTGTTTTTAAAAAATATATATTTTGGAGTCAGTGTGACGATATGTTAATCACCACACAAAAGATTTACGATTCATAACTGTATTGATCCCCCCGTCTCTAAAGTTTAGTGCCTGCCTTGTTAGTGCTAGTTTTCAACAACATGGTAATATGCTTGCCTAAAGACTTGCCCAAAACAAGGTCTAGTCTGAAAACATACAGCATATGTTCTCCCTCTATATAGAAGTAAGCCATCATAATGAAAACCCTATTGTCTGACAGTTTTAGCACAGAGCCCTGTAAATCTTCTGCACTAAAGCACATCATACCACCCATTCACTAAAATAACTAGATTTCCTCCTCCCGGGTTGCACAGCGGGTCGGGGAGCTAATGCTGACCTGAGCGTATGGGGTATCTGCCGGTGAGGAAGGCAGCTCTGCTGGGTGTACACAGAGGAGAGGCGGCGATGTGCTGGGTCAGCTTCACTCCATCCTCTGCCAGCCTGTCGATGTGAGGGGTCCTGCAGCGCAAAACACAAAGCACATCCATTACAGCAAAACCTGTTCGCTTCTCTCTTTGCAGCAAATGATGAATAAGGGAATATTTTTCTTGCCTGACAGCCGATTCGGTACTAACGACTTTATCATATCAACCGTTAATTACATGCTTCAGCAGAAAAGACAATTTACCCAGATTTCCCACTCACCCTACATGGAGTCTATCGGCAAAATTGTGTTTCGTGTCAAATGTCTGTTTCTTTGGTTTCCAATAATTTCCCTAACTAATAATGGAAGTCAGGCTCTCACCACAATCATTTATGGAAGCAACTGCTTAAAATTATGTCCGGCTCAAATCATTGACGTACTTTAGAGCACAGTGTTACATGCCGCCTTATGTTTTCTGAATGCTGCAACATTTCAGATCTTGGATAATTTGCATACTTTGGTATCATTCTCGAAGCTTCAGAAGTATCAGTTCAGCCTAGAGTCCAAACTACAACTGGAATCAGAAGACAAGCAAAATTGACTGCCATATATTGCCGAAGCAATATTGCTGTGATATGTCTAAAGTATATTGGTTGCCTCTACCACTGGTAAGGCCATGATCTTAGTCCGGATTAGAGCTGTGAATTGTAGTTAGACTGTTGATTGGATTCAATATAATTCCTGGGCATTGCTAATTTTGATTCGATTCGATTCGATTCAATACCTCACTCATTCTCTATACTGCTTATCCTGTACAAAGCTTGCAGGCGACCTGGAGCCTATCCCACGAGGCACAAGGCAAGGTGCAAATCCATCACAGGCCACACAAGCACACATTCACTTACACACTACAGGCAATTTGGATGGTGGTAGGAAACCGGAGTACCCACAGGAAACCCACCAGGCACAAGGCGAGAATACAAACTCCACACACGCGGGCCGAAGGTGGAAATCAAACCCTGACCCTGGAGATGTGGGCCACTGGGCTAACCACTACGCCACCATGCCACCTCTAAATAGTTTAAAGGATATTTAATCGATTCTGAGTCAAAAACCGACCACCAAAGATTGATTGAATTGCATAATAATTAAATTGCACAGCTCTAATAAAGCCTAAGGATTCCTTTTCCATTCCGATCGAGAATAAAGCAGCCGCTGAAAATAAATAAATGAATGAATGAATGAATTTCCTTCCACTTGCAAACAATTTTACATATTTTAAATCACAATGTTTATAAAAAGTATAATAGATTCACATGTCTTTATGGAATAAAATTTGGAGAGAATCTTTTTTTTACATTACCTGTAATTTGAAAAAGTTGCTTGTGTGTGTTTTTTTTTCACTTAAACAAATTAGTTCTGATCTCGATATTCATCTGGTAGTTTGTTACTTATCGATCATTGGACTGATTTATACCCTGGTGTACAATTATTGAACATGTGAAAATAATGGCCAATAAAATGCATTATATGCTACGTATGTACATTAATACATTTTACTTCTTCTTTCAAGCTGAAAGTTGATGTTTCAAGGATCCAATTATTGTCTTATAATTGTTTAGTTGTTTAACAAAAAAATTTAAACAAACACTCATACCTACAGCACATACCGTACATAGGAATAATTAATTAATAATAAATAATTAATTATTGTATATTGACGTAAAAATGTTATACAGGAACTGCAATTATTAGCCCAAGTTTGTCCTTCTTAGACCTGAAACATTGTCTCCAGCGTTGTGGCATTTAATCCATGAATCTTATTTAGTTGTGCGTCTCAACTATCCTGTACTTATTTCTCGGCAGATGACGCAAACTTTTTGTGGCAGCTCTTCATCAGCGTCGACTGGAAATACAAACGTTACAGGACACTTGCCGCTTCCCATCTCCTTCTCAGTCAACGCTCCTAAAAGGAATGACGCTTTAATGAACGGATATGGGGAGGTGGGACGCCGTGCGACGGCAGCCTCATCCATATCACTCTGCCTACACAGAGCGGGTCATCATCTATGACAACCCCATGAAGCGGCCGATTAAATCACACGTTACCGCCCTGACAACCTTTATATCTACTAGCACCTCCGTATTCGTTCCAGTCGCCCTTCCAGTACGGCTGTTTGTTCGAGTTCTAGACATCACTTTTTGCTTTCTGCTGCCGAGCTGGTGTGTATTGAAAAAAAAAAGAAAGAAAAAAAAAAAAAAAAAGGCGCCTCGGTCCCTGAAGGGCTTAAATGAAAGCCGACAGTGACGCCACACAGCCTACTTCAGAGTGGTGTTTCCATAGCATCCAAGGTCTCCTATTCCCAGATCATCCACCATCATTAGGACGAAATTAGGCTTCGAAGCAGCCCAAAGTGAAGGAGGGGCGCACAGCAGAATGAACAGGATCCATGGAGACATCGTTCTGTGTGGGGTGAAATTAACAAAGACACACATAATCACCTTGGGAAATATTCACTTTGGCCAGAGTAGTAACAAACAAACAAACAAACAAACAAAAACAAACAAATAAATAAATGCAAGAGGAATCTGTCAGTGTTTTGCTTTACAAGTGAAGGATATGCATGGATGAGAATAAAAAGTCAGTGCACACACACAAGCTCACGCAGGTGAGGTGTATAATAACATCATTATAATGGTAGAGCAGCATTCAAAGCCAAACAACAAACACTCCGCGCGCGCCGTACAAACAGCACATTTCACTCGTCTTATCATATCCCAGATGGAACATTCAAGGTTACCTGACACGAGAAATGATTTATTAGCAGAGCAGCATCGCGTCGAATTACAAACAGCGTCCTCGCGTCATGTACAGTACAAACAAATACATACAGTACATTTAGATATTATGGGGCAACAAGCAGTAAGTTGCGTAGTGAACTCAAAACGAGGAAGTTAACGCCGGTTGGAATCACGTGACCCGCACCTGACGTTTTGATTGGACAACCTGCTCTTCGTATGATCTGTGCATGCCTGTTATTTTAATAATAAATAGGTATAATAAATAAGAAAATGGTAATTAATTATTACGGTGTTTAATGTCCGAATTTTAATTTACAGTGTAAACTAAAAGATTTAGATTTACAATACACCAAGCAATGCAAACAATATATATATATATATATATATATATCATATATATATATATATTTTTTTTATTATTATTATTTTTTACTTAAGTAAAAAAGTAAAAACAAATGGGATAGACAATGCCTTTATTTTTAGCAGTAAAAAGGTATTTTATTCATGTAATAATGTACTGTATATGAATTTTTTTATTATATATACACATTATACACACACACACACACACACACACACACAAACATGGTAAAAACATTTTTTTTCCTTCATCAAACTTCTAAAAATACATTGTCAACTGCAATTAATGTATAAATTATATATTTTTCAAATATATACCATGATATATGAATGATATATAAATGATATATAAGTATAGCCATTGTCATTGCCAAAACACAGAGTTATTTTCCATCAAACTGCTAAAAATACAGCTGATGAAACACTAATGCAGTTAGATTATAAAGGGTCATTTATTAACAACAATTTGTTGTCACTTATTATCTCTTTATTCTGTGGTATATTCCTGTAGGAAGGATCAAATATTCCCTGAACAGTCGAACAGCGCCACCTACTGAAAAACATCCAAATGACGTCAATATTGCAGTTGGAGAAATGAGAATATTTCATTTTTGACCAAAAAAAAAAAAAATGTAATTTCACTCAAAAGGTCAGCGACATTTATAAAACTGTGAAACATAAAATCAATCAAACCTATCTCATGTAGATATTTTGACGGAATAAATATTTTAGTGTATCCATCCATCCATCCATCCATCCATCCATTCATCATATGGATTTTCACAAGGTGGAAAACAGACTAGAGGTTGTGCCAGCACATCACCTCATCATTCGCTACAGCGATATAATTTTGAATTAGTGGGAGATTTTTCACCTGCCATGAGAAAGACCCGGGTTCAATAACCAAACCGCAGCCAGTGGATGCAGTACCGGTCCCAAGCCCGGGTAAAATGGGAGGGTTACATCGGAAAGGGGATTCGACGTAAAACCTGTGGTAAGGTTGTTGTGTTGATCAGATGGTCTCCTGTGGCGACCGCTTGATGGGAGCAGCCAAAAGACAGTGGGAGCGGGAAGAAAGCGAGGTCGGTTTCCAAGCAATGCAAACTCCATGCACACAGACCTGAGGCAAGATACCTGTATGGAGAAGGGGGAAAAAAATAAAGAAAGAGAGAGGCTTATAAAATTAAAATATTAGGTTACATCAACTACTTAACGTCTAACCTGATCACTGATTCAAGTGTTTGTCTTGCTGTAAGTATAGGAATGAAACAGTGTTCATATTTCATGATTTTCTCTTTTTAAATTTCAGTCTGTGTTTCAGTATTGACCTTGCACTGCTCCTGACACACGAGATATTACTCAGCAGTAAGATTACAAGTATGCGTATGTACTTGATGAGGAGTGAACCGTTTTTACTGAACTAAGAAGAAATCCAGTTGACATGACTTCCTGTTAACGTCCTGTGGCTTAGGCGGCACGGTGGTGTAGTGGTTAGCGCTGTCGCCTTGCACCTCCAGGGTCCAGGTTCGAGTCTCGGCCAGGTTCGATTCCCATCTCTGTGTGCATGGAGTTTGCATGTTCTTTCCCCGTGCTAGGTGGGTTTCCCCCCGGGTGCTCCGGTTTCCTCCCACAGTCCAAAGACATGCAGATTAGGATAATTGGCATTCCCAAATTGCCCATAGTGTGTGAATGAATGAGTGTGTGTATGGTGTGTATGCCCTGTGATGGATTGGCACCCTGTCTCGTGCCCTAAGTCTCCTGGGATAGGCTCCAGCCCCCCCATGACCCTGAATACAGGATAAAGCGGTATAGATGATGAGTGAGTGAGTACACATGATCCCTAGATGCACCTCCATTTTCCAAAAGCATTGTGGTATGAACAATGGGTAATTAAATCATCAGATGAAAAAAAAAAAAATCAGAAAGAAAGAACAGAAAGACAAAAGAGAAACAACAAAACAGGGGAAAAAAATGTCAAGTTCTTTAAAATTCTCATAGGATTTCTATACTTCTACTGAAATACAAATAACGATGAGCACAACCGTTTCTAAAACACACATGTATACCATACACTATATACAAACAGATACACATGGCTACTGGCACACTGAGAGAGTTCCTACATAAATGTTTTATGCTCTCGGAAACAAGTCTTCGGGCAAACCGTAACAGTTGTAAGGAAATTTGGAAGTTGCCCCATATGCAGTAAACCTAATGAGGCTGTTTCTTAAAGTTCCCCGATGTAGCTCGTGCCCTCAAGCAATGGAACTCACATGCATTAGCAGCATCCCACAATGCACTACAAGATAGTGTCGTACTCTATAGAGATGAATGTATACTTGTCCTGGAGGGTTGTATTGTATAGCAGAATGTATTACATATTGTATGACATGGCTGAATGTTACTTATAGGTTCTTCAACATATTAAAAAAGAAATGGCTATGGAATACATTTTTAAAAGGCAATATTTTCATATAGCAGTCTCTCTCTCTCTCTCTCTCTCTCTCTCTCTCTCTCTCTCTTGTTTGTTTTTCCACCACAGTCCCAGTTCTTGCATAATAGCAATAAGTCCTTGTTTGTATGCAAATGCAACAAAGTCATCAGACTGCCAGCTAATGTTGCTTCTTCGCTAATGATTTAATCAAGTGATTAATTATATACTTACAACATCCCACTGGCCAACTTGCTGTCATATGCAGACACATTTAGTTACTGGCACAGTGACTAGCACTTGTATTAGTAATGAGCATTAAGACCTCAGTGAATTGATTCCCGCATTTGATTTCATCCTTTTGATTGTCTTGTATACGTGAGTGGAATGAGTATTTTGTCGTTCTGATTGATCCACCGCCAGAAATATTGTACAGTGCAAAGTGGTGGCACTTGGAAAACAGAATGTTCTCACAGTGCTTGGTGGGTTTCCTCCGGGTACTCCTCCAGGTACCCCCACATGTTAAAGACATGCAGGGTAGTGTACAGTAACTGGTGTCTCCAAATTCACCAATCCGCCAAATCCCCTTAGTGTTTGCCCTGCGGTGGACTGGCACCCTGTGCAGGGTATACACCGACTAGAGATTACACTTCTCTTGATCCTGTATATAAAACATGGTGGTTATGGTGGGGTGTTTTTTTTTTTCTCTTCTCGCGCTAAGATTTGCTCCAAAACTCTTGCTCAAGGTGGCACAGTGGTGTAGTGGTTAGGGTCCAGGTTTGATTCCCGGCCAGGCTGGTTTCCCAGCATGGAATTGTGTGCATGGAGTTTGCATGTTCTCCGCGTGCTTGGTGGGTTTCCTCCGGGTACTCCGGTTTCCTCCCACAATCCAAAGACATGCAGATTGGGCTAATTGGCATTCCCAAATTGGCCGTAGTGTGCGAATGAGTGTGAGTGAGTGTATGCAATGGATTGGCAACCTGTCCGGGGTTTACCTTGCATCGTGCCCTAAGCCTTCTCGGATAAGCTCCAGGTCCCCACCACCCTGAATAAAGTGGTATAGATGATGAGTGAGTGAGTGACACTTGCTCAAAACACCTCCTCACCTTCTTATTCAGTTAGGGCACCCCTTCTCATTCAGCGAGTTTTCTTTATTGTGTTCTTTATTGTGTTCTTTAGCCCAAACGCGTCTCTTCTGCTTGTTGCCTGTCCTTAGCAGTGGTTTCCTAGCAGATATTCTACCATGAAGGCCTGACTCACACAGTCTCCTCTTAACAGTTGTTCTAGAGATGTGTCTGCTGCTAGAACTCTGTGTGGCATTGACCTGCTCTCTCATCTGAGCTGCTGTTAACCTGCGATTTCTGAGGCTGGTGACTCGGATGAACTTCTCCTCCGCAGCAGAGGTGACTCTCGGTCTTCCTTTCCTGGGGCGGTCCGCATGTGAGCCGGTTTCTTTGTAGCGCTTGATGGTTTTTGTGACTGCACTTGGGGACACTTTCAAAGTTTTCCCAATTTTTCGGACTGACTGACCTTCATTTCTTAAAGTAATGATGGCCACTCGTTTTTCTTCACTTAGCTGCTTTTTTCTTGCCATAATACAAATTCAACCTCTTTGAATGAGAAGGTGTGTCCAAACTTTTGATCGGTACTGTATATATATATATATATATATATATATATATATATATATATATATATATATATATTTATATATAATATTTTTAAAAAGTGCACTTCTAATTTAGAAGCAAAAAGGTTGTATCTTTGAAAAATCATTTCTCAGCCCATCCACGCGAAGGCCTTTTTGTATAGCGGATCTGCTTCGAGGAAATGCTTCAGACAAAAGCCCATTTCTGTATGAAGCATGTGCCTTTTTTCCAGCAAGTTCCCAAGGCCATGAAACAGAATTGAAACATCAAACCATATTCATTTATAAATCTTATGGATTTTTGGGTCTTGGCTAGGTGAGAACCAGTCAGTGATTCATATTGGAGTTTTATACACAAACAACACACACACACACACACACACACACACCAACAAAGCATTGATCACAAACTAGGTAATAACACGAGAAGGAAAATAGATTGCCCTTTAAACTGATCAATGTGGAGGGGACTTTGCTATGTTTTATATGTTGCATGCATTCAAGGGACCTGTTTTAATCAAAAATCCTATTGAATGTGTGTGGAGCAAAAGGGCACATCATTACTGTGACATCTTATTTATTTATTTATTTATTTATTATCTTGAATGGATTTTTTAAAAATACAGGTCAGTCAACCTAGTCACCCTAGATTAGGTAATACACTCTATTCAAATGGTGTCCTCACCAGCAGATGGCAGTAGTAACATTCTAATGCAGATGAATTATTTCATTTCTTTTCTTTCCACTGTGTTTCAACTTATCATAGTATCTCCATATGGATGAAATTAGTACTTATACTTTTCTATGAGGGATTTGATCAAATGAAATACAGTTAAGTAAAAACAAACAAACAATCTCCTTATCCTGTTACTAGCTGAACATGTACACATACAGTACAGTACAATAAACTCAAGTCCATTTCTATATCATCATAATCATCATCTCTGTTTAAAGCATTGTTGTTGCTACGTACAAGATAATACAGCTGTGCAAGAGTGAACAAGAACAAGTGCAGCATGATACGATAAATATACGAGACAGCATTTGTAATTACAAACATTAACGACAAGCCCAGCACGGGGCGCTTCATGTTAACTCGACAGTATAATTAAGTAGGCTGGCTTTGTAGACTGCATGTTAAGTCGCCTTAAATATCAGCACAAGACTAGAGCAGATTACGAAGAATACACACTCACTGACCACCTTAATAGGAGCATAATGACACTTGCGTATTCATGCAATTATCAAATCAGCCGTTCGAGTGGCAGCTGCACAATGCATACAAATCGTGCAGATGCAGGTCGAGAGTTTCAGTTGATCTTAGATGTTTTAGGATTTGAGTACTGTATTTCATTAACCACTCATGTCCTGGTGTAGTCATGTATGGGGTCAGGGGTAGCTCAGTGGTTAAAGAATTGGACTACGATTCGCGAGGTCCCAGGTTAAAATCCTATGACCACCAAATTGTCCCTGTTGGGCCCTTGGCAAGGCCCTTAACCCTCAACTGCTCAGATGTATAATAAGATAAGAATGTAACTGACTCTGGATAAGGGCGTCTGCCTAATGCCTAAATGTATGTATAGAGTTTATACACATAGGCATTGGTGGCTCAATGGTAGGTTTCTTTCCTGCCATGTAGAAGGCCCAGGTTCAGGCCTAATGCCCAAACCTAAGCCACTGCGCTGGTCCAAAGCCTGGACAAAATGGAAGACCTCCATCAGGATGGGCATCCGGCAAAAAAAACCTTGTGCCAAGAAGTGTGCGGATCGGTTGTAGTGACCCCTCAATGGGAGCATCCAAAAGACCAACAACAATAACTTAGAGTTTGAAGAGCCAAGAGTTATTATGGTTGCAGGGACACCTTCTTGATGGGAGAATGGCCAGATCAGATTAAGCTGATGAGATGTCTATGGAAATTCAAACAACCACTCTATAGAACCCCCACCTTACTAAGCAGAAATGCATCTCAAATTGCAAAATACGTCAAACTCAAAGGTTTTGGCATTACATAGTGGAAGAGTGCATTGAGTCGCATTCTAGTCAGCCAGAAACAGGAACGTGAGGCAATAGTGACAGCCACTCTTCCAGTCTTGCCATCATCCGATTGGATAATTCTACAGTCCATATACGCACGGGAAGTATGTACAGTACTGCAACACAAATCATCATATTTCAGCTCTGTTTGTATACGTTCATCCATACTGTATGGGTGATTACAAACCGTTTTGGCAAAAGCTTTAATCTTTCATGACGTCCAACACGTGTTTAACACGTTGCACGTCATCCATGGTGCTCCTTCTTTCCCTCAGTCTAGCGCAACTTCCATTTCCCCATGGTAATTAATCTCTCGTCTGTCCGTACCTCCAGGGTCACACACACCGTCGCCTTTCAGCAGAGGTAGTCTCCTCTATGAGTCGTTGGCTCCAGGCTCCAATCACAGCTGGGAACAGGTAGCCCCCCTCCAGGCCCGCCTTCGGCACGTTCCAGTGCTCACAGCCCACCCAGGTGGAAGAGCCGCATACATATCAGGTTAGGGTCCCGCAGCCGTCTCTCATGCTCAGTGTCAGATCTTATCGTTGTGGGGCAATGACAGACAGCACACCTGTGCTGCAGGCCTGGGAATAAAACTGGTCCACATGCAAAGAAAGGGTTTTTGCCATTATGCTGTTGTATATGATCTGAATTATAAGGTTGTTCAAGTCAAACCAGGACTTTCTCATGAATTGGGGCATAAATCCAACTGACGTTTACAGCAGACATCAAGTGCAGCATGGTGGAGACATTTAGCCGCAGTAAAACATTTGAAAGGTTTAGTCTGAAAGGTTTTTTTTTTTAATGAAGGCTGATTCCAGTTGAAGTGGCTCGGAGCCCACAATCAGCGAGTGGAACGATGGATAACTTGTCACCAGCTTGCAGAATGGACAGACATCTGTCTGTGGGAAATGTACACACAATCATTCACCAATATCACTTGCACATTACAGGAAAATGACTGGGAGTTTCCACCATATCCCTGAACAGTCTTGATCTCGCTCTAAGCCAGTTCTACATGTAGGAGGAGTTCCTGGGAGGCCAGCATTACAGACGTGAAGCTGGTAGTCTGACCCTGGCTCTGGCATACTGAGAAAACCTAATGGTATCCAACCACTAGTGAAATACTGGGATAAATGTAGAGAACTGAGGGAGGTTTTTACTATTGTAACTGTAAGGAAACATGTAGGCATTGGTGGCTCAATGGTAGGTTTCTTGCCCGCCATGAGTGTATTGGGCCAGGTTCAGTTTCCACCCAATGCCCAAACCCCATCCACTGGATGCAGCGCCGGTCCTGGATAAAATGGAAGACCTGCGTCAGGATGGGCACATGGGCAAAAAAGTCCAACAACAACTTCAATTTTGGACAGCCAAATGTGGTTATGGTTGCAGGAACACCTTCTTTATATAGAGAACTGAGGGAACTGGGGGAGAACTGAGGGAGGTTTTCACTCTTATAACTGTGTCCTGTTATTCTGCACTGTTATCAGAAATCCTGGTTGGACTTTGAATGCCTCTTGTACTTTTTACCAAATCCTAATGCGCTTACTATTAAAAAGGTTTTGTTTGTACTGTAGTTAAGTGTATTAGACATCTATTACTACAATTCTACAACTGCCCTTAGACTACTATTTGCAGTGATTCTTGTTTGATTTGGAAAATCTCCAAGTGAATATTACGATCGATGGTAATGACTTCAGTCCTGGAGAAGCTTTGGACGGGGACGAAACTGAGAGATCATCACCAGTGAATAATCTAAGGAGCATGACTACAGTATGTGTTACAGTATAGTATGTATGTGTGTCTAAATTTCACAAAGGCTTGCCTGTGCTTTGACTCATATTCATCATAAAGTGATAAGATTAAGAGATTATGACTCTGTATCATCTCGTTACTTTCACAAGTGATTATGTAAAGAGCTGTTTTTTTTTGGTGGTGTAGTCAGACTTTTGCACCCTGCTGTACATTATGTAATGTTTTATATCAAGATGTGTACTGATTGACCTTCCAGTCTCTCTCTCTCTCTCTCTATTTTTCTATGTCTCTGTTGAGCGCTCTGTCTTGGTCTTGCTCTCAGAGGTTGTTACAGAGTACACATCAGGAGAGTAATGGCAATTTGTCAGACATGAGGAAACGCCTCAAGGCCACCGAGTCATAGTGAGGAGCGCGACTGTGGGCCTTCTCTGCTTTCACGAGTTCCTTTCACTAACTCGCTGTCACAGGGGGAAATTCTGTATGACGGAAAAAAAGTCATTAGGAGTTTTGCACTTCTTTTAGAAGAAGTCTGAAAATCAGAACCTAAAATTCTACATCTGCATATTTATGCATTGCGTTTAAAGGAAGTACATACTGTATATGCAGGCTATCCTCCAGAGACATGTTGCTATTAAAGCACACCTTTTTTGCTCAAATAATCAAATCAAATAATTAAATATTTTAAATTACTTTTCCATTCATACTGTAAAGATAATTACAAGAAAGGTAGCTTTATTTCTATCTATCTATCTATCTATCTATCTATCTATCTATCTATCTATCTATCTATCTATCTATCTATCTATCTAGGAACCTTTGTAGAGGCCATGATGATTAATGGTGATGATCATTGTATTTATTCCCATTTTTAGGACTGTGGGACCTACGGTCAACATTCACACATGCATTCAAACACTACGGGCAATTCAGGACCTCCAAATTAGCCTTGTCTTTGGACTGTGGGAGGAAACCCACCAAGCACGGGGAGAACATGCAAGCAGAACAGAGGTGGGAATCAAACCTGGACCCTGGTGATGCACGGCCATCTTAAGGATTCCCAATTTAGCTAGCTATACTGTACTGTATGTTTAACATTAGCCATTACAAACTGATCTATTGCTCCAGAAAGAGAAGTTTGATTTCAATTAAGATTTAGTTGAAAAGGTGACAAGAAGTGTTGATTATTAATTCCACCTCTACACAATGCGGTACATACAGTAGATTAAGTCTAAGGTTATAGAAGCACTTGCTACAGTGTTTTTTAGTTTTTCTTGCCAAAATGTCATAGAGTAAACATGAGCACCTTTGCTACTTTGCTGTTTAATAACTTGCTAGTTGCAAGGTAAAACCGTTCAAGTGAAACCGGGACCTTTGATTGCGCAGTATAACAAAACACAGTTATGTCCCTATACATTTCCCTCGGACACACTAATGCATTTATCCCAGCGTTCCACTAGTGCTTGGATACCATCAAGGTAGAAAGTTCTTAGTACTTCGGATCCGTGATCGGATTGCCTGCTTCAAGTCTGAAACGCTAGCCTCCCAGGAATTCCTTTAATGGCTCAAACATGTGGAGCAGGTTAGGACTATAGGGAGGATTTGACAATAAGTTCCAGCAGAGTTCCTGGAGGGATCAGACGTTCCACTCCCTGAATGTTCAAGGGAATAACTGCAGCCACCTGGCATGGTCATTCATGGATGTACGGCTTTTGCAAAATTCAAACGTTTTAGAGTCTCCTCTCTGTGCTTTGGTTGAATCCTGCAGTAAATGTCAGTCCCAGTTTGACTTGAACACCCCTTGTAAAAATGGCCTACTACAAAATATCTACAACAAAATTTTATATTCTATATTTACACCATTCCATCCCTCAGAAATTACAAAAAAAAAAAAAACTTTGACGTCTTCAGTCTAATAGGAGTGATTAATCTGCCATGACAGCCTGGTGTAATTGACAATTGACAGTCTTCCAGATTCAAGCTCTTTCTCCGTAGACAACTGTGACAATGCCTCAGGTGTTTCCTTCTGTCGTCTCTGGCGGCCTCAAAATCCCAGGGTGAGTCAGTCTTGAAGTCATTGCATAACATGCGTACATATGGTGACATATTTAGAGTAGTACCAATTTGCAGATATAAACATGGGAGGATGGAATTCTCGAATAGTGCTTACTATACATTCACCACAGACCTACCTTGACTTTTTGGGGGGAAAAGTAAACCAAATTTACTTTCAACAGTAAACAGCTTTTTATTGCAAAATATATTTCTGTTATGGCATTACTACTGTAGATAGGATCGCGTTGAAGGCCAATTTTATCCCATTAAATGAAGTGGTCCATGCATTATCCATGTTTCTCCGGCTTCGGAGGCACCTCAGGAGCTATCTGATATCCTGGGGCGTTTGTCAATCGAGATGTAAACACCCTCCTGACCTTTGACATGTTTTTTTCCTCTTGACATGTGGCTAATGATTAGCAATACACTTTTTAGTCCGTTTCACACTTATTGATGCAAACAAGAGGAGAGTCTCATTTGGTAGCTACGTTGCAGACACGAGGGATTTGCGCGCTTCAAAAATTGTCTGCTAGCCTGAGGCGAAGCTGAGAAAACAACAAAGGGCTGCGACCTTGTCGAGTTTTACACGCAGTTTGCATAAGGAGGAATGTAATAGTCTGTTATGCAAAGATTCAAAGGGAGGACACGCTTGAGCTGATGAATGTGTGTTTTTTTATTTTTTTATTTGAACATAAAAGAGATGACTGGATGTGGGCTAGTTTCTTCCGCAAAGAGACCACCTTGTTTTGTATAAGCACAACAGCTGCAATGCTATAACCTCAAAGTAGGCATATCTGAGGGTTAGTCAATTTTGTTGTTTTGGTAAGCCCATCATGTGATTTATTTTATATTTATATTTGAAGTGGTTAAAGCTGTGACAACATTGTTGCTAAGCAACCGAGACATATGGACCTGCGAGCAAGGAAGCTTAGCAAGGCTAAACATTTTAGGCTAAACATTTAAGCTAGCAATTTTATACAAATACCAGCATTAGTATCTATCATTGATGGGCAAAATGGTTGAAATGGTTTCAGCTAAAAATAAGCTCTTATGCCTTGTTCATGCTACGTTGTACTTCTTTTCATCATTAGCCAAACACACTCCCTGTTTAAAGTAGATTATTAAAATCAGACACAACACTTTTACTCAATGTTTTGATTTTAGCGCATTTAATTGTGCTCTCAGTTCAGGTATTTTACAAGCCTCATACTCGTACTGCTGCAGATACGTTTGCTCTAAGGACTCTAGGGTTTATCTCATAGTTGTGATTCACATTATTAGCTCCACAGTTTCGGTTTTGGAACAAACTGCTTGTAGAGCTTCAAGCTCAGAGCATTTTAGCCATTATTAGTTTTGCTGTTTTTGTTTGTTTTTTTAAGTTTCATTAAATTTTGTCCAACCAGTTTTGTGTGATACTGTGACAAAATCGACTGGACATACATACATACTTACATACATACTGTATACTGTAGACATATTCTGAGACTGGTTTCTGGTCCTCTAATGTATGAAATGTAAAAATATCATTGAAAGAGCGAGTTCTGACGAATGTACCATTTTTTCTTTATATACAGGACAATATTAACTAGGCAATATTTGGTTAGACCAGCATTTTCCAGGACGTTGGCTGGGATGACGCAGGCCTCCAAGAAGTCCAGATCTCACTTTATGTGATTTATTCCTGTGGGGCTACGGAAATGAGCAGGTGTACAGGACAAAGCCTCGCACACTGGAGAACTTGGAGGCAGGGATCCAGATATCCCAAATATATCCCAAACTAATTCCTTCAGAAGACCGTTTGAGAGAATTGGTTGATGCCATCTGTGTCTACTTTGAAATTTAAAGATTTGTTTTAATTTTACAATTTGTTTCAATACATTTGTATTAGAAATATGGACTTCATTACCAATTTTGAATGCCACCCACACTGTAGATACTGTATATGCAGTGTAAAGACATAGTCTCGTTTACCTCAGATGGAAATGTTTGTGAATAATTAATAATAAATACAGTGCGACTAAAATTAGCAAACCCAGGTTTTCTATCATGAATAATAATTTTTAAAAAAAAACTTTCCTATATTTGATAATAACTCTGAGGTAAAGTTTTCCAAAATGCTGACTTTAGAGTCTCCATCCATGAATGAATGTCTTCGAAAAATCCTCAGGGAACATTAAAAAATTTGTTTATGGAGCGTCTGCTATAGAAATTCTTGCGCAAGTTGTTGCTATAAAAAAAAAAAAAAAAAAAAGATAACGTACTGTATGAGAACGAGCATGTTAATATAAACCTATGATTTGTGCCAGGACTATTTTCAGAGCTGTTGCAAATTACTGTATACCTCAGTCAGGTCGAATTCTCAAATCAGAATAATGTTCTACGTTATAACAGTTACGGCTACAGTAATTACGGCTGCTACATAAATCACGGGTTTATGGTTATTGCACTCCTTTTAATGGGCGTCAATACGTTTCCATAGTAACGGCATATCGCTCCTCAGAATCTACGGCTTATAATAAATGAGTTCAGAAAAACTGTTGATGTTTATTAAATGAGGTCTCCTTTGTGAGTGCTGTAACCGTCAGTACGTTTCTTGACATGGGATAATGTTTAAGACGGTAGGTGTTCTGGATTCTCAGTAGCAGGACAAGCTGCATTTTGAGAGACATAGAGCGAGAGAGAGAGAGACTGATAAGGGAAAGACGGTTTTAGACCTTCAGTCATAACAGGAATTAACTAACAGTGTGTCAGATGTGGCATAACAGTAAATGTAACAGTTAAAAGCAGATGTGTCATTAATTGATAAAAAAGTGTCATAATTGGAAAATCACTCATTGTATACGTGGATAAATCTTTCACAACAATGTTTTTTATTCCTTCAGAGGATAGTGTTAGAGTGATTTTCAGTTATATTGCACAGTTTAGAGATGGCGCAGTTTAAAAGGTGGCACAGTGGTTAGCACTATCGTTTTGTCCGTGTACATGGAGGGTGGGTTTCCTCCGAGTACTCCAGTCTTCTCCTGAAGTCTAAAGACATGCAGATTAGGCTAATTGGCGTTCCCAAATTACCTGTAGTGTGTGTATTTGTGTGTGCCCTGCAATGGATTGGCACCCTGTCCAGAGTATACCCCACTTCGTGCCCCAAATCTCCTGGGAAAAGCTCCAAGCCCCCACGACCCAGTATACAGTGGTATAGATAATGAGTGTGTGTCACCATTTAAATGATAAATAATATTCACAGACCGTGAGACATAGTAGGGTGGTGACATGAAGCAGAATTAAATTTTGCTTGCTCTTGGATGTTAACATGGCTTTAAAAAAAAACTAATAATAATAATAAAATATATAATTTTAACGTCTAAGGCTTAAATTTATAGTCAACCATAATATCTGTCTCTTTTTCATGCAGACCGAAGACAAGTGGGAGATATCTGACAATTGGCCACATCTTTAGTATGTCAGAATGTGCAGATTCATTTTTCTAGTGGTTGTTCCTGACTGACAAGGCTAAACCACAGTAAGCTGAGTATTCATGGGAATGTTGGACACCATTACTCTGGGAGCTGCTGTAAACTCAAGGATTAGTTTTGCGAAATAAGTAAGGACTGATCTTGCAGATTGATAGGTTGTTGGCTGTATCTAGTGTAACTAGCCAGGTTAGTCTTCAGGCTCATACATTTTTAGCGTTGATTAACAGCATTAGCCTTGACGTCTTATTTCTTTTTTTTTTTATTTCAAGCACTTTTTCCCCCCTTTTTTATACTTAGCCTTTGTAACTAAACTATGAAAGTGGAGGAGGTTTAGAGCACCACATTGCGATAACAACAAAAGTGACCACCTTGGAAAAACAATTGTCTGGGGTGTGGTGGTGGTGGTGGTGGTGGGGGGGGGGGGGGGTGAAAGGGTGAAAATATTGGCCAACATCAAGCAAAGAAAACAACTAAGAAGATGGTTAAAAACCATTGCATTATTGAAGCATGGAAGGATGGTGCCGAACCATCAACTTTGTGGAAGGGCTGTGGATTTGTGAAGTTGCATCATAAAACATCAGCAGCTATGTTGAATAATGAATGTAAAAGCATTTCCAGAGATACACAATGCAATAAGAACTTACAGAATTGGGATCAAACAGATGTCCACTTGCTTGAAGCAATGGAAAAGGTCATGTGGTCGGATAAGTCAAGATTGACCTATTCCAGAGTGGCCAATGTCCAAGCCTCTGGAGGCAGTGATAATCTGGGGTTGCTTCAGTTGCTCAGCAAAGTTATGTGGCAATAAAATAAAGTCAGCTGTGCATTTACTGAACTTGATTTGTGGACACGAAATAACTTTTTTGTATTAAGAACGACTGAGTTTTATGCTGCCCTTTTATTGCTAGAAATTTGTAATAATCAATAAACCACTTGCTTTTGGTCCCCCAAAGTGGCGCAGTGGTAAATTGCTCGCCCCATTTTCCAGAGATTTCTAGTTTGATTCCTGGGTGTTGCTGTAGCCTCCCGCAGCCGGGTTAGCAATATGGAGCGATATCTGATCTCTCAGCAGGATGGGATGGGAGGCAGTTCAAAAAGATGAGGTCAGTTGGCTAGTCTTCAGCCATCCCTAACTGGTAGTAGTAGCTTTAATGTGGGAAGCCCCTAGTGACAACAAAATTATGGGAAAAAAATATATATATAGGAAAATAATCTCCAGTGTTAAAATGAAACCTATTGTATGTTAGTTTAAAAAAAAGAAAGATGTATGTTTTGATACCCGACAAGGTTAAACTTAATTGCGATCCAAACAATAAGTTAGATTTATTTAGTTACCAAAGATCAAAAACCTTGTATGATCTAAGACATTTTTCATCGTGGCATGCTTTTACTCAAACACAGCTCAGCCCCATGTGTTCGAATTAGCCTCGGGCTGTGCATAAGTGACCCAGAAACATGCCATTCACAAGCTGGAAGGCCAAACGGACGGCCTGGCCTCAGCAGCACGTGTCGAGAGATCAAGCGTGAGTCCTTCATGAGCCAAAATAAACAATTTAACATGGGGAGCCGTTTCCAGAACTTCCACTGGAAAACAAGCCGTCTGAATCCCTGCGAGTTGGGCTGCGGTCCCGGGCATTGTAATGCAGAACAAATGGAGGCCATTAGCGCAGCAGGCGGTGACATTTTTTATTATCCACCAGAGAAGATATGGCAAGATGAAGGCATGCTGTGGTGACCGTGGTATTCCGTGCAGCTAGTCGTGCATTCGAGACTTAAGGCCTAATCCAGCACTGCGGGTTTTTCGGTGAGATTATCAAGACGCGCAATATGTTTTCGCTTTTCAGGGTTGATTTGTAAATCCTTACGAGGTGATAAACGAGCTGTTGTGAGTGATGTCACTTTCGGATGAAAACCCAAATGACGACGTTCGAGATGTCTCATTCAAATGAACGGGCGAAAGTGAGCCATCGAAAGTTTATACAGCTTGTTTATTTGGCTACCAGCGATCAGTGATGAATTCATTTCCGTGGTGGTTTGTTCATAAATTCTTTCATTCATACCAAAATAACTAAAGGGGTAATCAGACGAGGTTATAATGACAAGCTAATTATTTCTTTAATAAGGGTGTGAATTGATGAAAAGCAAACCGCCAGTGGGTTGTTTCAGCTTCAATGCATGCACTGTTAGCTTTACATAAACACAATTACTGGGTTTTCCTTGAGGTGTGAAATTTGTCATATTCTCATTTCCACATTTTTTTTAAGAAACTAGACAGCTCAGTATTACAGAAACGCGATGACACACCACCTCGAAGGATTACTGGCGCTGAAACGATTCCACCCAAAAGTATTGCCATGTCAACACTCTGACGTTTACCTTAATGGATAATTACCCGTTCTGCTTCATCCCGCGCCAGGATGTTGACACTACGTGGTCCATTAAGTCATCCAGCTCCCTAGTATGTGTGAACAGCTGAAAGCCACATTGTGATAGATTCCCTAGAGGAACTTCATGTAATCTTCTGTGATGTGCTCTCTTTATGCTTGCTGTCTTTATTTCGAGACGGTGTGCACAGGATGCCAGTTTCCGAAGGGCGCCTGACGCAGGTGTTGACAGTCTGTCATGATGTTTCAACATGTCCGTCCTCCCCGAAACCGCGCTGCTTCTGGGATTGTATAAACAAACCTACAGGTGTTTGGGTGGAACGCGTCTCTTTCAACTCCTACACATGCCAAGGTATCATCCATCACACTTCAGCCGCTGGATTTCAGCGAGTTGCACTCGTAGTCAGTGATCTGTCAACTTCTTTTATTAGCACAAATTCATATATATTCATATATTCATGTATGTATGTATATATATATATATATATATATATATATATATATAATTTATATATTGTTTTTATATTTCCTAGACCATGTTTCAAGGCTGTTTTCAACTCTTACTGACCAATCTAGTCAAACAGAATCCATTTTGTATCAGGAGGTCTTCTAGGTAAATTCTGTTTTGTACATTTATGCTACTGTAATACTGACCCAATCCTTCTAACAAATGTCAATCAAGATTAAAAAAAAAAAGTATTGGACTGATTTTCAAAATGTATATGATTAACAAGGGAATTTAACAAATTATTCTAATGGATAACTATTTCTACAAGCTGGCATAGAAAGAAGTGTCTTTAATGAAAGCCCATGGTGACCCCCAGCAATCTATAATTCCCACCCTGTATCGTGGCTTCCTGATTATGCTGTTCTTCCAAGAATGTGATGGAAATCGGAGGTACATTGGCATAGTGATCAACACTGTAGCCTCACACCTCCAGCATCAAGGGTTCAAGTCATGCTTTGGGTCTGTGTGCATGGAGTTTGCATATTCTCCCTGTGCGTGATAAGTATCTTTCTGGTCCTCCAAAGGCATGCAAATTGAGCTAATTGGCATTTCCAATTCCAAATATTGCTTGATTGAGTGTATGTACTCTTGGCACAACATCCAGAGTGTGCCCTTTCTAGTGCATCTGTTCCACCTGTAATAGAATTCAGGATTCGCATGACCATGTATAGCATAAACACTATAGAGAATGAGTGAGAGAACAATGCATTGGTGGATTTCCTTCCCCAGTCCAAAGACATGTAGGTTAGGCTCATTGGCGTTCCCAAACTGCATGTAGTGTGTGAATGAGTGTGTGTGTGTGTGTGTGTGTGTGTGCGCCCTGTGATGGATTGGTACCCTGTCCTGGGTGTACCCTGTTTCATGCCACAAGTCTCCTGGGACAGACTTCAGGCCTCCCCATGACCCTGTATACAGGATAAAGTGGTATAGATGATGGGTGAGTGAGTGTGTGAGCTGTTACTGTAATAGACAGGTGATTTTAGATAAAAAGGTCTTAGTTTAAAGTTCAGTAAAAAAAAAAAAAAAAAAAAATATATATATATATATATATATAAAATGATGCATAGTCTTTCTACATCTTTCTACATCTGGCCAAGTGAAAAATTCAGGAATTAAAAAACTCTAATGCTTCAAATAAATTAATGTGATGGAAAATATTTGCTTTATTGTTCCTAAAATTAAGTTTGTGACGTATTCATAATAGAGCCCTTACTGTCGGTTCATGGTTTACACACAGAATAAATTTTCAAGTAGAAAAGGTTAGTATGTGGGTGTTTTTGTTTTTTTGGTTAGTTGTTTTAAATGGTAAATAATTGGGATTAATATACAAAAAAAATTTTTTGCAAACATAATCTATGGAAAACAAAGGGAAAGTATAAGTATAGGGGTATCAATGATAAACAGAACCCCCCTCCCCCCCCTTAAAAAAAGTCACCTGATCAAAATCTTTTAGGAGATTTTGAGGGGTTTTTTAAAATTATTTTTTAATTTTTTTTAATGCATTTGGTGTGGTCAGACCTGGCACCGACACCAACTGTGGAAGAGGTCTTTGGCTGGGAAAAATAAAAATAAAAATTGTGAACCCATGCTTTGGGCCATAGCTGTCTGACATGCCTAATGAGCAGGCATGGGCCAAGAATTACAAACTAAGAATTATTTATGAACGGTCAGTTTCTTAATAACGGTCTCTCATTTTTATTCCTTAGAGCAACCTTTCCGAAGCTTATCTTCTTTAGTGTCAAACTGAAAGGTCACCAGAAGTCTGTTCATGCTTCTTCATGATGCCGTCAGCAATACGTGATTCGGTGGAATTGCCTGGATGTCAATAGTCTCGCCATTTTCCGTGCCTTAAGGTCGAACCTTGAGTAGGAGCGATGGTGAAAATGAGATGTAGCAAAAATAGAAACCTCATAGTCTCTTTGCAAGTCTAACACTGTTGAACGCCGGGTAGTTCTGTCACATGTTGGAATAGGCCAGGTCTAACTGGCTGACTATCAAACAAAAAACATTGAATGAATTGTAGAAACAGTCAACCTCATCGTTAGCATACAGGAAAGAGAAATATAAAACACAATCTTTCTGGCATTAATCACAGATTGGGCCCGAAAGATGATGCGCCAAGATAATCTGGCCTCTTGTTCTCATTATCATGTGCACATGTCATACTTGTGAACCGACTATTGTTTAGGTATCAATATTATGACAAGAGTTCGTTTGTCTCGGTGCAAGAACCGTGCCAGAATAATCACTTCTAGCCGTAGGACACCCGACCTTACAATTAGAGACGATTTCCACCAAACGGCGAATGTCTGTTGCTATTATTTTAATATTTATTGTCTTCACTTTTTTTTTTTCCCTGTCAGAGACACAGAATGGAAAGAATCTGACTTTGCAGGTTCAGTTGTTTTGGTTAATCATATCCTGTGGCATCATCAGAGGATCTGCAGAGTATACGGCCAAATGTCAACAGATTCGCTGCCAAACGCTTCCTCGTGTCCCAAACACTGAAGGTAAATTAGATCAAGTAGTCTTTATCCTGACCTGAACGGCATTAAACATAAACATAATACTTATTATTATTATTATTATTATTGGTTAATATTGTGGTGGAAATTGGTCACCTGGACACAGGAACGGTCATGTGAGGTTACAGTTAAATGGAGACAGAAAGTGTCAAAGGCTGCAACATCTTATGAAGAAACACAAAATGGCATGCGCGCGTGTGTGTGTGTGTGTGCGCGAATGTGTGTGTGGCTTCACACTTTCTCTTATTCACAGCCCATCTGCTGGTGTGTTCTTGATAAAATCCAGCGAATTATGGGAATGATGAATGGCATGTCAGATGGCTCATCTGTGAGCACTTGTGTGTGCATGTGCGTGTGTGTGTGTGCGCGTTTGTGAAAGGCTCTCATGCTTTGTGATGCATAAACCCAAGATCAAAATCCTCATATCAGATTAGTACAAATCTTTGCTAGCATTGCTTTCATAAACACTTCTTGTTTACCTGCTGTGTGCCTCACACCTCTTCCCGCTCTACCTTGAACCACACCCTGCCATTTTGTTCACAGCTGCTTCGTGTCTTTTGTTAAGTAACGTTTCATTTGTTTTAAGTGTCTTTTTTCTGTATTCAGAGTTAAGCATGCATAACGATATTGTGAGGACTGTGAAAATGATGGACTTAAAACGGCATTCATTTCAGATTAAGTGATGTTTAATATTAAGCCTAGCACCACTCTGTGAGAGTTTTATGTAGCCACAATATGTGTACAGTTAAACCTTAGATTGTGAGCATAATTTGGACTGGAAGCATGCTTGTAATCCGAAGCACTCATATATTAAAGCGAATTTCCCCCATAAGAAATAATGGAAAGTCACACGATTTGTTCCACAACCCAGAAATATTCATATTAAAATGATTAATACAAAATATAAAGTAAAAATCAAACGGAGTAACCTGCACTTTACCTTCGAAAAAAAAATCATGGCTGGTGTGAATGAGAAGTGAAAGGAGGAGGAGGGGGGCTACTGTATAGAACAACTTTGACAGAAAGTCACTGTAGGCAAATTGGAATGTTTTTCTTTTTGTGCGATCCTTTTGAGGATTTTGCGGAAATGTGACATTGCATTGTTGTTAAACAGAATCATCTCCCGCACTACTACAGACTTTTTAACCTTTTTCTTCCCGGAGGCCGTTGTTGCAGTACAGTTACTAAAAAACAGTAACTACACTTGGACACAAAATTTTAAAAAATGCCTTGCGCGTGCACACACAGGGTCACTATATTTTAGTAAATAGTACAGGCGCACACAGATGTACGATATACGAGTGACGCATGCGCACTGAGACCAAGCATGAGAGACAATTACCCATAATAATGCAGTATGAGAGAGAGCGAAGCCATGAGAGAGAGAGCCATTGGCTCAGTCGAGATCACATGCCACTCGGCAGATAAAGCACATACTGTATGTACTACTCATATTACAAATCGTCGCTTCTTTATGAAGTTAAAATTTATTTTAAATTTTGCTCGTCTTGCAAAACACTCAAAGACTTGATTACTTGCAATCCAAGGTTTTACTGTATTGCCACACTAATATTTAACCTTTGGATCTGCAGAATACCATTTGACTGCAATAATAATATTAATGGATACTGATCATCTGTTCACCTACTCTGCATATTGTCTTTATGGAATAAAGTGGTCATATACTGTATGTTATTTGTGCATTGTCTGTATTTATGCCTTTAAAGTCACCTACAGCCAGGACAGGATGGCAATCCATCACATGAGAAACTCACTCACACACTACAGAACAATTCAGAAACACCATTTAGACTAATCTGCATGTGTGAGGGAACCCCCCCCCAAGCGTTGGGAGAACATGCAAACTCCACACACACAACCTGAAAGCAGGATTCAAACCATCGACCTTGAAGGTACTGTATGAGGCCGGAATGCTAACCGTTACACCTGTATGCTTCCCGATTTGGAGTTTGTTAGAATAAATTTTGTCGTTTTTTTATCCACGTCTCCAAGAACGAGACTTACATTAACATAAACATCTTTCTGGTTATAATGAACATTCAACCCCACAACACACAGATGTACTACTGTATGATTCTGGTTCCTCTCAAGGTTTCTTCATTTAAATCATTTCAGGGAGGTTTTCCTTGCCACCTCGTCAGAGACAAACTGATAGTTACTGTATCTTCTACCTAGTAGGCTATACATTTTTTTTCCTGTTGAGAATTTCCCATAATTTTTTACATTCTGTGAGGCTGCTTTGTCACAAAGACCACCGTTAAAAAAGTGTTATATACTGTGGCCTTGCACCTCCTTGGGTCTGGCAGATTTGGTTAATCACGTTTCCCAAATTGTCCATAATGTGTGTGTCCTGCAATGGATAGGCACCCGGTCCACTCATGCCCCAAGTCTCTTGGGATAAGCGACTCTGTATACAGAATAAGCAGTATAGTAGATGAATGATTGAAAGAATGAATACTGTATAACGCTGTTGCTGAATTAATTTAGTGTAATTACTTAAAAGTCCACTGAGAATGTTGAAGGAAATGGTGTATACAGTAATTGAAAGAGGAAAAAAAATCATTAAATTCTATTCCTGAATGTCTTTGTGTGTTTCTGGTTTGATCTACTGTAGACGCTATTTAAACATGCTGTAGACTTTTCTGTTCATTGTGATTGAGTAATCTGAACGGGAAACCTAGAAAATTATCATAAGCACACACATCACCCAACTCTGAATACGCATAACTTTCTCTGCATTAATACTGACATGACTTTTGATCTGTAGGTCACTGAAATCATTCAATGTTTATAATGTGTTGTTTTGAAGTCTCGCAATTTAATGATGACACATGCTGAGTCTCTGATGAGTCAGTCTTTTTTTTCACATTTCTTTTACATTTGCGTCACTTGACAGACATCCATATCCAGAGGCTTTGTAGTCTCTATAAATAAAAAAAAACGCATCCTTATACTAGTTCACTAGGTCAGTGAGTACGAATACCAGCAGTCTAAAAATATTTAATGATTTACTGCTTTGTAATTTAATCACAATTTAGACACAACTCCCTCACATTGTTTTGATGTTCTCTGGGTTTGCCCTTTGTCCCTGTTAAAAGATTTCTACAGCAACTCAATCTTTTATTGCCACATCTGTAGAATATCAGATTACCGTTAAGAAGAAAACGTTTTCTCAGAAATCCATGTAATGATGGATCTTAGGGCGGATGTTGTAATAATTAATTTTTTAAAGAGCTGAAATTTTATTAAGGGTTATAAATCCTTGTTTATGAATACAGGGATATCGTGAAACCTGTTGAAATAGTTGAAATTCTTTTTCTTTGGCATATCTGGAAAAACGTTGCAAAAGCAGTGGAAAAAAAAGAATTCTTCTCACATACAGCACTAGATGTGCCCATGACTTCATTTGCATGGAATATAATAGCACACTCATATGGGCGTTTTAAAAAATGTGCATAGTATGAAGGTGTGTTTGATTGCATTTATTAAATAGATTTCGGTTCCACACTCATAAGCGCATATAAAAAATATTACAGCAAAATTTTAAGATGAATTAATGATTTTTTTAAAGTTGATTTTTTCATGATAAAGTTTTCCGTCTAAATTTCAAAGTAGCATATCTTCCCTTCCCATTGGTCGATTGTGATGAAACAAGTCTATATGTTACCTCAAGCTCGTCCAAATACACCTGTCAAAACCCCATTAAAATTAATTCAGTAGTTTTTATGTGATGCGTGCACAAACAAACAGACGGACAAAAATTCCAAAAACCGTCTTGATGTGTTCTATTAATCATACGGTACCCCTAAACCTTTTTTCTCGCAAATCTCTTCAAAATGTATAGACACGCACACTTTACAGTTTTGTTATATGTACTGTATAGACTATGGTGGCAGTGGTCACTCAAACGGTTAAGGCTTTGGGTTTCTGATTGTTAGCTCTGGAGTTTAAGCCCCAGCAGCACCCTGGTACACCCTGGATGGGGTCCAATTAATCGCAGGGCACACACATACCATATACACATGCTCTTTCACACACTACGGGCAATTTGGAAACACCAATTAACTGAATCTGCATGTCTTTGGACTGTGGGAGGAAACCTGACTAACAGGAGGAAACCCACCAAGCACGAAGAGAACATGCAAACTCCTTGCACACAGACCCCGAGGCAGGAAACAAACCTGGAGGTGTAAGGTGACAGCGCTAACCCCTAAACCACCACGACGCCTGCTCCTAGACTTGCATTATACAGTATATTTCATTGTATGTTTTGGGTCTTTTGTCACAACATGCGAAATGTGATGAAACTATTGCATAGAGGCAGTAAACAGAACATTAGCTTAAACAGCACCGGAGTATGACTTTAACCATGTCTGTCCATGTTGTGAGTTTTCTCAGAGCCTAATTTCTCCGAAAATAATTCTTGGCTGGTGCTTTTAAAGGGAGAAAAAAAAAAAGTGTGGACCATAATCAATCTATGGTTTCAAGCGTTTTTGCTATTGATTAAAAGTATGATGGAAAACTACTGGTCAGTTGATGTATTCATACAGAATCATACTGCAGATTTATTAATGAAAGCCATTACTCCTTTAACATACAGTTTTCAAGGACGCACAGATTCACAGCCTGATGAATCCACGTTAGAATGCAGGTCAACATGTCAAGTAAATCAATACCGGCGTTCATATCGGCGGTGATGAAACACAAATGAATGTATGCGTGTCAACATTTATTTAAAAGGCTTAAAGCTCTTTCAACATATAGAGCTGTGTGTGTGGAGGGATGGATAGATTGAAAGATTTGATTTATTGCACATTTTTACTCTTTTAAGTTCATTTATTCACAACAGTACAGCCTAATCATATATGCATACACTATTGGTCAGCACGACACTTGCTGCAGGGTGCTTGCGTTTCTTAATTAATCATGTTTGACATAGTAAAGATTCAGTTTTTTTTTTTTAATCAAGAGCACTGGAAAGTATTTCTAAATCTCACAGCCTTTAAACAGCCACTGTTTCTTTTCATTACAAACAAATTCATTTCTCAGAATCTCTTTCCAAATTTTTGAACTGACTTGGCATCAAAGCGTTTTGTTCCCCCCAGTGCTGATTGCATTCTTGCTCTCTCTTTTTCCAATCGCCATTTTCCATTTCTTTCCATCATGGATTGAGTCAAAGCACAGACTTTTTCTATTTAAAGTTTTGTCAGCAAATAATATATAAAGTCAAAGCCAAACAAAAACATAAGGGATATGGATGTGTACATCAACAGAGAGAACAAAACAGTGACAACCAAAAATGCAAGACAAAGAACAAACTAAAGCACGGGCTATAAATAGACAAACTAATCAGACTGTAATAAAACACAGGTGACAATTTATGTGATGCTTGATGTGTGCAGTGAATTCTGGGAATTGAAGTCCAGCACAAATGTCAACATATGAGTTCTAAAAACACAAAAGTTCACAAACACACACACACATAAACGGGAACAAGCACAGGAAAATCACCTTAAGATTTCATAGTCAACAATCTTATGCAACAAATAACCCTCACATGCAAACAACAAATAAACAAATCATCCAGATACCAAAATAATATTCAAATATTTTACTAACAGCCTAAATGAAAAACAAATAGACAGCAAATAAACAAATAATCTCATATTACACACAACCAAATACATAAACATCTTATACCAAAATTAAGCAAATAATCCTCAAGCAAAAAATATTTTTATTTAAGAAATAAACAAACAATCCTCACATATAGATGTCTTAATTAACAAACAAATGCATAATGCTCACACACAAACACCTTATACTAAAAATACACATATAATCCTCAAACAAGTATCATTTTACTTAAGAAATAAACAAATAATCCTCACCCACAAACGTTGTATTTATAGAAATAAATAATCTCACATATAAACATCTTATTTAGCAAAAAATAAAATAAAATAAAATAAAATAAAATAATAATAATAATAATAATAATAATTATTATTATTATTATTATTATTATTATTATTATACTCAATTAAAAGCATCTTATTCTATATAAACAAATGTTTTAATTAACACAAACAAATAATCCCTACACAAAAACATCTTAGACAACAAATAAACAGATCATCCTCACACACAAACAGCTTATTCAAGAAATAAACAACTAATCCTCACATGAAAGCATCTAAAAATAAATGTAAAGCATACTAAAAATAAACATACAATCCTTACATACAACAAATAAATGAAAGAATACTCATATACAAACATCTTAGCTGAAGAATAAATATCTAGTTCTCACAACAAAAAAAAAACATCTTTTATGGTAAACATGCAAACATCTTAGACAGCAAATAAAAAATAATCCTCATATACAGTACACGTATTTTACTTAACAAATAAACCAAGAATCCTCACACACACACACTGCAGAACAAGAAACAGCTAAGTTCCTGATGAGAAACTGATAGCGCTGACAAGGAAGAGAAGATGCTATGAATTATTTATTTAATTCTTTTTTATTATTTAATACAAGCTCAAGTTTTCTATCTGATCCAATGCATATATAGTCTGAGGGCTGTTTTCATGAAGAATGCACAACCAGGCCAGGGGTCATGATCCGGATGATTGATTGAAGGAGGTTTTGAGTCAAATGCATGTGAAATGAGAATGCCTGGCAGCACAAAGTGGCCGTGATTAAATAGTGATCCGCTGCCGCTATTTGAACAGCTTCCTAATGAGAGCTCATCTACATGTCAATCACTGATGTCCGGCATCAGAATGACCCACTTGTCGATTATTATGGGTATGATTTTAAATACTGTATACTACGATGTCTTGCTGATAAAATGTCAAATGTAGTCGTTTTTAAACAAAAGCTAATAAAAACTCCACAAAAAAACTCAAAAATTGTGGTATGAATAATTCCACAAAGAATTATTCATACCACATTTATATTCCCATCTTTATCTTTGCTTTTTTTTTTTTTTTTTATGCAATCCTAAGAGGCGTCAATCAAACCATTCCGGGCTGTTATGAAGCACATTTATTTATTTATTTATTTATTTTTAAGTCATGTGCACTTAAAGTGCGAACCATCAACATGCACTAAAAGAGCTCTGAGCTTCTTCAGAGTGTAGTAAAGTGATGGAGAGCAGGCACACTTCGGTAACAGTGAGACCTCTGCGAGCCCTTCGTGGCTAATTTATGAGTGAAATCTCATCCCCGGCGTGCGATTCCAATGCCTCTGCTTTTGATTAAGTGCCAATCTGTGCCCTCATCAGCACTATCAGAGCAATGATTTCTCTAACAGTATCTCTGCACGCACACACACACACACACACATTTATATATCTACCTGCATATGCACACACATACACACATCCCTATTTTTCAGTCGCTCCCTCACTCTCAGACGCAGAGGTAATAGATCTCCCTTTTGTCTGTAAACTGGGCCATTATTCAAGACGTCAGCATTAAGGACCCAGGGTGATCACTCTCGACATGGCATTTGAAAACACCGGCACCGATCGCCTGGTACACGCTCTCTCTGACAAGGTCTGAGCCCAAAGATACAAACAGCACTGTCACAGTTCAGGTCTGTTCATGCAAAACCTGCAATTCTAGTCGTTACAAAACTAAAGGGCTGCCGGTATAAATTCCTTTATTTTAAACCCTTTGAACATCTAATTCCAACCTTGTTTGACAAATAAGGTTAAAGCAAGCCAGACACGGTGCTACACGGAACTACTGGGTGAGAAACGCATAGAGTTATATATAGACAAAACAGCCTGTATGTCATCTCGGTTATGAGCTCTAGTAGCCTGGAACTGGAAATGTAAATCACAGCATGACATAATGGTGATTAAAATGACGATGCGATACACATTCACACTTATTTATAAAGAAACGCTTTCATTTTTAAAACTCCGCAAAGATGCATTCTGTTCGTCAAGGTGAAAATAGAAATAAAAATGGATTAATGTGAAGGTTTTAGTGTATTATTAAATCTTACCATGAAATAATTGGATGATCCTAAAAACAAATTGACGACCAACATGAAATACTATTAAGGCGGGGGGGACAAAATAAAAACAAATATAGTTACAATGTGTACCTGTATAAAGTCTGCACACCCCTATGAAAAATGTCAGGTTTTTGTTTTGCAGGAAAAGAGAGCGAGAGAGAGAGAGAGAGAGAGAGAGAGAGAGAACCAAAATAAATCCTATCAGATCTTTTTTCACCTTTTCAAAAGAGAGCGAGACTTTTTGGTTCCATAAATATCCAAAGATTGGCATTTGTAGCGATCCGAATGTAAAGATATCAACCTCTATCATAATGAAAGCCCCAGTCCTAGATGAAAAGAAACAGATGCATAACATGATACAGCCACCACCGTGCTTCACCATGAGCATGGTGTTCTTTGGGTGATAAGGTGTCTTATCCTGTTTTTTTTTTTATTTTTAGATTTATGCCATTTTTATCCTGCATGTTGATACATGGTTTAGGTGGGATAAATCACTGTGTGCCATTGTGTTTCTTTTTCCTATAGTCTAGACATATAAAGAATACAGCTCTTGGATTTGACTTTAAATGTAAAGACATGCAGATTAGGCTAATTGCCATTCCCAAATTGCATATTGTGTGGGGATGATTGTGTGCCCTGTGATGGACTGGCGCCATGTCCAGGGTGTACCCTGCCTCATGCCCTAAGTTTCCTGGGATAGGCTCCAGGCCTCCTGAGGTACCCTGAATACAGGATTAAGTGGTATAGACCATTTTGCCTGGCAATTTATTTTTTTTGTCTGAATGCAAAGGAATGCCACAACATACAATATCAAAAACAAGAAAGAAAAACAATTGCCAAAAAGTTTTATTAGTTCCCCTTTGAAAAAAAAAAAAGAAGAGAGGCTAATCTTGGTCTAAGATGAGCTTCTGTTGGAGATCACAGGCACCATTGTATCTCGCGTAGCATAATCATGAAATAAATGCTCGGTAAATTTAACGCAATCAATATTAAATATACATGCTGTGCGGTACATGTGTTTCGTTTGATCATTTAGAGTTCACGCAGGGGATAAACTGGGCTGAGGTTGTGCTCATGTTTTCAACAGCATTATTAAGCTTCTCATATTTTTATGCTAAATCACTGATTGCTCAAATGATCAATTAGGTCGATTTTGTCCCAGTCGAATTGTTGCAGTACGGACATGCGCAGGCATCGCCCGCAGGTAACATTTAATGCTTTTCACCTGTGCCTTATTAGGGTTATTTATTGGAGGTTTTGTTGGCAATGAGAACAACCCAGAGAGAGAAGATGTGTTTAATAACAGAAGGAAATGATAAAATTTTACTTATAGACTAATGGACTAATTTTACTTATACATTCAATCTTACTGTATCCTAGGAGACTTGTACCGCAGGGCACACACACTCGCACACTCACACACTCACACAATACGGGCAATTTGGGAACGCCTAACCTGCATGTTGTTGGACTGTAGGAGGAAACTGGAGAACCCGGAGGAAACCCACCAAGCACAGGGAGAACATGCAAACTCCAGAGGAGGGAATCCATGGGGATAATTCAACCCAGTGACTTATCATTATTTGAATATGTGGATTTGTATTTGAGTCAGACAGATTCAAAGGCTTTCTCCTTGTTCTTTTGTCAGTTGTTCTTGGTAATGCCATTGTGATATACACAAATATATCTACAGGCAGATCGTCAGCTGCGATTGTGAGTGCAATTTTTTGCTTTAATTCTTTCTATTCCATACCGCCGTACTGGATTAATTCAGTGCCATGGGATGCCACTCGAACATCTTAAATGTCAATTTATCTCCTGCTGAGATTTAATTTTACGCATAATATGCACTCACATTATACCACTCCAACGATCACATTCATCTCTTTTCTCATATTCCTCAATGGCCCCCTTGAAACATTATGAAGTGCATTGCCTTGTTTTAAATGAAAAACAGAAAAGAACAAACCCCTCAGTTACAATTAAGGGTCAACTGCATGACATTTAATTTTTTATTTTTTATTTTCTCATATAACTTGGCCTTGGACATGATTATTTTGCCCTTGCATCAATGACCCATTGATAACGATTAAGGCCGTTCAAGTCAAACTGGGACTTGTGATGAATTTTCTCGTGATTTAAGGTTTAAAACCGATTGACCTTCACAAAAGACTTCAAGGACAATACGGTGATGAGACTCTTACGCGAAGTAAAACATTTGAAAGGTGAAACCATTCAAACTTCAACTTGCAGAAGAGACGCATCTGTACACACAAGCATTCACCAACTCCACTTGCACATTACAGGAACCCGGCTGAGAGTTATTGCTACATCCCCCGTACAGTCCTGATGTATGGGACATTAACTCTCCTGATACCTTCAAATTTACTCACATCTTTTATCCATGGGGTCAATTGGGGTCATCAAAAATGATCATAATTAAAATTGTTACCCAAATTTATGTATAAAAGTCACTGAATATGAAGCAAAAAAAATTATAATCATAATTAAATAATTAATTTTGGGACTTTAAACATTGAATGGGGTCGAAATGACACCTAATATAATAGGAGGCTTAAAGGAACTCCTGGGAGGCCAGCGTTTTAGACTTGACATACTGTAAGCAGTCCGATCATGGCTCTGGCATTCTGAGATTCTGGCATTCTAACCTTATGGTATCCAAGCACTAGTGAATCCCTGAGATATGTGCATTAGTGTAGCAGGGGATTATATAGAGAAATAAAAAATTTTGTTTTTACACTCATAACTGTGTTTTTTTTTTTCTTCTCTCTTTTTTTTTTTCAAAAGTCCTGGTTTGACTTGAATGCCCTTCCCCACCAATACACTCTTATTTAATTATGAAGACAGATTTCAGTGAAAAGAGATCAGTCTCCAATTTCAGCTCTTTGTACAGTAAGTCAGAACTACTGTATAGTGGATAACATGACAATCTGCATTTATTTGTTGTATTTACTTCCAGAGAGAAAAAAAAAGGCTTCTGAGTAAATGACTACTATAAAAAGTTAGTAATAAAAGAACCTAAGTTTGTCATTCTGTTTTTCATATGTTGTCAGATGTAGATGAGGGAGAAAAAAAAAACCCATAGCCAATGCAGTTGCGAAACTGCTTAATTAATATATCTGAGCTGCGGCTTCACAACTAAAAAAAGTACAAAAAGAATAAATAAATAAATAAATAAATAAATCTCTTTTGGAGCAGGCTTGTTATCCTCTAGTCTATGGGGCTCTGAAATCCCAGCACACTCATGCTACATAATCCATATTAAACAGGATTTGGAGAAATAATGAATATGAATATGAGATATGAATTAAATAAATAAATCTAAATAATGAAAAAAAAAAAAACAGCTCAAAGATGCCTCGTAAACAAGACATCAGTAGTGCAGTGTGAAGTAGCACAACAAAAGCGGAAAAGCATTGCAATCCATTAATCCTCATGCGAAGAGAAGCAGCCTTAATCCATGTGGAGAGAGAAATCCAGGCCTCCAGATGTCTGTGCGAGATTAAAACGTTCACAGTTTCATATGTTTCCCGCTCACTGTAGGATCAACATGTCCGCAGGACCCTCAGGGGCGGCTGCTTGTGCACTTTTTGTTTTCTGATACGTTAAATACTTAACACTGATCCACGTTTCTTAATAAAGAAATATTTACCGAATCATCTGTATATTTTTTGGGAGGAAATATACAGTACAGAACGATTGGCAATCTGTGAAAGAATGCCGACTTTATTAGGTCAAAGCTTTTCTCGTTTGTTATGGGCAAAGAGAAAAACATGGCCAAAATGTCTAACAAGAATCAGCGCCAGAAAAGGTCTCATACATTTATGCATCGTTATTTTAAAGCAGAAAATAAACCCAAGCAAAATAATTTATTCTGCGAAACTCTTACACCTGCCAGCTACGGTCCAGCCAAGGAGCGTTTACATACAGTACTGTACAGCATGACTACTGCTCATGAATGTGCATGAATGCAGAGTACGTAAAGACTCCTGTGTTGAAAAATGCTCTGCAATAAGGAGAGGTTTAAAGCAAGGGGATTATCTAGAGCTAGAGATATGGACCAATGCCAAATATGAGCTTGGGCCAAGAAGATAAAGAGTCTCAAATTAAATTCAGGTTCAACTCGTTGATCATGTCAGCAGCTACAGTATGATTTTCTTTGAGGCTCAAGCCTTTTTAGGTATTGCTTGACTAAAGAGAGCATGAAACATTCCCAGAACTTACAAATATTGTTCTTAAAATATACAAAAAACAAAAAAAAATTACAAATCAGGGAATATAATGCAAAATGTAAAATGTTCCCACAACATAATCCGAACCATTTCAAGAGCATTAACGTTATCTCGAAACATTCCCAAAACATCCAAAAAACTGGACAGATATCCTTAAAGAATGTTTTTCTAATCTAAAATCGTAGATTGGGACTATGATGTAGACGGCACAGTAATCTCCACTATAACAGAAACAAATAGAGATTATACCTACTGTAAGCTCCTGCTGTGCACAATATGATATAGGTTTTCATACATGTCTGGTGTATATTTTTTCTTGTTTTTTTTTTTTCCTTTTTCACTCTTTTTTTAACTGTAAGAATTACTTCAGATATCTATGCAATTATTTAATAACCCTTTTTTCACTCTAGCTGCTCCTTAGCATAACTCAACTGTTGTCTGCTTTCTAGATGGCAGGGGTGGATCGGTGGTTAAGGTGACCAGCAGGCACTCGGTTTGAGTCCCAATGCTGCCGGGTTGCCGCTGTTGGACCCTTTAGGAAGGTCCTTCACCCACTCGACCCTGTAAATAACAGCCACAAAAATGACATATATCTCACCGGGTGACATGTAGAGAGACTTATATCATATCATGCCTGATTTATAAATTGAATTGCGGGTTGTGTTTCTGCAGACTCACTGTAGTTTTGGTATAAGAAGCGAAATCCTTTTTTTTTTTTTTTTTCAATCTATGTAACAACTTTTTAAACATTAATACAAATGTTCGCTGCTTCATGGAATAATCCTTGATTCACACAATCAAAATGAGCTGATACAGTAATGTGTATAATAAAACCCATAAATAACAAATCAGTAACCAAATTCCAGCCGACTGTAGAAGCAAATGTCCTGAAATCCAAGAATCGTTTCAGCGGTTTGTGAGCAGCTCGCTCGATTAACACGCTCAGTCAGTTTCTGTCATCTTGGATTTAAAATTCACCAGAAGATGAACAGAAAATCCATTAAGCAAACATTTGCAGCGTTCCAATTTGGAAGTTTCTTTTTACCTCGAGTTCAGCCGAATCAATTTGTATCAGCTTCACTGAAATGGACAGTTTTCAGTGACGAATTCAGTGAACGTGAATCGACCTTTTCATCGTTAGCATAAAATAAGCTTTCCGTTCACAGCAGTCAACTAGCTAACTAGTTTGATTAGTTAACATACTGTAACTTCTATAGCAGTAGCACAGTTTTGCTTGGCTAGCTTGATGTTAGCTAGGATAATTATTGTGTAAGTGAAGCCATTCGCCACACAGAGGCTCGGTTTTGATGTTGCATGAGGTACAGCGCATAAAAGTTAAGCTCACCAGCTAAGTTTGTTAGACCTTTGCTTGGTGGCTATCACGTGACAGAGTGATTTGGGTACAAATCTACAAAGCTATTTTGACTGTTTTAAAATGTCTGATCCATCCAGCTATCCAGGAACCATGAAGGCCAATGGTGATTATCATTGTACTGTATGTATTCCCATGGTATGACCGTGGTAGGCCCTCCAGTCAACATTCACACACTACGAGCAATTTGGGAACGCCGGTTAGCCTAATCTGCATGTCTTTGGACTGTGGGAGGAAGCCCGAGTACCCGGAGGAAACCCACCAAGCAACGGGGAGAACATGCAAACTCCATGCACACAGACCCTGGTGCGGGAAACCAACCCTGAACCTGGAGGTGCAGCCTGACAGTGCTAACCACTACGCCATTGTACCACCAAGAGACTCATACAAAACATATATTTAACGTATGATGTCGTATGAGAAAACGTGACTTGGTGATTAGCTTGATAGAGAGTCGTATGTATATTTGTGTTGCTTTGTATAGACGGGGATGTGTGTGCGATCTTTGTTCATCGAACCATGCATCTCATTCATGTTCATCAAAAAAAAAATGATTTAAATGGGACGTCGGATGTGAAGTGACATAACTAGACTCTGTCTGTGGAGTAATAGGGGAGAGAGTGAGGTAGAGAACGAGAACTGGAGCCATAACCCTGAAAATAATACGATCGTAACTGCACATCTGCTGCTTTTACACACACGTATACACACAGAGGCACACGCCTGTCGTTCTCCCTTCCTCCCTCGCTCACCCTCACCCACACAGGCACACGCACACATATACACATATCGGCTGTGTTTTCCTTGGGCGCCCTCTCTCTCCCTCGGTCTCTCCTGTCTCCTTAGTGACAGTGTTGAGGCCTCTAAATAAGACGCTGCTTACTATTCAGACACAGCTCTGTTGAGATAGTGCAGGCTTTGCAGTAATGGCCTCCCCCTCCTTTTCTTCTCCCCACACTAACTCAAGGCCTATTCTACCATCCTGTCCTATTAGATTACACTGGAAAAATTACGTTCCATCAAAGGGACTTTGCATTCATTGTGGTCTGGGCTTCCCTATTATTAAATCTCTGTCGATCCTATTCAGGTTCCTTCATCGGCTCGAAGAATGAACTGACAGGCAAAAAAGAAAAAAAAAAGGGATGGCATTATGCTTTCAGCTCATCAACAAAGTGCAGCGCTGACAGAGACAACCGTGAGCATGCAGTACTTAAATTAAGAGAGGTGTACTGAAAAAGCGTCCAGTCTACCTACTGGAAGTAAAGACACATTTTCCAAAGAAAAGCATATTAAGAGTGCATGAAATTACTGGACATTGCAGAATTTTTTTAAAACATTGAACAGTGCTGCATGAAATTTTGCCCCTCAAGGTCAGAGTAGCTGCAACTTTTGACTTTACAGCTAATGATACAACTGGTAGTTCTAGATCGGATCCATAAGTGGTGATATAGAGCATTACAGCACTGGGACGTATAACTATACTGTACATGTACATATCACTCTACCACTCTACATTACCAGTGTTCTAACAATCGTTAACACCTGAACAAGGATTCCAGCTTTCAATTTTACACTATTTGAGATTCAACCCAAGAACAGTCAGTTAGCTGAGACTATTCTATATCAAAATTGACTTTAGGACTGTCCAACACCTCCATGGTTTATTCTCTTCATCCTATGGCTGCACCGTCCTAATAAGAATTTAAACTACATTCACCGCTTGTAATTTCACTAACTGTTAAATATGTAGGCGGCACGATGGTGTAGTGGTTAGCACAGATGCCTTGCACCGTCCGGGTTCGATTCCCAGCCAGATTTGATTCCCAACTCTGTCTGCATGGAGTTTGTGCTTGCTGGGTTTCCTCCAGGTACACCGGTTTCCTCCCACAGTCCAAAGATATGCAGGTTAGGCTAATTGGCGTCCCCGAATTGGCTGTAGTGTGTGAATGAGTGTGTGAGTGGGTGTATGTGTGTGTGCCCTGCGATGCATTGGCACCCTGTCCAGGGTGTACCCCGCCTTGTGCCCTAAGTGTCCTGGGATAGGCTCCAGACCCCACGTGACCCTGAATACAGGATTAAGCGGTATAGAAGATGAGTGATTGAGTGAGTGAGTGTTAAATATGTGTTGGAAGAGCAAAAATAACTGCTTAAATAAAAAAAGTCATCATAATCTGTTTATAGCTAATGGTGTTTGTATAATAGTTGTATAAATGCAATATCACACTCAAGGTCATGCTGTTGTACTGAATATCAGCATGGCTGTGATGCAGTCGTAAGCACGATGGCATGTCCAAGTTTGTTTGTAATCTTTTTGAGATTTAAAGTTTATGATTATGATTTTTTGTTTATTCAACCAGTTATTTTGCTCCATTAACATATATTTATCCATTCGCAACTGACAGAACTGACCAACCATGACTGGCAGAGCTGGCTGCCGATAATTACCTATTGACAATTGTGTTAAATTCTTACCGGTCCTACAGTATGTAGCCAATAGGTGAAGATATTCAACCATGGAGGTAGTGGACAGTCCTGTAAATCTCTTCATGTCTCCACTGATTCCACTTTTAATTGTTGTAGAGTTAAATCCAATCCAAATGTCAAAAAATGGAAAGCTAGCACCCTACTGTATGTAGTGTGTAGAATCCCCTGTTCAACGCCAAGTAGTGCTCTCCTTAAAAGGGGTTATCGATTGTTTCAACACCTGTGATGTGGTGTGATACATACTGTATCGTTACACGCCCCAGTGTTGTCATGCTCTATATCAGCACTCATGGGATGCCTTTTATCCTCTCCCTTAGCTTTGATTACGGTGTGCTACTGTATATGGCGGGCAGTCCATTCCTCAATTTCCCAGAAACACTCTTTTACTGTTCGTGTCATAAAATATCATGCCCCATCAGTGAATAGAAACTCCATAGATGTGATAACCTGGTCACTCAGTACATTCAGGTCTTCAACTGACTTCATTTTATTGCCGCATATACCTGAGCAACTGAAGCAACCCCCGATCATAACACCGCCTTCAGAGGCTTGTACAGTGGACACTAAGCATGATGGGTGTGTTGCTTCTTAACCTGATGCACCCATCAGTCTGGAATAGGGTCAGTCTGGACTCATCAGACTCCATGATCTTTTTCCATTGTTCCAAATTCTCAGCTTTACGCAACTTTTGATTACTTTTTAATTACTCTCACTAAAAAGGGATTTTCTTACGTTTTTTTCTTTTCTCATTATTAGTGTTTTTTTTCTTATTATTAATGTGTTAAAGCGTTCTTAATCCAGTTCCAGTCATTTTGAATCTCCTTAGTTGTTTTTTTTTTTTTTTTGCTTGATGCAGGAAAATGCTTTGACCCTTATGAAACAGTGCAATTTTTTATTTGATTACTAATTAAAAAGCATGTTTGCTTAATTATTGCTACAGTATACAGTATGTAACGTGGACTGTCTGTGTAAGAAGTAAATTCCTATCATAATGTACTGTTATAGAAGCTACATGCAGTCTTTCCCTCAAGAGCCTCCATTTTTTTTCTCTCTTAAAGTCTAAAATAATAAATGCAGCTTATTATGTTACTAAGAAACTGTAAACATTTCTGTCCTGAAAAAAAAAATCCTAAAATTTTTTTCTTTGCTGAAAATGCCTGCATTTCGCACATAAATTAACAACAGGTGTACAGCCAGTATCCACGGTACCGGCCCAAAGCGAGCAAGGACATGCTAATGATTTGCCCATGTTTAAAATGACTTTAAGCTTCACTTTATGTCCATGTTCATAAATATACGGTAATATCAGTGGGACACAAATGAAGCCCCATATGTGTAATCATACAGAAAGACATATCGATTTGAGAGGATAAAATGTCTGGAGAAGCCATTGGATCCTAGTTGGTGAGTCATCTTCATTCTGAATCATCACCAATTAATTGCCACAAATGACTCAAGCGACTCCAAATGATTTATTAAGCATCTGGAAATATCGAGTGACGAAACGCGAGCAGAATATTCGGACGCAAATCAAACGACCCGTTTGAACTGTTTGAGCGAGTTCAGGTTTTTTTTTTTTTTTGCATATCAATAGGGTTATGTTAAGGTGACTCAGGAGCTGCGCTTGCCAAACTCGGCTCTTGTGAAATTGCACCCTGGAAACGTTGCTGTTAAGCCGTCAAATTTGAATGTTCTGTAAATGATATGACATGCAGAGGATGAGACATGCTCTCTGAACAACCGCGCAGTGTTCAAAACCATGTCAGCATTAATATCTCGGTTTGTGTTTTGTATGTCGGTCTGTTCAAATGGTGAATGCCATGGAGAAACTGTGTGCGTTCCCACATGTTTGAAAACGGGCAGGTCAGGACTATTCCGAACCAGGCCACTGCACTGTTTCCTAGTTACAGAAGTGCCAAAATCTGCATCTTATCAACATTTATGATTTGTAAGGACCTTGCAAAGGTAATGTTGGAGAAAGCAGAGCAAAAAAAATAAAGAAACAAAAAATTTATCATCTGGCAGAAGCTACTTGCACAAACAATTCCACATTCTAACAAAATGACACATGCTTCTGGCTCGACCACTATGATGACAATGGAGCGCTTTTACTGCAGGAGCTCATTAAAGTAAACATCAATGACGCCCATCATAACACTTGCAAAGATCCTTTTAAGAGGGACATTCAAGGCAAACTTGGACTCGTGATGAAATTTCAAATGAATGAGGGTGTAAAACTGATTGATTTTTAAAGAAGACTTCAAACACAGTACGGTGATGAGGCTCTCAGCCATTAAAGAACATTTTAAAGAAGGCTATCCATCCGTGAATGTCGATCTGGATTGAGGTGGCTCAGAGCTCACTGCAGTTTTTTTGCAGGTCAATGCACAATCTTACACTGCCCATTGCATCATTTTCACATTAGAGGACTTCAGCTGGGAGTTATTGCCATATCCACCATACAGTCCTGACCTCACTCTATTTTTGGCCATTAAAGAGTTCCTGGGAGGCCAGCGTTTCAGGTATAATACAGGCAGTCTGATCATAGCTTTGGTGTACTGGGGAGACTTGATGGTACACAAGCACTTGTGAAACACTGGGATAAGTGCATTAGTGTAGCAGGGGATTACTGTATATAGAGAAATAAAGGGAGTTTTAACTCTCATAACTGTGTTCTTGGTTTCCTCCGGGTACTCCGGTTTCCTCCCACAGGCTAATTGCTGTCCCCAAATTCACCGTAGTGTGTGAATGCGTGTGTGATATGTGTGTCCTGTGATGGATTGGCACCCGGTCCAGGGTGTACCCCGCCTTGTGCCCGAAGCATCCAGGGATAGGTTCCAGGCCCCCCGTGACTCTGAATACAGGATTAAGTCATATAGATGATGAGTGAGTGAGTGAATTGTGTTGTTTTAGTCTGCACAAGCAAATGTTCTGGTTGGCTCCATGTAGTAAACTGGATAAAAGAGTCAGGTTATGTAATCTACTATGAGGATATGAAAATATCTGCTATTGTTGGTCTTCCGGCAGCTCCCTTCGAGGGGTCGCCACAGTGGACCATCAAATCCACACACAACTTGATTTGGCACAGATTTTACACCTGTTTTCTGATGCAACCCTCCCATTTTATCCAGGCTTGCATCCAGTGGCTGGGGTTTGGGCATTGGGAGGGACTTGAACCCATATCTGCTGCATGGCAGGTGAGAAACCTAGTACTGTTAGAAACAAATACCAAAGCTGTTATCCCAACACCAAGACTTTACTGAGGCTGTTATCATTCTGTACTGTCAAATATAGCAAAAGATAATACAGAAAAATGTAATTTTAAAACAGAAATTCATCATGGCCCTGAAATCAAGTAGCCCATTCACTGAAGGAGAAAAGATGCATAATGTGAAAAAGATGTGCCACAAATACAGATGTGCAACAAGTAAACGTCAGCCAATAGAGACATATTAGGCATGGCTGTGGTTTCTTTTCTGAATAAAAAAAAAAGAAAACTGGTTATTTTTTAAGCATACTTTCTGGTGCGAAGATACCACGCTGTCTGACTCGCATTCACAAACAATATAACGTATTTGTGTACAAACTCAGAAGACAAACAGACCACACTTTCATGTCTGTGATTGGTCATTATAAATGAGACTTAGAACATCATGATTGATTGATTTTAGAGGAATGGCTTTGAGGATTGGAATGTTCTTCCAATAGTGGTCCAATAGTTGGGTGTCATCTGTGTATCTGTATGATAGAGTGGGGTTTGAGGTACAATTGAGTTTATTTGCTGCCACAAAGAGTTTTCTTAAAATAAGATAACAAGATGGCGGTTTGGTGGTTAGCACTGTCGCCTGGGTCCTCCAGGGTTTGGGTTTGATTCCCATCCAGGTTTGATTCCTACCTTGCCGTGCATGGAGTTTGCATGTTCTCCCCATGCTTGGTGGGTTTCCTCCGTTACCAAATTGCCCGTAGTGTATGAATGAGTGTGTGTGCCCTGCGATGAACTGCCACCCTGTCCAGGGTGTACCCCTGTCTCATGCCCTAAGTCTCCTGGGATAGGCTCCAGGACCCCAACGACCCTGTACACAGGATAAAGTGGTATAGACAAAGAGTAAGTGAGTAAGATTGCAACAAACCAAATATAAGTTTATTATTACCAACAATTTTAACCCTCCTGAAAATTGCTTTATTGGCAAATAATTTTGCTAATTTTAGGAGTTTATTTTTTAAAAGAAGCAAAATTGGCCAATTTGGGAATGCCAATTAACCTAAACCACATGTCTTTGGACTGTGGGAGGAAACCAGACAAGGAAACCCACCAAGCACAGGGAGAACATGCAAACTCCATGCACACAGGGATGGGAATAGAACCTGGCCAAAAATCGAGCCCGAATATTTAACTTGCTAAGATGCTAGGATGTTCACATTTCATGTAGCGTTCTCTTGGCTAGCTTAACGTTTTTTAATTCAAAAGTTTTTTGGACGACTAGATGCCGAGCCAATGGTGCTAAAGCTGTCGAGCATGCCGGTTTCTGTGCACCTTGAGGAAATTGTGTTTGTGCCACGAATTTTTACATGATCAATAATGTCAATAAGCATGTGACATGATTTCAAACATCTGCATCCAGTACTGTCCCCTTGTTCGGCACAGATGTTAGACTTACAATTTAATGGGAGAACTGTTGAGTAATCCCAGCACCACTCGCGTCTCCAGGGAGAGCACCATAAACCGTTTCCACCCCACGGCCTCGACGCACTGTCAACGCGCGTTGATTCATTCGAACATGCGTTCCCCATGGGTGGCTTTTGAAGTGTTCGTATACGAGCTGGCTTCAATGAAAACTCTGAAAACCGCACCAGTGTTTTCACAAGCTTTTGGAACATGTTCAGCGAGATGAGAACCATTCGGTACCGCGGCAATTAACACCAACGGTCGCGATGCCGTTACTTTAAAGGATAGCTACGCTGCTCGCCGCGATAAATACGTGATAAACGAGGATTTGCGCCATAAAGATGTTAAGCAGAGGGAAATCATTCCTGGCGGGATCGAGCCCGTCGTGACGCGCCTCGTCAGGGAGGCTCATGGGAGAGGGGGGGAGGAAATATCGCTTCCTTTTCAGGCCCAAAGATCGCAAACTATTTTGATGTATATTTCATCTGCTCCCAATTTTTCATCCAGAGAACATTTATTCTCACTCTCTCTCTCACCCTCTTTCTTTGCAAATCTCTCTTTCTCTCACTTCCCCCCGCCCTGCTTTCTCTGGAGCATCATAAACATGTTTGAACCAGTCAAGTGCTCGCTCTCGCTCTCTCGGCGCTCATAAATCCAGGCGTATGGTTTGACACCTCACCGAGAAGAGAGGAGCTCTGCGCACTCCCAGCTGTACCATTGCTCTCTCTAATGCACTCTCGGCTCACTCCGGAGGTGCATCTGTTTAAAATCATTCTCCATTTTAGCTCGATTAATCATATCCACACTTAGGACTTACACTCGAATATCATGTTAGAAGCTCTGCTGTCAGATTCGAAACCCGACGTGCCAGGACGGTGATTTGTACCGAGATTAGCAACGCACTTCCCTATCAGTTTTCCCCTTTACTACGTTCCTACGGGAATTCTGGGAAACCAATCGGAGGTAGCAGTCGTGGGGGTTTTTTGCCTCACGCCCTTGCCTGCGCAAATCACAAGTTGTTTTCGCTTAGCACTTTTTGAGACACTCCCTCGGAGATCCGAGTCAGATAAGTTTCACTCAGCCATAAAACATCGCTTATAGCAGAAACATGGGCAATAAATAAATCAGAATATCAGTCCGCACTCAACACACACACTCGTACCCCACGCGCTCCATATGGAAGCCATACGATCTGCTTGAACCATGTGTAATATCCATCACAGGACCGTATCCATCATGCGGCGAAGGCATTTGATTCCGTCTGTGATGTTGTCGCATTATATCCAAGAAACACATCGAGGGTTTTCTGATCGCTTGTAAACATTAGACTGATTTTATCTAGTGTATAGTGGGGACACGTGCACACACTTGCAGCGTACATACTGTACAGTACCATACGGTACACACACCTCGGGAGAAATCCCAGGAACATTGATAAAGCTCAGAGAAAAAAAAGTGCATACAGATGCAAACATACAGCACATGCACACACCAACTGTAATGACAATGCGCCACAGGCTTGAGCAGTGAAGCCCCAGGTGTCTATAGTTGTGCATGCACATACACACACACACACGTGTCCCATGATATTTGCCACTGCTTTGTTTGCACACACACACATACAAAGACAGACTCTGCAAATAGAAACCAGGGGAATGAGCAGGCTCTAACAGAGCACTTCTCCCTTGTGTGTGTGTGTGTGTGTGTGTAGCCCAAGTGAGATCATTATATAGAGAACAGATAGCACAGTGTGTTAGCCATGATGGGATTTTAGCTTGGCTGGGAATGATGTCTTGCTTTTATCGCAAAAGAATGCAGTATCTGCGTGTGCCAATTCCGAACACTGTTCTGATGGGTTATGGATTCCAGGTGTAAGGACATTTTTTATAGACGTTAGGCAAGCGCAAGCATTACAGTTCATTGCTTGTATCACCTTCAATAAAAAAACGCAATAACAGCTGCGGAGGGACACTAAAGATAGGGTATGGGGATTTTTTTTTTTTTAATAATAAAAAAATATGTACAGGACACTTTTTTTTTTTAAATCCATGGGAATTTACAAATCTATTTTATACAAAACTCCTCGTGAGGATGTTTATGGTGGAAGGGATACACGGTACATTCTCTCTTTCTCTCTCACATACACGGACATATAGTACACGGGACAATATTACACACATGTAGCAAATACAAATACAAATAAATAAGGACATGTAGTATATACAAGAATTACACGACAGACAAAATCCCACAGCATGAGAAGCACAAGGAAACAATATACTCTTTTAATGGGTGCTTTAGGGGTATTACGGTTCGTTCTGGATAAAAACAGATTTCCACTAGACTGATCGATTATTTTACGATACTGTGCAAAAGGCATGAGCACCCCGTCATTTTTTTTCATATTAAATTAAATTAAATAATGTAAGTTAAATAAAAAGTGTTTGTTTTGTTTTGTACAGCAAAGAGCTGCAAAGTGACTTAAGGTACAATATAAAAACTGGTTGCTTATGTACAGTAACAACCTCAGCAGCAACCTCATTTCCCCTCTCGTCTGTTCCAACCACTCAGCATCACCTGTATACTAATCTCTCATCGTATCATATGCACCTGTTTCTCATTGGTTCATGCCTTTTTTCATGCTTGAAACATAAAAGAAATATATGAAAAAACTAAACATTCCAAGAAACTGATCAGGTACTGGGATTGGACTGAAAAAAGGTCCTTAAGGAGGCCTGGAGAACGTTTCCCTCAAGACTACATTAAACATAAAAGAAAGTCTGGCTCTTCTTTAAAATATGAAGTAAATATGAAGTAATGATGGGTGGCTCGAGACTTTTGCACAGCACAAATGTTTCAAATATCCCTATTTATAACACTGTTTTTATGTGAAAGATGAAAGAATAGAAGAGAATGGCTGCAAGACAAAAAATGGCACACTTAACCAAAAAAAACAAAAACAAATCTTATTATTGGAATTGGTATTTTTGAAAAATATACAGCGTGACCTACTGTAACCTGGAAACCGTAACAACCCTATTGCACTTACAAGGAATTGATAATCAGCACGGCGAATATGAATCGCAATTTGTATAACAGTAATTTGACACATAGTAAAAGGTGCATGCCCACAAATCATAAAAAGTCATGATGGGGGTAAATATACATGCAGTCGCACACTACTTCACGAGTCCACTTCATTTATGGGTCAAAGCAAAAACGTCTTACATGCAACACTGGACTTGCAGACAATTTTTTTTTTTTTTTTTAAACACAAGTTATGTCGAGGTGAAGGTTAACAGTCAGTCTGCTTTGTCGGTTAAGTGCCATTTAAAGAAAGGGATACCTTTAAAAAAAAAGAAAAGAAAAAAAAAAGGACAAAAGGACGACTCACTCAGGTTAAAGTTGCATATCAATTTATGATCATTACTTTTTTTTCCCCCAGTTTCTGTGTTTTGTTTTTACCACCGGTCGTTTTCCTCGTCTTCTGGCTCTCCTGTGGATGGAAATCCTTCGCCGAGTACGTGTGGGATCGAGTAATCGCTTTGGCGATTGCCTCCTCCCAGAGCCAGATGTTTTCTCAGGGTTCTGATCCTCTCGCTGAATGATCTGCTCAGTGTTCTTTGGTTCTTTCTGTTCTTTGTGTTCCTGAGGAGCTGGGTTTGCGGGCCGGGTGGGGTTGTAGCGGAACGTTCCAGTGTGAGCTTCAGTGCTGCTCTACGACCGACCTCAGATGGTGCTTTTTCACCGCGGGTTCTGGAGGTGTAGATGAAACGGTGCGCGTGATAGGTTAATTAAGGAGATCATATCAGAATTCTGAACTATTTATCTATTTAATTCTTTTTAGGAATGAGTTGAAGTGTTTCAGATACTACTATCTACTTTAATTCACACACCCACAGACTGCCACAGTGTAGCACTACTCTGATATGGATATCAGTGTTTTAAATGAGCTCCTTACTGTAGTGTAGGACTGGTCTGGCATAGCCTGGAGTCTGGAACGTTCTGAATGTTGTTGGGCCCTGACCTCCAGCAGTGATCACTCCCACCTCCAGCCTGTAGAGAGACGCCAGCTGCAAACCAGAGACAACTAGAACTTTTCTTTCCTAAAGAAGAAGAAAAAAAAAACAAAAAACAGGGAGAGTGTAAATACAGAACATCTGAACTATCCAAAGCTGACTGGAGGCAATATTTTCTATAGCTCGCAAACATTCAGTTACAGTAAGAATCTTTTGAAACATGTACAGTAAACGAGCGTTACTTCCTGTACATGATTGGCATGTGTTAACCAGAAACCATGAGATATACTGCTCTGATCAAACAGACGAGTTGGGCTTTAACCTCGATTTGGAAGAATAAACCTAATGATTAAAGAAAGATGAAACTCTGGATGTCTGTCAACGCTGTAGCATTTCAAATAGAAAATGAAAACAGTTTTGGGCTGCTTGTGTCACTTAACTGTACGCGACCCACAGTTATCGAGACGCATCTCTTTTTTTAATATTTATAGTGATTTTTTATTTAATCATGCGGTACATTATCTGATTACAGTATATTTGCTCACCAACAATTTTTCTAAGTCGCTCTGGGCAAGAACGTCTGCCAAATGCCTAAATAATCAAACCGATCAGCCATAACATTACAACACAAAAATGTTATGGCCAGTATTGCGTAGCTCTGAGAAGCTCCCATTGGTTCCGGTGAGCCTTGGGAGCCCATAATCCTGCCACCAGCTAATTCGTACATAATCCCTAATGAACATTGATAATGTTAATGTTATCGCTGACTGGTGTACATCCGTTTTTTTACATCCTGAGACGAGATAAAAAGGTGTTTGGCATCATTTAGCTCTTTTCCAAAAAAAAAAACAAAAAAAAATCCCAAAACAAAAAAAATATATCTATTTCTTAAGTTGAATGCTTCAAAAATTCAACTTTAAAAATCTATTGTGTGCAAAGAAATGCAGACAGCAGTGGCGTTCCTCTGACTGCCTTGCGGTCACTCTCTATAGGATTATGTATTAAAGCAGCCTAAGCATTCTCAGACCTCCTGAATCGATAGGACCAAGACTAATAATCAGGGCTCCTTTTTCAAACATAAAGTCTAACAAAGCAGCCCAGGTTCTTCTTCTTTGATAAAAGCCTGTATGACGAAGACAGTACGGCAGAAAAAGTGTCGTGGATTTTGAACTCACTGGAGGGAGGATCTGGGACTGAGAGATGAGGCTGTTAGCCTGGTTGGTTTTGCGCCTCTCAGCCGTGACATCCGCCCAGGTGACTTGGTAACCTGTGACCTGCTGAGGGGGTCGGGTTACAGCTACCACCCATGAGAACAAAGCCGTCACGTTGCCGTCGTGCACAGAGAAGACGGCGGTGAGGTTCTCTGCCCTCACCTGGACCTTCGGAGGAGCAACTGAAAGAAAGAAAGAAAGAAAGAAAGAAAGAAAGAAAGAAAGAAAATTACAATGTAGAAAGAAAAAAAAACCCACCAAGCACCTGCATGTGCACTGAATGAATGACTTCCAGTTTTTTTTTTTTTAAACAAGTAATAGTGACTAACCAGGATCTCCTGGGCAGATGATGGGTTTGGAGCTTTTCCCTTGAATGGCTGCACATGGTGGGGTTTTGAAGGTGGTGCTTTCTACCTGCGCTCGGCTCTTGGACCCAACAGTCTGGATGATCACTTTATACTTGCAGGAAAACTGTAGACCAGGTAAGCTGGCGTAATTCTCCTACACATGAGAAAAATAAATAATTCATCACACCTAAACCATGCAGTAAATCACACGGTTATCATAACATGCTTACGTCCAACTTGTTCGATAAAGTAAATGTGACCAATATTTACAACAATCCTTAATATTGCATTAAAAAAAAAAAAATCTATTTTTTTATTTTTTTATAATCTACTTTTTTCCATTATATACATTTCTTGTTTAGTTTGAAAGAAAAAGAAAAACGTCCTCTTTGTGATTGATGCAGGGAAGATTTCCCCTTCAGCGTTTTTTTCTCACTAGCAGTGATCAATTGTTGTTTCCAGGAGTAATTTGTCTTGTGGTTGAATTTCTGTCAGGTCACACCCCCTATACCTGTACATTCATGTGAGGTAAGACGGATCGGGACGATACCTGTGTGGTGAGCTTCTCTTGCGCCCTGGATCCGTTATGAGAACAGAACTCCGGGAACCACAGCACGCGGTAACGGATCACGTTCGGGTCTGATGAAAAGAAAAGACACGGTGGCTTTAGCCTTGACGAGAAGTAAAATTGTACTCGACCGGACCAAATACAGAACACATGTAGCGAACATACTGCATCTGCAACGTGTGTCGGGTTCTTTGGAGTATCACTGCAGCCATCTTGATAATGTAACCGGAGTGATAAGACATCTCGGATCTGTTTCTCATCCATTACAGAGATCCTGACTGGGTTTAAATTGTGCACAGGTTCAGGGTTTTATATAATAATGATTTATAAACTCCATGCTTGGAACGGTACACAATGGCTGGATCTCTTTGTTTTTTGACTACATAAAAGGATGAGATTTAAAAGATACCATAGTCTCCAGGGACAGTTTAACGTCATTCACTAACTGCTGCTATTTCTTTTTAAGTAAAGACAGTCATGTTAGCACATGATAAAGGGGACACTGATTTGAAAAGACTTCTGAACCGAGTCGAGAGGCTGCCATTGTTTGTGTTTTAGTCCTGATCCTTAACTTTATGATAAGCAGTTTGTTTACACGAAGGCAGATCTATGCTTTGAGGTAGCGGCCTTTTCAAAAAAGAAGAAGAAAAAAAGCAAAAGAAAACGGTGCAGGGTTTTCCCCTTTAGACAGGGACTGATGAAAGACATTATTTTGCTATTACCTCGTTTCTTCCAGTAGACTCGAACCTGGAGTTGTCCGTCCTGGTAGAATGGTGTGCCAACATCCAGAATGTCTGACTGACCTTTCTGAATCACAGCGCTGGCCGTGGGCTCTGAGATTAAAAGTAGAAAATGATATTGAATACAATGCATATACAGTAACATACGCACAGTATAAGATCTAGAATAAAAGTAATGGGAGATTAAAATGCATTGACCAAGAATTCTTCTTTCTTCCATTCATAACATTCACTGTGTTAAAAAGAGGATCATTTATGAAAGACTTGTCCATCAACAACGATCCACAAAGACTACCGTACATGTGAGGTGCCAACACTGCTAACAAGAAAATCAGAAAAGAAAGCAGAATTTTCCCGCAAACCAACCGAGAAGGCTTTGTTATTTCAGATGTGCACCAAGCAACAGTGAGAAATAAACAGCTGCTCCGGTTTACTGAACCAGATGAAGAAGAAGCCACTTGATTTCTTCTGCCTCGTAAGACTGCGAGACTGCGGCTTCTGACTTCACGGGTCAGTATATTCTGCATGAACGAGAAAGTGAACGCTACCGAAAAACCTAACGGCAGCTTTGAAACCAGGCTAATTGGACTTGCGTTCAACGTGACTGATGCTTTAAAAAGAAAAAGAAATGAATAAAAGGAAAAAAAAAAATTTTTTTTTTGACAAATGTTCAAAAATAATAAATGCTACGAATGTTGGCACCTCTTCTAATCTCTGCATTTAGCACGCTATAATCTCATCCATCATTCTCGAGATGAGCGGCTAAGCAAATTGCGCACCGGGCTTTGCTTGCTGTGTCGAGAAGCGCAGGATAGCCTTGGAGCTCTTGAGAGGAAGCTGCTCCCAATATGACACGGACTGGAGCTCCAGTGTGTAAATCCTGTCCTCCCTCAAACCTTCCAACTCCACCGAGTCAGAATCCTGCACACACACACACACACACACGATCAGACGTCTGAGCATAGACCATTATTGCACACACTGACTCAATATACAATGTATTAAATTTATAAAGCTTGTACAGACATATGTAGTTTTTCTTGTTATTATTATTATTATTATTAAAAAAAGGTCAGGAAGTGAATTTTTCGCAATTACATTCTAGACCATCAATGAGTATGTTCAATGTCAGTATGATGTATTTTTAATATTTCGATGCGGTATTGCATTATGGCCTTGGTGAATCTAATTGCATCATTTTCCTTTTGTAATACAAGCTTCAAATGCAGTGCGGGAGGTTCCTTATTAAACCGCGGTTTTGATGTGTCCCAGTTCATCCAGCGCTTATTAAAAAGAATTCGTTCAACAAGGAAATGTCAACAATCCCCCTTCGAACTTTCTTTTAAAAAAATGCGGCATGTACATAAAACACAAACATTGTTGCTGCCATCGCCAAAATTGCTGGAGGAGGAGGAGGAGGAGGAAGGGGGGATGAAAAAAAAAAAACTCCTTGAAAATGATCTCACGCAAAGGAAAACAATTTGGTTGTTATTAAGAGATTTCCCACTCTCGAACGCAACGAGAATTGATATGCTGTTTTTGGCCGCGCGCCGGACAGACCCGCGAAGTGCGAGCGCCTTTAGCCAGTGGGTTTGATGCAATGTGATACCATCCTGGCATCCTATTTAAGGCTTCGCCTGATCAAAGGCAAACTCGTGAGTTGTTTATCTTATGCCTTTTTGCACTGTTATACTTCACTTGTTGTGGCTCGTTGAATGAAAAAGTAAAAAAAAAATAATAATAATTAAATGGTCCTGGGGGAGAGAGATGGGGGTTGTCTGGCTGAAAGCTGTGGTGGGGTGGATGGATTTACACTAGGTTTGGAGAAATATAGAGAGAACTGAAAACGAAAAAGGTGAGCAGGAATTACCCCGCTGACGGTCTTTCTCTTCTTGAGCTTGGACTGCGTGGTGTATCCTCCTTCACCGAGCGCCAAGCTCCAGGATAGTTTGTAGTGGTGCACTGGGACATCTGGGTCTGCTGGAGACGTCCAGCTGACGTGCACCGATACCGACCTGTCTGATCCAAAGGTCGTGTGACTGACCTGTAGGTCAGAGGGTGGTGGGGGTGGAGACGGATCTGTAAGGGTCAAATAACGACACGGTCAGTTATCAGACGAAGCGTTTTGTTCTCTCTGCAACTCCTCCTCTCTGAGAGTTGTTTCACGATGATGAACTATTACATAATTAGAATATCTAAAATACAGAGCAAAAGTTTGGGCACCCTATCTCATTCAAAGAGTTCTCTTTATTGTGTTCTTTATTGTGTTCTTTAGCCCAAACGCGTCTCTTCTGCTTGTTGCCTGTCCTTAGCAGTGGTTTCCTAGCAGATATTCTACCATGAAGGCCTGATTCACACAGTCTCCTCTTAACAGTTGTTCTAGAGATGTGTCTGCTGCTAGAACTCTGTGTGGCATTGACCTGCTCTCTGATCTGAGCTGCTGTTAACCTGCGATTTCTGAGGCCGGTGACTCGGATGAACTTATCCTCCGCAGCAGAGGTGACTCTCGGTCTTCCTTTCCTGGGGCGGTCCGCATGTCACCCAGTTTCTTTGTAGCGCTTGATGGTTTTTGTGACTGCACTTGGGGACACTTTCAAAGTTTTCCCAATTTTTCGGACTGACTGACCTTCATTTCTTAAAGTAATGATGGCCACTCGTTTTTTTTTTCTTCACTTGGCTGCTTTTTCCTTGACATAATACAAATTCAACCTCTTTGAATGAGAAGGTGTGTCCAAACTTTTGGTCTGTACTAATCGAACCTACAGTATATCTACTGCATCTGTTTGATTTTAAACTCGCTTTTAAGCATATGTATATATAATAATCATCATTTCAAAACACTGTTTTTTTTCTTCAAAAAAAAAAAAAAAAAACAGAGTAAAAGAAAAACAGCAGTGGTATAACTAGAAGAGAATAGGTTTCTTTTTTTAGGACTGGTTGCTCTACTTCCTCAAATTGTCTCGGAACGACTTTCCATATTTTGTCTCGCTCATTAGGGATCTGAACGTACAGCCGGATTTCTGTGAAGCGGCTTTCTGACAATGTCTATTGTTAAAGGCGCTATATGAATAAACATGCCTGTGTGAGATCACTCACATAGTCTACGGAAGGGAAATGAATTATTCCAGCCCTGTGAATAAAAAAAAAAATTCTCGCCCCGAGTGTGTTACTTTTACTGCAGAACTGTTGTAGGTTTGAGTAACACAGCCATGAATTTATTACGTCTACTGTCAGAATTCAGTGAATGATTTCCTTAACATGCTTGTCAGTGGTAACAAGACGTATCATGTGGTGATGGAAAAAAAATTAATAAATAAAAAAGCGTACGACTATTCTTTTATTGCGTTTTAATTCACCTTCTTTACCTTTGGAGGATCTGAAGTGTCTGCTGGGGGTGGTGTACCCTCTTGTTCCATGTACATTCACAGCTGCTACTCTGAACTGGTACCAGCGACCCGGGCGAGTATCAGCCAGCCACACTCGCTCCTCTGAGGTCTACATACATACGAAAATACGGGATTGAGTACAACAGACAGAAGGAGCAGCATGGTGGTCGATTTGTGACGGGGGGTGCGGGAAAAAAAAAGAAATTCCAGGAATGCCTGACTCATTTCAAGGCAATCGGTGGATAAAAGGATGGTAGATCTACACGTTCAACCACACCGACAACAAGTACCAAAACATATCTGTCCAGGTGCGCAGTTGTTCAACTCATCTTTCACGTGGGAATGTACAGTGCATGTCATAGCTTTAATCCTTATTTAAGGTACACAATTGAGTCTTAAGGACCACTGTTGTCCCTCTGAGGCCGTGTGTACACTGTTCTTATTCTGGATTCAAAGAATTTGCCAGAACAGACATTCAAAGGTTGGGTGGTGAAAAGAAAAGACTAAACAAAACAAACAAAAAAAAAACAAACAAACGGATTTGCTTCTTCCAATCTAAGCACCATGAACATGTTTCTATCTGTCCTTGGCTTATACTGTACCTGTGCTACCACTTCCCACTCGGTCGCGCCGTCCTCGCTGGGGTGGATGCCGTAGTTCCAGCGCCTCTGCAGCACGTTCAGCACCGGCTCGGCCGACACGTTGAACCTGGAAGACCAGCGCACCTCCAACGCTCCAGACGGCAACTCTTCGAACACTAGCTCCTTCCTGGGCTTCAGAGGAGCACCTGATAAAGCAAAGGGTATTAAAATTAACTCAATCAAGTCTTATACTGAACTGACTGCCACCTAACACACAGTATGATGCAGATCAAATCCTGCTTTCCGTTATCACCCAGATGAGGATGGGTTCCCTGTTGAGTCCGGTTCCTCTCAAGGTTTCTTCCTATTGACTTCTCAGGGAGTTTTTCCTTGCCACCGTCGTCCTCGGCTCGCTCATCAGGGACTCATTGACCATTTTGATTCATACACATTCACATTCCATACAAACTTAAATAATTCTTTTGATTGTGTGAAGCTGCTTTGCGACAATGGCAACTGTTAAAAGCGCTATACAAATAAAATGGACTTAAAATCTGTTTATTTTATAGTTAATAAAGCAAGACGTTTAGGCAGGGACGTTTAAGGTGGTTCAGTTTTTGAGCCGTGCCACTGCCAGGTCACCACTGTTGGGTCCTTGGGTATGACCCTTAATCCTACACTCTCAACGACACAGATACTGCATGCAGCGCCGGTCCTGAGCCTGCTTAGAAAATGGGAGGGTCGCGACAAAAAGGGCATCTGGCATAAAAAGCTTTCCAAGATCTCGCAGAGCAACTGATCCGATGTGGCGACCCCTATGATTAAAGGGGCAAAATAATGAAGCATGACTTTTATACAAGCAGTATAAACCCTAATTCACATTTATTCTACAAAACAAATTAGGTCAAGAGCATAAACTCTAATCTCTCTTTTGTTGTCTTTAGGTTAATAAGCGGAAAAAAATGCAGTTAGTCGTGTTAGTCACTGAGACACCACAAAGCCCTACTGTGCATTTTCATGTGTCAGGAAAGTTTACTTACAACAGCTTTGGCTTCGACTGTTGAAAAGCTCTGACGGTTCCAAGACAAAGAAACTCCACCGTATCATCATATTTGATTTTTATTACTGGAGCGTCTATCATACGGTACAGTACATTCCCTGTGACTGTAGAAATGCTAACATATCATCATCATAGTGAGCACATTAACATAAACCTTTGCCTTGCAGCCAAAAGCACATTATGTCAGTGAATTTGCTGCAATTTATTAATTTCTTTCTCTTTCTCTTTCCACCGATGACTGCGGGGAGTTGTTTGGCCACCTCGGGAATGGATATTATAACATTACTGGATAGGCAGTGTCATGTTATACCTCTGTAGAGATTTCTGGGTGGTTGGCAGGTGTGCCCGCAACCATTAGCGCAGCACTTCTTGTGTCCTGGACACTCGTTGTCCTCCTCACAGCTCTCCACGCAGGCGGCCGCGAATCCGCTGGCGCGCTCTGGAGCCGGACACTCGCCCTGTTTCAGCGCCATTATGGAGCGCAGGAACTCGCAGCTTGTCACACACTCGCCATGGCGCTTGGCAAACACGTGCTGGGACAAAGAGGACATAGGAAACTGCGTCAGCACAATTTACATACAGTACGTCTGCTTTTAACATGCAGCGCTGGTGACCTTTTCGTGTTGTCTCGGTTTAGCCATCGAGGCCGGGAAAAATTTGTTTTGATTTATGATTTATGAGAAATGGTGTAAAGGAAAACCTCATCGCTGGGAACGGATGATTACTAAATTTTACATCTTACATCATTACATCATTCTAGAAAAAAAAAAAAAAAGTTAAGCCTTGTATTTGTTATTGGCTGTTTGCATGTTTGATGTGCCATGCATTTATAAGTAGCCCGTGCGTTGAATTATTAAGCGAGCACGACGTAGCATTCTATCAATCTGGCAGTAAATCTACAGTATGAGCTGAATCAAACTGGTACTGCATGTGTTATTAATATACAGCATGAAACAGTCACACTGGACGCACTCGATGGCATGGATGCAGATTTCAAGATGTTTTTGTGATTTTATGAATCGTTGTAAGAGGAAAGGAGAAACAGTGCTTAGCCACAAATCACTTCGTATTATGCAAGAAAGTCTCTCTTCACACACAAACACACATTTAGAACAACTACAGGAGACATAACGTCAACCGAACACTGTATGAAAGGGAAAAAAAGTTAGAGTTTAATAAACAGAAGTTAATTTCGAGTGTTATTATTGTCAGAAAGAACAATATCCAATCAGCGGTATTTAGATAAGCAGGACGTCGGCCGAGAGCGCACTTCAATTCGGTTTCTCAATGTAAACTAAGCGCAACCTTTGAAAATGAGAAGAATTCTGAAGTCAATACCTCACACGGTTCTCGACAGGATCCGTCGCTCTGTTCCCAGGATTCTTTGCACGGTTCCAGGCACTGCACACACACACACACACACACACACACACACACACACACACACACACACATATTGTGTATATAGGTAAATGTGAAACACCAGCAGCTTTTATAGAAAAGCCGCCCATTAAACTTGGCAAAACATTGTGGCGCTGTTGTGCGTCTATAAACTCTTTTAGTCCTGAATCGCTTTCTGTTCCTCTCTGAAGGGACACGGGAGAAACAGAAATCCCGCACTCGAGCCCTCAGCAACGTTTGACATTTATGTTTAGCAATGCAAATGTACTCTCTTTATTCCGGTCCCAGTAATACGCCTTGACATTCTGTTTTCTCCTTCTCGTCTCTTGGCCTCGTCTCCGGTGTCCTCTATCCAGTCACCCCGAGAGGAACGCTTCTCTTCCTGCATGACTGAGCAGGGGTCTGGGCCGCCTCGGGGGAATTCGCATTTCCAATTTCATGCTGTATTAATGAGACACGCCAGTCACTTGCCATAACACTGTGCTTAAAGGGAGAGCGAATATAGCGAGGATGCAAGATGAATCATGCTTTAATCGTGATCACAAGTCCGCTTAATTAATTATGAAATACGGGTTATGCTGACTGGAACTTATTGTTCATGCTTGTGGGAACATATTTTAATGCAGCTTATCTTTGGAATATAGAAAAAAAAAAAAAAAAGAAAAAAAAAAAAAAGAAAAAAAAAAAAAAAAAGAAAAAAAAAATTAATAATAATAATAATAATAATAATACTGATAAAATAATAAAAAATATATTATATATACAATAATAATAAAATAATAATCATAAATATATAATAATAAATATATAATATTGATAAAAAAAATAATAAAAAGATTATTGAAAATCCATCCTTAAAACAATATTTTATTTTTATTTACTCATTTAGTTTTGCATTATTATCATTTCAAAATTTAACCATTGCCCATTTAACTATTAGAGCTTTATTTAAAGTTCAAATTTTGAACCATTGACCATGCCACAGCTTCTTTTAATTTTCTTATTCATTAATCTTATTTTTCAGTATTCTAACAATTTTGTATTAATATTAATTTTTTTCCCATTTCCTGTTTCTTCTCTTGCCCACTCCTACATATTGCTCTGTTTTAAAACCCTTTGAGCTACATTTAGGTATATATAATATATATTATTACATTCCTTATTAATTACAACAGTGTTTTGAACATCGTCTCTGATCACCTGCCTTTGCACTCTACAGCATACACGCGCACATACACGTATGCTCAAGTGGCGCTATCTGTAGCCAAACTGCCTTTTTCAAATGAAAATGTATCTCAGAGGGCAGACGTGTAAAATAGCGCGTGGGCAGGTTGTCGGAAACTATGAATAATGGCGGCGAGACTAAGGGGGTACCGAGAGCCTGTTTTATGGAGCACATTGTGGCTGGGAACCTGCTGAAAATGTCCTGAGGCGAGAGCACACTAATCACCCCAAACACCATGAACATGCTGGTGGAAGATCCTGCACCCTGCCTATAATTCCCATGCACACCCCCTCATAAACACATAGACTACAGTGCAGTATGTAGTTCTCTGGTAGCTAATCGAAGGAGTTTAAATCATGATATCCATCACTGGCTGTAACGGCTCACTTGGAGCCGACTATAAACGATGCTGGGTGATGAATACTTAAAAGAGTGCATAGTGGAGAGTTGAGAGATCAATAAAGGAAAAATCAGGACAAGTCTTTATGGACAAGAAGTTTTAATATACCAAAAAAAAAAAAGCTTCCATTTAGTGTGTGTGTGTGTGTGTTTGAGTGTTTGAGATGAGAATATTTCTCCAGTCACTTTACAGTTAAGCATTGAGGGTGAAAGAAAAAAGAATGACACTAGCCAGACTCAAATAATAACTTTTTTACGAGTGATGTGAGGACAGAATACCAGAGCTCACAGATGAACTGTTCCCCAACGACTTGCTGACTTTTTGACCAGAATGTGCAGCATGATCATTTCCTTCAGTCTGTTTCAATGCACTAAACTAAACGGCTTTACGTTACCTCTTTTTATCCGAGGTTCCCAGACTAAACCTGAGACTGGGTATCACGCTGGGGTATTCACATCGGAGCGAACTAGCTAATGAATTCATCAACTGTCCTCTACTGCGAGCGTTACAAATCTTTTAACCGTCGAGCCGCCGTGGGAGACGTACGTAGTTTATTGCTCTGTTTCTTTGTGATCTGTCTTATCAAACTGACCTTGTTAGAGCCAAGCTTCAGTCACTTAATCTTCAGGCTTTACGCTGTTCATAAACCTCTCGCGCTGCGGACCGCTGCCTCGATGGACCCTTGTATTCGGGAGCGCATTCTAATCTGTCAGAGTCTGAGCGGCGGAGCGCTCGGCTAACTCAACAGCTCACTCGACTTGAATATATCACCCTTATATGATGCATTCCACATTCGTTGGGGAAAACCACAGGACCTGGCTATTAATCAAACGCACCCGAGCCAAGTCGGTGGCCCTGGAGGATTAAAACCACTAGCCCTGAAAAACACAGGAGTGCAGTGATCACCTTTCTAAAAACTGCCCTTCAGCTCGTGCCAAGCTTTCACGCAAGGCCCGGCTAATCCGCCCGAGCGAGCCCAGAAAGCGCCGTACCGGTATTATACCCCAGCGCCGGTTAGTTTTCCGCCCCATTTCAGCTGCAAATCGAGCATTCCGTTCCAAGCTGCAAAATAAAGGTTATTTAGGAGCAGCAAGGCGTGGGGGGAAAAAGATTGCGCTCCAACGACACTCTAACACTCTGGAGCCTTACAAATCATTACACCTGCGCTGTCCAGACACAACTCATCATGTAATTATTAATCCCTTGATGAGGTTAGTTAAATGTGTTAATGGCTCATCACAGCTCTCCGTATGAGATTCTTCTTTGACTGCTTTAATGTTGACTGTCAAGTTGAGAATTTCGCCGGTATCCCAAGCGCGATTTGCTTCTGGTCAAATTTGATTCTCGTCTGTTGACTCCTGTGATGTCGAGTTGCTCGTGGTCGTGTCTTCTGCTTCGCTTGCAAGTCTCTTCGGATAAACGTGAACGCCAATGAAATGCAGGGTATCAGAGAAATTGTGGGACTTCAGGACACATGATTGTCTGGGTTATTATTTTAATAATATTTTAATCAAATATTCTTTGTAATTTCCCTTGAGGACACGTAGGTTTAACAACCAGGGGGGAAAAAAACAAACAAAACAAAACACTACAACTTTTTTAGCTAATGAATTTATGATTTGTCCAACCCTGACATATAATATGCACTTTAGCCAAACGTGACTCTACGAGGCAAATCAGAGACGTTTCTGGCTTGGGCAAGTTGAGCCAAACCGCATCAGCACTGTCCATGCATAATGCTAGCTCTAGGTAAAGAGCAGGACGTTCACTCCAGGGTTTGAGAACATGTGTGTGTGTGTGTGATCGGGAAAGAGAGAGAAATGAAAAAAGGAAAAGTTTGTCTGGAGTTTCGATTTGAACAAACTGCATTTGCTTTAGAAAGTTTCAAGGCCAATACGAGTCCTTCGCCATTTTTAGCTTTCCCGTTCACCGAGTGGCCGCAAAACGAAAAAATGTGTGGACGTGATTACAGCAGCTTAGAGTGTTCTCATGGTATATACTAATTATTCTGCTGACATTTAAATATGGAGCACTTAAAGGGTTGCTGAAATGTAATAACGTTCAGCGGAGTGCAGATTGATGACGGATTTTCTCGTGCTGTTAAAGACTCTACAGGCCGTTTGAATGGGCAAGTCTCTGGACGCGCGGGCTGCAGGCTAATCCCCTTTGGAGCGCTGCTTGAGTGTAGCTATTGTGTCTCTCTGTTTTGGAGAGCGATCAACTCAATGATGAAGTGTGACATTTAATATTTGACATGCTAGACAAATCTTTATTTAGACATGGTGGGACAAGTTTGTGTTTGTAGAAATAAGAAGAGGCAATGACGCCAGTGGATTAATCACGATAGCACATGACTGCAGAACGTGCAGATTCCACATTATTATTATTATGATGATTATTATGAATATTATGATTATTATTCTTATTATTATTATAAAGTCGTAGCAGTACTATTTATTTATTTATATTTATCTGGCTGTTAAACTGCTGATTTTGTTTAAACAGAAAAAAAAGTTTATTTATTTACTTATAAATTTTTTAAATGGTGTTGTAATAAGCCAGTAATGTAGCAGTATTATCATGATGATGATGATGATGATGATTTTTATGCTTATTATTATTATTGCTGTGGAGGCGTGGTGGCTGTTAAATGGCTGATTTTGTTAAGTTACATTTTTTATTTAAAAGTTTAATAAATAAATGTTAAGTTTGTTTGTTTATTTACTCATTTATTTAATAATATGGGTATTATAATAATAATAAAAACTTAAAAGCAAAATTATTTTTGTTGTACTGTATGCTGATTAATTAAATTTTGTCTCCTAATTTTTTTTATTTATTTACTTAATAAGTCCTTATTTTCTTCTTATTATTTGTTTGTTAATTTTGTTTGTCATTCATTTCTACCTGAAATTTCTTTTTTTGTAAAGAACCATTTGTTTGTGGATTTATCTATATTTCATTGTCATTAAAATCGATCAATTCTTTCATTTTTTTTTTATTTCTTTGTTTTCTTGTTCATTTCTTTAATTCTTTATGTTGTGATGTGACTGACAACCCCAGAACGACTTCCTCTTGTTTGTGTGTAAACACCTTGATGATCATTTGTATTCTGGTCGCAAATTACAAAAGAGCCACGAGGATGACGACACAGTAAACAGTGCAACAAGAACAAAGGCCGACTTTTTGCTCTGCGGAGCCGGCGTAGCGTGTCGTGGCGATGTTGCCAAGCCGAAAAGACTTTAATCAGGCCATCGGATGCGGAGGCTCTGTTGTGGGAATTTGCTCTAAACAGTTTGATTGACATTCATAGGCTGGTACACCTGAACACAAGCAAGGAGGGAAAAAAAAAAAAAAAAAAAAGATGATGTTAAGCCTCCCTGGAACATCATTATAACCCGCTTGTGTTGTACCGGGAAGCTAATCTTAAGTACACGGCTTCCAGACTGAGACTCATAAATAAGTCTGGTTCAATCTTATGAATCAATTGTGTTGCACTCCCTTACTAATTACTCGCTAACTGCACTTCCTAAGAGCAAAACGCTTTCTAATTAGCAAAAGAGACCTTTTAATTATCCAATTGAAGGAGTGTTGGGAGGTAATAGTGCAATTAAGCTCAGTCGAATAGGTGCAGCGTGGCCTACAGGCAGAAGCTAACGCCGTTACTCCTGACACACAGGCTTTTAAACGTCTATTCGTCCCTGCTTGATGGATCTCTACACCGATAACCGGCTGCTAGAATGAAAAGAGAAGAATCTGTGGTGTTTAAAGTGAATCTAAGAAGGGACTCTCCGGAGACGACTCGAGTCAGCCAAATGTCTGCATGGATGGAAAGGCAGAGGTCAAACCTCTGGCTGTATTGCGAGACTACACGGGGGTGATGTGGGAAAACATGTGTCAAATGAGGGGGAAAAAAATGTCTGACCAGTGACAGTCTGTTTAGGCAGACTGCTGCAATCGAGAGGAGGGTACGACTCCTGTGACACATTCCTCCCCTGTTTATAGTGATCCTGACCCTAGATCAGCTGGGGAGACATTTTTTTTTGGGTTTGTTTTGTTGAAGGAATTTATATATATATATCTACTTCAAGTTATGCAAATACAGTATAGAGTGTATGTGTGAAATGGAGTATAGAGAGAGAGAGAGAGAGAGAGAGAGAGAGAGAGAGAGAGAGAGAGAGAGAGACGAAGACCGGGATGGCGCTCCATATATTAAACTGAACAACACTGTAATGAGAATCAGGGGAAAAATCAGCAGGAGCAGCTTGTCAGCTTTATGCGTCTCTGCTATAGCATAAAGCTGACAGATAACATACAGCCGGTCGGCGTAAAAACACTCCAGGACATGCTGATATTGGATAATAATCAACGACCGCGCACTGTGATGTGGCTCAACACAATGTGGTCAGACTGTTACCACCACGAAGTTGACCATCTTCCAATAACAGCACGTCCTGAAGTGTTTAACTCTTTTTACACCAGGGTCACTTTCCAACTATGCATTTTTTTTATTTTTTTTTTTTATCCATTTATAGTCCTGTTCAGTGTTGTGGAATGTCTCCTAAACAAGATAGAACAGTAAAAGCTATACTCTACGCTGAAAAGAAAGTAAAACAGTTTATCATGTTATTATTAAACTGCAAAGCTCTGAAGCCTATACTGTATACTGTAAGTGCAGGAAAACTTTAGTTTTACTTCAGTTATTCAGCACTGAAGAATCCTTCCAAAAATGCTTTCCAAAAAAAAACTAACCATACAAACATTTATTATTAGTCATTAGTATAGAAACAAGATTGTATTCAAATTAAGGTGTTTAAATGTATCTAAGATTTGCCTTTTAGTTGGAGCAGACAAAAAGGAAAATCGGCGTTGTTGGACCGATCAGAATCGAGAACTCATCAGCACGACACTACTGTTCTGCTGACAGATTGTTAAGAAATCATACTGTCTTCTAAATATGTGAGAATATATAGTGATATTTTGTTACATTGACCACCCTTAATTCCTGGAAGCTGTATTTTAAAAGCTGGAAGTTGTTTATTGGCAAGCCATAGCAACTTTGCATTACAGTTTAAAACATTGGAGCTGAAAGCCATTGAGAAATACCAGAGCGCTCATTTAGATTTATCGTTTGATTGTTAAATGCACTTGGTCTTGGATTACATTTAAAATGCCTGAAACTGATTTGAACTTTAAGGAAATGCTTAAATAAAATGCAAAACATTTGTACTAAAATCTTCAATTCAATAACTAAAGCGTTAAATAATCAACTAATGAAACTAAAATAGTGGGTGGAAATTGGAAATGAGGAAACGCATCACAATTCTTGTGTGTGGCAATTCATTTAAAATCATATTACAATCATTTTGTAAATTAATTTTTTATTTAAATATATGTGCATTTGAGGAGGTGAAACGTCACAGTTCCTCAATTATCCTTCAGGTGGTGTGCTCTAAACTTTGGCAGACAGCACAGTATCCTGTGTGGTCGGAGCTAATTATTTGTGAAGTTTGTTAAGAATTGTAACAAAATCTAAAAGTAATAACGGATCGGGATATTTATAAAATCGTGATATGTATAGGATCGCAATACGGATGAAATCGGAAATCGGTATTATGATATTATGATGATATCGTATCAGGAGGTCCTTGGTGATTCCCATCCCGAGTGGAAATATTGTTAGGTAAACACACAGTTTAAAATCTTTCGCTGTCTGTATGTATATAGAATGCACTTTTATATGCACATTTAATTTATAGAAATTTTTATGCCTTTTTTTTTTTAAAGTACGTATTTTTGACTATACATTTTTAGTCATGTCTTTCAATCTCGTTCGTGTCACACTGATTAATTTTCCAGGAGCTTAGCCAATACATCACGCATTTGCGTTAGGGCTTAGAGCACCTAAGAATAATGGTCAGCACTAAGAACCGTCACGACGCTCTCAGCGTGATGCATGATGTCATTACAGGAGGCGGGTGAGAGCACCGATGTTTTAAAGTGACCGATCTGTGCTGGCTGCGTATCAAGCAGCGACGTAATGCTGTGTAATTTTGACAAAAATTACCTTTGCGCATTGCTTATGGCCTTGACACCAGCCCAGGGATCCATTACTCTGTAGAAAGAGAAAGAGGCATACAAGTTGTTATAACTAAACAATTTGCGAGGAAAAAAAACACACACACACACACACACACATTTAGATTTATGTGAAACATGCAACTGCAGCTGGGATTAGAGCTACTGTTAGACCGAGTAAGAGAAACAAAGAGGCTTTGTTAAATAAAAAAAAAAAAAAAAGCTCTTCGTTTACATGGTAAGCAATTCCAATTGTCTGTGTAAAAATGGACGGTATAATACATAGTCATTAGAAGGCGCAATGGACAACAACATGTCACCTGAGTAACCCTGACCTCAAATCGAACCTGACCCACATCACATCCACCTTCAAAGACAAACATTCACCTAGGAAACGGTTAAACTGCTCAGAGCTGAGTCGCCTAGGTAGGCTTTAAACCTCTCGCAAGCTCTTCTTATCACAGAGTCTGTTTGCATTAAATCTTGTAATGTTCCTGTCAGGAACTGTCACAAATACAAGGTTCTTTAAGCACAGCTCTTATGATCTTTCCAACAGAATTATTTATTCTGCATAGTCTGAATATGTAATTAATGGAAAACGAACTGGATGGATGATTTGATTCCTCATTCATCTTTAACCGAACCTGCCATGGGCAGAGCCAGCCAAATCCTTTGTGACCAGTGAAGCAGGATCGATAGCCGAGGCTTCAGGCAGGGATACGGGGTGCTTCTCATGTGTTTGCGCCATAAGCATCATGCATTCAAATCTTTTCCAATGAATGCATGATGTATGATGTACATTTAAAAAGAAAAATTGCACAGTGATATCATAATGTTCAAACATCGAAACATGATTTAAGCACGGTTTTGCCTGGTTTACGTAAATGCATAAAGTGACCACTGTAAAGTTGTTTTTCTTTTCCGATAACACAAGAGATGCACTCCTTCTGGACCTAATTTTATATCATTAATTAATACGTTTTTTTTTTAGATAAAACAAACAAAAAAAAAAAAGCACTGAAGGAGCAGCTTTGCCTCCGACACTGGAGACTCCTTCCATAAATATTACAGTAAATCATTGTTTCAACATATCAATGATTATACATTAAAAAAAAAATACCCTAGTGCTTAATTTTAATTAATTAAAAAATAAACATGTGATTCATCCTCAGCTGCTGATATAGAAAACCAATCAACCCCTTCTGATGAAACGGATGCGAGAATTCCACAGAGATGAGATCTTTTAAACAGAGACTACACTGGCTCAACATAAGTAATAAACAGGCCACCTTGCCTCATTTCCTTAATCTCTGATCAGCGTGACCCTAAAAACTCTGTGACCTTAAAAACTGCTCACTAATAACCCCATTTAAATCAAATTTCACGGTCGCACTTTTTCATCTCGTGTCTAAAACGGGAAATAATTGACAAAACACAGTAGTTCTGAGAGCTTTCCAGAAGTGGGTGCTGTAGATTGTGGTCACTGGCAAATCAAAGGCATTCACTGAGGGATCTACAACGCAGATGGCTGTTGTAAGAACACTGGCTGTTGTTTGAAGAACAGTGGCCTTTCTTTTCACGTCCTCGATGAGCATCATGTCCATTTCTGATAACGTTTCCTTGGTCGCCGAAGCAAACAGATAAGCTTGTGCGGTAAGCCACACCGATGAGATCGGCCTCGGCTGAGCCTGCTCTCAGACAGGACGGCTCAGATGGGATGACATCACAGGTTCTCACTTCTGGATAAACGTCACTTGGCTTTGACAAGTGTTTTTTTCTTCAAGCATTTGGAAACACAACACAGGATTGCCTTCTTGGGTTAAAGCATAAACCTGCAATATAGCCATTATAGTATGGATTTGTAGAATGAATGGAAAAAATTGCATTTGCAGTTTCCCTCCATGTGTTGAATCACACCATACAGACTTTGAGGTACAGTATGGCTTTCTCAAAAGGGCATGCTAAATGAGTCTGGCTGCTCTTTAGTGGGGCAGCTGCTGTTTGCTGAAAATGGAATGATTCATGAATATGCTGCAGAAGAAGGGATGAGTACAGGCTTAATCGCACTAACAAAGCAAGCACACAAGCACACAAAAACACCCTTATTGTGCATGGATGCTCGGACACACACAGGAATGCTCAGGTAATCTTCTGGTAATGAACTGTGTAGTCAGATGCCTTATAAGATTTTGAGCACAAGGCCGAGCACGGTTTTCTGTTTCTGTACATCATTTTTCATGTGGGTTTCGTCCTCTGGTTTCCTCTGACCTATGCACCAGTTGGTAGATAGGCTACTCTACATTAAGTGTGTCAACATCAGGGTGTGTAAGGTGTTTTGTAAAGAGGCAGGAATCGATAATTCCCGGTATACCCAGGATAGTTTTTGGATCCACCATGCCCGGGGATATAACGCTTTGTGTAGATGAGTGAAAATTAAACTACACCAAGAAACGAGAGATCACAGAGATTTTAAATGAATAAATTAATAAATAAATAATTAGTGGGGGGGGGAAAAGCAATACATTCATTGGTCATGGAATATAAATAAAGAAATGAACTATAAAAAAGTGTAGGTTTGTGTTACGCCAACTTTATAGGAAGATTATTCCATTAGGTATTGGGATATTTTGGTCTGTTCACATGTCATCGGGGTCGAATACTTCGCACCCTGGAGATATATCAGTCATTTCTATGGCAGTTACTTAAGGGGTCATGTTGCCAGCTTGACGCCCGATTGTCATTCACACACTACAGGCAATTTGGGAAACGACAATTAGCCTAATCTGCCTGTTTTTGGACTTTGGGATGGAAAACCAATGAACCGAGAGGAAACCCACCAAGCATGAGGAGACCCCGAGGTGGGAATCGAACCCGGAGCCTCCCTGGAGATGTGATAACCACTAAGCCACCAGGTTATTCAAATAGTTGCCTTCATTTATCTTTTGTATACTGTATGTTGTATGTAAATTGTGTAGTTGTACAAGAGATCTTTAGTATCTTTAATATAAATCTTTTGAGCAAAACTTTTACATTTTAAATGTACGCTTGAGCAAAATGATTCCTTTTAGAAAACTAGAGACATATAGGTATAGTTTTCTATATAAAGAGAGATACAGAGATAAAGCTATTATCATGTATAATAAAAATGTACTAAACAACGTGTCATTTAGAAATGTATGTCTGTTGGTTAAAAATTAAAACAAAAAACAAACATTTATCCCTCAGTGACACTTTGGCTGCAAACAACAACAACAAGACAGACAAAGGTTACTTTAAAACACTTTTGTCTTTACTTTGACCCTCATACATCTACAGTATAAGAGGTTTATTCATTTTCCTTTCTTATCTTTTATTTTTGTTCATCATTTCATTTACATTTATCCCCGTCGAAGCTTCCAGCACAGCCGTTATTACCTGGAAGTGGGTCGGCGCGTGAGCGATGCGCGCGCTGTGAAGGCTGAGGCACCTGGCGGCGCACCTTGCGCGGAAAATGCCCGCGAGAGCCGAGGACGCGTCCTGTTTCCTCGCCGGCGCAACTCCGCAAACCAGCGCCAACATAATCCCAACCGGCACGGCGGCTCCCATCGTGCGCATCTCTCAGAGCGGGAAGGAAGGGGGCAGGTTCGGAAATAAACAGGGCGGCTCTTTACTCTACTTTGCGCGCTACGTCTGTCCGCACACCGCGACCGCGAAAGTGTATTTGAGCGAGAACGACGGACGAAGCGAGACTAAGAAAACTTCAATCAGAGAGAGAGAGAGAGAGAGAGAGAGAGAGAGGGGAGGGGCGGAGCCAAAAGCGAGGGAAACTCTGACAGGCGATTGGCGGAGACGCGCGCGCCGGGGGAGACGCGCGCGCTCTCAGGTGCCGCTTGGAGCTGATCAGGAAAAAAATATACACCAAAGTTAGTGTAGGAAATGATATGAAGAAGGTTTGAGAGGGTTATTGACCTGGGTATGATTTTTTTGATTGTAATTGCTTTATATAGTTATAAAACCTAATAAATATGTATGTAATGGAAATGGACATGTGTGGGAATTGACTTATAATGAAGAAATATTGTATAATTCTTAACTTTTATTATTATTTAAATCATAGACCAATATGTTATTGCTCAGGCTCCCTTCTATCCCAATCCAATCCTGCACATCCCTTGCACACATCCCTAAAACACCAACTTCACTTCATTTGTCTCACTATCGCTCCGCAACTTGTGGTGTAAAAAAAAAAAGCAATATGATTGCTGCCCTCTTTTGGTGACACAGATGATAGCACACACCTCTGATAACAATGTTAATGATATTACTCATGAACTCCCTGGCATGAGGTAAGAAAAGTTAAGAAAAGTCCAAATACAGTCCAAAATCCAAGTTCAAGATGGCTTTCCTGAACACAATGTGTGTGTGTGTTTTAAATGTGTGGTATGGGGTATGGGGAATTGTTTATTTGAGCTGTTAAAAGCCTAAGTGCCTGTGGTAAGCAACGCTGCCAACCAATGCACGCATTTTCCATTGAGCCTCAGCTGTGGTGCTGAAATACATCTCTCTCTCTCTCTCTCTCTCTCTCTCTCTCTCTGTGTGTCTCTCTCTCTCTCTCTCTCTCTCTCTCTCTGTGTCAGACAGAAACCCAAACAGCTTCCCTGGCCAAATCCCAAACTCTGAGCCTTGACTCGAAGAAGGCAGTCAGGAAGCATCCAGGGAACCCCACAACTATTAACATCTTTTTGCCGGTAGCTTAAAAACAACAACTGGTTTTATGTGCAGAGTAATTAAAACAACCACTACCATACGGCACGGGATTTCTCTTGATGGCCTGGCACCGTGCCCTCGCCCAAGGAATGGAGCGAAACATGACGTGTAGGAAACACCGCACGAAATACTACACGATTCTCACTCCGGCATGCAAGCTGGCGTAATGGATTTGCGCCCGGCGAAGAGAGAGACCCCAGGGTGTTAACGAGATGTGCCGTTTTTACGAAGTAGCCGAGCATCCTGGTGGCTGCAGCAGCTGTTCCGTCATCGATTTATTATGTTATTTATACAGGTGGTGAATGTTGAATGTCCTCCCTCCATCAGGCCAAGGTGAAATCACACTTCAGTAATCATCAGCAGCTGATGGTCCAAACAACCTCAGCGTTAAAGGAGAAATCCACTCTGAGTGGCGCGTCCGATAATATTTATAAATATTATTGTCTTCAGTGGCATTTGATATTGATTTGATTTTGCAATAAATTTATATGTTAACATCGACGACACAGTGGCTTAGTGGTTAACACTGTCGCTTTACACCTCCAAGGTCTGGGTTTGATTCCTGACTCTTGTCTGTGTGCATGGAGTTTGTATGTTGCTTGGTGTGTTTCCGCTGGGTACTTTGGTTTCCTCCCATAGTCTAAAACATACAGTTTAGGATAACTGCCATTCCCAAATTGCCCAAAGTGTGCGTGTGTGTGCCGTGCAATTTATTTGCCCCCCTCCAGGGTGTACACCATTCCCTGCCCAAAGTCTTCTGGGATAGCTTTCAGATCCCTGTGACTTTGTAAAAGATAAGCAGTATAGAAGATGAATGAATGAATGAATGAATGAATGAATGAAATAATTAATTATGTTAACATTCGTTCTCACTCAACCATTTTCTATACCGCTAATCCTGCACTCTGTGGCGTGGGACCTGGAGCCTATCCCAGGGCACAAGGCTGGATACACCCTGGACGGGGTACCAGGCCAGTGCAGGGCGTAAGCATTAGCTCTCACAGATTGGAAATGGCAATTATCTCAATCTGCATGTCTTTGGATTATGGAAGAGGAAACCCACCAACCATCATTGTACAGGGCTACAGTATTAACTCACTACACCAAAAGTTCATTACCCATTATGCCCTTTAAGTATCTACAGATAGCAGTTCCTTTGGTACTTGATTTCTACCTGAATAGAGGACTTCTGCAGAACTTTAGTCCATTAGTTTGTTCAGCACTTTAACCTCCTTATATGTACTGTACATTCTCTTAACATAACCTTCTTTGTTAATACAGCCATTAACATCAACAAATTTATCATCTTATAGATCACTAAAATGATTAAGAGTCTATTTTTGTATCTCAGTGCTACTCTTCTGTGTAGATGCATTCGAAAATGTTTAGTCTATTTTGCTGGCTTCAATACTTCTCTGAATTTATATCATTGACCATTTTTGGAAATGGTGAGTGGGAAAACAAGCCATTGTTAACAACAAAGCCTGACCTTTATCCATTATGTTTGAGATTTTTTAATGGAAATATAATTGCACTGGCAATTTCTTCTTTGGATGAGTAAGAGGAGACAAGTCCGCACTTCACACAGCAAACACAAAAGAAAAACATGAAAAACATGAAAATACAGCATCAATCACCAACCTGGGAACATGAATTTTAAAAAAAGTAAATACAAAATGTATTTAAGTTTTTTAATGATGATTTAATTTATAAAGGACAAAAGCTGTCCAAACCTGCTTGGCCCTCACATCATGCCAGTTCAATGTAATTGACATGTATCAGTCTGGAAGGGTTACAAAGGCATTTCTAAGGCTTTGCGACTCCACCGAACCACAGTGAGAGTCATTATTCACAAATTGAAAAACTTGGAACAGGGGTGAAGCTTTCCAGGATTGGCTGGCCAGCCTCTTGTGTGCTCTTGCTACAAGAGCACAAGGACGAATCATCCACGAGCTCATAAAAGAACCCAGAACAACTTCTAAAGAACTGCAGGCCTCACGTGCCTCAGTTAAGTTCACTGTTCATGATGCAACTATAAGAAAGAAAGAGTTCAAGGTGAAAGCCACTGCGGAACAAAAAAGAACACAAAGGCTCATCTCAAGTTTGCCAATAAAAATCTTGATTATCCCAAAGACTTTTGAACAAATATTCTGTAGATGGATGAGACAAAAAATACTTTTTGAAAGGTGTGTGTCCTATAACATCTTAAAACAAATTAAACTGAAACAAATACTTTTTCATGGCACCGTGTACTCATTCAAGCAATGATCTAGTCAGCCAACTGTGTGGTAGTGGTGTGGCACGGCATCAAATCAAGCAGGTACAGACCAGAAACTTTGTTAGAAACTTGCTAAAGAAAACCATCAGAATGAGGAAAAAATGGGATCTCAGTAGTGGTATATAGTTTTTAGTCCAAGAAAGACTGGTTTGAATGTTTCTATTGCTGCCAATTTTATGGGACTTTCATGCATAACATTCGCTAGAATTGTGCAATAAAGAAATGACATTCACTTCTGCTGATAGAAATGCCCCATTGAAAAAAAGAAGTCAATAGAATATGGCCAAACTGGTTCATGCTGTTCAATTGGGGTGAGCAGAAAAGCATCTCATAATGTCCAACAGCATGTTGACCATGTTAGGTTCCACTTCTGTCAGCCAAGAATAGAAGGCTGAAACTGCTGTGAGGCCAGGCTCACCAAAACCGGACAGCTGAAGACTGGAATAATGGCCAGTTGTAGCCTGTTCCGATCAATCTTGGTTTCTGCTCGGGGTCACAGACGGCAGAGTCAGACTTTGGCACCAACACCATGACTTCATGGACCAAACACTTACTTGGACTGTATCAACAGTTCGGGCTGGCAGAGGTGGTGTCACGGTGTGGGGAATGTTTTCTTGACACACCTTGGCCCCATTAATACCAATCAGTTATTGGTTGAATGCCACAGTATTGCTGCTACCCATGTAGTCTCTTTCATGTCTCTATCAATTTACCATCTTCTAATGGCTACTTTGGCCTTTCCACTCACCGGATCAGGAAGCAAACACCATTGAGATGTGGTAAGTAAGAGGAGCTGTACTTCAAAATAATATTACTCAAGTAGAAGTAAAAAGTGGTCATCCAGAATATTACTCAAGTAAGAGTAAAAAAGTATATGGTGAAAAGATACTCAAGTACTGAGTAACTGAGGAACTGTTTTAATCGCAATGTCTGATTTATTTTAAAACATGTTTTTATAAATTGTAATAATTATATATGAGTACACACACACACACACACACACACACACACACACACACACACACACACACACACACACACACACATATAGCAGTATTAAGCTTTTATTTTGCAAGTGAAACATGCTTTGTATATGATGCCAGGGATGCATCATATTTTTCAGGATGCATAAAATTGTACATGAGTGGCGATTAATTCTGTACTGAAATATACTGATATATTCATAGACTGTTAAAGTAACATGATATGTAAAATTAAAGTTAACATATGGTTAGCAGCATGGCTTTATGGGCGTTCCGCAAAATTACTGAAAGATGTGTAAACTTTTGTTTTCGCATGTGCGAGTGAGTGTATGTAGGACGGATTCACAGGTAGGATGAATTTATAGAACACTAAAGTTTTTTTCCTCACTATGCCGCCTGACCTGATTGGTCAAACTGGGTCATGTGATTAGTGTTGCTGCATCTGATTGGTGAAACAGTCATGAGGTAGATCTACCGGCTGCATGTTTACAATAAATGGTTAGAAAAATAACAATTTTGGGCGAATGTAGCAGAGTAAGAGTAGTGTTTCTTCTTCACAAATCTACTCAAGTAAAAGTAAAAAATATAGTCCAGTAAAACTCCTCATATATGTAATTCTTCTGAATTTCAAAGAGATGTTCCCAATATCTTGTGGAATCCATGCCATGAAGAATTGACGCTGGTTTAAGAGCAAAGGGCGGCCCTGTCTAGTCTTACGATGTATGGCGTTCTTAAGAAAAGTGTATAATGCATATAGTGCTAAAAATATTACATAAAAATAAAAATCCATGCAAGTGGGAATTGTAGTGAAATATGGCTACACCAGTGAACAGTTGTACTGAACAGCGGCTTTTGGTGGTCCAACTTCAGGAGGTGAAATGCCATTCTTTAAAATGTCAAATGTGTGTTTTTCTTGCACATAAAAATAACTGACTGTGACTGACTAATGGTGTGTACAGCTGTGAATGTGTTTCAGGGTGTCGAGGAAACACAGAGGCAGTGTGAGGTCTCGTTGTTTCCTGTGGATCGGCATTCGGCTTTCCCCGTGTGCCCCTCCTGCTTCTCGGGGAAATGCCTGTGCTTGTAAAGAATAAAGTTCCGGGGGATCCTCGAGAGTTTATTTGAGCCACAGGGGGAAGAAAACACGAGGTGGTCCCCTACGTCAGCCATTACCATGAGAGTTTCCACTGACAACTCAGGTTTACCTGTGTAAACAGCTATAAAGTGTTATTTTTGGAAAAACCGTGAGATCACTTGTGGTATGTTGATCAGCCAAAAGTATGAAATTGTGTTTTTGGAATAAATGGCATCATGGAAGCCCAACCCTGCCCCTGCAGGGTGGTGATTAGTTCCAGCCCTATTTTAACACACCAAAACCACGCAATCTAAGACTTTATTAGCTTCTGAATAAAACGTCACTTAGTATAGAGATGGAAATATTACAAATTGAGGTAAAAAAAAAAAGGCATTCATATGATCTGTCAAATTTTCTTTAAATATATGTAATATGGTTAATACCTGAAACGTTTCCAAATGCATATTTCAAAGAACAAAACAACAACAACAAAAAATTAGAAAAAATTCACTTCAGATTTTCGAGGGCTGCAATTCAAATTAGGGTCGTTGGCGCCATCTGGTGGAACTGAAGGCTATTACGGAGACTTAACATTTTATCTGTTTTAGCCATTATATATATATATATATATATATATATATATATATATATATATATATATATATATATATATATATATATATATATATATATATATATATATATATATATATAGATAATGGTCTCCTTAGACTGTTGTTTGAGGAAATTCCACAGAGATCTGCTTTATTAGTAATAACACTACTAGCAGTAAACTAAAAGAAATTAGAAATGTATCTACAAAAGAGTTACAAATGAAAAAAAAAAGATTACGGCTTATTTCTGCATCTCCAGTCACACAATCACACCCCTCTCTGATTCACTGTGTGGTTCAGCCCATCCTACCTAGCAAAGAGTGTCGCTGCTGAGTACAGGTGTTGAACTGTGAAAGCAGATATGTCATCGAGTTCAACAAAGAAGCAGAGAAGTCCGGTCATCAGAAACGACAAACAAAATCTTCTGCCGTGAAGCTTCTTGTATTATTTTTTTAAAATTCATTTTAAAAGCTTGCGTTATGTTTTTGCGCGTGTATTATGCGTGACGCAGCGCGTGACGCAGCCCGCTTCCGGATGCAAGCCGCCAGTAAACACCGACGAAAGCGCTTACGTCACGCACAACGTGGAAGGAGACGCAAACAGCGGTGTATTGATTTGAGGGCGCGTTCTGTTGCGGGCTGCAAAATGGAAGGGGGTGATGAAAAAACTTTTATAAATGAAAAATGTTTTCAGTAGCAGGAAACATTGCTTTAAAGCGCAGGACAAGCCTCAGTTCGGAGCATGTTGACATACTTACCTTACTTCATTACAATCACACTCTCCTTTAAAGACTAGTGTGCACACACACACGTCCAAGAGAGAGACATTTATATTCTGATGACTATATTGAATTAAAACACAATGTATGGACTCTCGTTCCTGTCCATGGATTTTTCCATTCTAAATGTCATCACAAAGCATTCCAATAAGAAGTCAGTAAAGGCTTATGTTATGCCTGAGCTGTAGATTTTGAAATTGTTAGTTCTGAAAGTTAAGTTAGTGTTTTTATATAATTATTTATTTTAATGTGTGTCTTAGTTTTTTTTGATACTTAAAGTCATTTGAAATACCTTTTTTTTGTTTTAGTTTTTGCATCTGAGAAAAGGCTTTAAAATAAGAATGTATGGCACTGTAATGCATTTAATTCATCTCAGTCAATTTTAAGCTCTTCCTTATATTGTGAATAATGACAATGTTTCTTTTTTGATAAAAAGAAAACCAATTAATCTTTCTCTTATATATACTGCTAAAAAAAAATAAAGGGAACACTTAGTCCCAGTTTGACTTGAACGCCTCTCATATGTATATGCAAGTTCAAGTCAAACCGGGACTAAGAGTTCCCTTTATTTTTTTTGAGCAGTATATTTTATATTGCTATTTAATTAAGCAAAAATACATTTTATCTGATTACTCGATTAATCAATAAAATTTTTGGTAGAATACTCGATTACCAAAATATTCGATAGCTACAGCCCTAGTTACGTTTTTCACCAATGAAAATTAAATACGTAATTTTTGTCCAGATATACAGTAGATCTTGAATTTGTAGCAAATATGCCAGCATTATCTTATTGGCTAACTTTGCTAGCAGACTTTAAGTACTACTACCATGTAAGATAGCAGATAACTATTTCACTAATAATGAGACAAAAGTAATAGGTCAGTACTATTATATTACAGACAAAAACTTTGAATAGCTAGGTTGGCTTGTTTGTTTTGTGCGGAATGGGTGTGGTAGGGGGGGCTCAACCGCATATTTTGTCATAGGGCCCAAAATGGCTAGCGGCGCCCCTGGTACCATCTAAAACAGAGGTACTCAAACTTTGTCCAGCCAGAGCTCTCTTCTAGGATAAAAGAATTCCAAGAATCCTCATATGATCACAGCATGAATATGAATTTAAGTCTTTTTCAATTCATATAAGACAAATTAAATGTTAAACCAAACTGCAGAAGCCCTTCATGCAAACAATTATTTCCGATCGCTTCAAAATTTCTTTGTAAACTGGATGCACTTACTGACATCTAGTGGTCAAAATCATGTATAACCCATACTTGCATCTACTATTTATTTATTTATTTATTTATTGTCTTAGCTGTTCATTTGCTGGATTCAATATACCTTATCAAAAACAAACTAACACACAAAGAAAAGCTAAAACACTACCTGAGCTTTCAACAAGAAAAGTGGAATTTATATTAATTTAAACAGCTTCCATAATAATTTTATTGAACTTTCAGCCTTAAATCACACGGGAATTGACTTGTAGTTGCTATTTCTATTTGATATTACTTAAAAGAGAACATGCTCTGTGTTGAGTCTGATTCCTCTTTGTTATGTCAAAAATATTTTCCTCGCCACTGTCGGCCCCATCTTGCTTATTGAAACAAATTGATAAATTATAATTTAAACATTTTCCCTTAGATTTTTCCAATATATGTCCATATTTTATATTCTGTAAAGCTGTGACAGTGACCATTGTTAAAAGTACTATACCAATAAAATTGAATTAAATTAAATTATTTCATATCTTAATTCTTGGTATTTGTAATTAAACAGCATGTCACTGCAGTTTTATAACCTCTTGCCCTTTTCATTCTCCAAACAAGGAAATGACCCTCTGTCAGCAACATCTACCAAAAATATAATTAATTTCCCCTTGTCTTAAAACTATTTAATTTTCAGTTTTGGACTGCTATTTTAATATGTACAAAATTATAAAAGTTTATTATTCTGATGTTTATTATTCTGTCCTACAGATCATAAATGCAGTTTGATTAAATGACTCATTACAAGAGAAAACCTCAACATTTTAAATACAGTAAAGTATATTATATATCTTTTCTGCATAAGAGATACAACATAGGAAGTGCACTAGAGCTACTGTACATACATTTAACATGTTAGTTAATTAGCAAAGTATGCCTGTTAAATTTACACTAAATAAAAAGATTTAATAAAAACAGATACTGTAAATATAGACACCATTAATAAGCTCCTCAGATCTGTTATCCTTCAAATGTGAAAATCATCCCCTGTTAGATGGGAAATAGGTCAGATTTGAGAGTATGATGTTAAAAAAAAAGATTTTCACAAAACACACACACACACACACACACACACACACACACACACACACACACACACACACACACACACACACACACACACACACACACAGTCCTGCACAGCATTATACGTAGTTCAACCACCGCTGGTTAAGATGTGTTCTTAGCCTTCTAAAAAAAAAAGAAGAGAAAAATCCAACCTTTAATTGATGTACAGTTATTCAGTGGGAAAAAAGTCCCACATTATATACACACAGTATATATATTTTATATATATGTATATATATATATTTTTTTTGTGCCCAATTAGTAATTAGTGGCGCCCCTGGTGTTAATATTTTATCTCCTCCTATATCATTTCACAAGATTGGAGAATACAGATAGAGGGACCTTTGACGATTCCTTTCTGCACAATCTTTCCTCTCTTATGCACTCTCCACTTCAGCTCATCCCACAGGTTTTCGATTGGGTTGAGGTCTGGGGACTGAGATAGTCATGAGAGGAGCTTGATTTTGTGTCTGCTGAACCATTTTTGTGCAGATTTCGGCACATGTTTTTGGGTCATTATCCTGCTGAAAGACCCAGTGACAACCCACCTTCAGCTTTATGACAGAGGCCATGAGGTTTTGATTTATAATGGTATTTCAGGGAGTTCATGATGCCATGAACCCTAACAAGGTTCCCAGGGCCTTTGGAAGACAAACAGGCCCACAGCATCACAGATCATCCACCATACTTCTCAGTGGGCATGGGGAGCTTTTCTGCATACTCAAATTTTGTGTTTGCTAAAAAGCTCTATCTCACTCTCATCTGACCACAACGCATGGTCCCATTTGAAGTCCGAGCATACTTCAGACGTTTATGTTTGTGGTTGTAGGTGAGAAAATGCTTTTTCCTTGCATGCCTACCAGCTTCATGGTATATAGATAGTGTCTGATGGTTGTTATGGAGACTTTGTGACCCCAAGATGCCACTTTTTGATGCAGTTCTCTAACAGTGAGCTTTGGAGATTTTTTTTAACTTTTCTTCCCATACTCCTCAATGGGCGTTGTGGCAAGATAAACTTGGGTCCACGTCCAGCCTTTAGTTTGTCACTGTTCCAGTTGTTTTAACTTCTTAATGTTCCCTCTGGCTGTAGATATGGGTAGATATTAATTTGAGTTAAATGAAAAAAAAAAAGATTTTTCTTCAATTTTCAATGTGAGATTATGCTTCTGCAAAAAAAGAAAAAAAGAAAAATAATTTATTAGAAGCCTAAGAACAGATCTTAACCAGGGGTGCCAATAATTGTAAGCAGGGCTGTATGTCCATACATATATCAGTGTATAGTAGCACCCACTCATAAAGCAGGTCACACTTAAAGTGCGTCATATAATGCATGTACACACGTGGACAAAATTGTTGATACCCTTCGGTCAATGAAAGAAAAACTCACAGTGGTCACAGAAATAATTTTAATCTGACAAAAGTAATAATAAATCAGAATTCTATGAATGTTAACCAATGAAAGTCGCTTTGCTTTTCAACCATGCTTCAACACAATTAGTTAAAAAAATAAACTGTGTGTATATATAGTAAATGAAATATGATAGAAATATGATAGAAATGTGATGTAGTGCAGTCCAGAATGAAGTGTCCAGTTATTATCAGGATAATGTGCAAGGCTGCAGTTCAAGTTCACAGTGTGCAAAATGTGCAAGTGTGCAAATGTTCCATGTGTAAACGAATTGTGCGTCCTGGTAAAAAGTAAAAGTTAAAAAGTTTGCAGTCCTGAGGTGTGCAAAATGTGCAAGTGTGTGAGTGTAGGTCCTATATGGTGTTGTGGTTGAGAGCTCGTATAGCCTGCGAGAAGAAGCTCCTCCTCAGTCTACCTGTGTTGGCCTTCAGGGAGTGGAAGCGCTTTCCTGACAGAGAGAACAGTTCATTGCTGGGATGACTGAGGTCTTTCACTATCTTCCTGGCCTTGGTCCAGCACCACTTGTTGTAGATCGTCTGAAGGTCAGGGAGCTTGGTACAGATGATACATTCAGCTGAACGAACCACCCTCTGTAGGGCTCGCCTGTCCTGCATTGTGCTGTTCCCGAACCAGGTTGAGATGTTTCCCGTCAGGATGCTCTCTGTGGTGCAGGAGTAGAAGTTCCCAAGCACCTTAGAGGGCAGTCTAAAGTCTCTCAGGTGTCTGAGGTGGTAGAGACGCTGCTGGGCCTTTTTCACCACGGTGTTGATGTGACAGGACCATGACAGATCTGCGTGATGTGAACACCAAGGTATCAGAAGCTGTCCACTCTCTCCACTGGTCTCTCGTTGATTGTGGGGGTCTGGTAGTTCCTCTCCTGCTTAGTACTAAAGTCCACTATCAACTCCTTTGTCTTACTAACGTTCAGGAGGAGATTGTTCCTCTGGCACCAGCTCTCCAGATTTCCAATCTCCTCGAGGTAGGCCGTCTCATCGTTGTCAGAGATCAGGCCCACCACGACCGTGTCATCAGCAAACTTAATGATGGTGGTGGAATTCATAGGGGCTACGCAGTCATAGGTGTACAAAGAGTACAGCAGGGGGCTCAGAACACAACCCTGGGGGGCTCCATTGCTGAAAGTGTGGGAGGCTGAGACATGGCCGCCCATCCTTACTGCCTGTGGTCTGCTAGTTAGGAAGTTGGAGATACACTGACACAGAGATGAGCTGAGTCCCAGGTGCTCCAGCTTTGTGGTGAGCGTGGAGGGAATTATGGTATTAAAATCTGAGCTGTAGTCGACAAAGAGCATTTTAACATAATTCATCCTTCTAGTGTCCAGGTGAGTGAGTGATGTGTCTAGTAGATGAGAGACGGCATCATCTGTAGAGCGGTTCGGGCGATATGCAAATTGCAGTGGATCCAGTGTGTCTGCTAGTGAAGAAATGATGAAGTCTCTGACCAGCTGTTCAAAGCACTTCATCACCACTGATGTGAGGGCTACAGGTCGATAGTCATTGAGGGAAGCAGGATGGGATTTATTCTGAACAGGAACAATGATGGACTCCTTAAAGCATGTAGGAATCACCGACTGAGATAAAGAGATGTTGAATATCTTTGTGAACACAGGTGCTAGCTGGTCTGCGCAGGCTCTGAGGACTCTACCGGAGATGCCATCTGGTCCTGCTGCTTTTCTGGTGTTCACTTTCTTGAAGGCTCTCCTCACGTCATGCTCGGAGATAAACGCATTTCCGGTGCTGGCAGTGACTTCCTGTCTGCAGCCGTTAGCGCCGCTAGCATTAGCATCGCTAGCGTCTTTAGCTGCAGACTCGAAGCAGGGCATAGAATGTGTTCAGCTTGTCTGCCAGAGTCATGTCCACGTTTGACATACCGGATGTTGGTGCTTTATAGTCCGTCATTGTTCTTAGTCCCTGCCACAGGCTCCTAGAGTCACTCTGTTGGAGCTGTGACTCTAGTTTCCTCCCATAGCGCTGCTTCGCCTCTTTCACCACTTTCTGGACGTTATATGACGCAGCCTTGTAACGGTCTTGTGGGGTCAGCGGTAGCTCAGTGGTTAAGGCATTGGACTACGGATCGGAAGGTCCCAAGTTCAAGTCCCATTTCCACCAAGTTGTCCCTGTTGGGCCCTTGAGTAAGGCCCTTAACCCCAACTGCTCAGATGTATAATAAGATAAAAAATGTAAGTCGCTCTGGATAAGGTCGTCTGCCAAATGCTTAGATGTAGATGTATGTAGATGTAGGTCTATGTCCCCCGACGCAAGTCCCACATTGTAGGCAGCGGTGCGAGATCTCAGAGCGTCGCGGATGGTTTTATCCAGCCACGGCTTCTGATTGGGAAATGTTCTGGTGGTCATTTTAGTTTCCCAATGAACCTCACAACCGCTTCCGTAAACACGTTGACGTCATCAGAGCTGTTTCGGAACATGTTCCAGTCTGCGTTATCAAGTGCGTCCTGTAGCGCGGCCACCGATTGGTCCGTCCAGCGCGCGACCTCCCTCTGAACCGGAACTTCTTGTTTAAGCCTTTGTTTATATTTTGGCATGAGGAAGATGGTGGCGTGGTTGGATTTCCCAAATGGGGGACGAGATTGTACCTGATTGTCCTTGATTGTAGTGTAACAATGGTCCAGTGTCCTTTCACCCCTGGTGGTGCAGGTGATATGCTGATAAAAGTTTGGCGCTGTGCGTTTGAGGTTGGCGTTGTTAAAGTCCTCCGCCACAATAAGCGCAGCGTCCTGGTGTTGTGTGTGATGCTGTGCGAGTGCCTCATGCAACTCACATAAGGCAGTGTCCGTGTCCGCTTTTGGTGGAATATAAACGGCGCTGATTATGACTGATGTAAACTCCAGAGGAAGATAAAAAGGACGACATTTGATGGACAATAGTTCCAGGTCGGGTGTGCAGGAGCGTGCGAGAGGAACAACATGCTGCTGCACCAGCTGCTGTTCACCATTAAACACACGCCGCCTCCCCTTGTCTTCCCAGAGTCCAGTGTCCTGTCCAAGCGGTGAACCGAGAACTCGGCCGGCTGGATAGCGTGGTCCAGCACCGCTGGGTTCAGCCATGTCTTGGTGAAGCAGAAGAGATTGCCGTCCCGAATGTCTCTCTGGAATTTTATCCTGGCCCTGAGGTCATCCAGCTTGTTCTTCAGTGACTGGACATTGGAGAGCAGGATGCTAGGCAGAGGTGTGCGGTGTACACGAGCTCTCAGCCTGTTCCTGACGCCGGTTCGTTTCCCTCGGGGCCGCCGCTTTGCATTGCGTCCTTTGTTTTCCCTCAGGATCTCACTCGGCCAGCTCGGATCCGGAGTTAAAAACGTCGAATTGTGAGTACATTGTAAACCAATAGAAACAAGAGTATCTCTATCGTACCTAATGCACTCAATGGTGATGAATTTGCCGGTTTAAAGTTGCTGAAAATTAACTTAAAAGACAAAAAAAAAGTAGAAGAGGTCGGAGCCGTCGCGACGGCAGCCGACCTCACCCGCGCCATCCTGGCGCCAAGTGCACAGCAAGAGGCACTGCTGGGATTAGACAGGTGCTTTAACCAACTAAGCCACAGCGCCAGAGAGATTATCAATAGGAAATAATTATTTTCGCAGGGGCAGTTATGGAATAGACTTCCCTTAATGTTCAGTACTCAAACACAGTCTCAGTGTTTAAGTCTAGGCTAAAAACCTATTTATTTAGCAAAGCATTTTTCAAATAGATTTGCCCTATTTGAAGGAGCAGATCTGGGGGAGTCATGCAGTATTATGGTGAAGTGGTATGTTTAGATGCTGTCTTCACCACTCTCACGGACCACTCAGGTTTCTCCATTGCTCTGTTTCTGTGTTTGATCTTGCCTGTTTTCTGGATTTCGTCTTGTGTCCTTTGGATTATCTCTTACTTTGAATTTGCCTACATGTATGACCCGGCCTGCTCAATGATTTTAGTCTCAGACCGCGTTTCTGGATTTCACTGCCTTTGCATGAACCTTTTTCTTTATGTAACTGTGACCATTCCTAATTGTTTACTCTCCTTCTCTTCTCTTCTCTTCTCTTCTCTTCTCTTCTCTCTCCTCCTCATTCTACCAATGCCGCTCCAGACCCCCTCGTCCCCTCTAGATCTGTCTAACCCATTCCAGTGCCCCACTTCTGGTTGGAGATCTCGTCTCATGGAGTCCTGTGTGGCAGTTACGGTTCTAAATGTGTGTTCCCCCCGCCCAATCCTGCTATCCGTTATCACCCAAATAAGGATGGGTTTCCTGTTGAGTGTGGTTTCTCTCAAGGCTTCTTCCTATTGCCATCTCAGGGAGATTTTCCTTGTCGTCTTTACTTGTGATGTGCAAATTATTAGAATTATAATCTGCATTATTATTGCATAAACTATGGAGTGTGCAGTGTTATATTATATAATATCATATTTTGTAGCAGTATCATTTAGTGTCTTGATCTGTCAGATTTTGCTGGTGTGTTTATATTGTGGGAATTAATTACACAATATAATTGTATATATTATTTTAAATTCCATTACTTTTATTTTATTTTGTATTTATTTTTTACATATGGCTACATCTGCAAATTAATGGTAATAGTAAACTGTATGTGTGTAATGTAGTGGTGCCAGGGAGCAGATCAATGGTGCAATCGTATGGTCGGTGGGCGGGGATGGCGCAAAACTTGCTGAATGCCGCCCTGAGGTCGTGGTATTCTAAAGGGATGTGAGTGCAATCCGGTAGCTCTTTCTTGGAGGTAGGACTGTAGCATGATGTGGTGGCAGATCGTAAGCAGATTGTGGAGCATGATGGGCTCCAGGCTACAATAGAATTCGTGGCCCGATCTGTGGGTTGTGACGGGTTAACCAGGGGAGGTCGATGCTTCCAGTACAAGGGTAGGGGGCATCCTGTCCCAGAGATCTACACACGACAATAAACTTCACCCATGCTCCTTCTTCTCTCACCGTGTAACACCTGCTGAGATGAACTATGGCATCGGTGACCGAGAGCTTTTAGCCATTAAGCTTGCCTTTCCATTCCTGGTCTGGACTGATCACAAGAACCTGGAATACCTCAGGAGCGCCAAGAGGCTCAACTCTCGCCAAGCTCGGTGGTCACTCTACTTCACCAGGTTCAACCTCACCCTCTCATACCGCCCGAGATCAAAGAACTCCAAGCCTGATGCTCTTTCTCAACCACTCACGACACCCCCACCAATGACACAATCATCCCCTCCTCCTGCCTGCTTGCCGCAGCCAAACTGGATATCCCCTCTCCAATGAACCTGGCCCCAGTAATGTTCCTCCTAACCGACTTTTTGTTCCTCACAATCTATGCTCTCAGGTCCTGGAATGGCAATTGTATCAGATATAAGCACGCCAATACAGCCCTAGCAGGTCTCCTCAGACCCTTACCCCTCCCACACTGCCGTTGGTCCGACATCGCTCTGGACTTTGTCACAGGGCTACCCTCTTCCAACGGCCACACCTGGATCATGACTGTTATAGACTGGTTCTCCAAAGCGGCTCACTTTATTCCACTGGCACAAACTCCTGTCTGCCAAAGAAACCGCAGAACTCATGATCAACTATGTCTTCAAGCTCTATGGTCTCCCAAAGGACATTGTTTCGGACCAGGGACCACAGTTCACCTCCAAATTCTGGAAGGCCTTTTGCAAATTAATTGGGGCCACTCCGAGTCTGTCCTCAGGGTTCTACCCTCAGTCAAATGGTCAGACCGAGAGGAAGAACCAATCCCTCAAGGCCGCCCTGAGGTGCATGACTTCCCGGGATGCTACCTTATGGAGCAGGTTCTTACCCTGGGTAGACTACGCCCACAACTCCCAGGTATCATCATCTACTGGTTTGTCCCCTTTCCACTGCTGCCTGGGATATCAACCACCCTTGTTTCCATCTCAGGAGGATGAGGTCTTTTATTTGACGCTGCAGAAGGACATGGCTGCAAGCAAGGAGGACACTGTTACAGGTCGGCAGAAGGTACAAGAGACAGGCCACCAGGAAGAGGCATCTAGTACCTGGTTGACTGGGAGGGCTATGGACCTGAGAAGAGAAGCTGGATCCCCGCCAAGTTTGTGCTAGACCGCAAGTTAATATCTTACTTTCATAAATGCTTCCGTGAGGCTCCTCGCCCTAACGTCCAGAGGCATTCGTAAAGGGGGTGTAACTGTCATGATCACTTTCCCCATGTGCCCATGTGTCCTTTCCCATGCCCCCGTTTCGCCTTGTCTACACACCGGTTTCTCATCCTCCGCAGATTACTCCAGCATTTAAGCACATACTGTGCACGTTTAAATCGCTAGATTATTGAGTGTTTTTTGCTTTGATTTTCTCGCGCTTTGTTTCCTCGCCTTCACGTTGCCAAGTTCATTTCGTTTTCTCGCCTCTTGCTTTGGATTGTCGCTTCGCTGTTTGATTTCGCGGCTTTGATCTCCCACTTCCTCGTTTTTGACTACGGCTTTTGTTTAAAGTTTTTTGGATAGTCGCCTTGCTGCTTGATTTCCCGGTTACCGACTTAATGCTCCCCATTTTGACTACGGCTCTCGATTTGCACTTTTGCTTAGACGTTACGCTGTTTGATCTTCCAGCTGTTGACTCGCACTTTCGCTTTCCGACCACACTTCCGTTTAACGTTGCGATTATACATCTGCACATCTACACGTATAAAAAGTGATCTTCAGGAGAAAAGAAAAGTCCAATTAAAAGAAAAGAAAGATCAATTGATGAGAAAGATCAATTCAGTCTCATGAAAAAAACATGAGCAGCAAAATTTTGTCATGGGTGGATATGTGATTTCTAATCACTACTTTAATTTTTATCTACTCTCATTGTTTATGCAATTCTTTATGTGGGATCTTATTTACCTATTATTTGCTTTGTAGCTGATGTAAACCAAAATATACCAAAAGCATATGCATCTTCCTTTTGTGTTGTGCCAATATTTAACATTAAACTTTAAACTTTGCAACTTTTGCATTTGCAAAAGGTTCTTGGCATGTTTTCAGCTAAAAATCATTTGCTTTTCAGTAGTTTCATGCACTGAGGAGCACTTTCTCACAGCAAATTTTGCACTTGAAGCTTTTAGTGACGTTAATTGTCACTTTTACATTGCTTTCCCACATGCCATTCTGAACAATCAGCGTGTAGTTCTCGCAGCTTATAGTTTCTCACCGTTTGTGGTTATCACCACATAGACACACACAAATATGCACACTCTACAGAAATGTGCCACGTACTAAAGTAGTCCTTGGGTACCACAGGAAAGAGGCCACAGGGTATTTTTTAAAATAGTTTTTCTTTCTTTTTATATTATGTGCTTGATGTATACTTGATGTAAGCCAAAGCATCCCTGTTCATCTGAGTTCCTAAATTCTTTTTTAGACATGGGATATGTAACATCATCAATCCCTGAAAAAGACTATTTTTGTCATTCAGACATACTTATCACTTTTATGCGAATGTTTCTTTTGGCTTCATACAGACGTACCCATGAAATGAGAAAAAGAGATGTGATACATGTACAATATCTACCATACTCACAATAATTCTACATTAACATGAAGGGGTGTATAATGTAACTCAGGGTTTCCAGATCAAACTGATGAAATCTTGAATATGTAATTATGAAAATCTTCCCAATTTGCTGTACGTTGTTAGAATCACACCGTTTGTATTGCTATTTTGACAATAATGGCTGTATGTTTAGTTATTTTCAGAGGACATTAAATCTATACTGTTATACAAGCTGCACATTGACTACTCTAAAATATATCTAAGTTTCATTTCTATGGTATTGTCCTTTGAGAATATATACTAAAATGGTTGCTAAAATTAGAGGGGTGTACTCACTTTTGTGGGTTGGTGTATACAAGTTGTGCGGCGCACAAGTGCAATCTGAAACATTCATGCTGGCATTTCTTAAAAATAAAAAAATAATCAAATAAAGCAGTCGACAGAACCACACAGACACAAAAAATCATTCACTTACTCACTCTCACTCATCGTCTAAACAGCTGCAAATTTGTATCATGCCATCTAAATATGTTTGTGCGCTTAATTTTAAACTGCAAAGGGTGTGATTTGCATCTTCATAAATGCTCATTTGCCTCAGTCATTAATAATAAATCAAGTTTATCTTGGCTAGAATTCAATTAAGTCCTTCCTTTGCTGTCTACTGTGAATGGAATTTATTTATTTAATATATTTTTTTATTTTATTCATCCATCCGTGTTTCATTCTTCTTTATATTTGTCTAATTTAACCTCATTATGGTGTTATATATATTGCTTATTTGCTTCTCTTTCAAATTTCGCAATTGTTTCCTAACGCCCATTTCATCTCTGTTGTGTTTCTTTGTTTCTCCTAAGTGAACTTTAGGAGAAAAGAAAAGACAAATTAAACCTTGTGGTGAGAAAGATCAATTCAGTCTCATGAGATCAGAAAAACATCTATCTGCGCAGCAAAATTTTGCCAAAGTGTTGTTAATTTTGATGCTTGTCTAGACTCCTTGTTTCTGTTATCCTATGTTGGGGTTTTTCTCTGTAATTCTTTATGTGGGATCTCATGTACCTATTATTTGCTTTGTGGCTGATGTAACCCGAAATATACCAAAAGCATATGCATGTTTGTGTCGTGCCGATATCTAACATTAAACTGAGTTTTGCATTTTTCCCTTGCTTCGTACTGTATGTTATTAGCTAAAAATCATTTTCTTCTCAGTAGTTTTATGCACTGAGGAGCACTTTCTCACAGCTAATTTTGTATCCAGAGCATTTAGTGACATAAATCGTCACCCTTTACATTGCTTTACCATGTATCATTCTGAACAATAGTGCTCAGTTTTGTTTGTGTGCAATCAACTATGTACTTCTCTCAGCTTATAGTTTCTCATCATTTGTGATTACTAGAGTTAGAGTGTATTCTTCTCCCTGCTTACTTTTTTGGATACACATAATTAAAAAAAATATATATATTATTTTCATCATATTTTTGTACACATCAATCAATCTATCTATGTATATCTACATCTACAGGGGTTGGACAATGAAACTGAAATGCCTGGTTTTAGACCACAATAATTCATTAGTATGGTGTAGGGCCTCCTTTTGCAACCAATAAAGCATCAATTCATCTTGGGAACGACAGATACAAGTCCTGCACAGTGGCCAGAGGGATTTTGAGCCATTCTACTTGCAGAATAGTGTCCAGGTCACTACGTGATTCTGGTGGAGGAAAAACTTTTCCTGACTCGCTCCTCCAAAACACCCCAAAGTGTCTCAGTAATATTTAGATCTGGTGACTGTGCAGGCCATGTTCAACTTCAAACCACTCTGTCACCATCTTGCTCTGTGTATTGGTGCATTACTATCCTGATACACGCCACCGCCTTCAGGATACAATGTTTGAAACCATGGGTACACATGGACCTCCAGAATGGTTCGGTAGACCATGGCAGTGACGCGCCCATCTAGCACAAGTCTTGGGCCGCGGGAATGTCATGATATTGCAGCCCAAACCATCACTGATCCACCCCCATGCTTCACTCTGGCAGTGCAACAGTCTGAGTGGTACGCTTCTTTGGGGCTTCTCCACACCGTATGTGTATATTTCCCCGGATGTGGGAAAGACAGTAAAGGTGGACTCTTACATGTTTCACATTGTCCACAGCCCAAGATTTTCGCTGCTGGCACCATTGAAACTGACGTTTGGCTGCAGTTTTATGTTTTTTTAGATACAATCCGGGTTAGCACTCGCACATCCCTTTTGGACAGCTTCCTCTTGCGTACACAGTTACTCATGTTGGATGTGGTTCGTTCTTCTTGGTGGTGTGCTGACATTACCCTGGATACTGTGGCTCTTGATACATCACAAATACTTGCTGTCTTGGTCACAGATGCGCCAGCGAGACGCGCACCAACAATTTGTCCTCTTTTGAACTCTGATATATAATGTTGTGTGCATTGCAATATTTTAAGCAAAACTTGCTATTACTCTGCTAATTAAACCTTCACACTCTGCTCTTACTGGTGGAATGTGCAATCAATGAAGCTTGGCCACCAGTCTGGTCAAATTTAGCCTGAAACCTCCAACACTAAATTGGCCAGTGTTTCAACCCATGTCAACACGTAGCCGGGTATTTTTAAAAACTGAGATTTTTCTTCTTCATTTTTAAAAATAATTCTGTCCACACGACTTACGTTTTAAAAATATCTTTGTCCTCATGAAAAATGCAAAATGCCCTGCTAAGTGCTGTTAGCAGCCTCCTCAATTAACAGGAGGCCAATCAGAAGACTAGACAAAATGATGGGGTGTCTGCTGTGTCGTCAGAGTTTTGCACAGTATGTAGCAGCAGTAAGTTTGTAGTACATTCAGGCACCTCTGTTCATTAACGTAATGTGTGAGTAACTGCGATTGTATGTGCACGCATATAAAAAGTCCAGTACGCAACGTTAACACAGTCACTAGTTTACTGTACGTACTTCCGCCATTGCACAAAATATCCTCATAAACAAAGCTGACTTTAAATCAAGGAGACGAGCGCACAGACACTTACATCATCGGCACAAGGTGACGTTACAACTAGCCAAAATCTCTGTTTCCCCTGTCCACACAACACCACTGAAAACGGAGTTTTGGAAAATCTTCACTTTGGACGGAGTTTTCCAAAAGCTCCATTTTCAATGAGCAAAACTGCATTTGCATGTAGTAACATGTACCTGGCTACGTGTGGACATGGCCTCAGTTTCACTGTCCAACCCTATATATATATATATATATATATTACACACACACACACACACACACACACACACACACACACACACTATTAATGCCCTTTATCTATTTATTTTAATTTGCAAATTTGTATCATGACACCTAAAAATGTTGTGCGATACAAAACCTGAACCGTTCTCGCTTACATTTCATTAAAAATAAATAAATTAATTAATAAAATGTCCACAGAACACATACCTCCACAATGACACACACAAACATGCACACTCTATAGAAATGTGATGAGTACTAGTGCTTGGGTACCACAGGAAAGAGGCCACAGGAAATGTTTTTCAAAATTGTCTTTCTTTCTTTTTTCATTATGTACCTGATCTATACTTGATGCAAGCCAAAACATCCCCGTTTATCTAAGTTCCAGGTGGAACTGTAAATTCTTTTTCAAATATGTTATATGTAACATTTCACGTGTCATCAATCCATGGAAAACACTTTGACTTTGTCTTTGACATTCAGACACGAATCATTCATATGTAAATGTTTCTTAATGCTTCATACAGACATACAAATGAGGTGAGAAGAAGAGACGTGATACAAGTACAATATTTACCATTCTCTCAATAATTCTACAGTAACATGAAGGGACGTGTAATGTAACCCAGCCAAGACATATGTGACATATGACACCTTTTGGAACGGCCAAGTCAGAGCCCAATCCTCAACCCAATAGAAATGCTATGGAATGACATGAAGAGTGCAAAGAATATGATGGAGCTATAGCAGTTCTGGAATTCCTCTTGAACAATGTGCAGGTCTGATCTATAGCTACAGCGAGTGGTTGAGGTTATTGCTGCCGGCGCTTCAATCAGTTACTAATTCCAAACGTGTACTTACTTTGTCCACCATTATTAAGAAAGTTGGATTGTACATTTCAATACTATTTTAATTGTTGAAAATTCAAAAAGGTTCACATACATGTACATTCCCTTGCCACTGTACATCAGGCTCATAATGCAAGTTAGATGGAAGTCGGATATACTTTAGAGTAGTCAATGTCCAGGTTGTATAGCAGTAAAGATTTACTGACCTCTAACAATAATTCAACATGGAGAGTTTTTTTTTTTCTCTCTAAAAACTGGCAACGAAAATGAGTACACCTAACATGTCAAAACAGTGTCCAAAGTTTCAATATTTTGTGTGAGCACCATTGTTATCTAGCATGACCTTAATCCTCCTGGGCCTGGAATTCACCAGAGCTTCACATGTTGTTGCTGGGATCCTCTTCCACTCCTCCATAATGAAATCATGGAACTGCTGTATTTTAGACACATGGCGCTTCACCACCTTCCGCTTGAGGATGCCCCACGGGTGCTATATGGGATTCAGGTCTGGTGACATACTTGTCCACTGACAAACACATAAGCATGATGAATAGAACATGTGACTTTGCATGGTTAAAGATGTAGAGCTGTTATCACTTAGGGTGTACTCACTTTTGTTGCCAGCTATTTTGACAATAATGGCTGTATGTTTAACTATTTTCAAATGACAGTAAATCTATACTGTTATACAAGCTGCACATTGACTAAAGTATATCCATTAATCCATAAGTTTCATTTCTACAGTATAGCATTGTCCTTTGAGAAGATATACTAAAATGTTTGCTAAAATTAGAGGGGTGTACTCACTTTTGTGGGTGGGTGTATAAATGGTGTGTGGCGCAACATAGCAATCTGAAATCTGAAGCATTCGGGCTCGCCTTTCATTAAAAAACAAACAATAAAACAGTCGACAAAACCCGTGCCACCACAAAGACACAGAATAAATCAATCAATCACTCACTTACTCACTCTCACTCATCGTTTAAACAGCTGCAAATTTGTATCATGCCATCTAAATATGTTTGTGCACTTAATTTTAAACTGCAAAGGCTGCGATTCTAACAATATAGCTTTGCATCTTCATAAATGCTCATTTGCTCATTTGCTCATTGGTAAAAATTCAAGTTTGTCTTGGCTAGAATACAATTAAATACTTTCTTTGATATCCATTATGAATGCCATTTATTCATTTATTTGCTTTTAATTTGCAAATTTGTACCATGACACCTAAACATTTTTCTTTAAGAAAATCGATATAAAAAAGCATCTACAGAATTCATGCCACCACACAGACATGCACAAACATGGACATTACAGATATGTAACACACACTATTCCTTGGTTACGACAGTAAAGAGGACACAGGTTAAAAAAACAATAAAATAAATAAATCAAGGCATTCGTAGAAGACAACAAAGAAAGAGTTTCATTGTACTCTAGCCAAGACAATGTTGAATTTTTACAGATGACTGGGGCACATAAATATTTACAAATGAGGATAATTATGTTATTAGAATCATGACTTTTGTAGAGTAAAATTTTTTAAGAGTAAAATTTCATGTAATACTTTTAATTTGCAAATTTGTTCCAGGCCATCAATAAATGTTGTGCTTTGTACAAGATTGATTTAAAATCTGAAGCAGTTTGGCACGCATTTCATAAAAAAAATAATAAAATAAAATGCAATACACCGAATCCCTGCCACCACACACACACACACAACCAATATAACTATGCTTCTTCATGAATGCTCTTTACAGTTACAATTAAATTCTTACTTTGCCACCCTGTATGAATGCAGTTTATTTATTTATTTCATTTTAATGTGCAGATTTGTATCATGACACCTATAAATGTTGTGTTTTGTACAAGAGAAATCTAAAATCTAAAGTATTCTGGCTCGCATTTTTATTAAAAAACAAATAAATAAACCATTTGCCAGAACCTGTGCCACCACACAGACACACAAAAATCACTGACTTACTCACTATACCTCATCATCTACACTAGTTTACTTTGTATAAAGGGTGAATGGGGCCTGGAGATTATCCCAGGAGACTAAGCGCAGGGTACACCTTGGATGGTGTGCCAGGGCATCGCAGAGCACATACATGCTCATTCACATACACACACTCATTTACACACTACAGGCAATTTGGTAGCACCTATTAGCCTAATCTCCTCTGGCGTACCTGGAGGAAACCCACCAAGCATGGGGAGAACATGCAAACTTCATGCACACGGACCTGGAGGAGGCACAAAAAGAAAACTAACCAAATGAATGATTTAATAAATAAATAAATAAATAAATAAATAAATAAATAACATTCATAGTGGTAGAATTTTATTGTACTCTTGCCAAGACAAACTTGAATGTGGACTGGGGCATATGAGCATCTATGAAGAAGGATAATTATATTGTTAGCATAGCACATTTGTAGTTGAAATTTTAAGTGCAAAAATCTGAGTTAATATAATTTATAACTTTGTATCGTGTTATCTAAAAATGTTTTGCTTTTGAAAAGAGCAATCTACAATCTGAAACATTCTGACTCGCATTTCATTAAAAAACATGAACATGAATAGACATGAATAGAATAGACATACACATTAATCACTTTTATGAAAATGTTTCTAATGGCTTCATACAGAAATAGCCATGACCATAAGAAAAGTACACATGCTTAATATTTACCATTCTTTCAATAATTCTACAGTACATAATGTGATGTATAATTTAACCCAGGTTTTTTAGATCCAACTAACAAAATCCTGTTACAAAAACAAACAAAATCAAACGAACAAATGTCATTCATAGTGGATGGCAAAGAAAGACTTGTTGTACTCTAGCCAAGAAAGAGTTTAATTGTTACGAATAACTGTGGCAAATGAGCATTTATAAAGTAATGCAGGCTGCTTGTCAGTACCACATATTATGGAAACTACATCAGGGGGCAGATCTTTTTCTTACAAAGCCCCAAAGTTATGGAATAGTCTTCCAATTAATGTTCAGGACTCAGACACAGTCTCAGTGTTTAAGTCTAGGCTAAAAACCTACTTATTTAGCTAAGCATTTTTGTAAATAGATTAGCCTTAGGTAAAGGAGCAGATCTGGGGGACTCATGGACGTAGAGTATTCTGGTGAACTGGTATGTTTAGATGCTGTCCTCCCCAATCTCATTGTTCACTCAGGCTTGTTGAGGTGATTGGTTGCTTTACATCTCAGGGAGCCCTCATGTCTGTGTTTCCTTCTGGCTCTCCCTTCTCTTCTGCTCTCTCCTCTTCTCTCTCTTCTCTTCTCCTCTCTCTCTCTTGCGCTCTCTTTCCCTCTCCAGTGATCCAGACACCCTCTGCAATCTCGACCTATCTAACTCATCCTGGTGTCCCTCTTCTGGTTGGAGATCTCGTCGCATGGATGCCCCATGTGGTTTGCCTGGGATGCATGTGGTTACTGGGCGGTTCCATTTTTCCATGAAGACGGTCCTGGCCTCAGCTGATGCTGACAGCTGTTCTCTGAGGACTTGTGACAGCAATTGCTCGATAGTTCAGGACTGGAGTTTTCTGCAGTCTACCTGAGCGTCCAATAACGAACTGGAATCCATATTAAGTTAAATACATCTCCTGTTACACTAACCTTCCAGTCTCACACAGTATGATGCAGATCAATCCCTGCTATCCGTTTTCACCCAAAAGAGGATGGGTTCCCTGTTGAATCTGGTTCCTCTCAAGGTTTCTTCCTTTTGCCATCTAAGGGAGTTCTTCCTTGCCACTGTTGCAATTGTCCTTGCTCATCAAGGACAATCTTATCATTTTAATTCATACACGTTTAAATTTCATACAACCTTAAATAATTCTTTTGATTGTGTAAAGCTGCTTTGCGACAATGTCAGATGGCACAAAAAAACTAATCAAATAAATCATTATTTAAATACATAAATGAATGACAATCATAATGGACTGCAAACGAAGAATTTTATTGAATTTAAACCAATTACTGGGGCAAATGAGCATTTATGAAGAAGGTAGATATGTTGTTAGAATAGCACTGTTTGTGGTGTAAATTTACATTAAGATAAGAAAATTTTGAATGGATATATTTTAAGTAAAGAATTTGTATTATGCTATCTAAAAATGTTTTGCATTCCCCACAAAATCTAAAATCTGAAGCATTCTGGCGCGCATTTCATCCCGTGCCACCACACAGACACAAAAAATCACTCACTCACATACTCACACTCCTCGTCTACATTATTATATCATGCCATCTAAAAATGTGCACTTGATTTTAAAATTGCAAATGGTGTGATTCTAACTATATAACCTCAGTCATTAGTAAAAATTCAAGTTTATCTTGGCTAGAATTCAATTAAGTTCTTCCTTCGCTGTCCACTCTGAAGGGAATTTATTCATTTATTAGATTTTTATTTAATAATTGTTTATAATTTACAATTATTTATTGTCAAACAACAATGGTCAGGTCAGGGCAAAACTCAGAATTCTTATACAAAAACGTAGTCAAAAGCCGAATATCCAAAAAAAAAAAAAAAAATGAAAGGCTTGGTAAATTTAGACGGGACTGTACTAAATAATGCTTCGCACTACTGCAATAATTTCAAGCTGCTTTTGTAATTGTGGGAAATGAGAAACAGGTGAGTTCAATAAGAACTCCGGTGACCCAGACCGTGTGCATGGATATGTAATATTGTAGTTTCTGACGGCCATGTTTGTACTGATTCCCCTGATTCTCTCACAACAGGCTACATCTACAAATTAGTGGTAATAGTAAACTGGAATATTTTTTAATATTGTTAACCTGCTTTGTATTAATGTTGTGGTGGATAGAGGTCAGTACCATGAGGCCATGGGTTAATATGTAATTTCTGTTTGTTATTTTTGATGCTTGTCTAAAGAAAATACCATTACAGAACCATTGTTCCTGTAATCCTATGTTGGGCTTTTTTCTGTAGTCTTTATGTGGGATCTCATGTACCTATTATTTGCTTTGTAGCTGATATATATACCGAAAGCATATGCATGTTCTTTTTGTGTTGTGCCAAAATCCAACATTAAACTTGAACTGAGTTTGCAACTTTTGCATTTGCTTTAAAAAAAAATTATTTAATTTTCTTTTTTATGAATATTATTATTTTCATTGTATTGCTGTACACACATACTGTACCTTATTATGGTTTACTATCTATCAATCAGTCTATCTACATATGCACACCACAAGTGCCATTTATTTATTTTAATTAGCAAATGTGTATCATGACACCTAAAAATCTAGTGTGATACAAAGCAATGAAAAATCTGAAGCATTCTGGCTTGCATTTCATGAAAAAATTAAATAAAAATAAAAAAATGTCCACAGAACCCATGCCACCACACAGACACATACAAACATGCACACAGTACAGAAATATGACACATACTAGTGCTTGGGTACAACAGGAAAGAGGCCACAGGAAATGTTTTTCAAAATTGTTTTTCTTTCTTTTTACATTATGTGCCTGATGAATACCTGATGCAAGCCAAAACAGTGCATCGAGTTCCAGGTGGAATTGTAAATTCTTTTTCTGATACTGCATGCGATATGTAACATTTCATGTTGTTAGAATTATTTTATATACAAAGGAGTTATTTCTACTCTCTTGCTCTCTTCCTTATAGATCTGATATTAACGTGTTAAATCTTTCCTGCTGCTATCCTCCTGTCACCTCTTGCATCTGTTCTTAAAGGTGTGAACGCTCCCACGCTCACCTTCTCATTCTCTCTTTATGTCTCTCTCTGTCTCCTTCCCCCTCTCCCTCTAACTCGAGCCAACATCTTGTGATTTGTCTCTAAACGGACATGTCTCTGTCATCCTCTCCTTTGATTCTCCAGGACATTTACAATGGTTCATGTTCTTTGTAGTAACATATGTCGATGGTACAGGCATTTGGTCAAACATATAAAAACCGCATTTTTTTTTGCTGGTAATAAAAAGAGACCTTTCTGACATACAACGTGTGTGTGTTTGACTGAGACTCTCCTGGAAAGAAAAGCTTACCGAAGCACAGCGGACAGACAGAGCAACTCACTTCTTCTACTCCGAAACTTTAAAAACTTTACACACGCGTTATTCATTCATGGAAAACACTGTCTTTGTCATTCAGACATACTTATCACTTTTATGTAAATGTTTCTTTTGGCTTCATACAGACGTACCCATTACGTTAGAAAAAAAGCCATGATACATGCACAATATTTAACATTCTTGCAATAATTCTACAGGGATGTAGGACGTATAATGTAACCCAAGTTTTCCGGATCAAACTGACGAAATTGTTTATATGTAATGGTGAAAATCTTCTCAATCTGATGTTACTCATTGAACGGTAGTTAAAAAAATCGAATAGTTTAATAAATGAATGTCAAAGGAAGAATTGAATTGTACTCTAACCAAGACAACGTTGAATTTTTACCAATGACTGGGACAAATGTGCATTCACGAAGAAGTGTAGTTATATTGTTAGAATCGCTGTCACAAAGCAGAGGAATCCAAGTGCAGATGATTGCACCTTTAGATGAGAGCATGGTCATTAGGCAGAAGCGAGGATCAAAAACTGGGGGATCAATCGGCGAGGTGACGGAGCCAAATCACAAAACAAGAGTCGTAGTCTAAAAGGGAAGCATAAGTTTGATAACCAAGAAATCAAAGAGCGAGGCGACAATCCGAAAATGTAAATCAGGAGCCGAAGTCAAAAAGGGAAGTTCAACATCAAGACAGAAAAATCGAAGAGTGAGACAATCTGAATCGAGAGGTGAGAGCAAAGTGAACTTGGGCATGAGGTGAAACAGTGAAACTGGGAGACGTGAAACGTGATTGATTTGCTTCATGGTCGAGATGAGTAAGAGCTTCACCGAGCAGGGATTAACAATCTTGGACATGGTGAATTGGCCAATGTAACAGAAGAAGAGTTTGCGGGAGGTGATCTTCAGGTGATTGTGTCTGGTGGCGAGTATGACTCTCTGCCCTACACTGTATTTAGGAGCCTGAGAGTGCCTGTGGTTGGCCTCCTGTAGCTTTTGCTGACTGTCATAGCATTTTTCTGGCGTGTAAACAGATCTTTCTGCATTGTCGGATGAAAAGTTGGGCAGACGAAACATTGATCTCCTCCTCCTGGGAAGGGAAAAAGGGCAGTTGTTTATAACTAAGACAGCATTGGAAGGGGGACAGACAGGTAGATGACAAGACTTGGGAATTGTCGGCGTACTCTACCCAGGGCAGGAACTTGCTCCAAGAGGAGACATCCTGAGAGGCCATGCATCTCGAGGAACTAATTCTTTTAGAGGTGAAATTTTAGAGGTGAACTGTGGGCCACAGTCAGAGACAATGTCCTTAGGGAGGCCATTGAGCTTGAAGACGTAAGGGACAATAAGTTCGGTGGTCTCCTTGGCGGATGGGAGTTTTGGCAGGAGGATGAAGTGAGCAGCTTTGGAGAAAAGGACCCATGATACACACTCAGTATTTACTATTCTTTCAATAATTCTACAGTACATACAGTAAAAGTGATGCATAATGTCACTCAGGTTTTTCAGATCAAACTAAGAAAATCCTTCATACAGTATGTAATGGTGAAAATCCTCCCAATTTGACATTACTCATTCAATTTTGTTACAAAAAAGATCAAATAAATAAATGGCCTTCATAGTGGATGGAAAAGAAAGAATTTCATTGTACCCTAGCCAAGAAAGGGTTAAATTTTTACCACCAGTTGTGGCAAATGAGCATTTATGAAAAAGAATAGTTATATTTTTGGAATCATATAAAAACGTCTCGGGTTACTTGGCTGTAACCCTGTTCCCTGATAAAGCGGGAACGAGATGCTGCGTGAAAACGCTATGGGAACATCTCTTTGTTGCCCGGTTGTGAAGCCTGTGCATGCCAAAACCGCCGAATACCTTCGGCTTATAACCTCTGCCAGGCATGACGTCACCGAATAAGGTGCACCTGCGGGTTATAAATAGGAGTGAACCGGAAACATCCTCAGGTCAATTTTGTCTGAAGGACGTCCAGGCACGCCAGCAGTGCGGCATCGGAACGCAGCATCTCGTTCCCGCTTTATCAGCCAAGTAACCCGAGACGTTCCCTTTCAAAAGCTACACTCGATGCTGCGTGAAAACGCTATGGGAACGCCGCACTGCAAGTGTCTGGAACCCCCAGGTTGTGTAGCGTGTGCGCACAAGCCGAGGAGGTCTCAGACCTAGCTCTGGGATGCTGACTCAAGGATCCACGAACCCGGAGTAGCATTGACATCCAGACTATAAAATCTAACAAACGTGTGTGGAGAGGACCAGCCCGCCGCATCACACACCTGCTGCAGGGGAACGCCTCTTGCCAAGGCAATCGATGAGGCAATCCCCCTGGTTGAGTGAGCCCTGATTCCCAGAGGCGAAGTGTGACCACGCGCCTCATAGGCTAGGGCAATGGCATCTCTCACCCAGTGTGACAGAGTCTGTCTAGTGGCAGACCCCCATGGCAAATAAAGAACTGCTCTGACTTACGCCACTGGCTAGTGCGGTGGACGTAGATCCGAAGAGCACGTACTGGACACAGTAAGTGAAGTCTTTCCTGCTCCGGAGCTGTGAAGGCGGAGGACAGAAGGCCTCGAGAACAACTGGGTGCATCGTCGAGAATGGAACCTTGGGAAGATAGTTCGGGTGAGGATGCCGAATAGCTTTAGAAGTAATAGCCATAAGAAAAACCATCTTAAGAGACGGAAGCCTGACAGGCGCTGACTCTAGTGGTTCGAAAGGGGTGCCGGCCAGGCCATCAAGTACGAAGTTAAGTCCCATGAAGGGACCGTCGCTCTCGTGGGCAGGTTCAACCGTTTAGCTCCACGAATAAAATGGGCAACTAAATGGTGCTTGCCCACAGAAACCCCATCATTCAGAGCGTGACAAGCCGAAATAGCGGCAACGTACGTTCTGAGCGTACTAGGGCATAAGCCCGAGGACAACTTTTCTTGCAGAAACTCCAGCACTGAAACAATCTGGCAGTGAACTGGGTCTACATGTCTTGCCATGCACCAATTTTCAAATACACTCCATTTGAGGGCATAAGTTCTTCTAGAGGAGGGAGCCCTGGCACTTAAAATGGTTTCAATTACGCTGGCTGAAAGCCCATCATGTCTTAGTTGGTCCCGTTCAGGGGCCAAACGTGAAGGTTCTAGAGCTCGGGCCGGGGATGAAGTATTGTCCCCTGTGCCTGAGACAGACGATCCCTCCTCACTGGAATCACCCAGGGTGAGCCGTCGAGGAGAGATATTAGATCCGAGAACCACACTCTGGTCGGCCAATGGGGCGCTATCAATAAGAGGCGCAAGCCCTGTTGACGGACCCTTGCCATGACTCCTGGGAGCAGAACTATAGGTGGAAACGCATAAAGGCGTAATCTGGGCCACATGTGGGCCATTGCGTCCAGACCCAGGGGAGCTGGATTGACTTCCTACTTCGGGGTGGAGTTTCCATTCCCCATGTTTTACAGCTTGTCTGGACAGCAAGTCTGCTCCTACATTCATATGCCCTGGAATGTAAATCGCCCTGAGGGACAGGAACTTGTTCTGTGCCCAAAGCAGAACCTGGTGCGCTAGCTTGTTCAAGCGGCGCGAGCACAGTCCACCCTGGCGATTTATGTACGAGACTACCGCAGTGCTGTCCACCCGCACTAGGACATGGTAGGCTCTCAACTGCTGGAGGAAGTGTTTCAGGGCCAGAAACAGAGCCATCATTTCGAGGCAATTGATGTGCCACGCGAGATGACGACCTCTCCAGCTCCCTTGTGCTGGACGGCCATCCAAGACCGCACCCCAGCCCGTGAGGGAAGCGTCTGTCGTTAGCATCTTGCGACGACAAGACGGACCTAGAGTGGGACCAAAAGTCAGAAAACAGAGCCATCATTTCGAGGCAATTGATGTGCCACGCGAGATGACGACCTCTCCAGCTCCCTTGTGCTGGACGGCCATCCAAGACCGCACCCCAGCCCGTGAGGAAAGCGTCTGTCGTTAGCATCTTGCGACGACAAGACGGACCTAGAGTGGGACCAAAAGTCAGAAACCGAGGTCTGAACCACATAGAAAGGGTACGAAGCCCCCGGCGCGTAACCCTTATTAGCCTCTGGGGGTTGGCCCTTGAATGAAACCCCCTGGCTCTTAGCCACAGCTGAAACGCTCTCATGTGCAGAAGGCCCAAAGGTATCACCATGGACACAGCTGCCAAGAGGCCTAAAGCCATGAGGCAGCTGTATCACCGTGGACACAGCTGCCATGAGGCCTAAAGATTTCTGAAAGTGATGAATAGTGACCTTCTGGCCTAGCTTGATTTCCTTCAGGGTGTTGAGAATGGATTCGACACGAGCAGGAGACAACTGTGCCCGCATTGTGACCGAATCCCATGCGACACCCAATATGTTGTCCTCTGAACAGGAAGGAGAACGCTTTTTGTGGCGTTGAGTCTCAATCCTAAAGAATGAAGATGGGCTAGGACGACATCTCAATGTCGAAGTGCTAGCTCCTGAGACTGGGCCAGAAAGGAGCCAGAGCTGCATCCATGCATTTTGTATATGTGCGGGGTGACAGAGCTAGGCCAAATGGAAGGACCCAATACTGGTAAGCTTCGCCCCCAAAAGCAAACCTCAGGAACATCCTGTGCTGTGGCAATATTTCTATATGGAAATATGCGTTCTTGAGATCGATTGTCACAAACCAATCCTCTAGTTGGATTTGAAAAACAATCAATTTGACAGTCAACATTTTGAATCTGGATTCCTGAGATAGCGGTTCAAGCCGCGAAGATCCAAGATCGGACTCAACCCTCCCCCTCTCTTGGGCACCAAAAAGTACCGACTGTAGTAGCCCGACTCTCTGTCTGGGAGGGGAACATGTTCTATGGCCCCTTTGCCCAGCAGAGTCTGTAACTGCTGGGCCAGCAGATGTGCTCGATCCGGTTTCACGAAAGTGGAAACCACGCCGTTGAGACACGGGGGACGATGTGCATGTCCAGCTTCTCCGAAAGGGGCACGAGCTTTGACACTTCGGCTGGATGGGGGGGGGGGGGGGGGGCGGTAGGAGATGCCTGAACACCCAACTTTTCATTGGAGACCAGAGCTCCCCGAAACACCAGTGGTGGCGGGGATTGAACACCGGCCTCCCGGGAGTGCCAGGTAGGAGGCCCTGTTTTGTGATGAAAATCCAGGCGCCCCTCCCCGGGGGGAGACACCCCCACGGCCCCAGGCGCACGAACTCAGGGCTTCTTCTTTGAAGAGAGGAAGCTCCTCAGATCCGGTCTTTTCGAAGCAGATTTTTGAGAAGAGCGGCGAGCCCCACCCCAGTCTTTACGGGGGGGGTGAGCGGCTGGTCACGCTCTCCTTCTGCACCTTGCGCCTGATAGGGGCCAGACCTGGCTGGGGCCGGGTGGCCGACGGTCCCGGTTCTTGAGCACGGCGGGGAAGGAACCTCCCAAAGGCCTGTTTGTATAGCTTTGCCTCCCGAAACCTAGTGGCGGCGGAATTAACAGCGTCACCAAAAAGGCCGGAAGGCGAGATGAGGGCATCGAGGAGGACAACACGATCCTTATCCTTGATGCCCGTGAGGTTCAGCCACAGATGCCTCTTCGTGGACACCATGGCAGCCATGGAACGGCCCACAGCACGGGCCGTCCGCTTGGTTGCACGGAGAGACAGGTCTGTGGCTCGGCGCAGCTCTGCAAACGACCTGTCATCAATAGCCCCGCCGCTGCTCAGGTCCTTCAGCAGGTCAGCCTGGTAAACCTGCAAAACCGCCATGGTGTGCAGTGAAGCACCAGCCTGTCCTGCTGCCTGAAAAGCTTTACCCACCAAAGCAGATGTCAATCTGCACGGCTTGGAGGGGAGAATAGGCTTTTTCAGGGAGGATGATGTCCCAGGAGAGAGATAGCCCGCAAGTGTTTCTTCTATCTGGGCATCATCATATAACCGCGTGCTTTCACATCAATGATATTCGAATAAGTCGAAGGCACAAAAACACGCGATGAATACGGCTTGCTCCATGAAAGAGTTAATTCATCATGGACGTCACCAAAGAAGGGAAGAGAGAGACTTTGAGGCTCCTCCCCCCGGCCACCCGACAGACACCTGTCGTTCAATCTCGAACGCTTGGGGGAATCTCGCTGCTGCGGCCAGTCGATATACAATCGCTCGACCGCACGCGTTATAACCTCTAATAATTCCTCAAAAGCTCTGTCAGCACTGGAGGAGCGTTGTGAGGAGGCTACTTCCATGGAAGCGAGAGAGGAAGATTCTTCCGCTCCTTTACAAGAAGCGCCGGAGAGAGCGCGAGAGAAAAGAGGGAATTCCGTCTCGTGCGCGTCTGCCAGATCAGCACGCGAGCCCCAGGAATGCGCCGCGGCTCGCGGTTTCTCTTTAAAGAAAGCGAAGCACCTTAATAGGGAGAAGATCACAGTACTCACAGTCTCCCTGAAGCCCGAGGCGAGCGTGTTCTTCCCCGAAGCACTCGAGACAAAACTCGTGAAGATCGCCCTCCGAAAGTGATCTATCGCACGGAGGCACGCATCTCTTAAGCAACTCTGCCATATCGGTGAGTTAATGCTGTTATTTTTATTTCGCTTTCGTTACGGCTTGTACATGCACACGCAAACACAAAGCGGTCCTGAAGACAAAAAGATCTGAGGATGTTTCCGGTTCACTCCTATTTATAACCCGCAGGTGCACCTTATTCGGTGATGTCATGCCTGGCAGAGGTTATAAGCCGAAGGTATTCGGCGGTTTTGGCATGCACAGGCTTCACAACCGGGCAACAAAGAGATGTTCCCATAGCGTTTTCACGCAGCATTGAGTGTAGCTTTTGAAAGGGAACACTGTTTTTGTCATTGAGACATAAGTCACTTTAATATAAATGTTTCTTATGACTTCATTCAGACATACCCCGTACTGTGAGAAAAAGAGTCACTGTTTTTCAGCAAACATAGCACTAGGTCTTAAGACCAAATAAATCAACTTTGGTCTCTTCTGTGGTTTGTTTGGATGCAGTTTTGTGAAGCTTCTCCTTGCACCCCTCCAATTAAACTGTGCTTGTTCAGTTAAATTCTAATTGTGCTGTCATGGATTTAACATCTGTCTCACTGTAGAATGTTGAACTCCAAATTGTTTGGAAATGGTTTTGTAATTCTTTTCAGATTGATGTGCAGCAACAATTGCTTCTGTAAGGCCATGTCCACACGTAGGCAGGTATTTTTAAAAACTGAGATTTTTCTCTCCGGTTCTCGCCTTTCGTTCACACGCAAACGCTGTTTTGGTCATTGAAAACGGAGCTTTTGGAAAACTCCGGCCAAAGTGAAGGTTTTCCAAAACTCCGTTTTCAGTGGTGTCGTGTGGACAGGGGAAACGGAGATTTCGGCTTGTTGTAACGTCACCTTGTGCCGATAATGTAATTGCCGGTGTGCTAGTCTACTTGATTTGTGCAATAGCGGATGTACGCACAATAAACTAGTGGACATACACGCGCAGTTACTCACACATTACCTTAATGAACAGAGGTGCCTGAATGTACTACTAAGCTCACTGCTGCCACAGTACATACTGTACAAAACTCTGACTACACAGACCCCGCAGGCAGCGACGGCGGTTTGGGACGATACCCGGTCGGACATCTACAAAGCGCAACCGGTGATGAAATTTTTCCTCGGCTTCTGATTGGCCCCCTGTTGATTAAGGACGCTCCTAACAGCACTTAACAGGGCATTTTGCGTTTCATGTGGACAAAGATATTTTTAAAATTTAATAAGAAAAAAAACTCAGTTTTTAAAATACCCGGCTACGTGTGGACATGGCCTAAGAGCATTGCTTACGTCTTTCTCTCTTGGGTTTGTGTTAACACACCTGAATGCTGTGCAAACCAGCAAAACATCTGTTTTCAGGTCTGCACAACTGCTGATGATCAATTAATCAAGGTCTAATAATTAGCAGCACCTAACTGCTACTTACCCTCTTAGATCCTGTGGAAGCACTATGGGGGTATTCAGTTTTTCCCACATTTTTAATTTTATTTTTATTTTGGTAAAAAAAGCATGGTGAAAAAAGGATAAATATATCATTTTTTAATGATGTTTTACAAACAATTTTATTATTATTTTTTTAATTTCTATATACATACAGACAACCTCAAGTGACAATAGAAAACACAACAGAATTCCATATCTATATCCACACACTATGCAGAGAAAAATAAGTACACCCTTCCTATTTCCACAGTGGGTAACTAGAAGCCTTTTGTTAGTAATGCGGAAAATTTGTTAATCATCATGTAGTCTATTGCAGATTTGTTGAAGCAGACATTTTGCCAGATTGATGTGTGTGTGTCTACATCAAGCCAAGAATAAATAAGTAAATAATAAATGAAAACATAAAATTGATGGATGTTCCTTAAAATAATGGGTTATTTTAATATACCTTGCCTGGCTAAAAAGTCAACAGATTTCATTTAGTCACCTTTCACTTTGATTACAGAACACAATGTTGTGGCCAGTTTATGTGTAAAAATGATTCCTCAGGCTCCCAGAAGCACTCTTTCACAATGCACTGGAATATGCTAGTGCCATCAGGGAAGAAAAGCTGTGCTGATATGATAACCTGGCCATTTAGTACATTCAGGTCATCAATTTACTTAATTTTACTGCCACATAACATTGCTGAGCCTAAACCTTACCAACTGATGCAATAATACTGCCTCCAGAGGCTTGTACAGTGGGCATTATACATGGTTTGTACTATGATGAATCCATTGAACTGGAATCTCGAGTCAATTTGATCTCATCAGATTAAATGACCTTTTTTCATTGCTCCATAGTCTAATCTTTATGATCCCTAGAAAATTGGAGCCTTTTCAGATTATTCACACTAACAAGTAGTTTACTTATGGCTACTGCAAATGCTCTTACTTTAACTATTAAGCATAGCAATGGGTTTTAGGGTTTTCCCATGCGACTTCACCAAGTGTTTAGGTGATCTCCATTAATGTTTTGTTCCAACCACATTTTATCTACAAACTTGACAGTTTTTTTTGTTGCCCAAAATAGTTTTTGTTTTCCTATTTTGCCACACAGTGTATTAGTCCAGCTCTACTTAATATAATCCGTACCAGTGGCGACTGGTGCAAAAAATTTGAAATATGAAATATTTAAAAACAATATTGATTTGCTAAGAACAAAAGTGGGAGGGTTTGGGTCACACAGTGCTGCCCCAAGGATGATTTGAAAAGATCCAATTAGAGCTCAGCCTCAAATCACATGCTTTTCAAAAATGTACGTGCCTACTGTACATAGACACTCGTTTGTCCGGCGCCTCGCATACACAAACACAAATGAACGTAATACAGTTTAGATTTTTTTAATTGCAAATAAATTATATTAAAGAATACAGCGGAATATTGTGACTAAAAGACTTTATTTAATTATTTAAAAAAAATAATTATTATGTTAAATAAATACATGTTAAAGTAGCATTCATTCTGCCGTCTTTCGTGTTCCTCTCGAGGAATGTGTGAAATCTGAACTGCCACCTGATATCCAGTGAATGAATGATCAAACACCTTTCTCATTTCGTTGGTAATGATCGCGCAGTTTGGGTGTTTCTCATTCTCTCGCGTTTCCCCGAAAGGAGGTTTATAATGTAGGCAACTTTAGATTAATCTGTAGGAAAATATGTGACCTGTAGTTTGAGGAATAATGAGCACTAGGACAAGAAGGACCAGCAGGTGCTAGGATCCAAATCATTAGTTGATGGTATGGGAAGGCAAGGCTTGTGGGGCAAGGAAGGAGCAGTAGTAGAAAGGTGAGCAGTTGAAGAGTCAGCTATCACAACCCAGTTGCTAAAAGGATAACTTCACTGCCGCAATGTTAAGCCCCCCCCCCCCCCAGTCGAGTTTGCCAGAGAGTGACAGCCATGCTGGCCTTTCTTGCGTTTGACTTCCGTCTGCAACACCAACGGAAGACAGGGTGCAGCCGGCTGGTCCGTGCCACTGAGGCATGCTTTCCACCTTCCTAAAGTCCCTCCCTTTCCTAACTTTCCTAATAAGACTACCCTTTTCCTGTAAAATCTCCGTTGTGTCTGTGGTGCACCCCGAGTCAAAGATCTTACAATAGCTAATGATAGAATGTGTCACTGTGTGCATAAACATTTCTGTATGAAGAAATAAACAATTGTGTACATGCAGTTTGGTTTTAAACAATACCATTATCAATGTAATTATGTGGGGAACCAAATTGTATTATATTTAACTTTTTTATCCTGCTAGCACCAGTGCTACAATTTGAAATGATTAAATAAAAAGCATGCACCATGAGGAAGCTGACTAAGAAGTGTTAAGGGTTTTGAAGGAGATGTCAAACAAAGCTGTCAAAAAGAGGAGCTTAGGGTTTAAATGAGGTTTCAAACTGAAGTGTCAAGCACACATTAAAGTGCAGAAGCAGGTACAGTATGAGAAAAAGTTGTTTAAAAGAGGTGTTGGAGGTTAAATGTTCTGTCACATGGTCACATCGTTCAATTTTCTATATCTTTCCACTTAATTTTGATTATTAGAATCAGAAATAATTTTATTGCCAAGTACGCTTGCACGTACAAGGAATTTGTTTTAGTGACAGAGCTTTGTAGTCCTTTGTAGTCTTCTGATGTCTGATTTTGTAGCTGAGCCAAACCAGACAGTTATTGAAGTGCACAGGACGGATTCAATGATGGCTGAGTAGAACTGTGTGAGCAGCTCCTGTGGGAGGTTGAACTTCTTCAGCTGGCGAAGGAAATACAACCACTGATGGGCCTTTTAACAATGGAGTCAATGTGACTGTCCCACTTCAGGTCCTGAGAAATAGTCATGCCCAGGAACTGGAATGACTCTGCTGTTACAGTGCTGTTCATGATGCTGAGTGGGGGAAGTGCAGGGGTTTTCTACTGAAGTCCACTATCATCTCCACTGTTTTGAGCGTGTTCAGTTCCAGGTTGTTGTGACTGCACCAGGCAGCAAGCTGCTCAACCTCGCTTCTATATGCAGACTCGTCACCGTACTGGATGAGGCCGAATGATTGTAGTGCAAATTTTAGGAGCTTGACGGTGGGGTCTGTAGAAGTGCAGTCGTTGGTGTAGAGGGAGAAGAGCAGTGGGGAGAGAACACATCCCTGAGGGGCAACAGTGTTGGTGGTGTGGCTGTTGGACATGAATTCCCCCAGTCTCACTAGCTGCTGCTTGTCTGTCAGAAAGCTGGTGATACAATGACAGATAGAGCTAGGAACACTGAGTTGGGTTAGTTTGGTCTGAAGCAGTGCTGGGATGATTGTATTAAATGCTGATGAAAAATCTATAAACAAGACCCTTGCATAAGCCCCTGGTTTGTCCAGATGTTGAAGGATGAAGTGCAGTCCGATGTTGACTGAATCGTCCACATACCTGTTTGCTCTATAAGCAAACTGCAGGGGGTCCAGTAATGGTCCAGTGAAATCCTTCAGATAGGTCAACGCCAGTCTTTCAAATGACTTCATGACCACAGATGTTAGGGCAACTTGTCTGTAGTCATTAAGTCCTGTGATTTTAGTTTTTTTTTTTTTTTTTTTTTTGGAATGAGGATGATTGTGGAATGATTAAAGCAAGAAGGGACTTTTTGATTATTTGATATGTTACAATAAGCAAGGCAGCATAACAGTTATGGCATGACCTTTAGCAGGCATTTCAAGTCAGAAATTCTGTAACATTACTATAGTACTTGGAGTTTAAGTTTACATTAATACAGAGCTGCCAACTTTTCAGAAAAGATTGGAGTGAGATTTTGAAAACTGGGGCATTAGTTGCATGTATACATACATGACACCCCGTTGTGCATTCTCGGCAATTTTGTCTAACACTAACCATACACCTTACCCTGGAATGGCTCGGTTTCTCCATATTTTATGACTGCATTTATTCGAGATGGAACAAGTGAGAGTCAGTGGTCATAATGTTATTGCTGATTGGTGTACTGTAAATTTACACTACGTATGATTTAATCCATGAAAATGCATTGACTATCTCACATAGAAGTAAATAATGCTGTGTAGTTTTTAAAATATTCTTTTCTTGGATTGATGGATATAGAGCACAAATGATGTATTCATTAAAAATCATTACAAGAGAAAATATTACCATAATTATAAAACTTAGGTACAGTGTATATATTTATGGCATAAGACAACAGGAAATAGCATAGGAGCATTTTTAAAATGTTTGTTAATGCTTTTGAAAGTAATATTTACCCTCTACCCTTTTGTACCTGACGAATACAAAACATATGAACAAAACATACCAAATACAAAAACTTTGTCCACATCTAAACTAGCTGATTATTTGGGTAAAAAAAAAAAAAAACATATATTAACAAACCTGCACTAATTGGATTAATGCATATTTATCTACACATGCAATCACACCTATGTCACTAAAACTAGAAAACTGAATGCAGTAACTTCCTTAGTGTATGCCATATTTGGTCAATACTTTATGCAAGTTGGCAGTTGCTGTGGCTATAAATGCCTTGACAGCTACACAGAACATTATCATCTTCTGATAGGCTCTGAAGAGAACACAGAAAACATCGACAACAACCTTTTCAGGAGAAGTCCAACATAAGAAAGATCTACAAATAACGGCTAAGGTTTTACTGACTAATTCTAAAAAGAGTTTATCTTAAAGCATAGTATATACAAAGAAAATAGTTTTACAGTAAACTTTTGTTTTAAACAGTCATGGATTCCAGATGCATGGAATTGGCAGCCCTGGGAAGACCTCTGTATCCTGGCATGCTGTATGACTGTCGCACGGACTCCTTTATTCCAGGTACAATTTACATGACTGGCAATGTGTAATCTTTATTAGTTTGTGTAACTTTAGGATTACAGGCCTAAAATTTTGTGCAACATGAAATAGCATTTTTTTTTCAGTTCCTCTGGTTAGCTTTGTATATTTACTGAACTCTTTAAAGATTCGCTGGATTAAAGTGTAATTTGACCTTCCACTAAAACTGTGGTTAAAGAAAGGCCCAAAACTCTAATTTCAGTAACTATTAGTTTCAGTTTTCAGTCATTTCAATGTGATTAAAGGGGCAAAATAGTGGATTAATATTTTGATGGTCCATTACATCAATTAAGAAATAATATAATAAGGAACAAAATGCCATCTGATATAATGTGCATAATGTGCAATGATATTCAATACAAAATAGTAAAAAAAAAAAAAATTAACGTTTGTGTTGTGTGTGTGTGTGTATGTGTGTGCTTGTGCGCACACTGTGGTGGAAATTATTTAAAGAAGTCAGAGACTCAGTCTAACCCACAATAAGAGAAGAAGATTTTATTAGAGACTGCGCAGGACATCACAGTCATACACACACAGTGCATCTGTGAGAGAGAGGTACTTCCCCTTCTCTCACTCTGCTTATATACACTGAAGATTACTGCATTCACTCAAAATGTATATGTTGCTAGACAGATGTTTCCTGTCCTTTTCTCTAAAGCTGGGGTGCTGAAATTATGCATCTCCCGCCTTTTTAGATTCCCCTTCAAGAAGAACATGTTGCTGTAGCAGTTATCTTGCAAGCCCTTCTATCATCACTATAACTGCTAAGTAACACCTTAAACTTGGACAATTTGACACATACGCACAAGCATTTTCTTTACCATATAAGGTTATCCATTAAAGTTTTCTACCACAACACGCACACGTGAGAAGCTGAAGTAAGATGAGAGGAGGGAGGGGCTAATGTGTAGGACAGCTTTCAAACCCACACACACAGACACATGCACATGTGCGCACACACACACACTAACGACAATACTGCTCTGTTGGAAACTTCAAAAAGAAAAGACTCTAATGACACTTGCTCATTAATAAGATTGATTTATTAAGATTGCTAATTTTTTATTGTTAAATTTACATTTTTGCTTGTCTTGCAAACACTCACAGACCAAATTACTTACAATCCAAGGTGCCACAATAAAAAAAAAATAAATAAATAAAAAAAAAACATATTTTCACGTATTATATGCACATAAGAATCTTTCCCTGAGAAAATGACTCGTCGCATGAATCCACACTGAAATGCTTCAGGTTTTTTTATGTTATAATAATCCAAATAATAATAAGAATAACTTTCTGGCAGAGAGCAGGAGATTTACGCAATAATTTGATTGTATTTTGCCCCATCCAAGTGCTCCAGGCCTTGCTGCAGAGAAACACCCTATAACTGAAGATTATCACCTCCATACTTTACTTGTTATTTGTATAATGAGCTGTATTGGATTTCCATCAGACATATCGTTTGGTGTTGTGGCCAAATAATTACATTTTCATCTCATCTGATGACCTGCGTTTTGCAAAGCTCAGTCGTGACTGTATGTGGCCTTTCTTGAGGAAGGGCTTTTTTCTTGCAACCCTCTCATACAAGGCACATTTGTGGAGAATTTGAGATATCGTTGCTACTTATATCTAAGTAACAACGAGTGGTCACAATGACCACTCTTCGACATGCATTCCTGCAACTACTTCAAAGTTGCTGTAGGCCTCCTGTATCCTTTCTGACCAGTTTTCTTCTTTATCAAGTTTGGAGTGACATCCTGTTCCATTGAGGGTCTGTGTTTTACCAAATACCTTTCACTTCTTAATAGTACATTTCAAGAATATTCTATTATATAAAGATCCTTTTCTATACCCCCTATACCCAAGTAAAAAAAAAAGTATGCCAAGTATATTAAATACTAGCGTGCCAAAGCATACTTGAGTGTATTTGCTTCAGACTAATGACTAGTATACTTGAGGTTTGCTATTTTGGGGCAACTAATTTTACTAAGTGTATTTAAGTTGTAATTAAATTATACAAAAGCACAAGTTTAAGTGTATTAAATATACTTTTGTGTGCTAAAGTGGAACACCTTTAAGTATACTTAGTACACTTAAAGAATGTGGCTAACGCACATACCTGACAGTAATTAATGAAATTATAAAGTATATATTTAATGTATTATAAGTACATTACAGCAATTTTTACTGTGTTACAAATACATGATTAATATACTATGAATATATTCTTATTGCAGCAGTAGTATGCTGTTATACTTCTGGCCAATTACAAATACTAAACAAGTACACTGTGTGGTCAATACAAATATACTTTATTATATAATACAGTACACACAGTCTTCTATAATACTGTATTGCAAATCTGTTACCAGTACACTAATGGTGTTTAAGATAATTTACAAATGCTGAATGCATGTTCTACACTATAACGTGTTTTTAAAACACATTATATCAGTAATTATGAGGCAGATTTTATTCATGCACAAGGTTACAAACAAACAAAAAAAAACAGTACAATCGTTTATTTGTGTTCAATAAATTGTCAGGTTGTCTTACAAACACACAAACTAAAATATAAACTGTTGTTTGAACAAAGACAGACATTAGTATTAGAATATACAAGTACAGTATTAGTTCAAACCTGGTGTGTTGATTCTATTGTAGCTGTTACACAGAGACAGGACGAGAGCTACGGAGCATTATAGTTCGAATGTGCCCGCCTCCGGTTTCTGATTGGCTGGTGTTGGCCAATTCTAGTCTGTGGTTGGCTGGAATAGTTGCAGAATTATAACGCTGCTGCAGTTCGTGCTAGTGTAGCTTTTTGATGGTGAGTTCACAGAAGAGACAGAAAGCGCACGAGCACGAGAGAGTAGTGCACTAAATACAAACAAATATAAGTCCATATGAATAAGTACATATAAATTTAACTGGAAATATACAAGACTACCGTATTTAAAAATTTGTATTCTAATGTACTGTATACTTTATTTCAAGCATTTTTTTAAACATACAAAAAATAAATTGAAAAACAAAGTTTAAATGAGTGTGCTTTGGAAATTTGACCAACCTTTCACTTAAAGTATATTTTCCTATAACATATTTTTGGAAAGTGTACTATAATACAATTACAGTGGAACCTCGGATTGCGAGTAACGTGGTTTACGAGTGTTCCACAAACCGAGCAAAGATTTTTAATAAATTTTTAATCGGAAACCGAGCAAGTATTAGTTTACGAGCGCCGAGTATCATGTATCACGCATGCGACTCTTATTTTGACACCGAGCGGAAAGTGATCACAACTGAGCCAATTTTTCTCTCTCTTGCGCTGCGGGAATTATGGGTAATTGTCTCCCATGCTGCGTCTTAGTGCTCGTCTCTTATAAGTATAATCAACATCTCCTTCCCTCTTCTGTGTGCGCGCGCGTAATTTGACACTGTGCCCCCCCCCCCCCCCCCCCCCCCCACACACACACACACACTTTTCTCATGTGTACTTTGTGGGTAATTTGACACCGACACACACACACACACACACACACACACACACACACACACACAGATCTCCTCGGCTGCACACGCGCTTTAGTCACACAGAAAACTCAGTTAATTTGTTATTTTTTATTTCTTACTTTACAGCAGTGACTCCGTTAGTATACTCATGCGAGTATCATTAGAGAGAATTCTTTTTTTCCCCGTTAAAACAGTGTTTGCATTGTGTATGTTAAATAGTGAAATAGTGAGAAGGAGTTTTACTGACTAGGTGAGGGGCTAATTCCACACACACACACACACACACACACACACGCACACATACAAATACATGGCGGGGAGGGGCCAGGCCGGCCATCGACAGCGGGGAGGAACCGAGAGGGAGCGTGCAGGAGCGCTGCCTCGCGTGCTCTGTTTGGCCACTCCGCCCACCGCCGCCAGCCTATTTATTCCTAATAAATAACCCTTTTCCTCTAAGATCTCGCCTCGTGTCTGTGTTTCATGGTGCCGCCCGTGCAACTTTGAGTCAAACCCGTTACAATTTTATATGAATTATTTTTATGTATTTATTGTTTTGGGCTGTAGAACGAATAATTTGAGTTTTCATTATTTCTTATGGGAAAAGTCTATTTGGATTACGAGCCCGCTTCCAGAACGAATTATGCTCGTAATCCAAGGTTCCACTGTATTTTGAAGTATGTTTAAAATTTAATTCCAAAATTTGGTAAAAGCATGATGTTAGTATACTTTTTATATATTATTGTTCAAGTTTTGCATGGAGTTTGCATATTCTCCCCGTGCTTGGTGGGTTTCCTCCGGGTACTCCGTTTCCTCCCACAGTCCAAAGACATGTAGGTTAGGTTAATTGGCATTCCCAAATTGCCCGTAGTGAGTGAGTGTATGTATGTGTGTGTGTGTCTGTGCCCTGCGATGGATTGGCACCCTGTCCAGGATGTACCCTGCCATGTGCCCTAAGTTTCCTGGGATAGGCTCCAGGACCCCTGTGACCCTGAATACAGGATTAAGCGGTATAGATGATGAGTGTGTGAGTGATTGTTCAAGTTTTTATTAGTATATTTGCAATGTACTATCAAAGATTTCAATATATTTGTAAGACATTAAAGTGTTTTTTTTTTTTTCCACTGGGGAATGCATACATTTAAACCTGTTTAAACCTAGACACTGGGATTCTCTGAAGTACTGTACATGTGAAAGATCAGAATCAGAATGTGACCCATGTCTATGATTGTGACCCATTAATGATTTTTAACTTAAGAAAAACAGTATGCATATATAAACTATTCTCTAAAATCAATAAGTATCTATTTGAGATGCATCTATAGTTTATTATCGTTCTCTTGTTTCAGGTGTTACTTTATGGGATAAGAAAGCATTGAATAATGACCTTGACGTGCGTCAGCAACCTAAAACAGATCTGAAGTTTGCTGCCTCTGACACTCTTAGTGATAAGGCAAACCTCCTAGATATAAGCGCTTCCCTTAAAGCCAGTTTCTATGGTGGTTTAGTGGAGGTTGGAGGATCTGCCAAGTACCTGCAGGATACCAAATCCTCAGCACAACAGTGCAGAGTTACTATGCAGTACAGCCAGACAACAAAATTTGAACAACTCACTATGGAGGAGCTTGGCAAAATCACCTATCCGCAAGTATTTGACCAGAAAACAGCCACTCATGTAGTTACAGCTGTCCTGTATGGAGCTCAGGCTTTCATGATATTTGATTATACCAGTAAAGATAAAAAGAGCAAACAGGCTGTTGAGGGAAATCTTCATGCAGTGGTCAAAAAGATGTCCATTGGGGGTGAAGGGAGTGTAAAGATGACTGAAGATGAAAAAAAACTAGCCACAAAAATCAGTGTGATTTTTCATGGTGACTACAAACTCAAACAAAATCCCACCACATATGATGAAGCCCTGGAAGTATACAAAACTTTACCTACTTTACTGGAGAAACAAAACTATGATGGTGTACCCTTGAGAGTCTGGCTGTATCCTCTCAGTCTTTTGAATGATAATGCTGCCAAGTTGGTGAGAGAAATCGAATATGATCTGGTGAATGAAACAGAAAAAATGCTGGAAGAACTTTATGAGGCAGAGAGAAGATGCAAAGATTTGTACAAAAACCAAACAACAGACAATTTCCTTGCTGTAAAAGACAGGTTGGCAAGGTTTCAGCATTTACACAGTAATTATAAAATAGCATTTCAGAAGAACCTGTCCAGGGTTTTGCCGGCTATCCGTAGTGGGGCAAAAGAGGACAAGGAACTGGAGGACCTTTTGAAAATCCACTACACATCACCATTCACTGCTAGCAATATGAACAAATGGTTAGAAGAAATCACAACTGAATTAAATATATTGAGTTCCTATACCAATGGGCTGGAAGACCTGACAGTTGTGACATCCTCAGAGTCACTTAATTCTATTCTCTTTGATCCTGAAGTTGATGTGGTGGTATGTTTGTCTTTCACATCCCTAAAATATGAAGACTCCTACCTGGAAGCTCTAGAAAACTTCCTTAAATCTAAAGAGTTTTCATCTCTCAAAGTAACACAGCCTTGGTTTACTTCTCCTGAACGAATGAGTCAGAATCTCTCTCTCTTCACAAGTTTTTTAAAGGCCAACAAAAATGAGAAGAGAATCAAGTTCATCATTGGTTCCATCTCTGACTCCAGCAATCCAGGAATATCCATCCAACTATATCAGAAAGGCCATGAGCCACAGCTTAAGTTCCATCCAGTATCCAAACCCCCCCTACCTGTGGTGAAGACCAGTGATGAGAAAGTCATCCTGAAGCTTTCAAAATCACCAACTGGAGAGACAGTGCGCTTCAGAGTTGAATACAGGATGACACCATCAACTGATTCAGCAGCTGATGATGCTGATACATGGAAAGTCACAGACACTCCAGATTCACAGAGCAGCTTTACTCTGACTGATCTCAAGCCAGAAGAACAATACGTGGTTTGTTACAGGGCTGTTAGTGATGTGGGAGTGAGTGAAGCCAGCGAAACTGTCTCCTTTTCATTTCATGGGAGGCTCACAGTGAGCCAATGGGTCAGTAATTATATATGTTTATATAAAGTACCAGTTAAAAGTTTGCACACACCTTTTAATTCAATGGTCTTTCCTGATTTTTATTTCTTTCCACATCATTTTATTGTTCTTTCTCACAATGAAGGCATCCAAAGTATGCAATACTCTCCTTTAAACAGAGTATATAGAGATGTATCTGATACTTATGGCTTAATGGCTCGGATCAAAGATACTGTTAGTTGTTTATTTTTGAAGGTGGTAACTCTAAATTAACTAAATTATTTTTTTTCCTTCATGAGAGCCAGTTTCTTCATAGTGGTTTTTGCAAAATTATTTGACAATACTGTTCTTGTAAGGACAGTTCCAGAACAGCTGACCTTCTTGTCTTCAAATTAATTTACAATTAAATGTTGTTGTTACTTAATTACATAATTCCACATGTATTATTTCATTGTTTTGAAGTCTCTAGTATTGTTCAAGAATGTAGAAAAATAAATCCCAGAAAACTTACTTAATTGGAAGTTGTATCCAAACTTTTGACTGGTACTGTATAATACCTGTTCATGCATGCATACTGGCTTAATTAGATATTTTATTAACAGTATTTATAATTTTATTTAAGACTGTAACCTATGATAAATTCTAGTCATAAAATGTAAGAACACTCTTAGTTCTTTGTATATCAAGAACATTCAGATAATCTACTACTCACATGAAATCCAAATTAAAAAAATCAAAATCAAATCAGTATTTGGTGTGACCACCCTTTGCCTGCAAAACAGCATAAAGTCTTCTACATGCACTTGCACACAGTCTTTGAAGGAACTCAGCTCTTGCAGCAGATTTAATTTGGAGCCAATCAGATAACTCCCTGATGGTACTGCATGATGGATAAGCATCTGCCTGTATTTTTCGGCCGTAAGGACACCATTAATCCTGACAAAATCTACAATGACATTCGTAGAAAGGTAGCCCCAAACATGCAAGAAACCTTCATCATGCTTCACTGTTTGAAGCACTGCCTGCAGACAATCACTATTGCATCACTCTCCAGCCCTTCGGCAAACAATCTGCCTCCTGCTACAGCCTAATATTTCATATTAAACGTTTGACTCATCAGTCCAGGGCACTTCCTGCCATTGTTCTGCACCCCGGTTTTTGTGCATAGTTGAGAAGTTTAGCCTTGTTTTCATTTCAGAGGTATGGCTTTTGGGCCACAATTCTTCCACGAAGACTTCTTCTGGTCAAACTTCTCCAGACAGAAGATGGGTGTACTAACTGGTTTCCACCATTTCTTTGCTGATGACACTGCTGTGGGAATCTTTTGATGTCCAAGGAAAGTAAGCATGACGTGTCTTTTATCTGTGCAATGTTTCCTTGATCAGCCACTCCACAACATTGCCAGTTTCATTGTACGTCTTGAAGATAGAGTTTTGAAACCCCAGTCTGCTTTGAAATCACTGCCTGAGACCTTACTGAGACGCCATATAATTAACTTTGCTTTGCTGTCTTGCTGTGGTGTATGACCTGTGACATGAAACGTAATATTGAGGTGATGGTCCACAACCATCATCTCAATAGCAGTGTTTGGCTGTTCCTCACTTTTTCAACCTACATATGAAATTGATGATGAATATCACCTGCTTAGTGTAATTGGTTAATTGCACAGCTGACCTGAACCTACAAAATCCCTCATTTTGTGTAAGTGTAAGAATTGATGCTGGTTTTGTAGCCAAAGAGTAGTCACACTAAATATTGATTTGATTTAAAAAATATATATAGTTTGTCTAAAAACCTACAGTACCTTAAACCTTTGCGCAATACTGGACAACTCTCATTAAATGACACGGATAGAAACAAAACTTAATAAAATTAGGTGATGTTTAATTGAATTTGAATTGTTAGTGTATTTTCATTTATTTATATAGCATATAATTTACTTTCCTACAGAACTTCTCCATGCCTTCCCTCTTTAATGAACTAAGGACTAAAATAATGACCAGCATGGGCATGTCACGATGGTCTGTCTCTACTATCAAATCAGAGCTCACAAATGTGGTCAACCATCCTGTAAGTAAGAACAGTTTGAAATGAATCCAAAAATCACATCAAACACATTAAATAAAACTAATTAAATGTTTATTTGTATCAAAAGAGAGTGAAAGAGAGTGTGAGAGAGCGAGAGAGAGAGAGAGAGAGAGAGAGAATTGCACTATGGTGGCAAAGTTAGACCAGATGAACTGTTATATTTATAGGCAAATTCATAGGCAGATAAGGTTAAAATAAAGACACAAATTACTTATGTACCGTGTTGGGGGACGTTACTTTTTAAAGTAACTAATTACATTATAAAATTACTGTCTTTAAAAAGTAATCAGTTACATTACAGGTGTTACTTTCTGATAAAAGTAACTAGTTTGAGTACTTTTCCATTGCAGAAAATAAAAACTCCTTTGTGATTCCTCATGCATGTTGTTTTAGTCAAGACCTTTATAATTATTCGACCATCATCACTCAGCGAAGTTTGGCCCATAATTTGTTAACTACCAATACCTGCGCAGTGGCCGTAAGTACAGTTCATCATGATTCACAGCGAGTTTCGGCGCTGTAATTAGGTTTCCATCTTTCCGCGCATCGGTCCTCGCATAGTCAAACCACATAAGTGACATAGGGGTATGACAGCAGGAATAACGGGGTGGGGGGGGGCTTGTAGGACGACTTTCACACACACACTAAGGGATTGGGAATGACTGCTGTCTGGCTCACTGATTACATAAATTGTCTGAATAACGGATTACATTTTTGAAAACGTAACAAAATAACTGAGTACTAAAATGTAAAAAGTAACCCGAGTACTCTAATGCGCTACACCCAACACTGCTTACCTATATACCTCACTTGGGAATGTACTTGCCTGGATGGATTGATGGATGGATGGATGGATGGATGGATGGATAGATAGTTAGATATAATATTGTGTGCATAGAGGCCCAGTTCAGTACTTGATGGTTTGGTTTCTATAAAATCTTATGATCAATCGAGGTATGTTATGTGCTTACTCTCACCACAGTGTGTTCCTTACACTTACAAAATTCCTGGAGGGCTGAGAGCAGGAAGGGCATTGTACTTTCAAGGGGTTGTTTTTGCAACAGGACAAACGTATGTATTCATATTATTCATTACATGACATAGAAAAATAATTCACCAAGATTTTTTTCAGAAATGGAAATTTATTCGATAAAATGTATGTAATCACATTGACTATAATCCTATTATGTACTTTTTACACATAGGATTATATTTGATGTTCTAACCGGTGAGGGTGACATCGCTTTTCACTTCCGGATTGACATTGATAAACGAACCACCTGTGATAGTCACAGAAATGGGAATTGGGAGAAACAAGAATGGCCATCAGTGGGTCAAATCTCCAAAGGATCAGCTTTTGACATCTTCATTGTGACCAAAACAGAAGGCTATGAGGTGTGATGATAAAAAATAATAAAAGAATGCACATAAGTGTACATGAGTTGAAAAGAATTATCCTTATTATCTGTTCTTTCCAGGTCTATTTAAATGGAAAATGGTCTTTCCTGTTCAAGCACCGCATGCAAGTGGAGAAAGTGACTGCACTTCACATTCATAGAGATATCATAATGAATCTTGTTGGCCTCGTTGAAGTAAGTTAAATATATACAAAAAAAAAGTCACACACTGATATTTCATTGGATTGCATTATGTTTTGGCATGTATTCGCGAAAGCATTGTTTCAATAAGCTTATGAAATGTCACAACATTAATTTCTCTCCAAGTATACATTTTTTGCATTTCTCTCTTGTATTAATTATGGGAGTCGGAGCACTGTTTAAAGCCTTCTCTAGCACATCCCAAAGATTCTTGATGAGGTTAAGGTCTGGACTCTGTGGTGGCCAATCCATACTGTTTGTGATCATGATATCTCATGCTCCCCAAACCACTCTTTAACAATTTGAGCCCAATGAATCCTGGCATTGTCATCATATACTTCTGTGCCATCAGGTAAACAAAAAAACAACAACAAAAAAACATTAACTGAAAAACCTGGTCATTTAGTACATTTAGGTACTCAGCTGACCTAATTTATAGGCACATAATGATGCTCAACCTATACCTGACCACAGAAGCAACCCAAAATCAGTACGATAGGCAGTAGGCATGATGGGTGCATTATTTCATCCAGCTCTATTTTTACCCTGGTGTGCGATTATTTTGGATAAGGGTAAATCTGAACTCATCAGACCACATGACCTTTTTTTCCAATGCTCAACAGTTCCTTATGCTCCCTAGAAACTTGAAGCCTTTTTCTGATTAGCCTCACTGATGAGAGGATTTCTTAAGGCTAGACAGCTGTTCAGTCCTAATGCCTTGAGTTCTCTTCACACTGTGCATATAGAAATGCTCTTACTTTTATTACTAAAACATAGTGAGTTTTAATATTGTTGCTGTTTTTAAGTAATCTCTAATTATGATCATTATGTTTTTTTTCTGACCACATTTCTTTCTCAAAGATGATGGTTCACCACTATATTTCCAAGTTATAATAATGCATTTTACAATTCTTAACGCAATTTTAATAGTTTCAACAATCTCATTAGTTGTTTTCTTTTCTTGATGAAGTCCAATAATTTGTCCCTTCTAAAACAGAGTAACATTTTTGCCATGACCACAGGATATGTCCTCTAACTTGGTTGTAAGGGATGAGAAGTTACTTCCTGCATCAGATAGGCTTAAAAACTTGGTGCCGGTTAAAAAATATTAATCACTGCAGTAATTATCCAATGGAAGGCTCTTTCCTTATTACTTATTTAAATCAGGTGCAGTGTATTACAGTACAACCAGGAACCAGATATGCACCACAAATAGAACAATTTGGGATTAAACAATTCACAATGACATACAACTTGATCACTTATGCACATGGCACATTGCTTTTAAGCAATAGTTATGTATATACTCTGTTGATGTTTATTATTGCCAGCATACTGATTTTACATTGTAAAATAAACAACTGAAAAAAAAAATTGTCACATTGGTTTATAATTAATAAGAAAATATGAATATTAATTTTCATTTTGACAAGTGTTTAGATATTGTTAGAAATAATCACTAAATCTAGTATGCCTTTTTTAATGTTCTAAGTTGGGCTATCTTTCTTTAAATCAGAACTGGACCACATCTACTTTTGCTAAGGAGCTATACCCTGGCACTTCACACACAAAACATTCTGACATCCAGTCTGATGGACTACAACCAGTCTGCAACCCTGTGAGTAACATTATCATGTTATGTTCAGAATGAACAAACCAAAAAACTGTATTTTTTATAATAATATAATTACATGATTAAAGATATATAATTTAAAATGAATGCTGCTTAACCACAACAGAACAAATCATATTTGGGATCAATCCCTGGAAACTTGAGACCTGGTATGGCTTTGCTCTTCCAAGGAGTTGTTTCTTCAGATTATCAACGGTATGCTAAATGTGTTTCTCACTGCACCACAGTTTGAATGAAACCCAGTATAAAATCCCTAATCTGCTATAATCTGTCACATAAAATATAATGTAAAAAAATTTCTTGCAGCTTCGAGATAAATTTTCAGACTGGAAAAGAGTACCTCCATGACATCGCTTTCCACTTTAATCCCCGCATGAACTCTGTGGTCCGTAACAGCTGCAAGAAAGGGACATGGGATAGAAATCAAATTGAGACACAAGGAGGCCCATTTGTCAAAGGAGGAGCCTTTGATATCATCATGGCTATTAAACAAGATTGCTATGAGGTGCGAGATTATGAATAAAATAATTGAGAGGGTCAAGGCTTTAAACATTTGGATTAAAGAAGGTTCAATCTTATTTGTTCAGGTGATAGTGAATGGCCTGGAGTTCTGCACGTTTGATCACCGTATACCAGTGGACAAAGTGACCTTCCTTAGCATTATGGGAGATGTCTTCATGAACACCCTTCGCTTCATTGAAGTAATTTTTTTTTCTTTTTTCTTAATCATGACATACTCTGGCACAACATTGTAAGTTCCCCTGTAAATAAAGCATGAACAAATTAAGAATACAAATTTTAAAAGGAAACTAAAAATATATGTCATCATTTTATGTTAAGTAATATTATAAGTAATACATCTTTATGCTTGTCTGGAATTCTCTTGTCTTAAGAGTTAAGGAAATTTAATTTAAGAGATTTTTTTTTTTTCACCAGGTGGAAGATGTTAATCTGAAAGTCACCATGCCTGCCAGTATTTGAAGATTCCAGTCTTCATAAGAAGCCCTAAAAATGTTTTCAGGAGCTTTGTTTTTTTATATTTTGCTAAGGTATATAAGAATAACAACAGTGCATTTGTATTCTCCTGTTTTCTCTTTTTTCTACACTCTGTTTTTCTCTTTTATTATTATTATTTTATTGTAGCTTTGTTCAAATGGATGTAGGTTTATATGGATAAGCTGTGCACTGAGCATTTTTAGACATATTTAGTGCAATAGCGGTCTAGTCAGCTATTTGAATAAAATTTAAAACCTCTGAAAATGCTAACTATAGTGAACCTGTTTGATTACAACAGATTCACTCCAGTCACAAAAATCCTCATTCTATATACATATCTTCTATGTTTTTTTTTTTTTTTCTCCTTCAAATTTGCAGTTCAGGTAAATGCTATTGCAGATACAATAATGTGCATGTGGAGAGCACTCATTGACCATTTCTTTAAAAATTGTATCTATGTGCAGTGTTTTCAAACATCATTGAATTAGGCATTTATACCACTTACCAAATTGACCATTTAACAACTTTATCAAAATTGCTATAATGATCACAATAATAAATATATAGTCTAATACACTGTCTGAACTGTTTTTTTTTTCTTGACTAAAGCACGGCATAATGTGTCATTACTTTTGAAACATTATGAAAACATTGAGGAGGTGATTAGCTTCACCTGATTGCCTAAAAAGCAACAAAATGTGATTATTTCTATACCCACTGTAAATAAGGTCCTTATGTGAGACAATACAATGACAAACAGGTCGACTCAGTCAGGGGCATGTGAATGTGACATACAGGAGCTGATAGGAACTGTGGTTAATCACCTTTCCTATCACTTTCATTATAAGCTGATGTAAATTCCATTAACTCTCTGTCCATTGTTCTATCCCAAAACATGAACAAAACTTTCAGTAAACATAGGCACTATGGTGAAACATGCAATATGCCTTTAACCTGAAGCTAGTTAAAATGAAACAATACCGGCCCAAATGCATGGCAAAGCTCAATTCTATTGGCTATCCCCAACCCTAATCCTGAGTTTTACTGTATATGAGATTTGTTAAAAAGTATTTATTTTTATTTTTACATTTCATTAGTTTTTGACTTAATATGACTAAAACAATGCTTAATAAATTGACCAAGTTATGAATATATATATATATATATATATATATATATATATATATATATATATATATATATATATATATATATATATATATATATATATATATATATATTTATTTATTTATTTATTTATTTTTAAGTTCACTGGAATTTTTATTTCTGACCATATCTGGTACTGGTGAAAGCACTATACAAATACAAGTAAAATGAACTTAATTGAACTAAATCACAGTGTTACTGGCCAGTATCACCAGTAACAATGGTTTACACCAGGGATCTTCAAATCTTGTCCTGTGGGGACAATGTCCAACACATTTAGTAATTTTCCAACACCTAAACACACACACTGAACCTCAAAATTAATGGATTAATTGAATCAGCTGTGAATGAGAAGCATATTCACCAAACTGTGTTGGATACTGGCCCTCCAAGACCACAGACGAAGAGCCCTTATTTAGACAGTGGAAAGAGACTTTGGTAGAGTTGGTAAAGCATCCTACAGGCTTTGATATTCTACATGCTTGCTTTGTTTTTGTTTATGCTTGCTGTTATTCATGGGAATGGTCTACTCTAATACAGGTCTATGCAAATGTCTTGAGCCAGCCCTCATTTCTTCATATTTTGCTTTGAAAGAGCCAGACCTTCCTGTATTTTTAATGTCTTGAGGAATAGTTTCTCAGGCTTCCTGGAGGACTTTTGACTGAAGGCTGACGATTCAGAGGAATTTATTTATTTACTTATTTTAAGGCCACACATTGATCTATGAATCATTCAAGCATAAATAAACATCTACCTTAAGGCATGGACCAGTGAGAAATAGGTGCAAATGATGACAGATGATCAGGTGATGATTGGTGATTTCATTAAAGATGAAAGAGGAAATTAGGATGCTGCTGAGGTTGCTACATAAATAACCTGTTTTTAAATTGCACATTTAGATGCTGTGCATCCTGTCTCAGTAAACATTGTTCCTATTTCTCAATTTTAATCTAAAATATTTAAATTAATATGAAAAATGAGAGGTGCCTCAAGAGCCTTGCACAGCATTATACATGAATGGTCAGTTGTTAGACAGGTGATTTGATCTCCAACTTTTTTTTACAAGGAGGTTTTGACCATTCAGTCAGTGTGGCTGTTGCATTATGCAGAAGCCACAAACAAGGCAAGTGGAAAAAGCAAGCTGGGTACTAGTAAGATTGCATTTTTCATTTTTAGGACTTCATCTTTCTCTACCAGCTCTATAATCTGAAAATAAATGTTAGTGTACCTAAAAATCTGTTTTAAATGTAGTCTGAACTCTCTGTGAAGTCATGGCTCTATGGCTAATAGACTGACACATGTAAAGGAAATAATTTCACTCTTCTGTAATGCATGTGATAAATAAAGGCTTCTTCTTTTTCTTCTTATAATTACAAATACTGAAGTACATTTGCAGTGGCTGATATTCTGGACAAGCTCACTGCATGTTGGAAGAAAAAGTACATCACCATATTTTAACATTATGGATCCTTGTATCTTCCTCCCCATCATCCTTTTCCCTTCTCTTTACTAAATAATCTTATGTGTTTCAGTTATACTTTACCATTGCCTGGCTGGGCTAAATCTTTAAATGGGCAAGTAACCCTATCAACGGTTGGTAATTTTCTCCCAAATATATACTTTAAGATAAGAAATTCAATTTCCTCATTTTCTTTAAAACTGTGATTTCTAAGTCTTCAGGGTTGAAGTGCTATGTTCACAGTTAGTTAGTGCTAATTTTCTGCATTATAAATAAAAGAAAGGTTTTGTCTGTACATGATATTTTTACATTTCATACATTGGAGGACCAGAAACCAGTCTCAGAAACAATTGGCTGTATAACAGAGCCAATCAATTCATCGCTTTTCCCTCGAGGTGGGCGTGGCTATACACATCACTCAGCAAAGCCAACCAACATCATAGTTTACTGTGTATACACAGAGTATGTGGGAGACAGAAATTATGGCAATGAACCTAAAGTGGCCACAGTCCTCAAACACAAACAAAAGGGTGACACAGCATGGTTTATTCCAAAGAAATGGTACATACACTATAAAAACTAAAATCTTGCTCCATGAAATAAATCTAAATTTAGAAGGGGAGGTATGAGCAGTTACGTGTCAGATGCTGATCAGCTTATTTTTAGCTTTAACCTTTTAACTATTTCTACAAAGTATTTACCCATCAACAACAGGTACTTATGATAATATAATATAATATAATATAATATAATATAATATAATATAATATAATATAATATAATCACTCACTCATCATCTATACCGCTTATCCGTCTATACCCTTATTCAGGGTCACGGGGGGCCTGGAGCCTATCCCAGGAGACTTGGGGCACATGGCAGGGTACACCCTGGACAGTCCATCGGACAGATGCCAATCCATCGCAGGGCACAGGCACACACATACACTCACTCATTCACACACTATGGGCAATTTGTGAACCCCAATTAGCCTAACCTACATGTTTTTGGAGTGTGGGAGAAAACCGGGGTACCCGGAGGAAACCCAGCACAGGGAGAACATGCAAACTCCATGCACACAGAGACGGGAATCGAGCCTGGCTGGGGATCGAACCCGGACTCTGGCGGTTTAAGGCGACAGTGCTAATCACTACACCACCGTGCCGCCCCTAATATAATATAATATAATATAATATAATATAATATAATATATTATATTATATTCTTTCATATCGTATAAAATATTTTATCTGTTTATTGGTCAGAACTCATTCTTCCAATGTTATCTTTACGTTTCATTTATGGGAGTTTCCCTCGATGTGGATGTGGCTCACTCACGCGTCACTCAACAGAGCCAATGAAAACGATAATTTACAGTGTATAGACAGAATATGCGTGTGACAGAAATGAGGATAATGAAAAAATAACATGTGACAAAAACTAAAAAAATTAACAGTAGACTATGAAAACTGAATCTTCAAAGATAAATGGACAGATTATTGTATGTTTATTCTACCTGCAGGAAGGTAAAAACAAGTTTGCCTCATATGTTCCAAAATTTTTAATGAGCTGGAATCATCATTTTAAGACAAAACTTCATTTTTACCCGCTCTACTTTTTGATTTCTCATATGTGATTCAAGCTCTGATTACTGAGCAGGGAGTGCATTCTGACAATTAATTTAACGTAAACAAGGCATAAGAGATTTAACCTCACAAAATTTTATTTCTTGTATGAATAAGTTAAACAGAGAGTTCTGCTGTGCAGAAAGACAGGCAGACATGTATGTGGGCTTCAACCTGAAATAATACATTAAAGCGGATCAGCTTATTTATTTACATTTAACCATTTAACTATTTTTACAAACTCTTTTTGCGTCAATGACGGATACTAACACTAGTCTTAGATAAACCTATGAAGCATCAACCTTGTTACATACTGTAGTTTGATTAGTATTGTAATAAGTTTATTAATATGGGGTTGATCTACAGTCGTGGCCAAAAGTTTTGAGAATGACACAAATATTAGTTTTCACAAAGTTTGCTGCTAAACTGCTTTTAGATCTTTGTTTCAGTTGTTTCTGTGATGTACTGAAATATAATTACAAGCACTTCATATGTTTCAAAGGCTTTTATCGACAATTACATGACATTTATGCAAAGAGTCAGTATTTGCTCTTCTTTTTCAGGACCTCTGCAATTCGACTGGGCTGCTCTCAATCAACTTCTGGGCCAAATCCTGACTGATAGCAACCCATTCTTTCATAATCACTTCTTGGGGTTTTTGTTTGTCCACCCGCCTCTTGAGGATTGACCACAAGTTCTCAATGGGATTAAGATCTGGGGAGTTTCCAGGCCATGGACCCAAAATTTCAACGTTTTGGTCCCCGAGCCACTTAGTTATCACTTTTGCCTTATGGCACGGTGCTCCATCATGCTGGAAAATGCATTGTTCTTCACCAAACAGTTGTTGGATTGTTGGAAGAAGTTGCTGTTGGAGGGTGTTTTGGTGCCATTCTTTATTCATGGCTGTGTTTTTGGGCAAAATTGTGAGTGAGCCCACTCCCTTGGATGAGAAGCAACCCTACACATGAATGGTCTCAGGATGCTTTACTGTTGGCATGACACAGGACTGATGGTAGCGCTCACCTTTTCTTCTCCGGACAAGCCTTTTTCCAGATGCCCCAAACAATCGGAAAGATGCTTCATCCAAGAATATGACTTTGCCCCAGTCCTCAGCAGTCCATTCGCCATACTTTTTGCAGAAGATCAAGCTGATCAAATCAAGTTGAAATCAAGCTGATCGAAAGATGCAAAGTGTCCATCAATGTTCAGTATAAATATCCAACTCTTTTAATTCCACTGTCCCTTCACTGTGTAAAAAACCTCTATTAATTATACCAGGAAAGATTTTATGGTTATAACATACTGGCATGGATACAAAAGTTTCAGAAATGTTAAGGCCCTTCACAAATGTTAAGGTCTCTCACAAAGTGTCATCATCCATCTGTGTTTTCCATGAGAGGCCCATTTCCATAGTGATGGGCCATCTGTATCGTGCCTGGTGTCATGATTCCACACAAAAGTATCGGACGCAGATGCAGGGTTTCAGTTCAAGCGAGTTTATTTTCTTTATATTCACCGTTGGCTTGGCACACTCTCTGTATTTACAAACTGAAAATCAACAAAAAAACAAAACACAACAGTTCAAAAGGTTCCGGGCTAGAGCTGCGGGCGAGAGAAACGGCTGTAGACAGCGCTAGGCAAAGGTCAGCCCCTCTGGCCGACGCAAGAACACAAACTTGAGGATTATGAGTGCCGCTCACTTGAACTTGATTCTGGTACACAAATGCCTCCTCCGGAGACGCGCTCGCCCCAGCTCTACAGCCTCAGTTACTCCTGAGAAGCGAAGAGAGGTAACGAAAATGGCCTTTTGTGCCACACATAACGAGAAGACGCACAGTGAACAGACAGGGAACTGAGGGGTCGGCTGGTTTAAATAGAGACACATGAGGGAGACACAGGTGAACTTGATTAAGTGCATAAGTGAAACATATACCCACGCAGACACACTAGGGGGAGACAAGGAGGCGGCTCAGTAATCCGGTGAGCCAGATCTTATCTCCCAGGACTGAGGCGGCTCAGGCGTTACACCTGGTTGTTTGCATTCAATTTCTATCACAAAAAAGTGGCTGATCATTGTCACTGTCACAGCTGTTTATAAAAAAGAAAAAAAAACATATAAACAAAAGCATAACACACTGAAATAAACTACTGTACATCATCATCATCATCATAATCAATCACTAATGACCATGCATAAAGACAACACAAGCTTTTGTAATGTCATACAACAAATTAAATTAAATTAAATTTTAAACATCTAAATATCACGAAAATTTGTTAAATATTTTAGCCACTTGTTAGCAGTATTTTAGCAACTGGGAGCTAGAGTATTTGTGCTAAATAACATTATAGATAGCAGTGACATGAGCTAACCACAAACTGAAAACTATCCAAAATGGGGTCAAATACATTACAACATTTACACCACAGATGATATCCATGAACACCTGTAATCTACGTAAAGCATTAGCTTAGCCACCGGGAACTAACATGTTTGTGCTAAGTTACTTATGGTAATATGTTAGCATGATTAGCAGTGTTATCTACATGTAACACTAAACACAAGTCACATTGAAAGACAATGTTTCATATAAGTTGGCAAAAAGTAGCCAAAAAAAGGAAAATTTAAATAATATCAGTTGTATATTATCAGAATAACTTACCCATGCTAACAGCTTGCTGAATTCTCCTCCTCTGTTCTCTGTCGGAGTCTCAGTGTTGTTCTGAGGTAAAGATAAACGCCTCTCACTTTCCAGGACATTCTGTAGACCTTCAGAAACCTGTACAGCGTGTGACATTCCAAACGCACAGAAATCTCACTGAATGTGTGTTTGTGTGCGTGCATGTTGGGTCGTGGCCTTGTATGCAGATTACAGAGACTGTTTCTCTGTGAATATAGTGTGGGTGTGTCCTGTCTCACCAGATATCATCAGATAATGAAGTGCACCAGAAAGACTGTGCCTCTTCTTGGATTGATATAGATTACATAAATTGGGAATATTTATTTTTGAGTTACAGTTCATTTTAGCGACACATTTCAGAAAGATATTAGCAGAGACTGAGACAGCTGAAAGCGCACCCTCTTTTATTTTCTTTATTTTCCAAAAGCACAAGGTTTTGTTAATATGGTGAGTGTACATAAATAAAAGTAGACACTTGACAGATTCAAATGATGTACTAAACTTATGTATACGATCGAAAATGATGAAGTTCTTTTCATGGTTTACAGAAAAAAAAATGCAAGTGGACTCGCTAGAATTTCAGGGACTTACCAGTTAATGATGGGGATGATAGAAAAGCATAAGAATGCCCATTTGGATTACAGCACATGGATGCCCAGTTTCTGCAGACTGTACATGTCATTTTTGTTATAAAAAATGGTTTGTTTTGGTAATAAACTCCTCTGTGCTGTTGCTGACTGCTTCTTCTTCTTGACACACATTTTTGTACAAAATACAACTTACCCAAGTTTTTAAAATATTTAAAAACACTGTAAACAAGCAGTTATATAAATGTATGTGTACTGTACACTATCCTGTCAATTGTTTGTTTTTCATGATGGCAAATGTTTAAAATAAAAACTCAACATACTTGTAATCACTTCAGACTTTACCATAACAGGTTTGAGTGTTTAAACATGAAAGGTTTTGCTATATTAGGTTACTTAAGTAGTACGACTATTAAGGACAAGTATTTCTCAAAGAGACGTTAAGGGTTACCTGTTATTTGGCAAGGGTCTTTTGACATAAGCATGAAGCTTACTTTTGAGGCTGAGAACTTCCTTCCACAGTCCAGCTCCAAGAACAGTTTTCTGAAATGTCTCAAATGTGTACTGTTTTTTTTTTTTTTTTTTGGATATTCAAGATCCAGTGCATAAGTCAGGCCAACCAGCATGCAGCAAGTCCTTGGAAACATCTGCAGAGCCGCCCCTCCCTCTGCAAGTGGTCGGGCCACTGGCGAGCCTTAAACCCTTCTCCTTCCCCATTTTTCTAAATTAAATAATCCATTTTCCCATAAGACCTCATGTCCGTGTGTCTGTGGTGCCGCCCATGCAAAAAGAGTGAACCCTACTTTGTAAAAAAAAAAGTACTTCGGCTTGCTCATCTGGGACAGTCTTATCATTTTGATTCATACACATTCACATTTCATACAAACCTAAATAATTATTTTGATTGTGTAAAGCTGCTTTGCGACAATGTCCATTGTTAAAAGCCCTATACAAATAAAATTGAATTGAATTGAATTAAAACTACAACGCTCTCCGACGTTGATTAAAGCGCATGCTTGTTAACGATTTTTAAATGCATTTTAATTAATTTAAACATTACATTTGTAATGCTAGTAACAATGTTATTGACCCTGGTAACTGATCAAATTACATGCATTTAAAATGTAATGCGGTACTTTACTGCGTTATCAGGAAAAGTAATTAGATTACCGTAACGCGTTATACCCAACTCTGCTTATACCAGAGGAAAGAGAGAGAGCGTAACTCTCTGTAGATCTGATATTCACTCTCTCGTTCTCTCTGTGCGCATGCGTGGTGCGGTAGAGACGCGAGTATGGTGTCTAGAGCGCATGAGAACGGTTGCTGTCTTGCCAATTTTCCTTTCTTTCATTTTTCACCATTCAATACATCTTTTTCCTGCATATATATTAAATTTTGTTGTGCGAGTGAATGGGTAAGCGAGTGTCTTTGTGTTAGTGTGTGTAGTGAATAGCATGGTGGCTCCGAACACACAGCGGTATAAAAACAGTTCTGTTGAATACAAATGAACAGGGCTGTTGTTGTGTTTTTAAATAGCGATCAGACTTGTCCAAAGCGGAATTACTGCTAATAATGAGCACATACTGTTTTTTTTTTCCCTGAGCTCCCGAGCAAAAATAATTGTATTATCCAATGTTCCCCCTTTCGTATTTGACAATGCAATTGCAGCAGAGCTATCTAGATACCGATGACTAGTTTCTCCTATAAAGAAAAGTCCCCTTGACTGTAAAATTCCCTATAATTAAACATTTGGTATCTTTTAGGAGCGTTGCTTTCATTATTTTTAAAGCAGGCATAGGAAAACTAAATGTAGTGTTAAAATTCAAAGATTTTGATTACAACATATTCATATCATCAGATACCGATATAAAATGTTTAATTTCATTTCATGGTTTTCTAAAATAAAATAACATACTTTCTGATCTTTCATGTCTTTTATTGAACACACTCATTCAACATTCAAGTAAGTGAACCCTTGAAATTAATAACTGATTGACCCCCCAAACGTTCCTTTAATGATTGCAAGCTGGCCCGGTCCTGATGCAGCAAAGCAGGCCCAAATTATGATGTTTCCTCGACTATACTTGATGATTTTCATGATGATATGCAGGGCCCTTTTTACACCAAATGTTGTACTGTGTGTTCTTTCCAAATAGTTCAATCTTAGTTTCATCAGTACACAAAACATTTTACCAATAGAGTGTCAATGTGCTATTTTGCAAAGTTCAGGCATGCAGGAATGTTCTTTTTGGTAAGCAGCGACTTCCTTTTTGGTGTCCTGCAATGGACACACTACTTCTTCAATGTTTTAAGTACTGGAGACTCATAAACACAAATGTTAGCCAGTTCCGATGATGTCTTCAAAATCTTTGGCTGTCACATGTTTTACCTCATTGATGAGTCTCCGTTGTGCTCTTCGAGACATTTTGACTGGGCTTCCATTCTTTGGTAGGATATCCACAGTCCCAAAGTGTCTCCTTTTGTTTAATTGTAGAGTGGTGAATTTCTAAAATCTTTAAAATCACTTTGTAATCCTTTACATGTAAATCAACAATTCTTTATTGTAGCTCCTCTGAAAGCTCTTCTGAGTGCTTTTTATGAATCAATGTAGCTTTAGTCAACACCTCCAAACTTATTTTCTTAACAAGACTCCTGGGCCCGTATTCACAAAGCTTCTTAGAATTCTCTCAGAGAGCTCCTATCTTAGCCTAAAAAGTCATAACTGGGAGTCTTAGAATAAAAGTGATTTAGAAAACTTCTTAGAGCAACTCTGAGTAAGGAAAGTACACAAACTTTGATCTTAGTGAGGAGCTGTGGTCGACCCCATTGCTAGGGATGATGCAGCAGTTCAAGGACTGTGATTGGGTGATAAAAAAAATAACCTTTGACCTCTATAAAGGTCTTGAAATGCTCTCTTTGTAAAAACAGAATACATGATAATAGAACAGACAGTAAAATCATATTGCTTGTACATAATGAAATTGTATAATCATGACTACAGGCTACTTTATGCAAAGTTTCTGTTATAGGCTAGTTATCTTATAAGATAATTAAACAGTCAAATGTTGAAAATGTGTCTACTTTTGAAACAACCATTTTTCCACACAATAGTTAGTTTATTTAAGTTCTTATATTTATTTCCTAAAGTGATTTTATTACTTGTAATCCATTTCAGATTGATGGGAGCAAATGGCTCAGCTTTTAATTTACATGATTTTCGGGACAGCGGGATAGTTGCACTATTGCATGGTATGTAGCCAACAATCCAAGAGAGATGGAAGGAAGTAAAAGAACAAGAAACCCAAATTGGACAGAAGAGCAGTGTTTACTTTTAGCTTTATGTTCAGTGTTTGGAGAATATTTCTTCTTTCCGCCATTTTGTCCTCTGCTATAGAAACTCTTAAGCCTCTTAAAAGTTCTCCTCTCTACTCTTAACAATTTTTACCTTAGGAGCTGTTTTTAGGGCTAAAATGTTTTGTGAATGATTTTTATCTTCACTAAGATTTAATCCTAAATTTAAGGGAAAATTTTAAGAAAATGCCACAATTCTAAGATTTTTCTTAGAATTTCGTCACTAGGAGCAACTTTTAGGCTTAAGAAGCTTTGTGAATACGGGCCCATGTATGCTAACACCTAACTCCAGATAGCCTTTTTGGGATCATTAAGTCAAGAATTCTTTCTAGGGTTACTTAAGGTTTCTGTAGGTGCCATATCAGAGAGTTTTGTCTTGCCACTGTCGCTATCAACTTGCTCACTAGGGACTATCTTATAATTATGATCTATACAAATTTTTCTCGCTCATACACATTTCCATAATTTTCTTTTAATTTTGTGAAGCTGCCTTGAGACAATGACCATTGTTAAAAGCATTATATAAATAAATTGAATTGAACTGAAAAAAGGATCGTTTATGGTCGTTCTTAATAAAGACCCGAAAGATCAGAATTTTTTTATTATTATTTTAGGCACATTATATTTGTCGATACTCTTGACTTAGTTTAAGATCAGGTCACATTTCATGACAAATTAATGGAGAAAACTGAGAAATTCCCAAAGTTTCACATACTGTTTCTAGCTATTGTATATACAGTATGGAAGAACTGGCAGGAAAAAAAAATGCTTCTGGCTTTCAGAACAAAAGGGAAAGCACCTCCTACCATTCACCAATGTGTACACACGCACACAGACACAGGGAGAAAAAGAGAGGGGGGGGGGGGACAGAGAGAAAGAATAACTCTTAAAATTTAATGAGGAGGCTCATTTCAGACAGAAATAAGAGAAAAGTTGTGTAGCATTCGTAGGGCATAACAGCATTGTTCATTCACTCATGGTGTTACGGAGGAGTTGAAAACATTCACCCCAGCCCATTGTTCATATGATGCAGAATAATACAACAAATTAAAGTGTGCGCATCCTAGAAAACACACAACAATATACTAAGTAGAACTTGCATACAATTCCAGAACACTGGCCGAGCAAACAACTAGAAATCCCCTTTACAGCCAGGAAGTAACTAAAGCCAATGCACTCATTCGTAATCTCTGCTATCAACAGTACTAAAAATACCAGGAAACAAGCAACTTACCATGGTCCATGAGCATAAAGGGGAAACTGCAATACCTGATGTGTTGGGAGTGCAAGAAAAAAGGGCCAAGAGGTCTTTGCAAGAGAGGATCAGTAGGATAAATTCTCCCTAGCTAACAGCCCCCGTGCCTGTGGATTGGCTAGCATCCGAAATCATGCTCATGTCAGAGCATCTTGCTGCCTCTGCCGGCTTACGTTGTTTCAATTGTGCATCCTAACACCATCTTTTCCCCAGATAATCATTATACATGCACCCAGATGTACGTATATCAACAAAATCACCAAGGAATTTGAGCCTGTTCCAGTACATGTCCATACACAGATCACAGATCAAGATTTAACAGCACCACCTAAACATGCGACTGCACCCATGGGCCTATGGTCACGAAATATTGAATATGCTGGTATTTATTACAACAGCATTCCTCTTGTATGATATTGCTTAATTGTATAACATGAAAAAAGTGAGCACACATCTTGCTGCCAAGAGTTCCTACTTTTTAGTCACAATTTTGTTGTTGTTTGTCTAAATATTAAATATCGATATATACAAAAAAAATACCTACATTATAGACATACTGGTTATTCTGCATTCCATCGCATTCCTCTTTTGTTTCAGTTCTGTCTCAAGCCATTTCATGTCCTCCAAGATCTTCATCACTTTTGTTTTGAAATGAGGGACACACCTGTTGTTCCTGCGCCGCTTGTTTCTGCACTTTCGTTTCTGTGGATTCCGCTGAGGTTTGGGCTGCTTCTCTTCTTATTTCTTTCATCTGTGTCTATGTATAGTTTTTTTTTTTTTTTGAGACTGTTATTTTAACAAAGTAATTTAAGTAAAACTAGCTATATAACTTTATTTTAGAAGCTTTAAACTTCCATATTTTGAGCAAAGCATGACACCATATATATGGAAGGATTGGCAGGAAAAAACCTTTTCTGGCTTTCAGAACAAAAGAGCAACCACGACCTAGCCTTCACACATACAGTATGCATGTATACACACACACACACACACACACACACACACACACACACACACACACACACACACACACACACACACACACACACACACAGAGGGGAAAAAAGAGAAACAGGGATTTGGGAGACAGAGAGAAAGAATAACTCTTAAATTAAGAGCCTCATTTCAGACAGAGATAAAAGAAAAGTGTTGGCGCATCGGTAAGGTAAAGCAGCAGAGTTCATTCATTCATGGTGTTATGGAGGAGTTTAAAACGTCCACCCTGGCCTATAGTTCATATGATGCAAAATAAAACAACAAATTAAGGTGCGTTCATCATAGAAAACACACAGCAAAATACTAAGTAGAACTTGCATACAATTCCAAAACATTGGACGAAGAAACAATTAGAAATCATCTTTAGAGCCAGGAAGTACCTAAAGCCAATGCACTCATTCATTATCTCTGTATCAATTGTACTAAAAATACCAGGAAACAAGCAATATACAGTGCCAACACCAGTAAGGCAATTTTGATTGGAAGCAAATACCAAAAGAGTCAGAAGAAAATCTACAACAGATTACGATAAGTGCCATGGTCCTTGGACGTGAAGGGGAAACTGCTAGGGTGTGCAACAAAAAAGGGACATGAGTTTTATGCAAGAGGGGATCAGTATGAAAAAATTCTCCCTAGCTAACAGCCCCCATGATGTAAAAGACAACATGAGTCATCAAACCAGGCCATCTTCTTTTACTACACCATGGTCTAGTTCTAATGTTTGTGTGGCCATTATAATGATGTAAGAATTAGACTTTCTATGCTCCCCAAATTCCTAAAGAATGGCCTTAGTTGGTGGTGGCTCATGCTTTACTTGTAAATTCCAGGCTAACATCAGTTTGAGCCTTCTAATTAACATTGCCATTTCTCCTACTTCAACCTACTGTAGAAGCAAACTGTAAACCCTAATGCTCAAAGTAATTAAACACATTGAGTAGTGTTAACTTGAATAATTGCAATTAGGTCAAATTAATAGACCTTTTTGAGTATTCAGAACTTTTTGGAATTTATGAGTTTGTAGAAATGACACTTTTCAAGTTAGCCGAACAAATTTGATATCTTAAGTAATCATAGGTACTTAAGTAACAGTAACTGTCACCTTAAACGTCCACCAATGTAAAATCTATAGAGCACTGGTGGCTCAGTGGTACTGTAGGTGTTTCGTCTGCCATGTGAAAGGCCTGGGTTCGATTCCCGGGCCAGATTGTCTGCAAAAATGTATTTGATTTGCACAAGTACAACAAACTCAAACATTTATATTTATATATTAATATTTATGTTTACTTAAAATTGGAAACATCATTACTTTAAAAGTTTACCTCAAATATTTAGAGTTTTGCCAACTTAATCGGGTTTACAGTGCACCACAACTTATTCTAAATTCTTGAACTTGTTCGCCGTCCAGCTGTTTACCATTTGACTCAGCTACAGACATGTAAACTATACATCCATATTCAAGGGTTGGTTCAATAAGGGCGCAATATTCATTATATTTAACATATCTCGCTTTATATTTAACATACCCCCTCTCCATTCCTGCTCTATTAAGCATCTTAACATGTTGGACTTTTTGCACTTGGCTTTAGCTTTTCCAGTGAGTTATCTCCAAGTAAAACTGTTCATCAACAAAAACACCAAGGAATTTGCACTTGTTCCAGTACATGTCCAAACACAGATCAAGATTAACAGCACCACCTAAATATGCGACTGCACCCATGGGCCTATGGTCACGCTATACTAAATAGGCTGGTATTTATTACAACAGCATTCCTCTTGTATAATATTGCTTAATTGTATAACATGAAAAAAAAAAACACTGAGCACACATCTTGCTGCCAAGAGTTCCTACTTTTTAGTCACAATTTTGTTGTTGTTTGTCTAAATATTAAATATCGACATATACAAACAAAATACCTACATTGTAGACATACTTGTTATTCGACATTCCATCGCGGTCCTTTTTTGTTTCACTTTCCAAGATCTTCCTCACTTCTGTTTTGAAACTAGGGACACACATGTTGTTCCTGCGCCGCTTGTTTCTGCACTTTCGTTTCTGTGGATTCTGCTGAGGTTTGGGCTGCTTCTCTTCTTATTTCTTTCATCTGTGTCTATGTATAGTTTTTTTTTTTTTTGAGACTGTTATTTGTTATTTTAACAAAGTAATTGAATGTAATACAATAAGAAGAACTAGATATGTAATCAAATAATTGTTCAGAATTCAAATAATGTAAATGAAATATTTAAAGCATTACATGCTGTAGTCTGTAATACTACAGCATGTTGATACATCTCTGTGTCATGCGACTGCGTAGCCATATGTTACCTGACTGTGAAGGGAATATGACCTGGGAAGTGATGACCAAGAGGATGTGGTTGTAGACATAGAATTAACAAAAGACATTTACACCAAAATTGTAAATGACAACATAGTATTTCACAGGCTCTGACCAAATAAAGCTTGAAAAATATAGCTGTCCTTTTAAATGGAACAGTTAGTGGGGCAATTATATCAGGCACTGGTACATTCAAGAAAGGCATCTTTTTAATGCATCTCTTATATCTTGTTCTATAGTGAGTTTTACAATATGTTATTCTACATGAATAGTTCGACAGCTAAACATGATAAATGCAATCTTCAGACCTTTACTAATTTTGGCAAATTATTCTCTGGCACATGTTTGTCTATAACAAAACATTCAATTTGAAAACTGCTATATAACCTTATTTTACAAGCTTTAAACTTCCATATTTTGAGCAAAGCATGACATGTAGACTCCAGATGTCTAGATGTCAAGAGCAAAAGCGATCCAAGGTGTCACTTAACATCTGCGTTATGTTCTGTGGACTAGGACTGTGACATGTCTGACATGTTTGGAGGAATGCAGGAGGTTGGGAGCAGGTTTGGTAAGTCTAATACTTGTTATTCCCAAAACTTCTGAATCAAATGTTGATTTTCACTACATGCAGGCTCGCAACCAGGCATACACAAACACACACTTACCCTCTGCTCAGTGTGCTGGTTCCCTTAGGCACAGGTCAGTCAGTGTCTGTCTGTCTTTCTATCTCTCTCTCTCTCTGCCAACCCAAGCAATCCACATTTAAATAAACATCAGATAACCAGCCACAAGTGTAAAGCATTAATTATCAGTGGTAACTACCTATTTCTTGGGGTTATAAAACAGCGGCCTGAATTTTTATATTATGCCTGTCTGGTTTATTAGAATTGGGATATACAGTATGTACTACCCTGATATTAGCTAGCTTAAGAATGCCCCTGTTACCAGTTAGTATTAGTTCGACCGTATAAAGTGATGTGTACAAGCTTGTGGGACTAATCTGGTCCCTTGTTAATTCAATAAGGGACACGTTTTAATTTCCATACAAAACAATCCCATATGGAATGTATACTTTCCTTTGTTACATAACACTATACTATTCTACCTAACTAGAATATGCCACCTTACACGTTTCCTTTAAATAAGTTTTCTTTCACATTCTTCGCCTCACTGTGCGTGCAGATGCGCTCACACCTGCCTGAGCAAGCTCTGCACTGGTGGCACTCCGATCCCGCAGCTGAATCCTCTTTAGGAGACGATCCTGGCATTTGCTGGACTTTCTTGGACGCCCTGAAGCCTTCTTAACAAGAATTGAACCTCTTTCCTTGAAGTTCTTGATGATCCTATAAATTGTTGATTTAGGTGCAATCTTAGTAGCCACAATATCCTTGCCTGTGAAGCCATTTTTAGGCAATGCAATGATGGCTGCACGCGTTTCTTTGCAGGTCACCATGGTTAACAATGAAAGAACAATGATTTCAAGCATCACCCTCCTTTTAACATGTCAAGTCTGCCATTCTAACCCAATCAGCCTGACATAATGATCTCCAGCCTTGTGCTCGTCAACATTCTCACCTGAATTAACAAGACGATTACTGAAATGATCTCAGCAGGTCCTTTAATGACAGCAATGAAATGCAGTGGAAAGTTTTTTTTCGGGATTAAGTTAATTTTCATGGCAAAGAAGGACTATGGAATTCATCTGATCACTCTTCATAACATTCTGGAGTATATGCAAATTGCTATTATAAAAACTTAAGCAGCAACTTTTCCAATTTCCAATATTTATGTAATTCTCAAAACTTTTGGCCATGACTGTATATCGGTTCCCTGAGAGTCAATGAAAAATGAAAGCTTGTGTTTGCCGGAATCACGTTTAGCGCTTGAGTAAAAGCTTGTGCACTCTTCAGTTGATTTTCATAGATTCAGAGATATTGATTATGTGCATAAACATTTCCTTGAACAGTGCAGCTGCATGTACATATTAAGTGTGCTGCTTGCAATGTTACCATCTAGTTGCTACATAAAATTTGTCCACTAGATGGCAGTAAATAAGCCCTTGAATGAAGCTTCATGAAGTTCATGAACCTTTTGGTGAAACTATTGGCTGGGAAACCTCGACACCTAAATGAGGCTTCATCTGGGCATCACTACCTCCTTTCAAAAATCAAAGGCGGCATTCGGCTCTCGCAAGTCTCTGGGGCACAGAACATCGCCCCACTTCCATGCTACTCACCTAGCTCCACCGCATAACTCTTTGGTTTGTTCCTGTACTTTACATGTTACTTAATAAAATCTGAGCCGTGCTTTTATGACGTGGAAAAAGCCAGAGATCAATTAAAGTTAATTATTGCCAGCCAGCCCAACCTGGCAGACCTGCCCCATTGCACACCTGCCTTTGCGTGCCTACGTAATGTGACAGTTGTATAACTCCTTTTTGAACCACTGCATGTTATTTACCTGAAGGCCTCACCTGCCCCTCTTTGTCTGTAGGCGACACTCAACCACGCCACAGATGTTGTTTAAACACCATGTCATGCACTTAAGAAAATAATGTGAGCTATGTAAGCACTCTGCTAAAGCAGATTAATCACATTAGAAAAACATCAAATATGCACAAGTGATTTGTGTACAAGAGACACAAGATGCACATGCTGTGTTGGGAAGCTGCTGGGTATATGCTGCATACCCGTACTATAACAGGGACGTGTCATCATTTACTGAAGTGAAATTGATATTGGTAGAGTAGGAGGCTGATAAAGCTGATAACTAAAGTTTTCATATTGCTTATAATGCTTCTCATGATCACATGATGATTCAAATCTTTGTAACTGAAAAGTTTTGAGTGCAACAAAACTCAACACCTTTTTTTCCTTGATCTATTTCGGACAGCCAATACTTGAACTCCAAATCACAACATACAGTAACCACAGTCAAAGTCAGCTTTTTTTATTTTTATTAAAACTCAACAAACATATTAATCACTCTTACGCGTTCTCTCTACACCGCTTATCCTGTACAGGGCCATGCGAGGCCTGGACCCTATCCCAGGGGGACTCAGGTCACTAGGCAGGGTACACCCTGTATGGGGTGCCAATCCATCACAGGGTACACAATTATACTTACAATTTGCATGTCTTTTGACTGTGGGAGGAAATAGAGTATCCAGGGGAAGCCACTAAGCATGGTGAGAACATGAAAGCTCCACGCACATACTGTAGACCTCAAGGCGGGAATCAGACCCTTCCCCCTGTAGGTTTGAGGCCACAGTGCTAAGCACTATACCACTGTGCTGATCCAACATATTACTGAGACTAAATTGCATAAGCTGATTTATTCATTGTGTGAAAATTGGGAAGTGAGGTTATAGCTTTCTGGAAAAAAAAAATGCACAAAAATCATATAACCTAAACTTATATAACCCAAATTATTTATTTTTTTTTGCATTTGTGCTCCTGGGACTAAATGAAAACACACAAAATATTCTCTTAGTTTACAATACTTTTGCTTCATTAAAAAAAAAAAAAAACTGTATGTCATGATGATGCAGTGTGTAAAGTTTCTAATTCAAAACAACAAAGTCCCAGGTTTATTAAAATAATTAAGTTTAATGAGACGAATATTTAATTTCATTTTGTCAAAATAGATTCCAGTTGCATGTAAATGGCTGCTCTGGAAAGACCTTCATACCTTGGCATGTTGTATGATTGCTGTAGGGATACTTTTACCCAGGTGCAATTTGAATTTTATAAGTTCACAGTTACCGGGTATATGGGGTCTGAAACAGCCAAAAATGAATATATTATAAATAATTATTTACAGTAAATTGAAAAACTAAGATAAAGATATGTAATTTAGAAAAAGAATGCACATACAAATCTGCTCCATGGTGGTATTGCACGCCAGCTGGGGATGCAAGTTTTTTGGGGGTTTGTCTCTACCAGGTTTGCACATCTACAAAGTGAAATTCGTGCCCATTCTTCTTTTCAAAGTAGCCCAAGCTTAGTCAAATTGGATGGAGAGTGTCTGTGAACAGCAATTCTTTAAAGTCTTACCACAGCTTCTCAATTGGATTTGGGTCTGTATTTTGACTGGGCCATTCTAGCACATGAATATGCTTTGATCTAATCCATTCCATTGTAGCTCTGCCTCTACTGTATGTTCAGGGTCATTGTCCTGCTGGAAGGTGAACTCTCTCTGGTCAACTCTGATCAGCTTCCCTGTCTCTGCTGAAAAAAAACATGCCCACAACATAATGTTGCAACTACCATGCACAATGTTAGTTTTCCGCCACACATAGTGTTTTGCATTTAGCCCAAAATGCTTAATTTTGGTCTCATTTGACCCTTTTGGCCTTAAAGTACTGTACTGTAGATGCACAGCAGCTTTTTCCTCTTCGGTGGCCAGATACCAATATCATATGAATATCAAGTGTTCAGAAAATTCAGCAAATTACAGTACAAAAGAATGTAAATCTGACTGACATGTCACAGGAATCTGAGTGACATTTCGCAGCACTTTTCTCTCTTAATTATTGCACCTTTATAGAAGCAGTGGATTTTAGGAAATCAAAAGATATTTTCTACATTATGTAACTTTTACTACAGCCCTGATCATACCACATTGTCACATTTACAGCTGCGCAGTTCTATGTTTTTTTTTTTTTCATGCTTCTTTTTTACTTTTTATGATTAAAATTTTTTTATTAACAGAGATGGATTCCAACTGTATGCAAATAGCTGCCCTGGGAAGACCGCTGTACCCTGGCATGTTGTACGACTGCTGCAGGGACACCTTCATTCCAGGTAGAATTTACATGATTGTCATTCAGTTAGTATTTAAAGTCTAAACATGGTTGGCATTAATACAAAATACAAGTGTTATTAATAATAAGAAATGTTGTGTCCATACTAAATGCAATAACAAAATATTAATAAATATTAATAAACACTAAAATGTTTGGAAAAAAAATTCAAGCCTTGACTTTATAAGCGCACAGTTAAGGATATGTGGAGGCTGAAACAGTCAAAATTAATATATTATAAATGATTATAAAAATTGAGAAGAACAAAATTGTGCATACTGCCGGCTAGTTCTTGATTGCTGCCTCTTCCACAGCAAACCAACTTTGTGCCATCATGCCTGCTTTCTCTTCACTTCATTTCTTACTTTTGCTTTCCCCAATTCCCCACCTCGGTTTCAAATTCTATTTCAATATGTAATAAAACACCCCCCTTTTGGTGAAGACTTTGCCTTGTATCTGTGGTGCTCCCTGAGGCGATTTCTTACAAGGGTTTTTTTTTTTAAATGCATTAAAAGCATTGAGTTTGATTTGAACTCTGCAATCCTGTTCTATTGCCAGGATTGTTTAATCCTCCAGCTTATACATTTCTTTTAAAATATAAAAGAAATTCAGCTTTTCATATTATCAACAGCTAAAATACTTGTAAATAAAATAAAATGTTACAACCTGAGATATATTTTTCTTTTTTCTTTGGAGTTTTGGCGCGCGGTGCGCGTGCATGTATGTCTCCTTCTTTCTTTTGCATGCGCATTCTCTCTCTCGCCCTCTCTTGCCCTCTCTTTCATTCAGGTTGGCACACCTGTTTCTTACCCACGAGAGTGTAGAGTTAATAAATGTGGGAGAACTTTTATTTTCCCCCCATTGCCTTAAGTCCATTGTGTGAATATTGTATGTGTTTTTTGTAAGTCTTAATTGCCTGTATTGGAGTTTAACTTTTATTGGTGGTTTGGGATCAGTCTGTTTAGTGGTGTTATTAAAAAAATAATTGATTTGTATTAGTGTCAGCTCGCCTTATTTCACGTTTTCATGTTTCATTTTATAGAGCTTGAGTTATATTACAGAAGACAGCAACACTAAATACCTCTGATGGTTATAAAGCACTTAATAAAACATCAAAGAAAGTTCTACAATAAACAATGTTTTTATTCTATTTATGTGAAACATTTGCCATACCATGTGGGTTGTTACTATAGAAACAAAACTGTAGTAGAACAAGAATCTTAATATACTGTAAATGTGGAATTTACAGTTGTACCACTTTCAGACATGCTGTTATTAGAATTAGCTATTATTAATGACTAATATTAATGTCATAAGCTATTATTTCTCACTATTTTTTTTTTCTTCAGGTGTTACTTTATGGGATAAGAAAGAACTTAATGATGGCCTTGATATGCATGAGTGTCCTGAAATACATCTGAACTTTGCTGTCTCTGACTCTGTCAGTGACAAGGCCAACCTCCTAGATATAAGTTCCTCCCTTAAAGTCAGTTTCTTAAGTGGGTTGGTGGAGGTTGGAGGTTCAGCAAAGTACCTGCATGACAACAAACTCTCACTAAATCAGTATAGAGTTACTATGCAATACAGCAAGAAAACACAGTTTGAACAACTTACGATGAAGCAGCTTGCCAATATCACCTATCCACAAGTATTTGACCAGAAAACAGCTACGCATGTAGTTACAGCTGTGTTGTATGGAGCTCAGACTTTCATGGTGTTTGATTATACAAGTAAAGAAAGTGGGAGTCAACAGCCTATTGAAACAAACTTTCATGCAATGGTCAAGAATATCCCTAGAATTGCTGTAGAGTGGGAAGCATCTGCACAGATGACTGAAGAGGAGAAAGAACTAGCTGAGTGTGTCAGTGTCAAGTTTTATGGTGACATTGAACTGGAAGAAAATCCCACCACTTACAAGGAAGCCTTAGAAGTGTACAAAAGGTTGCCCACTCTGATGAAGCAACAACAAAATAAAGGTGTGCCACTTACCGTATGGCTGTATCCACTCATACGTTTCAATCACGATGCTGCAAAATTGGTGAGAGAAATCAGCCTTAGCCATGTGGGTAAAACAGAACAATTGCTTGAGGAGCTTGGAGAAGCAGAGAGAACATGCAATGATTTGAAGAACAATCTAATAACTGAAAATTTCCCTGATGTAAAAGACAGGCTGGTAAAGTTTCGGTGCTTACAAAGTAATTATAAGATAGCATTCCAGAACGCACTCTCTAGAGTTTTGCTAGCTGTTCGGAGTGGGACAAAAGAGGACAAGGCACTGGAGGATATACTGAATACCCATTACTCATCACCCTTCACAGCTAGCAACATGAATAAATGGTTAGACAATATCACAATTGAAATAAATATACTGAGTTCCTATACCAAAGGGCTAAAGGACTTTGTGAAATCACCAGCATTGCTCAGTTCCATCCTCTTGGATCCTGATTTTGATGTGGTAGTATGCTTGTCTTTTACATCTCTAAAGTATGCAGATCCCTACCTAGCAGAGCATGACTTTACTGTTTTGGGGCAAACAGGTGAGAGAGATTTCTCCTGCCAAGCAGCACAGCCTTGGATCACTTCTCCTGATATCTCTGAGCAAATGAGGCAGAATCTTTCTCTTTTTACAAGTTTTTTAAATGCCAATAAAAATGATAAGAGAATGAAATTCATAATTGCCTCTATATCTGACCCTAACAACCCAGGAAACTCCATCCGCCTTTATCAGAAAGGCTGTCTGACAGATCCTAACTTCCAGCCTGTATCCAAACCCCCGTTTCCTTTAGTGGTGACCAGTGATGACAAAGCCATCCTAACGCTTTCAAAATCCCCAACTGGAAAGACAATAAAGTTCAGAGTTGAATACAGGATGACACCACCGACTGATTCAGGAGTTGATGTTGATGATTGGACAGTCATAGACATTTCAGATGGCCAGACCAACTTTACATTGACTGGACTAAAGCCAGCAGAACAATACTTTGTTCGCTACAGGGCTGTTAGTGATGTGGGAGTGAGCGAAGCCAGCGACTCTGTCCCAATCTCGATTCATCAGAAGCTCACTGTTAAACTGGGCCAGGCATGGGTCAGTTATGATAATATATATATATTTTTTATCATTTGTATTACATGCATATGGGTGTGGTCTTATGTGTAATGACTACATTGAATAATTAGCAGTTAATTGGTCTTAACCTAATTATTTTATTTAGTTTTTTATATATACAAATCAACAATGTAAGCAACTTACAGGATTATAAATAGAATATATACTTATTACTAACATGGATACATATTTTATATATATTTTTATTTATACTATATATATATATATATATATATATATATATATATATATATATATATTCACAGAATATCGCCACATCTTCCCTCCTCAATGAAATAAGAACAAAGATAATGACCAGCATGGGCATGTCACGATGGTCTGTCTCTACTATCAAGACAGAGGTTTCAAATGTTATCAACTGTCCTGTGAGTAATAGAAGTTCACTTCACTAATAAAGTCATGCAGTGGTTGAGAAAGGCAAAGCATTTCTCCTGTGTGCGACTACGCCACTCCTGTGTGTGTCTACTCCACTCCAGGGCCGATTATGGAATCTACAGTGAATTATGCCATGCTTGTTATAATTTTCCCCAAATTTGCGACTGGAGACAATTGCCATTTAAATATTTTAATTAAATGTTACTCTTGTGTTTAATAATGCTTAAGTTGTAACAGTGCTTACACTATTGGAATATACAGGGAAAATGCAGAGCAGAGTGTCAATGGCAGTCATTAAAAAAAAATCTTGATCAGTCCATTAAAGATGCTGATGTAAACAATTTGCTCAATGGTATCTCTGTAATGTGCCCAAATATTGATTTATAAGCAAGCTAGTACAAAAACTATGCTAAGCACTAAAGGCGAGAGAGAGTGCGTGTGTCAAGGGGCACGGTGTCAAATTACGCATGCGCACACACATAACGACAGGCTGATACAGAGAAGAAGCAAATGGATTTCTCGGCTTCACAAACACAAAGCGCCAGCGTGCATGAACGGGATTTACAGGAACGCTTATCTGTCAGGATTTATTGAAATTTTTTTAAGGTAAAGTGCAGCTTAATTTGTTTTATTTTTAATTTATATTTTGTATTAATTATTTGTATGTATTTATTTTTTTGGGCTGTGGAACGAATAATTTGAGTTTCCATAATTTCTTATTGGGGGAATTTGATTTACGAGTGTTTCGGAATACAAGCCAACTTCTGGAATGAATTATGCTTGGAATTTAAGGTTCCACTATACGTTTTACTTTTGTGTTCATAGGACTCATGTGTATGCTTGTGTGTTTTCCGTCTCACAGTGATCTGTATGTAAATCATCAACTCCTTGTTTATCACATGATTTCTACAACTGTCCCTTCGGTATGTACTCCATCCGTTAACGCACACACATCATGTCCATGAAGAACATGAGTGTGTTCCCGACTCCTGAATAAAAACTGCTCAGTTGTGTTCCTGAAAAGAGAGGTGATTCCTGAAGTTTACTCTTGGAAGGTTCACTCACCTTCTAATTAGGATGTAAAATCAAGATTATACACAGGGAGTTGATGATTTACATACAGGTAGGTGTCTCCAGTCACAAATGTAGTGAAAATTATTATGTAAATCATGGCATAATTCACTGTAGATTCCATAATGGGTCCTGGAGCTGAGGCCCGGGCACTTCCTGTTTATCAGCCTCAATCCCATGGTGCTTTGCAAATTAGCTGTTGCATTTACTGTAGCTTATTCCAGAAATCCTCGGTAAAGGCATAGGTTTCCAGAGCCCTGTATGGTCCGGTGAAGATGGCAGAGCTCTGTTTATTATGTGTTTTCTGTGTTTTTACTGTGTGTCATAAGCACAATCTCAGCCGCCTATTTCTTTAAGCGCTATTATAAATACTATTATGTCTTGTGGTGCGGCTCTCCAATCTACACCACGTAACATTCATCTATAAATATAAATACACAAAGTAACTAAATATATGACTGCTACTTGTCTTGCAAGACAGATAAAAGGCAAGTGCAAATAAGCCTTGTTCAGCAACATGTACAAAAAGAATACACTTTTTCTGACTTAATGGACAATGGACATGGACAGTATCACTGCTGCCATCACACATCTTATTTCATACTTCATGTTTCACTCATACTGATGCTGTCATACCTACATGCCATATCTTTCCCTCTAATAGTAATTCTGCACATTCTATATGATTTGTACATTTTATACTTTTTACATCATACATTTTATCTATTTCTATTTTCAATGTTATTTTGTTGTAACTGTATATTTGTAAATGCAATATTTAACATTATTTTTCTAGTGCAATTTACATCTTCGTACCTTCTTATTGCATTTTATCATCATTCATCATCATCATAATCATAAACAGTTGCATAAGCATTTTACTGCATGTCGTTGTGTTAAATTAGAATTTGATTTAAATTGTAATTTAATTTTTAATTAATGGTAAATTCTGTCTTGTGGATTAATTGTAGTTATTTTAAACTGGTTTTGACTTTTTTTTTTTTGCTTTTTTCTATAAACTTTAGTTTTGCTGTCATCACCACTTGTGTTATGTTACTGTATGTCCTTATACTCACCACAGAGCATTCCTTACATTGACACAATTCCTGGAGGGCTAAGAGCAGGAATGGCTTTATACCTCCAAGGTGTTGTGGGTGCGACAGGACAAGAGTATGTATTCATGTCTATTGCCACATATACAAAACTGTACAAATATATATATGTGTGTGTGTGTGTGTGTGTGTGTGTGTGTGTGTGTGTGTGTGTGTGTGTGTGTGTGTGTATTAAATAATGAGTACTAGGATCTAATAAAAGTATGGAATGATATCAACTTAAACCATCAACCTTTTTTTTTCAATTACAAAAAAGATTTGCATTTAATCTCATAACTGGGCTGATGGCTAATGATGACATCGCTTTTCACTTCAACCATCGCACCAATGGCACTGTGGTCCAAAATTGCCGCAGGAATGGGTGGTGGAAAAATGAGGAACGCATATCAGGTTGTTCCCTTACCAGTGCATCAGCCTTTGATATCTTCATTGTGACCAAAACAGAAGGCTATGAGGTATGAAGAATAAAATATGTGGACAGGGCATGTAAAAAAAATAAGTTCATACCCCTGACATATCTGTTCTTTCCAGGTATTTGTAAATGGTCAGAGTTTGTGCCTGTTTAAACATCGCCTACCAATGGAGGAAGTGGCTACACTTCAAATTTGTGGAAATGTCAGCATGAACGTTATTGCTATTATTGAAGTAAGCCACTGTAAATACTCTGGCAATGCATTCATTTTTCTTTATATGCTTTGTAAATCCATAACTGTGAGACAGGAAATCCTTGTGGTGAATCAGGATTTAATGCACAATGATTTTATATGTTGGTCTCAGTCTTTCAGTTCATGTTAACGTTGGGCCATTTATTTAGAGTGGAGTAAAAGTCTTCTGAATATGAATATCTGACTTTACCATTCCAGCAGTTCTTCAAAACCACTTCTCTCTTTGGTCACATTTAGTTCTCCCTACAGTTTGAAATGTAGTTTTTTTTAGTTGTGTTGAGCAATTTAAATAGTTCAACACAACTAATATAACAAGTATTTCTTCTAAAGTCCGCACAAAATGCTACTTTTAATGATTAGTACAGTATCAACATTATTCAACCCCTTGATGAGAAACATCTTTAGTATTTAATAGTTAAAGGGGACTCTACTTTTACTCGCTGTAAATGTGATGTATAGCCAGACAATGGCATCTGGCAGTGTTTCTGAGGGGTCTTAGCCCATTCCTCATGGGCAACGACCTCTAGTTCAGTAAGGATTTTAGGTTTGCATGCTGCAACTACTATTTTCAAATACCACCAACGAGTTTACTATTAAATTTAAGTCATGGGACTGTGATGGCCCCTTTAGAACCCTCCAGGACTTAATCTTGTCCTGTTGGAAGGTGTTTTCTGCATATGCTTAATTATTTTTCCATGAACCATTTTCAATATATATTTTTAGCAGATTTCAGCCAAGATTTGTGATTTAGGGTCAGTAGAGTGGTACATCTTGAAGTGACCTTCAGTATTCAATTGGCCCCTTACAGTATATTGAAACCTCTTGACTTAGCTGTTTCTCACATGACGTTAAACATATCCATCAACAAATCTCTTGAAAGTCCAGGTATTTGATGTGTTCTAAATCACGTACACCTAATTAGTGGCATCACGTGTACTTGAAAAAACACGTGATGCCACTGATTTACAAATTTGTCCTATAATTAGACAATTTATTCAGGGAGTTAAATAATTCTGAAACTGCAGTAATCATTAAAGGGACCATTTGTGTTGCATTTGGGGAAATCACTTGTTATATTACTTTTGTTGAGCTACACACGTGGACAAAATTGTTGGTACCCTTCGGTCAATGAAAGAAAAACTCACAATGGTCACAGAAATAATTTTAATCTGACAAAAGTAATAATAAATAAGAATTCTATGAATGTTAACCAATGAAAGTCAGACATTGCTTTTCAACCATGCTTCAACGGAATTATTAAAAAAAAAATGAACTCATGGAACAGACCTGGACAAAAATGATGGTACCCCTAACTTAATAGTTTGTTGCACAACCTTTTGAGGCAATCACTGCAATCAAACGATTCCTGTAACTGTCAATGAGACTTCTGCACCTCTCTGCAGGTATTTTGGCCCACTCCTCATGAGCAAGCTGATCCAGTTGTTTCCGGTTTGAAGGGTGCCTTTTCCAGACAGCATGTTTCAGCTCCTTCCAAAGATGCTCAATAGGATTGAGGTCAGGGCTCATAGAAGGCCACTTTAGAATAGTCCAATGTTTTCCTCTTAGCCATTCTTGGGTGTTTTTAGCTGTGTGTTTTGGGTCATTGTCCTGTTGCAAGACCCATGACCTGCGACTGAGACCCAGCTTTCTGACACTGGCCAGCACATTTCTCTCTAGAATCCCTTGATAGTCTTGAGATTTCATTGTACCCTGCACAGATTCAAGACACCCTGTGCCAGATGCAGCAAAGCAGCCCCAGAACATAACAGAGCCTCCTCCATGTTTCACAGTAGGGACAGTGTTCTTTTCTTGATATGCTTCAAGTATAATTAGCAAAATTTGCCTTGGCAAAAAGTTCCATGTTTGTCTCATCTGTCCATAGGACATTCTCCCAGAAGCTTTGTGCCTTGTCAACATGTAGTTTGGCATATTCCAGTCTGGCTTTTTTATGATTTGTTTTCAACAGTGGTGTCCTCCTTGGTCGTCTCGCATGTAGTCCACTTTGGCTCAAACAACGACGGATGGTGCGATCTGACACTGATGTTCCTTGAGCATGAAGTTCACCTTGGATCTCTTTAGAAGACTTTCTGGGCTCTTTTGTTACCATTCGGATTATCCGTCTCTTTGATTTGTCATCAATTTTCCTCCTGCGGCCACGTCCAGTGAGGTTGGCTACAGTCCCATGGATCTTAAATTTCTGAATAATATGTGCAACTGTAGTCACAGGAACATCTAGCTGCTTGGAAATGGTCTTATAGCCTTTACCTTTAACATGCTTGTCTATAATTTTCTTTCGAATCTCCTGAGACAACTCTTTCCTTCGCTTCCTCTGGTCCATGTTGAGTGTGGTACATACCATGTCACCAAACAACACAGTGACTACCTGGAGCCCTATATATAGGCCCACTGACTGATTACAAGATTGTAGACACCTGTGATGCTAATTAGTGGACACACCTTGAATTAACATGCCCCTTTGGTCACATTATTTTCAGTATTTTCTAGGGGTACCATCATTTTTGTCCAGGCTTGTTCCATGAGTTTATTTTTTTTAAATAATTCTGTTGAAGCATGGTTGAAAAGCAATGTCTGACTTTCATTGGTTAACATTCATAGAATTTTTTTTTAATTATTACTTTTGTCAGATTAAAGTTATTTATGTGACCCTTGTGAGTTTGTCTTTCATTGACTGAAGGGTACCAACAATTTTGTCCACGTGTGTATTTATTGCAAACAGCTGGATGTATACAAAATGTATATGGTAATTTTTCCCTGATGTGGCTTGCATCAACATTGCAGTTTAAACAAGTCAAGAATTTTAGAGTAATTGTGAATGAACTTCATAAGCCTTCTTCCTGTGTCTGCTCTCTTCAGAACTGGACATCGTCTAGTTTTGGTATGGAACTAAAGTCTGGCACATCACGCACAAAGCTCTCTAACATCCAGTTTGATGTACCACAGCCAGTCTGCAACCCAGTAACATTTTCATGCTACCTTTAAAATGACTAAACAAGCCAAAAATATTTTCAGGATTTTAACTCTAATCATGGGATTATATTATCATAAAATCTTGAACGGCACTTTTTCACAACAGAGAGAACCATATTTGGGATCAATCCCTGGAGGCTTGCGACCTGGTGTGGCTTTGTTCTTCCAAGGAGTTGTTCCTTCAGATTTTGAAAGGTATGTGACATGTGTTTTATACTGCATGGCAGTTTTAATGAAAACCAATATAGAACGGATTACTTATACTTCTCTCACTAGAATCTGGTGAAGTCATTTTAATGGTAAAACAATTTCTTGCAGCTTTGAAATAAATTTTCAGACTGGGCCAAGGTACCTTCATGACATCGCTTTCCACTTCAAACCCTGTATGCACTCTGTGCTTCGTAACACCTGCAGAAATGGGAAATGGGATAGGAATTACATTGAGATACGAGGAGGCCCCTTTGTCAAAGGAGGAGCCTTTGATATCATTGTGGTTATTAAAGCAGAATGCTATGAGGTGCGATATTTTGGCAAAGTTAAACAAGTTTGCCAAGCTTTAAGCAAATCAATTAACTCGTGTTGCATTTGATTTGTTCAGGTGATAGTGAATGGCCTGGAATACTGCAAGTTCAATCACCGTATACCAGTTGAAAAAGTGACCACACTTGACATCAGAGGAGATGTCTTCATGAAAACCCTTCGTGTTATTCAAGTATGATATTTTTACCATTTTATCATGGTTATCATGAGGTAATTCAATAAATTACTAATAAAGTAATTACAAACACACACAGTACACAATATGGTGGTTACAAGGTTAAATTATATTCAGTTCCATTCTAATCTGACCTAGTTGTATGGTATCCATTACTTAATGAAATGTAATGCACACGCTGAAAAAAAAAAAGAGCCTAGACCATAGACCAAAAAGTTTGATTCATAATTTATTGTAGGTCACAGTGATATTTTATGGGACTCTTCCTACTTAAAGCTTGGGTAAGGGAGGGATTAAAATGGGGACAGGAAGATGCCCGGGTTTGTCGTAAAGATACGATCACAATATAATTCAAAGTATGATAATTAAGAGTGTGACTATTGTTGCCTGACCTCAGCATAGAGTTCGTTGCGCATGTGGCAGATATCTGTGCAGCTGCATGACTATATTTGGATAAACTTTCTCTAGTGTACGAGCTTGAACCCACACAGAGTACATGGAAGCTAAAGAGAGTCTGAGCAAATGAAAATTCATTGAACCCCCATGATTTATCCATGATTTATCCATATTTTAGCCATTGTAAGTTGTGCAGATATTTGGTGGAGTTTGCACAATATAATGCTTCAGGTCTATGTGACCTACATACTGTAATGCAAATTGTAAAAAATAAAAATTTGCTACTGTAAGGGAGACCACACTACCTACACTTTAAGAGACATATTGTGGTCCTTACTTATCATTATATATTGAATCTTTATTGTCCCCATCCCTAGTTTTCACACATTTAACTATAATAATACTGCAAAAAAATTTAGAATACTGTAAAGTGCATTTATAATAAATATACTAGAAGGCGTTTTCTCTCATTAACACTTATTAGTGTTAAAATTTAGCATACAGCCAAGCCCTAGTCATAGTTTTAATAGTTACTCGTTGGGTTATTGTTTTTTCCCCTTCCATTAATACATTTCACAATAGTAAAGAAAGGGCTGCACTTGTATCCTGACTCCTAATTCATGACCCAAAGTAACATAGATTAAGGGGAAAAAAAGTCAGGGTGAAGATGGGTCACGGCATGTTGTACTATATGCTGGGATAGGGGTGTATCAAGTATTGTGATGTGTTCTGTTTACCTGTGCCTTCTATAGTGCTTACCTGTTTTTGTAAGCTAAAACGTTGTTTAAATAGATAAAATATGATCATATGATGGTTTTTGTTTATGTAGCTAATATATATTTAGCTACATCCAGGGCTGTAATGGTAAAAAATAAATAGATGCATTTAAAAAAAACTGGGTAAACTATGAATTATGTGACCAATGTACAGTAAGACATACCATAACATCTGGGTAAACAATTATTTAAATACATTATTATTATTATTATTATTATTATTATTATTATTATTATTGTTATTGTTGTTGTTGTTGTTATTATTAATACATATATTTATTGTACAAAACAAATCATAAATTGACTCTGAAATTAATTGGTAAATAACAGCATGAACGGAATAAACATTAATAAAGTTCATGGACTTGAACTATCATATTAAACAATGAAAGACAATATGGATCTAGAAAATATATATTGGTTTGTTTTTTTTTGTATAACTTCTAAACTACTCTAATCTAAACTATCCATATTGGTGTTTTGTTCATGTCTAACATGAAATACAAAGCTACAGTAGCTAGCTTGTAACACAAGGCTGAATCCAAAATGCCAAGCCTCCACTACAGCCCACTTTTTTAAATCATATTTTGAGAAACCCATCTGTAAAACAACTGTATTACATACTGCTGTAAATGCTACCACTTTTAAATTAAGCAAGTCACAATTTAAAGCATGCATGACTAAATATCATATATTTGTATCATGAAGAGAAATGTTACAGATTGTTTTCTTTTTTAAATAGGTGGATGATGTTAATCTGAAAGTCAGCATTCCTGCCAATATTTGAAGCTTTGAATCTTCATCGGAAGAGCTGATAAATTTCATGTGATTTTTTTCATCTGTTGAAGCACATCAGAATTACAGTGGAGTATGAACATGATGTGCCTTATACTGTAATTTCTTTATTGATTATGATTGATTTATTTCTTGCCTATGGTTAAAAATGAGGTTCTTTCCTACAGTTTTGTTGTACCTTAATTATAGTAAACAATTGGAAATTTTTAGTCTATATACAGTTTTGAGGTATTTAAATAAAGAAATTAGGCAAGTCCATGGCTAACACAACCAGAAAATGAGTGTTATGTTTCAGTGGATGAGCTCTGTATTCTGTAAAAGATGTATCCTTTTTAGACAAACTTATTGTTTAACAGATGTTTAAAACAAAACAAAAAAAATTGTAATTAGCTATTATAACAAACCAGGAGTTCAGTAGTTCACATTATTATATGATTTTTTTTTTTTTACAATTATTTTAATTTGACTAAACACTTTATCAGTCACAAATGAGGATTGTGCAAATCTGGCTGAATGCAATGACGGAAAAAAAAAATTGATTTCATATTTTCATACACAAAATATAATGGTGACAGATTAATTTGTCAGTTTCACAAATACAAAATGTTGCACCTGTAGAGAAATAATTAGCAAACTATTTACTTCTTGCTTGTTATTTTGACAATGTATTGATTCTAATCATTGAATAAATAATAAAAGTCCAAAAGCTGACAGTTTTTTTTTTTTCACCTTTTTTCATTTTAATATGAAAAAATGCCACCCAGGCAGGATGGATCCAAATGGTGAAGCATAATAAAGCACTAACACTGGAATAAACTTTTAATTCGTTGTTTTAAAATGCACTTCAGATTTATTAGTTTATAGGTATAGAGATACTTTTTTTTTAAATGATGAATCAGTAGCTGTCACAAATATCTAATTATGCATTTTAATTTTTTCATTTATTTATGTACACACGTGGACAAAATTGTTGGTACCCTTCGGTCAATGAAAGAAAAACTCATAATGGTCACAGAAATAACTTTAATCTGACAAAAGTAATAATAAATAAAAATTCTATGAATGTTAACCAATGAAAGTCAGACATTGCTTTTCAACCATGCTTCAACAGAATTATTTTAAAAAATAAACTCATGGAACAGGCCTGGACAAAAATGATGGTACCCCTAGAAAATACTGAAAATAATGTGACCAAAGGGACATGTTAATTCAAGGTGTGTCTACTAATTAGCATCACAGGTGTCTACAATCTTGTAATCAGTCAGTGGGCCTATATATAGGGCTCCAAGTAGTCACTGTGTTGTTTGGTGACATGGTATGTACCACACTCAACATGGACCAGAGGAAGCAAAGGAAAGAGTTGTCTCAGGAGATTCGAAAGAAAATTATAGACAAGCATGTTAAAGGTAAAGGCTATAAGACCATTTCCAAGCAGCTAGATGTTCCTGTGACTACAGTTGCACATATTATTCAGAAATTTAAGATCCATGGGACTGTAGCCAACCTCCCTGGACGTGGCCGCAGGAGGAAAATTGATGACAAAGCAAAGAGACGGATAATCCGAATGGTAAGAAAAGAGCCCAGAAAGTCTTCTAAAGAGATCCAAGGTGAACTTCATGCTCAAGGAACATCAGTGTCAGATCACACCATCCGTCGTTGTTTGAGCCAAAGTGGACTACATGGGAGACAACCAAGGAGGACACCATTGTTGAAAACAAATCATAAAAAAGCCAGACTGGAATATGCCAAACTACATGTTGACAAGCCGCAAAGCTTCTGGGAGAATGTCCTATGGACAGATGAGACAAAAATGAAACTTTTTGCCAAGGCACATCAGCTCTATGTTCACAGATGGAAAAATGAAGCACATCAAGAAAAGAACACTGTCCCTACTGTGAAAGATGGAGGAGGCTCTGTTATGTTCTGGGGCTGCTTTGCTGCATCTGGCACAGGGTGTCTTGAATCTGTGCAGGGTACAATGAAATCTCAAGACTATCAAGGGATTCTAGAGAGAAATGTGCTGGCCAGTGTCAGAAAGCTGGGTCTCAGTCGCAGGTCATGGGTCTTGCAACAGGACAATGACCCAAAACACACAGCTAAAAACACCCATGAATGGCTAAGAGGAAAACATTGGACTATTCTAAAGTGGCCTTCTATGAGCCCTGACCTCAATCCTATTGAGCATCTTTGGAAGGAGCTGAAACATGCTGTCTGGAAAAGGCACCCTTCAAACCGGAAACAACTGGAGCAGTTTGCTCATGAGGAGTGGGCCAAAATACCTGCAGAGAGGTGCAGAAGTCTCATTGACAGTTACAGGAATTGTTTGATTGCAGTGATTGCCTCAACAGGTTGTGCAACAAACTATTAAGTTAGGGGTACCATCATTTTTGTCCAGGCCTGTTCCATGAGTTTTTTTTTTTAAATAATTCCGTTGAAGCATGGTTGAAAAGCAATGTCGGACTTTCATTGGTTAACATTCATAGAATTCTTATTTATTATGACTTTTGTCAGATTAAAGTTATTTCTGTGACCATTGTCACAGTTTTTAGTGAAAGTTTTTCTTTCATTGACCGAAGGGTACCAACAATTTGTAGCATGTGTAGCACTACATTTATTTTCCAACATGTGTTATTTGCCTTCTCTCTTTAATGAACTAAAGAGAGAATTAATGTACTGTCACGGCGTGCGCCTGTGATGGGCGTGCGCCCAAATCTATTATCGCCCCTCGCTCACTTCGTAGGCTCCCTGCAGGTGTGCGAAGGGATGGGGCCGCCTATGCGGGCCGGCTGGCAGTGATTTAATGTTAATAGGATCTCGGGCTTGCTCCGCATTATAAAAGCAAGGCGCGGAGTTTAGTCCGGGGTCCGAGAAGAGCGTAACGCGGTGGAGCTCGAGAGTGGCATGGGAGTGGGAAAATGGAACGTGCCCCAGAGACTTAAAAGGACATTGGCTTTCCGCCACTTTGATCTCCGCGCTGAGGACAGCGCGGGAAAGAGCTGCGCGAGCTCCCACGGCATCCTTCGTTCCCGCGTCAAGCCGGCCTTCGCGTCCTCGCCGCCGAAGAGGAAAAGGCTGCGAGGAGGACAGCGTTAAGGCCGCCGATCCCAGCCGGGAAAGCCGCCCAGCCGAAGGACGTCCGAGCGAGACTCCCGCCTGAGGCCGCACCCACAGAGAGCTGGGAGGGGCCAGGCCGGCCATCGACAGCGGGGAGGAACCAAGAGGGAGCGTGCAGGAGCGCTGCCTCGCGTGCTCCGTTCGGCCACTCCGCCCACCGCCGCCAGCCGCGTGCCCGCATGCCAGCTGGGCACTGCCTCGGACCCTGCACGTGCACACATCATCCCTTCCCTTTCTTTCCGTCCTCCCTCCTTCTACCCTTTCCTTCCCTTATTTATTCCTAATAAATTAACCTTTTCCTCTAAGATCTCGCCTCGTGTCTGTGTTTCATGGTGCCACCCGTGCAACTTTGGGTCGAACCCGTTACAGTACATAATGCACATGTCACGATGATCTCTCTGTGTAGTTAAAGTTTAATGTAAAATGTAACAAATCAATCATTTATGTATAAATGGATAGTTAATAGCTCACTAGAGTTGATTTCAGTGTTGTCCTCCTAGCCTGTATACCTCAGAATTGCCTGAAAAGTTATTCTTTCAGGTTTAACACCAAGTTTAAGGAGCATGTTGGAGACCTGCACACTGAGAATATATTAATGCACACACAATAATATTCATATTTGATTTTTAAGATAAAATTAAGATCAGACACGGATTTAGAAATCCTACAGTCCTGTTCAAAATAAGTAAGCTGTACTTCAATTTCAATAAGGTACCTTCTTCCTATAAAAATTGTATGTTATAATATTTCCTCTTATAAAATCTTTAAATGTTTCCCACAGTACTGAGTCAGAAGCATCAATTGAATTGTTTGCAGCCATAAACTCCAAAATACAATTTGCAATAAGTGGACAAAAAAAATTCATCCATGGATTAAAATGCTGCTACTGTATAATGCATTTATAAATGCAGTTGTGTGTATATGGATCTAAATAGGTACTTAGATATCCACTAAGTTGGTAGAATTAGGGTCAGGAAATAAAACAGTTTCAGTTTAATGGTGTACTGTATGAATTGGATCCAAACCAATTTCAGTGTTTCAGCAAATAGTTCTTGTTGGTGAAAAGAAATGTTCACAATATAATTGCTGATTTGCAGGACCGAAATTACAAATAAGGTAACACCTCAAACCAATTATGAAGCATGGTGGTAGAGATGCAATGGTGTGATCATGCTTTGGTGCCACAAGTGAAACATGCAGTCGTTCACATAAAGACAAACTCCACTTTCTACCAGGATTTTAATTGGAGGCCATCTGTCTAGCAGTTTAATGTGGGTCATGTTAAAGAACAATGACCTCAAGCACGCACCAAATAAACATAAAAGTGGCTAAGACTCTACATGTTTGAATGGCCAGACCTCTATACAGTAGCATCACTCTAAACATCTATGAACTGAAGAAATGTTTTAAAGAAGATTGGCCCTTAACAGAATGTTAACCCAATTTATCCACCCCTTAATGTTGTTCTGGACACTCATATGGTAACCTTCATCAAGCTGACTGGCTTTATAGCATAATTTATGTGTGCTTTGCTGGATTGGTCATGCTTAACTTGAAATGTTTCAGGTCAGTATTAGTCCATATATTTAATTGTTCAAAACCCTGGTTAAAAGACTGATCAGACGGTTCAGTCACCTGGGCCGGTATCTAGTCTTTTCAAGCATTTGATTAAATAATTTGGCCAGGCCACATGTCTATAGGTAATATATACTGTACTGTGTAACTTGATTAAATGCCCTTTTTAATGTTCATGACATACTGTAAAAATATTACCTTGGTCCATCAGGGTCTCTTTCAGAATTCCATCCAGCAAGAGGATCTCCACAACACTGCATGCTGAGATGTTTTGCAGAGGCACTGCTTCAGGGTTTCAGACTGCTTAGTCCACTATAACTACTATAGCACAAATGATGCCTGAGTGCAACTAATCCAATGGCCCTATGAGACTATGATAGTTATTTTAAAAGGGGATTTTGATTAAGTGGAGACTACACAATGGTGCTTTTAAGGTGGCATTTAGATTCAATGGCCCTTCAAGCAAAGAATAAAGAATCCACTCCAAGAAGAACCCATCACTAAGTGGGTCACTTCCTTGTTTGAGTCCTGCATCTCTTGATATAGCCGATCTCTCTAAGTGCAAAATAGGGGTGGAAATACACAGTGTACTATAGATAGATAATGTGTTATTAGACTGCATAAATACAGGGTGGCCCATTTATATGGATACACCTTAATAAAATGGGAATGGTTGGTGATATTAACGTCCTGTTTGTGGCACATTAGTATATGTGAGGGGGCAAACTTTTCAAAATGGGTGGTAACCATGGTGGCCATTTTGAAGTTGGCCATCGTTTTTTCAATAGGAAGAGGGTCATGTGACACATCAAACTCATTGGAAATTTTACAAGAAAAACAAAGGTGTGCTTGGTTTTAACATAACTTTATTCTTTCATGAGTTATTTACAAGTTTCTGACCACTTATAAAATGTGTTCAATGTGCTGACTCATGATTGTGTAGCAACACACAGCTCCAATCATATCATCAAGTTCACTGATGACACGACCGTGGTGGGTCTCATCAGCACGAACGACGTGTCGGCGTACAGAGAGGAAGTGCAGAGGCTAACGGACTGGTGTAAAGACAACAACCTGTCTCTGAACGTCGAAAAGACAAAAGAGATGGTTGTTGACTTCAGGAGGACACGGAGCGATCACTCTCCGCTCAGCATCGATGCCTCTTCTGTGGAGATCGTCAAGAGCACAAAATTTCTGGGCGTCCACCTGGAGGTGAACCTCACTTGGTCCATCAGCACCAGGTTTCTGCATAAGAAAGCCCAACAACATCCTCTTCCTGAGAAGGCTGAGAAAGGCACAGCTTCCAACAGCGATCCTCACCAGCTTCTATAGAGAAACATTGAGAGCATCCTGAGCTCCCACCAACAAAGGGACTGGACTGATAAGCATAAACACACATGCACATACACACACACACACACACACACACACACACACACACACACACACACACACACACACACACACACACACACACACGCACACACTCACAAATCGCTCAGACAAACTAAATATCATTCAGGCTGAACTGATAAAACACAAACATGCACAATCAGACTGATCTAAAACCATCTTAATTTGTTCATACCTACCTGAACAATAAAAGCTTACTTGACTACTTGACTTGACCTGACTACGCAGTGTGTTTCAAACATAGCTGGCCCCATAGTTATTCCACAAATTAGTTATTCATGAATCAAGGCTTTAAAAATGCTACAGTAGAATTACTAAAAATAAATTGTAAATTGCTTGAAGAAGAAGGAAAGACAGACTACCTAAAAACTGTAGTTGAACTTATACCAGTTATTGGCATTGGGATGAACAAACAACAGTCATAGAGCAGTCTGTATTATGCAGTGCTACACTGTGTGCTCCATACTGTACAGTATATCCCTGTCTCAGGAGCACACAGGAGCATATGCCTGAGCAATGGCAAATATGCATGTTAAACAGTTGGTGGGAGATGAATGGTATCTAGCTCCTCAAGTGTCACCATAGTTTTTTACTCCATGCAAAACTGTCTGATTAAATTGTCTGGTGTGCCCCCTACTGAAATCTTCTGGTAACGTTCATAGAATAAAAGCAAGCATGTGAACAAATACGCCACAGCAGCATTGCCGGCTGACTATGTGAATGCATGATTTAATAGCAAGTCTTTCTGGAATGTAAAAAAAAAAAATGGTGCATTTACTTTCATCTTTCTCTAACACATTTTTTTTCTTTTATCTAGCCTTTTCTGCCCCACTTTTATGTTCAACTGTAAACCTGTACATTTCTCATGTGACCGATATGGTATCTGGTTTTATTTGCAGCCTTACAAAGACTAAACACAGCCTTTGCATGTGTTTATACAGATCTAAGAACCTATGTGTCAGGGGATACCACCAGAGGGCGCCAAAGCGCCCTCAGACTCCATTTTGTGTTTTTGTTTTCATTTGTAGTTTTTGGTGGACTCAAATCCCCAGAATGCACCTCGGTCAGGTGATGTGGCGCTCACCTGAACTGAGGTTGCTAATTAGCTTTGCTCATTAGTTTTGTTATAAATGTTCCTGAGTTCTGTGAAGTCTGGTGTTGCACCTGTTCGTCTAGGTTACTGTTCGTTATGGTATGTTGTTCAGCTCTGTGTTCTTCCTAGCTCTGTGTTCTCCTGACTCTATGTTCTTCCTAGCTCTGTGTTCTCCTTGGCTGTCTGTCTCTCCGTCTGTTCGTAATGTCTAGTTTGTCATGTTTATAGTTTATCCTGGTTTAAGTTCATGTTCTGTTCCTTTTGTTCCCATTGTTTTGTATCATTAAAATCCTTTTGCTCACTTCACCTCTGCTATCATGCCTATCTTTCGTCCGGCAAGCAGTAACCGTGACACTATGAGGGCTAGAGTATTTTTTTTTTACCATGAAACATTTAAAGTTTAATAGTTAACACTGTAATAGTTTAACTGACCAGCTATTGATTGTGATTGAGTTTTCTCAGTTTTTTAACCACCAGTTCTCACTGATTCTGTGAACAGTGTTACCAACTTACAGACTCGCTAAAATTCTCAAACATTACATGTAGAGAACATGCCAACTCCACGCACATACATATATTTATATGTAGTGTATAAATGCTAAACTCTCGTATTTTAGATAGTTTGCATGTTTAAATGATGCCTTTGGTTTTTAAGAGAGAATACTAGTGTTATAAGGAATGGGCTACATCTAATTACTAACGTTTGGTGCATTTATGAAGCTGGTCAATACATTTATGGTATAAAACTTGAGTAATGACTTCAAAGTCAAGGTTCAATGTTTTTTTTTTTTACAATTACAAAAAGAATTCTTTATATATACTATGCTTTAGCATGAATTTAGTTTAGAATTTGTACAGCTTAGCATCCTGCCTTACTTGTATCTTTTCGGATCCCTGCCTTCTATTTCGAGACTATCAGACCATGATGCTCTGTGTAACTGGTAAACATATATAGGCACAGATGATGACAACTGATAATTTGCATTTATCATTTATTTATAATTTGCAAGTATTCACCAAATATGGCAGACAGGAAGAACATTATTACTTTCAGTCTTTCATGATCTGATTTTCAGATTCCATTTCACTGGAAACTTATTTACAACGTATTTACAACCTTTAACAATCTTTTTCAATGTTACTGCTCACTAGATATATTTTTTTTATGTGTGTATATATTAATAGTAATTATAGTTATTATTTCTTGGAACCGTTTTTTTCCCAGCAAAAAATGGCAGAAAGCCTTTGAGGGTTAAGGCATTGAGTTCCTGATCAGAACATCGACAGTTTGAGCCCCAGCTCCACCAGGTGGCCATTGTTGGGCCCTTAGACAAGGCCCTTAACCCTATCCGCTCCAGGGGCGCTTTATCATGGCTAATCCTGCGCTCTGACCTCAGCAATGCTGGGATATGTGAAGAAAGAATTTCACTGTGCAGTAATGTATATGTGACAAATAAAGGCTCAACTTAACTTCTAACACAAGTCAGTAGGAAGTATAAAGAAAAATGTAAACCATGGTTTATTCTCTTCACCTTTTGAACTACATATTACTGTTAAGAATTTAAAACTACTTTCACCCCTTTTAATTACACTAACTGTAGGCCATCAGCTCCGCCAGTTGAGAATAGTCCCACGAGTCATGGAAGGATATTGTCAGGGGAGACCACCAGAGGGCGCCAAAGCGCCTACAGACTCCATTTTGTCTTTTGTTTTCATTTGTAGTTTTGGTGGACTCAAATCCCCAGAATGCACCTCAGTCAGGTGATGTGGCGCTCATCTGAACTGAGGTTGCTCATTAGTCTTTGTTATAAATGTTCCTGAGTTCTGTGAAGTCTTTGTCTTGCATCTGTTCGTCTAGGGTTACTGTTTGTTCTGGTTTTTGGTTCAGCTCTGTGTTCTCCAAGTTCTGTGTTCTCATCTAGTTCTGTGTGTTCTTCTGGCTCTGTGTTCTCCTAGTTCTCTGTGTTCTCCTGGCTCTGTGTTCTCCTGGTTCTGTGTTCTCCTGGTTTGTCTGTCTCCTAGCCTGTCTGTCTCTCAGTCTGTTTGTAATGTCTAGTTTGTCATGTTTATAGTTTGTAGCTCCATGTTCAGTTTATCCTGGGTTTAAGTTCATGTTCTGTTCCTTTTGTTCCCTGTTTTGGTCTCATTAAAATCCTTTTGTTCACATCACCTCTGCTACTATGCCTTTCCTTCGTCCCGCAAACAGTACCCGTAACAGATATGGGTAGGTAGAGCAAAGTAACTGGTTAAAAAAGCAAACAAATCATAATCTGTGGATAATGAATAGATTTTGTTGAGCTGTTGTATGAAAGCAAAATCACACTTGAGGCCCTGCTGTTGTACTGAATATCAAAATGACTGTGATGTACTTGTAGGCACATGAGCATTGGCCATATACTCCCTCGAAGGGTTTTTTTTATTTTTTATTATTATTGTTGTTGTTGTTGTTGTTGTTGTTGATAATAATAACAACAATATTATTATTATTATTATTATTATTAATGTGGTGTGAATAATAATGTCATTTTTGATGAAAAGATATTTGATTCTGAAGTGTTGAAAGTGACTTAGCAAGAATCTTTCAGTACACACTCACAGTGTCACGATCCTCCTGTATTTAATACGTACTGTATATAATATATACTATAATCTTTTATCTTTTTTTTTCGTTTACTGCTTTTTGTTAACTTTATCATTAGTCTTAGCCACAGTTCCTAGCCATACTTATGTTTTTTATGTTCCTGTTTATATTTTTTCATTTGTGTTTATAATGTTAACTTCACTTCAATAAACAACCATCTGAGCTTGCTTCCTGCCTGAACTCCGTAACACTCACACACACACTCAGTTTTTAGAACACCTTTGTGACACAAGGCCTTAAATTTGCAAAGTCAAGGTGGCTACATGTGATAAAGTTTTAAAATGTTCACAACCATTATTTATTTCTAGAAGAATGCGTTGTGTCATGGGGCGTCAAAACCAGAGAATGTTAATAAACACCAAAACTATTGAAAAACTGCACACAACAGCCCATATTTTTCAGTCAGCAAAAACACCCTAAGCAGGCCAAATTGGGACATCCTGAGCAGCAGCTAGAGGCCTTAGACAATGAGAACTCCAATCAGAAGTGGATCACTAGGATGTGCAGACACAATCAAAGAACAGAAGGGGCAGGACACACGCCCACTTTGGATGAAAAATGCTTATTTACATCTTTTTTTCTGTTTTTAAGACACATGAACATTTTACCAGTGAGCATGTTTCATCTGCCCAACCCTTTTACGCTATTCAAGCTTCAGTCCGTGAGGACTGCTTGATATGGCGACAGAGATATTGGATTGAACATCCATCTCCACTTGCAGAACAGGCAGGTTAAGATCAGCCACATACTCTCTTGTAACGGGTTCGACCCATTGTTGCACGGGCGGCACCATGAAACACAGACACGAGGCGAGATCTTAGGGGAAAAGGATAATTTATTTGGAATAAATAAGGGAAGGAAAGGGTAAAAGGAGGGAGGACAGAAAGAAAGGGAAGGGATCAAGTGTGCACGTGCATGGTCCGAGGCAGTGCCCAGCAGCGCTCCTGCACGCTCCCTCTTGGTTCCTCCCCGCTGTCGATAGCCGGCCTGGCACCCCCAACTCTCTGTGGTAGATCTAAAGGGCGCGGCCTCAGGCGGGAGTCTCACAGAGAGCTGGCCCCTCCCAGCTCTCTGTGGGCGCGGCCTCAGGCGGGAGTCTCGCTCGGACGTCCTTCGGCTGGGCGGCTTTCCCGGCTGGGATCGGCGGCCTTAACGCTGTCCTCCTCGCGGCCTTTTCCTCTTCGGCGGTGGGGACGCGAAGGCGGGCTCGACGCGGGAACGAAGGATGAACGTGGGAGCTCGTGCAGCTCTTTCCCGCGCTGTCCTTAGCGCGGAGATCAAAGGGAGGAAATCCAATGTCCTTTTAAGTCTCTGGGGCACGTTCCATTTCCCCACTCCCATGCCACTCTCGAGCTCCACCGCGCTACGCTCTTCTCGGACCCCGGACTAAACTCCGCGCCTTGCTTTTATAATGCGGAGCAAGCCCGAGATCCTATTAACGTTAATCACTGCCAGCCGGCCCGCATAGGCGGCCCCGTCCCTTTGCACACCTGCAGAAGGGGTGCCGCCTACTTAGGGAGCCTACGAAGTGAGCGAGGGGCGATAATAGATTTAGGCGCATGCCCATCACAGGCGCACGCCGTGACACTCTATAGTGCATAAGCCCATGGGGAAAGCTCAAGTCGAGCAGTGCAAAGCCTACAATCAGCCAGCACAACCCCAAGAGTTTTAAAAAGGGTCTTTCATTGGTCTTTCTAAGTCAGATAAGCCACTTGGATTCTCAAACAAGGCTCTCATTCAATTTATGACTATTCTATTGAATTTTATGCCTTTACGACACTTGTCAGAACTCATCAAGCTGTCACCAGACTTACAGAACCTCTTGTATTTGTCGAGCTATGTGAATGCCTGCGTTCGAGGTAGATCTAAAGGGAAATCACTGCCACGTAGACAAACTAGGAATCTCTTACTCCAGCATACTTTCAAGATTTCCACAAATCAAGTTGATCGAGCCAAGATTTGTTGTGACGAGGTGACCTGTGTTTACTGTGGCCAAGTTGGACAGTTATTTTCCATCCGTATGTTAAATTAAAGAGAGTACAAGGACAGATACAGTACTTCCCCTACTTAGTGTAAGCAGTGGGCTGCCCGCAGTGGGCCCATGGTTATTACCCACAGTGGGCTCTCACTGGGCCCATAATTGCACATTTGCTGCGCAGCCATATAATCATTTTTTTGATAATCAGCATTAAATGTGATACTGGTGTTCTCTGCTAAATTTCTATTCATTTTCACTCAGTTTTACAAATGCTTTGGGGGTAGATAGTGTCATGACCACTACATGACTTTCTTCAATATGCCATTTTCTGTAATTTTCTGCTGTTGCATTTCCAAAAAAGAAAGCTAGAGCTCCTTACAGAACAGTTGTAATGCGCTTTTTTATCAAATACTTTGATATAGATTATATGAACAATTTCTTTATAGTAAGTTGTACAAGTGGCTCACCCTCCAAAAAGCCACCTTTTACTGTAACTTTTTGAATTATGACATTATAAAATTAAAGCATCTACTCAACATTTATCATGGTGGTCGAGGGTTTGATTCCGACCTTGCATCTGTGGGCATGGAGTTAGTATTTACTCAGCCTTCATTCCACAGTTCAAAGACCTGCTAATAAGGTAAATTGGGATTCCCAGATTTCCCATTTTGTGTGTGTGTGCCCTGTGATGGATTAGCTCCCTGTCCAGGGTGAACTTTGCCTTATCCCCTAGATATCGCAATTAAATGATTGGATTAACTGCAGTATATAAAACACAATAATATTTCCACGGTGTATATTTAGATCATTATCTAATCTCATTTGTAAAAATAGAATACATGATAATAGAACAGACAATAAAATCATATTGTTTGTATATAATGAAATTATATAATCATGACTACAGACTACTTTATGCAAAGTTTCTGTTATAGGTTAGTTATCTTATAAGATAATTAAACAGTCAAATGTTGAAAATGTGTCTACTTTTGAAACAACCAATTTCACACAGTAGTTAGTATATTTACTAAACTGATCCATTTCAGATTGATGAAGGCAAATGGCTCAGCTTTTACCATTTTACATGATTGCAGGACAGTCCAAGCACTTTTGGATGGTTTGTAGTCAACCCTCCAAGGGAGATGGAAGGAAGTAAATGAACAAGAAAACCAAATTGGACAGAAGAGCAGTGTTTACTTTTTAGTTTTACGTTCAGTTTTTGGAGAATATTTCTTCCTTTTGCCATTTTGTCATCTGCTATAGAAACTCTTAAACCTCTTAAAAGTCCTCCTCTCTCTACTCTTAACAATTTTTAGCTTAGGAGCTGTTTTTTGGGGCTTTTGTTTTGTGAATCATTTTTATCTTTACTAAGATTTAATCCTAAATTTAAGGGACACTTCTAAGAAAATGCCACAATTCTAAGATTTTTCTTAGAATTGCATCACTAGGAGCAACTTTTAGGCTTAGGAAGCTTTGTGAATACGGGCCCTGGACATTATGTATACTCCTGAGCATTATGGTATGTTTAGATGATGTCTTCCCCACTCTAATTAATCACTCAAGTTTGTTGACAGTGAAGTGATTGGTTGCTGATTGGTTATATTTTATATATTTTTTATTATATTTTATATAATTGCTGATAGAATTCTTATTTATTATGACTTTTGTCAGATTAAAGTTATTTCTGTGACCATTGTCACAGTTTTTAGTGAAAGTTTTTCTTTCATTGACCGAAGGGTACCAACAATTTGTAGCATGTGTAGCACTACATTTATTTTCCCACATGTGTTATTTGCCTTCTCTCTTTAATGAACTAAAGAGAGAATTAATGTACTGTCACGGCGTGCGCCTGTGATGGGCGTGCGCCCAAATCTATTATCGCCCCTTGCTCACTTCGTAGGCTCCCTGCAGGTGTGCGAAGGGATGGGGCCGCCTATGCGGGCCGGCTGGCAGTGATTTAATGTTAATAGGATCTCGGGCTTGCTCCGCATTATAAAAGCAAGGCGCGGAGTTTAGTCCGGGGTCCGAGAAGAGCGTAACGCGGTGGAGCTCGAGAGTGGCATGAGAGTGGGAAAATGGAACGTGCCCCAGAGACTTAAAAGGACATTGGCTTTCCGCCCCTTTGATCTCCGCGCTGAGGACAGCGCGGGAAAGAGCTGCGCAAGCTCCCACGGCATCCTTCGTTCCCGCGTCGAGCCGGCCTTCGCGTCCTCGCCGCCGAAGAGGAAAAGGCTGCGAGGAGGACAGCGTTAAGGCCGCCGATCCCAGCTGGGAAAGCCGCCCAGCCGAAGGACGTCCGAGCGAGACTCCCGCCTGAGGCCGCACCCACAGAGAGCTGGGAGGGGCCAGGCCGGCCATCGACAGCGGGGAGGAACCGAGAGGGAGCGTGCAGGAGCGCTGCCTCGCGTGCTCCGTTCGGCCACTCCGCCCACCGCCGCCAGCCGCGTGCCCGCATGTCAGCTGGGCACTGCCTCGGACCCTGCACGTGCACACATCATCCCTTCCCTTTCTTTCCGTCCTCCCTCCTTCTACCCTTTCCTTCCCTTATTTATTCCTAATAAATTACCCTTTTCCTCTAAGATCTCGCCTCGTGTCTGTGTTTCATGGTGCCACCCGTGCAACTTTGGGTCGAACCCGTTACAGTACATTATGCACATGTCACGATGATCTCTCTGTGTAGTTAAAGTTTAATGTAAAATGTAACAAATCAATCATTTATGTATAAATGGTTAGTTAATAGCTCACTAGAGTTGATTTCAGTGTTGTCCTCCTAGCCTGTATACCTCAGAATTGCCTGAAAAGTTATTCTTTCAGGTTTAGCACCAAGTGTAAGGAGCATGTTGGAGACCTGCACACTGAGAATATATTAATGCACACACAATAATATTCATATTTGAGTTTTAAGATAAAATTAAGATCAGACACGGATTTAGAAATCCTAAAGTCCTGTTCAAAATATTTAAGCTGTACTTCAATTTCAATAAGGCACCTTCTTCCTATAAAAATTGTATGTTATAATATTTCCTCTTATAAAATCTGTAAATGTCTCCCACAGTACCGAGTCAGAAGCATCAATTGATTTGTTTGCAGCCATAAACTCCAAAATACAATTTGCAATAAGAGGACAAAAAAATTAATTCATGGTTTAAAATGCTGCTACTGTATAATGCATTTATAAATGCAGTTGTGTGTATATGGATCTAAATAGGTACTTAGATATCCACTAAGTTGGTAGAATTAGGGTCAGGAAATAAAACAGTTTCAGTTTAATGGTGTACTGTATGAATTGGATCCAAACCAATTTCAGTGTTTCAGCAAATAGTGCTTGTTGGTGAAAAGAAATGTTCACAATATAATTGCTGATTTGCAGGACCGAAATTACAAATAAGGTAACACCTCAAACCAATTATGAAGCATGGTGGTAGAGATGCAATGGTGTGATCATGCTTTGGTGCCACAAGTGAAACATGCAGTCGTTCACATAAAGACAAACTCCACTTTCTACCAGGATTTTTTTTTTAACTAATTGGAGGCCCTCTGTTTAGCAGTTTAATGTGGGTCATGTTAAAGAACAATGACCTCAAGCACGCACCAAATAAACATAAAAGTGGCTAAGACTCTACATGTTTGAATGGCCAGACCTCTATACAGTAGCATCACTCTAAACATCTATGAACTGAAGAAATGTTTTAAAGAAGATTGGCCCTTAACAGAATGTTAACCCAATTTATCCACCCCTTAATGTTGTTCTGGACACTCATATGGTAACCTTCATCAAGCTGACTGGCTTTATAGCATAATTTATGTGTGCTTTGCTGGATTGGTCATGCTTAACTTGAAATGTTTCAGGTCAGTATTAGTCCATATATTTAATTGTTCAAAACCCTGGTTAAAAGACTGATCAGACGGTTCAGTCACCTGGGCCGGTATCTAGTCTTTTCAAGCATTTGATTAAATAATTTGGCCAGGCCACATGTCTATAGGTAATATATACTGTACTGTGTAACTTGATTAAATGCCCTTTTTAATGTTCATGACATACTGTAAAAATATTACCTTGGTCCATCAGGGTCTCTTTCAGGATTCCATCCAGCAAGAGGATCTCCACAACACTGCATGCTGAGATGTTTTGCAGAGGCACTGCTTCAGGGTTTCAGACTGCTTAGTCCACTATAACTACTATAGCACAAATGATGCCTGAGTGCAACTAATCCAATGGCCCTATGAGACTATGATAGTTATTTTAAAAGGGGATTTTGATTAAGTGGAGACTACACAATGGTGCTTTTAAGGTGGCATTTAGATTCAATGGCCCTTCAAGCAAAGAATAAAGAATCCACTCCAAGAAGAACCCATCACTAAGTGGGTCACTTCCTTGTTTGAGTCCTGCATCTCTTGATATAGCCGATCTCTCTAAGTGCAAAATAGGGGTGGAAATACACAGTGTACTATAGATAGATAATGTGTTATTAGACTGCATAAATACAGGGTGGCCCATTTATATGGATACACCTTAATAAAATGGGAATGGTTGGTGATATTAACGTCCTGTTTGTGGCACATTAGTATATGTGAGGGGGCAAACTTTTCAAAATGGGTGGTAACCATGGTGGCCATTTTGAAGTTGGCCATCGTTTTTTCAATAGGAAGAGGGTCATGTGACACATCAAACTCATTGGAAATTTTACAAGAAAAACAAAGGTGTGCTTGGTTTTAACATAACTTTATTCTTTCATGAGTTATTTACAAGTTTCTGACCACTTATAAAATGTGTTCAATGTGCTGACTCATGATTGTGTAGCAACACACAGCTCCAATCATATCATCAAGTTCACTGATGACACGACCGTGGTGGGTCTCATCAGCACGAACGACGTGTCGGCGTACAGAGAGGAAGTGCAGAGGCTAACGGACTGGTGTAAAGACAACAACCTGTCTCTGAACGTCGAAAAGACAAAAGAGATGGTTGTTGACTTCAGGAGGACACGGAGCGATCACTCTCCGCTCAGCATCGATGCCTCTTCTGTGGAGATCGTCAAGAGCACAAAATTTCTGGGCGTCCACCTGGAGGTGAACCTCACTTGGTCCATCAGCACCAGGTTTCTGCATAAGAAAGCCCAACAACATCCTCTTCCTGAGAAGGCTGAGAAAGGCACAGCTTCCAACAGCGATCCTCACCAGCTTCTATAGAGAAACATTGAGAGCATCCTGAGCTCCCACCAACAAAGGGACTGGACTGATAAGCATAAACACACATGCACATACACACACACACACACACACACACACACACACACACACACACACACACACACACACACACACACGCACACACTCACAAATCGCTCAGACAAACTAAATATCATTCAGGCTGAACTGATAAAACACAAACATGCACAATCAGACTGATCTAAAACCATCTTAATTTGTTCATACCTACCTGAACAATAAAAGCTTACTTGACTACTTGACTTGACCTGACTACGCAGTGTGTTTCAAACATAGCTGGCCCCATAGTTATTCCACAAATTAGTTATTCATGAATCAAGGCTTTAAAAATGCTACAGTAGAATTACTAAAAATAAATTGTAAATTGCTTGAAGAAGAAGGAAAGACAGACTACCTAAAAACTGTAGTTGAACTTATACCAGTTATTGGCATTGGGATGAACAAACAACAGTCATAGAGCAGTCTGTATTATGCAGTGCTACACTGTGTGCTCCATACTGTACAGTATATCCCTGTCTCAGGAGCACACAGGAGCATATGCCTGAGCAATGGCAAATATGCATGTTAAACAGTTGGTGGGAGATGAATGGTATCTAGCTCCTCAAGTGTCACCATAGTTTTTTACTCCATGCAAAACTGTCTGATTAAATTGTCTGGTGTGCCCCCTACTGAAATCTTCTGGTAACGTTCATAGAATAAAAGCAAGCATGTGAACAAATACGCCACAGCAGCATTGCCGGCTGACTATGTGAATGCATGATTTAATAGCAAGTCTTTCTGGAATGTAAAAAAAAAAAATGGTGCATTTACTTTCATCTTTCTCTAACACATTTTTTTTCTTTTATCTAGCCTTTTCTGCCCCACTTTTATGTTCAACTGTAAACCTGTACATTTCTCATGTGACCGATATGGTATCTGGTTTTATTTGCAGCCTTACAAAGACTAAACACAGCCTTTGCATGTGTTTATACAGATCTAAGAACCTATGTGTCAGGGGATACCACCAGAGGGCGCCAAAGCGCCCTCAGACTCCATTTTGTGTTTTTGTTTTCATTTGTAGTTTTTGGTGGACTCAAATCCCCAGAATGCACCTCGGTCAGGTGATGTGGCGCTCACCTGAACTGAGGTTGCTAATTAGCTTTGCTCATTAGTTTTGTTATAAATGTTCCTGAGTTCTGTGAAGTCTGGTGTTGCACCTGTTCGTCTAGGTTACTGTTCGTTATGGTATGTTGTTCAGCTCTGTGTTCTTCCTAGCTCTGTGTTCTCCTGACTCTATGTTCTTCCTAGCTCTGTGTTCTCCTTGGCTGTCTGTCTCTCCGTCTGTTCGTAATGTCTAGTTTGTCATGTTTATAGTTTATCCTGGTTTAAGTTCATGTTCTGTTCCTTTTGTTCCCATTGTTTTGTATCATTAAAATCCTTTTGCTCACTTCACCTCTGCTATCATGCCTATCTTTCGTCCGGCAAGCAGTAACCGTGACACTATGAGGGCTAGAGTATTTTTTTTTTACCATGAAACATTTAAAGTTTAATAGTTAACACTGTAATAGTTTAACTGACCAGCTATTGATTGTGATTGAGTTTTCTCAGTTTTTTAACCACCAGTTCTCACTGATTCTGTGAACAGTGTTACCAACTTACAGACTCGCTAAAATTCTCAAACATTACATGTAGAGAACATGCCAACTCCACGCACATACATATATTTATATGTAGTGTATAAATGCTAAACTCTCGTATTTTAGATAGTTTGCATGTTTAAATGATGCCTTTGGTTTTTAAGAGAGAATACTAGTGTTATAAGGAATGGGCTACATCTAATTACTAACGTTTGGTGCATTTATGAAGCTGGTCAATACATTTATGGTATAAAACTTGAGTAATGACTTCAAAGTCAAGGTTCAATGTTTTTTTTTTTTACAATTACAAAAAGAATTCTTTATATATACTATGCTTTAGCATGAATTTAGTTTAGAATTTGTACAGCTTAGCATCCTGCCTTACTTGTATCTTTTCGGATCCCTGCCTTCTATTTCGAGACTATCAGACCATGATGCTCTGTGTAACTGGTAAACATATATAGGCACAGATGATGACAACTGATAATTTGCATTTATCATTTATTTATAATTTGCAAGTATTCACCAAATATGGCAGACAGGAAGAACATTATTACTTTCAGTCTTTCATGATCTGATTTTCAGATTCCATTTCACTGGAAACTTATTTACAACGTATTTACAACCTTTAACAATCTTTTTCAATGTTACTGCTCACTAGATATATTTTTTTTATGTGTGTATATATTAATAGTAATTATAGTTATTATTTCTTGGAACCGTTTTTTTCCCAGCAAAAAATGGCAGAAAGCCTTTGAGGGTTAAGGCATTGAGTTCCTGATCAGAACATCGACAGTTTGAGCCCCAGCTCCACCAGGTGGCCATTGTTGGGCCCTTAGACAAGGCCCTTAACCCTATCCGCTCCAGGGGCGCTTTATCATGGCTAATCCTGCGCTCTGACCTCAGCAATGCTGGGATATGTGAAGAAAGAATTTCACTGTGCAGTAATGTATATGTGACAAATAAAGGCTCAACTTAACTTCTAACACAAGTCAGTAGGAAGTATAAAGAAAAATGTAAACCATGGTTTATTCTCTTCACCTTTTGAACTACATATTACTGTTAAGAATTTAAAACTACTTTCACCCCTTTTAATTACACTAACTGTAGGCCATCAGCTCCGCCAGTTGAGAATAGTCCCACGAGTCATGGAAGGATATTGTCAGGGGAGACCACCAGAGGGCGCCAAAGCGCCTACAGACTCCATTTTGTCTTTTGTTTTCATTTGTAGTTTTGGTGGACTCAAATCCCCAGAATGCACCTCAGTCAGGTGATGTGGCGCTCATCTGAACTGAGGTTGCTCATTAGTCTTTGTTATAAATGTTCCTGAGTTCTGTGAAGTCTTTGTCTTGCATCTGTTCGTCTAGGGTTACTGTTTGTTCTGGTTTTTGGTTCAGCTCTGTGTTCTCCAAGTTCTGTGTTCTCATCTAGTTCTGTGTGTTCTTCTGGCTCTGTGTTCTCCTAGTTCTCTGTGTTCTCCTGGCTCTGTGTTCTCCTGGTTCTGTGTTCTCCTGGTTTGTCTGTCTCCTAGCCTGTCTGTCTCTCAGTCTGTTTGTAATGTCTAGTTTGTCATGTTTATAGTTTGTAGCTCCATGTTCAGTTTATCCTGGGTTTAAGTTCATGTTCTGTTCCTTTTGTTCCCTGTTTTGGTCTCATTAAAATCCTTTTGTTCACATCACCTCTGCTACTATGCCTTTCCTTCGTCCCGCAAACAGTACCCGTAACAGATATGGGTAGGTAGAGCAAAGTAACTGGTTAAAAAAGCAAACAAATCATAATCTGTGGATAATGAATAGATTTTGTTGAGCTGTTGTATGAAAGCAAAATCACACTTGAGGCCCTGCTGTTGTACTGAATATCAAAATGACTGTGATGTACTTGTAGGCACATGAGCATTGGCCATATACTCCCTCGAAGGGTTTTTTTTATTTTTTATTATTATTGTTGTTGTTGTTGTTGTTGTTGATAATAATAACAACAATATTATTATTATTATTATTATTATTAATGTGGTGTGAATAATAATGTCATTTTTGATGAAAAGATATTTGATTCTGAAGTGTTGAAAGTGACTTAGCAAGAATCTTTCAGTACACACTCAGTGTCATGATCCTCCTGTATTTAATACGTACTGTATATAATATATACTATAATCTTTTATCTTTTTTTTTCGTTTACTGCTTTTTGTTAACTTTATCATTAGTCTTAGCCACAGTTCCTAGCCATACTTATGTTTTTTATGTTCCTGTTTATATTTTTTCATTTGTGTTTATAATGTTAACTTCACTTCAATAAACAACCATCTGAGCTTGCTTCCTGCCTGAACTCCGTAACACTCACACACACACTCAGTTTTTAGAACACCTTTGTGACACAAGGCCTTAAATTTGCAAAGTCAAGGTGGCTACATGTGATAAAGTTTTAAAATGTTCACAACCATTATTTATTTCTAGAAGAATGCGTTGTGTCATGGGGCGTCAAAACCAGAGAATGTTAATAAACACCAAAACTATTGAAAAACTGCACACAACAGCCCATATTTTTCAGTCAGCAAAAACACCCTAAGCAGGCCAAATTGGGACATCCTGAGCAGCAGCTAGAGGCCTTAGACAATGAGAACTCCAATCAGAAGTGGATCACTAGGATGTGCAGACACAATCAAAGAACAGAAGGGGCAGGACACACGCCCACTTTGGATGAAAAATGCTTATTTACATCTTTTTTTCTGTTTTTAAGACACATGAACATTTTACCAGTGAGCATGTTTCATCTGCCCAACCCTTTTACGCTATTCAAGCTTCAGTCCGTGAGGACTGCTTGATATGGCGACAGAGATATTGGATTGAACATCCATCTCCACTTGCAGAACAGGCAGGTTAAGATCAGCCACATACTCTCTTGTAACGGGTTCGACCCATTGTTGCACGGGCGGCACCATGAAACACAGACACGAGGCGAGATCTTAGGGGAAAAGGATAATTTATTTGGAATAAATAAGGGAAGGAAAGGGTAAAAGGAGGGAGGACAGAAAGAAAGGGAAGGGATCAAGTGTGCACGTGCATGGTCCGAGGCAGTGCCCAGCAGCGCTCCTGCACGCTCCCTCTTGGTTCCTCCCCGCTGTCGATAGCCGGCCTGGCACCCCCAACTCTCTGTGGTAGATCTAAAGGGCGCGGCCTCAGGCGGGAGTCTCACAGAGAGCTGGCCCCTCCCAGCTCTCTGTGGGCGCGGCCTCAGGCGGGAGTCTCGCTCGGACGTCCTTCGGCTGGGCGGCTTTCCCGGCTGGGATCGGCGGCCTTAACGCTGTCCTCCTCGCGGCCTTTTCCTCTTCGGCGGTGGGGACGCGAAGGCGGGCTCGACGCGGGAACGAAGGATGAACGTGGGAGCTCGTGCAGCTCTTTCCCGCGCTGTCCTTAGCGCGGAGATCAAAGGGAGGAAATCCAATGTCCTTTTAAGTCTCTGGGGCACGTTCCATTTCCCCACTCCCATGCCACTCTCGAGCTCCACCGCGCTACGCTCTTCTCGGACCCCGGACTAAACTCCGCGCCTTGCTTTTATAATGCGGAGCAAGCCCGAGATCCTATTAACGTTAATCACTGCCAGCCGGCCCGCATAGGCGGCCCCGTCCCTTTGCACACCTGCAGAAGGGGTGCCGCCTACTTAGGGAGCCTACGAAGTGAGCGAGGGGCGATAATAGATTTAGGCGCATGCCCATCACAGGCGCACGCCGTGACACTCTATAGTGCATAAGCCCATGGGGAAAGCTCAAGTCGAGCAGTGCAAAGCCTACAATCAGCCAGCACAACCCCAAGAGTTTTAAAAAGGGTCTTTCATTGGTCTTTCTAAGTCAGATAAGCCACTTGGATTCTCAAACAAGGCTCTCATTCAATTTATGACTATTCTATTGAATTTTATGCCTTTACGACACTTGTCAGAACTCATCAAGCTGTCACCAGACTTACAGAACCTCTTGTATTTGTCGAGCTATGTGAATGCCTGCGTTCGAGGTAGATCTAAAGGGAAATCACTGCCACGTAGACAAACTAGGAATCTCTTACTCCAGCATACTTTCAAGATTTCCACAAATCAAGTTGATCGAGCCAAGATTTGTTGTGACGAGGTGACCTGTGTTTACTGTGGCCAAGTTGGACAGTTATTTTCCATCCGTATGTTAAATTAAAGAGAGTACAAGGACAGATACAGTACTTCCCCTACTTAGTGTAAGCAGTGGGCTGCCCGCAGTGGGCCCATGGTTATTACCCACAGTGGGCTCTCACTGGGCCCATAATTGCACATTTGCTGCGCAGCCATATAATCATTTTTTTGATAATCAGCATTAAATGTGATACTGGTGTTCTCTGCTAAATTTCTATTCATTTTCACTCAGTTTTACAAATGCTTTGGGGGTAGATAGTGTCATGACCACTACATGACTTTCTTCAATATGCCATTTTCTGTAATTTTCTGCTGTTGCATTTCCAAAAAAGAAAGCTAGAGCTCCTTACAGAACAGTTGTAATGCGCTTTTTTATCAAATACTTTGATATAGATTATATGAACAATTTCTTTATAGTAAGTTGTACAAGTGGCTCACCCTCCAAAAAGCCACCTTTTACTGTAACTTTTTGAATTATGACATTATAAAATTAAAGCATCTACTCAACATTTATCATGGTGGTCGAGGGTTTGATTCCGACCTTGCATCTGTGGGCATGGAGTTAGTATTTACTCAGCCTTCATTCCACAGTTCAAAGACCTGCTAATAAGGTAAATTGGGATTCCCAGATTTCCCATTTTGTGTGTGTGTGCCCTGTGATGGATTAGCTCCCTGTCCAGGGTGAACTTTGCCTTATCCCCTAGATATCGCAATTAAATGATTGGATTAACTGCAGTATATAAAACACAATAATATTTCCACGGTGTATATTTAGATCATTATCTAATCTCATTTGTAAAAATAGAATACATGATAATAGAACAGACAATAAAATCATATTGTTTGTATATAATGAAATTATATAATCATGACTACAGACTACTTTATGCAAAGTTTCTGTTATAGGTTAGTTATCTTATAAGATAATTAAACAGTCAAATGTTGAAAATGTGTCTACTTTTGAAACAACCAATTTCACACAGTAGTTAGTATATTTACTAAACTGATCCATTTCAGATTGATGAAGGCAAATGGCTCAGCTTTTACCATTTTACATGATTGCAGGACAGTCCAAGCACTTTTGGATGGTTTGTAGTCAACCCTCCAAGGGAGATGGAAGGAAGTAAATGAACAAGAAAACCAAATTGGACAGAAGAGCAGTGTTTACTTTTTAGTTTTACGTTCAGTTTTTGGAGAATATTTCTTCCTTTTGCCATTTTGTCATCTGCTATAGAAACTCTTAAACCTCTTAAAAGTCCTCCTCTCTCTACTCTTAACATTTTTTAGCTTAGGAGCTGTTTTTTGGGGCTTTTGTTTTGTGAATCATTTTTATCTTTACTAAGATTTAATCCTAAATTTAAGGGACACTTCTAAGAAAATGCCACAATTCTAAGATTTTTCTTAGAATTGCATCACTAGGAGCAACTTTTAGGCTTAGGAAGCTTTGTGAATACGGGCCCTGGACATTATGTATACTCCTGAGCATTATGGTATGTTTAGATGATGTCTTCCCCACTCTAATTAATCACTCAAGTTTGTTGACAGTGAAGTGATTGGTTGCTGATTGGTTATATTTTATATATTTTTTATTATATTTTATATAATTGCTGATAGAATTCTTATTTATTATGACTTTTGTCAGATTAAAGTTATTTCTGTGACCATTGTCACAGTTTTTAGTGAAAGTTTTTCTTTCATTGACCGAAGGGTACCAACAATTTGTAGCATGTGTAGCACTACATTTATTTTCCCACATGTGTTATTTGCCTTCTCTCTTTAATGAACTAAAGAGAGAATTAATGTACTGTCACGGCGTGCGCCTGTGATGGGCGTGCGCCCAAATCTATTATCGCCCCTTGCTCACTTCGTAGGCTCCCTGCAGGTGTGCGAAGGGATGGGGCCGCCTATGCGGGCCGGCTGGCAGTGATTTAATGTTAATAGGATCTCGGGCTTGCTCCGCATTATAAAAGCAAGGCGCGGAGTTTAGTCCGGGGTCCGAGAAGAGCGTAACGCGGTGGAGCTCGAGAGTGGCATGAGAGTGGGAAAATGGAACGTGCCCCAGAGACTTAAAAGGACATTGGCTTTCCGCCCCTTTGATCTCCGCGCTGAGGACAGCGCGGGAAAGAGCTGCGCAAGCTCCCACGGCATCCTTCGTTCCCGCGTCGAGCCGGCCTTCGCGTCCTCGCCGCCGAAGAGGAAAAGGCTGCGAGGAGGACAGCGTTAAGGCCGCCGATCCCAGCTGGGAAAGCCGCCCAGCCGAAGGACGTCCGAGCGAGACTCCCGCCTGAGGCCGCACCCACAGAGAGCTGGGAGGGGCCAGGCCGGCCATCGACAGCGGGGAGGAACCGAGAGGGAGCGTGCAGGAGCGCTGCCTCGCGTGCTCCGTTCGGCCACTCCGCCCACCGCCGCCAGCCGCGTGCCCGCATGTCAGCTGGGCACTGCCTCGGACCCTGCACGTGCACACATCATCCCTTCCCTTTCTTTCCGTCCTCCCTCCTTCTACCCTTTCCTTCCCTTATTTATTCCTAATAAATTACCCTTTTCCTCTAAGATCTCGCCTCGTGTCTGTGTTTCATGGTGCCACCCGTGCAACTTTGGGTCGAACCCGTTACAGTACATTATGCACATGTCACGATGATCTCTCTGTGTAGTTAAAGTTTAATGTAAAATGTAACAAATCAATCATTTATGTATAAATGGTTAGTTAATAGCTCACTAGAGTTGATTTCAGTGTTGTCCTCCTAGCCTGTATACCTCAGAATTGCCTGAAAAGTTATTCTTTCAGGTTTAGCACCAAGTGTAAGGAGCATGTTGGAGACCTGCACACTGAGAATATATTAATGCACACACAATAATATTCATATTTGAGTTTTAAGATAAAATTAAGATCAGACACGGATTTAGAAATCCTAAAGTCCTGTTCAAAATATTTAAGCTGTACTTCAATTTCAATAAGGCACCTTCTTCCTATAAAAATTGTATGTTATAATATTTCCTCTTATAAAATCTGTAAATGTCTCCCACAGTACCGAGTCAGAAGCATCAATTGATTTGTTTGCAGCCATAAACTCCAAAATACAATTTGCAATAAGAGGACAAAAAAATTAATTCATGGTTTAAAATGCTGCTACTGTATAATGCATTTATAAATGCAGTTGTGTGTATATGGATCTAAATAGGTACTTAGATATCCACTAAGTTGGTAGAATTAGGGTCAGGAAATAAAACAGTTTCAGTTTAATGGTGTACTGTATGAATTGGATCCAAACCAATTTCAGTGTTTCAGCAAATAGTGCTTGTTGGTGAAAAGAAATGTTCACAATATAATTGCTGATTTGCAGGACCGAAATTACAAATAAGGTAACACCTCAAACCAATTATGAAGCATGGTGGTAGAGATGCAATGGTGTGATCATGCTTTGGTGCCACAAGTGAAACATGCAGTCGTTCACATAAAGACGAACTCCACTTTCTACCAGGATTTTTTTTTTAACTAATTGGAGGCCCTCTGTTTAGCAGTTTAATGTGGGTCATGTTAAAGAACAATGACCTCAAGCACGCACCAAATAAACATAAAAGTGGCTAAGACTCTACATGTTTGAATGGCCAGACCTCTATACAGTAGCATCACTCTAAACATCTATGAACTGAAGAAATGTTTTAAAGAAGAGCGGCCCTTAACAGAATGTTAACCCAATTTATCCACCCCTTAATGTTGTTCTGGACACTCATATGGTAACCTTCATCAAGCTGACTGGCTTTATAGCATAATTTATGTGTGCTTTGCTGGACTGGTCATGCTTAACTTGAAATATTTCAGGTCAGTATTAGTCCATATATTTAATTGTTCAAACCCTGGTTAAAAGACTGTTCAGACGGTTCAGTCACCTGGGCCGGTATCTAGTCCTCCTTAACTTTTCAAGCATTTGATTAAATAATTGGGCCAGGCCATATGTCTATAGGTAATATATACTGTACTGTGTAACTTGATTAAATGCCCTTTTTAATGTTCATGACATACTGTAAAAATATTACCTTGGTCCATCAGGGTCTCTTTCAGGATTCCATCCAGCAAGAGGATCTCCACAACACTGCATGCTGAGATGTTTTGCAGAGGCACTGCTTCAGGGTTTCAGACTGCTTAGTCCACTATAACTACTATAGCACAAATGATGCCTGAGTGCAACTAATCCAATGGCCCTATGAGACTATGATAGTTATTTTAAAAGGGGATTTTGATTAAGTGGAGACTACACATTGGCGCTTTTAGGGTGGCATTTAGATTCAATGGCCCTTCAAGCAAAGAATAAAGAATCCACTCCAAGAAGAACCCATCACTAAGTGGGTCACTTCCTTGTTTGAGTCCTGCATCTCTTGATATAGCCGATCTCTCTAAGTGCAAAATAGGGGTGGAAATACACAGTGTACTATAGATAGATAATGTGTTATTAGACTGCATAAATACAGGGTGGCCCATTTATATGGATACACCTTAATAAAATGGGAATGGTTGGTGATATTAACGTCCTGTTTGTGGCACATTAGTATATGTGAGGGGGCAAACTTTTCAAAATGGGTGGTGACCATGGTGGCCATTTTGAAGTCGGCCATCTTGGATCCAACTTTTGTTTTTTCAACAGGAAGAGGGTCATGTGACACATCAAACTCATTGGAACTTTTACAAGAAAAACAATGGTGTGCTTGGTTTTAACATAACTTTATTCTTTCATGAGTTATTTACATGTTTCTGACCACTTATAAAATGTGTTCAATGTGCTGACTCATGATTGTGTAGCAACACACAGCTCCAATCATATCATCAAGTTCACTGATGACACGACCGTGGTGGGTCTCATCAGCACGAACGACGTGTCGGCGTACAGAGAGGAAGTGCAGAGGCTAACGGACTGGTGTAAAGACATCAACCTGTCTCTGAACGTCGAAAAGACAAAAGAGATGGTTGTTGACTTCAGGAGGACACGGCGCGATCACTCTCCGCTCAGCATCGATGCCTCTTCTGTGGAGATCGTCAAGAGCACAAAATTTCTGGGCGTCCACCTGGAGGTGAACCTCACTTGGTCCATCAGCACCAGGTTTCTGCATAAGAAAGCCCAACAACATCTTCTTCCTGAGAAGGCTGAGAAAGGCACAGCTTCCACCAGCGATCCTCACCAGCTTCTATAGAGAAACATTGAGAGCATCCTGAGCTCCCACCAACAAAGGGACTGGACTGATAAGCATAAACACACACGCACATACACACACACACACACACACACACACACACACACACACACACACACGCACACACTCACAAATCGCTCAGACAAACTAAATATCATTCGGGCTGAACTGATAAAACACATACATGCACAATCAGACTGATCTAAAACCATCTTAATTTGTTCATACCTACCTGAACAATAAAAGCTTACTTGACTACTTGACTTGACCTGACTACGCAGTGTGTTTCAAACATAGCTGGCCCCATAGTTATTCCACAAATTAGTTATTCATGAATCAAGGCTTTAAAAATGCTACAGTAGAATTACTAAAAATAAATTGTAAATTGCTTGAAGAAGAAGGAAAGACAGACTACCTAAAAACTGTAGTTGAACTTATACCAGTTATTGGCATTGGGATGAACAAACAACAGTCATAGAGCAGTCTGTATTATGCAGTGCTACACTGTGTGCTCCATACTGTACAGTATATCCCTGTCTCAGGAGCACACAGGAGCATATGCCTGAGCAATGGCAAGTATGCATGTTAAACAGTTGGTGGGAGATGAATGGTATCTAGCTCCTCAAGTGTCACCATAGTTTTTTACTCCATGCAAAACTGTCTGATTAAATTGTCTGGTGTGCCCCCTACTGAAATCTTCTGGTAACGTTCATAGAATAAAAGCAAGCATGTGAACAAATACGCCACAGCAGCATTGCCGGCTGACTATGTGAATGCATGATTTAATAGCAAGTCTTTCTGGAATGTAAAAAAAAAATGGTGCATTTACTTTCATCTTTCTCTAACACATTTTTTCTTTTATCTAGCCTTTTCTGCCCCACTTTTATGTTCAACTGTAAACCTGTACATTTCTCATGTGACCGATATGGTATCTGGTTTTATTTGCAGCCTTACAAAGACTAAACACAGCCTTTGCATGTGTTTATACAGATCTAAGAACCTATGTGTCAGGGGATACCACCAGAGGGCGCCAAAGCGCCCTCAGACTCCATTTTGTGTTTTTGTTTTCATTTGTAGTTTTTGGTGGACTCAAATCCCCAGAATGCACCTCGGTCAGGTGATGTGGCGCTCACCTGAACTGAGGTTGCTAATTAGCTTTGCTCATTAGTTTTGTTATAAATGTTCCTGAGTTCTGTGAAGTCTGGTGTTGCACCTGTTCGTCTAGGTTACTGTTTGTTATGGTATGTTGTTCAGCTCTGTGTTCTTCCTAGCTCTGTGTTCTCCTGAGTCTATGTTCTTCCTAGCTCTGTGTTCTCCTTGGCTGTCTGTCTCTCCGTCTGTCCGTAATGTCTAGTTTGTCATGTTTATAGTTTATCCTGGTTTAAGTTCATGTTCTGTTCCTTTTGTTCCCATTGTTTTGTATCATTAAAATCCTTTTGCTCACTTCACCTCTGCTATCATGCCTATCTTTCGTCCGGCAAGCAGTAACCGTGACACTATGAGGGCTAGAGTATTTTTTTTTTTACCATGAAACATTTAAAGTTTAATAGTTAACACTGTAATAGTTTAACTGACCAGCTATTGATTGTGATTGAGTTTTCTCAGTTTTTTAACCACCAGTTCTCACTGATTCTGTGAACAGTGTTACCAACTTACAGACTCGCTAAAATTCTCAAACATTACATGTAGAGAACATGCCAACTCCACGCACATACATATATTTATATGTAGTGTATAAATGTTAAACTCTCGTATTTTAGATAGTTTGCATGTTTAAATGATGCCTTTGGTTTTTAAGAGAGAATACTAGTGTTATAAGGAATGGGCTACATTTAATTACTAACGTTTGGTGCATTTATGAAGCTGGTCAATAAATTTATGGTATAAAACTTGAGTAATGACTTCAAAGTCAAGGTTCAATGTTTTTTTTTTTTACAATTACAAAAAGAATTCTTTATATATACTATGCTTTAGCATGAATTTAGTTTAGAATTTGTACAGCTTAGCATCCTGCCTTACTTGTATCTTTTCGGATCCCTGCCTTCTATTTCGAGACTATCAGACCATGATGCTCTATGTAACTGGTAAACATATATAGGCACAGATTATGACAACTGATAATTTGCATTTATCATTTATTTATAATTTGCAAGTATTCACCAAATATGGCAGACAGGAAGAACATTATTACTTTCAGTCTTTCATGATCTGATTTTCAGATTCCATTTCACTGGAAACTTATTTACAACGTATTTACAACCTTTAACAATCTTTTTCAATGTTACTGCTCACTAGATATATTTGTTTATGTGTGTATATATTAATAGTAATTATAGTTATTTCTTGGAACTGTTTTTTTCCCAGCAAAAAATGGCAGAAAATATAAACTAGTCTATTGTCCATTACACTGGCATTTAAGAACTTTTCCTATAATGTATATTATACAACAGTTAGTTCTGACTGAGTAATCTGATTGGATGAGAGGCTTTCAATGAGTGCTGATAATAGAGCAAAACCGCATTGGGACGTTTAATAATATGCATACAGGTGTTCTAATAACTATTAATTGCACTGACTGTCATTTACAACATGGTGAAAGTAGGTCTGCATGACCGGGAGAGAGGCTGCCTATCACAACCCACATTTAAAACCAGTCGGAGAAACACTTTCAGCAAAAAACACATCTGATAACATTGTCATCTTGGACAATACTTTGTCCCCTTTTAAACTGCTTCTAAATCATTCCAAATTCCCTCTGAACCATTTGTGTTTTTCTGTTCTTGGCCAACTATCTTGTTGTGGGCAATGGTGGTCTTTGAGGGTTAAGGCATTGAGTTCCTGATCAGAACATCGACAGTTTGAGCCCCAGCTCCACCAGGTGGCCATTGTTGGGCCCTTAGACAAGGCCCTTAACCCTATCCGCTCCAGGGGCGCTTTAGCATGGCTAATCCTGCGCTCTGACCTCAGCAATGCTGGGATATGTGAAGAAAGAATTTCACTGTGCAGTAATGTATATGTGACAAATAAAGGCTCAACTTAACTTCTAACACAAGTCAGTAGGAAGTATAAAGAAAAATGTAAACCATGGTTTATTCTCTTCACCTTTTGAACTACATATTACTGTTAAGAATTTAAAACTACTTTCACCCCTTTTAATTACACTAACTGTAGGCCATCAGCTCCGCCAGTTGAGAATAGTCCCAAGAGTCATGGAAGGATATTGTCAGGGGAGACCACCAGAGGGCGCCAAAGCGCCTACAGACTCCATTTTGTCTTTTGTTTTCATTTGTAGTTTTGGTGGACTCAAATCCCCAGAATGCACCTCAGTCAGGTGATGTGGCGCTCATCTGAACTGAGGTTGCTCATTAGTCTTTGTTATAAATGTTCCTGAGTTCTGTGAAGTCTTTGTCTTGCATCTGTTCATCTAGGGTTACTGTTTGTTCTGGGTTTTGGTTCAGCTCTGTGTTCTCCAAGTTCTGTGTTCTCATCTAGTTCTGTGTGTTCTTCTGGCTCTGTGTTCTCCTGGTTCTGTGTTCTCCTGGTTTGTCTGTCTCCTAGCCTGTCTGTCTCTCAGTCTGTTTGTAATGTCTAGTTTGTCATGTTTATAGTTTGTAGCTCCATGTTCAGTTTATCCTGGGTTTAAGTTCATGTTCTGTTCCTTTTGTTCCCTGTTTTGGTCTCATTAAAATCCTTTTGTTCACATCACCTCTGCTACTATGCCTTTCCTTCGTCCCGCAAACAGTACCCGTAACAGATATGGGTAGGTAGAGCAAAGTAACTGGTTAAAAAAGCAAACAAATCATAATCTGTGGATAATGAATAGATTTTGTTGAGCTGTTGTATGAAAGCAAAATCACACTTGAGGCCCTGCTGTTGTACTGAATATCAAAATGACTGTGATGTACTTGTAGGCACATGAGCATTGGCCATATACTCCCTCGAAGGGTTTTTTTTATTTTTTATTATTATTGTTGTTGTTGTTGTTGTTGTTGATAATAATAACAACAATATTATTATTATTATTATTATTATTATTAATGTGGTGTGAATAATGTCTTTTTGATGAAAAAATATTTGATTCTGAAGTGTTGAAAGTGACTTAGCAAGAATCTTTCAGTACACACTCACAGTGTCACGATCCTCCTGTATTTAATACGTACTGTATATAATATATACTATAATCTTTTATCTTTTTTTTTCGTTTACTGCTTTTTGTTAACTTTATCATTAGTCTTAGCCACAGTTCCTAGCCATACTTATGTTTTTTATGTTCCTGTTTATATTTTTTCATTTGTGTTTATAATGTTAACTTCACTTCAATAAACAACCATCTGAGCTTGCTTCCTGCCTGAACTCCGTAACACTCACACACACACTCAGTTTTTAGAACACCTTTGTGACACAAGGCCTTAAATTTGCAAAGTCAAGGTGGCTACATGTGATAAAGTTTTAAAATGTTCACAACCATTATTTATTTCTAGAAGAATGCGTTGTGTCATGGGGCGTCAAAACCAGAGAATGTTAATAAACACCAAAACTATTGAAAAACTGCACACAACAGCCCATATTTTTCAGTCAGCAAAAACACCCTAAGCAGGCCAAATTGGGACATCCTGAGCAGCAGCTAGAGGCCTTAGACAATGAGAACTCCAATCAGAAGTGGATCACTAGGATGTGCAGACACAATCAAAGAACAGAAGGGGCAGGACACACGCCCACTTTGGATGAAAAATGCTTATTTACATCTTTTTTCTGTTTTTAAGACACATGAACATTTTACCAGTGAGCATGTTTCATCTGCCCAACCCTTTTACGCTATTCAAGCTTCAGTCCGTGAGGACTGCTTGATATGGCGACAGAGATATTGGATTGAACATCCATCTCCACTTGCAGAACAGGCAGGTTAAGATCAGCCACATACTCTCTTGTAACGGGTTCGACCCATTGTTGCACGGGCGGCACCATGAAACACAGACACGAGGCGAGATCTTAGGGGAAAAGGATAATTTATTTGGAATAAATAAGGGAAGGAAAGGGTAAAAGGAGGGAGGACAGAAAGAAAGGGAAGGGATCAAGTGTGCACGTGCATGGTCCGAGGCAGTGCCCAGCAGCGCTCCTGCACGCTCCCTCTTGGTTCCTCCCCGCTGTCGATAGCCGGCCTGGCACCCCCAACTCTCTGTGGTAGATCTAAAGGGCGCGGCCTCAGGCGGGAGTCTCACAGAGACTGTGGGCGCGGCCTCAGGCGGGAGTCTCGCTCGGACGTCCTTCGGCTGGGCGGCTTTCCCGGCTGGGATCGGCGGCCTTAACGCTGTCCTCCTCGCGGCCTTTTCCTCTTCGGCGGTGGGGACGCGAAGGCGGGCTCGACGCGGGAACGAAGGATGAACGTGGGAGCTCGTGCAGCTCTTTCCCGCGCTGTCCTTAGCGCGGAGATCAAAGGGAGGAAATCCAATGTCCTTTTAAGTCTCTGGGGCACGTTCCATTTCCCCACTCCCATGCCACTCTCGAGCTCCACCGCGCTACGCTCTTCTCGGACCCCGGACTAAACTCCGCGCCTTGCTTTTATAATGTGGAGCAAGCCCGAGATCCTATTAACGTTAATCACTGCCAGCCGGCCCGCATAGGCGGCCCCGTCCCTTTGCACACCTGCAGAAGGGGTGCCGCCTACTTAGGGAGCCTACGAAGTGAGCGAGGGGCGATAATAGATTTAGGCGCATGCCCATCACAGGCGCACGCCGTGACACTCTATAGTGCATAAGCCCATGGGGAAAGCTCAAGTCGAGCAGTGCAAAGCCTACAATCAGCCAGCACAACCCCAAGAGTTTTAAAAAGGGTCTTTCATTGGTCTTTCTAAGTCAGATAAGCCACTTGGATTCTCAAACAAGGCTCTCATTCAATTTATGACTATTCTATTGAATTTTATGCCTTTACGACACTTGTCAGAACTCATCAAGCTGCCACCAGACTTACAGAACCTCTTGTATTTGTCGAGCTATGTGAATGCCTGCGTTCGAGGTAGATCTAAAGGGAAATCACTGCCACGTAGACAAACTAGGAATCTCTTACTCCAGCATACTTTCAAGATTTCCACAAATCAAGTTGATCGAGCCAAGATTTGTTGTGACGAGGTGACCTGTGTTTACTGTGGCCAAGTTGGACAGTTATTTTCCATCCGTATGTTAAATTAAAGAGAGTACAAGGACAGATACAGTACTTCCCCTACTTAGTGTAAGCAGTGGGCTGCCCGCAGTGGGCCCATGGTTATTACCCACAGTGGGCTCTCACTGGGCCCATAATTGCACATTTGCTGCGCAGCCATATAATCATTTTTTTGATAATCAGCATTAAATGTGATACTGGTGTTCTCTGCTAAATTTCTATTCATTTTCACTCAGTTTTACAAATGCTTTGGGGGTAGTGTCATGACCACTACATGACTTTCTTCAATATGCCATTTTCTGTAATTTTCTGCTGTTGCATTTCCAAAAAAGAAAGCTAGAGCTCCTTACAGAACAGTTGTAATGTGCTTTTTTATCAAATACTTTGATATAGATTATATTAACAATTTCTTTATAGTAAGTTGTACAAGTGGCTCACCCTCCAAAAAGCCACCTTTTACTGTAACTTTTTGAATTATGACATTATAAAATTAAAGCATCTACTCAACATTTATCATGGTGGTCGAGGGTTTGATTCCGACCTTGCATCTGAGGGCATGGAGTTAGTATTTACTCAGCCTTCATTCTACAGTTCAAAGACCTGCTAATAAGGTAAATTGGGATTCCCAGATTTCCCATTGTGTGTGTGTGCCCTGTGATGGATTAGCTCCCTGTCCAGGGTGAACTTTGCCTTATCCCCTAGATATCGCAATTAAATGATTGGATTAACTACAGTATATAAAACACAATAATATTTCCACGGTGTATATTTAGATCATTATCTAATCTCATTTGTAAAAATAGAATACATGATAATAGAACAGACAATAAAATCATATTGTTTGTATATAATGAAATTATATAATCATGACTACAGACTACTTTATGCAAAGTTTCTGTTATAGGTTAGTTATCTTATAAGATAATTAAACAGTCAAATGTTGAAAATGTGTCTACTTTTGAAACAACCAATTTCACACAGTAGTTAGTATATTTACTAAACTGATCCATTTCAGATTGATGAAGGCAAATGGCTCAGCTTTTACCATTTTACATGATTGCAGGACAGTCCAAGCACTTTTGGATGGTTTGTAGTCAACCCTCCAAGGGAGATGGAAGGAAGTAAATGAACAAGAAAACCAAATTGGACAGAAGAGCAGTGTTTACTTTTTTGTTTTACGTTCAGTTTTTGGAGAATATTTCTTCCTTTTGCCATTTTGTCATCTGCTATAGAAACTCTTAAACCTCTTAAAAGTCCTCCTCTCTCTACTCTTAACATTTTTTACCTTAGGAGCTGTTTTTTTGGGCTTTTGTTTTGTGAATCATTTTTATCTTTACTAAGATTTAATCCTAAATTTAAGGGACACTTCTAAGAAAATGCCACAATTCTAAGATTTTTCTTAGAATTGCATCACTAGGAGCAACTTTTAGGCTTAGGAAGCTTTGTGAATACGGGCCCTGGACATTATGTATACTCCTGAGCATTATGGTATGTTTAGATGCTGTCTTCCCCACTCTAATTAATCACTCAAGTTTGTTGACAGTGAAGTGATTGGTTGCTGATTGGTTTTCTCAGGGAGCCCTCATGTCTATGTTTCCTTCTGGCTCTCTCTTTTTCCACAGTGTAGTTAGATCATTATCTAATCTCATTTAAAGTGTCTAAGTAATAATATGTGTACCATGCCCCACCTTCTTATTACACAGAAGTTTAGGTTGGCTAAGACACAGAGCTTTATCAGTAGTCTCCTGGAGTTATCAACAATGACTGGACCATCAGACAACCATTGATACATTAGGTAATGTAGTTCCACTTAAAAGAAATACAATTAAAGAAGAAAATGATCACACACCCACACAGACCTTTAAACTAACAACTTAAAAAAAAAAAAAGTTTGAGCTGAGCTATAAAAACTATTTTTTAAAAAGTGCTTAGCATTGACCGCACTGGTTTAAACTTATCTGAACTTCAGTCTTTATTCAAGAAACAAACACATGTTCAGCAAGAAATATAAAAGCCTTTGGTGACAAGGATAACAGACAGGGGTGTCGTATGTGGTGGCTACAAGTTGAGATGGAGATTTATGAGTGGTTTTGACAGTGTTTATGCATAGGGCTGATCAATCTGAGCACATAAGACAAAGTGCCTTGAAAGCAATAGCTTAGAAAAAGGTCCAACAATTTCAAAAATGCCTGATCCGCAGATCCAAGCAGACTGAGCACTGTCCAATGATGGCCAGGCAATGAATCCATGAATAATTATCTGACGCTCTTATCCAGAAACCAGAAGCATATTGTATTGGAATTCAAAAGTCACCAGGCAAAATCCATAAACCATGTTCAAAGTCCCTTTGTTCAGAAATTAAAAGCAAATCTTAATTTTAATCCACAAACAGGACTTGTGACTACGGTCGCTCGATAGTTCAGGAGTGAAATTTCCTACAGTCTACCTGAGCCTCCAATAACGAACAGTACTCAATATCAACTTAAAGACATCAACTGTTATATTGAACTTCCAACTGCCAAACACACATGACTGCAGATCAATCTCTGCTATCTGTTATCACCCAAATGAGGATGGGTTCTTCGTATTGCCATCTCAGGGAGTTTTTCCTTGGCACCGTCACCCTTGGCTTGCTCATCAGGGACATCTAATCATTTTGATTCATACACATTCACATTACAAATTCCATATTTTTTTATTGTGTAAAGCTGCTTTGCGACAAAGACAATTGTTAAAAGCACTATACAAATAAAATGGAATTGAATTGAATAGTATATATTCTATATTTACTACAGAGAAAGTTAAATATACTAAAATATTTTTGTTGTTGTCAGCTAACAGCTAATGAAAATTAAAAAATCCAGAATCTCAAAATATTAAAGTAGTTCTGTTCAAGTTTGAACAAAATACTGCTCATACAGTATAGCAAGTATCTTCAGGTCTAGTTCAGTACAACCCTAATCATGACTGTAGTGATGTGTTTCTATCGCAAACGAATAAGCTCTATGAGCCAGCCCTTTTATGTGAACGATGAGAAACGACTCCTATCTGTTGTTTCAACAGATGAAAAAGTTGTTTAGATCGCAAGGGAGTCAGGTCTATTAGCCAGCCCTTTTATAGGTTATATTTTCACCAAACTGTTCAGCCAGCCATGTACTGACTGAATGTTCAGTTATGAGTGAGTTTTGTTTTAAATGGTTTGTTAAATCACAGAAGGTGCTGTATTGAAGGATATTAATGGAAAGTTGACTGAAAGGGAAAAGCGTAGCCTTGCAAACAAGACTGGCAAACACTGTGCGCAGATTACATTAGCAGATCAAATGCTCCTTAACCAAAGCTAGCTTAAAGCTAACATTACGTGTTGTAGATGCTTGGATTGCATTGCTACAAGCAGTTTTACTGTGCTGTCATATGATGGCAATTGCTTAAATAGTTTAAAGCATAAAATTGCCACAAACACTTTTATTTCCATGTCTCCATTTCTGAAGAGTTGGTAACCTTAACAAAGTGGACATTTTATTAACTAAAACAAATTTCCTGTGCTGTAATTGAACATTCCACCTCAGAACACACTATAGAAGAGATTCATTTATGGTCGTAGAGTACTTGTACAATCTGCTACTTGTACAACTCATCCTCAAATGACGATGGGTTCCCTTTTGAGGTTGGTTTCTCTCATGTTTTCTTCATCATGTTCGTCTCAGGGAGGTTTTCCTGACTTGCTTATTAGGGGAAAAAATGTAAAAATCTTTCCACATTTTTTTTTTTTTCTGTTCAGCTGCTTTGTGAAAATGGTAATTATTAGGTTAAGTGCTATACAAAGAAATTTTTATTGAATACATTTTTGGAGACTTTAATCAGAGGTGGGTAGAGTAGCCAAAAAATGTACTCAAGTAAGAGTAGCTGTACTTCAAAATAATATTACTCAAGTAGAAGTAAAAAGTAGCCACCCAAAATAAAAGCCACCCAGTAAAAAAACTACTCAAGTACTGAGTAACATCTGATTTTTTTTTTTTTTTAGAAATTATAATCATACAGTATATTATATGTATATTATAGTATAATTATAGTTATTATATATGCTAACATTGCAACATTCAATGAAACAGCGAAACTTACCCTGACATGTTTCCTCAGGTTAGAAGTCGAGTTTTTATATACTGAAATGTCTGTCTGTTTTGGCAGACAGAGAAGACACTGCAATATGAAGCAGTTCTTTTGCACTTTGTGTTAGCAAAACATGCTTTGCATTTTTTTTTTTCGCGCTATGCTGCCAGTTTGTGTGTGGTCATGGTTATTGTTTCTTCAGCTGATTGGTCAAACAGAGTCATGTGATTATTGTTGCTGCGTCTGGCTGGTGAAACAGTCATATGGTAGATCCACTGGCTCCATGTGTAGAATAGTGTACGAAGTGGTACGAAAAGCAACGAGTTGAGTGTAGCTTAATGTAGCAAAGTAAGAGTAGTGTTTCTTCTTCACAAATCTACTCAAATAAAAGTAAAAAATATGGTGCAGTAAAACTACTCATAGAAGTATTTTGTTTTTCAAAAAGTTACTCAAGTAAATGTAACAGAGTAAATGTCACTTGTTACTACCCACCTCTGACTTTAATATTTAGAAGACCCTCTGAACACAACATTTAAGTCCATACTGGACTCTGTAGGGGTTATTGAGTGCATACAGTAGTAGAACCCATTAATATAGCTGGTCATACGCTCAATTGTTATTGTCTAATCACATTTAAAGTGTGACTTAGTAATTAAATGTGTACCTTGCCCCACCATCTCATTAAGCAGAATTTCATGTTGGTTAAAGCCCAGAGCTTTATCAGTAGTCGGCCAGAGTTGTCATATATGATTTGATCACTATCCGACATCACGGTGCTCACGGTGCCTGGATGCTTCAAGTCAGAAAGATTTTATACCTTAGATAAATGTAGTTTTACTTATAAATAATTAAAAAGCAATCTGGTATAATAATCACACACACATGTTCCAGGTCTTCCTAGGGGTGGGAGATCTTTATGGTTCAGACTATTTGTTCAGAACTGACTGCTCTGTTTTCATCCTTAGTCTTGCATGTCTTGCTTGGTTAACACACTATGCCTTTTTCTAAAATCTCCTACTCTTTTCGTTTTTGATCAAGCCATCTATTCTTTTCCTGTCAATCTTTGCTTTTCACCTGCACTATATTTTGCCATACCTAAGAAAAATAAAATAGACAATAAATAAAGCTTAAATGTTTTTTGTCTTCTGGCTCATGTATACTGGGACTGACATTGTCACTGGAGTGATTTCTCTTCCTGGTAACACTAATGATGGTAACACCAATGACAATTTATAGAAAAATCTTAAATGTTAAAAAAATATAGTATGTGCTGTCAATCATGAAATTTATTTTCATATTTTGAAGGTCTATATTTAATTGTAACTTCTTTTTTTTTTTTTTTTTTCAAAAAGGCCAAGTTCAAGATCTTGTCACCACTGTTGGGGGACTAGTCCAAGTATTGAAGAAACAGATATGTCTTGAGTCGTCGTTTAAAGATTGTCAAAGATTGAGCTGTACAGACATCTAAAGGGAATTAATTCCACCACCTACAGTAGCTGCCAGAACAGAAAAGAGTCTGGGTGAATGTCTTCCTCGATCCCTGAGAGATGGTGGGACAAGGTGAGCAGTGGGACAAGGGAGCATAGTGCAGTGCATGGTGTGATTAGAGCTGAGAGGTAAGTGAAAGCTGGGCCATTTTTAGCCTTGTATGCAAGCATCAGGGTTTTGAATTTGATGCGGGCAGCTACAGGAAGCCAGTGCAGGGAGCGGAGAAGTAGGTTGATGTGGGAGAAATTGGGAGGACTGAAAACAAGACGTGCAGCTGCATTCTGGATGAGCTGCAGAGGGCGAATGGTGAACAGAGGCCGACCTGCCAGGAGAGAGTTGTAGTAGTCCAGTCTTTAAATAACAAGGGACTGAACAAGCACCTGAGTAGCCTGTGAAGAAAGAAATGTGCGAATTCTTCTGATGCTGTGAAGAAGAAATCAACAAGAGCGGGTAAGGTTAGTGATGTGTGGGGAAAATGACAGATGATTGTTCACAGTTACCACAAGATTGCGGACAGTGGCTGAAGGAGAGATCTGATTGTCCTCCAGGGAGATCACAAGTTCTTGATTGGAGGATGAATCACCAGGCATGAACAGCAGTTCAGTTTTACTCAGACTGAGCTTCACTTAGTGAGCTGCCATCCAGGATGAGATGTCTGCTAGACATGCTGAGATCCAGGTGGAAACCTGAGTGTCTGAGGGAGGAAAGGAGAGAATAAGTTGCATGTCATCTGCATAATAATGGTATGAAAAGCGATGCGATGATATGACCTTACCAAGAGACCGGGTATAGAGGGAGAACAAAGGGGAACCAAGTACTAGTGTGTGGGGCAGATGAGGATTCCCTCCATGTCATCTCATATGACCATCATGTTCTAGGTAGGAAGCAAACCATTGCCACGCTGTTCCACAGATTCCAAGGCTTGTAAGAATAGATAATAGAATCTTGTGGTTAACCGTGTCAAATGCAACTGGCAGATTTAGAAGGATGAGGACAGATGATGGTTTAGCTGATCTAGCAGCATGGAGCTTCTCAGTGACTGACAGAAGGGCAGTCTCTGTGGAATGTGCCACTTTGAATTCGGATTGGTTGGGATCTTTAAGGTTGTTCTGCGAGAGATAAAGAGACAACATTCCTTCCAAGAATTTTGGAAATAAACAAGAGAAGCGATACCGGGTGATAGTTACTGATATTTGCTTGATCCAGGCAGGGTTTCTTGAGGATGGGAATAACCCTTGCCTTCTTAAAAGCAGCAGGAACATGACCAGATGATCGGGAATGGTTAAAATGGATTGTGATAATAGATCTATGCAAAGGCCATATCAGAAGAAGAAAAACATTAAAGTTTGATTTATTGTCTGTTATCATTTATACTGTTGTACTTTTCCTCAGATGTAGCAAAATATAGTGCTGGTCAGAAAGCAAAGGTTGACAGGCAGAGGAGTGATGCAGACCCTGCATGTAGGGTCAGAGTTATCTAAATATCTACATGTCTGAACCAAAAAAAAAGTGTAGGAGAGAAAAGCACAGAGAAAGGCTTGCTTTGTGTGTTAATAAAACAAGACACAGACAAAGAATGAGAACAGAGCAGTCAGTTCTGAGTCTGTCCCCCGACTGAACAAGAAAGATCTCCCACCCCAAAAATGAACAGATTGGGAGTTCAACTGTTAAACAGTTAAAACCCAATATTTAAAATGACTTGGAATGTAAATATCAAAAAGTAAAATGTTTCATATTAACTGCTCATCGTTGGTGCTTCACTGTGTCATTGGTGTTACTATACATTTTTACTATGTGTGATAGTTTGAATTGATTTTTTTCAGTTGACTGGTTATGCAATTAATGATTGATATTTTAGAGTTAATATCAAGTATTCTTGTTTTTATTTTTTTCCAACAATTGTTTTTTAGAGAGAAAAGATCACAGTGAAACACACAGTGTGTGTGTGTGTGTGTGTGTGTGTGTGTGTGTGTGTGTGTGTGTGTGTGTGTGTGTGTGTGTGTGTGTGTGTGTGTGTGTGTGTGTGTGTGTGTGTGTGTGAGAGAGAGAGAGAGAGAGAGAGACAATGTTCTTGCAAGAACTATTCCTTGGAAAAGATTTTATTGCAGTAGCTGAGATACTTCCCAACCAGATGCCATAAACTCATCTGTAAGATGAATAAAGATAAGCTTGTTAACATTAAAGTAGTAAGAGTGCAGTAGATCACGTTTTTTCATGTAGATTACTTTTGTAGAAGCAAAATAAAATAAGCATGTTGGCTACCTAGTAAGCAAAATCTGTTACATTTATAGCACACTAAACCCACTTCAGTGCTAGCAAGATAGTGGAGATTAAAAGGTACTGCAAAGATGAACATTTTATCATAAATTCTTCAAACTTTCCATCACAACCCTAACTATTTGGCTTGGAAAATATCAGATTTGACTAAATTAAATAAAAACTTCATAGGGGTCAGGGGTAGCTAAGTGGTTAAGGTATTGGACTATGGTTCGGAAGGTCCCAAGTTCAAACCACTCTAAGTTGCTACTGTTGGGCCCTTGAGAAGGCCTTTAACTGCTCAGATGTATAATGAGATGAGGGAAAAAATGTAAGTCACTCTGGATAAGGGCATCTGCCAAATGCCTACATATTATCAACACTTTTCACATTTTAATGCCTATAAGCACAACCAAACATTTTAGAAAATAGATTTTGCCTGTGCAATAGAAAATCACTGTAGTCTCATCGCATATAGTCCCCTAGTTTCTACAATTAGAAGGTATAGAAAAAGTCACAATTATGTAATCTCACTCAGGGATGTATACACTGATCAGCTATAACATTAACATTATACTTAGGTTTGGTGCTCCCCTTGTGCCACCTAGGCAGCTCTGGCTCTGAGCATGGCTCCACAAGACCCCTGGGGGTGTCCTGTGGTGTCTGGCACCAGGATGTTAGCAGTGGATCCTTCAGGTGCTGTGGATTGCCGGGTGGGTTTTTGATGGATCTGACTTGTACAGTGTGTCCAGCACATCACATACATGTAACTGCTTAATTGGATTGAGATCTGGGGTTCTAGGCCCTGTGCACAATGAGCTGTGGTTCACTGGGTGTTCTGGTGCCTTTCTATAGCTGCCAGCATTGCCTTTTTACAGCAATTTGTACTTCTTTGGATTTTCCATGGAATGGGACTGGATGGGCTGGCCCTTGGTCCCCTGGCCTTTTGTTATGTATGTGGGTATTTTATATGTATTGTTTGTTTGTTTGTTGGTCTGTCTCTCTAGCTATTCAGTTTATTTAGTAGATTGTAAACATATTTCAAACATCACATTGCATTGTTCGTTTGTTGTTCTTATTTTGGAAACAATAGAAACATACTGTATGAATAAGGTGCTGTAGATTTAGATGGGTGGGTTTGATTTTGCACATAAAGGCAAGCATAACATGATTTATATGTACATAAATCAAGTCTAAGCTTAATCCTAAACTTTATTTTAAAAGAGAAATACCATTGTTTCTGAAGGACTGTTTCTGAATAAAATCACATGGAACTGGACCAATGACGTCCAGTCGCATGATGTTCATAGTCAAGTATCTACTGCAGTCCAACCACTAGGCTACTATACACTCTACACAATACCATATAGTCCACTGTATATAGGTTGAAACAGTAGACAATGCAGTAATGAAATGAATTACATACAGTACATACTGTAAAACAGGGTTCAGCCAGAGAGTTTCCACATAGCTCCTGAACTTGAGCAGTAAACTGATTTATAAAGGAAACATGTATAAAGATACTGCCTATGTATTGTAAGTGCTACACAATCAAGCACCATGGAGCTAACCAGAACAAAGGGCAGATGCAGAGAGGAAGAGCTAACCCAAAAAGACAAAGAAAACAAAACAAAATATTTTTCTGTTTTATATCTTTAACCATATTCACTATTTCTGAACCCAGTGGAAGAATTTTTTTTTAACCTTGGCATTGGAAGGTGAATGACTGCAATAAGCATGTAATTCTACTACAAGCAATGGAGGATGCTAGAGTAGGGGATTGTCAGTCCTGATTAAGACATTCAAAACAGTTTTTCTAATGCTGTTTGGCTAAAGAAAACATTTCCTGTGAGGGTGATGAGAACTTTTTAACTCTACAGTGACTTTTTCGAACATTTCATTCTTACTGGGCACATTACTGTATTACAGTAATGCATTAAGCCTACTTTGATAACTATGTTTCTAACATTTGTTGAAAAAAGTGTTTATGATTTTGAAGCCAAATGGTCAATAAGTGAACATGATTTCAACAGCAATTAAGTGTAAACATAAAAGATAAATATGATTGTATATGACGGACCGTTTCTATGAAATTCTGTGGAAGAATGATTGTTCCAAAGACTCAAGGGTGTGTAATCCCATCACGCAAGCTCTGCATGGTATTTGTGTGTGTGTGTAATACAAAGAAATATTTAATTATTATATATCTCTCTACCAAGATAATATATTAACAAAAACATTTTAATATCAACTTCAAAGATTCTCTGTCAACAAGGTCACTTTATAATTTACTACACAATTATTTGATAAAGAATAAAATAAACATACACACACACACACACACACACACACACACACACACACACACACTCACACACACTTTTTTCTATACATTTTATAGAATACTGTACTGCAGTTTGAATCACAGGACTGAATCATAAATGTATACTTTAAGATGATCTATGAAGGAGTAAAGACTGATGTGTCAGTCAGACAGATTTTAGAATAACAGAATGTTTTGGAAAAACGTCTAAAATGATGCCTCTGTAAGACGACTGCACATACATGCCTGAACACAATTTTTTTTAACTGTAAGCCATAACTTCCTTATTGCATGCCATATTTGGTTAATACTTATGCAAATTAGGTGTAGCTGTGACTATAAATGTCTACACAGAACATTAATATCTTCTGACAGTCTCTCCATAGAAGACAGCAAAAAACTTTGAAGTAGAAAGTCCTACTCCAAATAGTACTACAAATAAGGTAAGATGATGGGCTTTACTGACTAATTTTCAAATTTATTCTAAAGTGTATTTTATAGAAAGAAAAGCATTTGAGATTATCAATGTTGCAAAAATTATTTCCTTTAAATAGTCATGGATTCCAGATGCCTGAAATTGCCGGCGCTGGGAAGACCTCTGTATCCAGGCATGCTGTATGACTGCCGCACAGACACCTTTATTCCAGGAACAATTTACATGACTGGCAATGTGTCGTTTTTATTAGTTTAAAGTACTTTAGGATTACAGCTCTGAGATTTTGCAAAACAGCTACAGTGCCTTGTAAAAGTATGCATACCCCTTGAACCTTACCACACTTTTTTGTCAAGTAAAACCACAAATGTAAATGTATTTTAGTGGGATTTTATATAATAAACCAACACAAAGTAGCATATAATTGTGAAGTGGAATGAAAATTATACATTGTTTTTTTTTTTTTTATGAAACAAAATCTGTGTGGTGTACATTTGCATTCAGTCCCCTTTACTCTGATACCCTGAACTAAAATCCAGTGAACCAATTGCCTTCAGAAGTCAACCAACTTAGTAAATAGAGTCTGTCTGTGTGTAAATTAATCTCAGTATTAATACAGCTGTTCTGTGAATCCCTCAGAGGTTTGTTAGAGAACATTAGTGAACAAATAGCGTCATGAAGCTCAAAGAGCACACCAGGGATAAAGTCAGTGATAAAGTTGTGGAGAGGTTTAAAGCAGGGAGAGGTTTAAAGCACTGGTCAATTCATCATCCAAAAATGGCAAGAATGGCACAACTACAAACCTACCAAGACATGCTCGTCCACCTAAACGGACAGGCTGGTCAAGGAGAGCAATAATAAGAGAAGCAGCCAAGAAACCCATGGCAACTCTGTAGGAGCTGCAGAGATCTATGGCTCAGGTGGGAGAAAATAGGAGAATCTGTCCACAGGACAACTATTAGCACTGCACAAATCTGGCCTTTATAGCTGAGGGAAGCTGGTCAGAGTTGATGGGAAGATGGATGGAGCCAAATTCTAGGAAATCTTAGAAGAAAACATGTTGAAGTCTGCAAAAGACTTGAGACTGGGGCAGAGGTTCAACATACTGTACAGCATGACATCAACCTAAACATACAGCCATAGCTACAATAAAATGTTTTAGAGCAAAGCATATTCATGTGTTAGGATGGCCCAGTCAAATTCCAGACATAAATCCATTTGACAATCTGCGGAATGACTTGAAAATTTCTGTTCACAGACGCTCTTTATCCAATCTGACTGAGCTTCAGTTATTTGTCAATTAAGAATGGGCATACCCCAAAAGAATTGCAGCTGTAATTGAAGTGAAAGGTGATTCTGCAAAACATTATACAAATGCACGCCACAATTCAGATATTTATTTTTTTAATCTTTTGAAAAATATTTATAATTTTTCTTTCACTTCACAGTTATATGCCACATCATGCTTGTCCATCAGATGAAATCCCAACAGAATACATTTACATTTATAGTTGTAATGTGACAAAATGCGGAAAAGTTCAATGGGTATAAATACTTTTGCAAGGCATTTTAAATAGAATTTTAGAAATCTTTGAAGGTTGATGGTGATTGAATGCCCGTAGTAATCCATGCTATATCATTACAGAATGCAATAATGATATACATGAAGATATATTTATTACCACTGTTGGAAAACTCAAACCAAAATGAAATTAAAAGAACTTTAATTTATGATATTAATAATTTTCATAGGATTAAATATTTCATGACTATGACTTAATCATAACCACGCTTACATTAAGTACATCATCACACTTTTTGGTCTGATATTGCTTAACTGAAATCTGATCTGAAAGTAACAAGAAATCTGTGCTAAGTGTTGACAGCTTCCAGGAAAAGAAATGTCTTTGCTATGACAAACCTGTATAATTTAGTTACAGTTTTTCTTTTCAGACTGTGCTCTGATTTACACCACATTTATGTACTAATAACTTTAAGGGCATATGTCATGGGTCTAGCGGGGGGTGCTGGCTAGACCCGGCTGATGTTGTTGCCGTGGGCATATAGGTAGGCATGAAGGCAGAGGGGTTGTTGAAACAGAAAGTCTTTATTTAAACAAAACTCAAAACAGGCAAACAAACAAAGGAACCAAAACAAACGTAAACCAAAACTAGGGCTCAGGAAACACAGGGAACGGCGCGTCAACACAGGGACAAGAACTGACATGGGAGCCAGGAACTGACAGGGAACTAGGAACTGACACAGGGAACCGACAGAGAGCTGGGGATGAGGAAACATGGAGCTGAAGCTAACTAAGACACATAGGGGAACTAGAGACTGGAGACACAGGACAGACTGGAGACACAGGACAGACTGGAGACACAGGACAGACTGGAGACACAGGACAGACTGGAGACACAGGACAGACTGGAGACACAGGACAGACTGGAGACACAGGACAGACTGGAGACACAGGACAGACTGGAGACACAGGACAGACTGGAGACACAGGACAGACTGGAGACACAGGACAGACTGGAGACACAGGACAGACTGGAGACACAGGACAGACTGGAGACACAGGACAGACTGGAGACAGGACAAGAGATTGAACAGGCTGGGTTAGTGGTTAGTTGGGTTAGTAGCTACATGGAACGCTGGGGACACTGGATGCTGACCTAACCAGGTTAGTATCTAAAGGGGTTAGTGGCTAACCGGGTTAGTACTGACCTAATGGTGGGGAACTGAACACAAAAGCAAAGCACACATGAGGCTACTCCAAACTAGCGGCTAACCTACTAGCGACCAGAACCACTAGCAGTCAATCCCCCTAGAGGCTAGCCTACAGGAGGCTAACCCTACTAAGGGCTAACCCTACTAGCAATTAAGGCCTACTAGCGGCTAACCCTGCTAGCGGCTAGGCCTGCATGTGGCTACACAAAACTAAACAAAGAATTAAACCAGAAGACAGAACAGTACTTACACAGGACACAGGAGGAGACAGCCTAGCTAAACATGAAACAGGGCAGCTCCATGAATGCATCAACACAAGGAACATAAGGAGAACAAACAGTAGAGCCCTAGACAAACAAAGGCTACAAAACAAACCAAAGTATAAACTTAAAGAAACAAGAACCAAACAAAAGGAATGCCCACATGACGGTAGTTACAAATACAAACATAACAAACCAAACAGACAAACCTACTGACAAACAATGCTCGACCCAGTTTCCCAGAACAAACTGCTATTTATAGAAGCTTTAATGAGGCACCTCAGTCCAGGTGAGCATTCATCACCTGACTGAGGTGCCTTCTGGGAAACTGAGTCAACCAACAAGAACTACACAAGACCGACAGACAAACAGTGACCTCTAGTGGAGGTTCCTAACAACATAAGGGCAGAGAAACTTGAAGCAGTTATAAAAGCTATAAAAGCTTCAAGTTAAAAATTTGTCATGTGCACAAAATTTTAACATTGAAATGGTTGTTTGAGGCTCACAGATAAAATAGACATTAAAAGATAAAGGTGTAAGGCAAGGGAAAGGGGAAATAAAAGGAAAAGATGGGGAGACAGAAGCAACATTTTGTCAGAGCCAATTCATTACAGAACAAGCTAATAAATGGCTATTCTTCCACACACTAAGCAGGAAAAAGTCTTTAATTTAGATGATCCACATAATGTCTCCTGAAAAAAAAAAATATATGAATATCATTTTGTGTCTCACAAACTACAGCTGTTAGGTAATATTTCTGTGGTTGTTTCAATTAAATAAATATGATTCCTGGAGATCTTAAATTTTATTTTGGTGACTGGAAAAGTGGTTGCTTTGCACAATGTTTGGACAATCTGTAATATGTAATTTTCTTTATAGTAACAGATTAATTACAGAGACATACATATGGCATGTGGTATAATAGAAAAATGAAACATAGTTGTTTTCTTAAATTGTTTCTATGGCTTCAGGATTTTATTAGGGAGCTATAAAGATCCCTGAAAGACAGTCGTTACCTCGCCAGCCTATTTTTCTCTCATGAAAACCACACTCACTACAATTAAGAAAAGTTAAGAACCAGTGAATTAATGTATTATGCAGGTGCATCGATGAAAACCTGAGATTAATAGGGTACATGGGGCCAGTGTTACCAATAGAGATATCTGTTCCTGGTGCAGAACATTCACTTGTGGGTAAAGGAAGTCTGTGTAGTTTGTCATGGACCCACCTCTAATGAGTCCTTTATCAATCACTTGCATGCTGAGGGGGTGAAACAGTGAATGTAAATAAAGTTCAAGTTACTTTGTGGTGTCTTGGTCAATGTGGTTGCTGGCAGATTCCAAGTCAAGCAGCACAGTTAGGACAAAAGCATAGTCTCAATGTATAATCTTGACAGACATGTTGAAAAATAAGGGTGCAAGAACCTGAACGAGACTCACTGTAATAAGGCTTGAAATGGTTGCTCGCACTCTCTGGAAAAGGGTAAAGCCCAGGAACAGAAGAGTGCACTTATTATTATCCCTGTTGATCTTCCATAACCTGTGTGTGGCTAAAATGTCATTCAAGTTAGGATGTACTGTAGTATGTGTATGTAGAAGCAGGTGTGAGGGGTTCGAGTTCTGTGATGCTGCTAAATTTCTGACAGTAATAAGGTCCAAATTGTTGGACACCTTAAATCATAACCATTCTGTCACAGATGGTAGGTTATAAACTAACGCAATAATGGTCAGTGTTACTTTTATAAAAGAAGTAGTATTTAAACATTTGCACAAAAAAGTGTTGAGTTTTGAGAAAATATTGATAAAAGTCTCTACATGAGGGTTTTTTTTTAATGAAGATAAATGCACTGGATAATGTTGTGCTAATAGCATATATTTTGACTTGAAGTCACTATATTGTCTGAAAACCATCTACTATGGGTATTTGTATTATCATTGAATGTGATATCTCAACAAACATTAAATTATTGCTTATTAAAGTATTAATAGTTTTACATTATTTTAATAATTATTTTATGCATATATTGTAGTGAAATGTATTTAAAAATATGTATTTAAATAGTAGCCATTTATGATGCATATATAATATATCATGCTCTTGTTTCAGGTGTTACTTTATGGGACAAGACAGCATTGCATGATAATCTTGATGTGCATGACCAGCATAAAACATTTGTCAAGCTTGCCGCTTCTGACAGTCTCAGTGACAAGGCCAACCTCCTTGATGTTAGAGCTTCACTCAAAGCAAGTTTCTTTTGTGGGTTGGTAGAGGTTGGAGGATCAGCCAAATTTATGCATGATACCAAATCCTCAGCACGTCAGTGCAGAGTTACTATGCAGTACAGTCAGACAACAAAATTTGAACAACTCACTATGAAGGAGCTTGGCAATATCGCCTATCCACAAGTATTTGACCAGAAAACAGCCACTCATGTAGTTACAGCTGTCCTGTATGGAGCTCAGGCTTTCATGGTGTTTGATTATGCAAGTGCAGAGCATGAAAACAAACAGGATATTGAAGGGAACCTTCATGCGGTGGTCAAGAAGATCCCCTTGATTTCCATAGAGGGTGAAGCATCACTGAAGATGACTGAAGGGGAAAAGATTCTGGCTGAGAACACGAGTGTCACATTTTACGGTGACTATAAACTCAACAAAAACCCCACCACATACATGGAAGCTATGGAACTGTACAAAACATTGCCAAATCTGATTGAAAAAGGAAAGAATGATGGTGTACCACTGACTGTGTGGCTGTATCCTCTTACACTTTTGGATGATAAGGCTGCCAAATTGGTAAGAGAAATCAGTTTTAGCCTGGTAGAAAAAAAACAGAAAAACTGCTGGAGGAGCTAGAAGAAGTACAAAGAAAGTGCAATGATTTAAACAAAAATCAAACAATAGACAAATTTCCTGATTTAAAATTCAGATTGGGAAAGTTGCAGAACTTGCACAGTAATTATAGGGCAGCATTCCAGAATGCACTGGCCAGAGTTCTGCCAGCTATTCGGAATGGGGCAAAAGAGGAGAAGTCAGTGGAGGACATCCTGAGCACCCATGGCAAATCACCATTCACTGCTAACAACATGAACAAATGGTTAGATGACATCACCACTGAGTTAAATATACTGAGTTTCTATACAAGCGAGCTGAAGAACCTGACAGTTGTGAAATCTCCAGGGTCACTCAATTCCATCCTCTTTGATCCTGATGTTGATGTAGTGGTCTGTTTGTCTTTCACATCTCTCAAGTATGAAGACTCCTATCTAGTGGCCATAGAAGACTTCCTTAATAAGTTCACAAGTTTGGATCAAACAAATGTGAAATATGACTCTCTCCAAGCAACAAAGCACTGGTTCAATTCTCCTGACGTCTCTAGGCAAATGAAGGAGAATCTTTCTCTCTTTACAAGCTTTTTAAAGGCCAATTCAAATGAGAAAAGAATAAAATTCATCATTGGCTCCATCTCAGACCCCAGCAATCCAGGAAACTCTATCCAACTTTATCAGAATGGCTCTCTGACAGATCCTAAGTTCCAGCCAGTATCTAAACCCCCCCTACCCAAGGTGGAAACCAGGGATAAGAAACTCTTCTTAAAGTTTAAAAAATCCAGAACTGGAAAGACAGTACGATTCAGAGTTGAATACAGGATGACACCACCAATTGATTCTACAACTGATGTTGATGCATGGGAAGTGACAGACACTTTAGATATGCAAGACACCTTCACATTGACAGAGCTAAAGCAAGCAGAGCAATACTGGGTCCGATACAGAGCTGTTAGTGATGTGGGAGTGAATGAAGCCAGCGACTCTGTCCAGTTCTCATTTGCTGAGAAGGCTCACATCACAGTGAACCACTGGGTCAGTTGAGATTATATAATTATATATAATCCTTGTTTATGCATGCATGTGGGTTTAGTTTAAAGCAACATGGAGAATCCTATAAAAATGTGGTAAATTTATAGACTTTTCATTAATAGTTATGCATGTCAGTAAAATGTAAACATGTATATTAATTTATTTATGTTTCACATATTTTATCTTCACAGAACTTCTCCATGCCTTCTATCTTTAATAATCTAAGGATTAAACTAATGACCGCTATGAGTATGTCACGGTGGTCTCCCTCTACTATCAGTTCAGAGGTTACAACTGTTGTCAACAGTCCTGTGAGTAGCAACAAACGAAAAAATTATATATATATATATATATATATATATATATATATATATATATATATATATATATATATGTGGGGCAGACTTCAAGTTGCGATTTTTTTTTTTTACTTAAAACTAAAATATTAAGAATACATTTGTATTTGCAAAAAGTTCTAATTCTAACTCTACATCTAAATTACTCGGGTAAACTACAAATACTACATTTGGCCCAAATTGTCTCCATTTTAAAAATGTTCTTTATTGAATATGGAAATCAGAAGTTGCTGACATGTTCCATCAGTTCAATCTGTGCCATTATGATGCAGTTAAAACATTATCTCACCATTTAATGTATGTTATATGCTTATACACACCACAGAGAATTCCATACAATGATACAATTCCTGCAGGACTGAAAACCGGAATGGCTTTCTACTTCCCAAGGTGTTGTTTTCGCAGCAGGAAATCGGTATGCATTCATGTTATAGACCATCTGAGACAAACTTATAGAAACCTTGATCTTAATAAACATATGAGATCACATTGACTTTTGTCGGAAAACTGTCAGAATGTTGTTTGTTACTTTCAAATTGTTAACTTATTTGTTTGGCGTTATTGCAGTTTGACATGAAGTTTGTTTTTATTCTACACACAGCTTTGAAATAAGACTTGGAGCCGGCTCCAAGGAAAGTAGGGATGTCGCGTTGGTCACATCCTTTCGCATTGATGATGCATTAGACTTTAACAGCCGCAGGAATGGGAATTTTGAAAAAGAGGAACGGACAGCATGTCCCACTCCCAATGGATCAGCCTTCGATGTTTTTTTCGTGATCAAAACAGAAGGCTATGAGGTATGGAGGTTAAATAACAGGTGAACCTATACAATGTAAATAATAATGCAAATATGTTTACAAGACACATCTGTACTTACCAGGTATATGTAAATGGGCAGAAATGTTACCTGTTCAAGCACCGCATACCAGTGGACAAAGTGACTACACTTAACATTTTTGGAGATGTAATCATCAACTTCATTGGTACTGTTCCAGTAAGTAATAAAGCATAATATAGCTCTTCACTTGTGTGTGTCTGTGTGGATGTTTGTTCAGGACCTTTCATGAGCATAACTTTCATAATTACTTTTTACATGTCTGCTTTCTACAGAACTGGAGCACATCTAGCTTTGGTAAGGAACTAACCTCTGGTGTCTCACGCACAAAGATTTCTAACATCCAGTCTGATGTGCCAAATGCAGTCTGCAACCCTGTGAGTAACATTTTTATGACCTGCTTAAAATAATTAAACAAGCAAAAATATTGGATTTGATGTGATTATCGAATTTAATGAGCTTCATATTTAAGCACATTACCATATTTGGAGTCAATACGTGGAGGCTTGAGACCTGGTATGGCTTTGTTCTTCCAAGGAGTTGTTCCATCAGATTGTAAACGGTATGCTACTGTAGATGTGTTTTCACTGCACAACAGCTTGAATGAAAACCAATATGAAATAGATTATCTTATAATTGTTTTCTACAATCAAATATGAATTAAATGTTACATTTCTTGCAGCTTTGAAATTAATTTTCAAACTGGGCTGACATACTGTCATGACATCGCTTTCCACTTCAACCCCCGCATGAACTCTGTGGTCCGTAACAGCTGCAGGAATGGGACATGGGATGGGAATTCCATTGAGACACCAGGAGGCCCCTTTGTCAAAGGAGGAGCCTTTGATATCATCATGGTTATAAAACCAGAATGCTATGAGGTGGAATCTTATGAAGAAATAAAACTCAAATGTTAAGAGCTTAAGCTTGGGACTAAATAAGTTTGTTTTAATTGGTCAGGTGATAGTGAATGGCCTGGAATTCTGCAAGTTCGATCATCGTATACCACTGGACAAAGTGACTGCACTTGACATCAGGGGAGACGTCTTCATGAATGTCCTCCACATTATTAAAGTAAGTCATTTGTGTTGTTTTATCATGAACTACTTTAGTAAAACCAGGGTAGTGTCATGGTGTAGTAATATAGAATGTATTTACAGTAAGCCGGTGGTAGCAGGAGTGTGTAAGAAAGAGATAAAGAACAAGAGAGACAAGGAGTACACAAGGCATGATTAATTTGTTCTGTAAAGAGAATGGCACTGCTATGCATACAGATTTGGGAGGAGACAGAAAGCACTGATGAAATTGCCTTCCAAACACTTATCCACTTTCAGAAAAAGTGGTCTTGAGCACATGGTAGCATAGTCAGGCAAAGATTGAATCAGATATGAAAGCCTCTCTGTGCTTGAGACCACATTTTCTAAGGCTATTTTACATTAGGGCCCATGAGCATTTCCGAGAACACATGACCCCAAAGTCTTATTCATTTTGACAGAGGTGTTCAGAGGTCGGGAACAATACCCGAGGCCACTGAAAAAGGTGGTCTCAAGCATGGTACAGTGTACTCGGCACAGATCGAATCAGATGTGAAATCCAATCATACCTGAACACGGAAGTGTACCACTGTTTAGAATGTCAGAGCTGTCTGTCTCCTGCAAAACCTCCATCTGGAAATGCCTTGAGGGACATCTAGGGAGTTAGCATGATGTAACAGGATAAATGATGAATCAGATGATAAATCATGTAATACATTAGTTGAAGACAATTCTTCTGAATTGAAGTTTGTCTTTACAAACAGAACTGCCAAGGGTACCATTTTCTCATTTCCTTCTTTTTTTTCCACACATCCATGTGTCATTGCTTATTTTTTTTAAATGACAAAATGCTGGACTACTGCAAGGATAAATACAGAGCAATTTTATAATGCTATGTTTCTACAATAAACCAATTTGAATGTTTTTAGTCTTTTGTCTAACAAAGAGAAAGATATGAAAGTTAACAGACTGTACTTTTTCCCCCACCAGGTGAATGATATTCATTTGAATGTCACCCTTCCTGCCAATAATTGACAACCCCAGGCTTCCACAGAACTCCTACCATTAATTTTGTTCTAAAGCAAGCTTGTTTTTCTCACTTACTCTATTACAATAACCATTGATGGACATGATTTTTCTCTCTTTTATCAATATTCTACTATAGTTTTTCTATAGGATTTTTTATGAGGGTTGCTTATTCTCTAGTGTTTTGCAGTTGAATTGTACTTTTAATATAAACTAATGAATTGCTTTAGTTAAATTGTAAAAACATTAATTGTAAATTGTAATAACCGTGGTGAACTCAATAGGAGCCTTAGAGGCAGACAAAAGCTGAATAAAAACTCTAAATAGATGAAAATGGCATAATAAAATACATGAGTAGACAATGAGCAACTGAGGCACATCTATGAGTGGAAATGTCTATGAAGATTTCCTGGGTTCTCTGGGTGAGCAGGGAATTCCCTGTGAGGTGGAGATGAGCAGAGAATCCGGACGTGGAGTGTAAGGGCAAATCGGTAGGGAAAAAGCAAATGAACAAAAAAGCAGTGAACAAAGACAGTGAACACAGCCACTAAACAATTGTTTTGTTCATCGTTCAAAAGGGTAAAAATGGAAATCGATACAGTACAACTAGATTAATTTCTTTCTGTAAAATGCTGTCCAATAACCACGAACGCAGGAGTAAACATACACAGTGATTGTCCACAACATACAGATTAAATCCATCACATGAATTAGAAACAGATTTTAGGATTTTAAGTCACAAGTTAATATTTATTTTCATTTACAAAAATCTATTGTCAGAAATTAGCAACATTTAAAAAAAAGAAAAAACGTTTAAAATCCAGATCATACTCCATTTTCACAGAAAAAAATCAGTGTGAAGTTGATTTTATATATTTCTTTTATTCTTGTACTTTTACATATATACTATTTGTTTCATAATCAAATTTCTATTTCCACCTTCAATTCTCTTGCAAGTGTAGAGGAGTTTCTGTTAACCAAAACTGGGAGGTTGATTTCATGCTTAAACCATTTAAACAACTATGGTGAATTTAATAATGAATATAATAAACATTTAATCTGAAAATTCTCTGATCTGTATTTTTGTGACCAAATTAAAAGGCTAACTACCATCACATAACTAGGTCCTGACACATGCGTTGCAATTACTTCAGTACTAATGATTTATAGGTATGTGTCGCTCAATGTCCCCAAAACATTCTGTGAAATACAGTAGGACATTATGTGATTTGGATGTTGTGATACATCTCTTTGGTAATAGTTTGCTCAATTTTCCAGTGGATGCACCTTCTAAAATCTACTATTTTGTTTCTGCTGTCAGTTGCAATATAGAACAAAAACTGCCAAAATTACACACCAAATTTGAAATTGCTAATTTTAACACTCTCAGAGTTAAAATGAACACGCTTGCAGTGTTTATATGGGAACCACTAGAAAAGTGTTAAACACTTTTGAAAAGAGTTTATTTAAAGCTTTTATAAAACAGTTATAAACACTATAGCAGTGAAAAACTCTTCAAGTGTTACATTTTAACACCAGAACAGATGACAAGAACACAAATAAAGTGTTTAAAGTTCACTTATTACAGACACTCATGGACTAAATTGTCAACACCACTAGAAATCAGGTTAATGCTTTATGGTGCCAATTTACCCTAAAATGAACAAATGAAACATTATGCACTTGGTCAACAACATAAAATACATGAAAATGCTCCTTAAATGTAGTCTCCATTTCCGATACACAAAAAAAAAAAAAAAAAAACACTTCACTTCTCAGAAAGATACAAACTATCTTACAGAACACTGGCATCTCATGTACAAAATCAGTGCAAACAACAAGACCCGTGTGATACTCAATACCATTAAGTTTAACCCCTGTCGTAACACTTATTTCACTTGACATATCAATTTGAAAATGTTCTGAAATCACATCACCATTTTCAACATCAGTCAGTATTTTTGATTTGACAGGCCCAGACGCAATACCTGTGGCAGACAGCGACTCCCAATGATAGGCAACAGCTATTTGGTGTTTCTTTGAAAGGGATTTTGTTATACTCTTTTTTTTGTTTTATGCTAGTCTTAAAAAAAAAGTGTGTTTAGCTTCATACCTCATACTCCAAACATGTACTAAAGTCCCAATTTGATGTATACACTCAGGATAATGGATCATGGAGTCATGTTTTGGAATCAAATTATTTTGAGGATACAAATGTGTAAATAATCTATGGTGCTCTTCAATAAGATGTTTTAGAAATACCAACATTCCTTCTGTAATAGATGGGGAAAATACAATGTTTTTTTGTCACCTTCGGGGACGACATCACCAAAGATTAGTGGAAGGTGAATGAATTAGGCATAAAGTTTGACTGGCGTTAAGCCCAATACCAGTGCCAGCCCACATGTTTATGCGTGTTGGACGATTCTTTCGATCCATGAAGCCATAGTTGAATGCAGTATGTTTTCATTATGAATAAAGTTATGATTGATATATTCAAACAACAACTTAATTTCGTATTCTGCTACACCTTCCAGGATATCGTGCATTATGTCAAATAGAAAGTTGTCTGATACATTATAGTATGTCAAGGAATTGAGTATATTATTGTGTTTTATCCCAAAATAAGAATGTTCCATTGGATTCTCAATAAGATAATGGCAATGTTCCTCATTGGTCGATTTGGTGCGGAGCTTCACGAGTGGATCATTTTCGCTAAACACTGTTTAAGCTGTTGCTTTATCATTAAGGCACATTCTGCAGTAGTAAGTTGCAGTGAAAGATTCTACATAACCAAGAATTGAATTCAGACCCAAATTGTCACCTGTTACTTGTGCAATGGTGCCATAGAGAGGTTGTTCAGTAAATTACACTATCATTCCATTTTGCTCTAGTGCTTTTACATCTTCTACAAATGGAGTAAGTATTTTGTCAACACCATATTTTTTGCATCTTGGGAATGGAACAAAGATATGCGATTGATATTCATCAAGGATGAATTTATACATGGTGATAAATTGCAAAGTGTAAAATATAAACGTCCAAGCTTATGGATGCCTTGTTTTGACCCTAGTGGATTTGATGTTTAAAAGTCATCATAATAAACTTGAATTTGCAAGGCATTTTTTGATTTTGAATACAAAAGATGTTGTTTATAGTATTTACCATCTGAGAAATCCTTGTACGTACATGTCACATACAGTTGCACATTTATTAAACTTCCACCGGTTCAACAACACCCCATTTCTCACTAATATACTTTGTCCATTTGGAGTTTGTGTTTAAAGACACTTAATGGATTGAAAGTATTGTTAAAAACTTCTTCCAATGCACTTCTACTTGGATTATTAGGTGGCATTGCACTTAACACTTGTTCTTTAAGGTCTGCATGTACTTCCTTGACATACTCCTCCATGCTTTCAACAACATATAATACAGCATTGTTAGCAACACCACTGCTCTGTAACTTTGCTATAATTGAAGTACACATTTCTTTTGCGTTATCTCTTGACATATTAGATGTGATGGGTTGGTCTATCATATCTAGGTCCATATCAAATGGATCTTGTTGTGGGCAAACAAAAGAAATCTCAACTATAAACAAAAAGCAGAAGGAGTAACAGAAGACGGCTGAGAACATCTGGGACCTTGACTTTGGTGACGAACTACATCACCGCAAATGTGGCCCGAGCCTGCAGACACTGAACAGTCCTGGGTTAAAGACAAAGGCACAAGTAGCTTGGCAAACATACACGCATAACACAGATGGTGTACAACAGTGAACAGACGAGGTGCTACGGGTTTGACTGGAATAAATACGGAGACACAGAAGGGAAACACAGGTGCACTTAATTTAGTGTTAAAGTGAAAACAGTACACACGTAGACACACTAGGTGGGGACAAAGCGTTGGCTCAGTAATCCGGCGAGCTAGATCTTATTCCCCAGGACTGCGGTGGCACAGATGTTACATTCTCAAGTAGTTTGGCAGCTGTTTCTGGCCCAAAAAGGAAGCTAAAATCTTGAAATATCTGCAGCAACACAAATGAAAAAAATATTTCATATCCTATTGACGTATCTAACAATTGTGTGCTAAGCTTAACTCTATTAACTGCGGTTACAAAAAAGAATGACAATGACTTACCAGCGCTTGAGTATCCAGCAGCCTTGGAAACACAGAAAACAGTGTGCGATTCATCTGGGTTGTGGATGAGATGGTCCCTACTCAAAAATCTCCTTCATCTTCTCCAGGATGATATCTCTGTCACTGGTGTGGTTCATCAAGGATATGACCTCTTTGCAACGCTCTTCCTATAAGTGACCACCACGCTGAGTTGGCTCCCTCTCCCGTCTTGAACCACCTCCTTGTGCTGTATACATTGAGTTCTTGGACACAAGTTTTGTCTTTCCCTGAATTGTCTTGAGCTGCCAAGCCAGAAATCCAGAGCCAGTTTGGCTGTCTTAATAATGCTCCATACCAAAGACAGACACAATTAAGTTCAACTTCATACTCAGCAGAACTACAGTGGGGAAAATAAATATTTGACACATCAGCATTTTTATCAGTAAGGGAAATTCTAAGTTGGCTATTGACACAAAATTTCCACCAAATGTAGCCATCAAGCCAAATATTGAAATCAGAATATCTAAGTATACAAGTTGAGTCATAATAAATAAAGTGAAATGACACAGGGATTAAGTATTGAACACATGAAGATAAGGTGCAAAATGGCATAAAAAGTCAGGAGATCACCTGAAATCTGTCGGTATTCAGAGAGAAACCCTGCCCCCTATCAGTACTAATTGATATCTCCTGCTTTAGTCCTAATTAATGGCCTATAAAGGCTTCTCATTACCCGGGAGGCACACAGGAAAGACTTCATGATGGGTAAAAACAAAGAACTCTCCCAAGACCTTCGTAATCTTATCGTTGAAAAGCATTCTGATGGGAATGGTTATAGGCGCATTTCCAAAATGCTGAATGTTCCTGTGAGCACTGTGGGGGCCATTATCCGAAAATGGAAAGAGCATCAGTTCACCATAAACCGGCCACGATCAGGTGCTCCACGTAACATTCCTGTCCGAGGAGTCCAAAGAATAATCAGGAGAGTTCTCCAAGAGCCAAGAACCACTCGGGCAGAACTTCGTGCACTTTAACCTGAGCGAGCACTGCTGCGTGTCGCTCACGCTTTCACTCTCTCTCGCTTTCGCCGGCCTCTTAGGGAGCCAGAGGCTGGGGCTTTGCCTCTGTCTCTTAACAGCACACTTGTCTGTCTTCCTTTCTGTCTGTCTTTTCTTTTTCTTTTCCTTTCTTAATTCCTTTCTTTCGTGTTTGGCCCTCATACCTTTACCGGTGCTACCAAAATGATCGCACGAAGTGCGCCGGTATCAGGACCCTTAAATAGACACGCCGCCAGGTGCATCTGGTCCAGGCTGATTGCCAGACAGCGGCGTTGCCTGGCAACTGCGTGTATAAATGGCCACGCCTTTGCCTGTTCAGAACTCAGGCGTGGTAGCAGCCTGCGGATCTGCCCGTGCTGAACAGTTTAAGCACAGCTCTGCCCCTCATTTACGTCGTTACACGCGTAAATTTTATCAAACATTTATACAGTTAGAACATACAGTATATAAACACTCCAAGTGGCAAGTAAATATGCTAAACATTTTGTGCCGAAACATCTCAAAACATGATGAGACTAGAAGTGCAAATACTGATAAAGTTTCTTGAACACTTAGCATGTATCGCTAATTAACAGACAAAGCCAGAGTGACGCAGAAAATGAAAACAGAAAACACAGAGTTAAACAACAGAATTATTAAAAATTATTACGATTATTATTGATTAAAAAAACTAACACTGTTAGAGAAATGTATATACATGGAGCATGATACTCTGCAAGATTTAATAAATAAATATATATGTGAGAATAATAAGGAAAGTTTAATTGAATATTTAAATGAATATTTTACCATAACCTACACTATGAGGCCACTACAGAGGGACTTTTTGAACACACTATACAGTGGCAAGAAAAAGTATGTGAATATTTTGGAATTCCGCGGTTTTATGCATTCCCGTATTTACTAAGCGTCTCAGAATCATTCATAGGAATCGGGCTGAAAGTTCACTACTTTCAGCGAGGAATAGGACTGTGGCAAAAAAAATGTGTGACGTCTAAAGCAAAATGGTGAAATCAGCGGCAGTTGTGTGAAAGCTTTATGCACACTGACATTAACTCATAACTGCTTAACTCTCTGCATCACTTTATCCTAATCAGACTGCTCCACTTGAAACCTGCTCCTGTGAAACACAGGGATACACCATGTTAATGAAGTGATGAAGTGCTACTTATAACGGAAAATCTAAAAAGCATTTGTGTACACTCAAATAATGTAATATAAGGATATTAAAATGTATATATAAACATAAATATGCTAAAATGTGTGTGCCATGGATGATGACTACAACTCCATGAATGCAGCTTGCTTTTCCATTGATTTCATGCTGTGTCTGATTTTTTTAATTTCCAATGCTGCCGGATGTGTCACTGTTTTGAAGCTGTTATTAAAAATCATACAGTATCAGTCAACTGCAGAGACAGCTTGCAACATGTTTATTAATTAACCAGTTACTTACGGCATATGATGTCTAAAAAAATTATATATTCCACTTTTGTACAAATGTACCATTTATGTGGTCAGTGTCACTTGGTGTTACTAAAACATCTATTCTCTGCACACGTCTCTACCTAACCGCCATTTTCTCACTAATTGAACTCTTAGATTAAATAACTTGTCCCCCAAGTCCACTTTTACCCTCAGGACTTTCGAACTCTCCTCTGTCATATTCTTTGGATAGTCTCATGTGTATAACTCTCTTCAAGTCATTCCATAGCATTTCTATTGGGTTGGCGTCTGGGATCTGACTTGGCCACTCTGTTGTGGACTTGCTCTGGTGTTTTGAGTCATGTCCTCCATATACTTCCTGGATGGAATGATGTTTTCATGATGATACTGTATGCATATAGATAGATGTAGTGCTGTGAGTTCTTTCCAAGTTCAATTTTAGTTTTAGCAGTGCACAAAACATTTTGTCAATATCCCGCTGTGGGGTGTCAATGTGTTCTTTTGAAAACTTCAGGTGTGAAGTAACATTCTTTTTAATATGCAATAGCTTCCTTAATGGTGGCCTGTGATAATGGACAACCTATCACACAGACCAAGTTTCAATGATGCCTTCAACTATTTGTTTGTCACTCGGGGTTGTTTCTTTACCTCATTGATGAGTCTTAGTTGTGCTATTGGGGTAATTTTAACTAGGAACCCACTTTTTGATAGAGCAGCCACAGTCCCATTTTCCTAACTGTAGACTACTGAACTTCAAAGTAATTGAAATCACTTTGTAATTCCTTCCAGCTTTATGTAAATCAACAACTCTTAATAATAGATACTCTGAAAGCTCTTTTTGGGTGAGGCATTATTCCTCTTGTGCGGAGCAAACTCAAAAAATTTAGTGTTTTTAATCAGTCAAAGTACTGTAGCTCTAGTCCACACCTCCAAATAAAATTTCTTAACAAGACTCCATGTATTATAACACCTGACTCCAATAAACGTAAAGAAATAAAGAATTTACATGTTTTTTCAACTAGTACTATGAGTTTTTTTTTTTTTTTTGCTGTGCTCAATAAAGACATGAAAGATCAGAATTTATATGAGGTAGATTATATTATTCAATACCCTTGACTTTGATGAAGATCAGATCACAATTTATGACAAATTAATGTGGGAAACCATAAAATTCCAAAAGGTTCACAAACTTTTTCTTTTGATTGTACAATAAATAAAATAGTTTATTCCTTCACTTCTGCAGCTTAAAAATGTGTGCTCCTAAAATATTCAACTATTGCTATTCCTCCAAAGGATTTTTCTTTTATAACCATTACTTTTTGTTCCTAGCAATACCTCACACCACAGTGGGTTCTAGCTCTAGGAATGTGACTTTTCACAAAACAACACCTGAACACAGGCTTAGTCCTAGGAGTGGCTTGTCACCGGAATTGTTACCCTCTGGGTCCAGCCCCATAGTGGCATTACCTCAGGCATTAATCAAAATACACATTATGTTAATGCAGTATCTTCATAAGCAGAGGCTCTTTTATTACAGGAAAGATGGGTCCACACCTTATACTCTTAAGAGACCTCATGTGAAGGTACAGTAACACGTTTTTCTCCTTGTGCTTTTAAGCCTATAAACCCAGAGCCTGGTACTCCAGCTTGTAAAGTTCTAAAACCTCAGTAGTATTGCCAATCAAACTGACTTCAAGGTGTCAGTGGGCACACAGACTGATTTTCCACTAATTCCAATTTTAAATCGATGCATCTCTGCACATGTCCCTTTTACTGATCTTCCCCTCATCCTGGCCCAGAGGGGATACACATTTCCCATAGCAAAGTAAAATCCAAAATGAGATCTTATGTTTACTGCTTCTTTTTCTCCTAGACATGAATATTTTAGAAGTTTTCTCTATCTTCTCAAATGTATCTCCTGACAAATGGAGGTAGTTCCCGACTAATAAACATTAGAATTTCGAATTACGAAATTCTGCAGATACAAATGGACCACGCTTCTACGAACATACGTAGATGCAAACAAATCACAGAACTAGCTCACGTGTATTGTCCAAAACATAGTCACTTCAGTGCATCAGATACCAATATTTATCCGTAGTCGGGGACTACCTATAGTTTATCATTAAGAATAAAATCAGAACTTGAAATCGTCTCAAAAGTGGCCCTTTATTTATTAATTTTCTTGCTCAGTCCTGTGTGAATTGTTGGTTAAAATGGAATAAAATTATTATTCATGAGAAATTTGAATTCAACTTGAGAATATTGATTGAAAATTCTGCATATATTAAATGAAAACTCTAAATATATAGAATGGAAAATTAATATATTTAATAGAATCTGATGTAATCAAGGAGAAGGCACCATTTAATGGTTTTGATATGTGTTGCTTCGGGAAAAGTGACCACCCGTGAGGTCTTACACAACCAAAGCAAATTAACTTTCTGTGTCTGCTACTTACAGTATGTTCTGTAAAACCTTCATAATGGCTGCTTAGTTTTGAGGGTGGTAACTACAAGAACTTCTTCTCTGTTTTGGTCTTGCTTTCCTGGGGTGGTCTTCATGAAAGTTAGTTTCATCATGGTGGTTGATGGGTTTTTCAAATGCACATAATATTCTTGCAACATCTGTTAAATAACAACTAACCTTAAAATAACAACTGACTGTTGTTGTTAATGGAAAATAAACTAAACCCAACATGCATATGTCAGATAACAACTCAATATAGTTCACAGTGCCCTTATTCAGTCTTTTTCAATCCTGGTCATGGAGGAAACCCTGTCCTCTATGTTTTACATACAAATATAGTGTAGATATGTAGGTTTGTAATGACTAATCTTCATGACATAAGTGATTTGTAATAAATAATTTTTTTATATATATAAATGTTAATACACAATTATATTATCTTATCGTACACCCAGGTGGTTTCCCCTTGGTGAGTAACATATCGAATCTTTTAAAAATGTATACATCATTATGAATGTATTAAATTAAACTGAAAAATGGCAAAATTACTTTACATTCTGTACAAATACCCTTACCAGTGAATAACAGTAAATGCAGTATACACAATATTTTTTCAAGAAGAGAAGTAATGAGATCATATCTTTGTTCAGTGGTTTTTGTCTATATTTATTACTCTGAACCTATTTTTGATCGTACACTTATGACTGCATCTTCAACATTTTCTCATGGCCAACCCAGTTAGGCCATTAGTACATGAAACTACAAAACTATGGAGTGCGCAGTGTTTAACAGTACATAGTTATCAGAACATGTAACTTTAGAGTCATCCGTTAAAAATCTACAAATGAAAACCAATATGTTTGTATGTGGAAAGATTATCTTGATGATTATTTATATTTTACTAGGTTATTTTCAGAAGCATGCCACCTGAGAAAACTTTAACGAGAACATGAATCATCAAAAAAAATGTTTCATTACCCCCGTATCATCAGTCAGGTAACGACCAGCGCACAAGCAAGCTCAAGCCCCCCTTTTAACCTTCAGTCTGTTAAGAATGGGGTAGCTGAATGGTGTAAACATTTTTCAATGCATTTTTGTTCCTTTAGATAGTAGACAGGCACCTGATCCAGGTGTCAATAGGTTTTATATATTCATGAAAAGTTATCGATTATTCAGTGAAACAGAGGATCTGCTGAAAAAAAAGTTAGACACATCAGTCACTTTATCCCAAATAAAAGGTCTTTGAGTGTTATTAATTAGTTGTTTTGCGATGGGCACATACCCAACATTTTCATAAACTCAGTTCTGTGGCCAAAACACTCTTCCAGGTTTGTTTATTCTCCCTTTTCTCTGCTTTTCTGCTAGAGTTTGAAATTGCACATTTTTGTGTGTGCAATTTGACATACAGTACACTTGTTATCAAGTTGCACATGAATCTAACATTTTTACATGAGCCACATTATTAAAACCCAGTTGGTGCTCTACATAAATACATGAATGTATTAACTACTATATTGGTAAGGATTTGAAGTTTACACAAACTTACTACAGGTCTTCAGAAAGGCCGCAGACTCCTAAGGGTTTACAGGTGTTAAATATGGCTTATTTGCTTCTCATTCAAATGTAACACTGTTGCTCACGTACACCTCAAATTTCTCAATTGATTCCCAAGTAAGACTCCTCTTGCACCCCTGTTTTGTCTTTGTTTCTGGAAATAGAAGACAGATTAAAACTTGTAGTGAAAAAGATCAAGTAAGTCTCATGAGACTAGAAAAACATTATATATGTAATTATATACTGTATATTATTATATATCATATTTCTGAGCAATAACATGCACCTGTGAGTTGATATTTGATTTCTATTTGTTACTTTTTATGTTTATTTAGGCTCTTTATGTTTCTTTTATCCTCTTTTGGGCCTTTATGTGGGATCTCATGTATCTATTATTTGCTTTGTAGCTGATTCAGCCCAAATATGCCAAAAGCATATGATTCCTCTTTTTGTGTTGTCCTGATATCTAACATTAAACATGAGTTTGACTCCGCCATGTGCTTTTTGCATTTCTCCTTTGCTTGGTATGTTATCAGCTAAATATATTTTACTTCTCAGTAGTTTTATATGCAGAAAAGCGTTTCTCATGCCTTATTTTGTACTTAGTGATGTTAATCTTCGCCCTTTACATTGCTTTCTCATGCCTAATTCTGATGCAATCAGCATTTTTTTTTTCAGCTTAAAGTTTCCCACTGTTAGTATACAGATAGTGTTATTGATATATATATTACACACTCCCACACACACACTCTATGAATGGTATTTAATTATTAAATTTTTATCATGATACCTAAAAATGTTGTGCAATTCACAAGAGCAGGCCTGAAGCAGGCTACATACACACATACTACAGAAATGTGGCACATACTAGTCTACACATACTTTTTTTTTACCACAGGAAAGAGGCCACAGGAATTGTTTTTCAATATAGTTTTTCTTTCTTTTTACATTATGTGCCTGATGTTTACTGGGTGCAAGTCAAAACATCTCTGTTGATCTGGATGACAGGTCTTTTTCAGATATGAGATTTGTCAGATTTCAGGCTGCATCAAATTTTATGTAAATGTTTCTTATGACTTCATTCAGACACTTCCATGACATGTTAAAATAAATGTGATACACACAATAGTTACCATTCTTGCAATAATTCTACAGTACATGAAGGGACATTCATAGTGGACAGCAAAGGAATAATTTAATTGTACTCTAGCAAGACAAAGTTGAATTTTTACCAGTGACTGGATTAAATGAGCATTTATGAAGAGGGATAGTTATACAGGTGCATCTCAATAAAAAAAAGACTATCATCAAAAAGTTGATTAATTTCAGTAATTTCATTTAAATAGTGAAAATCATATTATGTTAATTGATTCCACAAAGACTGATATATTTTAAGTATTTATTTCTTTTAATTTTGATTATGGCTTACAGATAATAAAAACCCAAAAATCAGTATCTCAAAAAAAAAAAAGAAATTATATATACCAATAATAATAAAAAAAAGTTAATAAAGGAATTTTGGAAAACATGAAAAACAACTCCAATTGCTTATAATAATAATAATAATAATAATAATAATAATAATAATAATAATAATATATTATTATATATTATTATTATTTTGGAGGAAAAACTAAATAGGAAAAAATAGTATTTAATTTTAAGAATATATCAAATAATAGCCGCATTTATTATTTTTGTTTAGCTAAAAATATATATTCAGTTATTGATCAAGGAACTGCACTTCCATGCCTGACCACATTTTTTTTAAAACTCTAAGCAATAACTTCCTTACTGCATGACATATTTGATAAACACTTTATGCAAATTAGCAGTTGCTGTGACTATAAATGTCTTAAGAGCTAACCAGAGCATTACTATCTTCTGACAGTCTCCAAATAGAAGACAGCAAAACACTGAGTAGACGTTTTAAGTAGAAAGTGCTAGTTCAAAAGTACTTCAAATAAGGTAAGATGATGGGCTTCACTAATTCTGACTAATTCTCTAATTGATCCTAAAGAATATTTTACACACAGAACTGATTTTAAATTATAATTTTTGCAATAATTGTTTTCTTTAAATAGTCATGGATTCCAAATGCATGAATGTAGCAGAGCTGCGAAGAACTCTGTATCCAGGCATGCTCTGCGACTGCCGCACAGACTCCTTTATTCCAGGTACAATTTACATGACTGATGTGTAACTTCTATTAGTTAAATATAATTTAAGATTATTTTGTGCATTTGTTTACAGGTTTATGGTGATTCAAATCACATATGCAAAGCAAACATCGGTAAACCTAACCTCATGACTTTGGCTAAATAATATGCATGCTTACATTAAGTACATCATTGCCCTGGTTTTTAGCTTTCAGAGTAAAAAAAAAGAAAAAGAAAAAAGATGTAGACTTGCATTGGGCATCCAGGAAATCAGCATTCAATTGGCCTGTGCTATTACATAACCCTGTATAATTAATTAACTTTTCTTTTTTTTCGGACTGTGCTTTGATTTATACCACAATTATATGCTTATACATTTTTTAAATCAAGAGCAATGTAACATTATGTAACAAATCACCAATGTAAATATTACAATATAAAATATTATAAAGGATAAAAGGGTAGAGAAACTTGAAGTAGCTAAAAGCAATGCAAAGTTTAAGTCTAAAATTTGTCCTTTGCGCACAAAATGTCCTTGACAATTCAACACTGAAATAGTTGTTTCACAGTCACAAATAAAATAAACATTCAAAGATTTCACCTGGGAATTAATATTTAAATTGTGAGAATACATAAAATAATATTCATTATTATTATTATTTTTTGTATAGATAAAAATATGGATTCAGGTTATCTATTAAGGAGTAATGAGTGATGTGTCTCACACTTGGTTTCCAGCAATATGGAATGTACTAGATAAACGTCTAAAATGTTGCTTCTGCACTTCCGTGCCTGACCACAAATTTAAAAACTGTAAGCAATAACTTCCCTATTTCATACTATATTTAGTCCAACACTTTATGCAAATTGGCGGTTGCTGTGGCTATACTGTAAATGTCGTAAGGGCATGCAGACCATTACTTTCTTCTGACAGTCTCTGAATAGAAAATAGCAAAACACTGAGTACAATTTTTAAGTAGAATGTCCTACTTCAAAAAGTACTACAATTAAGGTAAGATGATAGGCTTCGTTGGCTAAGTCAAACTTCTTTAATTCTTCTCCAAGTCTAATTCTGACTAATTATAAAATTGATCCTAAAGCATATTTTATGCAAATGCAATAATTATTTTCTTTAAATAGTCATGGATTCCAGATGCATGAAATTGGCAGCGCTGGGAAGACCTCTGTATCCAGGCATGTTGTATGACTGCTGCACAGACACCTTTATTCCAGGTACAATTTAGCATTTTAGAATTTTTGTAAAGGTTTATGGTTATTCAAATAAGTAGTAATCCATACTATAGCATTATAAAATGCAATAATGATATACACAAATACATTAGACTTACATTAAGCACCTCTTCACCCTTTTTTAAACTTTCATTGAAAAAGAAGAGAAAATTGCTGGAAATCAGCATGTAAGTGGCCTGTGCAATGACATAAACCCAAACTTTTTTTTTTCAGACTTTTCAGATTTATACCACAATTAAATACTAATTTTTTAATCAAGAGCAATAGTAAATGTGGGCAATGTCTCTCAAAGACTTCATAATTAAGGATTATAATATTGTAAAACAACTATGTAAAAATATTGTAAAGGATAGGAGGGCATGAAAACTTGAAGCAGCTCAAAGCTATGCAAGTTTAAAATTTGCCATGTGTGTACAAAATGTCATTGACATTTTAAAATGGTTGTTTGAGCCTCACAAATCAAATGGATATCAAAGGATAAAAGTTGGAGCAAGGGAAGAGAGAAAAAAATGAACAAATGGGGAATCAGTATATATATCATTGAAACAGCATTATAACAACAATTTGATAATTATAATCTTTTGTCTGACAACTAGAGCTTTCAGGTAATGTGTCATTCACCATAGCAGCTTAAGTACAGAGACATAGAGTTTGGGAGGTGGTTAGCTAATAATAATTCCAAAAGAAAAAAAAATAGTTGTTTAGTTAAGAAAAAGGTATAAATGTTTCTATATAAATGTTTCTTTAGGGTATAAAGTCAGATCTCTGAAAAATAGGAAAAACCTTACTGGTCTGTTACCAAAAACCATTGGAAAATTCTCTATCCTGAAGACATGGGCTATGTTCCCATTACTAGTCACATTGCTCAAGTAAATTTTTTGATCAAATCAGATTTTCACGTCATGACAGTTCCCACTTATAATTACAAATAACTTTTATATGACTGGAATGTGGATGTGTCATAATGTGATTTCTCTCAGTCCAGAAAATTTGTACAGTGGTTTTCAATCTTATTCCTGGAGGACCATTACATATTTAGGCTTTTAATTAATCATCCAGGATAAGAAACACTGAATTAAGGTATTATGCAGGTGCATCCTTGAAAATCTGAGGTTATTATGTTACTTGGGGACCCATAGATATAGCTGTTCCTGGTGCAGAGCTATCACTTGTAGGGGAATGAATTCTGTGATGGACCCATCTCTAATTAGTATTTATTATTAACTTGCATGGCGAGGGATTGAATCGGAGAATGTAAGGAAAGTTTAAGTTACTTGGTGGTATATTGGTCTACGAGGTTGCTGACAGCTTTACAATTTTTTTTCCACAATTGATATTGCATATAGTAGCTATTTAAATAGTAAATACTTGTGATGCATCTATAATTTATCATGCTTTTGTTTCAGGTGTTACTTTATGGGACAAGAAAGCATTACATGATGATCTTGACGTGCGTGACCATACTAAAACATTTGTCAAGTTTACTGCCTCTGACACTCTCAGTGAAAAGGCAAACCTCCTAGATGCTAGTGCTTCCCTTAAAGCCAGTTTCTTAGGCGGGTTGGTGGAGGTAGGAGGATCAGCCAAGTTTCTGCATGATACCAAATCCTCAGCACATCAGTGCAGAGTTACTATGCAGTACAGTCAGACAACAAAATTTGAACAACTCACTACTAAGGAGTTTGGAAATATCACCTATCCACAAGTATTTGACCAGAAAACAGCCACTCATGTAGTTACAGCTGTCCTGTATGGAGCTCAGGCTTTCATTGTGTTTGATTATTTGAGTAAAGAAAATCAGTGCAAACCGGCTGTTGAAGGAAACCTTCATGCAGTGGTCAAGAAGATCTCTACCCTTTCCATAAAAGGGGAAACATCCCTGAAGATGACAGAAGAGGAAAAGTTTCTGGCTGAGAACATGAGTGTCATGTATTATGGTGACTATAAACTCAATAAAAATCCCACCACATACATGGAAGCTCTGGAAGTGTACAAAACATTGCCAAATCTAATGGAGGAAGGAAAGAATGATGGTGTACCACTGACTGTGTGGCTGTATCCACTTACACTTTTGGATGATAAGGCCGCCAAATTGGTGAAAGAAATCAGTTTTAGCCTGGTAGAAAAAACAGAAAAACTGCTGGAGGAGCTAGAAGAAGTAGATAGACAGTGTAATGATTTAAACAAAAATCAAACAATGGACAAATTTCCTGATGTTAAAGTCCGAGTGGAAAAGTTGCAGAACTTGCACAGAAATTATAAGATATCATTCCAGAATGCACTGGCCAGAGTTTTGCCAGCTATTCGGAGTGGGGAAAAAGAGGACAAGGCACTTGGGGACATCCTGAACTTCCATCTCAGATCACCCTTTACTGCTAACAACACGAACAAATGGTTAGATGACATCACAACTGAATTAAATATACTGAGTTTCTATACAAACGAGCTGAATGACCTGGCAGTTGTGAAATCACCAGGGTCACTCAATTCCTTCCTCTTTGATCCTGATGTTGATGTGGTGGTATGCTTGTCTTTTACATCTCTGAAGTATGAAGACTCCTACCTAGTGACTGTTGAAGACTTTCTTTCTAAAGAGTGTACAAACTTTGAGAAAGAAAGTGTGAAAGATCTCTTTCCTCAAGCACAGTCTTGGTTCACTTCTAATGACATCGCTGAGAAAATGAGACAGAATCTCTCTCTCTTTACAAGTTTTTTAAAGGCCAATGCAAATGATAAGAGAATGAAATTCATCATTGGCTCCATCTCTGACTCCAGCAATCCAGGAAACTCCATTCGACTTTATCAGAAAGGCCGCCTGATGGACCCTAAGTTCCAGCCTGTATCCAAACCGCCCCCATCCGTGGTGGAGACCAGTGACGATAAAGTCCTCCTAAAGCTTTCAAAACCCCCAACTGGAAAGACGGTACAGTTCAGAGTTGAGTACAAGATGACACCATTAATTGATTCAGCAGCTGATGCCAATGAATGGTCAGTCACAGACACTTCAGATGCCCAGACAAGCTTTACACTGACTCAAATAAAGGAAGCAGGACACTACTGTGTCCAATACAGAGCTGTCAGTGATGTGGGAGTGAGTGAAGCCAGTGACTCTGTCGCCTTCACTTTTCAGAAAACGCCTGAAGTGAGTGAAGCTAATGACTCTGTCTCAGTGATTATTTAATTATTCACAAATTACATCATTTACATGTACTGTTAATGTGAGGGATGCAACAATGCAGTTAGGTGTGGTTCAATTCATTTCTGATTACCCAGGCTGTCAGAGTATTCCATTCCTAGGCATTTTATGCAAATTTCACTAAAAAAGTGAATTAGGGTTTATAGTAGACAGTCTTTTTTGTTTACCCATTTTCTCTCCTTCAATATAAGAAAGTTATTCAACACCGAAACGGCCCCATACCATAGTCTTGAAACACAGCGGCAGTTCCTCATATTGCTGCTGTTAAAGTTGTGTGAGAAATCTAAAAGCAGTACTGTCAGCTTCCCCCCAACTTTATTGCATAGTGATTTGATATTTGCTCATGGAGAGGTGTTTCCTCATCCCAGCATGTTGACTTACGGGATCAAACAAACAGCCAGTTCAATATAAATTAATGCATGACAAGTATTGTGCTAGAATAAGGCCAAAATGCTTGAATGATATATACCCACGAGATCAACTGCAAATATTCCTTTTTTTTTTGCTAGGAGATTCAACAGCAGTCAGTTGCAGTCACAATTGCAACACAACATTTCTTTTTATGATTGGGCGTCATCTTTGTTTGAAGGTTACATCTCATTTGCATTAGCTGATTTTGGCATTATTCTACCATCATATTAAACTAGTTACGCAAAACTAAAAATTCACAAGTGCGTATTGACCTGGACAATTTAGTGTTATAGTGACAATTGTGGCATCCCTGGTGTATGCATTGTATATTCTCAGTCTGCTTTTGAAATTACTATTGTCTTTCGTCATGTGCAGTTTAATGTTGTGCTACTTTTCTGTGAATGTCCTCTTGCTCTAGTCTAAGAGCATCTTGCTTAATTTAAGTTTTCTTTGTTTCTTTTGTTAGAAACTAAATCCTGGCATCATACGCTCCAAGATTTTTTCCATCCATTCTGATGACCCACAACCAGTTCCCAGCACTGTAAGTAACATTATCATGACCTCTTCATAATGTCAATAGATATAAACATTGATTTTTATGATAATTTAACAACATGATTGGAAATGTATCTCTGAAAAATTAATGATGCTTAACCTCAACAGAGAAAATCATATTTGGGATCAATTCCTGGAGGCTTGAGACCTGGTATGGCTTTGTTTTTCCAAGGGGTTGTTACTTCGGATTGTGACAGGTAAAGTATGTTAAATATTTTCGTACTGCATGACAGTTTGAATGAAAACCAATATGGAACAGATTATTTTAAATTGCTCACTAGAATATGGTGTAGTCTCAGATAATTAAACATTAGAACATTTTTTTCAGGTTTGCTATAGATTTGCAGATTGATTTAAAGGCCAGTGACCCAGTGGACATTGCTTTTCACTTCAACCCTCGGATGGACTCTGTGGTCCTTAACAGCCGCAGGAAAGGGAAATGGGATAATCAAGAGATTCATGGATGCCCATTTGCCAAAGGGGGAGCTTTTGATATTGTCATGGTTATTAAACCAGAATGCTATGAGGTGGGATATTATGGACAAATTAAATTAGGATTCATTAAATTAAATTGAAGCTACAAGAATTTGGAGAAAATATATTTGTATATACATTTTTCAGGTGATAGTAAATGGCCTGGAATACTGCACATTCAATCATCGTATGCCAGTGGACAAAGTGACTGCAGTTACGGTCTGGGAAGGCGTCTGCATGAATATTGTTCACATTATTAAAGTAAATATTCTGATTCTGTTTTATCATAAAAAACTATCAAAAACTACAGTATCTTTTACAGTAAACCAGTGTGTGTGTGTGTGTGTGTGTGTGTGTGTGTGTGTGTGTGTGTGTGTGAGTGAGAGAGAGAGAATGAGAGAGTAATTAGATAATAAATATTGTAGTACACTGTTTGGAGAGGATGATGGGAATTAGAGTTTGTGTTTACTAAAACACATGGCATGACAGTCTTATTGGCTCTTTGGACAATATTTCTCTTGTCTGTCAAAATTGAGAAAGTTAACAAATATTCCTTTTTCCATTAGGTTGAAGATGGTAAGCTGAAAGTCACCGATCCTGATAGAATTTGAGTATTTCAGTCTTTATCAGAAGCTATAAGAACATTCTGTAATGTTTTATTAGACATTTTATTAAATCTATATAGATGAATTGCATTAGTACCCCTATAGACTCTATAGCAGCAGAAACACCAGTTTAACACACACAATATTAATATAGGTTTGAATACATAAACAGTTCACTGAAAGTTTTTTTTTTTTTTTAGATTCAGTGCAATACAGTAATCTGCTACTGTAATGGAATTAGATATATAAATGAAATCAATACATTTGGTTAAAAACAACATTATTTGATCTTATCTTACATTTTAATAGCAAAATGAATTTGAAGTTGACTTATTTTATTATTATTATTATTATTATTATTATTATTATTATTATTATTAAGACATTCTTGAATTGGATATGTATACCACTTACACAAATGTTTAAAATGATTTACGTTTAGCTATTATTACAAAATAGGGAAAAACGTCTCGGGTTACTTGGCTGTAACCCTGTTCCCTGATAAAGCGGGAACGAGATGCTGCGTGAAAACGCTATGGGAACATCTCTTTGTTGCCCGGTTGTGAAGCTTGTGCATGTCAAACCCGCCGAATACCTTCGGCTTATAACCTGTGCAGGCATGACGTCACCGAACAAGGTGCACCTGCAGGTTATAAATAGGAGTGAACCGGAAACATCCTCAGGTCAATTTTGTCTGAAGGACGTCCAGGCACGCCAGCAGTGCGGCATCGGAGCGCAGCATCTCGTTCCCGCTTTATCAGGGAACAGGGTTACAGCCAAGTAACCCGAGACGTTCCCTTTCAAAAGCTACACTCGATGCTGCGTGAAAACGCTATGGGAACGAGAATACCAACGCCGCCGCACTGCAAGTGTCTGGACCCCCAGGTTGTGTAGCGTGTGCGCACAAGCCGAGGAGGTCTCAGACCTAGCTCTGGGATGCTGACTCAAGGATCCGCGAACCTGGAGTAGCATTGACATCCAGACTATAAAATCTAACAAACGTGTGTGGAGAGGACCAGCCCGCCGCATCACACACCTGCTGCAGGGGTACGCCTCTTGCCAAGGCAATCGATGAGGCAATCCCCCTGGTTGAATGAGCCCTGATTCCCAGAGGCGAAGTGTGACCACGCGCCTCATAGGCTAGGGCAATGGCATCTCTCACCCAGTGTGACAGAGTCTGTCTAGTGGCAGCCGCCCCCCGGTTGCGACCCCCATGGCAAGTAAAGAGTTGCTCTGATTTACGCCACTGGCTAGTGCGGTGGACGTAGATCCGAAGAGCACGTACTGGACACAGTAAGTGAAGTCTTTCCTGCTCCGGAGCTGTGAAAGGCGGAGGACAGAAGGCTTTGAGAACAACTGGGTGCATGGTTGAGAATGGAACCTTGGGAAGATAGTTCGGGTGAGGATGCAGAATAGCTTTGACTTGCCCAGGGGCAAAGTCTAGGCAGGATGGGGAGACTGACAGAGCCTGCAGATGCCCAATCCTCTTCAAAGAAGTAATAGCCATCAGAAAAACCATCTTAAGAGACAGAAGCTTGACAGGCGCTGACTCTAGTGGTTCGAACGGGGTGTCAGCCAGGCCTTCGAGTACGATAGTTAAGTCCCACGAAGGGACCGTCGCTCTAGTGGGCGGCTTCAACCGTTTAGCTCCACGAATAAAACGGGCAACTAAATGGTGCTTGCCCACAGAAACCCCGTCGTTCAGAGCGTGACAGGCCGAAATAGCGGCTACGTACGTTCTGAGCGTACTAGGGCATAAGCCCGAGGACAACTTTTCTTGCAGAAACTCCAGCACTGAAACAATCTGGCAGTGAACTGGGTCTATGTGTCTTGTCATGCACCAATTTTCAAACACACTCCATTTGAGGGCATAAGTTCTCCTAGTGGAGGGAGCCCTGGCACTTAAAATGGTTTCAATTACGCTGGCTGAAAGCCCAGCCTGTCTCAGTTGGTCCCGTTCAGGGGCCAAACGTGAAGGTTCCAGAGCTCGGGCCGGGGATGAAGTATTGTCCCCTGCGCCTGAGACAGAAGATCCCTCCTCACTGGAATCACCCAGGGTGAGCCGTCGAGGAGAGATATTAGATCCGAGAACCACACTCTGGTCGGCCAATGGGGCGCTATCAATAAGAGGCGCAACCCTTGTTGACGGACCCTCGCCAGGACTCCCGGGAGCAGAACTATAGGCGGAAACGCATAAAGGCGTAACCTGGGCCACGTGTGGGCCATTGCGTCCAGACCCATGGGAGCTGGAGGAGTCAGAGAGTAGTAAAGGGGGCATTGTGCTGTCTCTTGTGAGGCAAAGAGGTCCACCTCTGCTACGTAAAATCTTTCCCAGATTTGACTGACTATTTCGGGGTGGAGCTTCCATTCCCCCTGTTCTACAGCTTGTCTGGATAGCAAGTCTGCTCCTACATTCATGTGCCCTGGAATGTAAATCGCCCTGAGGGACAGGAACTTGTCCTGTGCCCAAAGCAGAACCTGGTGCGCTAGCTTGTTCAAGCGGCGCGAGCGCAGTCCACCCTGGTGATTTATGTACGAGACTACCGCAGTGCTGTCCACCCGCACTAGGACATGGTAGCCTCTGCTGGAGGAAGTGTTTCAGGGCCAGAAACAGAGCCATCATTTCGAGGCAATTGATGTGCCACGCGAGAAGATGACCTCTCCAGTTCCCTTGTGCTGGACGGCCATCCAAGACCGCACCCCAGCCCATGAGGGAAGCGTCTGTCGTTAGCATCTTGCGACGACAAGACGGACCTAGAGTGGGACCCAAAGTCAGAAACCGGGGTCTGAACCACATAGAAAGGGTACGAAGCCCCAGGCGCGTAACCCTTATTAGCCTCTGGGGGTTGGCCCTTGAATGAAACCCCCTGGCTCTTAGCCACAGCTGAAACGCTCTCATGTGCAGAAGGCCCAAAGGTATCACCGTGGACGCAGCCGCCATGAGGCCTAAAGATTTCTGAAAGTGATGAACAGTGACCTTCTGGCCTAGCTTGATTTCCTTCAGGGTGGTGAGAATGGATTCGACACGAGCAGGAGACAACTGTGCCCGCATCGTGACCGAATCCCATGTGACACCCAAATATGTTGTCCTCTGAACAGGAAGGAGAACGCTTTTCGTGGCGTTGAGTCTCAATCCTAAAGAATGAAGATGGGCTAGGACGACATCCCGATGTCGAAGCGCTAGCTCCTGAGACCGGGCCAGGATCAGCCAGTCGTCTATGTAATTCAAAATACGGATGCCCTGGAGTCGTAAAGGAGCCAGAGCCGCATCCATGCATTTTGTATATGTGCGGGGTGACAGAGCTAGGCCAAATGGAAGGACCCGAACTGGTAAGCCTCGCCCCCAAAGGCGAACCTCAGGAACTTCCTGTGCTGTGGCAATATTTCTATATGGAAATATGCGTCCTTGAGATCGATTGTCACAAACCAATCCTCTAGTTGAATTTGAGAAACAATCATTTTGACAGTCAACATTTTGAATCTGGATTTCCTGAGATAGCGGTTCAAGCCGCGAAGATCCAAGATCGGACGCAACCCCCCCCCCCCCTCTCTTGGGCACCAAAAAGTACCGACTGTAGTAGCCTGACTCTTTGTCTGGAAGGGGAACATGTTCTATGGCCCCTTTGCCCAGCAGAGTCTTTAACTCCTGGGCCAGCAGATGTGCTCGGTCCGGTTTCACGGAAGTGGAGACCACGCCGTTGAAACGCGGAGGACGATGTGCAAACTGAATCCTGTAGCCTGTGCCTACAGTCTTTTCTACCCAAGGAGATATGCCTGGCAGTAGTTTCCACGCTGCCAGCTTCTCCGAAAGGGGCACAAGCTTTGACACTTCGGCTGGATGGGGGGGTGTTAGGTGTTGGGTATCCTGAAGTATGGCAGGAGATACCCAAACACCCAACTCTTCGTTGGAGACCGGCGCTCCCCGAAACACCAGTGGTGGCGGGGATTGAACACCGGCCTCCCGGGAGTGCCAGGGAGGAGGCCCTGTTTTGTGATGAAAATCCAGACGCCCCTCCCCGGGGGGAGACACCCCCACAGCCCCAGGCGTACGAACTCAGGGCTTCTTCTTGAAGAGAGGAAGCTCCTCAGATCCGGTCTTTTCGAAGCAGATTTTTGAGAAGAGCGGCGAGCCCCACCCCAGCCTTACGGGGGGGTGCGCGGCTGGTCACACTCTCCTTCTGCACCTGACGCCTGATAGGGGCCAGACCTGGCCGGGGCCGGGTGGCCGACGGTCCCGGTTCTTGAGCACGGCGGGGAAGGAACCTCCCAACGGCCTGTTCATACAGCTTTGCCTCCCGAACCTAGTGGCGGCGGAATTAACAGCGTCGCCAAAAAGGCCGGAAGGCGAGATGGGGGCATCGAGGAGGGCAACACGATCCTTATCCTTGATGCCCGTGAGGTTCAGCCACAGAGGCCTCTTCGTGGACACCATGGCAGCCATGGAACGGCCCACAGCACGGGCCGTCCGCTTGGTTGCACGGAGAGACAGGTCTGTGGCTCGGCGCAGCTCTGCAAACGCCCTGTCATCAATAGCCCCGCCGCTGCTCAGGTCCTTCAGCAGGTCAGCCTGGTAACCTGCCAAACCGCCATGGTGTGCAGTGAAGCACCAGCCTGTCCTGCTGCCTGAAAAGCTTTACCCACCAAAGCAGATGTCAGTCTGCACGGCTTGGAGGGGAGAATAGGCTTTTTCAGGGAGGATGATGTCCCAGGAGAGAGATAGCCCGCAAGCGTCTCTTCTATCTGGGCATCATCATATAACCGCGTGCTTTCGCACCAACGATATTCGAATAAGTCGAAGTCGATGGTACAAAAACACGCGATGAATACGGCTTGCTCCATGAAAGAGTTAATTCATCATGGATGTCACCAAAGAAGGGGAGAGAGAGACGTTGAGGCTCCCAGGAATGCGCCGCGGCTCGCGGTTTCTCTTTAAAGAAGCGAGCCGCGCGCGAAGCACCTTAATAGGGAGAAGATCACAGTACTCACAGTCTCCCTGAAGCCCGAGGCGAGCGTGTTCTTCCCCAAGCACTCGAGACACAACTCGTGATGATCGCCCTCCGGAAGAGATATATCACACGGAGGCACGCATCTCTTAAGCAACTCCGCCATATCGGTGAGTTAATGCTGTTATTTTTATTTCGCTTTCGTTACGGCTTGCATGCACGCGCAAACACAAAGCGGTCCTGAAGACAAAAAGATCTGAGGATGTTTCCGGTTCACTCCTATTTATAACCTGCAGGTGCACCTTGTTCGGTGACGTCATGCCTGCACAGGTTATAAGCCGAAGGTATTCGGCGGGTTTGACATGCACAAGCTTCACAACCGGGCAACAAAGAGATGTTCCCATAGCGTTTTCACGCAGCATCGAGTGTAGCTTTTGAAAGGGAACTTATTTTTGCTTATAGCATTTAAACACATTTACAATGCTTCTAATAAAGATATAATAAATATATCGTGAGATGTGTGTGTACAGTATGATGTGTATTTTCTTGACCAAAGAAACGTCATGATGTGTCATATTACAGTTTTGTACAATAAGTTAGACAGTTTCTCAGCACAAAGTTCTCTTTTCAAAGTATCTTCAAATTATTTTAACCAAAATGCCACGCAATATAGTAGTACACTAGCAAAAGTTATTTCTCAACAGGAACAATTTGTCATTCACAACAGAATGACCTAAAAATTGTCATGAAAATTTATATATTAAACTTTGTCTATTAATTACATATACAAAAATTTCATTATGACAGAAAAATATGGTACTTCCCATGGGAATTTAAAGGCATATACTGTAAGTTAACCACTAAATTTAATTGGTCACACATACAACCTATACACTTGCTATGTGAATTTAAATACCTTAATTTATTTTTTGGGATTTGGATTGTCTGAAATGAAACAGCATTACAGTGCTGTGCAATATCATGTAGCTTTTACAGATTGATATTATGTATATTTTCCCAAAAGAAATTAAGTTTGAAATTGACTTATTCTATTCAATTAAAAACCAAAGCATACCGATCTTTACAATTATTTACAATATTTTACTTGATAGAAAATTCTGCCCATGCTTTAAATGTTTATACATGAATTTTGTGCTTGTTCTGTGCTTTTTTTCAAGCTTCTTTCTCATACATTTTGTATCAAAGTGATGAGAACAAAATTGCAGACAAAAAAATTTATTGTTTAAAACATTATTTAAAATAAAATAATTAACTAGGCTGCAAATCTATCCTTGTTTTTATCCCTCTCCATGGAACAAATCTACTGAGCCTCTAAAGGGACATGGGTGGAAAAAACATTTAAAGAAGAAAATAATTCTTACCGATGTGGTCCAGCAGGTGGCAGTAATGCGCCTAAAATGGGAGTATCACCGATACAGTGAGTGGCAGTAATGCACCTAAAACTGGCTGCGAACCGCTGAAATTATAGATAAATGCTCGATACCACTCCGGTTAGGGTAGAATTTTGAGCATCATCAGTTCTATCATTATCCTCACAAGGCTAAGGTGGTGAGTTAGAGCTAGTGATGGGAAGTTTGAATCATTTTAGTGACTCGGTTCTTTGAATCTCATTCATCAAAATGAACTAATCTTTTTTTTTTTTTTGTCATTTAGTTCATTTCGTTCTTTTGACCAGAAATAAAATAAAATTTTACATTTTCAATAAACAGACCGCCAGCACGTCTACATACACAACTTTTGGCTATAGTTCCAGTAATGAAAATATTGCAATGCAGCTAAGGACATATTATAAACTGAATGAGCAGCTCACCATCATATCTTCTATTGAATCTATTGCACTTCATAGCGTTTATGGGAGCCACGTGACAAAAGAATGAACGACTTGGATTCGTTGAGAATCGTTTAATTCTGTTTCCTATACATGACCTATGGAGGTTTTGCGATGATTTGCGCCGAGTAGTAAATGAACGAATCACTCTCCGAGACTACTCGTTCTTCTGAGTCATGAGCGATCCATCACTAGTTAGAGCTTGTGTGGTGGTTAATGAAATGAGCACAATAAATAATGGTGCACTGAAATGGAGTATAGAGAGAGAGAGATTACAAATCTGGAAATGAATTTGAACTTTGAAAAAGCAGTGAGCCTAAAACTGAACCCTGTGGAACACCAAACACCCCTCTAGAACATGAAGAATGGTCACCATTTAAATTTATAAACTGATAACGATCAGTCAAATAGGATCTGAGCCAGGACAGGCATTTCCTTAATTCCTAAATTCATGGACACCTTTGACCTGGTGTGCTTTGGTCTTCGAAGAAGTATTTCCTTCAGATTGTGATTGGTATGCTAAATATGCTTTTATTATACAGCAGTAAAATAAAACAAAATAAAATAAATAGTATGCAATAGATTATTTTAAAATTGTAAAAGATTATTAGATTGTATTAGATTGTAAAAGATTACTAGAATCTGGTACAGTCAATTAAATGTTAAAGCAATTTCATGTAGCTTTGAAATGAACCCAGAGAACTCCGAAGGCATCGCTGTCTATTTCAACCCTTGCATGCATGCCATTGTCCTTAACAGCTGCAAGAATGTGAAATGGATGTGAATTATGTTGATATAAAGATGAAACCTTTGATATCATCATGGTTATTAAATCAGAATGCTATGAGGTGCAATTATGGACAAATTTAATTAGGGCATTACGGCTAAGCATTTGGAGTAAATAAGATTGGATTTAAATTTTTCAGGTAATAGTACACTATAAAAAATGCTGGGTTGTTTCTGTAAACACATTGTTGGGTTGTTCATGCTGGGTCAAAATTCTGGGTTATTTCGGGTACTTTAAACACAGTGTTGGGTTGACTCATGCTGGGTCAAATGAGATGTAGTGGGTCATTTACACATGAACACCTGGTTGAGTTATTTTGACCCAACAACTGGTTTATTCTTTATTTCTCCAAACGGCAGCCTGCAAAATTTTCGAAATATTACTGTTTTTGTGTCACGAAGTGTAGTTTTAAGAGTTGTTTAAGCGAGAATGTATGTGTGTACAGCTCAAAACATCAATCGGTTATTAAAGATAGCGTATATTGAAAAAATTGCCTGAACGATTTCAGAGATTTGAGCTCCAGGCAATACGGGTGCTCAGCGCTCATGTAGCCGCCCAACATAGCCTCACTTCGGCAACTCCTGAAAACTACCGCTGGCTGTGGTGTCTCTGCAGTGTTTAAAACAGCGGATTTATTTCATTTAATATATTTCTAACAGGTAATCTTTGGTATAATACAGTTATGGTATAATATATCGCGGCTGTGTGACGCATCCTGTACGCTGCGTTCTATTTGCACTATACCCGGAGTCCTCAAACCCTGGCAGGATTTTATGGTAAGTTTATATGAATTTTTACCTAAATTTTAAATGTTGTAGTTGAGGTAGGACCAAGCTCATTGTCATGTTTATTCGCTTTTCCACCTATTTAGTCGCACTTTGATATGGGGGTGTGAGGAGGTCATGTTTTAATATTCTGTGCCAACAGTCGGCTATACTGCATTTTATGAATAAAGTGCGTTTGTAGCACACACAAATAAAAAAAACTAAATTTACTAAATGTAATCTTAAATGTAAATTACTAGTAATCTTCAAAAAAAGCTGTGCATGGAAAGTCTCTTGGCATATTTTATAATATTTAATAGGTGTCAGAAGAAGCTATTGGGATATGTTTAATGACAGTCTTAATAGGTCTGTTTAAAAAAAAAAAAAAACTGGTTGTGTTATTCTGACCCAACAGATGGTTATTCTTTGGAGAACTTTCTGGATTCTTCACTTCTGCCTGGATCATGCTCAGAGCACTCAGTATTTTATGGTAAGTTAATGTAAATTTAAACTTTTTTTTTTGTAACTTGTGGTAGGAGTAAGCATATTTTATTGTTTAAAATAAATGCTTTGATATTAATATTGTGTGGGATTAGTATTTTTTTCCTATTCTGTTTGTTATTCAAAAAATGAGAAAGCGTCATGGTTAAGTCGTAGTTTAAAACAAGCTTTTTCTTCATCCTTATGAAATATTTATTATAAGTTGTAAATGCATCACTTAAATATCATTCATCTAGTGTTTGTTGAGAATTTGAAAAGGGGTGAATGTTTTGTATTAAATCCAGATGGAGCGCCGTATCTTGTTATCTCTCACACGTTAAATAGTGAGGTAAATTAGTCAGAAATACACACTAAATTCATGTTATGTATTTTTGTGTATTGACAAGAGAAAAAATGTTTTGCATTAAATGCATATGTAGCTGTACGTCCTTAACAAAAATGCTCAACGTAAATGTTAGTTATATTGCAACACTAAGTGATGGTGTGTAATCCACAGGTGAACCAACATGATGAGGATGATATCTGCAAAATATGGAGATGACTGGAGCATTGTTCCCTGTTTTGTTCCTTGGGGATGAGACAAGAGGGACCTGACAGACCTTTTCCATTGTTGGAGGCAATGCTATTGATACAGACTCTTTGGTGGAGGCTATTAATGTTTGTTTTAAAGTTTTTTTTTGTCACTGATGTTAAGCAGTGTCCTCTCACCTGAGAGTTTCTCCAGCATACTATAGATCATATTGATGGACACGAGTACTCATCTGTTAAATTTTTGAGGACAGCAGTTTTTTCACCCCACATTTAATCAATAATATTTTAGAAAGTTTTATAATATTTGTTTTTAATGTCATTTTGAAGGAAATGAAATAGTAATAGTTAAATAACTGATAGTTAAAATATTGAGATGGGAAATGTTTGTGTCAGGTGGGCATTATAAGATTTGTATTGAAAACTTCTATATAAAAAGTTTTTAAACATTGTATTAAATGCAAAAAAAATGCAGTTCAAATCAGACTTACAGGGGCATCTTGTTTTTATTGTTTTACAGAGTGTTTATGTTACAGTACATTTATTTAATATTTAACAAATAGTCACCTTGGGATTATATGGTTTTGTCTGACATTTTTGTCAAAATTAAGTTATTCACATTTTCTTATTCTGTGACAATCTATTTACATTATGTGAAGTTGTGTACATTTTGTAAAAAAAAAATCAAATGGAATGTGTCAACCCAGCAAGAGTGTTAATTTTATCCACTGTTTGGGTCAAATAAAATAACGCAGCACTTTAACATTTAACCCAGCAAGAGTGTCAATTTAACCCACTGGTTGGGTCAGATGAACAACCCAGAATTCTGGGTTAAATGATACAACCCAGCACTTGGGTCAAAACAACCCAGCGCGTGTTCTGTCCAATAGTTACCCAGCGGCTGGGTTATGGTTGGGTTGTTTTTTAACCCAGCAGTTTTTAGAGTGTATGGTAAATGGTCTGGTATTCTGGACATAATATCAAATAGGCAAATACTTTTTTACAGCACTCCATTTACAGAAACAATGTACATGACTGGCAATCTGTATTCATGGTTAGTTCAAGTAATAAGCTCTTAAGCTCTTACAAAAAGAAAATAGACCAGGACTGTGTGAAGGTTGTTTGCAGTGGCAGTCATTTAAAGTAGTATGCAAATTTCAATGCACTTTGAAGGCACACCCAATAATCTCTCTCTCTACTAAGACTTTTTTTCCATGGGAGCCATAGCAACTGCATATGTTTTGTATATCAAGAGACTTGTGGTAATTAAGAAACTCAGTATCATGAGAAACTATAAAACAAATAATAGGCAGTGCAAAAAAGTTAAAATATTAAGATGCTACTGTTATTCCACTTAAATTAAGAAATGATTTAGTGTCAAAGATCTGAAGTCCTAGTGTCACCGTTCTGTTCTCTTGCCTGTCTTTCTACAGACTGCGAGTGTTCAGCAGATTCCCTGAAATATGAGTAACCATTGAGTTAGTCATTGAGTTAGAACCACTAACCTCTGGAGCTTGCTCATCTTTTTGGCTTCCTCATTTCCAGCCTCAGCCAGTCTGGCCCATCAATCAACCTCTACAGTACACACTAAAAAATGTTGGGTTAGTTTTACTACCCAAACGCTGGGTTGCCTCTGTTGGGTCATTTTTCTGGGTTGTTTACAGGGAATTGGGTACTTTTTGTTTAACCCAGCTTGCTGGGTTGGAGTTCGGTTAGCTAGTGACAGCTAACATCACAGACAAGATCGCCCCTCCTGAATTTGTTCACTGTATGTAACATTTATTACTGTTACCGTGTTAACGTTGCACTCAAACTTTCAGCCTGGTCTGTGCTATAGCATGCTAGTTTATCTGACAATGGCTGCTAGCTAGCCAAACCAAAGAACCCCACCTGTGTATGAAAGAAACTGCAAAAATGTCTGAGCTTTTTAGCTTTCTTTGTAAAATGCTTGCAGGGTGTATGAAGATGGTGAAGTGATGAATGAACTGTTAACTGTAGTGCCAGCATGACACTAGCATTTAGCTACATTGCTAGCATTAGCAACCACATTTGGAAACCCATCGCTTTCGCGTGTGAATGAAAGAGCGCTGGCTTTGCATTGAATATAGTGTTTACGGCAGAGGGGTATTTTAACCATTAATTTTGCAACTGGCAACCCGGCCTGTTAGTTAAGAGTGCTGCGTTCCGATCGGTAAGTAGTTTGTGAGAAGTACACTGGACGGGGAGCAGGAAGTACACGTTAAAGTACACTGCGGCATAGGCAGCAGCAATCGGCACGACACTGCTCTTTCTGTGATATCCCGGATGTCAAGACCTGAATTTTGTCAACCTGAATTTTATTATTTGAATTTTGTCGACCTGAATTTGTAAGACTGAAAAATAATGAGGATTGTATTTTTAACACTTGAATTTTTTTTTTACTGCAATTTAGTAACTTGAATACTTTTGCTTTGAATTTTAAATACTTGAATTACATTTTCATTTGAAATATACAAAAACAATAAATTGTAGTGGCAAAAATTTCAAACATTGTAAATGCTCTAAGGATTTTTTTCAATTCAGATCAAATTGCAAAGCAAAAAAATTCAAAAATTTTTATTGCAACAAGTTTTTTTCAGTTCATGTAATTCAACCTGCTATTTTGCTTTGAGAAATTTTGGCACTATTATACTTCCATAGGAATATCTCCAGCAGACTGAAGTGTCAAGGCCGTACCCCTAGATCCTTATGTTGGGAGATAATGACCAGCACTGCTCTCAGGCATTAGTGCTTCTGAATAATAGTATCGTGATGATGTCACTGTTGAACTTGTTTTGTATTATTTTAACTTGTGCTTTTGAAAAATAAATATTTTTTCTATGATTTGTACATCTAATTGGGTGTTTATTGCATATATGTATGGTTTGCAAAACTTGGAGTTTTTCTTTTGTAATAGACCAGTATATCAAAGTCATTTGTTTTAACTGTTTAACGCATTGTTATGATTTCTGAGATTCTGTTGTTAGATAGCTCTCTGCTGTTGGACTTGTGTCTAATTTTTGTTAGAAGTAGTGTCAGTGAGCCGGCAGGGGGCGTGATGGATCCACGCGCAGATTTTGAGTGCTTGTGTCTGACTGAGCCGGAAGAGTGGTGACAGTAAACAGGCGAGGGTCGAAGCCGGGGAGGAGAGAGAAAGTCCGTGATCCAAGCTCGTGGTCGATAACAGGTAAATCCAAAAACTAGAATCCAAAGGGCGAGAGACAAAGACGTGGTCGGGGGAAACAAAACGAGGTCGATAACTAGGCAGACTATGACGAGAAGAAACGCTGGTATATTGGGCTGGTGAGGCACACAATAAACTGGCGACCTGGTGGTGGCAGAGCGTGGTTTAAATAGGCATGACAGGTGATCACTGATGGCGTACAGGTGTGTGGAGAGCAGAGAGTAAGGCGGTAGGGTTTAAGAAGTGGTTGAGAGTGTGGAATGGGAGTTCTCAGGTGATCATGACGGTGCTGTGGCTTGACGTGTCATGACAGTACCCTCCCCTCTATGGACGCCTCCAGGCGTTCTCGCGGGTGCTTCGGGGTGAAGTCTGTGGAAGTCAGTTATTAGAGAACAGTCAAGGATGAATTTGGCGGGTACCCAGCTTCTCTCTTCTGGACCATAGCCCTCCCAGTCTACTAGGTACTGGAGGCCACGCCCGCGGCGGCGAGACTTGAGGAGCCTATGAACAGTGAAGGCTTCGCCCCCATCTATGAGTCGAGGGGGTGGGGGAGGCTGGGGGGGTGTAGACAGTGGGCAAGGAACCAGGCGGCGAATCTGAGAAACATGGAAGGTGGGGTTAATCCGACGCATGGAGAGGGGTAGAGAGAGTCGTACAGAGCATGGATTAATAATGCGGTTGATTGTGAAGGGGCCGACGAACCTTGGAGAGAGCTTCCTTGAAGTGGTCTTGAGGGGAAGGTCACGTGTGGATAGCATGACCCTTTGGCCGATGCGATAACGGGGGGCTGACGACCGGTGGCGGTTAGCCTGGCGCTGGAAGGTGCTTACTGTGCGTAAGAGCTGCTTGCGGGCCCGTTGCCATGTCCTTCTGCAACGGCGGATGAAGGTTAGGGCTGAGGGAACAGCTACCTCCTCTTCCTGGGTGGAAAAAAGGGGTGGTTGATAACCCAGACAGCAGTGGAAGGGAGACATGCCTGTAGAGGAAGTAGGAAGCGAGTTGTGGGCATACTCAACCCAGGGGAGGAAGCGGCTCCAGGAGGATGGGTCCTGAGAGGCCATGCACCGTAGGGATTTCTCAAGTTCCTGGTTCATCCGTTCCATTTGGCCATTGGTCTGAGGATGAAACCCAGATGAGAGACTGGGACTGGCGCCAATGAGAGTGCAAAAGGCCTTCCAGAACTGGGCAGTAAACTGGGGGCCTCTGTCCGAAACAATGTTGTTGGGGAGTCCATGAATTCGGAAGACATGGTTAATCAGGAGTTCAGCCGTTTCTTTAGCAGATGGAAGCTTGGGTAGTGGAATGAAATGAGCAGCTTTAGAAAAGCGATCCACAATAGTCAAGATGCAGGTGTGATTGTGTGATGGTGGTAGTCCAGTGACAAAGTTGATGGAAATGTGGGACCAGGGGCGGTGAGGGATGGGGAGAGGTCTCAGTAGACCCTCAGGAGGTCGATTTGGGTTCTTATTCCTGGAACAGACATTGCAGGAAGCTACAAAATCCTTGACGTCGTCCTTGATGGTGGGCCACCAGAAACGTTGGTTAAGGAGGAAGAGAGTGCGTGTCACCCCAGGGTAGCAGGCCAATCTGGAACTGTGGGCCCAGTCCAACACCTGGGAGTGAACAGAGGCGGGAACGAAGAGCTTGTTGGGGGGAACGACACTTGGGCCTGGTTCTCGTTCGAGAGTCCGTTGGACAAGGTGCTCCACATCGAGACGGGTCGTTGCCACAAGGCAATGAGGGGGGAGAATCGTCTCAGGCATGGATATGTCCTGGGGCATGGAGAACTGTCGGGAGAGGGCATCAGGCTTGACATTTTTAGACCCAGGGCGGTATGATAATGTAAACTGGAACCGAGAGAAGAACAGTGACCATCGTGCCTGACGTGAATTAAGCCTCTTCGCTGTCTTCAGGTACTCTAAGTTCCGGTGGTCAGTCCAAACAAGGAAGGGGTGTTTTGCCCCCTCTAACCAATGTCTCCACTCCTCGAGCACCAGCTTGACCGCCAGGAGTTCACGATCCCCTATGCCATAGTTCCGTTCTGGGGGAGTGAGACGGCGGGAGAAAAAGGAGCAAGGGTGAAGTTTGTTATCCTCAGGGGATCTCTGTGACAAGACAGCCCCTACTCCTGTCTCGGATGCATCCACTTCCACGACAAACTGGAGGAGAGGGTCGGGAAAAATTAGGACAGGTGCCGTGGTGAAGCGGCGCTTAAGTTCCTTGAATGCCTTATCGGCCAGTGAGTTCCATCGGAACACGGTTTTGGATGAGATGAGTGACGTGAGTGGGGCCGCCACCGTGCTATAGTTTCGAATGAAGCGGCGGTAAAAGTTAGCGAACCCCAGGAACCGTTGGAGTTCACGCCTTGAAGATGGTGTCGGCCAGTCGGTGACTGCCTTGACCTTGGTGGGGTCCATCTGGATGCCTGCAGGGGAAATGGAGTAACCCAAGAAAGAGGTGGAGGTGCAATGCAACTCGCACTTTTCTGCTTTGACGTAAAGTTTACTTTCTAATAGCCGTTGCAAGACCTGACGTACATGACATTTATGTTCCTTTGCAGAGCGTGAGAATATTAGGATGTCATCCAGATATGCAAAAACAAAGACGTTGAGAAAATCCCTGAGGACGTCATTAATGAGGGCCTGAAACACGGCCGGCGCATTGGTCAAGCCAAACGGAACTACAAGATATTTTGTAATGGCCGGTGGGGGTGTTAAAGGCAGTCTTCCACTCATCACCTTCCCGTATCCTGACCAGATGATAGGCGTTCCTTAAGTCTAGCTTGGTGAAGACATGGGCATCCTGGAGGAGTTCGAAGGCCGATGACATTAGCGGTAGAGGGTAGCGGTTCTTTATCGTGATCTCATTTAACCCTCTATAATCAATGCAAGGTCTGAGGGACTTATCTTTTTTTTCAACGAAAAAGAATCCTGCTCCCGCTGGTGATGATGATGTACGGATAATCCCTGCTGCAAGTGACTCATTGATGTACTGTTCCATGGCCTCTCTCTCAGGTTGAGAGAGGGAATAGAGTCGCCCCTTGGGTGGAGAGGTGCCAGGAAGGAGGTCAATTGCGCAGTCATAGGGGCGGTGAGGAGGTAGGGAAATAGCCCGTGACTTACTGAACACTAGTCGTAGGTCATGATATTCAGTAGGGACCTTGGATAAATCGGGGATATCTTCTTGTGGCGAAGGCGAGGTACGGCCCATAAGAGCAGAGTGTAAGCATGAGGAGAGGCAGGCGGGGCTCCAATCAAGGACGCTCCTTTTAACCCAATCAATGTGGGGGTTATGTAATCTTAGCCAAGGGAGCCCCAACACGATGGGTGCATGAGCGTTTTGAATGGTTAGGAACGTGATGGTTTCAGTGTGATTGCCTGAAAACTGTAACGTAATGGGGATAGTGCGATGAGTAATGGGAGTAAGTCTGCTACCATCAAGGCCCTGAACAGTGAAAGGTTGGTGTAGGGGTGTGAGAGGAATTTGAAACTTGGACACAGTAGAGGAGGAAATTAAGTTCTGGTCGGCCCCGGAATCCACTAAGGCATAAGTGGCATAAGATTGATCGTCATGAGTCAAAGTCACTGAAAAACATGATCGTTGGTCCGGGGAAGAACTAGAAGCTGGGCCCCCCTGTATCCCCAGAATTACGGGGGGGGGGGCTGACCTTTTAATGGGCAGGAACGTACAGCGTGACCAGCCTGACCGCAGTAGAAGCAGGCGCCATCGTCTCTGCGGCGCTGGCGTTCCTTCGGTGAGATACGTGTACGGCCTATCTGCATGGGTTCAGGGGGTGCCTCAGGGGTGACTAAGGCCGGTGCCGAGGTGCATGGTGTAAGACATGACTGCCGTTCCGATTGCCGAATCCGCTTGCGGCCGTCTAAACGTGTTGCTATGTCAATGAGTCCATGCAGGTCCGATGGGAGCTCTCGAGCCGCGAGCTCGTCTTTAATTGGGTCTGAAAGCCCATGCAGGAAGCAGTCAAAAAGGGCCTTTTCATCCCAGTCGCACGAGGGGGCCAGAGTCCGAAAACCAATGGCATAATCCGAGACAGAACGTACTCCCTGGCGTAACTGAAGTATTTGGCTTGCTGCCTGATGCCCTGTGAAGGATCGATCAAAAACCCTCCTCATTTCATCAGTAAAAGTCTTATAAGTGAAGCAGCATGGAACTTGGGCATCCCACAGAGCGGTTCCCCACTCTCTTGCCTTTCCAGTAAGGAGGGTGATGATATAGGCGACCTTAGAACGCTCTGTGGGAAATGATGTGGACTGTAGCTCCAGAACGAGGGAACATTGAGATAGAAATGAACGACACGTGGCTGGATTCCCATCATAGGTCGGTGGAGCAGGGAGACGTGGTTCCTGTGCTGGGGAGAGCATTGGAGGAGGAAGTTGAGGAGAAACTGCAAGAGGTGGCTGATTTCGAATCTGAATGGAAAGAGATTGCAGGGTTTCTGTGATGGTTTGAAGTGTGTTGGTTATCTGTGTGATTTCCTGCTGATGTGTGCCTAGGAGGGCTCCTTGGCTCTCTAATGCCCCCCTCAGGCGAGCTGCCTCTGCTGGATCCATTCCTTTTGGCCAGTTTATTCTGTCAGTGAGCCGGCAGGGGGCGCGATGGATCCACGCGCAGATTGTGAGTGCTGTCTCTTGCCAAAGGGCAAGAGACAAAGACGTGGTCGGAGAAACAAAACGAGGTCGATAACTAGGCAGACTATGACGAGAAGACACGCTGGTATATTGGGCTGGTGAGGCACACAATAAACTGGCGACCTGGTGGTGGCAGAGCGTGGTTTAAATAGGCATGACAGGTGATCACTGATGGCGTACAGGTGTGTGGAAAGCAGAGAGTGAGGCGGTAGGGTGTAAGAAGTGGTTGAGAGTGTGGAATGGGAGTTCTCAGGTGATCATGACGGTGCTGTGGCTTGACGTGTCGTGACAAGTAGATGCCAGTGGTACAGGTGTCGGTGCTGTTTTATTGCAAACCGGAGATGATGATTTGAACCATCCAATCAGTTTCTTTTCAAAGAAGTTCCTTAAACATCAAATGAGGTACAGTACTATTGAAAAAGAAGCCCTTGCCTTAATCCTTGCCTTGCAGCATTTTGAAGTATATATTGGTTCGACTATGCAGCCTGTGACTGTTTTTACAGATCATAATCCTTTTACCTTTCTCCAACAGATGTCAAATGCTAACCATTGTTTAATGCAATGGTCTCTGATTTGTCAAAGTTACAATTTGAAAATTTGTCACAAAAAAGGTGTTGAAAATGTAATTGCTGATTCCCTGTCACGTGTTAACCAGTAAAACATTGTATGTTTTATTTTGTGGGTGGGGTTATGATGTCTGAGATTCTGTTGTTAGATATCTCTCTGCCTCTCTGCTGTTGGACTTGTGTCTATTCTAGGTGGGTGTGGCCTGTTAATCAGCTGGAGCTTGGGATTGGATAAGGACCGCCCCAAACACTCAGCTTTTGCCATTTTGAGCCTCGGTAAATTTGATCTGTCGTGTGCTAAATTTTTGAGATTTCGGTTGACTGTTGTATGTTCCGTCATTTGTTTTGAGTGTTGTGCCAGAGAGAAAGAAAGTGTGAATGTTGTGATCTTTGTAGTAGTATTTTGTTGTCTTTGTAAATCTTTGTATGGATTGACTACCCGGTTTATTTAATCTTTTGCTTGTTTGACTGTGGATTCTGATTTGTGGACTGTGGATTCTGATTTGGTTGCATATAAACATCAACTTTTGTAAATAATTTGTAGATAACAAATTATTGTGAGACGCCATTTCTTTCTCACATATCTTTTTACTCTGTTTTTGTTTTAGGAAGGTAGGTAAGTACATCTGTATTTTGTTTTCTAAACTTTAATTTCAGGTTACTTAGGTTTAACGCTAAGTCTATTTTGTTTATTGTTTTGGCCTTGTCTACCTCTGAAGAAAACCCCGTGTAGAACAAAAATAAACGATTGATGTCATGTCTCCTGGATAGAAATCAGACGCAGATGCAGTTTCCATATTCACAAAGTAATCCTTTTTATTTCTTTTTTCACAATACACAACGTCTCCGGGCGCGTACAGCGATCCGGAGCTGACCTCCCAGGCCGGGTCTGCAGGTGGGCTAACAAATACAATCACTCAGGTGAGGAGAACGAGAACTTAAATGAGGCACTTGCAAAGTCCATGCGGTTAGGGAGGGATTTTCCAGTTCCCCAAAGGTCCTTCACCTGCAGACACACTCAGTCCTGGGAGTGAGACGGGGAGAAGAGACAGGACGTTTTACACACAACATACAGACAAACCAGGTGACGACAAGACGTGTGCACAACAGTGAACAGGCGAAGCCCTACGGGTTCGACTGGAATAAATAGTTAGACACACAAGGGGATCACAGGTGTTCGTGTTTAGTGTTTAAGTGCTGGTAGTACATACATAGACACACTAGGTGGGGACAAAGTACCAACTCAGTAATCCGGGGAACTTGATCTTATTCCCCTGAGCTGTGGAGGTACAGATTTTACAGTACCCCCCCCCCCCCCCCCCCCCAGGACCGGCTCCCAGGAGGGGATGTGAGGGCTGTCTCCGTGTTACCGGAGAGGGTCGTGGCTGACCAACCTGATGGGATGGCCGGTGAGGGGGACGACCCGGACGTCGTGGGGCCGGGCGTTCCGGCCTTTCCTGATGGAACTCTGTGATTAGCCCTTGATGTAAGATGTCCTTGGCCGGTACCCAGCTCCGTTCCTCCGGGCCGTACCCCTCCCATTCCACCAGATATTGGAGGGAACCTCCCCTCCTCCGGGAGTCTAGGAGTTTACTGACTCGAAACGCCGGAGCGCCCTCAATCTCCACCGCTCCAGGGGTTGCTGGTTCTGCCACACCTCCGTCCAGCGGTCCCCGGGTCACTGGTTTAAGAAGAGAGATATGGAAGACAGGATGAATGCGGATGTGAGAGGGGAGTTGCAATTTATATGATACGGGGTTTATTTGAGACACTATGGGAAAGGGACCTATATACCGGGGAGTGAGTTTACGGCACGGAAGGTTCAGGTGAAGGTCCCTTGTCGAGAGCCATACTCTATCGCCTACCTGGAGCGGAGGACTTTCCCTTCGTCGTCTATCGGCAAATTTCTTAAAGCGACGAACTGCTTGTGAGATTTTGGTATGGGCATCTTCCCATACTTTTTCCGCTCTTTTAAACCAATCGTCCACCGTAGGGACTTCGGTGGGTGTGTTATCCCAGGGACAGAGCGGGGGCTGATGCCCGAATATACATTGGAAGGGCGTTAGGCCGGTAGCGGAGTGACGTAGCGAGTTTTGAGCATATTCCGCCCAGATTAAACATTCTGCCCATTCGTGTTGACGGCTGCTACAATATGCTCGAAGATATTTTCCGAGTTCTTGGACAGTCCGCTCTGCCTGCCCATTAGACTCGGGATGATAGCCCGACGTTAGGCTAACAGTGGTTCCCAATTTCTGAAAGAAAGCTTTCCAGACTCGCGCGATAAATTGGGGACCACGATCGAATACTATATCTTCGGGGATGCCATAGCAACGAAACACAGTTGTAAATAGGGCTTCTGCTAACTGGAAGGCTGACGGGAGGGAGCCGAAGGGGATAAATCTGCATCCCTTGGAAAATCGATCGATCACGACTAGAATAGTGGTGTAGCCCTTAGAAACGGGCAGATCCGTGACAAAGTCCACGGAGATATGGGACCACGGTCTGTTAGGTGTGACTAATGGCATTAATTTCCCAACCGGCAGGTGTCTAGGATTCTTTGATGTCGCGCAAACTGCACAGGATGAAACCACTGTTCCTATTGACTTCCGCATATTCGGCCACCAGTATTTTGGTTCTAACATCCGAAATGTACGGACCGTCCCGGGGTGCCCGGCTGCTACACTAGTGTGTGCCTGGATAATTACCTGCTCTCGTAGTGACATCGGCACGTAGGTTCTTCCCGGAGGGCAGTGTCGCGGTGCGGTTTGGGACCGTGCCGCCTGTGCGATCTCCGAGTCGAGGTCCCACATGATCGGTGCCACCACGAGAGACGAAGGCAGAATCGGCTCGGGTTCTGATGGTTCCTCCGGGGCTGTGTAGCACCGGGATAAAGCATCCGCTTTCTTATTTTTGGAACCGGGACGATAGGTGATAGTGAAGCGGAAGCGAGTAAAGAACAGTGCCCAGCGTGCTTGGCGAGGGTTTAATCGTTTTGCCTGTTGGATGTATTCTAAGTTGCGATGATCGGTTAGGACTAAGAATGGGTGTTCGGCTCCCTCTAGCCAGTGCCGCCACTCCTCTAACGCCGCTTTTACTGCTAACAGTTCGCGATTGCCGATATCATAGTTGCGCTCGGCAGGTGTTAGTTTACGCGAGAAGAAAGCGCAAGGGTGGAGTTTTCCTGGGTTGCCATGACGTTGCGACAGCACCGCTCCAACCCCCACTTCGGAGGCATCGACTTCAACCAAAAAAGGCTTGGTTGAGTCGGGGATTTTCAGTATGGGTGCCGTAGTGAAAGCGGTCTTTAGATGTTGAAAAGCTCTGCGTGCCTCTGGCGGAAACTCACGCAGACGCTTAGGCTTCCCCTTTAGCAGGGTGGTGAGCGGCGCTGCCAGCATACTAAATCCTCGGATAAAGCGTCTGTAAAAGTTAGCGAACCCCAAAAAACTTTGTAGCGCCTTTACCGATTGGGGTTCCGGCCATAGTTGCACCGCCTCCACCTTAGTCGTCTCCATTTCGACCCCCTGTGGCCCTATGCGGTAGCCGAGGAATGCAACCTCTTTTTTATGGAACTCGCATTTCTCCGCCTTCGCATAGAGCCCGTGTTTGCGCAGTCGATGAAGGACGGCAGTTACATGTTGGACGTGCTCGGCATATGACCGAGAGTATACCAGGATGTCATCCAAGTACACTATAACATACCGGCTTAACATATCCCTAAACACGTCGTTCATAAACCCCTGAAACACCGCAGGTGCGTTTACCAATCCATAAGCCATCACATTATATTGGTAATGGCCTGATGTTGTGCTAAACGCAGTCTTCCACTCATCGCCTTTACGCACACGAACGAGATTATAGGCGCTGCGGAGGTCGAGTTTGGTGAAAAATAGAGGCGCCTCGGAGTTGGTCGATGGCGGCCGGTACCAACGGTAGTGGGTGCTTGTATTTCACTGTGACTGCATTGAGACCCCTATAATCAATACAGGGACGTAAGCCCCCCCCCTTTCTTATCGATAAAGAAAAAACCTGCCGAGGCGGGTGACGTGGACCTACTGATGAGCCCCTGCTGGAGAGCTTCACTCACGTATTCCTCCATAGCCCGTGTTTCCTCCACGGACAATGGGTAAACACGCGAGCTCTGCGGTGTTTTCCCCGGCAAGATATCTATCGCGCAGTCCCACGGCCGATGAGGGGGAAGTCGTGCGGCCGCCCTAATGCTAAACACGTCTTGAAACTGTGCATACTCTGATGGTACCTGTGTTGATACTAGGGCTTGCGGGCTTTCAATTGAGGTGGTTTGGACCGTCAATGTCGGCGGTATACATTTTTTTGCACATCTAGGGGCCCAGGATAGGATGCGAGATTTTTCCCAATCAAAATTGGGATTATGAGAACTGAGCCATGGTAGACCCAGCACGACGGAATGATCGGACCGAGGGAGGACAAAGAATTTTAGTTCCTCGGAGTGACCGGGAAAAGTTAATCGCAGTGGCGCCGATATCTGTTTAATGGCGCCACTGCGATTAACTTTTCCCAGTGGCAGTGGCGCCATTAAACAGATATCGGCGCCACTGCGATTAACTTTTCCCGGTCACAGTGGCAGTGGCGCCGATATCTGTTTAATGGGCGAATGTCGGAGGTTATGACCATCCAGAGCTTTAATCGCGATAGGGGCTGGTAGCTTCGACAAGGGAGCCTGTAGCGAGGAAAGAAGAGAAGAAGTTATAAAATTTCCAGCCGAACCAGAATCTATAAGGGGGAAAACACACAAAGACCGGTTAAAATATGATATGTGAGCTGGTACACAGAATGAGTGATGGGTGCGCGGTGGTGTGATGTGTATTACTTTTTGTAATAATGGGCAATGTGTTATGCGATGCTTGTCCTCTCCGCAGTATAGGCACAACCCCGCTTGTATACGCCGCCTTCTCTCCTGGGCCGTGAGGCGGGAGGTGCTGAGGTCCATCGGTTCTCCCGGAGTTCCTTCGCGGGGGTCCGTCGTGGGGGTGCTGAGGCTAGCGCGACGGTTAAGCTCCTGCCGTGCGGGGGCGGTTTTCGGGGAGATGTGTCGTCGCTGGCTACGGAGGTGCTGATCTAGTTTGATGGCTAGCGCGATACAGTCGTTCAGGGACATGCCTGTGTCCCGGCAGGCTAATTCCAGCTGGACCTCGGGTTGTAGTCCGTCCCGGAACCTTGCCAGGAGACTGCGGTCGCACCAGCCACTCTCCGCAGCCAGTACCCGAAACCGAATCGCATAATCCGCGACGGTGGCCGTCCCCTGTTTCAGCCTCAGCAGCTGTTGTTCCCCCGTTTTACCCTGATCGGGGTGATCGAATACTGTACGAAACTCCGAGAGAAACTGCGGGTAATCCTTCGCGGCGATCCCGCCTGCGCTCCACACTGCCGCGGCCCAATCCATTGCGGTCCCTGCGAGCTGCTGGGTGACGAAGCTGATTTTCTGTGCATCCGTCATCTCCGGATACTCAGCGAGCCACAGCTCACAGGCCAGGAGAAACCGCTTGCACCCCTCCGGATTTCCATCATATCTTTCCGGGGGGTTAGAGCGGGGTGGTAGTGGAGCGGAGCGCGAACCAGGTGCGCAGAGAGCGGGCAAGCGGCGCATGAGTTGTTCCATACCTCGCGCCAGGTCATTCACCGCGCGGGCCAGCCCGTCAATCTCATGTTGTTGTCCCCGAATGTAATCGAGGACTGGGGCCTCCTCCTCAGGAAGAGGGGTTCCTGCTGCGTCTGGATGGGCCTGTTCATCTGTCATGTCTCCTGGATAGAAATCAGACGCAGATGCAGTTTCCATATTCACAAAGTAATCCTTTTTATTTCTTTTTTCACAATACACAACGTCTCCGGGCGCGTACAGCGATCCGGAGCTGACCTCCCAGGCCGGGTCTGCAGGTGGGCTAACAAATACAATCACTCAGGTGAGGAGAACGAGAACTTAAATGAGGCACTTGCAAAGTCCATGCGGTTAGGGAGGGATTTTCCAGTTCCCCAAAGGTCCTTCACCTGCAGACACGCTCAGTCCTGGGAGTGAGACGGGGAGAAGAGACAGGACGTTTTACACACAACATACAGACAAACCAGGTGACGACAAGACGTGTGCACAACAGTGAACAGGCGAAGCCCTACGGGTTCGACTGGAATAAATAGTTAGACACACAAGGGGATCACAGGTCTTCGTGTTTAGTGTTTAAGTGCTGGTAGTACATACATAGACACACTAGGTGGGGACAAAGTACCAACTCAGTAATCCAGGGAACTTGATCTTATTCCCCTGAGCTGTGGAGGTACAGATGTTACAATTGAACTATCTCTCTGGTGTAAGCTCATTCAGTTCTCTTTTTCTGTTACGGCTAACCCCTAGAGGTCGTAACAGAAATTGGGGGCTTGTCTAAACAAAAAAGACCAATTTGGATTCTTAATGTTGCGTCAACTTTGTGAAATTGGCTTTGTGTACATTCGTTTGCCTAGTGGTTTTCACTTTGAGGTGGAGGGAATTAGAAATGGCTTCAAAATTTGAATTAGATATGTTTGCGATTCAACCATCAGTACATCAGTTAAATATGTGCCGAAAAGAGGATTTATTGGTGATTGCAGATTTATATCGCATCCAGGTTACTCGTGGTGCCAGGAAACAAGAAATTAAGGAAGTGGTTTACAGGCATTTAGTGGAACGAGGAACTTTGCCGGAGAAAGGTGAGGCAGGTGTGGCAATTCGAATGTTGGCTTCTGTAGGCGAGGGGGCAGAGTTGCTCAAACCTGGGGAACTGACTAGCATAGATCCTGCTAACATTCCTTCTCCGAGCGACCCTTTGCTGGCGATCAGACTGAAAGAGCTGGAGCTAGAATTGAGCAAACAGCAGTATCAGAGCCAACTGTTGCAGGTGCGCACAGTTGAACTCGAAACCCAGCGAGCTATCAGGCTCAAGGAGCTGGACTTGGAGCTGGTGGCTAAACAACTTGCTCAACCCTCAGCTCCTGCAGCACCCAGCATGGGCGTACCTGTATCACCACCTGTTAATGCGTCCACTCCAAGCCCTACTCCGGCACCACGACGCGCTTTACAAGTAAGTGAACCTGAATGTGATATTAGCAGACAAATTGCGTTAGTTCTGATTTTTCGTGAAAGTGAAGTTGACACACATTTTCCTGTTTTTCGAACGCATTGCGGCTACTTTGAAATGGCCACGAAATATTTGGCCGCTTTTGTTACAATGTAAACTAATCGGGAAAGCACAGGAAGTCTGTTCTGCTTTAACACTTGAACAGAGCTTGAATTATGAAGAAATTAAAAATGCAGTGTTGCGTGCTTATGAGCATGGTTCCCGAGGCATACCGACAGAAGTTCCGCCACCATGTGAAAACCGCTAGTCAAACATTTTGTTGAATTTGCGAGAGACAAAGCCAATTTGTTTGAGAAATGGTGCGCTGCAAATAAAGTTGCTTTATTTGAACAGTTAATTTAAGTGTTAATACTATTAGAAGAATTTAAGAATTGTCTTCTAGAGAAAATTGTGATATATCTGATTGAACAGAAAGTTTCTTCTTTCTGAAGCTGCTGTTTTTGCCGATGAGTTTGTGCTCACTCATAAAATAGTTTTTCCGTCGCCCGCCAAGCGTAATCTTTTTGATCATGTTCGCAGTTCTAAGGGTACCACAGCAGTATCTAAGAACGATTCGAGTGCATTGAAAGAGGAAAATCGTGAGTGTTTTTACTGTCATGAAGTAGGACACCTCATTGCCATGTGTCCCACTTTGAAACGTAAAACTGGCAAGAAAACAAATGTTTCTAAAAGTGTGAGTTTGATTGAGCAGCCCATCCTCTCTCCCATGCCTGAGAATTTGAGCACAACTGTTGAATCTGCCTTCGAGCCGTTTATTTTTGATGGTGTTGTTTCATTTAATGACACAGACATTGAGACAAAAAAAATCGCATCCTTTCTGTTACTGGAGCCTCTCAGTCCATAATCTTGGAGAATGTGCTGCCATTTTCGGAACAGTCAAGCTGTGGTTCTAGTGCATTATTGCACGGCATTGATCTTTCTGTGGTTAAAGTTCCGTTACACAATGTCGATTTGCATTCTGGAATTATTTCAGGCAAAGTTAAGCTGGCAGTTCGGTCTGAGTTGCCTGTTAAGGGTGTTGCGCTCATACTGGCAAATGATCTGGCAGGTAAAAGGGTTATTTGTTTACCTGAGGTTACAGATGTTCCTGAGGTACAAGATGATTCTTTGCAGGAACAATTTCCAAATGTATTTAGTGATTGTGTGGTGACCCGAGCTCAAGCTCAAAAATTGAAAGAGACTGTAGATTTGTCAAAGATCTTGTGTGCTGAAAATTCTGTTGAGCAAGATGACAAAGATGAATTAGTTGAAGTAAAAATGTGTGAACTTCCCAGTGTTGATTTGCCATTTAGGAAAGCCAAGGTAATTGAGGCCCAAAGTGCCAATCAAACTCTGTGTTCCTGTGTTTCAGCTGCGGTTGAGCCAAGCATTTTGGCAGAGCACCCAGTTGCCTACTACTTTGACGATGGTGTTCTGATGGGCAAGTGGTCTCCACGTCATGTCTCCGATGACTGGAGAACTGTGTTTCATGTTGTTATTCCAAAATCTTTTCGAGAGCAAGTTTTGAGCATCGCACACGACCATGAACTTTCCAGTCACGTAGAAATCAGAAAAACTTATGATGGGTAAGCCGATACCAGTAATTGGTGAACCATTCGAACGAATTTTAGTTGACTGCGTTGGGCCCTTGCCCAAAACTAAATCTGGAAATTCCTATTTGTTAACTCTAATGTGTTTAGTTTAGTTTAGTTTAGTTTATTTGTATACACACGTGGACAAAATTGTTGGTACCCTTCGGTCAGTGAAAGAAAAACTCACAATGGTCACATAAATAACTTTAATCTGACAAAAGTAATAATTAAATAATATTCTATGAATGTTAACCAAAGAAAGTCAGACATTGCTTTTCAACCATGCTTCAACAGAATTATTTTTAAAAAATAAACTCATGGAACAGGCCTGGACAAAAATGATGGTAACCCTAGAAAATACTGAAAATAATGTGACCAAAGGGACATGTTAATTCAAGGTGTGTCCACTAATTAGCATCACAGGTGTCTACAATCTTGTAATCAGTCAGTGGGCCTATATATAGGGCTCCAGGTAGTCACTGTGTTGTTTGGTGACATGGTATGTACCACACTCAACATGGACCAGAGGAAGCGAAGGAAGGAGTTGTCTCAGGAGATTCGAAAGAAAATTATAGACAAGCATGTTAAAGGTAAAGGCTATAAGACCATCTCCAAGCAGCTAGATGTTCCTGTGACTACAGTTGCACATATTATTCAGAAATTTAAGATCCATGGGACTGTAGCCAACCTCCCTGGACGTGGCCGCAGGAGGAAAATTGATGACAAGAGACGGATAATCCGAATGGTGACAAAAGAGCTCAGAAAGACTTCTAAAGAGATCCAAGGTGAACTTCATGCTCAAGGAGCATCAGTGTCAGATCTCACCATCCGTCGTTGTTTGAGCCAAAGTGGACTACATGGGAGACGACCAAGGAGGACACCACTGTTGAAAACAAATCATAAAAAAGCCAGACTGGAATATGCCCATGCCACAAAGCTTCTGGGAGAATGTCCTATGGACAGATGAGACAAAAATGGAACTTTTTGCCAAGGCACATCAGCTCTATGTTCACAGACGGAAAAATGAAGCATATCAAGAAAAGAACACTGTCCCTACTGTGAAAGATGGAGGAGGCTCTGTTATGTTCTGAGGCTGCTTTGCTGCATCTGGCACAGGGTGTCTTGAATCTGTGCAGGGTACAATGAAATCTCAAGACTATCAAGGGATTCTAGAGAGAAATGTGCTGGCCAGTGTCAGAAAGCTGGGTCTCAGTCACAGGTCATGGGTCTTGCAACAGGACAATGACCCAAAACACACAGCTAAAAACACCCAAGAATGGCTAAGAGGAAAACATTGGACTATTCTAAAGTGGCCTTCTATGAGCCCTGACCTCAATCCTATTGAGCATCTTTGGAAGGAGCTGAAACATGCCGTCTGGAAAAGGCACCCTTCAAACCGGAAACAACTGGAGCAGCTTGCTCATGAGGAGTGGGCCAAAATACCTGCAGAGAGGTGCAGAAGTCTCATTGACAGTTACAGGAATCGTTTGATTGCAGTGATTGCCTCAAAAGGTTGTGCAACAAACTATTAAGTTAGGGGTACCATCATTTTTGTCCAGGCCTGTTCCATGAGTTCATTTTTTTTTTAATAATTCCGTTGGAGCATGGTTGAAAAGCAGTGTTTGACTTTCATTGGTTAACATTCATAGAATTCTTATTCATTATTACTTTTGTCAGATTAAAGTTATTTCTGTGACCATTGTGAGTTTTTCTTTCATTGACCGACGGGTACCAACAATTTTGTCCACGTGTGTAGCACATTTACTACAGCCACAAGACTGACTAAAGTGCTGTCCATCCACATAAACAACATAAAAGAATAAAAGTATACAACTATAGCCTAAGAAAAAAAAAAAAATAAATAAAATAAATAAATAAACACAGAAGCTTAAAAGGACAGTAAAGCCTTTTTAAAAGGGATTTAAAAGAATTCAGACTAGGAGCCATTCGAATACTGATTGGCAGGCCGTTCCAAAGACGAGGCCCAATTACTGAAAAAGCACGGTCACCTCTACGCTTAAGTCTGGAGTGTGGAATTAAAAGGAGATTCTGGTCACAGGATCTTACACTTCTCAGGGGGGTGTGTTGGTGCAGCAATTCTGTTAAGTAGATGGGTGCTTGCTGGTGTAGCGATTTAAAAACAAATAGTAAAATTTTAAAATGTATTCTGAAATGAACAGGTAACCAGTGAAGGGCCTTCAAAAGCGGAGTCACATGATCCCTTTTTTCCTTTTTCAAGAGAAATTTAGCAGCGGCGTTCTGAACCAGTTGAAGACGGGCGATTTGGGATTTAGAGATACCGGAATAAAGAGAATTACAATAGTCAAGGCGAGATGTAATGAAAGCATGAATCGCCATCTCTAGAGTCTTATAAGTGAGAAAAGGTTTGATTTTTGCAAGTGTACGGAGCTGATAAAAACTAGATCCGATCACGGTAGAGATTTGTTTAGCAAATTTTAATTTGTCATCTAGCAGGAAACCTAAGTTCCGAACCTGTGAAGACCTAAAGGCTGTTAGAGGACCCAGATCAAAATCAGGGGCCTTAACGTGTTCCGAAGGGCCAAAGACTATCACCTCAGTTTTCTTTTCATTAAGGGATAGGAAGTTTTGAGATAACCAAGATTTAACTTTATCTAAACAAGCTAACAAAGCAGTCATGGCCAAGCCATCATTTTTCTTAAAAGGTAAATAAATTTGTGTGTCATCAGTGTAAAAATGGCCCAGTGGCAGCATGTACAATGAAAATAAAGTAGGAGCCAGCACAGAGCCTTGTGGAAGACCACAGGAAAAAGAAGAAGTCGTCGACGAGGAGAAATCTCCTATCCTAACCACATATTTTCTGTCAGATAAAAATGACTGAAACCATTTTAAGACAATGCCAGAGAGACCCACCCAAGACTCTAGTCTGTTTAATAATATTGAATGATCAATAGTGTCGAAGGCAGCTGATAAATCAAGAAGAACAAGGATCACAGAATCCCCCATATCAGTAGCTAAAAAGATGTCGTTTAACACTCTCAGGAGAGCTAATTCGGTACTGTGGGCCGCCTTAAAACCAGATTGAAAATGTTCAAACAAACTGTTTAAAGCAAGAAAAGATTGAAGTTGAGAAAACACAATCTTTTCCAAAACCTTAGACATAAATGGTAAAACAGAGATAGGGCGATAATTATTTAGGACAGACAGATCAAGTGAAGGCTTCTTGAGGAGAGGAGTAATAGTAGCTACTTTCAAATTAGTAGGAACGACACCTGTTGAGAGGCATTTATTAAAAAAGGACACTAGGCCCGGTCCAAACGAATCAATAATTTGTCTTAGAAATCTAGGATGAATGGCATCATATGGAGAAAAGGATGGTTTCAATTTAGCAATAGTGTCTTTGAGTGATTGAGTAGAGACTGGTTCAAAAACATTCCAAAATGCAGACAGCGGCAGGGGAACAGACTGCTTCATAGAAAAAGCATAAGCTCCAAGACCAAGTTTGCTTATTTTGTCTTTAAAAAACCTTGAGAAGCTTTCGCAGAGGACGACAGAAGCAACTGACAGTGTTTATAGGGGGATTGACAACAGAGTTAGTAACAGAAACAGCACCTTAGGTCTGGATTAATGATGCGAGATTAAATTTGAAAAATAGGTTGCCTTGGCTGATTTAGCAGCTCTCTGATAAGCTGATAAACCGTCTTTAAACAACTGTAAAGAGATGTGTAAGTTGTCTTTTTTCCATTTTCGCTCAGCCTTTCTACAAGACTGTCTCAGTCGCCGGGTCTCAGCGGTATTCCACACTTCAGATTTAGGTTTGAGCTTAAGAGGCTTCAGAGGGGCAATTTCATCCATAACAACAAGCCAGGCATTACTGTATGTAACAGTCTGAGGTGTTCGTCCGCATCCAGGTCTGATAGTGGGGAGTCCAAAAGTAGATGAGAAGAAGACTTTTTAAAACACTGACTAAAATTAATGTTAAACTGCGGCAAATAAACCCTAGACAGAGATGTCACTTTAGCAGAGGCAAGAGGAAGGCTCGGAAGACATATGGAAAATAAAACAGGCGTATGATCAGAGAGCATATAATCAGAAACAATAACATCAGTGATATCAACACCGTAGGAAAGGATAAAGTCCAGAGTATGTCCATGAATATGAGTGGAACCTTTAACCCATTGTGTCAGGTTAAAAGCCTCCATTAAATTCAGAAAATCCCTCGAAAGAGGGTTTGACTGACAGCAAACATGGACGTTAAAATCGCCCAGCAATAAGAAACGATCAAATTTAGTGACGATATTACCAATGAAGTTGGTAAATTGCTGAAGAAAGTCCTTATCTGAATGCGGAGGACGGTAAATCAGCCCTAGGCAAATAGGGCCGTTCCAGTCAAGGTAGATAAGTTGAGCTTCAAAGCTGGAATAAGTATCCAGAGACATAGAGGAACACTGCGCACAATAAGAGTTTTTCATGACAGTCACTAGTCCACCCCCACGTCTATTTTGACGGGGGGAGTTAAAAAATGTACAATCAACTGGAACCAGTTCAGAGAGAGGAATTAAATCATCCGGCTTAATCCATGATTCGGTAATGAACATAAAATCCACATTTTGCGTGGAGAAAAAGTCGTTCAACAAAAATGTCTTGTTTACTGCTGAACGAGCATTGATTAAAGCCATCTTAGGTGAAGGAGCAACGTCGGGTAAGAGAGAGGCTCTACACAGTGGACGTAGCACACCGAAAGCAGCTCCAGTTCTCCGGAAGTATCGGTCGATCCGCAGGTATCCACGCCTACGGGGCTATCCACGGGGGCTAGGGGGTGAAGACAGGGGGAGGACACATCGGAGCCACCGGTGCGCCTGATCCACAAGACGCCAAGCCACAGTGCCTCCATGTAACAGCACGGAAAACGGGCTTGGAGTAAAGCCCGCATGCAGACGGGCTTTTAACTTCATTGCAAATCGTTTTTTTTGCACGGTTTTAGTCCATCAGAGCTAATTTTCGGGCACACAGTACGTGTCCCTTAAAGATCTTGCAAGAGCAAATTCTCTCAACTGACCACCCCTCTACTACTAAGAATGTTTTGGATTATATTAGCTCGTTTCGTGACCGACTGCATCAGTTGTGGAAACTGGCAAAACGCTCGCTTGATTCTGTACAAGAAAAGATGAAAACTCGATATGATCAAAAGGCTGTCCCACGCTCATTCCAAATTGGTGATAAAGTTCTTGTTATACTTCCTGTGCCTGGGTCAGCACTTCAAGCTAGATTCAGCGGCCCCTATGAGATAAAAGAAAAGTTGAGTGACACTGACTATGTTTACACCCCTGATCGTAGGAGAAAGACACGTGTTTGTCATGTTAACATGCTGAAAGCATATGTGGCACATTCTCACTCTAAAGGTAAGACTCCTCTCCTTACGATTGCCCCCGTAATTGTTCCACTTTGAGTATTCACCAGAAATTGATGGTTTGAAGATGAATAATGCGATCTTTACATCAGCTCGGTTGTCAAATTCAGAGACTTTATTAAACCTTTTGGCGAAGTTGAAACCCAATATTTGCTTGAGCATAATCTAGCATTCCCTAGTTCTAGTCCATGGTGTTCCCCGTGTCTTTTAGTTCCCAAACCAGATGGTACTTCCCGGTTCTGTACTGATTATAGGAAAGTCAATGCGTTGACCAAAGCTGACTCCTTTCCAATGCCGCGCATGGAAGACTGCGTGGACCGCGTGGGAAATGCTAAGTTTGTAACGAAACTTGATCTACTAAAAGGTTATTGGCAAGTGCCACTCACTGACCGTGCATCTGAAGTTTCTGCTTTTGCTACTCCTGATGCGTTCTTACAGTATCGTGTGATGCCTTTTGGCCATCGAAATGCAGGAGCTACCTTTCAGTAGTTGATGTCTATCGTGTTATCTAAGGTTTCTAACTGTGAAGCCTATCTAGATGACGGTGTCTGCTATGCTGACACTTGGGATGACCATCTTAAATCCATAGATGAAGTCTTCAGAAGCCTGTCTGACGCAAATCTTACACTAAATCTAGCAAAGTGTGAATTTGGTTGTGCTACAATCACCTATTTAGGTAAGGAAGTTGGCAGTGGTCAAGGTCGTCCCCTAAATTCAAAGGTACAAGCTATCCTCGATTTTCCAGTTCCCGAGAACAAGAGAGAATTTCGGCGATTTCTTGGCATGACCGGCTATTATCGCTGTTTTTGTAAAAACATTTCTGTTGTGGCCAGTCATCTCACAGCTCTGCTTTGTAAATCTGTTTCCTTTAAGTGGACTCCTATGTGTCAAACTGCTTTTGATTCTTTGAATACTCTGCTCTGTAGTGCTCCAGTACTTGTGGTCCCTCATTTTGAGAAACCATTTTTGTTAGAAGTAGATGCCAGTGGTACAGGTGTCGGTGCTGTTTTATTGCAAACCGGAGATGATGATTTGATGTTTCTTTTCAAAGACGTTCCTTAAACATCAAATGAGGTACAGTACTATTGAAAAAGAAGCCCTTGCCTTAATCCTTGCCTTGCAGCATTTTGAAGTATATATTGGTTCGACTATGCAGCCTGTGACTGTTTTTACAGATCATAATCCTTTTACCTTTCTCCAACAGATGTCAAATGCTAACCATTGTTTAATGCGATGGTCTCTGATTTGTCAAAGTTACAATTTGAAAATTTGTCACAAAAAAGGTGTTGAAAATGTAATTGCTGATTCCCTGTCACGTGTTAACCAGTAAAACATTGTATGTTTTATTTTGTGGGTGGGGTTATGATGTCTGAGATTCTGTTGTTAGATATCTCTCTGCCTCTCTGCTGTTGGACTTGTGTCTATTCTAGGTGGGTGTGGCCTGTTAATCAGCTGGAGCTCGGGATTGGATAAGGACCGCCCCAAACACTCAGCTTTTGCCATTTTGAGCCTCGGTAAATTTGATCTGTCGTGTGATAAATTTTTGAGATTTCGGTTGACTGTTGTATGTTCCGTCATTTGTTTTGAGTGTTGTGCCAGAGAGAAAGAAAGTGTGAATGTTGTGATCTTTGTAGTAGTATTTTGTTGTCTTTGTAAATCTTTGTATGGATTGACTACCCGGTTTATTTAATCTTTTGCTCGTTTGACTATGGTGTGGATTCTGATTTGGTGGCATGTAAACATCAACTTCTGTAAATAATTTGTAGATAACTTGACACACAGGAAGTAGGGGGTGAGACGCTATTTCTTTTTCACATATCTTTTTACTCTGTTTTTGATTTAGGTAGGTAAGTACATTTGTATTTTGTTTTCCAAACTTTCATTTCAGGTTACTTAGGTTTAACTCCAAGTCTATTTTGTTTATTGTTTTGGCCTTGTCTACCTCTGAAGAAAACCCAGTGTAGAACAAAAATAAACGATTGAACTATCTCTCTGGTGTAAGCTCATTCACTTCTCTTTTTCTGTTACGTCTAACCCCTAGAGGTCGTAACATCATAGACATGTAAAACATAAAAATAATAATAACCTATTTGTGAGGTAGAATTAACCCAACATTCAAGTTAATAGAATGGGTGGAGTAGAAAAGTTCTGGGTAGAACATTTGACCAATTTATGTGGTAGAATTAACCCAGCATTATAGTTAAATATGGCCTAGCAATTAGATTGAATATTTTACCCATCTTGCTGGGTTAAACAAATAACTCATGTTGCTGGGTTAAATTAACCCAGCATGTAGTTGATCCAATATTTACCCAGTGCTTTTAGGGTGTATTGACTGCTGCTATTGCAGAAGGTCCAAGGACTGCCTTTTTTCAGCAGTTCACCTGATTCTCACTTTATCACCCTCCTTACCAAGTGACTCACCATTTCTTCTTTAATAAAATAACAACTCCTTCCTACTATCCGTTATCACCCAAATGATGATGGGTACACTAAGTCTGGTTCCTTTTAAGGTTTCTTCCTATTGTCATGGGGTGTTTTTTCCTTGCCATCATAGCCCTCGGCCTGCTCATCAGGGACAAACTGAGAAAATATGTGATCAGTTTGTCCCTAATTTTCCAGTCTGCCACTGACTGGATCCTAGACAACACCCTAAAGCAGGCAATCAGCATTCATGCTTGACATAAATAAATAAATAAATAAATAAATAAATAAATAAAATACCAGTCTAGAATTGTGGCAAGATGCTTGGCATTGGCAGTCCTGTAAAGCAACATGCAAATTACACTTTGGAGTCACACCCCAAAAAAATAAATAAAAAACAGGGCTCTGCCCAAGCCTGGTGCCAAACACCACATCTGAGGTCACCTGAGGACCTCATATCTCCAGAGGTCTTGTAGAATCATGTTCTGACCAGGCAGCACAAGGGGTTGTATAATGTGTGTTGTATAATGTACTGTATAATGACTGATTGATGTATACAACCAAATACTAGGTTAGCATTGCTTTATCACCTTCAGTCTGATATTTTAAGTTTTGGGTGATTTATTTACCCAAACAAAGCTTTAAATGATTAATACTCTCTCTCAATAAAAAAAAATAAATGAATAAATAAACAAATCCCCTTTTCTCAATATGCACTTGGAAACTAGTGAAGGAGGGTGCTTCTGCTGATTCTGAGTTTCAGGGTGTTGCCTAGCTCCAAGTGTTAGGACTGTTATAAAAACCTGTGCAGATGGTTGCAGCACTGCCTGATGGGGCACACAGAAGTTGTATCCTCTGCTGCAGTCTCCAAATAGAGGCCAGGGAAACACAGAATATATTAGTTTGGTAAAAATAAAAGTCGAACTTCAGGAAGACCTACAAATAAGGTAGGACGAAAGGCTTTACTGATTTAAATATTTCTAAATAGATTTTTTCCTGAAGCATATTGTCCACATATTGTAGGACAAAGGGTTTTATATTATTAATGTTGCAAAATGTTTTTGAAACAGTCATGGATTCCAACCTTATGGTATTGGCAGCCCTGGGAAGACCTTTGTATCCCGGCATGTTGTATGATTGCCGCACAGACTCTTTTATTCCAGGTACTGTGACTTGTTAGGTGTTATTTAAATAAAGTTAAGTAACTTTATACTACCATAATTTGCCAGCATGTAGTATAGAGTATATTGTAACATGCAAATAAATATACTGGATTTTATTTATGGAGAATGTGTGTATATCACCACTCTGCAGTATATCATTAAATTAAAATACTTTTATTTAAGAGCCATAGCAAATGCATGTGTTTTGTATGTCAAAACTTGTGGTTTTGACTTACAGAGACTTGTGATGATTAAGTAATTTAATATTACGAAATGTTATGAATCAAAAAAAGAAAAAGAAAAAAAAACACTAAGCTTTGATAACTTTTGTGAATACTTGAAAGTGTTCATAATATATTGTATGTGGTCAGTTGTTTAAAAATACACACACAAATTACAGCTGTTATGTGATATCTTGCTACTGGTATTCCACTAAGACCAAGCAATTATTAAATTGGAGCTTTAAATCTAGTTCTTTTAACGTGAAAATAACCCTCTTTGCAAAAAAGTTTGGACAATATGTTTTTTGTTTATTTATTTGTTTATTATAGTACAGTAACTGTGCGATCTCAATTCTTTCATTAAGACAAGCATTTTACTGTGTATATGACGTTACTATTGAATAGCTATGAACAGTTATTACTGTACCTTTAGCCCACTCATAAAGTTAATAATACAAAAATACTGGCATAAAATAACTTGCTATGTTGCTTATAAAAGCAAAGTTCCCTGTTCTGAAGCTTGTGATTCACAAACATTCCATAGTAACAAATGGAACTATGAAAAATAAAAAGTATGTAATTTCATTAATTGATCCATAGTTTGATATTTGGCAAATCATGAATAATATTAGAAGTATTCTAAACTATAAAAACAAAACTATTTCATACACTTAATTTAAGTTTGTTATGCCTATGCATAACGCAAAGAGACTTTTGTAAATTGCACTGGATAAGGGCTACCTAATTGGTGCTCCTAAATTGCCTGTAGTGTGTGAATGAGTGTATATGACTGTGTGTATGGGTACGTGTGCCCTGCGATGACTTGGCACCCTGTCCAGTGTGTACCCTGCCTCGTGCCCTAAGTCTCCTGGGATAGGCTCCAGCCCCTCGAGACCCTGAATATAGGATAAAGTGGTATGAATGATGAGATGATGAGTGAGTGCATAGGTATTTGTGGTGTCTTTATAGTTTCTCATCACTTTTTTGTTTCAGGTGTTACTTTATGGGGCAAGAAAGCATTGCATGATGATCTTGATGTGCGTCAGCAGCCTAAAACAGATCTGAAATTTGCTGCCTCTGACACTTTCAGTGAAAAGGCCCACCTCCTAAATATGAGTGCTTCCCTGAAAGTCAGTTTCCTGGCTGGTTTAGTGGAGGTTGGTGGGTCGGCCAAGTACTTGAATGATAGCAAATCCTCAGAACATCAGTACAGAGTTACTATGCAGTACAGTCAAACAACAAAATTTGAACAACTCACCATGAAGAAGCTTGGTAATATCACCTATCCACAAGTATTTGATCAGAAAACAGCTACTCATGTAGTTACAGCTGTACTGTATGGAGCTTCTGCTTTCATGGTGTTTGATTATACAAGTGCAGACAATAAGGGCACACAGCGTATTGAGGAAAATCTTCATGCAGTGGTCAAAATGATCCCTACTATTTCCATAGAGGGGCAAGCATCTGTAAAGTTGACAGAAGAGGAAAAAAAACTGGCTAATAGCATCAGTGTCACATTCTATGGTGACTATAAACTAACCAAAAATCCAACCACATACACAGAAGCCCTAGAAGTATACAAAACATTGCCCACTCTGATGGAGAAAGGAAACTATGATGGTGTACCGTTGACTGTTTGGCTGTATCCGCTCAAACTTTTAAATGATAAAGCTGCAAAGTTGGTGAGGGAAATCAGCACGAGTCTGGTGTACAAAACAGAACAACTGCTGAATGAGCTGGGAGACAGTGAGAGATTATGCAATGATTTACAAAAAAATCTAATGACTAACAGTTTCCCTGCTGTAAAAGACAGATTGGTAAAGTTTCAGCAGTCACTTAATGATTATAAGATAGAATTTCAGAAGGCACTCTCCAAAGTTTTGCCGGCTATTCGAAGTGGGGCAACAAAGGAGAAATCACTGGGGGACATCCTGAATATCCATTACAGATCACAATTTACTGCTGACAACATGAACAATTGGTTAGAAGAAATTACCACTGAATTAAATATACTGAGTTCATATACCAGTGGGCTGAAGGACCTGACAATTGTGACATCGGGGTCACTCAGACCCATCCTCATGGATTCTAATATTGATGTGGTGGTATGTTTGTCTTTTACATCTCTTGAGTATAAAGACGCATATCTAATGGCTATGGAAGACTTCCTTAACTCTGAAGCGTTTTCAAAATTGTATTTATTGATTTACAAACAAGATTTTTTTTTCCAAGAAACACAGCCTTGGTTCACTTCCCCTGACATCTCTGAGCAAATGAGACAAAATCTCTCTCTTTTTACAAGTTTTTTAAAAGCCAACACAAATGAGAAGAGAATGAAGTTCATCATTGGTTCCATTCCTGATAGCAGCAATCCAGGAATCTCCATCCGACTTTATCGGAAAGGCCTTCTGGTGGATCGTAAGTTCCATCCTGTATCCAAACCTCCCCTACCCATGGTGGAGAGCAGTAATGAGAAAGTCATCCTAAAGCTTTCAAAATCCCCAACTGGAGAGACAGTACGATTCAGAGTTGAGTACAGGATGACTCCGCCAACTGATTCATCAGCTGATGGTGTTAAATGGACAGTTGTAGACACTTCAGATGCCCAGACCATTTTTACATTGAACGAAATAAAGGAAGCTGGACAATACAGGGTCCAATACAGAGCTGTAAGTGATGTGGGCGTGAGTGAAGCCAGTGACTCAGTTGCCTTCAATTTTCAGCCTGATAAGCAAGTGAGTAAATATAATTATACACTGATTACATAATTATATGGTTAATACTAGGGGTGCCACAATACAGTTCAAAACAAACTTTTTTTTTTTTTTTTTGGTTACTGTTTGAGTTCTGATGTCCTGAGCGGTTAGAGTGTTTTTTGATATTCCATTCTTATGCTGTTTATGCACATTTTACAGAAACGGTAAGGGGTTCTGGGAAAGGGGGGGACATGATATTTTTTATTCTAAAACTAGTTCTGTTTTGCTTCAATTGATTCCCTGCAGGATATTTTCACACAGTTACAAATTTGCTCATGAGAGATTTCCTCATCCCAGTGTCTGGATTCGCAGCCACATACAGTACAAACAGGGCCAGTTTGGGGGAAAAAATATAATGCACGCAAAACCAAAAATGTAGCAGTTCACAGGCATGTTGAAATTAATTATTCAGCATTATATTTAGAATTTGTGTGTGTATGAGAGAGAGAGAGAGAGAGAGAGAGAGAGAGAGAGAGATGATGATGATGGGAATTAGAGTTTGTGTTTACAAAAAAACATGGCATGACAGTCTTATTGGCTCTTTGGCTTTCTCTTGTCTGTCAAAATTACGAAAGTTAACAAATATTCCTTTTCCATTAGGGTGAAGGTGGTAAGCTGAAAGTCACCGGAGGTCATCAGAAGCTATAAGAACATTCTGTAATGTTTTATTAGAATTTTTTATCAGAAATTATATAGATGAATTGCATTAATCCACCTGTAGACTCTATACCAGCAGAAACAACAGTTTAACACACACAATATAAATATAGGATTGTATACATAAACAGGGCACTGAAGGTTTTATTTTATTTTATTTATTTATTTTTTATTCAGTGCAATACAGTAATCTAATACTGTAATGGAATTAGATATATAAATTAAATGAATACATTTGGTTAAAAACAACATTATTTTATCTTATCTTACATTTTAATAGCAAAATGAGTTTGATGTTGACTTCTTTTATTATTATTATTATTATTATTATTATTATTATTATTATTATTATTATTATTTGTAAGACATTCTTGAATTGGATATGTATACCACTTACACAAATGTTCAAAATGATTGACGTTTTGCTATTATTACCAAATAGGGAACAACTTATTTTTGCTTATAGCATTTAAACACATTTACAATGCTTCTAATAAAGATATAATAAATATATGGTCAGATGTGTATGTGTACAGTATGATGTGTATTTTCTTGACCAAAGAAAAGTCATGATGTGTCATATTACAGTTTTGTACAGTTAGACAGTTTCTTAGCGCAAAGTTCTCTTTTCAAATTATCTTCAAATTATTTTAACCAAAATGCCACAGAATAGAGTAGTTCTTGCACTAGTAAAAGTTCCTCAACAGGAACAATTTATCATTCACAACAGAATGACCTGAAAATTGTCAGGTAACATTATATATTATACTTTGTCTTCTATTGATTTCATATACAAAAATCTCATTATGACAGAAAAAATATGGTACTTCCAATGGGAATTTAAAGGCTTATACTGTTAGTTTTTTTTTTTTTTTTACCACTAAATTTAATTGGTCACACATACAACCTATACACTTGCCATGTGCAGTTACATTTTTTTGGTTTTGTATTGTCTAAAATGAAACAGCATTACAACACTGTGCAATATCATGTAGCTTTTACAGATTGATATTATGTATATTTTACTAAAAGAAATTAAGTTTGAAATTGACTAAATTATATTCAGTTAGTTAAACTAAAGCATACAGATCTTTACAATTATGTACAATATTGTACTTGGTTGAAAATTCTGCCCATAATTTAAATATGTTTATACGTGAATTTTGTGCTTTTTTCAAGCTACTTTCTCATACATCTTGTATCAAAGTTATAAGCACAAAATTGTAGGCATTTTTTATTTTTTTATCTATGCTACGAGTCTATCCTTGTTTTCATCCCGTTCCATGGAACAAATCTACTGAGCCTCTAAAGGGACATGGGTGGGAAAAAAAAAAAAAACATTTAAAGGAAAAAATATCCCAAAAATATTCTTACCGATTTGGTCCAACAGGTGGCAGTAATGCGCCTAAAATGAGAGCATCACCGATCCAGTGAGTGGCAGTAATGCACCTAAAAACTGGCTGCGAACCGCTGAAATAATAAATAAAATAAAGGAATAAGAGGTAAACGGGCCCGATACTATTAGGGTAGAATTTGGAGCATAATCACTTCTATTATAATCCTCACAAGGCTAAAGTGGTGAGTTAGAGCTAGTGTGGTGGTTAATGAAATGAACATAATAAATAATGCTGCACTGAAATTGAGTATATAGAAAATCAGATTACAAATCTGGAAATTAATTTGAACCTACAGGACATTCAGCGGCGTTTCTAGGATTTTCATTTAAGGGGCTCAGCCCCCACAGATGTTTAACATATATTTGGCTTGTTCGGAAACAGTACTCAAATGAGTCTTCCTGATCATGCGCGCACACACACACACACACACACACACACACACACACACACACACACACACACACACACTGTTTACTATATAAACCTTTTTCTATGTTCAAGTACAATCAGAAAAAATTAACCAGAAAACAACATATAACTTTAAACTTACATTTATTAGCAATATAAACAACACACCTATGAGGCTGGACAATGGAATAAACCGTGTGGGTGCCACTAATGTCAAACATTTATCTGTTAATTCTTTGACAGTACTGCTGCTTTTTGTTGGAAACTGGCAGACATAAAAATGTGAAAAATACTTTCTGATGCAATGACTTCAATCAATGTTGGGAACACAGTGTTAATGTGCAGGAGAGGCTGAACATGTTCTATTCTCACCTGCTGCTCATTTGGAGACCTACAGTACTACCATCTGACTTAAACCTTCCATCTACAGTTAAATATAAATATTAAAACTTTGATCTCCATGTTATCTAGTTTAATTTAGTGTTTTAGCTTTATAAACAAGACAGTAGGTTCTATATTCAACCCCATAAAATTTATTCTAATTCATTAATATAAACAAACATTGTTTTCATGTAATTAAACAAAGCATCTTTTTAATATCATTCTTTTTTGCTTTCTCTTCATTAAAAAAGTAACTTGTTCTAAATCAAAGTGACAAAAAACCCTACTCTAAGGCTAATGAATATATTTTACCATCTGAGACATAATTTAATACAATACAAAATTTATTACAAAAACAGGATGTTTCTCTCTCTGTAAATCTCACTGCTGCGCAGTTAAACCGAGTGCATTGAATGCTGTTTGTCACTATTTTTAATCATTGATGTGCATAACTCTATGGTAGTTAATGCCATATACACTGTGCAGTGTTTTATATACAGAGTAAGGTTTTCCAATTAAGACAGCAACAGTATTATTGTTTTATAAAGTAGACTATACTGTAGGTTCATAGAGTATATATTAAGGGCTTCATTTTCACTAGAGGAAACAGCTGGTGTGATGAGGGTGAACACAACAAAAACTTAACTGATTAATCCCTCATGACATTTTGTAAACTGTATTTATGAGAAAGGACTGCACTGATGCAGATATAACAATTTATCAAAAAACATACACCTTGGCTTAATCCTTGCTCTGTGATGGCGAATTGAAGACCGCGCTGAAAAACGGGGAGGAGTCGAACATTGTTCCTCGATCTATAGTGGACACGAGTAATCAGTCATCCTAAAACATTTAAAATCCCCAACTGGAGAGACTAATTCAGGTACTTTAGTTAGTAACCTAGTAACCCAGTGTAAGTATCTATTAAATGACAGAAACTTCTAAGCAATTCTTGTAAGTCGCTCTGGATAAGTGCGCCTGCCAAATGGCTACATGTAAATTTAAATGAAAGATTTTACATTTTAGAGTTTTTAGAGTACAGGATGACACTTCCAAATGATTCAGCAGCTGATGTGGTTGATTGGACAGTCGCAGACACTTCAGATGCCCAGAACAGTTTTTCATTGACTGAAATAAAGGAAGCTGGGCAATACAGAGCTGTTACACTGTAAACCCGATTAAGTTGGCAAAACTGAAAATATTTGAGGTAATCAGTTACATCAAATTTTTTAAGTAATGTAAAGTAATGTCCAATTTTAAGTAAACAGAACTATAAATTTGTTAGTTTGTTGAACTTGTTGCATATCAAATAAATTGTTACAGACAATCTGGCCCGGGAATCGAACACGGGCCTTTCCCATGGCAGGCAAAACATCTTCTGTACCACTGAGCCACCAGTGCTCTATAGAGTTTATGTTGGTGGAACTTGAAGGTGACAGTTACTGTTACCTAAGTACTTATGATTACATAAAATATAAAATTTGTTCATCTAACTTGAAAAGTGTCATTTCTACAAACTTATAAATGGCAAAAAGTTCTGAATACTCAAAAAGGTCTATTAATTTGACCTAATTGCAATTATTTAAGTTAGCAGTACTCAGTGTGTTTAATTACTTTGAGAATTAGGGTTTACAGTGTACAGTAGTTATGTGTGAATAGGGTGAAGCCAGTGACTATCATCTTCACTTTTAATGAAAAGCCTGATGTGGGAGTGAGTGAGTGAAGCCAGTGACACTTTCTCAGTAGGCCAGTGGGTTTGTTTAATATTTTATAATTATACACTGATTACATAATAATAGACATATTTTGCAATTAAATTAAAATCAAATAATTGTACACTTATTTTATGATTATACACTGCTTGGTACACTCTCCAGCCTTTAGCTTTGATTATAGTGTGCATTCTGCATGCCATTGTAAAAAAAATAATAATAATTAAAAAAAACATATGCAACTTTGAAACAATATTTTCCAATCAAGAGTATCAGTATCATGGCTGCCCAGATGAAAGCCATGGAAAGGACCAAATGATAGTTTTGACAATTGCATGTTGAAAAGCATTTGTTTTGATGGCTCCAAGTTGATTTAATTAAGCGTATTTTGTTAATAAAACTGTTCTTAAAAAGTTTACATTTTGCAATCATTTTGTATGGTTAGTTAAAGTCCTCCCCTGCTCAATATAAATAAATAAATAAATAAATAATTGACCACACCATCCACCTTGATTTTTTGTTTTGTTTCGTTTGTTTTACAGTTCGACTGCTGGTTAGGCCACAATCACAGCCAAAGTCTTCACTGCCTACGCGCTGTTCTCCCCTGCTCCTTCAAAAACTTGAATGCTCTCAAATCACATTTATCAAGGAATAATTCACTTAACAAGTCAATACCAGATGTAATTTCTTTCAGTTGTGAACTTTGCAGTTCTTGATTCTCCACTTTTCCACAAAGACAGTCCTGTCCTCGGCTGATGCAGACAGCTGTTATCTGAGGACTTATCTGTGACTTTGATAGTTTAGGACTGGAGTTTCCTACAGTCTACCAGAGCCTCCAATAATGAACTCGACTCAATTTTAACTTAAACACATCTCCTGTTATACTGAACTTCCAATCTCACACAGTATGATGCAGATCAATACCTGCTATATGTTTTATCCAAATGAGGATGGGTTCCTTGTTGAGTCTGGTTCCTCTAAAGGTTTCTTCCTATTACCATCTCAGGGAGTTTTTCCTTCCCACTGTTGCCGTTCTCGGTTTGCTCATCAGGGACAATTAATCTTATCATTTTGATTCATGCACATTCACATTTCATACAAACATAAATAATTTTTTTAATCGTGTAAAGCTGCTTTGCGACAATAACAATTGTTAAAAGCTCTATACAAATAAAATTGAATTTAATAGAATTGAATTTACAGCAGAATGGGCTGAAAATTTTAATTATACTTTAATTATTGTGGCGGCACGGTGGTGTAGTGGTTAGCACTGTCGCCTTGCGCCGCCAGGGTCCGGGTTCGATCCCCGGCCAGGTTTGATTCCCGTCTCTGTGTGCATGGGGTTTGCATGTTCCCCCCGTGCTTGGTGGGTTTCCTCCGGGTACTCGGGTTTACTCCCACAGTCCAAAGACATGTAGGTTAGGCTAATTGGCATAGCCGTAGTGTGTGAATGAGTGAGTGTATATGTGTGTACCCTGCCATGTGCCCCAAGTCTCCTGGGATAGGATATTAAAATAAATTTTAAAGTAAACATTTAAACTTTGCAAATAAGTTTTAATAACACATTACATATTCCATTAAAATATATCACAACCTTTTAATTACTTTTAGTAACGTTTTTATTAGAATGGAATTGTAGAGGTAATGGTTATATGCAAAAAACAATAACTAACCACAAAATATATACTAATCAATGAGCAAACCTAACCTCTTAAAATGTCACTTAAGAAACTTAACTTGCTTTAAAGAAACTTGCTTGTCATAACTTTAACATTGCTTCATTTAATTTGGTGACATTGAAAAGACCGAAAAATCTAGTTGAAAGTGAAAGACTAAAAGATACCTATAGAGAGCTGTCTTTTCTGGCTGTTGTTTGACTGTTGTTTACTGGGTTCAACATGTACAGTATATACTGTAATCCAGAATGTTAGGAAGAGTGATCAGATGAATTGCACTGCTATAAAGGAATCAGCTGACATCATGTCAGTGATTCTCTTGTTAACACAGGAGAGAGTGTTGACGAGGACAAGGCTGGAGATCACTTTGTCATCCTGATTAAGGCCATATCCACACGTAGCTGGGTATTTTTTTAAAAATGCAGGAAATTCTTCTCTCCATTTGGTCTTTCATCCACATGCAAATGCAGTTTTCTCATTCCAAAGTGAAGATTTTCTAAAACTTTATTTTCAGTGGTGTTGTATGAAGAGGGAAACAAAGATGTTGGCTTGTGCCATTATCCTTGATTTGGTGCCAATCCATCGCAGAACACACACAAACATATACAAACATATCAGTCATGCACTCATTCACATACTACAGGGAATTTGGGAACACCAATTAGCCTAATCTGCATGTCTTTGGACTATGGGAGGAAACTGGCGTCCACTGAGGAAACCCACCAAGCACGGGGAGAACATGCAAACTCCATGCACACTGAGAGGGAATCGAGCCCGGCTGGGAATCAAATCCGGACCCTGGAGGTGCAAGGCGACGGTGCTAACCATTACATCACTGTGCCGCCCATTATTAATTCTGGGAGAAAATTTGTGAGTTTGTTCAGAAGAGAGAATGCATGACATATTTTACATAATCAGTCACACACTAAAAAACTGTGTTGCATATGTGGTTTACACAGGATACTGCCCGCAGGAAATGCTTGTCAAACGACTTTTTCTTTATTGGTAAAGGGTATCATTTGTGTAAAACCGCTGCACACAGAAGATATTTAGGCTGTAATTTATAGTAAAAGCGTGGGAACACTCGGAGAGGATAATACTACACACAGCTTGTAGTAAAAATGTGAATTTGCAGTTTTTTTCATTTATTTCTATGATGGGATGAAATTATGAAATTAATAGAAGTGAATAATACTGATAAAATTATTTAAGGTTCTTAAACACTTAGCATGTACTAATAATTAAGAGACAAAGCCAGAGTGACAAAATTATTTGAACAATAGAATTATTAATAGTTATGATTATTATTGATTTGATATACCTGTATATATAGGACTATATTCTCTCTCTCTCGTGTGTGTGTGTGTGTGTGTGTGTGTGTGTGTGTGTGTGTGTGTGTGTGTGTGTGTGTGTGTGTGTAATATATATACATTTCCATGATCATCAACCTCTGCACAGTCAGGCTACTCGTACCATCCACAATGTGACGCAGTGAAGCACATTATGTTAACTAACAGAGGTGCCATGTACTATGAAGCTCATTGTGCTGCTACATGCAAAACTCTGAAGACACAGACCCCCTCAGGCAGCAATAGTGGATTTGGGCAACACCCTGCCGGACTTCTACATAGCGCAACCAGTTTTGTCTAAGCTTCTGATTGCCCCCCTGCTGATTAGCTGTGCTTCATGTGGACAAAGATATTTTAACTCGTAGGTCATGTGGACAGAATTTTATTTAAAAAAAAAGGTAAAAATAATAGAATGAAAGCTTTTAAATGTGGGTGGTGCTTAAAATCATTGTTATTCCTCTGTTAATCACGGTTACCTGCAAGGAAACTTTGCAGCATTGTTCAGGCAACTTGTTCTTTGCACAAAAAGGGATTCACAGGCAAAGATATTGCTGCTAGTAAAATTGCCCCTAAATCGATCATTTATCGAATCATCAAGAACTTCAAGGAGAGACGTTGACTTGTTGTAAAGAAGGTTTCAATGTTTTCAACAAAGTCCAGCAAGCACCAGAACCAACTTCTAAACTTCATTCAGCTGCAGGATCTGGACCCCACCAGTGCAGAGCTTGCTCAGGAATAACAGCAGGCAGGTGTTTGTGCATCTGGAGGATGGCCTGATGTCATGAAGGGCATCAAAGAACCCACTTTACTCCAGGAAAAACATCAGGAACAGACTGATATTCTGCAAAATGTACAAGCATTGGACTGCTGAGGACTGGGGTATAGTAATTTTCTCTGATGAATTCCCTTTCTAATTTTTTGGGGGAATCTGGAAAAAACTTTGTCCGGAGAATAAAAAGGTGAGCGCTACCATCAGTCGTGTGTCATGTCAACAGTAAAGCATCCTGAGACCATTTATGCGTGTGGTTGCTTCTCAGCCAAGGGAGTGGGCTCACTCACAAGTTTGCCTAAGAACGAGGCCATGAATAAAGAATGGTGCAAAAACATTATTGAGAGCAAATTCCTTTAAGAGCAAACCATCCAAGAACAGTTTGATGATGAACAATTCCTTTTCCAGCATGATGAAACACTTTGACATAAGGCAAAATTGACAAGTAAACTTTCAAATGCTGGGTCCATGGTTAGGAAACTCCCACACCTTAATCCCATTGGGACCTTATGGTCAATCCTCTAAGAATTGATTATGCAAGAATGGGCTGCCATCAGTCAGGATGTGGCCCAGAAATTGGTTGACAGCATGCCAGGGTGAATTGCAGAGGTCTTGAAAAGGAAGGGTCAACACTACAAATATTCTCTCTTTTCATAAACCTGGGGTTAGGGAACATCTTTGTACCCGAAGGAAACCCATCATGGACCCAACATGCAAACTCCACACACACACACACACACACACACACACACACACACACACACACACACACACACACACACACACCCCTGAGGCAGGAATCAAGCCCTTCACCCTAAAAGGCATGCAATTTTTTTCTTACTGACTCCTCTTAAATAAAGTGCTGGTGAGCTGTATTTTTTAATTATTAATTCTGTCCTTAACTCTGAGAAAATTTGTGAGTTTGTTCTTTAATAAACAGAAGAGAGAATGCATGACATATTTTACATCATCAGTCAGTCTTTTCCCACACACTGAAGAACTCGGTTGCATATGTGGTTTACACAGGATACTGCCCACAGGAAATGTTTGTCATAGCACTTTTTCTTTATTGGTAAAGGGTATCATTTATGTAAAACGTCTGCACACAGAAGATATTTAGGCTGTAATTTATAGTAAAAGCATGGGAACACTCGGAGAGAATAACATTACACACAACGGGTAGTAAAAATCTCTGAATTTACAGGTTTTTTCATACATACAAGTGATTTATACTGATAAAAATGTTTAAGGTTCTTAAACACTTAGCATGTATTAATAATTAAGAGTCAAAGCCAGAGTGACACAAAATTATTTGAACAATAGAATTATTAATAATTATGATTATAATTGATTAAAAAAAACACTATGTTAGAAGAATATATTCCCCTCTCTCTCTCTCTCTGACACAATCTCTCATAAAATAGGTTCATTGACCCATTCACCATTTCCATGATCATCAACCCCATCACAGTAAGGCTACTCGTACCATCCACAATGCATTAACCTCTCGTTCCATGTCTCCCAGGTAAAACCCATAGTATCTTGTCCAGTAAAATTCCCCTTACTAACAGTAATGAAACTACCAACAACATGTGTTTTTTTTTTTTTTTACAGACTCTGTATATGACAATTGATAGATAGATACAGTGCTGTGAAAAAGGATTTTTTTAATGGATGATTGCAGTTGTTGGTGCCCAGGGTGGCACAGCTAGTTATTAGGTTTAGTGGGCAATTACATTTTCACATAGGGTTAGGTAGGTTTGTTTGGCTTTTTTTAAGAGACACTTTATCAATCCGAAAAGGTTAAGTGTAAATCTGTCCTGCTGTGGTATTATATAGTGTGTCCATAAAGTTTCTCCGCAACAGCCACATAGAGTAGTTTGTTTGGCGCCAGGAATATCTTGTTCTGATCATATCCGAGGAGTTTTGCTTACAGTCAGCCATGTATTTTTGTGGATGGCTGACTGTAATGTACTGAAAATGTTAACCTTCAACATGTAACATGGCATGTGAGTTTCATTAAACGAGTATTTTCTCATACTCTACGCTTCAACTGCGGAGGGACTTTTTGGACACACTGTACATTACCGTACATTGTATATAATTTCTTCACATTACACTGCTGTTTTTTTTTCTGCACACACAATTTAAATTGCTCTTATTTATTTTTTTCCTGTAATTTTTACTCATTTGGCAGGGCTAGCTTGGTGGTTAAAGTGTTGGACTGAAGACCAGGAGGTCTCTGGTTCACGCCCTGATGCTACCACTGAAATGACGGATGTACAATCATGGCCAAAAGTTTTGAGAATTACATAAATATTGGAAATTGGAAAAAGTTGCTTCTTAAGTTTTTATAATAGCAATTTGCATATACTCCAGAATGTTATGAAGAGTGATCAGATGAATTGCATAGTCCTTCTTTGCCATGAAAATTAACTTAATGCTGAACAAATCTTTCCACTGCATTTCATTGCTGTCATTAAAGGACCTGCTGAGATAATTTCAGTAATCGTCTTGTTAACTCAGGTGAGAATGTTGACGGGCACAAGGATGGAGATCATTATGTCAGGCTGATTGGGTTAGAATGGCAGACTTGACATGTTAAAAGGAGGGTGATGCTTGAAATCATTGTTCTTTCATTGTTAACCATGGTGACCTGCAAAGAAACGCATGCAGCCATCATTGCGTTGCATAAAAATGGCTTCACAGGCAAGGATGTTGTGGCTACTAAGATCAACACCTAAATCAACAATTTATAGGATCATCAAGAACTTCAAGGAAAGAGGTTCAATTCTTGTTAAGAAGGCTTCAGGGCATCCAAGAAAGTCCAGTAAGTGCCAGGATCGTCTCCTAAAAAGGATTCAGCTGCGGGATCGAAGTGCCACCAGTGCAGAGCTTGCTCAGGAATGGCAGCAGGCAGGTGTGAGCGCTTCTGCATGCACAGTGAGGCGAAGAGTTTTGGAAGATGGCCTGGTGTCAAGAAGGGCAACAAAGAAGCCACTTCTCTCCAAAAAAAACATCAGGGACAGATTGATCTTCTGCAAAAAGTATGCCGAATGGACTGCTGAGGACTGGGTCAAAGTCATATTCTCGGATGAAGCCTCTTTCCGATTGTTTGGGGCATCTGGAAAAAGGCTTGTCCGGAGAAGAAAAGGTGAGCGCTACCATCAGTCCTGTGTCATGCCAACAGTACAGCATCCTGAGACCATTCATGTGTGGGGTTGCTTCTCATCCAAGGGAGTGGGCTGTTTAAAAGCCATGAATAAAGAATGGTACCAAAACACCCTCCAACAGCAACTTCTTCCAACAATCTAACCACAGTTTGGTGAAGAACAATGCATTTTCCAGCACGATGGAGCACCGTGCCATAAGGCAAAAGTGGCTCAGGGACCAAAACGTTGAAATTTTGGGCCCATGGCCTGGAAATTCCCCAGATCTTAATCCCATTGAGAACTTGTGGTCAATCCTCAAGAGGCGGGTGGACAAACAAAAACCCACTAATTCTGACAAACTCCAAGTTATTATGAAAGAATGGGTTGCTATCAGTCAGTATTTGGCCCAGAAGTTGATTGAGAGCATGTCCAGTCGAATTGCAGAGATCCTGAAGAAGAAGGGCCAACAGTGCAAATACTGACTCTTTGCATAAATGTCATGTAATTGTCGATAAAAGCCTTTGAAATGTACGGAGTGCTTGTAATTATATTTCAGTACATCACAGAAACAACTGAAACAAAAATCTAAAAGCAGTTTAGCAGCAAACTTTGTGAAAACTAATATTTGTGTCATTCTCAAAACTTTTGGCCACGACTGTATATCCATTGTGCGATGTGGTGGGTGGCACAGAACCATCCATCCGTGTTTTACTTATAAACAGCATTCAAAGTGGACGGCAAAGGTCCAAAGGTGTGTGTGTGTGTGTGTATGAAAATCGTCCTACACGGTAGCCCCCCTTCCTCCTCCTCCTCTACTCTCTCGTCTTATACCTGTCACTATTCTTTTCAAAAGTAAAGTGCAGGTTTGTTTTATTTTTAATTCATATTTTGTATTTTTGGGTTGTGGAACAAATCACATGGAATATATGCATACATGGAGTATGGAATATACCTTGCCATTAGGAAATTGATGTGGTACTCTGGTTACTCTGTACATTCAGTCATTATTAATTCATAATGTTGCTGAGCCATTTTTCTAACCAATGGAAGCACACTAACCTAACACTGCCTTCTAAGGCTTGTACAGTGGTAACTATACAAGATGGGTGCTTCGCTTCATAAGCTTCCCTTCTTACTCAAAAGCACCAATCACTCTGGGACATACTCAAACTCATCAAACTACATGACCCATTTTCCATAGCTCCATAGTCCAATCTTTATCAAATTAAAGCCTTTTTTCTGATTAGTCTCACATAAGTGGTTTTCTTATGGCAACAAAGCTGTTTGTTCCAAGTTTTCATCACATGTGCACTTATGGAAACACTCTTATTTTCATTATTAGTCATAGTGCTGGTTTTTACTATTGATCTTTACCATGAGACTTCATTAATTGATTTATGATTTCTTTCCAAAAAGATTAATTCCACAAAGTCGACAGTTAGGCACTATCTTTTCAGGTTTTGTTAACGTCTTGAAAGCTGCTTAATCCAGTTCCAGTAATTTAAAATCTCATTTGTTATTTTCTTTGCTTGATGAAGCCCAGTAATTTAACCCTTTTTAAATGATTACTTTTTTACCCAGGCAGTGTATTAGTCCGCCTCTTTTCAATTTGGAAGGACTTTAATTATGACTGATCTCAATTGATTGCTGTAATCTTGACAAAAGGTCATTACATTTTTTAGAACTATCCTTTTCTAGACCTATGAGGCTCATATTTAATGTATTATAATGAAGCTAGTACACATACTTAATGGTAGAATGTAACACTGTGTACATAAACATTTTGGGAAAAACAACTTTTTTGCATTTGCAGTTTATTTTGAAATAATAAAATATTTCAGTGTAATTATTTTTGCAACAAAACATCATTCTGTGATCCTGAACTTTTTTTAGCCTGCTACCACAAATACTAGCACTTATTTCAGCATGTGCCTTACATAAGACGATCAAGAAAAATTATTGTCAGTAAAACATGTCAGAAATAGATGTGGAGGGTTTCAAACGTGGTTTCAAAATGAGGTGTTCAAAGGCAGCTGTGGGGGTGGGTGGGGGGTGGGTGTTTAAAAGAGTGTTGGCGGTTAAAAGTTCTGTCACAGTGTCATATCTTTCACTGGTGAGCATAGCTGTTGAAAAAAGGTGTTGAAGGTTAGATGTTGTACATGGTGTCACGTTCGCGGGTATGAGGCATAGATGCAGAGGCGGATGTTCCACAGAATGGATTTTATTTTATAAATGAAAAAGCAGGAAAAAACTACAAACAAAACACTTTTCTGTAAAATAACCCAAAACACGATGAAACGGACGAGACATAAACTTTCACTTTAATGTAACAAATGCAAGACACTAACTTGAACTCAAATACACCTTTTATAATGAAATTAATGATCAACTCGGTTCAGGTGAGCGCCCATGTCACCTGACCGAGTTGCGAACTGGGAAATGAAGTATTGAAACTGAACCTTAAAAGAACTACACAAAATGTCTTAGGGCGCTTTGGCGCCCTCTAGGGGTTATCCCTGACATAACCCCCCCCTCTACGAGCGCAACTCCTGAGGCGCCCCAGGGGGTCCAGGGCATCCCCCCCAGGGTCCTCTGTCTACCCCCCTCACCCAGAGGCTGGCCCCCTTGTCACGTAGTTCAGGTGGCCTGATGCCCCCGTTGAAGCAGGGCGGCGGAGGACTAGGAAACTCGCCGTCCTCAGTGATGCTGGGCGGCGGATGCAGGAAATGTTCGCCGTCCTCAGTGACGCAGGGCGGCGGTGGCAGAGGAAGAGGAAGCTCGCTGTCCTCGGCGGCGAATGAAGGCGGCGGCGGAGGAGTCTCGCTGTCCTCGGCGGCGCATGAAGGCGGCGGCGGAGGAAGAGGAGGCTCGCTGTCCTCGGCGGCGCATGAGGGCGGCGGCGGGGCAGACTCGCTGTTTAATCCAGCCAGGTGCAGCGGTGGCAGCTCGCTGTCCTCCTCGCTGCATGAAGACGTTGTGGGTGGCACAGAACCATCCATCCGTGTTTTACTTATAAACAGTATTCAAAGTGGATGGCAAAGGAAGAAATTCATTGTACTCTAGCCAAAGGCAAAGTTGAATTTTTCAACTTTGAAAAAGTGTGTGTGTGTGTGTGTGTGTGTGTGTGTGTGTGTGTGTGTGTGTGTGTGTGTGTGTGTGTGTGTGTGTGTGTGTGTGTGTGTGAAAATCGTCCTACACGGTAGCCCCCCCTTCCTCCTCCTCCTCTACTCTCTCGTCTTATACCTGTCACTATTCTTTTCAAAAGTAAAGTGCAGGTTTGTTTTATTTTTACTTCATATTTTGTATTTTTGGGTTGTGGAACAAATCACATGGAATGTATGCATACATGGAGTATGGAATATACATTGCCATTAGGAAATTGATGTGGTATTCTGGTTACTCTGTACATTGTCATTATTAATTCATTAATTCACAATTAATACATGATGGGTGCTTCACTTCATAAGCTTCCCTTCTTACTCGGAAGCACCAATCACTCTGGGACATACTCAAACTCATCAAACTACATGACCCATTTTCCATAGCTCCATAGTCCAAGCTTTATCAAATTAAAGCCTTTTTTTCTGATTAGTCTCACATAAGTGGGTTTCTTATGGCAACAAAGCTGTTTGTTCCAAGTTTTCATCACATGTGCGCTTATGGAAACACTCTTATTTTCATTATTAGTCATAGTGCTGGTTTTTACTATTGATCTTTACCATGAGACTTCATTAATTGATTTATGATTTCTTTCCAAAAAGATTAATTCCACAAAGTCGACAGTTAGGCACTATCTTTTCAGGTTTTGTTAACGTCTTGAAAGCTGCTTAATCCAGTTCCAGTAATTTAAAATCTCCTTTGTTATTTTCTTTGCTTGATGAAGCCCATTAATTTGACCCTTTTTAAATGATTACTTTTTTACCCAGGCAGTGTATTAGTCCGCCTCTTTTCAATTTGAAAATACTTTAATTATGACTGATCTCAATTGATTGCTGTAATCTTGATAAAAGGTCATTACATTTTTTAGAACTATTCTTTTCTAGACCTATGAGGCTCATATTTAATGTATTATAATGCAGCTAGTATACATACTTAATGGTAGAATGTAACACTGTGTACATAAACATTCTGGGAAAAACAACTTTTTTGCATTTGCAGTTTATTTTGAAAAAATAAAATATTTCAGTGTAATTATTTTTGCAACAAAACAATTCTGTGATCCTGAACTTTTTTTAGCCTGCTACCACAAATACTAGCACTTATTTCAGCATGTGCCTTACATAAGACAATCAAGAAATGTTATTGTCAGTAAAACAGATGTGAAGGGTAGATGTGGAGGGTTTCAAACGTGGTTTCAAAATGAGGTGTTCAAAGGCAGCTGTGGGGGTGGGGGGGGGGGGGGCTGTTTAAAAGAGGTGTTGAGGTTAAAAGTTCTGTCACATTGTCATATCTTTCACTGGTGAGCATAGCTGTTGAAAAAAGGTGTTGAAGGTTAGATGTTGTACATGGTGTCACGTTCGCGGGTATGAGGCATAGATGCAGAGGCAGATGTTCCACAGAATGGATTTTATTTTATAAATGAAAAAGTAGGGAATCCAGGGCATCCCCCCCAGGGTCCTCTGTCTACCCCCCTCACCCAGAGGCTGGCCCCCTTGTCCCGTAGTTCAGGTGGCCTGATGCCCCCGTTGAAGCAGGGCGGCGGAGGACTTGGAAACTCGCCGTCCTCTGTGATGCATGGCGCCGGAGGCAGAAGACTTTCGCCGTCCTCTGTGATGCTGGACGGCGGATGCAGGAAATGTTCATCGTCCTCTATGATGCAGGGCGGCGGTGGCAGAGGGAGCTCGCCGTCCTCAGTGACGCAGGGCGGCCGTGGCAGAGGGAGCTCGTCGTCCTCTGTGATGCAAGGCGGCGGTGGCAGAAGACGTTCGCCGTCCCCCGTGATGCAGGGCGGCAGAGGCAGGAAATGTTCGCCGTTCTCAGTGATACTGGGTGGCGGATGCAGGAAATGTTCGCCGTCTTCAGTGATGCAGGGCGGCGGATGCAAGAGACTTTTGCCGTCCTCAGTGATGCAGGGCGGCGGTGGTGGCAAACTTTCGCCGTCCTCTATGAAGTAGGGCGGCGGATGCAGGAAATGTTCGCCGTCCTCTATGATGCAGGGCAGCGGTGGCAGAGGGAGCTCACCGTCCTCAGTGACGCAGGGCGGCGGTGGCAGAGGAAGAGGAAGCTCGCTGTGCTCGGCGGCGCATGAAGGCGGCGGAGGAAGAGGAGGCTCGCTATCCTCGGCGGCGCATGAAGGCGGCGGAGGAAGAGGAAGCTCGCTATCCTCGGCGGCACATGAGGGCGGCGGCGGAGGAAGAGGAAGCTCGCTATCCTCGGCGGCGCATGAAGGCGGCGGCGGTGGAAGAGGAGGCTCGCTGTCCTCGGCAGCGCATGAAAGCGGCGGCGGAGGAAGAGGAGGCTCGCTATCCTTGGCGGCGCAAGAAGGCGGCGACGGAGGAAGCTCGCTATCCTCGGCGGCGCATGACGGCGGCGGTGGAGGAAGAAGCAGCTCGCTATCCTCGGTGGCGCATGAAGGCGGCGGCGGAGGAAGAGAAGGCTCGCTGTCCTCGGCGGTGCATGAGGGCGGCGGCGGGGGAGACTCGCTGTTTAATCCAGCAAGGTGCAGCGGTGGCAGCTCGCTGTCCTCCTCGCTGCGTGATGACGCCGGCGACGGAGGAAACACGCTGTTTACTCCTGCAAGGTGCAGCGGTGGCAGCTCGCTGTCCTCCTCGCTGCGTGATGACGCCAGCGACGGAGGAAGCTCGCTGTATCCTTTGGCAACATGCAGCGACGGCAGCTCGCTGTCTTCCTCGCTGCGTGATGATGCCGGCGACGGAGGAAACTCGCTGTTTAATCCAGCCAAGTGCAGCGGTGGCAACTCGCTGTCCTCCTCGCTGCGTGAAGACGCCCGTGTCGGAGGAAACTCGGTGTCTAAAAAGGCGCCGTGCAGCGACGGCAGCTCGTCTTCATTCACGAAACACCTACGCAGGAGTATAAAGAGTTCGCTGCTGTCGCCGCAGCTGTGCGGCGGAAAAGGGCGTTCGTCGTCTTCGTCGCAGCTGCAGCACTCACTTTCGCTGCTATATGGCGGGTAGATGTCGTCGTCATCAAACGGGATATATTCCAGTTCGCTGTCGTCGTTGCTGTACCTTGTGCCATGAACCAGCAGGTCTGTGCTTTCTTCCAGGCGTATCTGCGTCAGCAATAGTTGAAGCTCCGCTACCTGCTCTTGCAGGTTACGAGTGCGCCATTCTCTTTTCTTAGCGCCTCGCCCTACGCTGCTCCACTCCCGCTGGGGGGTTGTTCCATGCTGCGTTGGTCGCCTCCCTTCCGCTTCTGGCTGACGCCTGCTGTGGGGTTTTCCTTCACCCTGGTCACCTCCGAAACTAGACCTCCCGGTCGCTGCCTTTCGGACCGTGTGGGGACTCACTTCACCCCACGCTGCGCCAGCATTAAACGGCGTGCGCCGTATCGCCAGCTTCTCACCTCCCCAGTTGGGTTGCCGTCTCTGCAGCCCCTTCTCCGTCTTGACCTGCTTCTGTTCCTTCCTGCCCTTTCTCCTTCCTTTCTTGCTGCTCCGGCGTGTGGCGGTCCGGCCGCCTTCCGCGTCTGCTCCCCACAACGCACACACCGTTGCACTCCCCAATCTCCCGGGGGAAAGGCTCCTCCGCTTTGCCGTAGACCTTCTTGGGAATCCGCCTGCCCTCCGCGTCGGCTTCCCAAGGTGATAACATCCTTGCCCCCCCCAAAAGAATCAGCCGGGAGGGATCCTCTGCTATGCCTCTGTTTAGGTCTTGCATTCTGTCACGTTCGCGGGTATGAGGCATAGATGCAGAGGCGGATGTTCCACAGAATGGATTTTATTGTATAAATGAAAAAGCAGAGAAAAACTACAAACAAAACACTTTTCTGTAAAATAACCCAAAACACGATTAAACGGACGAGACATAAACTTTCACTTTAATGTAACAAATGCAAGACACTAACTTGAACTCAAATACACCTTTTATAATGAAATTAATGATGACTCGGTTCAGGTGTGCGCCCATGTCACCTGACCGAGTTGCGGACAGGGAAATGAAGTATTGAAACTGAAACTTAAAAGAACTACACAAAATGTCTAGGGGTTATCCCTGACACATGGTCACCTTTGATATTCTAAACCTTTGAATAATGAAAATTAATTGGAATGTCTTACAATAAGCAAGGCAGCAGAACAGTTATGGAATCACCTGTAGCATACATTTCATAAGGCAGATTTTTTGACATTTACTAGTACCTGTAAATTAGGCCTATATAGGAATAGCTTTTGCAACCGACCCGACATTGCTGTGTATAAGGTATAACGAAATGTTGACTCTAAATATTCAGTCACCTGATCGAGTTCTGTGGAGTCAGATGGCGATCCAATCAAAGTTGATAACTCTGGGAGATTATTTGTAAAGCTGTGTGGTATTTGATGTGATTGTACATTTATAGGATAGCACGGTCCTGTGCATACATTATTACTATGACACGATCAGCGCCATAGACGCCGTGAGGTGGCGGAGCTACGGCAGGAGAATGCAACGCTCCGCGAAGCGGCCGCTTAGCCGGCGGTTGCCATGCCCGTCGCAGCGGCGCCACCCCCACGCCCCTTCTTCTGATGTCTTTATTGCTCTACCGGATAAGTGGGATGGCACGGATGGGAAATGCAGTGTTTTTTTAACCGCATTGGATCTTGTGTTTGAGTTTAATTCCACCAGATACTCCACAGACCGACTGTGCGTTGCTCTTCTCATTTCGTTGCTATCCGGGCAGGCAGCGGAGTGGGCCACGGCGGTCCTGCGATCTGATTCAGATGTAGCCTATTCCTACACAGAGTTTACCCGCCAGCTAAAACTCACCTTTGAACATCCTGCTGCTGAGGTCGAGACCGACTCCAAATTATATCATCTGCGGCAGGGAGGCTCGTCTGTCAGCCGCTACACGGCGGATTTCCGAACCCTCGCCATCCAGACCGACTGGGGAGACTCCACTCTCGGGACAGCCTACTACGAGGGACTGGCTGCGCGCATCAAGGACGAGCTCGCCAGACGAGAACTTCCAGCTACGTTGGCGGGCTTAATCCAACTCGCCCTCCGGATCGACCAGCGTCTGCTCACCCGACCCAAGCCAGCTCCTCGCACCCTGCCGCCCATCACTGCCTCATTTCACGCCTCATTTCTCAGTCCCGGTGAGGAGTGAGAGTGACTCACCGGGTTCCATCTCCCTCTCCACCACCCTGACCAATGATTCCCGTCTCACGGTAAGAGTACATCTCCAGTTTGGCCACAAACGGGTCGGAAGCACCACATTCATCGACTCCAGTGCTGCTGGTAACTTCATTGACTCTTCTTACGCCAAGAAACTGGGGGTAATGATCGAGGCATTACTTCGCCATGACCCGCTCATATCTTGGACACAAAGTCGGATCTTACAATGGGGGCCGACTTGCTCTGAACTCTGCCTACGTGCCCGGGCTGGGACATGTTCTAGGGAGTCCGAGGCCCCCGAGGTCGACACAGACAACATCCCGAGTGCCTACGGGGACCTGGCTGAGGTGTTCTGTAAAAGACCCACCTACCTCCTCATCGCCCCTAAGACCTTGCCATCAACCTTCAGCCAGGTTCCATGCCACCCCGCGGCCACCTCTACTCATTATCTGCCACCAAGACGCAGGCGATGGAGGAATATGTTTCCAGTGGACTGCGCCAAGGTACCATCTGGCCTTCCTCTTCACCTGCCACCGCGGGGTTCTTCTTCATGGGCGGCTTATGCCCATGTGTTGATTATCGGGGGCTCAAAAACATCATCAAGAACCGACATCCATTGCCTCTTACCAACTCTGCCCTGGACGCCCTCTCTGGTGCCAACATTTTTACTAAGTTGGACCTCCGGAGCGCCTACAACTTGGTGCGCATCAGGGAGGGCGATGAGTGTAAGACGGCCTTCATCACTCCCACCGGCCATTATGAAAGTTTGGTAATACCATTTGGACTCTGCAACGCTCCTGCTCTCTTCCAGCAATTCATTTTGACGTTCTAAGAGAAATGTCAGGTCGATGGGTGTTAGTCTACCTAGACGACATCCTCATATACTCCTGAACTGTCAGTGAATATGTACAACATGTCAGAGCGTTTCTAAAGAGATTGCTCGCCCATCAGCTGTACTGTAAGTTGGAGAAGTGCTCTTTCCACGAGCGCTCCACCACGTTCCTGGGTTTTGTCATCTCGCCCCAGGGTGTGGCCATGGACTCGCAGAAGCTGGAGGTTGTGAGCCACTGGCCCCTACCCAGGACTCTCAAACAACTCCAGTGTTTCCTCTGGTTTGCGAACTTCTATCGTCGCTTTATCCGGGACTACAGTACGGTTGCAGCTCCGCTAACTGCTCTGACGCGCCCATCATCTCACCCCTTCCACCTCACCTCTACTGCCATCACCGCCTTCCGGGAACTCCCATCTCTTCCCATCCTCCTTCATCCAGATGCCAACAAACCATTCGTTGTGGAGGTGGACGCGTCGGATGTGGGCTTCGGGGCCATTCACTCCCAACGAGGTCCAGACCAAAAGCTGCATCCCTGCAGCTTCTTCTCCAAGAAATTTGACCCCACTCAGCAGTGATACAGAGTAGGGGACCGCGAGCTGCTGGCCATAAAGTGGGCCTTGGAGGAATGGCGACACTGGCTCCAGGGCAAAAGAGAGCCATTCATCGTCTGGACTGATCACCAGAACCTCATCACCATCCATTCACTGAACAGCTGAACCCCAGACAGGCGCGGTGGGCTCTCTTTTTTGAAGACTACAACTTCCACCTGTCATACGCCCGGGGTCCAAGAACACCAAAGCTGACGCTCTTTCACGACAGTATGAGGAAGACGTCCCCTGGGCGGACCCCGCGCCTGTCCTACCACTTCCCAAGATCATCGCACTGTTCCTTTGGGACATAGAGATGAGGGTTCGCCAGGCACAGGCTGTGGAGACCGAACCGGCAGGTGTGCCGCCCGGACGACTCTACAGATGTAGCAACTCAAAACAGCCAGGGTCGGGCAACTGACTTGTGAATGGCTTATGGCTGGCGGATGGCTGACGTGTGGCTGTCGTGAATCCCCCCTCCTTCTCCTGCCAGAAGACGTGTCCAGATTTCACAGTAAACACGCCCATTGAAGCCATATTTATTCATTTACCGTCCGCCACCACTAGATGGCGCTTTGTTCTCAAGAAGACGTTAACAGAAGCCAGCAATTTAGCCGCTGAGTAGCAATCACGTGATTTTAACCCTCCGCCCCCCTTGCCGGACTGATGCTAGCAAACTGCAATATGGTAATATATGTGGTGGCTTTTTTATATAAAATTTGGGTGTTAGTTTAGTTCCCAGTTTAATACTTATTTTTAATTGGCCGATTTGAAAATCACTGTCAGCGCCTGCAACAGTCAGATGTAACTTTAGGTAACTTAATCATCTGTTTACCAAGTCTGGAGTTACAGTGTCACAAAACTCACAACATCACTCTCTCACTCACTAAAGCTAAAGCTTCGTAAATACTATTAAATTCAGCTGCACTACACGAGAAACTGATTAATATAGTTTTGTGAGCTCAGTGTATTTTTATAAGAAGAGTGTTTGTGTCCTCTGAAAATTACTGACAGAATCTGACTGAGTGTTCTCTGGATTTAGAGAAATTCAGCATTTTTTTTGGGGGGGGGGTAGTTAATCTGCAGTTGGGATTAGGTGTACCGGAGCTAGCAAGCTAAACTCTCATAACCATGTTTGTCTTATTATGGCGTTATATTCCTGTCACAATTCTGAGCGCGTGGTTTGACATTTTGAGAGCAGACAAAGCACTCTATGCGCGTGCAGTGCCTCCACTGCGCGTTCAACAGCTCAATTCTGCACGTGCAGTGTCTCCCTTGCTCGCTCAACATGTTCTCAGCACGCGCTCGACTCTGCCTGTGCGCTTTCGTCAAAGTGGGACAAAACCGCGGGACCCGATTGAGGCGCCCTGGGCGGACCAAATATCTGCGCGGCCCAACGGACAGCGGATCCGCGCTGCGCGATCCACTGGGCTGCGCAAATAAACCAGTTCATTTCTGCGCTGTCCAGATTGTCTGTTGCGCTGTCCGTTGCACCGCGCAGATATTTGGTCCGTCCAGGGCAGCTCAATCGTCCCACTTTTGATGTGTTTGGCTTTTCATAGTCCAGTGTAACAAAACTGCCACAAAACCAACCAATCACAGACTTCCACACACTACTTCTGATTGGCTGTTCCTTCTCTATCAGCTGGCACTATCGACCGCATAACGGAAGCGTTGTAAATAAAGGTTTATAAGTAAAGCGACCGAGTTGCCCGATTTGAATTTTAAGTAAGGTCTTACACCGCAAGTTACAGAAACTGATCAGTTGTATTAATCACATAACGCACACGTCGTAGAGGAGATCTCTCTCTCTCTCTCTCTCTCTCTCTCTCTCTCTCTCTCACACACACACACACACACACACACACACACACACACACACACACACACCGCACAGTCTCCAGGATTTGAGTGTTTTTATTGATTTTAGGAGTGTTACAGGATATTAATAAAACTGAGCTATATTATATTTGTTTTTTTTTCCTATATATTTACATGTTCAAACAAAACGTGATTTTCAGAGTATATAATTTGTTGTATCATCTGATTACAGTGTTGGCTGATTTTGTGATTGAGACCCATGGGTTACATTGAAATATTTTTTATTAGTAGTAGTAAGCCAGGCTTTAGTAACCTAGGACAAATCACGATATAAGCCCTCTCTCTCCCTCGCGCACACACACATACACGCGCACACAAACAGCACATGAAATCGCGTAAAACCAAATGAAACTAGGGCAAAAAATAAGTGTACTGTAGGCCTTTTGCTGATTTAGTGATGGTTGAGACCCATGGGTTTAATTTACATTACAACAATTTTATTATTATTACTAGCAGTAGTAGTAATCCACAATATAAGCTCTCTCCCTCTCACACACAGCACATGAAACTGCGTAAAACCAAATTAAACTGGATCGCCTTGCATTACAGCGGCTTTAAGCATTTCGCCACATGAGAAGTTGTGGGGTTCGCTGACTGTGAATGTGCGCCTCTTTGTCCACAGGTGTGAAGTTGCATCGTGTTACTATGCATCGCTATACTGTACATTGCAACACACCATGTTCAAGAAAAAAAAAAAGCATTCTTAATTACTCATGACCTCTCGTAAGAATGAAATGACTATAGCCCATACTTAGCTGAGTTATTTATTTATGTAAAACATACTGGTGCAGCATTAAAATACATTTCGGCTGACATTCTAATGTTTTTATATTATTATTTTGAAAATATATGAGAGTGGCAGTGGCCCGATGTCTTATGCATGAAAGGTCTGAGCATTAAAGCATCGTTAGGGACCGGTACTCTGTACTGTATACTGTATATCTCCAAAATGACACGCTTGATTTAATCATAAAAATGTGTGGACAATGCAAGAGCTGCAGTTAACTGAATCAGTCACTGCACCACCTGGCGGAATTATACAGCATTGCAACCATCTTATTAGAACAACGCAAAGGGGCGTTTATGGGGCGTGGCTTCATTCACTGCGTCATCGCGGGGGATCACGTTCCATTCACGGACACTTTAAGGAATTCTAACGGATAGTTAAAGGTCCCTTCACGGACCAGCCGGCTGTTTGAAACTGCTTCATCTGTATGTGCCCAATATCGCCAAGCCAGAGGTTCTTCAATGGGGGCACTCCTCCCTCCTCTCAGGCCACCCCGTAAGGCATCGCACTCTACAATTCATCCAACGTGCCTTCTGATGGCCGAACATGAGGAGGGACATTGATGAGTTTGTCCAGATGTGCCCAGTGTGCACCCGGGCCAACGACACCAATCGACCATCTCCAGGAGAACTTCAACCACTCCCAGTTCCCCGTCAGCCCTGGACGCACATTGCCGTCGACTTCATCACGGGCCTGCCGGTTTCCGGAGGAAAGAACACCATCCTCACGATCGTCGACCGGTTCTCCAAAGCTGTCCACCTGGTGGCCCTCCCCGGACTCCCGTCAGCCAAAAACACAGCCGAACTGATATTAGAACACGTAGTCCGCCTGCATGGGTTCTCAAGGGACATCGTCTAGGACAGGGGGGCCCCAGTTCACCTCACGGTTCTGGAAGGCCTTCTGCCGTCTGATCAATTCCACCTGTAGTCTGTCCTCTGGATACACAGACCTCTGGATACACAGACTAACGGTCAGACGGAATGGACCAACCAACAACTGGAGCACTACCTGAGGTGCTTTGTCGCTGATAGCCAGAGCTCCTGGGCCCGCTACCTCATTTGGGCAGAATTATCACATAACCTCCATGTCTCCTCCGCCACCAATCTAAACCCATTTGAGGCATGCTACGGTTTTTTCAGCCTCCAATGTTCGACCATTAAGAACCAACAGTTGGTTTGCCGGTGTCGATGGCTCTGGAACCAAGCAAACAACACCATCCGACGCTCCAACACCCGCTACACCCTCCAACATCGCCGTCGACACCCTCCGGGACGACTGTTCCAGATAGGTGACAAGGTATGGCTATCTACCAAGAACCTGCATCTACGGACAGAATCACGGAAGCTCTCCCCCAGATTCATCGGTCCATACCGCATCACCGGATTAACCCTGTCACCTACCGGCTCCAACTGCTTGTGGTGCTCCGGATCCACCTGGTATTCCACATATACCAACTCAAACCCTTCACCACTTCCCCTATGGTTCCACCCACCCACACTGCTCCCCCTGAGGGCGGTCCCGCGTATACCGTTCGTCGGATCTTTGATTCCCGGTCTCGGGGCAGAGGCGTGCAATACCTAGATGATTGGGAAGGCTACGGCCTGGATTCCAGCACGGTTCATTCTCGACCCCGAGCTAATCCGGGACTACCGTCTTCGGGTATCCTCCACCCCAGGACCGTCGGGTGCCGGTTCTGGACAGGGGGGTACTGTCATGCGCACTCCTAACTAATTCAGGAAGCATAAAAGATGGTGTCTCACATCGCTCAGTCATTGAGTTTGCCCATGCTATCGCCGACGCACTGTCCATCTAATCATGAGTACTCATATTCTTGGGTTTCGCTTTCGATTGAGTGTGTGTCATAAACTCTTGCTCTCGCGCCGGGAGAGTTCTAAAAACAAACAGCGTGGTTATCCTGCCTGCTTGCGCTATTTTCACGTTTGGGTTTACCATCCACGCTACAGGGCTGACTGCTAGTCTTCTGGTCCATCTCCGTTTCTTTGTGACAGATATGTACATGTACAACTGCAACTTTTGTGTGTGTGTGTGTGTGTGTGTGTGTGTGTGTGTGTGTGTGTGTGTGTGTGTGTGTGTGTGTGTGTGCTTGGGGGGATAATTAAATGCACATGGTACATCATAAAATAATGAGTTATTGTAAAGTTTTTAATTATAGTACAAGGTGAGGACCCCTTACAGATGACTCCTTTTTGGTTTTATTGACAATTTCCATACTGTCTCAAGTTGGTTGCAATTGTGATTGTAGACTATTTATTTAATTGCTTATATTATGTAAAACATTTCATATGAAATGGTTAATATAATTCATTATGAGACTTTGAAGTTTCTGAACTGATACTGCATATGCTAATTAATAACTCAGTCTCAAATTACTTCAACATAAGCTTATGTAAACTTCTGACTTCAACTGTAAGTTGCACAAACATTGCATGGCCTTTTTGGTATTGGTGGTATTGGTTTTGGGTGGTATTTGCTGGTATATTTCTCCACCCATCTCAACGCATGTTTTTAAATCAGTTCCCCATCCTGCTACATTGCCACTTGTTACTTTATCACAGAACTGATCAGAAGCTTGATAAAGCTTTTCAGGTAAGGTTGAGTTTTTTTCCTATACTCAATTAAATAGGTTGTAGGACTGTAGATAATATTTGATTGTTCTGTATTTTTGTCTAAATAGGTTGATTTGTAGATATGTAATTGGTGTGTGTGGTGTATAGAGAGAGAGAGAGAGAGAGAGAGAGAGAGAGAGAGACAGCATGTGTGATGATCTATTTATGGTATGTAATCAGTTTTGAAAAGTTTTGGAGCTTTCCTGCTCACAAATCATTGTGCATGATTTTTAAGATACGTGTCAGAGCTTATGCGTCTAAAATTAATTGATAGCATTCACTAAACAGATGTTTTCTGTGCTTTTTAAATGCATTTCATTATCATGTGAAATGTCCGAAAAGTTGCCAACAGCATTCATTCATTTATGGTGTGCTATGTATGTAAAGACTGTGTCCTTAGTTCACATAATGTTTTTCCTCTTGGATTATTTTTTTTTCCTGCTTTGCTTATGGTGTCTATGGCACTCTATGGCCTTAGTCCTTTATTTTGTCAAGGAACGCTCTGTAGGACTACTCAGATAATTTCAACCCTACAGTAATTATAAAGACCCTGCCATTTTTGTGCACAAGACCCCCCCAAAATGATAAAAAGTAGCCCTAATGAGGAAATCTATTGCATCATGATTCCCAAACTGTCACAACTAGGGTTTGATACCAAAACCCTATATATCTACATGTACTTATATAAACTATACTTGTACTAAAACTGAATCAGAGCTCAAATTATGGTGCCTCATTTAGTGCCACTGTGTGTGAAAAATGATTTCCCGACTAAAAAGATGCACTTGGTTTTATTTGTAAAAAATCTTGAAAAACATTCATAATTTTCATTCCACTTGAAACATTTGTGCTGGTCCTCATAAAATACATTCATGTTCGTGATTGGAACATGACAAAATGTGAAAAAGTTTGAGGGGTGTGAATACATGCAGGCAACAAATTGTCATTATACTTTTAGCCTGCTTGCACCACTAACTAATTAAGTAACTAACATACACCATAAGCAAGCTGACTAAAAAATGGTTAAAGGTTTAAATGAGGTTTCAAACTAAGGTCAAAGACACATGCAAAAGCAAATGTGACAAAAAGCTGTTTAAAAGAGTTTTTGGTGGTTGTCTTTACTATAAACCTTTTCTCTTGTTGTTGTCAAAAAACAATGTTGATTATTTGATATCTTATAATAACCAAGGAGGATAAGTTATGGGATCACCTTAGGCATACATTTCAGATTCAGATTTTTTTTTTTTTTTGCAATTACTATTTTCCCTTTAGTGTAAGCCTACAGTATATCAATCGCTTTTGCAGTGGACCAGGTAGCAATAAGCACTGCTGAAATGTAACAACCCAAATTATTGCAGAGCACCATCCACACACACCAACAGGCCCTAAGGCTCTTTGTAATTATATGCAAGACTCATGCAAATGGGGAGAAAAGAAGACTGATCACCCAGAAAAGCAAAAACTGCTCAACAAGAAATTATCATTGCCAACTTATAGTCCAAAGTCGTGAAGTTTAATCCTGAGCTCAATGTTCATGTGGGTTTCCACTGGGTCCCGCAATCTCCTCCTACTTCCAAAAAACATCCAAGTTGATGGCTGTGAATTAGTGCAGGAGCATGTGTGCATGGTGCCTTACTACAATAAGAAATCTGGGCCAAAGTGAGTGAGTCACAAATTATGATGCAAAAGACAAATTATACACCAATAACTTACAGATATTTTGCTACATTTCCAAATTAGACCAACTCAATAAAATCCTGATGATGCCACAATGTCACATTTGCAAGTGCACATTTTCATGCATTTTTCAACATTTCTTGTCCTTGTCTTTTCTTTTCTCTTGCAACAGTCATGGATTCCAGATACATGCAAATAGCAGCCCTGGGAAGACCTCTGTATCCCGGAATGCTGTATGATTGCCGCAAGGACACCTTTATTCCAGGTGCGGTTCATAAGAACATAAATTAATTTATTTGTTTGCAATCTGAAGATGGTTGTCATTTATACTGTTAATGCCAATCATAAACCATGCTATGCCAATACTGTATGAATCAATGAAATGAAATGTTGTTTGCCCTTCTTACGGTTTGTTAAAAAGGAAACCTAATTGCTTGAAGTTCAAAGTTCACTGGTATTTTTCCTTCTAAAGTAAAAAGAAGGCATTGCAAAAGAAGCAGTCACAAATATCTTATGGTCACATAGACCTTTTCAAATTTTAAAAGCATTTGCACTATGTTAATTCATTCTTAACTAAGGAACAACTGCTAAACTATAGAGAAAAGTGAATGCTAAAAAAAAAAAATTTCAAATACATTACTATAATTTTCCATGTTTTTTCATGTTCTCAAACATGTCTGCTGTACCTGGGATAAATCTGGTGCAAATAGGACAAAGTATCACATACTCACATACAAACTTTTAATTTATACTGCTGCTGTCATATACACACATCTTTTTACACTCTTAGACTTCATAGTTTACTTTCATTTTCAAAACATTCATTATGTGAATTCTCGTCCTGTGCAAATTCAATTAATGTCTATTTAATTTTGTAACTACATTTGTAAAAGTTAAAATTATTAAGTTTTTGTAAAAAAATATTTAATTAATCTAACCCTAGAGCATTTAGCCTCAAAAGGGTTAGATTAAAAAGGGGCCAAAAAACACTGAAAACACTGAAACAGCATGTGTAAGAAAGCGGTGAAACAAAAGAAATTTATCCATGTATCCAGGACATAATCTAAGATGGATTTCCTCTGCAACATTCATAATAGGTTCCTTTTAATTTGAGGAAGAGTACAGCTTGCATTGTGTGCAATGTTAAATGAATTTATTTAAACATTTTAACCAGTCATGAAAAATCATAAGAAATATTTGACAATTTCACAAATACTCTTGATGCAGCCATTTCTGCTCATCGCTGTCTTGTTTCAGGTGTTACTTTATGGGATAAGAAAGCACTTCGTGATGACCTTGATGTGCATCAACAACCTAAAACCCATCTGAAATTTGCTGCCTCTGACACTCTCAGTGACAAGGCCAACCTTCTAGATATAAGTGCTTCCCTTAAAGCCAGTTTCTTAAGCGGACTGGTGGAGGTTGGAGGATCGGCCAAGTACCTGCGTGATAACAAATCTTCATCACGTCAGTCCAGAGTAACTATGCAGTACAGCCAGACAACAAAATTTGAACAACTCACTATGAAGGAACTTGGCAATATCGCCTATCCACAAGTATTTGACCAGAAAACAGCCACTCATGTAGTTACAGCTGTACTATATGGAGCTCAGGCTTTCATGGTGTTTGATTATACAAGTGAAGGAAATGAGAACAAACAAGCTGTAGAAGGAAACCTTCATGCAGTGGTCAAGAAGATCCCTACCATTTCCATAGAGGGGGAAGCATCCCTGAAGATGACTGAAGAGGAAAAAAAAATGTCTAAGAATATCAGTGTCACATTTTATGGTGATTTTGAACTTGAAGATAATCCCACCACATACAAGGAAGCCCTAGAAGTGTACAAGAAGTTGCCCACTCTAATGAAACAAAAACAAAATAAAGGCGTTCCACTTAATGTGTGGCTATATCCTCTCACACTTTTGAATGATAAGGCTGCAAAGTTGGTGAGGGAAATCAGCACAAGCCTGGTGTGTAAAGCAGAACATTTGCTGGAGGAGCTTGGTGAAGTGGAGAGAAGATGTAATGATTTGATTAAAAATCAAATGACACATCATTTTCCTGACTTAAAAGACAGGTTGTCAAAGTTTCAGGCTTTACAAAAGAATTATACGAGATCATTCCAGAAGGCGCTTTTCAGAGTTCTACCAGCTATTCGAGGTGGAATACAAGAGGACAAAGCACTTGTGGACATCCTGAACATTAATTACAAATCAGCCTTCACAGCTAGCAACATGAACAAATGGTTAGACGACGTTGCAACTGAATTAAATATACTGAGTTCCTATACCAGTGGGCTGAAGGACCTGACAGTTGTGAAATCACAAGCATCACTCAGTTCCATCCTCTTGGACCCTGATGTGGATGTGGTGGTATGTTTGTCTTTTACATCTTTAAAGTTTGAAGACTCCTACCTAACAGCTCTACAAGACTTTGAGAACATTGAAGGATTTACAGTGTCAGAGAAAGATTTCTCTCACCAAGCAACACAGCCTTGGTTCACTTCTTCTGACATTTCTGAGAGCATGAGGCAGAACCTTTCTCTTTTTGCAAGTTTTTCAAAAGCCAATAAAAATGATAAGAGAATGAAGTTCATCATTGCCTCCTTATCTGATGCCAGCAATCCAGGAACCTCCATCCGACTTTATCAGAAAGGCACTCTGACAGATTCTAAGTTCCAGCCTGTATCCAAACCCCCTCTACCCGTGGTGGAGACCAGTGATGAGAAAGTTACTATAAAGTTTTCAAAATCTCCAACTGGAAAGACGGTACAGTTCAGAGTTGAGTACAGGATGACAGGATCAACTGATTCAGCAGCTGATGCAGATGAATGGTCAGTCAAAGACACTTTAGATGCCGAGACCAGCTTTACATTGACTGGACTCAAGCCAGCAGAGCAATACTTGGTCCGCTACAAAGCTGTTAGTGATGTGGGAGTGAGTGAAGCCAGCGAAACCGTTTCCTTCACCTTTCATGTGGAGCCTGATGTGGGAATTTGTGAAGCCAGTGACTCTGACACCTTGATTTCTCAGACGCTCTGTGCCAAAGTGGGCCAGTCATGGGTCAGTCAAGGTTTTTTATATAAAATTATCAATTTATTTTTACACATGCCTAAGGGTGTGGACTAGTGTCTAATAACTGCACTAAATAATAAGTAGCCAATAGTGCATAAACAGATTCTTTATTATTTAGTTTTTAATATAAAGAAACAGTGCATTCCACTCCTTATTTCCTAAGGATAAATCTAGACTTTAATTTACTTGTGTAGGATGTAATTGTGTTTCCCATAGAATATCACCACATTATCCCTCTTCAATGAAGTAAGGACAAATATAATGACCAGCATGGGCATGTCACGATGGTCTCACTCTACAATCAAGTCAGAGGTTTCAAATGTTGTCAACTGTCCTGTGAGTAGTAGCAGTTTACAATGAACCCCAAAATCACACAAAAAGTTTTGAATGAAGCAAATCTCAGAAATCTCATTTCCATTATTGGTACAATATGCAGAGCAGGTTGCCCAGGATTCATTTTTTTATTTAAGATAAATAGAAGTGCACAAATTAAGTAGATATATGACTGCTACTTGTCCTGCTAAGTGGTTAAAAAATATATTAACAAGCCTTGTTCAACAATGTGTATAAACAATAATCATTATTTATTTCATTTTTTTTTTCATTATAAAATGATCAGGGTTCTGAAGTAATTACAAATACTACCTGGTGGCCTAGAACTTATTTTTCACTTTATTAAAGCATTCTTTAAAAATAAAAACAATAATGCAGCAGCTAAAACAGTGTCAAGTTTTTTTCATCTATACATTAAAATTTTCCATAAAATTTGCTCTCATCACCATTTGTTATACTGTATTTTATGATCTTGCACTCACCACAGAGCATTCCTTACATTGACACCATTCCTGGAGGGCTAAAAGCAGAAATGGCTTTGTACTTTCAAGGGATTGCAACAGGGCAAGGGTATGTCTTCATGGCTTTTCCCCAGGTTATATACTGTCCAAAATAACCCAGGCGTGTTTTTTGAAAAAAGGAGAAGGACATTGGAAAATAATGTGATTACATAAAGATAAACCAGAATCTTGTTGTGTTCTGTTTTTAATTCAAAGATTTTCATTTAATCTCATGAATGGGCTGACGGCTAATGATGACATCGCTTTTCACTTCAACCCTCGCATCAATGACTCTGTGATCCAAAATAGCCGCAGGAATGGAAGCTGGGAGAAAGAAGAACGCACATCAGGGTGTGCCATTTCCAGGGGATCAGCCTTTGATATCTTTATTGTGACTAAACCAGAAGGCTATGTGGTATTGATAATACATTAGAATCAGACACATAATAGCAAAACAAATAAGTTCATGGGAATAACATATCTGTTCCTTCCAGGTATATGTAAATGGTCAGTGGAATTGCCTGTTCAAACACCGCATGCCAATGGAGAAAGTGGCTAAACTGTACATTTGTGGAGGTGTCACGTTGAACATTGTTGGTATTGTTGAAGTAAGTTACATACTGTTGTTTTTTTATATATATATATATATATATATATATATATTTTGTAAAGCCACAATTTTAAGACAAGGAAGCCTAATGTTGTAAATTGGAAATTAACGCACAAGGATTAATATGTTGGTCTCTGTCTTTCAGTTATTGCTATCTTCAGTCCATATTTAGATTTGAGTAACAGCAATTCAGTGAAAGTTTTTTTATTTTTTTAATTCATATTAATAGTTGATCTCATCTGCTAACTCCAGCAGTTCCTGCATACCATTTATCTCTTTGGTCACATTTACTTCCAAGTTCTTCTGCAATGTATGGCATCAACTAAACACGCCATGTTTAAAAAGGTTAGGATTTCTTCCTATGTCTGCTCTCTCTAGAACTGGAGTAAGTCTACCTTTGGTAAGGAACTAATCTCTGGTATGTCACGGACAAAGCTCTCCGACATCCAGTCTGATATGCCACAGCCAGTCTGTAACCCAGTAAGCATTTTTTATTTTTGTAGCAAGTTCAAAACAACTAAACCTGGCAAAGAAATAATAAAAAAATAAATTGTGATTTTTAAATAATAAAATAATAATAATAAATTGTGAAAATATGATTATATTATCACATGATTAGACATTTGTTAATAAACTGAGTGATGCTTTACCACATCAGAGCAAACAATATTTTGAATCAATCCCTGGAGGCTTGAGACCTGGTATGGCTTTGTTCTTCCAAGGAGTTGTTCCTTCAGATTGTGAATGGTATGTTAAATGTTTTTTTTTTTTTTTTTTAACTGTACTGAAGTTTGAATAAAAACCAATATAGAACACATTACAGAAAATGTCTTAGTTGAATCTGGTAAATATTGGAACAATTTTATTTATTTATTTATTTATTTATTTATTTTGCAGCTTTGTAATAAATTTTCAGACCGGGTCAAAGTTCTCTCATGACATCGCTTTCCACTTCAACCCCCGTATGTACGCTGTGATCTGTAACACCTGCAGGAATGGGACATGGGATGGGAATTACATTGAGCTACAAGGAGGCCCCTTTGTCAAGGGAGGAGCCTTTGACATCATCATGGTTATAAAACCAGAATGCTATGAGGTGTGATATTATGGAGAAACTAAATGAATTTTACTAATTGATTAAACTAATTGATTTAACTACTTTACATTTAATTTGTTCAGGTGATAGTGAATGGCCTGGAATACTGCAAGTTTAATCACCGTATACCAGTTGAAAAAGTGACCACACTTGCCATCAGGGGAGATGTCTTCATGAACATCCTTCACATTATTGAAGTAGGTAATTTTTAACATTTTATCATGGTTACCATGAGGTACTTTAACACCAATAATAGTGTCATGGACTTTATTATTGTTTTACTCTTGTACTTCATGGTAACTATAGTTTCATTAAGAATATGTTTTTTTGTTGTATAGGGGTTAGAATATTGGGTTATATTATGTTCAGTATTAGTCCAAAACACTTCTTTGCTTAATGAAATGTAAATGGATAAGTTACTCTTCTTCTGCAAGATGAGCACATATTTTTAGAAAAGTCTGACACAGATCTTAAAAGCAAAAACGGTAAAGGGAACATTAAAATGGGAACGGGAGAACTTGGTGCTAAATAATTTACCAAGATAAGATACAGTCACAATTAAATTACTACAATTCAAATTACCTCCCAGATAGCACACTTCTGAAGGGCCAACGTTGGGGCAGCGGCAATGCATAGTTGGTTCACTGTTGGTATCAGTGGTTGGCCCAAAGTCATTTTATCCACTGGCCCAATGTTGGCTCATTGGTGGGGCCAAATTTAGATTGGCCCAATGTTGGCACGTTAGTTCAGTAGATAATGGCAAAGTTGGAATTGGAAATTAAATTCAACTCTTATTATCATCACAAATAATAAGAAAAAAACACATTTATACCTTCAGAAATGTATTGATTTTAATTGTGATAAAATGATTACAAATGAAGAAAATGTATAACCATTATGATGATCAACTACAAAATAATCACCTAGTACAACCACATTTTCTCTCAGCAAAGTGGATGAAAATAAATGAATACAAAGTACCCATTGCCTCAGACTTGTATTTTCTATCAGGTGGCTCTGCTGTTGCAAAACAATATGTACTCTATATTAGCCACATCATTAGCCTTTTAACATCTCTGGCACTTACAATCCCTATGGTTCTAGCCTTGCTATGGCTCCGTATGCCACTGTATTCACTGGCAACAATCGATTAGCCTAGCATAATAGTGCATAGCAAAACATATTTCTCACCACATTACGGCAAAACTACTTACTGCATGCTTTTCATGTTACCGCCACATATTCTCAACAAACTTATGTTTTACTCAAAGGTATTTACATCTTATTTGGAGGAATATTAACCCACCTGTATTCAAGAGAAAAGATGAACAAAACTTTAGCTTGTGTTTAGCTTGGCTTCAGGACTTAATCAGCAACACTTGGCCTCTGTGAGGTTTTAGGTTCCTCCCTAGCGATAAGCACCATCTAGTGCCCTCTTTAACCGTGTTCACAGTTGAACACAAAGCACAATGAATTTAACATTTATCATTTAGAGAACTTTTGAAAATATACTGTATATATGTTATTTATGTACTACATTGGTAAGCAACCCTCATATGAGCTGCTGATGTGATGGCTTCATTGAAACAGCCTACCGCACAAAGTTGAGGCAATATGATTTAATTCCCAATTTTGAACCTTGAAAATTATTTACTGAACCAACATTGGGCCAACCCATCTTTGGCCCCACCAATAGGTCAACACTGGTCCAACGGACAAAATGACGTTGGGCCAACCACTTCATTGCCGTTGGCCCAGCGTTATATACTGTATATTCTACTATATACTACTGCAAATGCTACCCTTTTTATATCAAGCAAGACACAATTATAATATAAAATGTACCTTTAATATTATATTTTATATTTGTATCATGAAGAAAAATGTTACAGATGCTTTTCTTTTTTAATAGATGGGTGATGTTAATCTGAAAGTCAGCATGCCTGCAAATATTTAAGAATTTGAATCTTCCCAAGACGTACTGATGATTTTGAAGTCATATCTGCTTAAGCAAAGGAGAATTACAACAGTTCTTTAACATGCCTTGTCATTTTATTAATCTTTTTCATAATTCTCTTGTTTTTTGTTGCTTGTGTCTGAAAATAAATATTATATATTATTTGCTACAGTATAGACATCTTTAAAAAAAGAGAGAGTAGACATGTTGATTGCTAACGCAAACAGTAAATTGTAGTAAGTGTAGGTTTTCTCTTTCAGCGGATGAGCTGTAGTTTCTAGTCTTTTAAAATAAACGTATTGTCCAATAAGAGAGGTTAAAGACAATTAAATGCAATATGGGTTTGGTAAATAGCTAATACAACAAAAAAGGAATTCACTAGTTACAGTAAATGTGATGTCTGGTATTTTCTATGGGATAATTAAAGAATCTATCTATATTTTTCGATGATGTTATTTTTATTATTTAAATTTGACTAAAAACCTTATTGATCACAATTGTGCACAACAGATTAAGTTGTCAGACCTCATTGCTCATATCTAAAAACCTGATCCATATGCAGTGTTGCAAAGCATATTTGATTTGGCTACTTATAAACTAAATGTATTATGGTATGATTTGCTTTTGTTATTTTGAATTATCAACCTAGTTACTTCTTAATTAAATCGTTTTGAAATTGTACTGGTTGTAGTCATTTAATTAATAATATAGGTTTTCACATATTGTTTGAACTTTTTCACTATATTTTAAATGCATAATATTTCATATTGAGCACTCCCACTGTTAGGAGGCTCCTAACAGTGCTTAACGGGGCGTTTTGCGTTTTCATGTGGACAAAGATATTTTTAAACCCTATAGGCCGTGTGGACAGAATTATTTTTAAAAACGAAGAAAAAAATCTTCTCTCTTCTCTTTTTAAAAGTACCCGGCTAAGTGTGGACGTGGCCTTAGGGTGCCCAAACTTTTGCACTGATCAGCCATAACATTAAAATTCCCTCCCTCATATTGTTTAGGTCTACAACAAAAACGAAGAAAATAAAGAAGGAAAAAATAGAAACACTGCTGCAGTTAAACATTAATCAATTTCGGTGGCAAGTATAATTGATGTTTGACGGTTACATCCCAATAAAAGACTATACTTTGTTTCTTTTTTTTTTTTTTACTTAACTTCACCCAGTTCCTGTATTTATTATTTCTTTATTAATTACATTTTTAAATGGTCCCTAAACTATGGTTCCCCACAGCAGCACTGCATGTCTCCGAGTTGTGTGTTGTACAGATATCTCCTTGGGTGCCTCATTTTAAACCCAATTTTGCTTCTTCTGTTTTGGGACTTTTAATTTGACATGGACTTCATTTTCCCATCATCACAGTTTGACCTTAATTTACAGCTCAGTTTTCTTTCTGTTTTGTATATAATTGTTTTCCTTGTTAATGTTATGTTAGTTTTGCCTTTCATGTTAATTACATTTAGTTTATATTGTGTCTTCTCAGTGTCACAAGAATTAATATTAGCATTTATCCTGTAGCCAAGCCCTAGTCATAGTTTTCATAGTTGCTGAGTTGATGGGTTTTTTTTTCTTAAATGATGTTTAAATTTCACAATATTAAAGAAAAATCTGCAATTGTACCCTACTACCCAATTTATGACAAAGAAGAGCATAGACTTAGAAGAGCATGTGCTTTCTATGGTGGTTGTGTGTATTTATGGAATATTATTAATAATAATAATAATAATAATAATAATAATAATAATAGAGTCATAGTCTAAATAGTCCTTACTATAATCTTAAAATATTTTTTAGTACAGTTTTGTAGTAAGTCTATAAAGCCTATATTCTGGATAAACGACGTTTAGAGAAGAACTAAAACGATGGTTTGCACAAAACAGTAAATGGAGTGTAGGTTTTCTGTTTCAGTGGATAAGCTGTGTACAGTACTCTAACAAAATATCTCCTTATTAAATTTAAGATAAAAATTCAGTGCAAAAGATATCTGGGAATTAGCTATTGTAACAAAACAGGAGGAGTTCACTACTTAATAGTTTCTATTATTTTATTTTTATTATTTTTGATTTGACAAAAACCTTATCAGTCACTTTGACTGTACATCCGGCTAAATGCAAAGGCCAAATCAAACAAACCTGATTTCAGATTTTTGAACACCAAGTACAAGAATAAGTTGTCAGTTCCACCTTAAATATTGCTCCAAATACAATATTACAATATTACACCTGTAGAGAGCATTTACTACCCATCTTTGAAAATGATCCATATGCATCGTTGTAAAGCATTTTTGATTTGACTATTTATTCCTTTTGCTATAAATGTATTATGGTATAATTTTCCAACTCATAATAACAACAAAAATAAAAGATTTACTTCTTGATTGTACTAATAGTAATCATTGAATAAATATAACAAAACTTTATTTTCTCTTTTTAATACATAGTAATTCATACTAAACTAATAATTCATGCATCATCTTGTATTATATGTATTATAATATATTGCATACAGGTTCCTAAGGAGAGATCAAATGAACTGAAAACTGATCAACAACATGATTATACATCAGCCAAATCACACAGGAAAATCATATCTTCTTCTTCTTCTTATTATTATTATTATTATTATTATTATCTCCTAATTCAGTCAAAAATAGACACCATACTATGTTCTTGTACCCCTTTGCTAATGTGGTAAGCGGCAAGATAAAATATGTGACAATAAGACGTGATTTAAAAAGATCATTAAGGAATTCCTATCGCATTTGTTAATCCTAACGTGCTTTAAAGAGTCAATCATTGTTCCTGTCCCAAAGAAACCCCATCCTGCCTCGCTTAATGATTATCGCCCTGTAGCCCTGACTTCAGTAGTGATGACGTGCCTTGAGCGGCTGGTCAGAGACTTTATCATTTGTTCACTGCCTGACACACTGGATCCACTACAGTTTGCATCATTTCATCATTTCTCACCTCTTTCTCACATCACTCACTCACCTGGACACTAGGAGAGGGAATTATGTTAAAATGCTCTTTGTCAACTATAGTTCAGCATTTAACTCTATAAATCCCTCCACACTCATCACCAAGCTGGAGCACCTGGGATTATGCCCATCTACTGTACATCAGTGGATCTCCAATTTCCTGACTGGCAGACCACAGGCAGTAAGGATGGGCAGACATGTCTAGAGCCCCCCCATGGTTGTGTTCTGAGCTCCTTGCTGTACTCAATATTCACCCATCACTGTGTGACCACTACCAAAGTCCACCACCATCATTAAGTTTGCTGACGACACAATCGTGGCCGGCCTGTTCTATGAACAATGAGATGGCTACCTGGAGAAGAGTAGAAATCTGGAGAACTGGTGCCAGAGGAACGACCTCCTCCTGAACGCTGAAAGCAGCAAGACAAAGGAGCTGATAGTGGACTACGAAAGTGGATAGTGGACAAGGAGTGGTGGTGGACTTTAGTACAAAGCAGGAGAGGAACTACCTGATCCCCATGATCAATGATAGCCCAGTAGAGAGAGTGGACAGCTTCAGATACCTAAGTGTTCACATCACACGGAACCCATCATGGTCCTGTCAGGATAACACTGTGGTGAAAAAGGTCCAGCAATGTGTCTCTACCACCTCAGACACTTGAGAGACTTTCGCCTGCCCTCTAAGGTGCTCAGGAACCTTTACTCCAGCACCATAGAGAGCATCCTAACAGGAAATATCACATCCTGGTTCGGGAACAGCACCATGCAGGACAGACAAGCTCTTCAGAGGGTGGTGCAATCAGCTGAACGCATCATTAGCACCAAGCTCCCTGACCTGCACTCAATCTCCTTGGTATAGTGCTGGACTGGAAGATCATGAAGGACCTCAGCCACCACAACAATGGACTGTTCTCTCTGTTGCGGTCAGGAAAGCAAATCTGCTCCCAGAAGGCCAACACAGTGAGGCTTAATATATTGTGTTTCAATGTTCAGAAGTGGCTAATTAGCACACATGGCTCATAAATAACTAGAGAAAAACAAACATTCACATCTAAAGGCAATTTCTAGTGTCAAAACAGAAATAGCTTGTTTTTTGGGACTATGAGCTTAAGAAGACATGAGACTTGCTTTATTGTGTGTACAGTAAATAATCAGGAATAAATCAGCATTGCTAGCCCTTTAGCTCGGCTATCACAAGTTTGCCTAAAATTTTCACGCTGATTATCTGTTACTACTCGTCATAAACACCACGTTGGTTGTGTGTCTGCCACTGAGTGCAGGTGAGGATACATTTGAGCTGAGGCAATAAAAAAGCAGATCCGCGACCTTTAGGTGAAGCTGGCCCAGAGACGACAGTTGTGCTGGATCGTCACGGACAGTCACCTGTCCCAAGTAAATTCTCGGCATGACACAAATTCTCCCACAACCTCAATTCCGCATGTTTCTCTGTACAGGTCTAATGCACCAAGGACACAGCCTGCCCAGGTTTTGTTCACTCCGCGATACCATGGAGCCTGGATGCAGCAGCCACCCATCTTCGAGATCTCAACCCGGACCCACTTCGCTCGACATTTGCGAGATGGTACATGACACGGTGATCATCGGAGACTCCATCATCTGGTATGTCCGTGCTACCACGGCTAAAGGTAGTGCACACTTGTTGTTTACCTGATGCTCATGTTCTTGATGTCACTGCACAGGTGCCCGTGGCCCTGAAAGAGAACATCGGAGCTGTGGTCCTCCATGCTGGCACAAATGATACTAGGCTAAGTCACCTGAAGATCCTGAAGAAGAACTTCAGGAGCTTAGTTGAGAATATTCGCGGCACATTGACCACGATGAGGATCATCATCTCAGGACCGCTTCCCACATTTCAGAGCCCCCGAAAGAAAGCGAGTGATTCAGTTGACTAGTTGCCTTTAATGAATGGTTACAATCTTGGTGTCAACAACAGAAATTACCTTTTTTGATAACTGGAATGTTTTCTGGGAGCATCCTAGGCTCTACCACACTGATGGCCTGCACCCTATCAGAGTTGGAGCAGCAGTTCTCTCTGACAACATTTCCAGGACACTGTGCACCATCTGACTGGAAGTAAGTCAGACCTTAGATTTCACTTACTGTATAGTAGCCATGTTACAACTCACCACACTGATGCAAGTGCACACATATCTGAGAAACTGTCTGTATGTGTCAGCAACTTGTCCCTTGAGAATTATATTTCCAATATTACAAACACAGCCTTTTTCCACCTTAGAAATATTGCCACACTTTATTGCCACACATTTTATCTGTATCTGATGCAGAAAAGCTAGTTCATACATTTTTGTCCTCTAGACTGGACTATTGTAGTGCATTATTCCTGCATCCTCAATAAACAAGCTACAGTTAGTCAAAAATCAGCACTCAGAGTTCTCACCAGATCAGGAAATTTTAATAATATAACCCCAATACTATCACTGGCTACCTGTTAAGTTTACAATTGATTACAAACTAGCATTACTTACATACAATGCCCTAAATGATCTAACTCCTACAGTACGTATCTAGCCAGTCTTCTGGTGCGTTACAATCCGCAGTGCTCCTTACCATCACAAAACTCTGGATTTCTGGTAATTACCAGAATATTAAAGTCCACAAATGGGGGTAGAACATTTTCAAATTTAGCTCCTAAGCTTTGGAATAGCCCTCCTGATAATGTTCAGGACCCAGTTTAAAAGACATCTCTTTGGCCTTTTGTGCATGCACAAAATTCATTCCATAACCTAGCACATTTAAATGCACACTCCTATCTACTGTAGTTCTGTTAATATAATGAATTGCAACTACGCTAATTTATTTTCCACCTGTTCTTTCTTTTTTACTTATCCCGAGGCACCTGGAGATTTTGCCAACTCCAGAAGATGAAGGCCAACCCTGCAAGGATCCTGAGGTATCCAGAGAAGGACCACCTCCATCTGGATTCTGCTTATGATGGTTTTATCTACTACACATATGCTGCTCCTGAGCTCTTAGCAATCCAGATCCCCTCTGCCCTCTGCACCTGTCTGAATCATTCTGGTGCCATGCTGGTGCCAAACTGAAATGTACTCCATATTAACTTTGACAGCTTCTGTTATATTGAACTTCCAGCTGTCTAACACACAGTATGACTGCAGATCAATCCTTGCTTTCTGTTATGATCCAAATGAGGATGGGGTCCCTGTTGAGGAGGGGGGGGAGGGGGTTCCTTGTCACTATCGCCCTCGACTTGCTCACTATGATCTATACATATTTTTACTTTCTCCTACAAATTTCCATAATATTCTTTTAATTTTGTGGAGCTGTTTTGAGACAATTACCATTGTTACAAGCGCTGTATAAATAAAAGTGAATTGAATTTAATTGAATAAGTAAATCATGAATAATATACGAAAAAAAACGATTTTTGTCACAAACTCGGATATGAGGCATAAACGCAGAGGTCCAGATGGTTGAAGGAAACGATGTTTATTTAAATAAAACAAGAAATGAAACAAACAAAGAGACTTTATATGAAAAACGAAACTAAAACACGTACAAAGGTAATGGGAGACATGACTAAACTTACAAACATTACGGGGTAGAACTCAACAGATGCAAGACAAGGGAAAGGACTAAAAGCAAGCTATTTATAAGGAAACTAATAGCGCCCATGTCACCTGACCGAGATTAAACAAAACAAAACAAACTACAACACAAAGTCTCTGGGCGCTAGGCGCCCTCTAGGGGTTACCCGTGACAATTTTACTATTTTTAAGGAAAAGACGAACAACCCCCCTCACAAAAAAACAGTATAATTTAAATCAGAAATTGAAATAGAGCTACAGAAAACACGAACAGTGCCCTGTAAAAAAAAGTAATTGACTCTTTGAAAGCCTTTTTAATTCTATGTACATTTCACATTTTTGCCTAGTGCCCCAACAGACTCTAGAATCGCCTATGCATGTGAAAGGCACGTGTGAATTGTTTTAGGAACTCTCAGCAACGTGTTTAAAGAAGAAACGCATGCTTGTTTCACATTGGGTCCACATTCCACTGCTGCTTTTAAGCAAGCTTGAGAGACTAACTACAGAAGCCACAATATGAGTATAACTTTATCTCGACCCATGTTTCAATGTTATGATAAAAAAACAACAGTCACAGTCACAAGACTGAGACAGAGGGGGAAAAGAAAGGAACAAGTGAGGTTCTTGTGATAAGACTTTTCATTCATTTGCCTCAAGTGGGATTTTGTGTCTAGATGCCTAGAAGTTTTTTTTATTAAATTTATATATATATATAAAATTTATTGTTTGGGCATTCCATTATCAACAATTAGTTTTGGTAAAATCACAGTTCAAAATATTAAAAATGTGTCTTCTGACAATTTAAGGTCACATATTTTCCCATGGTTTCTACATTTAAATGAGCAATCTTAGTCTTATATCACAGTGCTGTTGAATTCTTAGTTGCTATGTTGCTATGACCACAACATGTAGATTGGCTCATTGAAATTAATTATTAGGGATTTGTATAGCAGAGTCTCTAGATAAACTAAATAAAAATGTATGGAAGAGTGTGTTTGTGAAAGTATGAAACCAGAAAAACCATTTCATTGGTGAATCTTCCACATTAATAAATAATAAACAAACAAAAAATAGTGTACATGATGAACAGAAATACAGCAGGCTGGCTGATTGATTCTGTCCCCTACACACTTGAGGAAATGTGATGAGAGGAACAAAATAAAAGCAAATAGCATATAGACAAATGTCAACCACAGTATATCAAAGATACTAGATATAGTATCTAGTAGATAAACGGAACGGGTCAAAATAATAACTTTCTTCACAGGCAGTGAAGAAATACACATGCTTCTGTAATAGTTCATAGTTTGTCCCTCTGTTGCCAACATGGGTACCTGCGGCACTTTACTGGAATTTTTGGTTTTCTAAACACTGTTCTATTGATAAGACTAAATGAATAAAATGCCAGCGGTCTAAAAAAAAAAAAAAAAAAAGCAGAGAGAGAGAGAGAGAGAGTGAGAAGGGGAGAGGTTGGCCAAGGCCAAACTGTGACATCAACTGTAAGCACCCCATAGTTTCTATTGTGAGGTTTTCTGAAACGTCTATTTAGCATTTATGAAAGGAGTCTCCAGAGACAGTTCTGTAAAGCAGTTAAAATATACTTTCAGCAAATGTATGTGGTATAAGAAAAATAAACATGTTTGGACATGCATCTATATTGACAAGATTTTGGAAGATACCATGATCTAGCGCAACTTACTGTACATTTATTTCATTATATACTGTATCTGAGCAGTTGAGAGTTAAGGGTCTTTCTTGAGGACCCAACAGTAGTACCTTGGCAGTGATCAGCTTTGAAAATCATGACCTTTTAGTCCAAAAGTCTTAAAAACTGAGCTACCCCTGCTTGATGTCAAATTTCCATTTCAAGGTGATAATCCACCTCAAGCCATGTTCTCACTACCATGTTATGTACCATTAGATAATTGGGTTTTTGACAGAGGTCAAAAGGAAGACTAACGTGCACACACATACTGTACAAACACAAATACAGCAGAAAACCACCTGGAAAATGTTTAAGAACATTGTCCTTAATTTTTATTAAACCAAAAAATGGTTGACACACCTACAGCAAACTTTTTTTTAACCATCTAGTGTGCATTTTCTACAAAATTACCAGCAGTGTGAATTATCAGGAATTCACTATACTGTATTAGTGCAGCACTACGAGGTTCATATCTAGCAAGCTGACCAAATTTGAAGAAATGATGCATGAGCTGGTTGTGAGAGGTGGAGGAGGAGGAGGAGGAGTTGTTGCACACTGGCAGTAGTCTGCCTCTGTAGAGAGGATTACAATAAGCAACTTTTCTCATTTTCTCTTTTTGTAAATTTGCCCATGGCTTGCTAAATGGCCGAGAAAGTTTTAACCAAGTCAGGGGGGAAAATAAGTGGGGTAAGTCAGCTTGATTGCTTGTCTTAATATGTTACGTTATATCGTGTTTGATCAGACAGAAACTCTAACATTCCATTGTATAAAAATAATAAATAAACTAACTACAGAACACATCTAACTAACTACAGAAACTACCTACCTAATTACAGTCTCTAACTGCTTACCTACTGCAAAGTGAATTTAAATGATATTTCTTTTTATTCTGTAATCATCACCTTTTTTCACATTCATACTCAAATTACCACTTGCATGATTTTAGTGGCCATTTCAACTTTTTTTTCTTTCTGCCTTGCTTTCTTTCTTTACAGCATTTATTTCATTTTTACAACCATGACTAATTGTCAGTGTTATAATATAAAAGCTCCTGCTCCTGATTTTACATTAAATCAAAGCTTGATTCCGTTCCAAGAGTTCGGAGCCTGCACAAGCTCAGAAAACCAAATCAAATAATGTGGTCATGTGCATAGCTAGATGTAATGTTACTGTATTGCAGCATGCATTGTGCAAACCATGTGACATACATTCAGTGGACGATTTATAAGATTTCTACTGTACTTTGTCATCCATGACATTTGTATGGACAAATGGCTGGTGCTGCAATCCAAATGAACTTATAGTCAAGATTGTATATGACCGAGCATTTGATTAAAAATCTTGCTCATTCTGTATCTTTTTTCTACAGGATTTAACCACAACCCTCCTAGCAGCAGCACAGCTTTCGTCTTTGGGAAGCTCCATGCTTTATGGCTATAACCTAGCTGTAGTCAATTCTCCTGCTGAGGTGAGTAACATATTTAAGTGATCATATTCAGTTCTTGTAGGAGAATACAACAGTTACTGTACCGTATGCTACAAAGATTTTTTTTTCTTGCTCTTTCTAGAACTTCATTAGAATATGAACAATTTAAAGAGTATAATCATTCACACGGGTAATTTTTTATGTCATTATTTAATTGCATCGGTCCATTTTTTGGTACACAAGGAGAAAAGAGGCTGTCCAAATATTAAATCCCTTTTAATTGTTGTTTCATTATTTATTATTCGAGTGTTCTGACACCATATCATGTGCTGTATTATATTTTTTCATAACTAAGTATTTATTAGATAATAATAATAATAATAATAATAATAATAATAATAAACTACATTTTCTCCCAGTTTGACTGTTCCACCACACTTGACCTCCCCTAGATCACATGGTTACTACAAATCAGGGAGGGTGAAGAGTAGCACATGTGTCCTCTGCTTTTCCTCTGTGTAACAACCAAGATTAAACTCGCTTTTCTGTTGCACACATTTAAAGCCCTTTAATAGCTTTAATCCTCTGTATGACCTTTGAACAGATAAAAGTAATAATCCTAGCCTCTGAAGCAGAAACTGAATAATTACATTTTGGCTTGCCAAGGCCCAAATCCGGTCAAACAGAGTTACAGTACATGAAGTCACATGTTCTAAATGTGGTGGGGGAAAAAAAAGAAAGAAAGAAAATCACAGCAAAATAAAAATACAAACTTATGCACTAAAAGTATTTTTTACCATGTTTTAAGGTAATTCTTTCAGCATTATCCTACTGAAATTAATAGGGTAATAGTAATCCTACCTTTTAAAACCAGCCTTATTCCAACATTGGTTTGGATTTAAGAGTCACAACCCACTTACAGCTACATAAGCATGTTATAAATTTACATAATTTGCTTTATCCTTATCCAGAGTAATACATTTATCCCATACATCTGAGCAGTTAAGGACTAAGTGCCTTGCTCAAAAGGTCCAGCAGTGGAAGCTTTGTGGTCCTGGGGTTTGAACCCATGACCTTCTGATCCCTTAGTCCCAGGTTTTAACTACTGAGCTACCCCTGCTCCCACACATACAGCATTATGGTTTGTGCTGTTATTATACTTTTGGTGGCTCAGTGCTAGGTTCACTGGATGCAGTCTCGGCCCCAAGCCTAGAGAAAATGGGGGGTTGCATGAAAAAGGCATCCGATGTAAAATCTGTGCCAAGTTGTGTGTTTTAAAACCATGAGTGGAAATCCTCATCACTCACGTTAACTGTGTGAATACACTCACGTGAAGCTTGCGTGAGTTTTCAGAAAAGGATTCTTCTGCGATCTGATTTTACATTTATTGTATATGTTTTAATCATATTTAAGCAAATTGTATAAATTGTTTATTTTTTGTGTAATTTATTCAAATTGTATCTTTTTTTTTTTTTTTGTGTAATATATTCATACATATAAAGTAAGTGTTTACTGTTTAATTTATCTGAAATCATGTTCTGTTTACACATCCTCCCAGTACATTAAGGACTTTTATAACCTCACTGCAACGAGGCGCAATGGGAGCTTTCTGAGCAGTGACAGCATCACAGTGTTTTACTCCATTACCGTGTCCATTTTCGCCATTGGTGGACTGGTAGGTTCACTTACTGTGGGAATGCTAGTCACCAAATTTGGAAGGTACTGCACAAGCTGCACTGTTCAATAGATTTAACACTTATATGTATGATGCATGAAATTATAGTTTAACCAGTTAAGAGAATGAGTATGGATTGGTTTGTCTCGTAATATTTTTCTATTCAAATTGTATACCTGTATTTTGTTGTGATTTGTGTAGAAGAGGGACACTGGTAAAAAGTACATTTCTAGTGTTTGTAGCTGGTGGACTGATGGGCTTGAGCAGGCATATTGGCATTCCTGAGATGATCATCATCGGTCGCTTCATCACAGGAATACATTCAGGTACACTCATGTACAGTAGTGTACTAGTATTGAATGACAGCATAAAGCGGTAAAACATGTTTTTCTAAAAATTCTAGTGTGACTATGATGTCATTTATGCTTTTCAATAGTCAGGTGTTTAGATATATACGTAATCAGGTATGCTAGTATTTATACTATTATTGTTCCTTCTTAAACATCTTATAAACAAAAAAAAACAAATTCAACTACATATAAGGTAAGGAATAGCTTCACTTTTATATTTGGAAATAAATTTCCTCTCCTTTTCTCCTTGATTAGGGATCTCGCTTAGTGTTGTGCCCATGTTCCTGGGAGAAATTGCTCCAAAGAACCTCCGTGGTTTCCTTGGCCTTGTGCCTAGCATCTTCATCTGTATTGGAGTCTTCCTTGCCCAAATTTTCGGACTTCATGAAGTCTTGGGAAAGGTGAAGTAAGATTGCTGAAAGAAATAACACTAAATTCTACTTACACGATGCACTCCTAGAAAAGACGCTTATATTGAATATACCAGCAAATTAAAGCATGAATCTATGTTAGCTTAGCTAGCTACAGTAGTATGCATAATAGCATTCCAGCAAGATCTTACAGTATGTACCATCTTAAGTTTCCTATTATTGTTGAGTGCCAATTTGAACAAAGCAAGTATGCATGTGTGCAGGTATTCTACAGCGCAAAAGTAAAACCATCCTCGTAAGCTAGCAAAATTGTAACTTTCATAGTGGTTCTAGCTGGAGCTTTAACTGAAAAATAAGGACATTTACCTCTGTGTAGATGGATTCAAATAAATCTGACTTGTGTACAGTTCAGTAATTACTTGGTATTTTTCACAGCATTCAAGTCATGATTTTCATTTGCCAGTATATGGAAGTACCCTACATACTGTACAGAATTACTCTATATACTCATATATATATATATATATATATATATATATATATATATATATATATATATATATATATATATATATATATATATATATATATATATATATATAAAATACAGATTAGCTATGTTCTGTTAATTACGTAAATACTTTTTCTTCACAGGAACAGCACTGGCCTCTTTTGCTCTCTCTGGTGGTGGTCCCAACATTTATTCAACTAATGCTACTCCCGTGGTTTCCTGAGAGCCCACGCTACTTGCTGATTGAAAAACACAACATTCATGCCACTCTGAACGGTAATTTTACTATTTATTCACAATGCAATAATTGACATTGGGCTTTCTGACGTTGTTAAAGCAATAGTTTTAGCAAAATAGAAATGTAGCAAGTTTTCTTTTTAATCAAAATGCAGTTGAGGCAACTGTCCTAGTTTGCATGTTTGTAGATATATAAATGCTGTCCTAGTATGCTAGGAAGCAGGTACGCTATTACCAACACATACAGTAGGCTCGACGATAAGTTTTGAGCCCATGGAAAACTTTCTTTAAATATTATACCCAGTAAAGTAAATAATTTAAATTAAAACTTCAAGACAATTAAGGCTGCAAGTTTGTGAAATGAGCAGGCCTGTTCCAAACATTTGACGATGTTAAACATGCTTTTGTTAAATTTGTTCTGATGTTATTGTTAGCACTAAAGTGGTATAGAGCAAAAACCAATATCCAGGCAGAGATAGAGGAGATGCAGAAGGAGCAGCGCTCACTCTCCTCAGTGATGACCGTCTCAGTTTATGAACTGCTAAGAGACAGATCTGTACGCTGGCAGGTCGTATCCGTCATGGTCATCAACATGGGCATGCAGCTATCTGGCATTGATGCTGTGAGTCAGACTTTGAGTTTATCTATCTGTAATATCTGTACACTCGTTTACCTCTGTAATGTAAAGTCAAAGATGGAGGAGAATGATATTTTATGTAAACATTTTTACTTCACCTACCCATATTTCAGATTTGGTTCTATACAAATTCCATCTTCGAGAATGTGGGAATCTCCATCTCACAGGTTCAGTACACAACAGTTGGCACAGGTGCCATCGAGGTCATTGCTGGCCTCATTGGGGTAAGAAAAAACACCCTCATCTTTATTGAAGAGTCTGATAATCATCCACATACTGTATGGATTATAATTTTCATTAAAATAGATATACAGTATGTGTAGTAGTATATATAGTACATAGCATATATATTTTCTTTTATATGATGAAGTTTAATTTAAAGTGAATTATATGGGGAAAAACATGGTTTTAGAAATATTAATTTAATAATAATACAAATAAAAAGAAATGTCCATCTGTGTAAAAAGTTTGCAGAGATAGAAGACAATTCTGTAGGAATAACCATCTAAAAAATGCTCCATTAATAAGACTAATCTAAGCACTACATCTAATAAATGTAACCAAATAAAGAGAGCTCCTTCAATAAAAACTTCTATGGACGCTGCCACCTCACACTGGGGTAAATTTTCAAGTTCTACTTTTAGTGCAATGACCCACAGGATGGAGTTTTAGGACAAGTATATAAATTGCTGTAAATACTTTGTCCACCTCTAGGACTATTTCTTGTTTTGTGACTGATCACAAAACCATGTCACTTAAAATGTCTTTTCTACTTCCCCCACAGTGTTTCACTATTGAGCGAGTCGGTCGCAGACCTCTGTTGATTGGTGGATTCACCTTTATGGGCATCTGCTGTGCCGGAATCACCCTTTCCCATATTCTGCAGGTAGTAGCTTTATTTTGATGATTTTCCTTATACAGTGGAACCTCGGATTGCGAGTAACGTGGTTTACGAGTGTTCCGCAAACCGAGCAAAGATTTGTAATCAATTTTTAATCGGAAACCGAGCAAGTATTAGTTTACGAGCGCCGAGTATCACGTATCACGCATGAAACTCTTATTTTGACACCGAGCATTACTCTCTCACCTCAGGAGTGTTACTGTGTAAAACGAGGCGACGGAAGGGGCTAATTCCACACACATGGTGCCTGCGCGCACCAACGAAAACACTTATGTCAGGAGTTATTTGTACTTTTTTTTAAAAAAGGTAAAGTGCAGATTAATTTGTTTTATTTTCATTTTATAGATTGTATTAATTATTTTTATGTATTTATTTTTTGGGGCTGTGGAACGAATAATTTGAGTTTTCATTATTTCTAATGGGAAATGATGATTTGGTTTACGAGTGTTTTGGAACACAGGCCCACTTCCGGAACGAATTATGCTCGTAATCCAAGGTTCCACTGTATATGGAAATGTTTGGGACTCTCTAGGTTATGTGCACTTACTGTATTCAATTTTGAGCACCAGTGTAGGTATTAGACAAAAATGACCATTATGTGTTTAGACAGAAGCTCTTTGTCCATGTGTCCACTTGATCAGTCAGAGTTTATTAAACTTCAACATCATGTGTTTGACTGGAGACTAAATAATGGCTGTTCATTTTGGCCTGTTTTGCTTCATTTCCGACACTAGGCACACGTGCACTTCATGAACTATGTGAGCGTGGTCTGTGTGGTGGGAATTATTGCAGGATTCTGCATTGGCCCTGGTGAGACAATTAGTATTTATTTATTAAGTTTTCTCATTGCTTATATTACTTACAATCACTATGTCTTTGTTTGTGTTTAGAAATCATTGAGGGGACATGGTGGTTACCTTTCAGTAAATCCTGGCCAGAAATCTTGTGGCTACATATACCATTTGTTAAGGACCCCTGGTTTGGCGATCATAAATTGCAACTCCCATTACCCTTACAGAAAACAGGAGATCCTTTGACTGCATGTCACATGATTTTTTAAAACACTTTTACCTGTTTTGTTTTTCCCTTTTTTATTTCGCCATTTATTCATCTTATGACTTCATTTTATTGTGTTTTGATACAATTTCTACTTGTATCAATCCCAACTCTGACATGTAACTTGGTTACTCGTGGCTTACGTTGAAGAAAAGTAATAGATGGTTTAAATTATGGTATTTACTATATTATACTATATTATATAGGATCCTGTAGTACTTTTACTACAGCAAAGTTCAAAAACACTATTTTATATTTACGCTAGTATTTTTCCTATGGTGGAGTAAATCCAGGATTAAAGCATCTTAAATTGCTGAAGTAACTGAAGTAAATTTCAGTAATTTTTGTATATTCAGTAATCTCCATGCTTAGTCACACTGATAATACAATTATTTTTATACTATAGAAATAACTCGTGGCCTTTTCATGTATTATGGCCAGAGCTTATTTAAAAATAACCACCATGTCACCTGTCCTAGTTCAGCCCTTATGAATGATGCTTTCAAAAGTTTAATCAATCAGACACTGGTATATTAGTTTTGCTGTGAAGAAAATCCTGTCCCATCACTTTAAATGCTGCATACATAGAGATAGTAAGGTCTGTGGCATATCAAAATTGCTCACTCCTTTTAGAACCATACAGCGTAACTACTTAATGCTGCCCTCTGGTGTTGAATGAAGGAATTGATTCCGTTTGTAGTACAGTGTAGAAACAGATATTGGTCTCTGCACAGCTGGAGTGCCCTTCCTCATGACGGGTGAGCTGTTTAAGCAGTCTCACCGACCCTCGGCTTACATCGTTGGGGGTGCACTCAACTGGTTATCTAACTTCACTGTCGGATTCGTCTTCCCATTCCTACAGGTATGCATTTCTGCGTTATAACTATGTGTAGTAAAGAAATATGCTCTAATTTCAGCATAGGAAATTTAATAGAAGCTTGATGGCACCAAGTTTAGAATATCATCAAGATGTCACAGATTTGTAAGAGAAGTGCTCATAAAATGTTGAAATATTTAAATCTGCCCAACCCATTTAATTCTCTTTCCAGATATCCGCAGGAGCTTTCTGTTACCTGGTGTTCTTTGGCATTTGTGTAGGCGTGGCGGCCTACGTCTACTTTGTCATCCCTGAGACAAAGGACAAGACATTTGTGGAGATCAGTCAGATGTTCGCCTCTAGAAACAACTGTGAGCTTGAGGGGGAACAGTTGGCAATCACTGAGCATCTTGACCTTAAGGTGAAGAACAGATATGGAGCAATGGAGAAAGGAAAAGAAGAGATGTTCATGTGGAGTGATGATGAGTGAATGAGTTGAAATAGAAATAAAAGATTGTTATAAATTTTCTTAATGTGAATCATATGGTACTGAACAATTAACATGTCATGTTTTCTGTGAAAATACTGAGAATAATGCGAGTCCCATCATGCAACATTTTATTATAACACTTATGTCCTTGCTTATTACTTTGGTTGAATAGTGAGTCATGGAAGATACAGGTCTGCTCAAAGGACTCTAGACATTTAAACGATTTACTTGGACAATGAAAATTATTCACTGCCTATAATGATAATTCTATACAATGGTGGACTAACCAAAGAAGAAAAGATGTTTGTAGTTTACAACCAGGACTATCAGTTAATATTTCCAATTTATTGTCTTACTTAAGAATTTGTACAAATGTATGGTGCTCTGGCTTAACTAAGCATTAGACTTTGCTATCTGAGGCTCAAACTCTCTCAGGTAGTGGTTCATCCCTATAAGGGGTGAGACTGTGGGTATTATGAACAGAAGTTTATTAGTTACATAATCATGAAACACATTAAATAGGCTATGTCCACTATTATGTAAAAGTCTTGAGGCCTCATTTCTTCATATTAAATTACGTAGATTAAACTGGAGCAAATATTTTACTGTAACAGGCTGCAAAGTGCATAAAAATAACATTTTAGAAACAACCATGTAAAAACCTCACATCTATGCCAACCACTCAGCATCACCAGCAGATGAACGGTCATCATCTTCACCTGGTTCTCACTGGTTCATGTGTTAAGTTAGATGTTTAAGCTTGGATCATCCATAGGTCACATTGTTTTCTTTCTTTCTTTTTTTATAAACAAACACAAAAAAAACAGTTTCTTTTAAACTGTCATTATATACAAAACCAAGATTCAGGAAAACCTAATCAGCTTCTGTGTTATTGTGTCTAGTTGGTGTTTTTTTTTTTTTTAAAGGAAGACTGCCAATGTATATATTTGGTTCAAATATTCCAAATAACCCTGGCTAAGCCACTGTTTGGAATATTTGAACCAAATATATTCTTGATTTTGTATATAATGACAGTTTAAAAGAGTGGAACATCAATATAAACAAGCTTTTCTCAATTCCCACCCGTCATTAGGGCTTCCCCATCAAGTCTACAACCACCAGTGAGTGAGGGGTAAAGACTATTATGGTTTTCTCTGCACCATGTGACGCCAGCCAACAGCATCCAATTGAATTGCTCGCTCACGCACTGTTGGATAACAAGCAGAACACATTCGGAGGACAACTCTATCTGCTCCTTCTGCTTGTGTGGGCTCAAAGACACCCATGATTGGCTTAGAGCCATGATTGATGTGAGAGTGCTAAGTGCCTTCCATAACTCCCGTCTAAGTGAGCTCGGCCAATCAGCTCTCTCCACGCCCCTGTCTGCGGGAGGCTGATCAGAGACTGTGGCAAGCATGAACGGGAGGGAATTCCACAGATGAGAAGGCCCTGTTCACTCATTAAACATACAAGTCACGGGGGCCTGGAACCTATCTGACCTATAGCCAATCCATCGCAGGGCACGAACAAAATTCACACACTATGGGCAATTTGGGAACACCAGTCAGGCTAATTTCCATGTCTTTGGACTGTGGGAGGAAACTGGAGTACCTGGAGGAAACCCACCAAGCATGGGGAGAACACACAAGCTCCATGCACACAGAGACGGGAATCGAGCCTGACCTGGAATCGAACACGGACCCTGGAGGTGCAAGGCGACAGTGCTAACCACTACACCGCCGTGCCGCCGAATATTGAAACTAAAGTACAAAAAAACAAAAACAAACACTAAATTACAAAACAACAAATATTTTAAATATATAGCACTAAGCAAAAATGTTGAGGCACTGCTTATTTTATATTTTGCTTCCAAAAAGCCACGCTTTCTTCTATTTTAATTGTAGTCAGGAGTGGGAATAGTTCCCCAGGCTTTTGGCTCTCATTTTCGGCAGGGTTTGGGGTGTCATTTTCAGCCCAGTCCCTGTACCTGACAAATTTTAAGAGATTTTTTTTTTGTTTGTTTGTTTATAAAAATTAAAAAAAAGAAAGAAAGAAAGAAAACAATGTGACCTATGGATGATCCAAGCTTAAACATCTAACTTAACACATGAACCAGTGAGAACCAGGTGAAGATGATGACCGTTCATCTGCTGGTGATGCTGAGTGGTTGGCATAGATGTGAGGTTGTTACATGGTTGTTTCTAAAATGTTATTTTTATGCACTTTGCAGCCTGTTACAGTAAAATATTTGCTCCAGTTTAATCTACGTAATTTAATATGAAGAAATGAGGCCTCAGCACTTTTACATAATAGTGGACATAGCCTATTTAATGTGTTTCATGATTATGTAACTAATAAACTTCTGTTCATAATACCCACAGTCTCACCCCTTATAGGGATGAACCACTACCTGAGAGAGTTTGAGCCTCAGATAACAAAGTCTAATGCTTAGTTAAGCCAGAGCACCATACATTTGTACAAATTCTTAAGTAAGACAATAAATTGGAAATATTAACTGATAGTCCTGGTTGTAAACTACAAACATATTTTCTTCTTTGGTTAGTCCACCATTGTATAGAATTATCATTATAGGCAGTGAATAATTTCCATTGTCCAAGTAAATCGTTTAAATGTCTAGAGTCCTTTGAGCAGACCTGTATCTTCCATGACTCACTATTCAACCAAAGTAATATGCAAGGACATAAGTGTTATAATAAAATGTTGCATGATGGGACTTGCATTATTCTCAGTATTTTCACAGAAAACATGACATGTTAATTGTTCAGCACCAAATGATTCACATTAAGAAAATTTATAACAATCTTTTATTTATATATCAACTCATTCACTTGCTTGAAAAAAAAAATCATTACTTGAAAAGAAAGAAAAAGAAAGAAAGAAAGAAACTTCCCTATTTGGGGATATTTAAAAGTAATTTCTCCCAGTAAAGTAATTACTTTAATAAATTGCGAAAATGTAATCAAAATGTTATTTTGTTATTGCCTTTGCACATTGGATTTTTAAGCAACATATCCGCACACATGTGACAACTATCACTGCTTGCGATGTCAGAATCTATTTGCTACACATAATTTGTCCACTAGATGTCAGCAGAACGAGATTTAGGAGTGTGAAACTGCATATTGGCTGGGAAGCCTCGCCATCTATGTGGCTGGTGTTCTTATCACTCCCCTTCTACACGGGTAGAAATCTTAACCCCCAGTGCTAAACACGAACACATCTTTTACCAAATAATTATTTAATAAAATAAATATCTTCTTTTAACATTTTTTTTTACAAAATGATTTAAAAAAAAATGAATATCCCCCATTTTGCCAAAAATAACCATCTTATTCTTTCACAATTAAGATTAACAAAATATGTATCTGTTCTCAAAACTAAATCCTCTTCCTCTTCTTAAGATCTTTATTTTCAAGTTATTTAATATATTTTCTCTTCAAAATTTTGCTTTTTGTTTTGTTTTTATTCTTCCTTTTTTCAACACATTTTCTTTCCCCCCTCTTTATTTTATTAATTTATCACGATGACTTAGCACGATGACTCACGATGACTCAGCTCTCTATGTCGAATCAGGCCACGTGCTGCGTCGAGGGCGCTTATATAGAAGTGCGCTCACGTGCAACGCATCTACACTGATTGCCTATACGACGTCGCCGCCTAGCGACCAAAGGTGTTGTTGCCCGCAGATCCGCCTGCCTGGAAATCTATGGTGTTATGAGTATGAGTTTAAATGTGAAACCAGGTGACATGAGGTGTTTGCCTCAAAAATAAAATAACAATGCATTGTTGCATGTGGCATTGTTGTAATTATTATTAGTAGTATTAGTATTCCCCCTGAATGCAGAATAAATAAATAAAAAGTCTGACAATATGTTGTCTTTGTTTATAGCCCATTGTAACAATTTTTACATTACAATGTAAACATGGTAAGATGTAGAGTAGAAAGTGTTTGGAGTCCATGCTTCGATGGGCCAGATCTGTTTGTACCGCATAAGAGTGACCTACTGTAGGTAATCAAAATTAGACAGAGGTTTTAAAGTTATGAAATCATTGTATTGATTATAATGGTATATCAGATTTTGTATGGTTTTGTCCAAGAACACTATCACAAACTGCTATCACAAATGTTTCGGGAGCCCTCACTTCTGGCTGTCACTGTAGACGTATTACAGTCTGAATACATTCAGTGAAACTACCTATGCAAAAACACACAAACATAGCCATATGCCAAACAGAATTTAATGATACTGAGATCTGGATCTGAATCTGATCCAGAATGTAGATTGAAATCATTGTATTTTATTTTGGAAATGCATATCATTTTATGCAAGTACTCTAGTACAAACATTGTATTTTGTGAAATTATTGAAATAATTGTCAGGTCAAAAAATCTTAACAGAATTAATATCTAGTATCTAATCACAGCTCCATTCTACCAACTTGCCAGATAGCATGTCTTTGATACAAAAAAAACTCCTACTCAGCACACACGACATGCATACACAGCACAACTGACAGATCCTGTCAAGCATTCATTGAACCCCATATCAAATGCATCAGCTCCTTCTGCTGAAAGGCAAGTGTGCGTGAGCCCTTGTCAAAATCACAGTCTGAACATGTGAGACAGCACTGGCATATACCATTGGGGTGCTTTCAGCACCCACATCGCGTGCCACAGAAACCTGGAACGTTGCTATCGCCACTGTACAGATCAACATGGTTGGAATATTTTCCAGAGCTTTCAGTGGCACCAGAAATCTTTAGTTCAAATACCAACTACAGTTAGAGAGCCCAACAGTAAAGTAAAAGTATAATCAAAAGTACTGAGCTTGTATTACCATAAAGTCATAATAAAAGTCTCTCTCTCTCTCTCTCTCTCTCGCCCTTTCTCTTTGTGTGTGTGTGTGTGTGTGTGTGCTTCCTTACTGTGAACATTATGTTTTTATCACTACCTATACCCATCTCAGCTTCTGATTTCAAACACCTGGTACATGTTTAGGAAAAGCAAATCATGCAGTTATGCATAATAGCCAGCAGGTGGCTATTACCACTTCAAGTACTACACACCACTATGGTTATGTAAGGGCTACACCATATACAGTAGAAATGTAGTGAAGTAGAAAGTACAAATATTCATTGTAGGATGTAGTGGATTAAAAGTAAAATGTTTTCACTAATTAAAAAATATTCACTAATAAACATTTATAAAACTACTCAAGTAAAGTAAAACAAAATGGTCAGATATGCACATGTGTGCAGTAAAGAAGTGAATGCACTTAGTTACTTTTCACTATATACAGTGGAACCTTGGATTGCGAGTAACATGGTTTACGAGTGTTCTGCAAACCGAGCAAAGATTTTTAATACATTTTTAATCTGAAACCGAGCAAGTATTAGTTTACGAGCGCCGAGTATCATGTATCACGCATGCGACTCTTATTTTGACCCAAGCGGCAAGTGATCACAACTGAGCCAATGATTTTTCTCTCTCTTGTGCTGCGGGAATTATGGGTGCTCGTCTCTTACTCGTATAATCAACATCTCCCTCTCTCTTCTGTGTGCGCGCGCGTAATTTGACACTGTGCCCCACACACACCGACACACACACACACACACACTCACACACGCGCTTTATTTACACAGAAAACTCAGCTCTGTCTCGATTCTTTTCAAAGGTAAGGTGCTGGTTCATTTGTTATTTTTTACTTTACAGCAGTGATTCCGTTAGTATGCGCTAACGCGAGTATCATTAGAGAGATTTTTTTTTCCTGGTAAAACAGTGTTTGCATTGTGTATGTTAGTTGTGAAACTTAAAATCAAGGTGGGAGGAGGGAGGAGGTTTTTACTGTTTAAGACGAGGCGAGGGGCTAATTCCACACACACACACACAAACAAATACACGGCGCCTGCACACACAAACGGAAACACTTATCTGTCTGGATTTATTTTTACTTTTTTTAAATGTTAAGTGCAGGTTAATTTGTTTTATTTTTACTTTATATATTGTATTAATTATTTATTGTTTTGGGCTGTAGAATGAATAATTTGAGTTTTGATTATTTCTTATTGGAAAATTCTGTTTGGTTTACGAGTGTTTTTGAAATACGAGCCAGCTTCCGGAACAAATTATGCTTGTAATCCAAGGTTCCACTGTAACTATATAGCACCTTATTGAATTTGCCAGGCAAAAGGCCAGAGTTGTTATTTGCCTTTCACTAAAGACTTTCATCTTACTAAAATCTACCATGAACAATAAGAGGTTAATTTTTTTTTTAATTATGGTTCTTCAGATAATCTGAAGAACCATAATTTAAAAAAAAATTAACCTCTTATTGTTTATATATATACATATATAAACAATATACTGTATATTTATATATATACTGATCAGTCATAACATTACAACCACCCGCCTAATATTAAGCCCCCCTATACAGTCAGTATACAGTTGTCAGTATACCGGTTTTCCTTTCTTGGATGACTTTTGGTATGTCCTGTCCACTGCATCATGGGACCACCTCACAATTTTTGGAGTTGCTCTGATCCAGTTCTCTAGCCATTACAATTTGCTCCTTTTTACATTAGTTACATTTTCAATATCTCATTACAATGGCGGCTGGATAAAGGACGTTTAGGCAGTGGGCTGGATGTATAGGCAGTATAATATTATACTTCTTTAGGTCTGCGCATTAAAATAATGTTGTGATAGAGAACTGTAAACAAAATAATATGACAGTATGAATGTTTGTCTGTTCAAAAAAACGTTTGTTCAGATTGAGTCTTACAGTTTTCTTTATAAATTGAGATGTAATTTTGTTCTATTTATATAAATCTGAATTGAGACTTCACATATTCAAGGTTGTTTATTCTGTCAGTGAACTGCAATATAGCTCCTGCCCACCAGAGGGGGCTCCCATACCCGCATTCTACCCAATCTCTCACTAATCACAGACACCTACAGCCCATCCTGAGTAATCTCTTTAGGATTGTTCTCTACTCTTAATTTTAGATTTTCTTTGACCAAGTGTTTTTTATGTATTTATGTATTGCTCTCTCTCTCTCTATCTACTTCCTAGTTATTGTTTAGTTCTGCATTATATATCTTTTTAATTGTGTTTTAGTTTTAAGTTTAGTTTTAATAAAATATCAGAAAATGAATCAACAACATCCTGTCATGTCAGCTATGTTAAAACTACAATGATACACTGTACTATCTCTGTGTGCACATTCTTTTGTGATTAACACATCGACAGTCCCAAACTGTTCTTGCTGAATGACACTGTGTGTGCATGTATGTGTCTGCATGCGTGTCTGTGTGTGTGTGTGTGTCTGTGTCCGTGTGTATGTGTGTGTGTGTACAGATAATGGGGATGATGGACATCTGAAGAGGGACAGAAATGGTCCTGGAATGCACTGATCTTTTGAGGCTCACATTCTGATATGTCCAAACGTACATCCCTAAAAGCATCCCAGACAGCTCTCTGAACCAGACTGTCAAATGTATTTAGCATACTTATCATTTAATGATTTACTACACAGTTTAGTCAAATAAAATCGTTCAGAACCTTTTATAGGGAGGTGACCTATGGCAGACCTATGGTACTGATGACTCCCAATAAAATTTTTTGAAAGGTTTTTATCCAGCTGAAATTTTAAATCAGTTTGTTTCAGTTTGTGTTATGGTGAAATATTCATTCATTCATTCATTCATTCATTCATTCGTTTATCTTCAGTGTACTCCAGGAGACTTTGGGCAGGGTGCGCTCTGGATAGAGTGCCGATCCACAAACAAAAACACATGCTAAGGGCAATTTGGGAACGCCAATTAGCATACTCTGATGTCTTTGGGCTATTCCAGGGGAAACCCAGAAAGCATGGGAGAACATGCAAACTCCACAAAGACGGGGACTGGAATCAAACTCTCGGCCCTGGAGGTGAGACCCCACAGTGCTAACCATGATTCAACCATGTCATCCATCTATCCATTTAGAAACCTGTGTAGTCTAACTAGGGACCGTGGGTGCCACAGGTGATTAGCATTGTATTTAGTCCAATTTTACAACAGGCAGTCTTGCATGTCTTTGGACTGTGGGAGGAAACCAGAAAACCACCAAGCATGGGGAGAACATGCAAACTCCATACACATAGACCCCAAGGTGGGAATTGAACCCTGTCTCTGAAGGTGCAAGGTGAGACCCTGGAAATGGCCTGGAAATGTATTTTAAATGAAACCTGAACAAGTAGAATGAGTAGGAATGGTGGCTCAGTTGCACTTCCAAGGTTTGGGGGTTGAATCTTGTTGCCTGTTGGTGTGCATGGAATATGAATGTTTTCCCGATGCTTTTTGGGATTCCCCGGGTACGTCAGTTTCCTCCCAAAGTTCAAAGACGTGTACGCTGATTGATGCTTTAAAATTGTCCATGGTGTGTGAGTGTGTCCCCTGTCTGTAATGAAGCAATCAACACCACTCATCAAAACTTCATTCCTTTAATCCATGTTTTGATGGTGATGCTGATTGCTGTCTAACACATCGTTCTAACATCTCCCCTAAGTATTCCCTTAGATCAAGATTGTTGACTTTGAAAACTATAGCATTTAGTTAAGCAAACCCATTTAGTGAACCCTGAATGGAAGTGAGGTCATCCTGGAGGAGACCAATTCCATTGGGACAGTCAGACAAACTTTGTTTTGATTGCAGTGACCCTTCCCTCTAAATGAACAAGTGAATCTAACCCTCACCAATACAATGCATTTTACTGCCAGTTTTTTTTTTTTTTTTTTTTTTTTTTTTTTACTGAATATGTCATGTATGAGACTGATCGTGGATAGAAGAAAAATCCTGGTTGGAGTAATTTGTGGGTGTGTAAACTTGGTGGTCTTTTAAGTGTCTCATGGTGGTCTTGCTCCCAGATAAGGGTCACGGCTAAAGTCAGAATTCCGTTTAACCTCTCACCCACCCACCCACACACACACACACACACACACACACACACACACACACACACACACACGTGCATGCATGTACATTTTGGAGGAGTAATTGGTTCTCCAGGTCAACTATGCACGAGCACAGTCCTTTTTCCATGATGCAATGGCTGATTTTTTTTACAGTGACTTTTACAGCTGCGGCACGACTGACCCACCGTAGGATATCGAGCGCCGCAGGGAGGTTTGATGATCAAGGTGTCAAAGTGTCAGAATGTGGGTGTTGGTCCATATTGCCTTTGTGTTCTTTCATAAAAAGAAACAGGCATAATATATTCGACTGCTTGGTTCAAGTAAGTAACTAATATGGATGCATATTACACACACATCTGACAAATCCGACCTGGTCCATTTGCAAGAAATTTTTTTTTTTGTAAGCTGTGATCTCATTCAGCATGTATTCCTATAACTTCAGCATCCACCACAGCCTTGAACAGAAAAAAGTGACTTCTAAAGATAAAAAAAAAAAATTGTGTGCAAGTGTTGTTCTTCCTTTCTGATATACAGTAGGTTTGCTAAAAACAACAAAAATACTTTTAATAAATCATTTAAGTTACTAGGCTTCTCTATATTGGAAATATTGGAACCATCAGTACTACAGATTTTAGGTGGGACGCTTCTGAGCAGTCGTCGTGAAAGAGCCATGAGACCAGCGTGAGGTTAAAGTTGTAAAGGCAGAAGCCCCAGCACTCAGCACTAGCTGAACCTGCGCATGGTAAAATAATTAGACCTGACTTTGATGGGGACTAAGCAAACAGTACCACGCTCAACACCACATTCTCCTTTTCCTCTCTCTTCCTCTGAAGACATGACTTTTCACTGAAACTCTGCCCAGCCAACTCCTTTTCTGCTTTCTCATTTTGTTTTGCGTGTCGTCTGATCTGTGCTTTATATATTTGAGATTGTGTGATTATAACCTAATAAAGATTTTACAATAATGTTTCAATTAAAATAGTGTACTACAAATTGTTCTATAAATCACTTTTACGCAAATCCTTACAAGAATCTTACACTTTTAGCAGCAAACGACCCGTTAAGTGTTCCATGGACATCCTTAGCGCAGATAAAGGTCTAATATTTTGGCATTTTATTATAGTCATGGAGCTTCTGATTCCGCTCACAGAGCTCATATTAATGAAAAACTACCATTATATTCAAGTTATTTATACGCTTGCTTGAAATCAATTTACTGGAGTGATTAATCGACCTGGGTAATAACCATTACAATTTCAAAATATAATAACTTTAATAACATTAAACCTATATATATAACTTAGATGACTTACTCTATATAATAACCGACCACTGCAATAATGAAAAAAAAAAATCTCAAATGCGTAAAATTTTTCTACTTTGAGAGCCGCACTCAGGAATTAAAACCTTTATGAAAAAAAATAACAAACAGAGAGCTACACACAGTAAACAATAAACTTAAATAAATAAATAAATAAATAAATAAATAAATCTCATCTGTATCATGGGCTTTTGGAACGGAATGTGAAAAAAAAAAAAAGCATTCTGCTATTCTGTTAGTTTAGTTTTCCAAAGGAGTAAAAATTAACCTGAGCGTTAGGATTAGACAGGCGGATCATTTAATAATAATAATAATAATAATAATATAAGCCTTTAAATTAAAGGCGTATCTATTGTATGACAAGGCTTATTACGTTTAAGAAATTTCATACAGCAGAGATATTTTTAGTTTGGTTATAAAGGAGATTACAGGTAGCATGTCAATCGATAGCTGTCTCTCAGCACTAAGCAACTGACGAAAAAAAAAAATCCTGGCATTTTAACCCCCAAAATATGAAAGTCAAGGGCTGCCTTTTTCATCTCCAGCCCTCTTCGGGCTTCTTTCCTCAGAGGAGGAAAGATGATATAGCAGGCAGTGACAAGGTAGCAGTGACCTGCTCCAGAGCAAATTCCATCCCACCCCCATGTATGCTTTATGAAGATTTTAACCTTGCCGCCCGCTCCCCTTTTGCAGCATGGATGGATGGACAACAGTTTAGCTCACCCGTCACCGAGGTCCATCTGTGTACGGACCACAGCGGCCGCCCACAACCTAAAGCAAAAGGTTAGCCCGCTATGTTCTTATTCGAATTGCAGGCTTTTGATGGAATTCATAGTTAGGATTTGAAACGCCCCAAGAAACGCGATCATACTCGAGGGCCCCCAATCGATTAAGCACCTGGGATGAAAACAGTTCATTTTTTAAATGATTATTTCTCTCCAGACTTTCAGATGTGAGAGACATGAGAGAGAGAGAGACATGAGAGAGAGAGAGAGAGAGAGAGAGAGAGAGGTGGGAGGCTTTGGCTGTGGTCACAGCATTGTAAAAGAAGTGAAGGCAATACTCCGTGGTGATGTGATTGAGAGAAACAGATTGAGGAAATATAGGAGAAAACACAACAAGCATACGAAAGCCAGGGCTTAAGACTGAGTTACAAAGGACAAGAGAGACCTAGGAAAAAGAGAGAAAAAAGTCCCTGTGGCCAATTGAATTTCCAATCTTTCTTTTCGGCCTTCTTTTGTGCTTTTCCCCCCGCCTAGGTCTACACAGCTGTTTAGACACCAGGGGCCACTTTTCTGCACCCAGATGAAAAAGAAAAGACTCAAAGCAAACTTGCAGGTAGACCTGTTAAAGTAATCACCCCAACCTGCCCTAAACCCAAAACTACAAGAAAGGGGGAGCAGAGGAGAATAGGAACGTGAGGGTGGCTTACAAGTGTGCAGTTGCCTATATATGTGTGTGTGTGTGTGTGTGTGTGTGTGTGTGTGTGTGTGTGTGTGTGTGTGTGTGTGTGTGTGTGTGTGTGTGTGTGTGTGTGTACGCGTGTGCGTGTGCACTCGCATGCAGAGTGTTAGTAGATGAGGGGAGTCACATGTAACTCCAAAACCAGGAATGGTATCTGCTTTTATATTGACTTTGTTAAAGCGTTTTCAATGCTACTTCCTATGTGTTTACAAGACAGTAAATCAGAGTGTGTTCAGAGGAACAGTGCACAGGAGTCAAGGGAAACATTTGGAGTGAACGGGATGAGCTACCGCTAGCAGCTGTCTTAAGCAAAACATTTCTTTTTTTTTTTTTAAACCTCAGCATCACCAAGTTTCTGATTCATTCCATAAATCAAAAACATTAAACCTTCATGCATATGAAATGCATAAATAACCATGATCATTACCAATTAACTTTTATTTTCCTTTATTAAATGAAACACAGACAATTATTGTTCAGGTAATTTATCGGATGGACAAATAATGAATCCATTAGCTAACCCAATGAGGCAAGTATAAGCTTGAGGATGCTTGACCAGCCACCTAAATATAGTGGCACTGAAGTGCAAAACACAAATACACATAAAAAGACAAGAAAACAATGAAAAAAAAAACTTTCAGTCCCAAAGTACAAAACGCAACATGCAACAACAACAACAACAACAAAAAAGACTCCTTAAGCACAAAACATAAAAGTATTATTTTTTTAATGTTCAGCCCTGAAGTGTAATGGAAAGTGGAAGTGGAAAGATGTGGCTGATGTCTGATGTCACTTTTGTTTTCTCATTTTTTTTTCTGTTTGTGTTTTTCCAATGCCATTCTCACCATACCTACAGTCATGTAAAGTATAAGTTAATATCCCTTTCTTTTATTTTGTATTTTTTGTTTAAAAACATAATAAAAGCCTTAAGCACAAAACATATTGTTTTAAAATGTTCAGCCAACATACAAAAAGAATACAAAAAATGTGAAAAATATCCAGCAGTCCTTACCTGCAGCCTAAAGATTACAGAAATTCCATTGTTCCAATTACATCCCAGAAATCCTAATGTCATGAGGCACATCCATCCATGTCTTTTTCAGAAAACTGAGAGAACTTTTAGATGGCTCCATTTTTACTCCGCATGCTTCAGTTTAAAACAACAACAAAAACACTTTAATCATAATTTGTCAGGAACTAAATTTTTGCTTGTTTTGCAAAGAGATGTGGTTGATGTCCGATGTCACTTTTGTTTTCTCTTTTTTTTTTCTGTTTGTGTTTTTCCAATGACATGGGTCATCATACCTACAATCATGTAAAGTAAACGTTAATATCCCCTTTTTTTATTTTGTATTTTTTGTTTAAAAACATAATAAAAGTCTTCTGATCATAGCAAGTCTTAGTATTAGGCAAATACAACCTCAGACAAACAGCAACATTTTTAAACTTGTGGTCAATACTAAGTGATAATTCAATCATTTGTAGAATTTGGGCCCCATTCTTTTTTTTTTTTTTTTTTTTTTTACAAAATTACTTAAATTCATTGAGGTTTTTGCACATTTGCTTATGCACAGCTCTTTTAAGATCTGGACTTTGACTAGGTCATTCCAAAACCTTGATTCTTTTAAATTTCAGTCTTTTTGATGTAGATTTACTGGTGTGCTTCAGATCATTGTCCTGCATGACCCAGTTTTAACCAAGCCTTTGCTATTGACAGATGGCCTCAAATTTACCTCTAGAATAATCTGGTATATAGAGGAGTTCATGGTCGACCTAATAACTGCAAGGTGCCCTGGTCCTCTAGCTTCAAAACAAGTCCAAATCATCACCCCTCCACTGGTGTGCTTTACAGTGGGTTTGGGGTGTTTCTGCTGAAATGCATTGTACTGTACATAAGACATTTTTCCAGAAGTCTTGTAGTTTGTTTAGATGCAGTTTTGCGAACCTCAGTTTTGCTTTCATGTTTTTTTAGACAGATCGTATTTGTTCAACCTTTTTTTTTAATTGTGTCATTGTTAACATTTAACATACTCAGTGATGCCTGTAGTGTCTGAGATGTACCTCTTGCTATTTTTTTTTTTTTTTTTTTTTTTTGCATTGCACTGCATTGCATAGGAAGATTGGCAGTTGTCTTGAATGTTTTCCACTTGTAAATCTTTCTCACTCTAGAATGTTGAACTCTATTTTGTTTGGAAGTGGTTTTAGAACCCTTATAACCTTTTTTTTCTCTTGGCATTGTGTTAACGTGCACCTTGCATGCTCCAGATCTTCTGCTTTTATAGAGGTCTGGCTACCTGCTGATGATGACTTACCCTCTAAAATCCTGTGGATGGGGGAGGAATGTACTTAATATTGCCCACATGTTTTTTTTATGCATACCTAGAGTATTTGACAGCATTTAAAATTGTTTTAAACAATTATAGTTGATGTTACTGATGACATCAATGTCCATGAATTTCTGCGGAAATTTAAAAAGTTCTTTTTTTTTTTAACAGAATACAAGTATTCATTAACAATGAATAAATAAAATGTACAATTCACTGGCTGTGATCAGATTATTTACAAGTTTGTGAAATATGGTAGGCATTATGATGTTTTCGGCGTAAAACTAGTTAGCTAGATCACTTCTTCCCATTTTAGAGGTGTGAAAAAGGAAGCAGAAGAATCCGCAGCCTAGAGACCATGTAAGCAAGATCATTGCCCAGGTAACTATCACTAATCAATCCGTACTTTGATAATGACCTACCAGTTATTTCTGTAAACTAAGATTGGTGGGATTGTTTAATTTCAGTTCTCCCCATATGGGGTAGCTTAGGTCAAGATATGATGAGAGTGACAGAATAAATGACTATGTTTTGATTAGTAAATCAGTGCCATTTACAGTAGTGTGATCATCATCTGAAAAGTAACTATTCTCTATTTAAAATGTTGTAAGTAAAGTTACAGGTTTTTCATAAAAAAAGATGTAGTGAATAGAAGTAAAATAGATAAACAGTAAAGATGCACAAAAAATACTTAAATAGAGTAATGAAGTATGTATACATTGATACTTGCAACCTATGGTATATCAAGTGAATTAATACAGTACATGATCAAATAAATAAGCTCCCAACGATGCGATGAGTATGTAGTCATTTCATGATGCTCTTCTAGTAATTTTTAAATGTGACACATCATATTTGAAACGTCGCCAAAACATTACATTGCCAAACATGTTGCCAAAAATGTACAGATTTGTTTTGTTTCGATTAGGAGTATTTTCTGTACTGATGATTCAAATGTACACAGCACTTAAAGTCCTCACTAGTAATCATTCTAGTCCATGCCAGATCTCAGCCAATGTGTGTAGTGCAGCAGGTTCTAAGTTATATTTAACTGAACATACCCAAAAACTTGGCATATAGAACGGATGTTTACTTTTCTTATAGCCTATATATTCATATATGTACATACGTATATCCTATTTAGCAGGTTATCTTCTTGAAATTTCTTTCAAGCCAAACTATCATATTGAGCTTTTTTCCCCTTAACAATCTGCACAATTACTAAAATTGGCAGGCCTGTCATTCCGCCTTTTGAATAAATAACTGCATAATCTTCATGAATTTCGAATCCTTTTTTTGTTTGTTTTACTACTTTATGTGTTTATGTCATAAATCATGTCTTACTGAAGACATGATGTAAAAATTTCTCATGGCAACCTTTATCTGTGGAACATTCTCTGATGTTTGTTTAGTTTTATTAGTCTTATTAGTCTTATTTCAAAGGCACCTAAGCCTCTAAATGAAAAATGAGGCCCTCCTAGCTGTTTCAGACATTCTATGTATGTATGTATGTATGTATGTATGTATGTATGTATGTATGTATGTATCTATCTATCTATCTATCTATCTATCTATCTATCTATCTATCTATCTAAAGCCTGCATTGCAAACCCCTCCTGTCTCTCTTCTTGGTCCACCATCACTGGTAAGGGTAAAGTGTAGTGATACTACGCCTTGTGCTGAAAAGAGGGAAAATGGGAATACCAGTGCAGTCTATGGGGATACCGCGAAAAAACATGCTGATAGTTTGGCTTGGTGTAAAAACCGCATTAAGCAGACTTCAGACAGTGCAGCCAGTCAGAGCCAGCCAGACCCACTCATAAGAGAGTTCATTAGTTGAAAGGACATGTGAAAAGACACAACCCAGACATTTGACAAAACATGATTTTTGGTTAACCACTATTGAATTATAGTTGCCACTTAACCACAAATGACTAAGAACAAGAGGGATGGTGAGAGAGGAAGCAAGAGAAAGAACTATAAACGTTTGAATTAGAAATTATATTATCTTGAGACAGCAGTAAGGGCTCCAAGGGCACAAAAATAATGTGTTACCCAAAGGTGTGGAAGCTGCAAGTAGGAAAGTCATTCTAACGAACCATTTCCTAGCATTTATTAACCTAGCAAAACTAACAATTTATAGGAATTATTTTAATAATTATTAACTTAATAAAAAAACATTTATAGCAATTATTATTATTATTATTATTAGCAGGGCTGGTTTGTTTTAGTATTTATATATAACCACCAACAACACAAGAACCACATGCCAATGCCAAATCTGTTAAACCACACCTTAAACGGAGCTAATGCATGGTCTGAGGTGAGATTTTTCCAACTAGTGCACTGAGCAGTTCCAGGTGGCAAAAAATTATTTTCCCTCTGGAACTAATCACACAGGTTCATTCTCACTCTCTAAAGACTGATTTATAGAGGCAATGTGAACGAACACCAATAATTACATTTTCTATTCTGGAGAACAGCTGCTCTGTCGTTCTTATATGAGCGCAAAGGTGTGAAAAGTTCCCTATTGCATCTCGAGTGGGACGTGGGAACCAAGACTTTAGACAGAAATTTGTAGTACCTATAGTACAGTAAACCATGTCCTGGTTTGCCTCCTTTTATTTAGGTGCATGTATGTTCTCGTTATCTTTATAAATGTATATCCTCAATAACAACTATTTACATTTGATGCTCTTGATTGCTCATATAGGTTGAATAACTGTAAGGTGCTTTTACTAGACAAGGACTGAAAAAGATGCATGCCATATGTTATTGCCATTAAATGTCTCTACACACAAAGCAATATATTTTCTACATCTACACAGACTGATATTAAGATTAACGATATTAAACTACATATTTATGCTCTTAAGAATGGGATCTGATTCAGTGCACATGTTTTCCATTGTTCTGTTAAGTTATAGTTACACATCCATGATGAATGTTACGAATCCAGATTGTATTCCTCAGGGGCCATGAAATAATGTTTTTACTTGCTGCTAAAAAATGATAAGGAACCTGTTGAACAGACTTTAATAAAAGATTACAATAGAAGTAGTTCTTGGTAGTATTATTGCATAAATGTGAAATCTGTCAGACATCAATATGAAATAATACAGATGCTGTATTAAGTAAAGCCTGGAGCTGGATTATTTCCAACACAGATTGTAGGTTTACAATATATCTCTGACTAAGATGTCAAGTATAAAGCGAATCATCCTTGATATTTATCCTATGATTAAACATTTCTACCTTGTTCTTGTGGTCGGTTTCAAGGTGTCTCCACCCCCATCTACAGGACATAAGGGCTTACTGAACAGTTTGTAATAAAGATGGATGAAAAATATTTAAACTATATGCTATTGGCTTTACAGTCACCAGATCTCAGTTAAAGTGCTCAGCTATGGAAGATATTGGAGAAACGTGTTGGATCACGTTCCCTACCACCATCATCAAGATGCTAACCTTTTGGATTGGTTCCGTACATTTCCGAAGACTTGTGCACACACTAAAGCTGGTTGGGTGGCTCCTGAGTGGTCAACAGCTTAATAACACTTTATATATCATTCCGTTTAACTTTAGTTTGTCATTCTTCTTAGGTTTCTACAGCTCTTTAAGTTATTTTGGATGAATAACTTATGAATTCATTGTTTTGCCTGCAAATCTACACAATACACTACAAAACACTAAGTAAGAAGCTGATCATTTATCAGTACTTCAATAATAATAATAATAATAATAATAATAATAAAGCAAATATGTAGAAAATCAGTCATTTTTTGCACATTATGTTAAAAATGTCATTAAATTTAATCTGTGTTTTTAAATATTTGTAGATGTATAATCATTTGGGAAGGGGGATTAGAGCGAAGAAACATCTTTGATAACTTCGGTAACATTGATTTGCAACATAAACATTACAAAAATCTAATATTTCAAAACAAACAAAAAACAAGTCTTGATATTTTTAATTTACAAGTACGTATTTTAAGGAGTGCTCTATAAAGGGTTAAATTCTTAACTGACAGGATATTTCGACATTAGCTTACTTTTCCCCAGGAGGTGTGATGTATCACAATATGCATGCTGCAAAATTAACCACCATAAAACACCACAAGGTTTATATGCCCCATAATAATGCAATGTGTTAGCTACTTAACTGAGATGACAGTTTATTACTGAAGCATCCAAAACTCCATATAACTGTACCAATGTACTTCATAGAAGCGTTTGACTTAGGTGCACGGTTTTTAGACGTGACTTTGCCTTTGCTCCTCCTGTCTTTGCGCACACGGGTGTGTGTGCGTGTGTGTGCGTGCGTGTGTGTTCAGTGTAGGAACTTAAATGCAGACAGGAGACTGATCCGAGCCGCACTTCTCTGCGGGATAAACTGCGGGATGAAAATCCGACTCCTGGTTGTAAGCGGAGCTTTCTCCTTTTTTTTTTTCTTTTTTTTTTAATCAGAAATGCCTTTGACATGCTTTTTCTTGTATAAGCTATTCAGTTCTTGGGGATGCATGATAGACATGAGAAAATAAGAGCAACTGAAATAATGTACAAGTTACCGTGCGCTCATTTTAGATGTGAACGCGTCTTCAGGAAAACGGAACAAATCATTTTAACTTGTTTCATTTTTTTCCGTACTTGTTAATGCGAATCAAATCACAGATCTGGGGTTCAGGTAGTAAAATCTACATGCATGCTCTGGAATAACAGCAAGAAATCCTTGTTTTTTTAATTTGGCCATTGGAAGAAGATTTTTTTGTTGTTTTTTTTTCTGAAGGAATTATGGATCTCCCTAAATAGACTGTAAAATTGTCGGTTCAACTTAATTTGTAACTGATCAGCAGTCGGATATACATTTTAAGAGGACATTTCCATCGGGACTTACTGTGTCCCCTCAGAAACTGGGAACTCATGAAGGATTTAAATCAGGAGACAGAGAGAAAAGTTTGCAGAATCTCACAATGAAGCTAAAATCTTCTAAATGGGGTTACCTGTAAGTACTGTATACTTCTTGTTTGTTTGTTGATTTGTTTGTTCCAAATAATGTACATAATTATTAGATGCAACAATTACCCACTGTGCCTTTTTTTGTTTGTTTGTTTGTTTGTTTGTTTTTTAGGTTAATCCAGTTTATGACGTTAATCTTTTACATTCAGGTAAGTGCACACTTTTTTCTTTCTTTCTTTCTTTCTTTCGGCTGTCCAGGCTTAATAAGACATTGCATTATAAAACAAATTCAGTTTTTGGTGACGCAACCGTTACTACAGGCATACATAGAACTGAGTCTATATTTTGTGCATTAATCCGATGCTGGTGTGTGAGTCCGGTAAGCGTTTCTCACATCAAACATCTTGGAAAGGCGTGTGAGCCCCCATGCCCTAAAGATAATGGTAATAGCATGTGGGTTGGACGCATTGCTGAAATGAAAAGCAATCGTTTAGACAAACGGCGCATGGAGAGATGCGGGAAAGATCACTCGTGCTAAAAACAGCCACGAGACGCGTGTCATCTCTCTAAAAAGCGCCTCACATTACATGCGCCTGCATCTCAAACTGCATTAAATAGTGATAAAAAAAAACAATGTGACTCAGTAGCAAACGAATGCACCATGCAATTAACGCATGCAAATAAAGTGGAATTGAGCTCTGAATGAGTAGTTTATTGATTAATATTTATCTGGAACTCCTCTGGATCATATAAACGCCATACAAAATTGCGATCTTTCCACAAGTGCAAATCAGCGAAAGTTCCTTTACGCGTGTTTTCGTTTCCTCAGACAGCGGCAGGCCTCCACTCTGTGTCCGTGCCGAACTTCAAGCAGCACGTGACCGAGCACAGCCGCTTGTCGGACCGCACGAGCCGCCGATTGACGCGCACTTACCAGCTGTACAGCCGCACGAGCGGCAGACACGTGCAGGTGCTGAGTAACAAGAGAGTCGTGGCTAACGGCGAAGACGGAGACGTGCACGGTAAGAGCAACCAAAATACATCATCCTTCAATTGCAGTATATTAATATACACGTATGTACAATTAAAAGCTTGATTAAAACAGGTTATTCTAATCAAAAAAAACAATTAGGTTAAACACGCCCTGATTAACCATTTAAGTTACTAATATATTAATCATTTATATGCAATGGTTAAACTTCTCAAATAGGAATTCAGGAAGCCCCTGGTGTCAGGCACTTTTTTTCCTTGCTACTGTATAATTCCACTGTTTTTATATGTGCAATTGTTATAACTTTGGTTATTCAATTAAACGCCCAATTAAAGGCTATTTCACGTGTCATTTAAATTGAATTGAATTCAATCATGCAATTAATTAGTTGTAAATTCCTAAATCTATAGCTAACAGCAGAGTTAAAATTAAACGTGGGTTCTGGGTTCTGTGCAGAACTTTAAACATGCAATATGTCCAAATTGTAGTACATGCAACAACAACAAAAAAGAGAAAGAAAAAAAAAAAACATTAGAAAACTAAAACGGTTCTTGTTATTGAGGTGCATAGCCTGAAGGATAAATCTTTAGTATCTCTGTAATTTTATCTAAAAGTGATCTAAGGTATATAAATGGACCATAATGAATCAGGATTGAATGAGTAAAGTTTCAGGGCGAGACAGCATGCACCTTTCTACGTCAAAGATGCGCAGCCTTGAGGGTACAGTCCCAGCTTCCAGCAAAGATCCAGTTCATTATTCAATTTTCCCTGAGAGTGTAGCTACTAGCTCTATATGAGGAGTTCCTAAACTTGCAATAGTAGCCACTTTACCATATTTGACAACCTGCAATGTCACTATACTAAGCATTCCATAATTAAAACCTATATGTTTGTTAAAAGTGTGATGGACTGTAAAAGCTAATGAATAGCTATAATACTTGATATATCATACTACGCTATCTCAATATCTTAAAACAAACACTTCTTTTCTTTATCATCAGGATGGACATATCAAGCATATGTATTTTGTTTGTTTGTTTTGGGGGAGTGCTTGTTTGATTGTTTGTATATTCGCTGTAGAATACCTGGAAATATTTTAAATTAACTTAAGGGTCATTATTACAAAAGCTATTAAAGGTACACATCCCTAGGTAACAAACACTTACGAACGCCACCAACAATAAGGTAAAGTACGCTTTGGTATTTCTATTTCTAACATCATATACATACACATAACTAATAGTGAGCCAATCCAGTTAAAAAATAAAAGACCTTTAATACTGTAGTTGCCTATCTATTAAACAAAACTTGCAGTGGCACTATACGAAACATGATATAAAATTACACATCATTTAGAATATTTGCTCATTTGCTTGATGCTTAAGATACATCTGAATTGAAAGTTAACTCTTAGCAATCTTGTCATCCAAGTTAATTTAGTGGCAGAAGTGGATAAGGCTCGGTGGATAAGGCTTAGAGTTACAGATCAGTAGGTTGTGGGTTGCATTTTAAAACTGCCCTGGTTGGGTCCTTAGGGCTGACTCTTAACATTCAGTTTAGTTGTAACCTGCAATAATTGTCACATGGCTAAATGTACTGGATCATGTGTTATTTTATACAATGAAAGATATTACAGCTCTTTACTGTAAGTGTATTTTATAGTTGCTTACTGTACAGTTAATAAATATAAACCAGTATTTACCTTGCAACACACCTTCATTTTTTTTAAACAATCTTTTGACATACAGACATCTTACAATTATGCTATACAAGCTAATTTCCAGATTAGTAAATATCAGCGGGGACTGACTGTCTTTCAGTTAGTAATTGGCCTACTGGAGTCACAAGGTTAAACATTTCCTAATTAGTCTTCAATATATGTGAAATCTTGACTTAAAAGGCTACAGTGTATCCTAATTTTTCCCAAAAGATTTAGCTATAAAGCAGACTGCATATTTTGAAATGTCATATATATGGTTGTGAATGTGTGGGATCTTGGGAAAACCCGACTCAGTCTGGAAAACACATCAGTTACTCATCTTACCTCTGTACCTTCTCAGCTAAACATTTCCTGAGCGGCTCTCTGTCTAACAAAAATGGAGTTGCAGGACGGAAAGACTCATTTTCTAACCTTAAGACAAACTTTTGTGCTTTTTTCTTGTGCGTTTTGTGAAATTGTGTAAGAAGAAAAAGACATGTTTGTGGTTTAACCATAAAGAGACAATGTTAGCATGAGCATGTATGTTACATTATGTCCTAATCAAAATAGTTAGGATAAATTTGTCGAACAGGTTTATTACACAAATACATTTTTATGAAAAATGTTAATTATGTTTTTTTTAATGTATTATTTAAATTGTAGATCTGCTGAAATCCATCTGTTTGAACTTTTTCAAAACAGATGGTTAAACTGACATCCTAAGGTAACGAGTTAAGGTCACCTTAATGCTTCTTGCCATCTTTCAACTTTGTCTCTTTCCTTTTTGTTTTATGAGTTATTTTCATCGCTTTACAGTTCAAAGTATGTATAAGATATAAAGAGATGAAGTGAGGTCAGCGTTGTCGTTTTAGCCCCTTGTGTGTCTTCCATTTTGCCTTTCTAAAGTACAGACAGAGAGCATGTTCAAACGCAATGTGTATGAACTCAACCCATGAACACAATTTGTTTGGATTTTGTTAATAAAGTGAAGTAGTAGGAAAAGTTTGAGACAGCAAGCCTCGACTGCTAGTATCAACGTAAGCCTGTCAAAAAAAAAAAAATGGAGAATTAGTAAAAGGCTTGGGCATTCTAATGCTTTAAACGGTTGTTAAGTTTCCCCAGAGTGAAACGCTTAGATGCTTTCTTTCAGAACAAACATTCCACAAGGACCATGCTGGAAAAAGCAATCTTTCAAAAAATAGTTTTAAAATACTTTTCTCTCAGGCTATAAACAAAACAAAAACTATTACATTAACTTAAAAATTTTTTTTATTTTAATCTAATTTCTTTGAGACATCAATAGATTGTGTTATTTGTCAAAAAAGTCTAAAATCCTGAATGAAGATGCATGTTAAATAAGGGTGAAGAAATGAGGTGCGAACGGGGCAAATAAGATATCTTAAGTCTCGTAGTAAATTCAATAAAGGTCCAAGAAATCTCTTTATAATATAAAAGAACAAACACAATAGTGCATGGTGAGAAATCATCCATATGCAGGAAACTTTCTATGTAATGTATATTGCTGTTATTGAGGTCCTTGGCACTGCTAACCTGCCTGAGGTTCAGTTCCAAAAGAATTATGTCTCAGATTTTATCCTGATTACTGCCCATTCACATACACATTAAAAGAGTCTTCCCTGTGGTATGCAATAATGATCAAATCAAAAAAAAAAAAAAAAGGATGTTTTTGCTCCTTCTAATGACTGAAAAATAAAATTGTTAAATAAAAATCGACTTTTAATTTGAAAAAGGAAAAAAAAGGAAATTTTGTGCTTTATTATGAAAAAAAAATCTGATGAAGCAGTTATATTCTTGAATTAAATCTAAATAAAAGCATTGCTTCTTCATTATATAATAGTTTATAAGATGTGATTCAGTCTGTAAAAATCCAGCTTCTTTTTTTGGGGATTTTTTTAATGTAGAAAACAGTGAATCACAAGAAGAGACTTTTGAATTACAGAGTATAAAGAGGGACAGAATGAATGATTGTTAATATCTCTATTGTAATTGTTTTGTTTGACATTTCCAGCCAAACTGATTGTGGAGACGGACACTTTCGGGAGTCGGATTCGTATCCGTGGAGCTAAAACAGGCTTCTACATATGCATGAACAAGAAAGGAAAGCTGATTGGACGGGTGAGGCAAATGATATTTTTTAGTGATGCAATGTGCCAATTTTGATTATATATTCATTATACATTTATTTTATCTGTAATATTGGAGGTATATGCTAGTAGGAAACTCTCTATCAATAAATGGTTAATATTACAAAAATCAACAAAGAAATAAAAGAAAGGGGGAAAATGCTTTGTAAAACTACTCACATGATTTCTGCAGTTTTATATTCCAGGTACTGTTTTATCCTATTAAGAAGATAAAGTTGTAAGACAGCATCAAACACTATGATACTTGGGTTGTGCGAATTTTTCCAACTTCATAGAACATTTACACCCTTACTTTTAAAGCAAACATGTATAAAACAGTAATATAAATGTCTTTAAATTCATGGATCCGGTTTGAATTTTAACAAGATCAGAGCACGTCTCTTTCCCACCTTCCATAATGCAATAAAAGCCAGTGCAGCTGAATAACAGTTTTCTAACTTTATGTCCTCTGACTGTTTCGCTGTCCCTGTTCCAGAGGAAGGGTCATGGCAAGGACTGCATTTTCACCGAGATCGTCCTGGAGAACAACTACACGGCACTGCAGAACGCCAAGTACAAAGGCTGGTACATGGCGTTTACGCGTAAAGGCCGTCCCCGCAAGGCGACACGCACGCAGCAGCACCAGAGAGAAGCTCATTTCATGAAACGCTTTCCAAAGGGACACCTGCTCACTGAGCTCAAGCCCTTTGATATCGTCCCTTATCCGCTCAACAAGAGGACTAAACACAGTCATCGGCCTGATGTCAACTAGGGATGTTCACTTACACTCACTCACACACACACACACACACACACACACGTTCATGCACAGAAGAAACTAAGCAAGGACACAAATCTTCAAAAAGACCTCTTGTACAGTAGCTTGAACAATCAACTGGAATTAATTTGTGTGTATCTTATTTAAATGCAGAGTTACATGACTTTATTTGACTTCTGAAAAGACTGAACCTGGACGGCTTTTCAACTATAATAATAATAATAATAATAATAATAAAACTATTCTCAAAACAGTTCTGTATGAAAAGGCTCCAGAGTCCATTGGTGAAGTAATGTGCAGTTTAGCAGTTTATCTCTGCGAATGAGATAGACACACGAAAAACAAATACACTCACACATGGCAGCTATGTATCTCATACAGTATAACAAAATACAACAACCTCTCTGGTGCACTTATGCAGATTCATCTGTGAAGTCTTTTGAGATGCATCAATCTCCTTTGCATTGTCTGTTTGAATATATATATATATCTATATTTTTATCAGAGGAAATTTTAAAAGTGAGGACATAAATATTTATTATAGAGCGTGTATTAAATTTCTCTAAGTGTACCGTTTTCCTTTTCATTTATAATGAATGCCATATGTTTAAATGTATGTAAAATATAGATTATAATTAAATTAATTTTCAGATGTCTTTTTTTTTTTTTTTAATACCTCTAATTTCGTAAAAAGTATGTGTGTATATTGAATTATGCATGATTTAATGTTTTCTCATAAATTCCTTAAGCTTATCTTTTGGTGATGTCCTGCATGTGTGTGGGCACCTGTTATAATGAGAGGAGAGCAAGTAAAGGTTAAAGTTGAAAAGCTCAGCCTGGGCAAATTAGGACTCAGAATCCTTCAGAGACAAGGTATAGAACAGCAGTGGTATGAAAAGTGGGGGGAAAAAAACACACAAGCAACATACTCACAACTTTTCAATAGGTTTACTGCCAGGCTAGTATAGCTCTTGTTTTTTTGGCCCTGGCAAGCTCAGCCCCTGCAGAAAACAAGAAGCCTGTGAGCCCCAGTTAACTAGGAACCAATATCTGTGACTGGCCAGGCCTGATTGAATGTGCTCAGCAAGTGAGACTGGCTTTTGAATGGTTTCGGGCCTTTTGCTTTGGGAGCGATGAGGTCAACGCAGCGTTGCAGGCACCGAACAAAGGTTACCACCACGTAGTCGCATTTCTGCGAGCCGCACACCGTAACCCTCTGATCAAATGCCCCCTTTGTCGGGCAGAAAGAAAAGGAACATGTTGTACAATGGCAAGGCTCGAATAATGACACATGAAGGGGTCAGCCATCACAGGAAAAAAGAGAGTGGCATTGCATAAGGGAGAGAGAGAGAGAGAGAGAGAGAGAGTTTCAGGGGTGAGATGAGGCAAAAGGCTCTGAAAGATGGGGGAATGGCTGGGAAGAGGCAAAGAGGGATGCATGAGCTTGAAAAGGGGCAAAAGAACGAGTGTCTCTGGTGAGGCAGCCGAGCATGACTGCTGGGGCCTCGAGAGAGGGAGGAACAGAAAAAGAGGAAAAGAAACAAGAGACACTGGACAAAAATCACATCACCATACTGCCTGTTTGCTTTTTTTTACCCTTTAAAACTTCCCACGACTTCTAATTTATCAGGCTGATTGTGGGGATCACTGAAAAGTGCTGGAACTCGGGCTGAGCTCCAGCACCGTGCCCGTTCCATTCAAAAAAGCAGATCATTCATGTTCCATGTTTGGGGAAAAAAAAAATGGACAGTTTGTGGTGGTTATGAGCGAGGATCACACGATTATGAAACATTAGATGATTCAACATCATTCTTGTTCTGAATCCCAGCAAATAAGTCCAATTTTCCAAAGCCTCATGACATACAGTGTAAAAAAATCAAATGGAAATCGACCATTCGTGGCAAACGATACTAAACGCAGAAATCGAGCTTTTCTCCCTAACAAGCCCACATCAGCATGGAGGCTATAAACGTTCCACATCCACCCAGAACTGGAGATGAGCATCAACTGCAGCCAGGAGGCCAGTCTTCTTGTCCCCACATTGCAAGGCAAGAAAGCTAAAAGCTCTAATGCTAGACACTGAACGGAGGATCTAGAAGAGCTTATCTCCAGACGACCGTTAACTCCTAGACTTTCTCAATCTAAACGTTCGCCTGTAGAAATTTCAGAATAGTATGTCAAGCCAAGGATTTTTCCCTCGACAATAGGAATTGGTTCGTTGTGGAAAATACAGCAGCTGGAAGCAGGGCGTACCACCTTTTTGTGCAGAGGGAGTACACAGAGATGAGGACCGAGCCAGGAGCTGCTCTGTTCCTGGAAAGCTCCAATGGTGTGTGCAAATGTTTGGACGCTAGAATGATTGTCAACACCATAGGGATAATAATGCGCAGCGGGTTCTGTTTTTCCATGGACAAAACAGTCACTTGACTGTGAGAGATTTTGATTCAGTGCCACATTCCTGTGTACTTCTGATCGAGCATAAAGAACCTGGAATCTTTACATCGAAGCTGATAATGTCAATTTGATAAAGATTTTTTACCCCAACCAGATCTTTTCATTAGTCTACCAAATAATACATTTTATTAAAGAGTAAATATTTTGTAAACTTTAGCAAACTGTAGCTGTATTCCATCCATAGTATAGAATATGATACCTTATATCATATAATATCTTTAAAACTACTAATATTATTTATAGAGCACAGTACTTAATTTCAAATTACATTTGATCTGTGGCTAGCTAATGTTCTTGGTATTCTTGAAAATGTACTACGTAGTTCAGGTGTACTCATCTTTTGCTATGAAACGTAGAGGTCTAATAGGCCTAGAAAAATCCGAATAGAGAAATCCCTAGCTGAGATCCAAAAAAAGCAGTACATATAGACATTTTTTTTTAAAGTATTTAATCCAATCAATGCAAGGATTCACCAGCATGTAACGTCTATAGGAAACTAACCAGAACTATACTAGAACTAAAGAACAGAACTGACATTTATTTATTTATATAAATATATACTGTATATTATACCATTAAAATACAAAACAGCTCTGACTTATTGAGGAACTCACTCCAAAAGACCTCTGAAGGTGTGGTGTGTTATCTGGCACCAAGTTGTAAGAAGCAGATCCTTTAAGTCCTGTAACATGCAAGGTGGAGCCTCCATGACTTATATAGCACATCCCATAATGCTAGAACAGACTGAGATCTGGTGAATTCAGAGGCCAAGTCAACACCTTGAAGTCTTTGTCATGTTCTTCAAACCTGAAATTCCTGAACAATGTCTGTCGTGTGGACTTCTAAATGAGGCTAGTGCCATTAGGGAATACCATTGCCATGTTGGGACAGTGAAGTCGCAGCTACAATGTTTAGTTACAGTAGATGGCAATACTCAAGGGCTCCCAGCGGAACACAGTCTTCCAACAGTGGTTTCTCTAAGCAATACATACACCCAGCCAACCACATGATGTAAAGATAAATGGGCTTCTTTAAACCAGGACACCTTCTACCATTGCTCCATGGTTCGGTTAGTTCTGATGCTCACATGCCCATTGTGGATAAGCGACACCTGACACCTTTCTGTGCTGTAGTTGCTCTTCTATGGGATCAGACCAGACAGTCTAGCCTTCACTCCCCATATGGATCAATGATTGTTGGTTGCTCAGGACCCTGTGGCCAGTTTACCAACTGTGTTTCTTGGACCACTTTTACACTTGAAGGTACTTAACACTGCATCCTGGGAACACCCCACAAGACCTGCTATTTTGGAGATGCTCAGACCCAGTTGTCAAGCCATCACAGCTTGGCCCTTACCAATGCCGTTTTCTTCTGCTTGAAACACATCAACATCAAGAACGGACACATGCTGCCTAAGATACATGGCTTCTTCATTTCATGGTAATGAGATAATTAATAATAATCAGGGTATTGTGGAATTTTTTATGTACTCAACAATTCTGGTGCTCATATTATATATTTTTATATATAATATGGGTATGTTCCTAGCACAAGTACTAGGACTGGTAATTGAAGAAAAAATATTAAACAATGTTGACCATAAGAGCTAACAGACAGACAATATTTGCAATTATTATTATTATTGTTAAACCTGATCTTTAATTTTAGCAAAGTTGAATGTCATGATCATGAGAAATCCAGTGGAGAGATAATGAAAAAACTTAGTTGTGTTGGAGTTATGTCAGAGATCTGATTTGGCTACAGGCATGGTGGTTTTTAATTAGAATGGAAGTTGAAGTTTTGGAAACTTGATCTGTTTCAGTAGTGTGTACAGAAGGACGCAAAGGACAAATGCTCTGCTGCACAACTCTATTTAGGCAGAAATGAAGCAAGGCATAATTCCTATTGACACAATTATAAGCGGTTTGTGAAAAGGTATTATAGATACAGCAGGAAACTACCTTTCCGTCAATGGAGATTAACTAAAAAAAAAGGGGGGGGGGGGAGTCTATTTATTGTGATCATAAATGCAATTAGAGGTGTTACTTTTAACATTTTATTTTTATTTTTCAAAACTTATTCATCTTATGTAATCTCAATGACAAGTTAATACACAGGCATTTGTGTTGGGCATCCATAGTGGAGAAACCCAGCACACAGACACAGCTGCACTATCAGAAAATGTAATACAGCTTAATGGAGTAGCATATGACATAAAAAACCTAAATTCCTGTTCTATACAGGCTCTACTTTACTGATATAAAATTCACATTCATGTCAATATAACCGTACTTTAGAAATAACAAAAACAACTATATACAGCCAGGTGATTTTACTCTTTGTGCTCAATGTACATCATCTAGCTTGTGAGGAACAACAAAATGAACAACTCAGTCCAAAAAAATAGAAAGAAAAAAAAAAGCTTCAGACAGATGCACGTGACTCTGCAAGAGTCCACACCAGTTCACTGGGTTTTACAGTCCACATCTCCTTCATTTGTAACCTTCAGTTTCTTCAGTTCCTTCAGCAGCTCCTGTTCCAGGCCTAGAATCTCTTTGGGCTTCTTATACTATGACAGATGTGAAAGAAATGCTTACAAGAGCAGTGAACAATACAAAAGGAGCGAAAGCGGATCTAGTCTGAGAATAAAATGGGGTTTTCCTTTGCATGCTTGTCTGAAACTGGCTCTCACTAAGCCCAGGTGGATTCTTCATAATCCTTTTTTCTGTTTTATTTATCAAAGGTCATTGCTTTATGCAGCTATATGGACTACATATACAGTATTTAAAGAGAAATGTGGAGAAAATAATAAATGGGATATTTATTATCATTATGATTCCAGTTTTTGAAAATTAGAGCGAAAACATAACAGGCTGATTAAATGAAACGGCAGGTGAACGGATTATAGCAGGATTATAACTTACGCTGATGATTAAAGTGTTGTTGCCATGGCTGAAGCTCAGGGCGGAGCTCTCTAGAGGGAGCTGGCAACGGTCAAGATCTGGAATATTGAATTTTTTGTAGTACCTGGGAAAGGAAGGGACAAAGAGGATTCATTTAAAAGACAAGTCTGCTAGCTTTCGCAACAGCACCACCTATGAGATTATTATTGTCAGTGCATGCTCTCTATATTAGTACAAAGAAGAGAATAATTTAAATTGCTGAGATTTTCCTGATCAGGGTAAGGTGGACCCTGAGTCTATCCCATGAACACTGGTTGCGATGCAAGAATACAACCTAGAATTTATGCCACTCCATTGCAAAGCTACGGTGGGCGAAACAAAATAACAAATCCAAAAACAAAATAACAAAACACGAAAACAAGATAACAAATCCAAAAACAAAAAAAATTAAAAACCGGAAAACAAGACAACAAATCCAAAAACGAAACAAATAAAACTACACCTACCTTTTTCGTTATGTTAATTCCTACCACTAATTGGGAAGTACTAACAGCCTTACAGACTGCAGCGTCACAGACGGTCAAATAGTCCGAGTGGCAGATGTGTCGTCCAATGAGCGGTAAGAATTTAATTCGCAATCTATACCCACCTTTTCCAGTTTGTCTGAATTGTAATTGTGTTTTCTGATTTGTTATTTTGTTTCCGGTTTTGTTATTTTGTTTTCAGTTTTGTTATTTTGCTTTTCCGGTTTTGTTGTTTTGTTATTTTGCTTTTCCGGTTTTGTTGTTTTGTTATTTTGCTTTTCCGGTTTTGTTGTTTTGTTATTTTGCTTTTCCGGTTTTGTTGTTTTGTTATTTTGTTTTTTCCGGTTTTGTTATTTTGTTTTTTCCGGTTTTGTTTTTCCGGTTTTGTTTTTCCGGTTTTGTTTTTTCCGGTTTTGTTGTTTTGTTTTTCCGGTTTTGTTGTTTTGTTTTTCCGGTTTTGTTGTTTTGTTTTTCCCGGTTTTGTTGTTTTGTTTTTCCCGGTTTTGTTGTTTTGTTTTTCCCGGTTTTGTTGTTTTGTTTTTCCCGGTTTTGTTGTTTTGTTTTTCCCGGTTTTGTTATTTTGTTTTTTCCGGTTTTGTTTTTCCGGTTTTGTTGTCTTGTTTTTCCGGTTTTGTTTTTCCGGTTTTGTTATTTTGTTTTTTCCGGTTTTGTTTTTCCGGTTTTGTTGTTTTGTTTTTCCGGTTTTGTTTTTCCGGTTTTTTTATTTTGTTTCTGGTTTTGTTGTTTTGTTTTTCCGGTTTTGTTATTTTGTTTTTTCCCCGATTTTGTTATTTTGTTTTCGGTTTAGTTTTTTATTTTTTTCGGTTTTGTTTTTCCGGTTTTGTTTTTTATTTTTTTCGGTTTTGTTATTTTGTTTTTGTTTTGTTTTGGTCACCATACAAAGCACCATGCATGCACACACACATACACACAAACATTCACACAATAGAAGCAGTTTGTCTTAGAGAATTCACCTGCCTCCATGTTCTCATAGGTAGGAGGAAAACAGAGCAAATAAGCCAAATAATCTCTGTATAAATAATGCATGTCTTCAACTAGCTTTTGTAATTACTCTCAAATACTACTAATGAATACATGCACCTGTATTTAATGATTTGCATTTTTTCTTTAACAAAAGTGACTGAACAGTGTTATATAATATAATTTCAATATTGAGCTGAGGATCTCTGGTTCGATTGTATTGCACTCATTCTTTTTTTTTGTTTGTTTGTTTACATGGGCTCCATTCTTTTACCCTTATAAAATATGCCAGTGGATGGATATGTGACTTAACAGTAACACCAACTGTATGAGTGAATGCGTGTGTGTCAGTGTGTGCAGCGGTTAACCCTTGGGTGTATTTCCGCCTCACAATGAACGTTCCTGGGATAGGCTCAGACTCCACCGTGACCCTGACCAGCATAAAGTCGTTACTAAAATTTAAGAAATCATGGAGGTACTTTTTGTTAGTGGTCCGGATGATACAGCAGCGTTCCTGAGGTTCCACTGTGATCTTATAGGTGTCTATGGGGTACGGGATATTACGGACCCTCCACTGAAAACTCGTTTTGGCGTCCTTGCGCATAAACACTGGCTACAGATGCAAAGCAACATTTTTATCATATACTACATACAGTAGGTGGATCTGATACAACAATAACATGATGTGACTGGACGACAACATACGTTAGAGTTGTTCTCTTTTATGTCTCCCATCTCGTTGAGGTTCGGGCCTGTTTCACCGACTTCCACCTGCCATGCTCCTTGTCCTCCAAGTCTGGTCTTAGAGCGCAATCTACGTGCTGGAAAAATGAGTAAAAAACATCAGGGAATAATGTTTTAAACCAAAACAAAGGTTTGAACTTTACTTACAGAGAAGTTCGTCTGTCTTCGTGTCATATTCTTCAGCCATTTCGGTACCATCTGTAAACAAGTAGTGCACTTTTCTTTTTCCTGTAAAGACAGATTTGATGAATATTTAATTCTTTCAGAGTGTAAAATAAAAAAGAAATAACAGATTTTTTTTCCCACTGAATGTGAAGCAAGATTTTAGATGGCAGTAAGAGAAGCCAAAGGATATTTTTACATACATAAATGGGAGTACAAAGGTTTTGTGGACATCTGACCATCATACACACATACTGATGCAGATTTAGTCCTCCTTTGCTGTTGTAATATCTTCCACTCTTCTGGGAAAACCTTCCATTAGATTCTGAAATGTGCCTGTGACGATTTGCGTTCATTCAGCCACAAGAGCACAAGAGGTCATGCAGTGAAATCAGACAGGGAGGCGTGGGTGCAATCAAATTTCCATTTCATCCCAAAGGAGTTCATTCAGTGCTCTGTGTAGGAAATTTTGACTTCTTCAACACTCCAACCTTAACACCCCATGGGGATTCCAGTTCATGGAATGGGGAGCAGTTTTGTGCTTCCTAGTTTGTGGTTTTGGAAAGAACCCCAAACTAGGGGTTGAGTGTGGTATTTCTAAGACGCATTTTAATATCGTGAGTTAACTGGCAGTTTTATTAAAACACTTCACAAACTCTCAGGAAATGAAAAGCTGCGTCAGTCAGCACGCGCCGCGAGCTAACATCCGTGTTGCCGTTCAACAAATCGGCTTCGTCAGGGTCTCCGTCTGCCCTCTGTGATTTTAGCAAATTCCTAACACATATACAAAATATAAAATAGCAAGAATAGCAGATATACCATCTGAGATCAACGCCGTTTTCTTAGCTCCCTTCAGCAGATCTGACCAGCACTGAACAGCCATGATGGTGCACTTCCTGCAACACAACCACGCGCACGGTTTCCATAGAAACAACGAATTATATAATATATATATATTTTTTTACATATACATATTTTCTTCTTTTTTTACACACCGTATATTTCAACAGTATTACTTTTTTTAAAAAAGTAAATCTAGCCGAAATATTATATGTTATTTTTAAAGCGGTGACGACCCGGAAGTGATCCTTTTAAAAGTCTTGTTTGTCTTCATGAAGCCTGTGTTGTGGCTGTTTCGACGGTTGGTGGTTTCAGGAAGGTTGTAAGTGTCTGTGGAGAATAACATAAATAACTTGTTCATTTAAAGGCAGACATATTTTTGAATGCTTTGGGAATAATGAGAATAATAGCTTGCTAATAGTAATATGTCTATCAGGGTTGAAGACTAACCTAGTCCTAAAGTGTGCACTACCACATAATAAATCAGGAGTTATCATTCTACACTGATTAGATTAAATAGCAAGTGTGCATTTTTATACTGAACAGAAATCAGAGCCGGGTGTGATTTATATCAGTAATGTACTGTAAGAGTAGTAGAGGTTTTCTCTCTTTGATTTATTTTTCTGTATATAAAAGGTGATATCAAAAGGATTTGAGATTCGCTCACCACTGTTGCCATACGTCCTTGCACCACTGTTGCCATACCTGAAAACCTGGCAGTAGAATTCTGGTCTGGAATTCTTAATGCACAATGCCGCAAAGACGCGGAGCTGCAAACCTGCCTTGCCTTTTTCATTTGTGGAGATAATGGGCTCTTCCACCATAAAGACTGTTGCTTCGTCTCAGGGTCGTACCCTTACATCCAAGTTTCGTCACCAGTAATGACCCCTGACATGAAAGACGAATCAACCATGGCACGCTGATGGAGTATTTTTCAGCAACACGAAGCGTGCTCAAATCACCCGTGAGGATTACCCGGACTGTTCCGTATGACACACCGACAGTAGCAGCAATGTTGTGAATCGTTCTCCGATGATCATCCTGCATAAGTTGCAGAATGTTTTTCACAGTCTCGGGAGTTGAGCTCGTTGAAGTTCCTCCTGAACTCTCATTGTCTTCCAGTGATGTTCTTCTGCTCTTGAAGAGCGCGTGCCACTCAAAACACCTTGAATGACTCAGAAATTTGCCAAATCATGTCAAAAGTCTGTGGTGGATTGCCCAGTTTTATGCAGAATTTCACTCTTGCTCTTTGTTCTAACTTGCTGTTGATGATGATCTAGCAAACATGTTAACGCACCTTGTCAGAATAGCGTTAGTTGCACAGCTCTCCATATACACAGGAGAAAGTCTTTTGGCACACTGACTTATAAAGGCAATGACTGTGCATGCAGTCTTGTGCTGCCTTTTGCAAAACAAGTCTTGAAACGTTTTGATACATCATATTTTAAAATTACATTTCTGTACTCATTTTAGATATTCTCATCTGTCACCAACTCGAAATGGAGACTCACGGTATAATGAAAGCCTTCCCGAAAGTGAAAAGACATCGACCACATGAGGGTAAAGAGGCTCCCCCAGTCAAGAAACCTCTAAGTAAACCCATCACTGGTAATGTCATTTACTGCATTATAGAAAAAAAAACAGTGTCCAGCTCTACTTAAAATCTTTTATTTGTTCATCTCTAGTAACCTCTTTATTCTGATAAACATCACGTCACAAGAATCTTTGTTGCATCGACAGGTGTACAGCTTCCTGTTTATGTTCGAGTCCCTCTGTGTTTTAATGTAACTCCATCCTACACACGGGACCACTCTCTCTGCTGTACTGTCACAGAAAAATAACCCAATACCTACTGACAAATCAGGGCCGAGCTTTCAACAGCACAGTCTTAATATAAAAAAAATTAAAAAAAACACCATAAATGCAAAACCCTGGTCATTCAGTACATTCAGGTCGTCAGCTGACTTCATTTTATTGCCGAACAACGTTACCGAGTCTCAACCTGACCGACTTAAGCAACCTCAGATCATAACACTGCTTTCAAAAGCTTGTAGAGTGGGCACTACGCACGATGGGTGTATCTCACTGCAACTCATCAGGTCACATGACCCTTTTCATCGCTCAGAAGTAAAATCTTTATGCTCCCTAGCAAAATGAAGCCTTTTATTCTGATTAGTGTTACTAACAAGTGGTTTTCTTACAGCTACACTGCTGTTTAGTCCCAGCCCTGTTCACATCACAGTGTGTTTGTGTGTATGGAAATGCTCTTACTTTTTACTATGCATATTTCATAGTAAAAAGTAACTTTGGCTTTGGTTTTTACTATTCATTCTTTTTCCATGCAGCTTTTCCAAGTGTTTAGTGATCTCCATTCATGATTTTTATCTGACCACATTTCTTCGGTTGAGCACTGTCCTTCCAGGCTTTAATAATGAATGCGTTCAGGGATCGTAACCCAGTACCAGTAATTTCAAATCTCCTTAATTGTATTTTTTGCTTGATTGCTTTTGGTCAGCCACTGTGTATCAGAGTCGTGTGATGTTAAAACCTGTCTCACATTCAAGTTCACGTTGAACAATTCAGCATCTATATGATGGGAAGCATTTTAGAACGACTACCGGTGTCCATCTGGAAGGAGTCTTGTAGGATGATGGTTGCTTTCTGCTATTCAACATCTGTTTTCTGCTTTTAGGGAACATATTTCAGGGTGTCTGCATCCACATAGTCCCTGCTGGCATAGGAAATGCCCGGTGTGACATATTCAAGCAGCAGATCGTGCAGAATGGAGGCCAGGTGGAAGCTGCATACGGTCCCGGGTGCACACACGTGGTCGTGGACGAGTCGGTGGACAGGGAGCGGGCGTCAAGGCTGCTGAAGATGGAAACCTTTCCCCCTGCTGTGCAGCTGGTAAAGTGCACTTGGCTGAGTGCTTGCATCTCTGAGAAGAAGCTCCTGAGCACTGAAGCCTACAGGCTCCATCCATGTGACCGGTATTTCTACCTTTGACTAATATAATTATAAATCTTGAGTATAATAAAACTTGAATCCCAACACTGTATTATATCGTTGTGAATGGCAATAATAAAATACAAAGCTCAAAATGACATCATGTATGTAAAATGAAAATAAAATGACACATTGGTTGTCAAATACAAAGATATATATATATATATATAGCAATTTGCTTTGTACTGTTTCTTCCGTAGTCCTCAGGACGCCCCTGCTGAGGAGCCAGAGCCGAGCGTTGTCAGCCGCATCCCTGTTCCTGATGAAATGCAGCCACCAGATCACAAATCAGCTCCGGATGATCCAGCTGACGTGGTAAAGCCTCTGCAGAATCCATCAGCTGCTTGTTTGTTTGTTTGCCTATTTTAATTTATCCAGTGTCTCAAAACGGACATTTCAATCAAGGTTAAGCTCCTGATGTTCAGATCATCATGTCCGGGAATGTTTCGAGTCCTTTAGGTCGTCTACGCATCAGCAGAACGATTGTAGAAGTAATTTAACAGTTAAACGCAAAAGCTTGCCTCGTCGTACACTTTAGGTCATCATTAATCATATTCCAGGCTATTTGGTGTGGAAGTGCACTCATCAGCCATAACATTGTCACCAAAAAAACTTTAATACGTTAACATTGATAATCAGTTATACTGTAAAACGGCAAACTCGTAAAAGGATTAAGGCCCAACCATGCGCACAGGCAAAAAAGAAAATACAGCACAGATCGCTGAAAAAGCAGGCCATGATAGAAAGGCACCAGAACACCCAGTATGCCACAGTCCACAGACGGATAGTAAGACGGAACACCCCTCGAGTGGCACAACGGGAACCTACACAATACTGGGCACAATGATTTGCATTGTAATATGATGGCTGTTCGGTGAATAACTTAATCATAACAGTAATAATAAAGCTTAATGTAATTTAAGAAGTGAATCAGAAAGGCTTAAGTGACTAATCCAGCCTGACAACCCTGTTTTTAACAAAACCACTTTCACTTTATTTGTGTATCTGCTTTACTTTGGTCTTATCTTTATCGATCTGGAATGAAGAACCCATAAGTTCATAAGTGAAATGTTGTTAGTGATTCATTTCACTGGAAGTCAAATCGTTTCACTGGAAATCAAAATCAAATCGCCATGTTTTCTGTAAAACAAAAGCCAAAATCCGGTCTTAGATCAGCACTCTTGGTACCGAATTCAGTAGACATAACCCGCGTTCTTTCCGTTTCTATCCTCCACAGTTGCCGGAGACACAGGAAGAACCCCTGGAGGAAGACGCCGTGTCGCAGAACGATCTGGAGGCTCTGATCAGCGGGGTTACACACGATCCTGCCGCTCCAGATCACACGCAGGATGTGTCAGAAAAGCCGAAGGTGCTGGGAAAGTGGGTGTGCGCCCAGTCGTCTCAGGCGAAGAGCCAAAACCACAACAAGCACCTCACCGACAAGCTGGAGCAGCTAGCCAAAGCGTATACACACACAGGCGACAAGTGGAGGGCGCTGAGCTACTCGAAGGCAGTTAACGCGCTCAAGAGCCATCCCAAGCAGATCTCTTCATACGGGGTTAGTCATAGGACGGCATGTCGCGATGTCCCTTAATAAGGTTTACGATTCGAATTTATTGCAGGATATACTGTAGCACAATGTGGCAGGAGTATGATCGTAAAACTCATTATAAATGACAGTGCTTTACAGGGATATCAAAGATCCAGATGTGCAAAGATGTTGGAGACATATTCCAGAGGACTTGCAGCAATAATTGCGAGCATTTTTGATTGTACCAAGTGGTGAAATCCATTGTGTAAATCAGATCCAAAATAAATATTAATTAAACTGCACTTCATTTATACTGTAGGTTTATAGAATGGCCAGACTGGTTTGAACTGATTGGAAGGCGACCGTAACTCAAATAACATCTCATCGTAACCAAGATATGCCGAAGAGCATGTCTGAACAGAGAACACGTCAAACCTTGAAGCACCAGGTATCACTCCTGTCCGCTAAGAACAGCAAACTGAGGCAATAATTTGCACGGACTCACCAAAATTGCACAATAGAAGTTAGGAAAAATGTTGCCCGGTCTGATGAATCTCAATTTCTGCTGCGACATTTAGATGGTAGGATCAGAATTTGGTGTAAACAACATGAAAGAATGAAACTGTCCTTCCTTGTATCAAAGTCTCACACTGGTTGTGGTGCTGGTGTGAGGGAGATTTTCTTGGCACACTTTGAGGCTATCTTGTCAAAATGGACCAAGATTCCTGAGAAATGTCACCAGTACCTTGTTGAATCTGTGCCATGAAGAATTAATGCAGTTCTAAAGACAAATCGTGATCCGACTCAGTATTATAGAGTTGTACCTAATGAGAGAGGTCAGTTGTTAGTACAGTATCCAGGAAATGTTTGCTGCATCTCCAGACTGTGCTTAGTGCAAACATGCAATATATATAGCCAAGTGATAGTTACAGTGAAAAAAGCAAGTACTACAGTATACTCTCTGACCTGATTATTTTATCTACCAGGAAGCTTGTAAGATCCCAGGCATTGGCAAGAGCATGGCTGATAAGATTATGGAGATCATGGAGAGTGGGCACTTGAGGAAACTGGACAATTTCGGGGAGGCCGTGTCCGTCTTGGAGACGTTCACTAACATCTGGGGTGTTGGCGCAAAGACTGCCCAGCTTTGGTACCAGCAGGTAAGGAGCGCTTGGTGCTTACGACAAATAAATTCCCAACAACATGGAAGTGATCTTTTGCTACAAGAATGTTTCTTGGTGGTGTTTTATTCCTCATATACAGTAGAACAGTCAATAATTGCATAATAATTCTACTTTTTTCTCTACTTTTTTATTTGAAGAAAAAAACCTTCATACATTTATCTGTTTATCCGAGTACGAGTCAAAAATGATCTGAACTCTGTCTGTAGAATTTATTTTAATTAACATTTAGAAAAAACAAATGCATCATTTTTTTGTAATCTTCTTGCTTTTGAATTCACTTTGTCCGTTCGCCAAGAAGCGTTCGTATCTCCTCATTAAAAGTGTTTCAGGCTGAGCTGCGAGCCGTGAATGCAGCACTGTATTTACTTCATCAGAAATCTTCGCCCTCGTACGGTCGGGCTGCTTTCAGGGAAGCACACAGGTGAAAGTCTGACGGCGTGAGATCAGGACTATAGGGACACCCCTGCACAGCAGTCCTCGACTCTCCTAAAAGCATCTCACTCTAATGAGCACTGCTAACGTTCCACTACTTTCTAACTTTTTTTCTTGGCTCGGCGATTGAGGATGTTTCCGTTCCATACTCTGCCGTTTACTCTCAGGCTCGCAGTGATGAATCCGTGTCTCGTCACCAGTAAAGCTTCTCTTTAAAAATCCTTTAGACTATCGGTCCGAATTTGGTTCGCAGATATCCAAATGAACTGATGTAACACGTTCACACCTGCACAGCATTGATTTGAACTGAAAAGCGCTGATGCATAGGAGAGTGCGGCCAACAGACATTTTAATATAACTGGTGTGCGGATAATTTTTGACTCCCTCTCGTCGCTACCTTTTAAGAAGAGGGAATCAGCAACAAAACAAGCCCGATTCCTATGCACCTTGTCATGCTACAGAAAAACCATAGAGTCCTCTAACTTGAAGACTTTCCAATGAAATCGTATCAGTTCTTATAAGTCGGTTACTTGCTTTGCAGCCGGAACCACTTTTAAACCTTCTGACACATTATGGTATAGTATATTTGATAATTCTATTTAAAACGGACGACTTTATCAAATAAACATGTTTGTGTGTTTTAAACCAAAAAAAAAAAAAAAGCCTGTTGTTATTGGTATAAAACGTGAGCGTCAACAAATTGATGAAATCCAGGTCACATGTTTTTAAGTTCACGCGACAAAATCTATGTTCTTATCATTTAAGGGGTTTCGTACACTGGAGGATATCCGCACCAAGGCCACTCTGACTCACACGCTGAGAATTGGCCTGAAGCACTACGACGACTTCCTCGATCGAATGCCAAGAAGCGAGGCAGCCGCCATCGAGAAAACGGTCCGTAACTGACTTCATCACGTCCAGTTTCACAACATGTCATGACTATAATGCTGCCACGAGGCACAGTTATAGTAGAGAGCTATCTGTAAGGGAAATGACCATCATCATCATATCAAGCCAACATGCCATACGGGAGTATTAAACTCTATATTACCTATAATGTACATGCCGATCTTTTTTTTTTTTTTTTTTTTTTTAAACACGGGCACATCTCTCCGTGACATGCATGTGTAATAGGACCAAAAAAATATAAAAGTTTGCTCTGGCTAAGAGAGGACGGTCCATCTTTGCTGGAGGCTTGATGGCGAAACCAGAGACGGTGAGCGTGTCTGTTCTCCCCAAGGAGATTTCGAAAGTTGGCGCATCATAAGTCAGAAACCCCCTTTGCTCTCTGACCGAGCCGAGGCCCGAAGCCAGTTGTTTTTCTTATAGTATTGCTCGGTTTTCCCTCCTCGGCCAGATAGAAAGTGCAGATGAAGAAGATGAGGATAGCATGTGTCGTCTCGCTCTGACAGGATGATATGTAGTGCATGTAACCTCTCCTTGAGCAAGTCCAAAAGTCTATGATGGGAGGCATGGAGCAGATACAGAATAGAGAGACTAGACCATGCAATCTCCATCTCCAGTGACAGAGCTTAAATCAGCCTTAAATTATTGACTTTCACATATATTACACTTAGTTGTTATAGGACTCACATTATATGTGTGAACCTTCACATATATTCCCTGTAGCCATCATCACTGGGAAATAATGTGCGTTTGCTTGGATGTTCCCTCTGCCATAATGCTGCATAGTTCTTTTCTTTCTTTAACGTCTGAACGCAGGCAGCTGGTGTAGTATAGGCGTTTATCGTTGACCCAGTGTAAATGTTGTTAAAGGGTTCGCATATGGGCATGTTTTATGGTAAGAGGAGTTTATGATTGACAGGTAAGAGAGGCGGCACACAGCGTGAACCCTAAGCTGCTGGTGGTGGCATGCGGCTCGTACCGCCGCGGGAAGCCCACATGTGGAGACGTGGATGTGCTCATCACTCACCCAGACGGCCAATCGCACAAGGGCATCTTTAGCAAAGTGCTCCAGATTCTCCATCAGAGCGGTATGCGTACACTACATTAGTAAATGCTTGGTCTACTGTACATGCTCCAGGTGATTAAAGAAACAGACCAGGTTCTGTCAGTGATTAAGTGCCCAAGAAATCTAAAATGGTGTTTTAGGGCTTTTTGAAGCTTTGTGTTGTAGAAAGAAAGAAAAAATGACACAAATTGTTTTCTGTATATCTAACATTAGATATACAGTTTTTTTTTTATACAGTATATCAGTCCTTATTTTTGAATTGATGGGAAATAAAGTACCAGTGCCTAAAAATCAGGAAATATGGATCTAATTTTCTTATTGAAATACACCAGGGTTCTTGACTGATGATTTGGTGAGCCACGAGGAGAATGGCGAGCAGAAGAAGTACATGGGCGTATGTGTCCTGCCAGGCCCGGGTCAGCGTCATCGGAGGCTCGACGTCATTGTGGTGCCACAGGATGAATTCGCCTGCGCGCTACTGTACTTCACAGGCTCGGCCCACTTCAACCGCTCCATGCGCGCACTCGCCAAAACCAAAGCCATGAGCCTGTCGGAACACTCCCTGAACTCCGGCGTGGTGCGTGAGCGCGGCGTCAAGGTGGTCCCGGGTTTGGCGCTGAGCACGCCTACTGAGAGGTCGGTCTTCGAGCACCTGGGCATCCCATACAGAGAGCCTCATGAGAGAGACTGGTAGCAGGATAAAATTAAATGCATGTACTATCTGCTGTATCTCTCAATCCCAAAGATATGTTTAAATCTGTCTGTGTTTTAGATGTCGAATCATGAGCTCTGCATAACTGGGATGGAGCAATCCAGCTGTAATGCGTTGTTCTACATAGTCAATTATGGACACTCTGAATGTTTTTTGTAAGAATATATTTTTAGCTTTTTATCTTAAGACCATAGAAACTACAACATATAAATGAGAGATGAGAAAAGTGATCTTTAAACACTCTTTTTAAGCATGGTCCCAGATAGAGTATGTATTTATTGTGCTGTTTGATGTTGACATTTTTAATGCAATTTATTGATTGATTTAAATGGACATATGGATAAGGAAATGATGGTTTGAATGTAGTTTAGTTTTGGTTTCCCTATAAAATAGCCATGGCACAGTTTCTTAGCCTCAGATGACTTGAATTGTTTTTAGAATGTAACACATTGTATGGAATATTTCCATAATGCAAATATTATTAAATTATTGCAAAATACATTTGCAAGGTTTGATTTTTATGACCATATAATATATGGTGTGTGGACATTTTTGGCTCAGTAGTAGGCTTCTCACCTGCCACGTGGAAGGCTCGGTCCTGGCCAGTGGACGCAGGGTTTTCTTTGTGCCAGTCCAAAGCCCGGATAGATTTGGAAAGTTGGGTCAAATATGGCCTTCAGCATAAAACCCATGTCAAGATGTATGTACGAATATCAGATGGTCCATTGGGGCAACTCCATGACTTCAGCCAAAGGAACAAAAAAACAAAGATTAGGGTGTTAGCTGACCAAAAGTATTAATCTATATTTACCCTGAATAATCAGGCTGAATAGTGTGGATTTATGGCTACATGACACTGCTGTCACTGCCTTAGAACAGCTACATTCTGGGATTTTGTGTTAAATATTAGCACAATTAATATCACCTTAAATGCTGATGGATGTCACTGAACATTTTCTATTAAATTATTATTTACAAAACTTCCTCTACAGGCATCACTAAGAGACTACGTTCTGGATCCATACTGAGTGACCGTTCTATCCTGACCCCTATGATTTTCTGATGAAAGGGAATAATTAGTATACAGTATTATACTAGTATAATGGTAATTAATAATTTTTCTCTCTCTCGAGGTAGAAGAAACTGAACCGAAAGTGCGACACAGCATGGATTACTCCAAGAAAAGGAATGGTTTTTTTTTTGTTTGTATTCCATACAAATACAAGGAAATATACAATTAAACTGTCCACATGTTTAATGTAGTTTTTTTATATAAACAAATATATTAAAATGCTATAGAAATGTAAATTACTTAATTATTTTACTCTATAGCCTTACAATGAGACTTCAATCCTGGCACAAACATAAAATTCAGACTTCGGCTTGAAATGTTTTATTTTATTTTAATTCAGTACCCCTGGCCAAGATGATTGTGATTTCTCTGCAAACACTCCCAGAGTTGTCTGTCCCTTTTTTTAATGGTGATAAGCAGTAAGTTTTTTTTTTTTTTTTTGTGTGTGTAATCAAGTGGCCTTAGAGGATTATTAAAATAGAATCTCATATAAACTAAGAATTTTGAATGACAGTTTTCCTATTAAAACAGGTTCAAGTCATATTGCATGTTGACACTTTTGGGACACCCTGCAGCAATCTCCACGTGTGACGTAAGAGCAGCGCAGAACTGCAAACTTCTCATTGCAATGAGACCAACAAATCAGCATCACAATAATTAGACAGGTAGAGCAAACATACTTTTAATGTGCATAAGGTGTTTCTGGGTAAGGTGGAGTTTTCCATTCAGGTTCCAGGAACTCCTTTTTTTTTTTTTTTGCTTATTAAACCTTTTTTTAAAACAACTTATCAGGTCAGATTTGACAAGATCCTCATCCAATCCTGGATCAGTGCGCGATCACTGGGCGGGGAGAAAGCACAGCTTTGTCCTATCGGGTTGCGCACGTGGCGCTGGTTGTGCAGATGTTGTGCAACAGCTGGAAGTTGTGCGCCGAGAGGCTCTCAGTTCCTCCTGAGACAGAAGCTATGAGCTGGGAGGAAGCAAGGAAGGAAGGCGACACAAGCGGTCGCTTTTCAAACGTCGGACACGCGCACTGAGTCAACCAGAATCTGGATGTGTGCGCGTTCAGGAGACGCGGCGTGGTGCTGACAGCTGGATGTTCGAGCTCGAACTTGCAGACATGGTTTTGTTCTTTTACACAGCTGGACTTGTCAGTCCTACAGACACGACTATCGATCAGGTGAGAAAATATTTAAGTTAAAAAAAAAACTTCAAAGTTACTTTGGTTTCGAAGAAGTTCACTGCGACCGAAAGACGTCAACAGGCGCGTAGCTCTATTCTGCTACCCACATTCTACAAGCCCCGCCTCCCTGATCAGGATTGGTTATCAGAACCCCGCCTTACGAGGTCTGATTGGCCTGTACGACACTTTCTAACGCTCTCATCGTCGGATTGGTTAACAGCATGAACGACTTGCCAATCCTAGAGAAGGAGGTGGGATCAGTCGGAATGCGGATATGGCTAAAAAAAAAAAAAAATACGACGGTTTTTTTGTAACCAATTGTAGTGTATACAAGATGTATTTTTTGTAAATAATTATAGCTAACGTGTTGTTTGCTTTGGCGCCACTTATTGGGTTAATGTTCTATGTAACAATATATATGTTTAAAGTGAGGGAAATTTGTTATATTTACGTGAATGATAATGTTTATTATTATTAAACCGGTGTCATAGGTGTAAGGTAGATGTGTGTATCTTGGCTTGGTAAGAAAAAAAAAGTAGAAAGAACGAGCTTCGACGCTGCACAACTGTCTGTACCATGCACGCGAGGTTGTTGCGCGCGAGCCTTTCCTGACAGTTGGAGGACAGGCACAGTGTGAGAGAATAACGACACTCTTGCCTATTCTTCACAGGGGAAACTTGCACATTCATGCACAAAATGCCGCGAGAAGTCGCCGGATGATGTCATAGAGTAGTTTTAACAGATGCCATTATCAACAGCGAGCATAACATTCCAGAAAAGTGATTCTAAAGTACACTCACATAATGAGACACTGGCATGTGGGTCAAAAAGATAACATCTCCACTCAAGCATAAGTTATGAAGGCATCACATGTAACAATGTAACCTCAGTTGATCCAATAACCTTCTATACCACATCTGCATAGGGTCACGGGCCTGGTGTCTATCCCAGGAGACCTAGGGCAGAGATTAAGAAAAGACGAATACCCTCAGGCTCGTAGTGACGTGTCCGTCCGTGTCTTGTCACCAGTAATGATTTTCTTTCACCTTCCTAAGAGTATTGGTCCTAAATCTGTTTGCAGATATCCAAACACTTCTGTTTATGCTCTTCCATAAGTTGTTTCGGCACCAGGTACACCCTCAGACCACGGAAAAAGAATCACTGCAAGAATCACTGCTCTTCTTTCATGCAAATCACAAGTGGGGGTATCCCCAAGTGCGGATAATTTTTGACTCACCACTGTAATATATTAAATGTATTCATGGGTGGCGTTTTCTGTCTATTAGTGTAAATTATTTTATGTCTATAAATATCATAGTTTTATGTGTTTCTGTTTTTGTTTTATGGTGATGCTTCATGTTGCCAATTTTGAAAAGTGCCATAGACAAAACACAAGAGATCTCTTATGAACACCAAGCTTCTTTGTGTTTAGAAAACTAGAGTTGTTGAACTGTAGCTAGAACATACGTTCACACACTTATATTTATGGTTTTTAGCAACTTTGGGAGCTGGCATGGTGGTGTATTGGTTAGCACTGTCGCCTTGCACCTCCAGGGTCCGGGTTTGATTCCCAGCCAGGTTCGATTTCCGTCTTTGTGTGCATGTAGTTTGCATGTTCTCCACGTGCTTGGTGGGTTTCATCTGGGTACTCCGGTTTCCTCCCACAGTCCAAAGACATGCAGGTTGTAGTGTGTGAGTGTGTGTGCCCTGTGATGGATTGGCACCATGTCTATGTCGTGTCTCAAGTCTCCTGGGATAGGTTTCATGCCCCCCATGACACTGAATACAGGATAAAGCGGTATAGACGATGAGTGAATGAGCAACTCTGGCACGGTGGGGTTTGAACTTGAGAACTTCTGATCAGTAGTCCTATGCCTTTACCACTCAGCTACTCTTGCCAGAGGTGTGACATTTATGTGGATTGGAAATTCGTTTAGTCATTTTTTTTCCCATACTCCATTAAATCACTAGAATTATATATCTAAAGTTTATAGTAGAATAATGACATTACTGTATGAGGATGATTTTAGTCTGGTTCTCATGTTTTTGAAGGTTTCTTGTTATTATTCTGACTTAATTTTCCTTAAAAATTGATTGTGATCTAAAACCCCTCTCTATCTTTTCATGCCTTTATAGTGTTAGGTCGTGTAATCATGATTTTATTTTCTCCAGGAGAGTAAACTAGATGTTGCAGTGTGGAATAAATAGAAGAAGAAAATGTTCTTAACACTGCCTCCAGGATAAGTTGATGTTTACGGACAAGCCTAAGCTCCCTGAGTCAGAGAACTTTCTGGAATTTTGTTTTTATCTGAAGATTCAAGCACTTGTGTTTGGGTCTGTATTGTATTGTATAACCAGAGTGTGGGTGTCGCTTCATGGTCATACAGACCCACTAGAATGAAAGATATTTGTGCAGGGGAGTGTGTGGGAAAGTTTTTTGCAGTGAACTTTGGGTACAGAACTTTCTGTCTTTAATAGCTTACATGAAGGATATGAAGGACATTTTAGGACCGAGACTAGCATGTGTTTGCTTATCATTAATCTTATAACCGTACAAACATCCAGATGCACATTTTGTCCTCAAATAATATACTTTTTGCATGAATTAGTATCTCTCATCTTGGATGTCATAATAGGTGCTGACTCATTCTGCTTCAACTGTTCCCTGAATCATGGATTTAAATGACTTATTTTCTCATTTCCTTTTTTCCTTTTTCACCTTTTTATTTTGCACGAGTGCCGGAATTCTGGAAATATGTTTATGGCTTGGTTGCAGACTATTTATGTTATTGTAGCAACAGGATACTAAATGAACATATACCTTTGCTGGCCACTTTAATAGGTACACTGGCGCAGTTATGTAGCAGTAGTTCAATAAATACAATCAGGCAGCTTCGAGCCTCAGTGAATATGGTTGTTGTTTTCAGGCTCGTTTGAGATATCGCAGATCTCCTTCGATTTTCACGCACAACACCATGAGCCACCAGAACAGCCTCATTTAACCTTGAAGTCAATGAACACCATTTAACAGGATTCCATCTGGATCTATTTAATTCTTTCATTCATCTTTTGTCCTGCTTATCCTGTTGCAGAAGCGTACCGGAGTCTATCCCACCAAACCTGGCGCACACGGTGGGGTGGCAGTCCATCTCAGGGCACACACACCAAACACTCATTCGGCAATTTGGGAAAACCAATTAGCCTAATCTGTATCTTTTGGACTGTAGAAGGAAACTCACCAAGCCTGAGGAGAACATGCACGCTCTACATACAGTGGGAATGGAACCTTTGAATCTAGTGGTTCATGGTGACAGTGCTTATCACTACAGCACTGTGCCACATACAATATATTTACTTATTTTTCATCTGTTTCTATAGTGGTGAGGATTTGGGGCTTTTTTTTTTTTTTTTTGGACTTATTGTTTATAAATTTGTTTAGTATTTGGTATTTGCATGATCTGCATTGGTCTGATTACTGCTTATATGTTCTCTTTTGGTTCTCATGTCTGCTGCGATGATACAAGTGTGTTTTTCTCTTTTCATTAGCAGACCCTGCGATGTACTGGGGAGAATAACCAGAGCTATGTTTGTGAATCGGGGCACTGCTGTGAAGACCTGCAGTGCTGCAAATACTACTACGAGTTATGGTGTGAGTATCCTGTACATTGTCAATACTGTCTCTCGTTACGGAAATATACTGCACTTACAAATATTAACCACTGAATGATTTTTATTTAGTCATTCATGTTTTGTCAGCTTTTTCAAATATTTTGCTTATCTGAGAATAATGCAGATTTATGCCATCTGTATTATTAGTATTATTATATTTGATTTGTTTATATTATTATTGTGCTCTTGCCATTTTAGCAGAACTGTAACTTTTGATGTTTTTTTTTTTTTTATGTTTATTTCATTTGCATGTATTCCAGTATTGAATTTTCTTTTAATTAAATAGGGTTCTGGTTGATGTGTGCCGTTATCTTCATCCTGACCTGTTGCTGCGTGTTCCGTCACCGCCACCTCAAGCACAGACTGCAGCAGCAGCAGCGACAGCATGAGATCAACCTGATTGCCTACAGAGAGGCTTGCAACTACACCTCACCTCCATTCTACTTCAGTAAGAGTCATAACCAATCCCCTTCTATCAGTGTGTTTATTTTTGGACCGCTGTTCGGCTGAGGGACGCCCCGCCCACTCTGAGTATCCCATGACGCCCTATGTTTCTACTGGCAAAGCATCAGGGAATATCTTACAAAGGAAAAGAAAACTACACAGTGAAGTTTGAGGTTCTGTCAATATTGATGCTGTGATCTAGTTTACGTATTGAACACACATTAAACCAGTCTACTAAGAGTCTTTGAAACTGGAAGTCATTTGCAGATAGAATTATGTTATTAAAATATTTCTGTCAGTCACAAAACTCTTAGCTTCATTGTTGTTGCTTATGACAGGACCTATAAAACTGTTTATAAGTTTTAAAAGTTTAAATATGTCCTCATGATTTGCTGTGGTGCATCAGGAAGAACAGTAATGGTCAGAAACAATGACAGTGAGACAGTGTTGTCTAGATCCTGTCTGCAGGAAGGGCTGAAAAGAACCACTTTAACAAAAGGTTGTCAACTAGAAGACCACATCAAAATGATGAGTTTATTATTACATTCTTCATGTTGAATATAATTGTTTGCATTTGAAATTTGGTATTTACAATCATTTACCAGGATTCGCTCCCTTTTATGCTTTCCAGGGTTTCTACCAAGCTATCTCCTCCCTGACTATGAGGATGTAACAAATGATCCTCTCACCCCGCCACCTCCTTACTGTAACTTAAACGCCGGACCTTCAGTTTGTAGCAACAATGACCAAGAGGAGGTGCAACAAGCATCCAGACCCACCCATCCTGTTCCCACAGGATCAACAGCGGTGTGCTCAAGTCCCGGCATCGTGGTGCTCGAGAACACCACGGAGAACCAGCACAGAGATGATGGGAAAAACATTGAGATCATGTTGAACCAGGACACAGATCACAAGGACCAGGAAAAGGATGTGGAAATGCCAGAAGAGGAGGAGGAAAGGCTTATGGGAAGATGCCGTCACTTTACTGGCGACTCTGGCATTGAAGTGTGTTTGTGCAACCAAGTAACCGAAAGCCACAGACCCACAGAGCTTGAGGAGCAGTTAAGCAATGAAGGCAATGGTGGCTCAATGGTGTTCTGTGACAGCTGTGGGACAGAGCTCGAGGCATCACCACTATCACCACAGCTCCATCCGCTCTGTCTGGATTTGCATACTATTAATGAACACGAGGGGCAGTAGGATCGTCAGATATCAAACAGACAGGAAGACCTGACATTACACACCTGTTTTATGGATGGTATATATGTGTATGCCTTTTGACAGTGTAATGTTGAAGGATTTTTTTGTAGTGATTTCTGTGCTGGGAAAGAATGAGAGTGGATCCAGAGCCTATACTAGAAACACTGGCTTCAAGGTGGAAATGCATCCTGTATGGGACACCAGTCACACCTAGAGGTAGTCTGGATTTGCTAATCCATTTATTGGTATGTTTATGGAAGTTTGAAACAAAAAAAAAACACAGGTATGTTTTTGACCAGTGCTTTGGGATAATGACAAGATTGATAACAGATAGAATTGTTCAGTCTGGTAAAGGTGAAGTTTGACATCTGGTCATTTATAAGGGGCAGGGACGATTTCAAATAGTTGTTTCTCAGGAACTACAAGTCTAATCGAAATGAAATTTTATGATACCCGGTTTGCTTAAAAATGGCCCTCATCAGCCAAGTGGATTTCAGCAGGCACTGAACAGGGTGTTCATGACAGTATGTTCATTTATGGGTTTTGTTGTGTTAACTTGGCCTAAGAAGTGATATTTGCAAAATATTTTTGGACCATGCAGGTCACTCCTTGTAGTTTTTATATTTACTTGTTAATTCTCTTCATGACTTGTCACTAGGGCCAGTTTTAATTAGTCGAGCCTCGGTGTGATTTTGCATGAAAGCAACTTTTACTTTAAACTCCCACTTTTACTTTAAAGTACCTTAATGTTGTGCTACCTAGAATGCCCTTTGCACAAATTCTTTGTTACAAAAAAAAAAAAAAAAAAACTTGAGATAGTGATTCATTTTGTTCATTTTTTTCCCTGAAGTATAATAAAGTGACAAAGAAAATGTCAAAGTTAGGAAAGACGATTTTTAAACCAGAATGTAAAGATTCTAATTTCTGTTAATTAAATGCAAACTGTTTGTGTGTATTGTATGCAGACATGGTGAAATGTAGCAAAAATGGTTCTGCAAAAGTTTATAATTCTCCTAAAGTATGAAACAACTCTTTCAATATTATTTACAATCACTTAGCCAGTGTTACCAAATTTTTTAGCCCAACACTCACCCCTTCTTTGTAGGCCCGGTCCTTCCTTATACAATGCAGAATTTGTACTTTTGCAGAATAACGTAAGTACTTACAAACATACCATTTTATAAGCTTTAAGATTCAGCGGTAAACCCTCCGTTAACTGATGCTGGGAATGACTGTAAAAGATCTCTCTTTTCAAGTTTGAAAACAAATCAGAAATTTCATACGTGCTTGCAAAATGTCCAGTGTGCGGGCCTTTGCATTTTTGAACCATGTGGACAGACTTTTTGTTCAGACTTGCTTTTACAATCAGACAAAAAGGCAATATGTGGATTGTTCCGTTCCAGTTTGATGTTTTGAAAATGATTTATTTTCTTATTGTTTTAGTGGTTACCCTGTTAGTCTTTGTATTATACACATTCCTGTGTGTGTGTGTGTGTGTGTGTGTGTGAGAGAGAGAGAGTAAACATTATTTTAACGGTAAACTTTATTTACTGCATTAGTTAAAATTTGTCAAACTTAAGTAGTGTTAAATAATGAAAACATTTGCATAAATTTCATATTTGATGACAACTAACCACACCTGCACTAACTAATGTTTATTCACTGTATGACTCCCCCCAAAAAATAATAAAGCATTGGACTTTATTTTGGTGATGTAACTGATTTGTGTTGCCTTTAGTGATTGAACCATACAGTTCTGATGGTGATGTAGGTCACAATCACAAAGAGGACAAAACATTATGAACAGGGAGACAACCTATACTGTTTGAGTCTTCAATCCGCAGCTGAATGGTCGGTGGGTCCTGGGCCTTTTTTCTTCTGCCCATCCTCCACAGTTGCCTACCTACAGTATTTTCTCCATTTCTCCGGCCTCAGCGGGTGTCATAAAGAACACAATGGGGTATCAGATGAGTTTTCAGTCCAGTAATGAAAGTTCCTGGGTATGGATAAATATTTAGTGCCATTTCATGTGTTTGCTTTACTCTTTAACTCTGCAACTGCTAAACCAGCTATAAAAAGCTAGAATCAACTGCACGTAAGATGAAATATGATGTAATATTTACAAATTGGATTGGTCATCCTGGTATAGGAAAATAATTAGTGAATTGTGTTCATGAATTCAACAGACCTGGTGTACCGTTTACATGAAAATGTATAATAGATACTGTATATAGATAAAATGTATATAGAGAGAGTTTTTTTGTACAAAAATGTTTGAGAAGGAAAAAAAAGTAAAGAAGTAAAGAAAAAAAGTATCTATAATATTTATTTGAAAATTAAGAGTTTTTGTTGTTGTTTTCCCTGCGGTGTAATTTTGAATTCACACAATCTCCCAACCTCTCTCTCCCTTTTGAGGAGCCATGTCTAAAGTCTGTTTCAGCCCCTGGCAAAAGTTTGCAGTGGGCTTCTCCAAACAGCATTCATCACCATGATCTTATCAATTCTCCCACACCACCCACTTTTCCGCTCCTTCCATTAGCTTCCTGTAGTGTCCAACATTAAATTTGAAACACTGACTCTTGTCTACAAAGCTAAAAATGGCAGAGCATCCACTTCTGCACCATGTTCCTCCTGATCGTCCAGCACTGCTCGACTGATCCCCATGTCTCAGAGATCGAGAAAAACAGGTGGAATGAACTTCCTGTAGATCTCCATACAGCAATCTTTAACTGACAACTAAAGATGTATCTTTTTTTTTTTTTTTTAAAGTATTTAGCTTAACTCCTTTCCCTCCCCCAGCCCCCCCCCCCCCCGCCTTCTCCTCAAAAAACGTCCAAAAATGTGTTTGACTGATGGGTCTTATAGTTACCTATACTAATCTTTACCTTATACTAACCTATTAACCCTGACAGAAACTTCAAAGCACTCTGGATAAAAACGTCTGCCAAATGTGTAAATGTAAATTATATATGTTTGTCAGCCTTCAGGGACCCCCAAATGGCCCGGGGGCCCAGGCAGGTGTCTGTTTACACGAAGCACCTCTGCTTAGGGAAACAAGGTTTTTAAAACACATCCCTGGACGTTTTTGGAAACTGCTTCCTGAGCTTGCACCTTTTTTTTTTTGGGAAGCCTCCTGTGGTCTGCATCAAACACTGTCACCATAAATTTGTAGATATCCGTTTGGCACACGCCAGCAACACATTTGGTTTGTGTAATGAGCTGTAATTTGGGTCAGGATTTTTGTCTTCATCCATACTGTAATGTCATATAGACAGTATATACAGTATAAGACTCACTGGAATAACTAATAATTTAACATTATTGCAAGTCAAACTTTTTTTTTTTTGTAAATTTTCTTACTTCTTCCCTAGATTTTGGGATCTACAGTACAGTATTATGCAAAGTTCTTAAGCGCAATATTATTTTAGTACAAATTTTGTCATATATGTTTATCATGTCTGCATTATTATTAACATTAACAATACAAAAGAACATTTGCATGCCTGTAAAGAAAGTAACATATTACAACGCAGAGCAGTTTTCAGATGGAAACGAGAAAAAAAAAAAAAAAAACACCAAAAAAATTGAAAGAAGCAAGTGTGGTAGAGTTACCAGAAGAACTTCAGCATTCTGTATTCAGTAAACCCTAACAGCTGTTTTACTGTACTGTGCAAAATTCTTGGGAACATACAAAACTGCTATAAGAAAAGATGCCTTTGAAAACATCTACAGAAAAGAAGCTTCTATAAACGGCACTAAAGAGTAATAAAATAAAGACAGTCAATAATTGGTAAGAAAACTCTTTGTCCAAAAGTAAACCAGATACAGGTTTGTGCAGTTTTAAAAGTAAAACAGCTGGAGTTTTTCAGAGCATGCTGAAGAATGTGATCTTTTGATAACTCTGGCATCTACTTCTGGTAAATTCATTTTTTTAAGTTCTTGTGACAGCGGGCTACTCAGTGCAAGACACACATTACGTACATGGTGTACATGTATGTATGCTACACAACAAATGCTAGATCATCAAAGGATGCCATCTTCGCCCAATGAGCAGCCCATAAAAGGGCTTTTTCACTCCCACCTTGTGAGTAGAGATTTTCTGTGCACTCAGCACGTTATGTGCCCCTCCCAGTCCCACGCCTGCTCCACAAACTCATACCGCAGTGTTTTAACCAAGATATTCTTTACGGCATGTTTATTGATTGAATCTGTACCTCATGGTGAACAATCTTGTGACATCATAAATGTAACAAAAATACCATTTGTAATACAAAGCAATTTGTTCTGCAATGTACGGTTATCCTTCACACATCCGATACCATTGCAGAGCTCCTAGGAAAGAATCTTTTTTTTCTTTTACACTCATTATCAGGAAGTTAATACAGATAAACATAAAGATAAGTTAGTGTTGGGAGGTCCACCCTGTCTCTTTATGCCATGCATTCATGTATCCATGTCGGACTCTTGCCTGTCTATTTACTGAAGTGTTGGATTGTGGGTCTCCATGCAAATAGATTCTCACGCTATCCGTGAGTCTTGCTTGTTACACTTGCTGTATATGTACATTTTACCGTAGGCTTATTTACCTTAAGATGTTCATTTGCCTTTTTAATTTTTTCCTTTCAGCTTTGTTTGCTGAAAGCATAAAATCAAACCAGAGTGAAGTTCAATTTGGGTTTGCTCTAGGACCATTACTTCTAATTACGACTCTTCTTTCAAATACTTGTTTGGAATAATTATAACTACTTATAATAAATATATTATATATTTATATATAATTTATATATTTATATATTTCTTTATATATAATAAAGAAAGCTAAGGCAAAAAATATAAGCAATTTGTTAAAGTAAATATGTTATACAAAAGCTTTCCATTAGTTTTTTTTATTTTTTTATTTTTTTTATCAGTCGTTGGTAAGATGCAGTACAATGATATGTTGTAATAATGAGGGCATGTATTTATTTTTTTTTTTATAATAAATTATTAATTGTTAATTATTATTAATTGTTTCATATTGTATCAAATCATCTGCATACTGTATGTATTGCTGCATTTATTTATTCATTCATTTTCTTCATCTTAAAATGGCATTCCAGGAAGTTTTAAATTATATTTCCCTTAACAATCATTAGCAGTTGCATTAGTTAAAAATAAAGAAATAATGAACAACACTAATAAACCACGAGCAGCACTTAATATACAGTACGTGTTAATTAATGGTCATTTAAATGCCAACTAAATGCACCTGCACTGACTAATGTTTATTTAATCAATGTCTAAAATCTACCACTATGCTCAAATTAACAAAAATTAAATGACAGTATATTATTATGTGCTGTACTGTACAGTAAATACAGGAACTCACTTCTCAGCATCAGTTCTGAATATTTCCAGTTAACAACTATGATGATTGAATAATGGAGATTCTTTGGCATGTTAAACATTGTCATTTTGTACGTAATTACACACTCAATAACAAGTCCACATGATAGTTATGGTACTGTAGCTCACAATCACAACGGTGGTATAAACCACAAACAGCAGGCGATCAAAAACCTTGGCGATCAGCATCCAGTCATTACCATCCTCATCGGTTCTCAGGTGCTGTTCCATCCTCAGTCGCATGGCCAGCACATCTCGGGCCACTTTCTTCAGCTCACCCACCACAGCCCAACCCACAATATCGTCCTTTTCTCCAGCATCAACATGTCTCACTGCTTCACCTGATATGTCCGGCATCACGGGTGACATACCTGTAGAGAGCATAAAGAGACATGAGCAATCGTTCAAATGTATGTTCATAGGTATGGATGGCATTTTAGTGCCATAATATCATTTTTTTGTTCATCTGAAAGAGGTGTTTGCTTCTGAAATCTATTTTCTTTTCATTTTGTGAAGCTGCTTTGAGACAATGACCATTGTTAAAAGCGCTATATGAATTAAATGGAATTTAACTGATTTAGTTCCAAAGGATTGCTATAATAGGAAAATCAGTGACGTGATCGTGAGAAAATTAATCAGCGCCTTTTGTGCAGTCAGTTTCAAGAATTCAGCAGGATTGTGGTATATGAAGAAGTCAGCCTTATAAGATCTTTTCTTTATCATATCTTCAGAAGCGAGAGGTTTTGTAGGTGTCTCACGTCATGAAATGTACTGCAGCTATAAACCCCTTCATTTCACACCATTTTGTTGTTGATTAGTTTTCCACAGTAGCATGCCCTGCTGTTTTATTAATTACTTGACAAACAAACATGTGATGTGTTTCAAATGATGTTCCTGTTACCTTTTGAGTATGGGTTTAAAATCACTGTCACTGAAGGAGCAAGATGTTTAGGGGACATGAACAGGAGACGTGCTAGGTAGTCCAGAATGAGGACATGGAGCCAACGAGGTGCTCTTGGGGGAGAATGTCCACTGTTATGTAAATTAACTATGAACATAGTCACCAAAAGGCTGATCACCATCAGTGCCAAGCTGATAGAGAAAAATACACCTGCACAGAAAAAAACATAAACACTATGCATAGTATGTTATCAAGATGTACTGTACTGTATATATAGTATGTATGTATTAATTCTTCCTTTTTGTCCAGTAATGAGTAATTAACTCATTAGTTGGACTTAAATTTTGTAAGGAACCTTAAAATTGTATGATAACACACTCAATGGCCACTCAATATGCACAGTATATATACATGTACTCATCATGACTATCATGTCATAGGGGGATATGGCAATGGATTGTTTTTATTATTCTCTTATCCTGGGGCAGAACAAATGTGCAACATACAGTCAAGGGAGCATCTTCTTATGAGGTCGATATAATCGGCTCAGCGAATGTAAAGCCTTAGTTAATAAGAAAATGGAAAAATTACAAAAAGCAGGGAATCTGTTTTTTTGTTGTTGTTGTTGTTGTTGTTTGTTTGTTTTGTATTTACACTCTGAAGACCCAAACAAAAAAAATTTACAGACTGAAAATGACTGTAAAGTAACTTTCACATAAATTTACAAGGAATTTTCGAAAATTCCTTCTTCATCACTTCATCCATTTTGTCCAATGCACTGGTTCCCCTTAAAGCAGAACAATCCCAGGCATGATGCTACCACCAGCATGCTTAACATGTTGTAGGGTATTCTTGGGGTTGAATGTCTCACCTTTACTCCTTCAAACATACCTGTCAGAAAATTTTCATTCAGTGGGTGATTTCTCGGTTTGTGCGGTTAGATTTTTCTTGACCATTTCCGCTCAGTTGAGGAAGGTTGTGTCTTCTTTCAGACTTTGTCAAAGTGGCACCACCTCACGATAACTTGTACTGTATGTACATACACTTTTTAAAACTGATCTTAGATTCTGTAGCTGTTTGAAAATATCTCCAAGAAACATTCCTGACTTTTCTCAGATCTGCACTGAGGTGCATTTTTGCAATTTTGCTTTTTACTATGTTTGCTTAAACCAATGAGTCAAGTTTATTTTGGGGCACAAAAAACGACAAGAATGTTGTCCATAATCTTTACTAATGGGAAAGTGAAGCCTTGCACTTTGCAACTAAAACAAATTAATTTAAAAAAATCAAGACTTGCAGCACCACTGCATTAATAATTGAAATGGGTATGTGTATATTTTTAACCCTTTGTGACCCTTTGTGATGTCATAAAGCCCCAAATAAATTAAAATCCTTGTTTATTGTCTATTTAAGATATATGTTGTAAAACATTCCTTTGGGATAATATCAGCTCAAAGAAGAAGAATTACTTATTCATAATTACTTAAATAATTATTGTGTATATCTGCCAATACACAGTCGTGGCCAAAGGGTTTGAGAATTACATAAATATTGGAAATTTGAAAAGTTGCTGCTTAAGTTTTTATAATAGCAATTTGCATATACTCCAGAATGTTATGAAGAGGGATCAGATGAATTGCATAGTCCTTCTTTGCCATGAAAATTAACTTAATCCCGAAAAAAAAAACTTTCCACTGCATTTCATTCCTGTCACTAAAGGACCTGCTGAGATCATTTCAGTAATCGTCTTGTTAACTCAGGTGAGAATGTTGAAGAGCACAAGGCTGGAGCTCATTATGTCAGGCTGATTGGGTTAGAATGGCAGACTTGACATGTTAAAAGGAGAGTGATGCTTGAAATCATTGTTCTTTCATTGTTAACCATGGTGACCTGCAAAGAAACGCGTGCAGCCATCATTGCGTTGCATAAAAATGGCTTCACAGGCAAAATCACAGACTTTTGGAAGATGGCCTGGTGTCAAGAAGGGCAGCAAAGAAGCCACTTCTCTCCAAAAAAAACATCAGGGACAAATTGATCTTCTGCAAACAGTATGGCGAATGGACTGCTGAGGACTGGGGCAAAGTCATATTCTCGGATGAAGCCTCTTTCCGATTGTTTGGGGCATCTGGAAAAAGGCTTGACCGGAGAAGAAAAGGTGAGCGCTACCATCAGTCCTGTGTCATGCCAACAGTAAAGCATCCTGAGACCATTCATGTTTGGGGTTGCTCCTCATCCAAGGGAGTGGGCTCACTCACAATTTTGCCCAAAAACACAGCCATGAATAAAGAATGGTACCAAAACACCCTCCAACAGCAACTTCTTCCAACAATCCAACAACAGTTTGGTGAAGAACAATGCATTTTCCATCACGATGGAGCACCGTGCCATAAGGCAAAAGTGAGAACTAAGTGGCTCGGGGACCAAAACGTTGAAATTTTTGGTCCATGGCCTGGAAACTCCCCAGATCTTAATCCCATTGAGAATTTGTGGTCAATCCTCAAGAGGCGGGTGGACAAACAAAAACCCACTAATTCTGACAAACTCCACGAATTGATTATGAAAGAATGGGTTGCTATCAGTCAGGATTTGGCCCAGAAGTTGATTGAGAGCAGCCCAGTCGAATTGCAGAGGTCCATACTGTCAAATACTGACTCTTTGCATAAATGTCATGTAATTGTCGATAAAAGCCTTTGAAACATATGAAGTGCTTGTAATTATATTTCAGTACATCACAGAAACAACTGAAACAAAGATCTAAAAGCAGTTTAGCAGCAAACTTTGTGAAAACTAATATTTGTGTCATTCTCAAAACTTTTGGCCACGACTGTACACAAAGTCAGCCATAAAATGTGTGTGTACATATAACCTTTTAAGCTTCGATTGTATATACTGTAACTGTCATATACATATGTCATGTTAACAATCCATGAATAAGTATTTGCAATGGTTATGAACGATTCCTCCTTCCCGCCCTATCTACACCTCTGAATTGTGCTTCCATACTTATTAGTGGAGTAGGTTCTGAACTGGTCGGCAGGAGGTCATTAGTGATCAGCAGGAAGACGATGTAGCCCAGGATGAGGGTAATTTTAAAAGCAGAGCGCTCAGAATCTTCAGGAGTCAGGAAGAAGCTGAACAGATCCAACAGACCCAAGAAACAGCTGGGGACCAGAAGGTTCACTATATAAAGACTAGCCTTACGTTTAAGGGTTATCTGTGGCGAAGAGATACACTGCTTTAGTCCATGCACACTAATTTCTTTTGCATGAGCACATTGTAAAATTAAAGTGATAAAAAGAAGAAGAGGAAGAAGGAGGCACTCACATTGAACTGAATAGTAGAAAAAGTCCTTATGCTGGTTAGATTATAAGTCGAAAAAACCTTTGTCACATTAACTAATGTCCATCCCGAGTCAGAAACAACAGATGAGCTTGCAGTAAAGTTTAATGATTTAGAAGTCAGTTTCATTTCATCTTCTGAAAGAATAGCACAACATAGTTTTGACAGATTGACAGATGTGGTCTGGTGCAAAGTTAAATTATTTTCCTATAAAAGTACATTCCTTTTTTTTTTTTTTTTACGTCACAGGAATTTATAAATTCTAATAATCTATTATTTTTTAAAGTAGAATTTGTCATAAAGTTTATCAATTTATAGATACAGTTAATATTGTAGAACAGCTACAAGACAAGTCAATTCCCATTATATTGTAACAGCTATAAATCACTGTTTCCTCCGGTCTGTCTTGAGCATACAGTATGAATAAAAAACAATGAGAAAAGGTTTTTATTAAGCTGAGGAATAAAAGTATTTTTTTTTCTTGTCATGAAGGATTTCTTCGGATGGAAAAACTACATGATTTACAATAAACTTTTACAAAGATGTTTCTGTTCTGAAAAAACATCTGGTTAGCACTGTTGCCTTGCACTTCAAAGTCCAAAGACATACAGGTTAGGGTAATTGGCATTCCCAAATTGCCTGTAGCGTGTGAATGTGTGTGTGAGTGTGTATATGTGTGTGTGCCCTGTTGATGGATTGGCACCCTGTCCAGGTTGTAACCCCCCCTCATACCCTAAGTCCCCTGGAATAGGTTGCAGGTCTCCTGTGACTGTGTATACAGGATAAAGCGTTATAGACAATTAGTGAGTTCTGTCAGATTAACTCGCTCAAACTTCACCAGTTCAACAATTCATTTATCTGTTTAGGGGAAGTGTCTGCCATTCTTAAGTCACTGTGCAAGGTGTAACTTTAATAATTATTGTTTACGGTGTTACCTTCAAGCATATAGGAATGAAAAGTAAGTGAGCATTCCTGGACATCAAAAGGAAACGTGTAGATGTTCATTTGACATGAGGCAGCAACTCTTTTCAATTGAACCAGATGGACACCCCCAGTGTAATTGAGCTGAAGGTAGGGTAAGTCAGGACTCTTGTCTTCGTCCATACTAAAATGTGATGAGAAAGTGAAAAACAAAACATGTATTCATACACTACCTGTACATGCATACTGTACATAAAGACACATACATATGCAATGCGTCCGGAAAGTATTCACAGCGTTTCACACTTTCCACATTTTGATGTTACAGCCTTATTCCAAAATGAATTAAATTGATTATTTTCCTCAAAATACCCCATATTGATAATGTGAAAGAAGTTTGTTTGAAATCTTTGCCAATTTAAAAAAAAATAAAAGACAACATGTAAAAAAAATGAAATCATGTACTGTACATAAGTAATGAATAAAATAATGAATTACATCCATTATGAAATAAGGCTGTAACATAAAGAAATGTGGAAAAAGTGAAGCGCTGTGAATACTTTCCGGATACACTGTACATACATTACATTATTTGCTTATACAGTCTTAGAAATAAGGATTATGGTTATTGAATAACCATTTTAGGTTCACTAAAATTAATTAAAACCTTTTAAATCATTATTGTCCACAAATATTCCTCCACCTTATGGTAATATTTAAAGAATCCTTTTTTGTTGTTGTCCACTTTGGTTGAAGAATGATCTGTCAAACATATTTTAAATGTGAGGTAAGTTAATGACCATGAAGCACAGCCAGAGGTGTCTTTTAACTCTTTTTTGTTGTTGTTGTTGTTGTTCTATTTTGATCACTTTTATTTTGTCTCCCTACCTACTAAAAAAATGAATTTCTGGAATTTAAAGAATCTTTTCTTGCTGCCTTATAGGAGCTCACAGTGCTTTATGAATATACAGTAATAACCCGAATACTTACAACTCTTGTATTTGTATATCTGGCAGCCACAGCTCTGACTTTGGATATGAGATTTTATTAGTTCCACATGTAACATTATCCCACCTCAGAAATGGGACGAACCAGTCCTATCCAAGAGCAAAAATGTGTTTTTAAAATCTGAAGAAGCATGAAATCAAACTATTACACAACCAATATAAGATGAGACTTACAAGTGTTATTACAAGGAATAATGTCACAACCCCATCCTTTTCATTCTGAAAAAAAAAAATTACAGAGGAGGAACTTCAGTCAAAGAAAATATATTAAAACAGTTTTGCATTATGAAAAGAGACATAAGAAGCACTTACCACATCCAGGATACCAGCGACAGTGACACCCAGTTTAACAGTTAGGACGTCGCTTGTGTTCGCAACAGGCCGTATGTCCTTATTCCAAAGAGCGTTTTTAACTTCAGCATACAGGGATTGCGTATCAGTGGAATTGCACTTAATTGGAATTACTTCAGAAGTGTTCTGACATCCAACACAAGGAACTAGACAACAACAGTCACCATCTGAGTTACTGTCACCAGCCTAAAATTAGTCATTTTCAGTAACACATTCTGGTTCTGTTTTATTTCTCTTGTACCACAGATCTTTGATCAAAATTGTAATGTATTATATTTAATTTATTAATTTATTATATTAGATTATATAATAAATATATATATTTATTATATATATATTATATTAATTCATTATTATTAATAATGAATCACATGTTCTGCTTTAAGCGTTTACAGTATGAGTGTACTTAATATTCTGGGTTATCCATGAGACCAGTTAGTTCATGTTGTTGATTATATGGATATTATTAGCTATACATGCTCGTTTTGCTAAGCGACACATAGAAATCACTATCCATCATCTTGTGTTGTGTTATCTTGTGTTTATCTGCAACTCCTCTGAAACCATTCATTGAAATTTAATCAAACCTTCACAGACTCTTTATTAGTAACATACTGTAGATGTGCACTAGTATTTGCAATGGGCAAGTGATACAGATCTTCCTTGGAAAACTCACATTTAAGTTGCTTTAACGGCCTCTTAGATTTACTGTAAAAAGGCAAAATGCCGCTTTTTATCGTCTTAGTCATCTGTGGTGAAAACGTTTCTGTAGTGGACATTTAAACTTTACAGCTTTTGCCTCTGCAGTTACAGTAACAAAGTCCTGATATTGCAAAACTGCAAATCTCTCCTCAAAGAAAAATTACATTTATATGGAGTAAAGTCCGTCAAAACCATTGATGAATAAGGTTACTATGATAGGTTTTGTTACTATAAAACCAATGGTGTAGTCAAGTGAACTGCAGACAAAACTGCTTTTATGTGAAATTATTTGACTCTTTCTAATTAATCTGAATTGAGAAGTTAAAATTGAGCTCATATTAAAAACTTATTTTTTTTATGCTTTATTCATACCATTTGTAAGTATATTTGTATATCTTAGCTCTTACCTTGACTGTACATACGAAACAAGAAAAACAGCCACAGTGTGAGTACTCTTTGCTGTGCCATAGTAGTGTGAGTACGTGGGTTCAGCATCTGATTATCTGTTTCTGGGGACTAAACAGCATTAGTCTTAAGATAATGCTTCAAATGTTTTTTTAGATTATGTTATTCATCACAAATATAACTTTACATAGTAAACATAACTAGTAAGTTCATCCAGTTTTCATCTTTTGATGAAATCAAACATTAGGGGGAAAAAAGGGGGGGGGGGGGCGGCATCAAAAACTTTTCCTTATCTTTCAAGACTGAACAGTGACAAACAGTCATATAGAGAAATACAGCACATTAAGGGTAAATACATGCAAATTTTACGACTGAAGAGGCAGTAAAATTATTTATTTACATCAAAGTGCTGGTAAATAATTGTGATTAATTAGAAAAATCATTAGTTATAGAATCATATACAACTTTATAAGGTTTATATTCATGCATTTGTTATACTGTGCATTGTAAAAGCACTGTAGAAACTGAGGAAACCTTTTTAAAAAGTATTTTTAAGTTTATTATTATTATTATTATTATTATGTGTATAACAAATATAACAAATATAACAGTGACACACTTTAGAATATTGTATTATTGTAAAATAATCAACTATAGAATGGCATAATCTATTAAATATCTAAAAAAAAAAAACATTCAAAGTTTAATTTTTTTTCTGCTTTAGAATGACTGTTTTCTACAGTATGTAAAAATTCTATAAGGAAAACACAATATTTTATTGTTTTAGAAATATTTTTTTACTGAAAGGAAATGTTTCCACACAAGTTTTAGTTTAAACTTACTTAGTTTTCAAATATATATGTATATAAAAACATTTCTCCTAAAACATGAAATGTAATCTTACCGTTGTTTATCCTATGGTTGCGTTCAGAACAGCAGCTCCACACTGAACAACCTATCGCTACAGTATGTACAGAATTCAGATTCTTACAGTATAAGGAAACTCCCAATCTTTTTTTTTGTTGTTATTAAATTAACACATCACATAGATGGATGGGACTTTTGCAGTTTCCGATTTTTGCATATTGCTTCATTTCCTCCTTAAATTTGAATTTATTATCATTTGTCTTTTTAAAATGTATTTTAAATAGACAAATTTAATTTTTAAATAATTTAACTGATCCAAAGGCACCAGAATCCAGTCCTATCATGAAAGAATCAATCATGAAAGTTATTGGGGTTAGAGATTTCGCCCAAGAGATATCTTTTTTCTCTCCTTTTTTAATGGCTTACCTAAAACGTTCCCAGAACCTTACATAAACATCCATAGAACATTCCGAAAACTGGACAGTTGAACCATCTTTGAAGCAAAAAACATAACAGCCAAAACACAGTATTGGTGATTTTTTTTTTTTTTTATGATATAAAAAATGTGGAATACTCTTTTATATCAACAACGTTCCTCAATGTCAAATTGCATAGGCTTTGCAAATCTCATCATCTACAGTGCATAACATCCTGAAAGGATTCAGAGAAACTGGAGAAATCTCTGTGCGTAAGGGACAAGGCCGAAGACCTTTGTTGGATGTGTCCCAACCTTTCCAGAATTCGGGTTTTATATATTTTTTCCACTCGTTATTGACCTATGCTGTGATCTGCTCTGCATCTGTGTCGCTTGGGTTTTAAGAGTTTTACCCTAATCTGCATGTCCTTGGACTGTGAGAGGAAGCTGGAGTACTCCCCCAAGTAAAAAAAAAAAAGTTGCACACTCTAGAATTTACTTTGACTATCTTTAGTACTGATTACATGTGTGAAAATTATTCCTTATGCTCCATTAACCTTTCTTTTACAGTTTGAGTTCCTGTTCCATTAGGGAAAATATGATAACATTGTCATTCAGTACATTTAGGTCATCAGCTGATTTCATTTTATTAGCAAATAACTGTAGCAGCTGTGAAACTGCAGTACTCGAAATGAACATATACCTTTACTGGCCACTGTCTCATGTCGTTTAACATGACAGTTATATTGGGGAAGTTCAATGAATAAAATCACAATTGGATTTCACACAACACCAGAAGCCACCAGAACAGCTTAATTTATTAATGAATGTTTATGTTTATTTAAATGGAAGTAAATAAACACCATTTAACAGGATTCCATCTGGATATATTTCTTTCATTAATTCATTATTTTTAGTGCTTATCCAGGACAGGGGCGAGGAATCTTCAGACATATGGTGGGGTACACCCTGGACAGGTTGCCAATCGATCACAGGACATAGACATGTACTCACTCATTTACATACTAAGGGCAATTTGGGAACACCAATTAACCTAATATGCATGTCTGTGGACTGTGGGAGTTAACCGGAGTACCCAGAGGAACTCACCAAGTACAGGGAAAAAACGCAAACTTCACACTCACAGACCCAAGGCAGGAATCAAACACTCAACCCTGTAGGTTCAAGGGTACACTGTTAACTACTATGCCACTGAGCCGCCTATGATGTATTTGCTCATTTTTATATATCTGTTTTTATAATGGCAAGAATTTGTCTGGTGGCGTTCTGTGATAGTTTTGGTGCTAGAGATGATAAACAACACAGTGAGCAGGGGACAGAGCTTGATGCATCACGACTACCACGACAGCTCCATCCTCTCTGTCTGGATTTCTACTTAAACTCCTTCACTTTGGTGTAAAGGCTTGCTTCCCACCTGGAGTAGACAATCCATCCATTTCCTCTTAGAACCATGGTCTCAGATTTCGAGGTGCTGATCCTCATTCCTGCCGTTTCACACCCAGCTGCAAAACAGTCCAGTGAGTGCTGCAGGTTACAGACTCATGATGACATCAAGACCACATTATCTGCAAAAAGCAGAGATGCAAGCCTCAGCTCACCAAACTGGATACTCTCTCCCCCATGGCCATGCCTTGATATCCTGTCCATGAAAATCAGAAATAGGATTGGTGACAGAGCATAGCCCTGGCAGAGGCTAACACCCACCGGAAACAAATCCGACTTACTGCTGAGAACCTGAACACAGCTCTCACTTTGAGCATAAAGGGATTGAATTGTCCTGAGAAGTGATCCTCTCTCCCCCTAGATCCCATACTCACACAGTACCTCCCATAGAAAATCCAGTCTGCCACTCTGTCGGCAGTCCCCGACTTCCACACAATTGTTGAGTCGTGTCAATTAAGACAGCCACTCAACACCCAGAGTCTTTTCTGGATGGATCTTGTCAATTACTTGGGCTTTGCCACCATCAATTCCTGGGGCTTTACCACAGTGGTGTTGTTTGACCCCCTCGGTGACCTCACCCAGGGAGATTGACGTAAACCCCCCTGTGATCCTCCAATTCTGAATCTGCACTAGATGCATGTTGGACTAGTGAGGTTCAGGAGTTTCTCGAAGTGGTCTTTCCACCGTCTGATTATCTTCTCAGTCAAGGTCAGCAGTTTCCCATCCTGGCAATACACAGCTTGGGTGGTTCCCTGTTTCCTCCTCCTGAGGAGCCGGATGGATTTCCAGAAGTATCTTGGTGCTGCACATAGTCCTTCTCCATGGCTTCTCTGAGCTTTTTGCACACATGCTGTTTTGTCTCTGCTACTGCGGCGGCTGCCATCCTTGGAGCCTATTGGTACCTTGCAACTGCGTCCAGAGTCCCCAGGGATAACATATCCCTGAGGGCCTTCTTTTTTCATTCGGTAGTTTCCCAGACCACAGGTGTCGTTGTTCAAGGCTTACCGCCCCTTGATGCACCCAGGACCTTAAGATCACCGCTCACAGCTTCAGGAATTGAACATTGACCACTCTAATTCAATGCCACCAGCTTCCACAGAGATGCGGGGAAAAACTCCACTAGAGGTGGGAGTTGAAAGCCTCTGTCCAGGGGCCTTCCCAGCCACCTGACCCAACTCACCTCCAAATGGTGATCATTTGACAGCTCTGTCTGCAAGAGACAGGTAACCCACCCTTTCTAACAGTTCCTTATATAACCTGCCAAAGCAGGTCATTGTGACAACTCGTAAAACACATAATACAAGCAACAACAGTGCTGGTCCATGGTGTGCTGATAAGCAGATGAGTTACACTCTTCTGGCACCAAGTTTCTATCAATGTACGTAGTATAAAACAGTACTGTACAAGATTATGATTAAAGCACTCACGTCTGTTGAACAGAAAGTCCTGATTGCACTAGGGTCCAGGATATGGGTGACTAAGGATATGTACAGTACGGACTTCCAGTGTGAATTTTTCTTAAATCTCTTAATACATAATTTCTTAGTGCTTATACAAGTTGATAATAAATACAAAATACCCTATTTATGTATTTATGTTAGCTAGATTCATGTCACATCTAATATGTGGTCAAAAAATCTAGAAATATAGTCAAATATGTGGTACATTTCTTTCTTGGCTTTTTAGAAAATAGGAGTGATAGTGATGATGACTTATAACAATGATGTATGAAGAACCACTGTCAAAACTATTATAAAAATTTCTCAACACCTCCAACACAGAAAACATGCCCTGAACATTTATTCAGTCTCTGTCTAACAGCATGTGATACAAACATCAAACATCCGCAACAGAAAGAAAAGATGTGTTCTATGTCACATCTTAGAATGGTTCACTGCCATGTCACTAATAGGCACACTCCCCTGAAGTGTAGAGACAGGTCCTTCTTGGTCACACAACATTTGTTGTTCTCAAATGATTTAGAAACCTTTTCCTTGTTAAGACCTTTGCAAAGCCTTGCCAATTGTTCACACAATCATTTTCTAAAACACATTCTAGTGTACATGCTATTGTACAGGGTGGGTGAAAAGTAACTAGGCATTAAAAATTAGTAATAAAGTCTCTAATACAAACTTATTGAAACAAAGTGTACATGTACTTTATTACATAGGAAAATTAATGCAAATCTTTAAATGTCAACGTAGGTACCAGACACTTCTTTATGCATGGTTCACTGAGCCTGTGGACATTGGATTTGAATGAAAAGTTTTGCATTTCTTCCTTTTACTGTACACCACCATAACTGCCCAAGAACAAAGGAATTTCACACTTGATGCCAAGCTGTGATCTTAGAACAGTCAAGCGGTTGGCCATCTTTGTTGCCTTGTCTGTAATATTAATGTAAGAAATCTAAAATCCTCTGTACTATCATCTATTTAGAGACTGTTTTCATCATGACTCCAGTGATACTACAAGTTCAACAGCCAAGTTCAATTGCCTAGTTCATTTTCATCCACCCTGTATATGATCCTCACCTTTCCTCTCTGATTATGTTGTGTATTCATACCTTAGTTTTAGAAAATAGTGCAATTACCATGTCTGACCCTTCCGTGTCTATTTAATAAAGTGTTGGATTGTGGGTCGTCCGATAAAAGAATCCATTTTTTTTAGCATAAATTAGCAAGCTTTAGATAATGTTTTCCCTAACAATCATTAGCAATCGCATTAGTTCAAATAAAGAAATCAATAAACCACTAGTAGCACTTAACAAACTGTACAGTATGTGTTAATTGACGATCATTTAAATGTCAACTAAATGCACCTGCACCGACTAATGTTTATTTAATCAATTGTCTAAAATCCACAACAATATTCAAATTTGCAAAAATTAAACGATATTTCCATGTGGTGTACTGTAAATACAGGAGCTCACTTTTCAGCATCAGTTCTGAATATTTCCAGTTAATAACTGTAAAACATAATCAGTCTTGTATGTTTATTACAGGCTACAGTCTGTTACAGTAACTGATCACTGACAATTGTTTAATGGAGATTATTTGGCATATTAGACGTTATTTTTTTTCATAGATTTTGTATGTAACTATAAACTTAATAATGGGTCCACATGATAGCTATGGTACTGTAGCTCACAATCACAACGGTGGTATAAACCACAAACAGCAGGCGATCAAAAACCTTGGCGATCAGCATCCAGTCATTACCATCCTCATCGGTTCTCAGGTGCTGTTCCATCCTCAGTCGCATGGCCAGCACATCTCGGGCCACTTTCTTCAGCTCACCCACCACAGCCCAACCCACAATATCGTCCTTTTCTCCAGCATCAATATGTCTCATTGCTTCACCTGATATGTCCGGGATCACTGGTGACATATCTGTAGAGAGCATAAAGAGACATGAGCTATCATTCAAATGTATGTCATAGGTATGGATGGCATTTTAGTGGCATCTAAATGTTTATACATTACCTCTTGAGTATGAGTTTAAAATCACTGTCTCTGAAGGAGCAAGATGTTTAGGGGACATGAACAGGAGACGTGCTAGGTAGTCCAGAATGAGGACATGGAGCCAATCAGGTGCTCTTGGGGAAAAATGCCCACTGTTATGTAAATTAAGAATGAACATAGTCACCAAAAGGCTGATCACCATCAGTGCCAAGCTGATAGAGAAAAATACACCTGCACAGAAAAAAACATAAACACTATGTATAGTACGTTATCAAGATGTATTCAGCATGTTATGTATGTACAGTATGTATTCTTCTGTTTTGTCCAATAGTCAGTAAGAATGGTTCTATGGTACTTTAGATTGCTAATTAGTTAGACTAGTGCAGTAACCGTATTCTTGTATCATAACACACTTAATGGCCACTCAATACATCCTATATATGTAATGGATTGTCAGAGCAGGAGAAATATAATCAACTAATTGGTTTCTAACTGGCTTTGGCTTGTTTAAACCTCAGCTAATACCAAAATGTAAAAAATACATTTTTGATTCTTGATAATGTAATTATTTGTACAGTATGTACTTGCAGTATGCATACTGTAAAGACCCATCATAAAATCTGAAAAAAATATGACTATGAAGTAAATTTCGCATAATATGTCCCTTTGAATAGATAATTCAGTTTGGGTTTTTCAACCCACTTTGTCCCCTTTAAACAGAACAACTCCAGACATGATGCTACCATCACCATGCCTAACATGGTGTAGGGTGTTCTTTATTCCAGGGTTTGTCTTGACCATCCAAACCAATTTCCTCTTAGTTGAGGGTGGTTGTGTCTTCTGCTAGACCTTGGCAAAGTGGCTACACCTTCCAAAAACTTGGATGTACATACTTCTTTGAACTGACCCTAGAATTTGCATTTGTTAAAAAGGGTTTATAAGAAAGATTCCTGATTTTTGTCAGATCTGCACTTAGTTCCTGGCATTTTACATATTTTTCATCATACTGTGTGTTGGTTAAATTAATGACTCATGAAAACCCCACTTTGTTTTGGCACAGAAAGCTATCAGCTTTCTTGGGCTTGGCAATTGGCACCACTGCATTCATAATGTAAATGGATATATGTATATTTTTGAACCTGTATGTATAAATTTGAACCTTTGTTGATGTCAATATAAATTTCTAATAATACCAGCTAAAAACAAAAATTATATAAATAATCTATCCTTTCGTTTAATAAAAACATTATGATGTATATTATATGAATATTTTATCTATACATTTTTATCTCATTATACATCTGCACAGTGGAGGGCCTTGCTCAAGGGCTCAACAGTGGTAGCTTGGTAATCATGGGGTTTGAAACTGGGACCTACCAAACCGTAGTCCAATGTCTTAATACAGTGGGATATGGTGACATTCCAATCAGCTAATTGACTCAAAACACCTGCAAAGGTTTACTGAGCCTTCAAAATGGTCTCTCAGTTTGGTGCACTAGGCTACACAATCATGAGTAAGACTGGTGATCTGACAGTTGTCCAGAATACAATCATTGACACCCTTCACATGGAGGGTAAGCCACAAACATTCAATTCCAACGAAGCTGGCTGTTCACGGAGTGCTGTATCCAAGCCTGTTAACAGAAAGTTGAGTTGAAGAAAAAAGTGTAGAAGAAAACGATGGACAACCAACCGTTGTGAGAATTGTCAACCAAGATCGATTCAAGAATTTGGGTGAACTTCACAACGAATGGCAGAGGCTTGGGTCATGGGATCAAGAGCCACCACCCACAGATCTTTAGAGATCAGAGCAAGTTTTGTATTTCATTTGGAAACGAACGTTCAGAGTCTGGAGGAAGGGTGAAGAAGCTCATAACTTAAGTTTCCACAGTCTGTGATGATTTAGGGTGTAATGTCATGGTGCTGCTGGTGTTGGTCCATTGTGTTTTTTGAAAACCAACTTCACTGCACCCGTTTACCAATAACGTTTGGAGCACTTCATTGTCCAAAAGGATTTGGCACGCTGCCAAAAGCACCAAAACTTGGTTAAATAACCGTGGTGTTGGTGGGCTTGACTGGCCAGCAAACTCACCAGACCTGAACCCCATAGAGAATCTATGGGATATTGTCAAAAGAGGAAAATGAGAAACAAGCGACAAAAAAATGCAGATGAGCTGAAGGCCACTGTCGAAGAAACCTTGGCTTCCATACCACCTCAGCACTGCCACAAACTGATCACCTTACCACACATACCACACTGCATTGAGGCAGTAGTTAAAGCAAAAGTATTGAGTACATATACAGAAAAGCAACATACTTTCCAAAAGGCCAACAATTTTAATTGGTCCTATGAAATATTCTAATTTGTTCACAATTTAAGTTGAATTACTGAAATAAATGAATTTTTCTACGACATTCTAATTTATTGAGATGCACCTAGTATTTGTAATGGTTGTAAACGATTCCTCCTTCCCGCCCTATCTACACCTCTGAATTGTGCTTCCATACTTATTAGTGGAGTAGGTTCTGAACTGGTCGGCAGGAGGTCATTAGTGATCAGCAGGAAGACGATGTAGCCCAGGATGAGGGTAATTTTAAAAGCAGAGCGCTCAGAATCTTCAGGAGTCAGGAAGAAGCTGAACAGATCCAACAGACTCAGGAAGCAGCTGGGGACCAGAAGGTTCACTACATAAAGACTAGCCTTACGTTTAAGGGTTATCTGTGGCGAAGAGATACACTGCTTTAGTCCATGCACACTAATTTCTTTTGCATGAGCACATTGTAAAATTAAAGTGATAAAAAGAAGAAGGGGAAGAAGAAGGCACTCACATTGAACTGAATAGTAGAAAAAGTCCTTATGCTGGTTAGATTATAAGTCGAAAAAACCTTTGTTACATTAACTAATGTCCATCCCGAGTCAGAAACAACAGATGAGCTTGCAGTAAAGTTTAATGATTTAGAAGTCAGTTTCATTTCATCTTCTGAAAGAATAGCACAACATAGTTTTCACAGATTAAATTAATAATAAAACATTATGGGCTAAATAAATAAATATTTTTTACAATTATTTTTACATTACAGCAATTTACCAATTCCAATAATGCATTATTTGTTTATGGGACGTGTCTGCGATATAAAGTCCTTGTGCAAGGTGTACATTTAATAACTATTGTTTACGGTGTTACCTTCAAGCATGTAGGAATGAAAAGTAAGTGAGCATTCTTGGACATCAAAAGGAAACGTGTAGATGTAAATTTGACATGAGGCAGCAACTCTTTTCAGTTGAACCAAATGAACACCCCCAGTGTAATTGAGCTGAAGGTAGGGTAAGTCAGGACTCTTGTCTTTGTCCATACTAAAATGTGATGAGAAAGTCAAAAAACAAAACACACATGAGCAGATGGATACATACATAAAGATACAAACACACACACAAACATACTCATTTACTGTATATATACTGTAATATATATATATATATATATATATATATATATAAAACAATAATTAATTAACAAATATCCTTCCACCTTATAATAATATTCACAGAATCCATTTTTTCTAGTCCACTTTAGTTCAAGAATGATCTGTCAAATTTATTTTTAAAGTGAGCTGAACGAATGACTGAAGCATAGCCAGGGGTGTGTTTTGCATTTTTTTTTCTTTCTTTCTGTTTTGATCACTATTATTTTATCGCCCCATCTACTAAAAAAACTAACATTCAGGAACTTAAAGGCCTTATATAGGAGCTCACAGTGCTTTATGAATAGAATAGCCCAAGTACGCTGTTACTTACAACTCTTGTATTTGTATATCTGGCAGCCACAGCTCTGACTTTGGATATGAGATTTTATTAGTTCCACATGTAACATTATCCCACCTCAGAAATGGGACGAACCAGTCCTATCCAAGAGCAAAAATGTGTTTTCAAAATGTAAAGAAGCAAGAAATCAAACAATTATACAACCAATATAAGATGAAACTTACAAGTGTTATTACAAGGAATAATGTCACAACCCCATCCTTTTCATTCTGAAAAAAAAAAATTACAGAGGAGGAACTTCAGTCAAAGAAAATATATTAAAACAGTTTTGCATTATGAAAAGAGACATAAGAAGCACTTACCACATCCAGGATACCAGCGACAGTAACACCCAGTTTAACAGTTAGGACTTTGCTTGTGTTCGCAACAGGCCGTATGTCCTTATTCCAAAGAGCGTTTTTAACTTCAGCATACAGGGATTGCGTATCAGTGGAATTGCACTTAATTGGAATTACTTCAGAAGTGTTCTGACATCCAACACAAGGAACTAGACAACAACAGTCACCGTCTGAGTTACTGTCACCAGCCTAAAATTATAATTTTCTTACAGTGGCAAGACGTTTTAGCAAGATTCTTCTTGTACCACAGCTCTTTGACAATTAAAATCTATTATATATTAATGAATCACATGCTTTGCTTTAAGCATGCCATGGACAAAATTGTTGGTACCCTTCGGTCATTGAAAGAAAAACTCACAATGGTCAAAGAAATAACTTTAATCTGACAAAAGTAATAATAAATAAGAATTCTATGAATGTTAACCAATGAAAGTCAGACATTGCTTTTCAACCATGCTTCAACAGAATTATAAAAAAATGAACTCATGGAACAGGCCTGGACAAAAATGATGGTACCCCTAATTTAATAGTTTGTTGCACAACCTTTTGAGGCAATCACTCCAATCAAACGATTCCTGTAACTGTCAATGAGACTTCTGCACCTCTCTGCAGGTATTTTGGCCCACTCCTCATGAGCAAGCTGCTCCAGTTGTTTCCGGTTTGAAGGCTGCCTTTTCCAGACAGCATGTTTCAGCTCCTTCCAAAGATGCTCAATAGGATTGAGGTCAGGGGTCAGAGAAGGCCACTTTAGAATAGTCCAATGTTTTCCTCTTAGCCATTCTTGGGTGTTTTTAGCTGTGTGTTTTGGGTCATTGTCCTGTTGCAAGACCCATGACCTGCGACTGAGACCCAGCTTTCTGACACTGGCCAGCACATTTCTCTCTAGAATCCCTTGATAGTCTTGAGATTTCATTGTACCCTGCACAGATTCAAGACACCCCGTGCCAGATACAGCAAAGCAGCCCCAGAACATAACAGAGCCTCCTCCATGTTTCACAGTAGGGACAGTGTTCTTTTCTTGATATGCTTCATTTTTCCATCTGTGAACATAGAGCTGATGTGCCTTGGCAAAAAGTTCCATTTTTGTCTCATCTGTCCATAGGACATTCTCCCAGAAGCTTTGTGGGTTGTCAACATGTAGTTTGGCATATTCCAGTCTGGCTTTTTTATGATTTGTTTTCAACAATGGTGTCCTCCTTGGTCGTCTCCCATGTAGTCCACTTTGGCTCAAACAACGATGGATGGTGCGACCCGACACTGATGTTCCTTGAGCATGAAGTTCACCTTGGATCTCTTTAGAAGTCTTTCTGGGCTCTTTTGTTACCATTCGGATTATCCGTCTCTTTGATTTGTCATCAATTTTCCTCCTGCGGCCACGTCCAGTGAGGTTGGCTACAGTCCCATGGATCTTAAATTTCTGAATAATATGTGCAACTGTAGTCACAGGAACATCTAGCTGCTTGGAAATGGTCTTATAGCCTTTACCTTTAACATGCTTGTCTATAATTTTCTTTCGAATCTCCTGAGACAACTCTTTCCTTCGCTTCCTCTGGTCCATGTTGAGTGTGGTACATACCATGTGACCAAACAACACAGTGACTACCTGGAGCCCTATATATAGGCCCACTGACGGATTACAAGATTGTAGACACCTGTGATGCTAATTAATGGACACACCTTGAATTAACGTGTCCCTTTGGTCACATTATTTTCAGTATTTTCTAGGGGTACCATCATTTTTGTCCAACCCTGTTCCATGAGTTTATTTTTTAAAATAATTCCATTGAAGCATGGTTGAAAAGCAATGTCTGACTATCATTGGTTAACATTCATAGAATTCTTATTTATTATTACTTTTGTCAGATTAAAGTTATTTATGTGACCATTGTGAGTTTTTCTTTCATTGACCGAAGGGTACCAACAATTTTTTCCACGTGTGTATATTTGCACTTGTTCTGGGTTATCCATGAGACCAGTTAGTTCTCGTTGTTGTTATTGTATAGATATTATTAGCTATACATGCTCATTTTGCCAGGGGACACATAGGGATCACTATCCATCATCTTGTGTTGTCAGATCCGTACATTCTTGTCAGTTATACATTTCTTTTATCAGCAATTGGAATTTAACCAAACCTTCACAGACCCTTTATGTCACAACCCGTCAAACCACGTCTACACCATAGATGTGCCTGGCTCTTTCCCGTTCATACTCCAGTCCGCGTCTTGCCTTTCACCGCCTCAGTCACCGCGCTGAGCACACCTGCTGCCTGTCTTCTCTCATCATTTCGGCTATTTTAGTCACTCGAAAAGTGCTGCTCCTCGCCAGATTATTGTGCCATCTATGCCAATATTCCCGCGTTTTGTTTTGCCATTTGCTTATTGTGCTATTGACCCTGTTTTGTTACCGACCACGAGATCGCCCAGCGTTTTGGATTTATCGCATGTTTGGATTTGATTATCGCGTGCACATTGACCACGAGACTGCCGAGCGTTTTTGGAGTTACTGCACGTTTGGATTACCGGCTTTTGACTTCCACGTTGCACACTGACTACGAAACTGTTCAGTGTTTTTTGGAATAGCCGTATGTTTGGATCTATTGCACGTCTGGGCTACATGATTTCACCCTCTAAGTCACCTGAAGCTTCTCTGCTTCCTCACTAAGACTGTAAGTGCAAGTTATTCTTTGTCTCTGCTCTTGGATCCTCCTTTCTCCCTGCCGTTATAACCCGGCGCGTGACAGTATAATCTGGCCAGCTATGGATCCAGCAGAGCTTGCCCACCTGAGATCGGCACTAGAAAACCAGGGGGCTCTTCTTGGCACTCATCAGCAAGATATTCAGCAGGTTACTGAAACCCTCAGAACCGTCACTGACACCCTCGCCTGCCTAACGGTCCAGATTCAGCAGATGCAATCCTCACGGACTCCAGTTCCGGTCGCCCCTACTACCGTTGCTACTCCACCTTCACCCCATGAACCATGCCTTCCCGCTCCACCTACTTATGATGGTGACCCGAACACCTGCCGCTCCTTATTATCTCAGTGTTCTCTTGTTCTGGAACTTCAAGCCTCGTCTTTTCCTACCGAACGGTCTAAGGTGGCATACATAATAACCCTTTTGTCTGGAAAGGCGAGAGAATGGGGGACGGCAGTATGGGACGCACAAGATGTCTGCTGCGCCAACTTCAGATCATTCACCAGTGAAATGAAGAAGGTCTTCGATCGCTCTTCCACTGGACTCCCCGGCGAGTGCCGGTTTCTTCTTTGTGGAGAAGAAGGACAAGACCCTGTATAGATTACAGGGGACTGAATGCGATTACAGTCAAGAACCGTTATCCCCTGCCCCTTATGACATCCGCCTTCGAACTCCTGCAAGATGCCCGAATTTTCACAAAGCTGGACCTAAGAAATGTCTATCACTTGGCCAGGATTAGGGAGGGGGACAAATGGAAGACTGCCTTTAACACACCAACCGGTCACTATGAGTACCTCATGGTTACATTTGGATTAACCAACGCGCTGGCTGTCTTTCAAGCACTAGTAAATGACATCTTAAGAGACTTTTTGAATGTTTTTGTTTTTGTTTATCTTTATGATATTTTTATCTTCTCCCGCTCCCTTAGAGAGCACAAACTTCACATACGTCAGGTACTCCAAAAACTTTTAGAGAACAAACTTTATGTCAAGGCGGGAAAATGTGAATTTCACTGTGATTCCACATCCTTTTTGGGGTTCGAATCTCTCCTTCAGGTATCCAAATGGACCCATCCAAACTCAAGGCAGTCATGGAATGGCCACTGCCCTCATCGAGACAGGATCTTCAATGTTTCCTGGGGTTCACCAACTTTTACCGGCGATTCATCAAGAACTATAGCATGGTAGCAGCACCTCTCACTACTCTCACCTCCACAAAACTCCCTTTTCAGTGGAACCTTCGCGTGGACAAAGCCTTTTTGGATCTCAAACGCCGCTTCACTTCTGCCCCCATCCTCACGTTCCCTGACCCCTCCCTTCAATTTGTTGTGGAAATGGATGCATCGGAGACTGGAGTGGGGGCTGTACTCTCTCAAAGGTCCCACAAGGACAACAAACTCCACCCTTGCTCCTTTTTCTCTCGTCGCCTCTCTCCGACTGAACGCAACTACGGCGTTGGAGACCGTGAATTGCTGGCCGTTAAGCTTGCCCTGGAGGAATGGCGGCATTGGCTGGAGGGGGCAGAACACCCTTTTTTAGTCTGGACAGATCATAGGAACCTTGAATACTTGAGGTCAGCAAAAAGATTTAATTCACGTCAGGGTCGTTGGTCACTTTTTTTTTTTCAAGATTCAACTTTACGCTCTCTTATCGCCCAGGGTCTAAGAATGTCAAGCCTGATGCCCTTTCCCGCCAGTTTACCCCCTTCCCAGACCCTGCCTCCCCGGAAACTATCCTCCCACACCACTGTCTAGTGGCTACAGCTCGTCTTGAGGTGGAGAACCAGGTACTACGAGCCCTTGAGCAAGAACCTGGTCCCAGCAATGTTCCTCAGGATAGACCCTTCGTTCCTGCCTCTACACGCTCCTTGGTGCTAGAATGGGGTCACAGCTCCAGACTTGCGTGTCACCCAGGGGCCACTCGAACCTTATCCCTCATACATCAACGCTTCTGGTGGCCAACCATCAAGGATGATGTGAGAAGGTTCGTAGCATCGTGCGACAATTGCACCAGGAATAAGACCACCAATCGCCCCCCTGAGGGTCTTTTAAGGCCCCTTCCAACTCCACACCGACCTTGGTCACACATCTCGCTCGACTTTGTCTCTCCACTCACGACATATCCATCAAGACCACTTCTCGGAAGTTATCCCCTAGGTATATCGGCCCATTGACCATTCCCCGAGTTATCAACCCGTGTTCCGTAAGACTGTCTCTACCATTATCTATCCATCGTATCAACCCTACATTCCATGTCTCTCAAATCCGACGGCTGGTCGCTTGTCCTCTGGCCTCAGTCACCGCGCTGAGCACACCTGCTGCCTGTCTGCTCTCATCATTACGGCTATTTTAGTCACTCGAAAAGTGCTGCTCCTCGCCAAATTATTGTGCCATCTATGCCAATATTCCCACGTTTTGTTTTGCCATTTGCTTATTGTGCTATTGACCCTGTTTTGTTACCGACCACGAGATCACCCAGCGTTTTGGATTTATCGCGTGTTTGGATTTGATTATCGCGTGCAGATTGACCACGAGATGCCGAGCATTTTTGGAGTTACTGCACGTTTGGATTACCGGCTTTTGACTTCCGCGTTGCACATTGACTATGAACCAGTGTTCAGTGTTTTTTGGAATAGCCGTATGTTTGGATCTATTGCACGTCTGGGCTACATGATTTCACCCTCTAAGTCACCTGAAGCTTCTCTGCTTCCTCACTAAGACTGTAAGTGCAAGTTATTCTTTGTCTCTTCTCTTGGATCCTCCTTTCTCCCCGCCGTTATAACCCGGCGCGTGACACTTTATTAGTAAGCATACTGTAGATGTGCACTAATAAAGTACTTGCAATGAGCAAGTGACACAGATCTTCCTTGGAAAACTCACATTTAAGTTGCTTTAATAGCCTCTTTGATTTAAAAAGACAAAATGCAGCTTATCGTCTTAGTCAACCGTGGTGAAAACTTTTCTGTAGTGGACATTTAAACATTACAGCTTTTACTTCTGCAGTTACAGTAACAAAGTCCAGTATTGGAGACTTATTACAAAGCTGCATCTATAATATTATATTTATATGGAGTAAAGTCATTCAGATCCATAAATAAGATGTTACTACAGAAATAAGGGTGTAGTCAAGTAAACGACAGATGGACCTGCTTTTATGCGAAATTAATCGAAATGAATCTGATTAACCTGATCTAATTAATCTAAATTGGAAATTCAAAAATGTGACCATTTTTGTAGGTTTATTTTTATTTCTTAGCTCTTACCTTGCCTGTAAATATGTAACAAGAAAAACATCCACAGAGTGAGTACTCTTTGCTGTGCCATGTCAGTGTGAGGACGTGGATCCAGTTTCTGATTATCTGCCTCTGGTGACTTAATATCATTAGTCTTATGATAATGCTTACCTATAATATGTTCAGACATTCATTACAATTTACATAGTAAACATGACAAGTTCATCCGGTTTTCATCTTGTGATTAAATCAAATATAAAAAAGAAAACAAAGCAAGGTGGGGCGGCATCAAAAACCGTCTGACTCTCTGTACAATATGACTGCAGTCATATAGATAAATACAGTACATTATGGTAAATTGCAAATGCAAATTTTATGATTGAAGAGGCAATAATAAATATTATTTACATCAAAGTGCTGATGAATTCTGAAACATCATTAGTTGTAGAATCAAATATGACATACAGTAAGTTTATATTTATGCATTTGTTATAATATGTATAGTGACTGTAGAAACTGTAAGTTAAAGCTTATTGTTATTTTTTATCATCATCATCATCATCATCAAAGAAAATTATTCAGATGTGTGAATTTCTGGCAACATAACCAATAGCATTTTTATATTCCACTAAACTCCTAAAGCAGCAATTGTGAGTTTTTCTCTCTTTTTTTTTTGACATTCCATTCATGGAATTCAATGTTAACATATAAACATAAAAATTAATTGTCATTGTTACTAAAAATATCTAAAAAAAAAAAAAAATCAGAAATTAAAATTTAAATTTTTTTATTTAATTCTTTCTGCTTTAGCTTGACTCTTTTTATGTAAGATTCGAAGAGGGCAACAATATATTTTATTGTTTTAGACATACTTTTTACTGAGAAAAAAAAAAAGATGTTTCCATGCAAGTTGGTTAGTATTAAATAATTGTATTAAATATTAAGTCATTGATTCAGTTTAAACTATACTGTTTTAGTTTAAACTGACCTAGTTTTCAAATATTTATTTATTTATACTTTTTTTTTTTAGGTTGTTGAATCTACATTAAAAAACTCTATTCCTGAAACAAGGCATAAATCTATCGTTGTTTACCTTTTGTTTGCATTTAGAGAAGCAGCTCCTTTAACAACCTTTCTCTATGTACAGACTTTTTTCCATTTTAAATAAACACAGCACATGAGCTTAAGAAGTTTGGGACTTGTTTGTGGTGTTATATATTTGCATATTGAGTAATTTACTTCTTAAATTTTATCATCTTCATTTATCTTTTAAAAATGCATCATTTGATTAATTATGGCAGATAATTTAACTGACTCCGAAGCACCAGAATCCAGTCCAATCATCGACTCGAGCTATTGATGTTAGAGATCTCGTCCAAGAGTTCAAAACAAGTTCTTTTCTTTTTTTTTTATGTCTTACCAAAAACCTTCCCAGAACCTTACTGAAACATCCCTAGACCATCAAAAACTGGACAGTTGAACCTTCTAGAAAAAAAAATCATAAACAAAAATCATAAGTATGTTCTGCTAAGTATGTTCTAATGCAAAAGAAAAATGCTGTTAAAGATATCAGCATTAAACAAGGGAATTTTGAAAAAAAAAAAACATTCATTAATTTTGTATTATGGCAAGGTTAGCACTGTGGCCTTGCACCTCCAGCGTTCGGGTTCGATTCCCGAATTTCCTTGATTCCCTCAGGTCTGTGCGCATGGAGTTTGTACGTTTTCCACTTGCTTGGTGAGTTCCCTCTGGTTACTCTGGTTTCCTCCCACAGTTCAAGGACTGATTCCCAAATTGCAAATAGTGTGTGAATGAACATGAGTGTGTGTATGAGTGTGTTCCCTGTGAAGGATTGGCGCCCCATCCAGGGTGTAACCCGCCTTATGCCTTACTGTACTCTTGGGATAGACTCCTGGCTCTCTGTGACCCTGTACATACAGTAGGATAAGCGGTTTAGACGATGAGTGGTTGAGAGAGTGAGTATTCAGGCACCTGCTTAGCATGAAAGCAGAAACATTATTCTCCTTTAAGATCAGACCCCATGAAACTGAATGGCCCAGAAACTGTTTGAAACACATGCAGAAAACTCACATTCATTTAGAATGACTAATTGTGAATTATTAATAATAATTAATAATTGTGAATGTTTTTTTAGACACATCACATGTTATATGTTGACTTTACTTTAACACTATTACTTTATTCAAATGTTTTTTGTTTTCAGTTGACATGTACAGTAATTGATTAGTGTCGCCATTGGCAGTATTGGTGCTGATTTCATTTTATTTAATATTATACATACAATATACTGTAGAAATGTGTGTCCCTAAGAAGCCACTTCCAAAGTTTATACAACACAGAAATGACCAACTTTGCTTCCCAAAAATTTCAAGTTGCTAACTTCAGCTGTTTTGGAGAGATGATTTTATATGTACCCCCAAAAATCCAAAAATGGCCATCTTTGAGCGTATTACTGTCTTGCTTCAAACAATAAAAAATCATTTAAAATGTGAATTAGTCACATTTATTCATGAGTATTGATACTAAACATGGTGTAAGCTTTTAGAAACATATGACCTGTAAAAAAAAAAAATTGGAAAAAGCTTAAAAGGCAAAAATATTCTGTAGTGTCCGTAACCATGTCAAATTCCTGTGGCAATATCTCACCAAGTTTACATTTTAATGTCACATCGTCAGGTTTATGTGAAATCTTTCTTGGGCAAATTTTGATCTGAATGTCAATAAAGATCATTGAAAGATCTGAATTCAAAACGGTTATGGATGCTATATAAAAGTGCATTCACTTGTATTTATAAATACAATACCCGATATCTGATTAAAGATATAAATGTGTATGCATAGTTACAAAAAGACGAAGCATGGATCGAGGAATGAGAAGCATTACTGTAAGTACTATGAAAAATGGCATTATCTGAAAATCACCTGAGAGACTTTTCAGCACCAATAGCATGTTTTCGCCGTGAGCACGTGTGAGGGGAATAACACAACATGCCTACAGTAAGTGAAATAAGGCTTTGAGGGCTTGCGCCCCCTGGCGGCGTCCTGCGGTAAATGTTTACATTCATTTCACTTCCTGCTTCAAGGACAAAAACAGACTCTGCAGTAGCCTAGTACTAGATACGTGAGATTTTGTGACATTTGAGATTCAGTTTGTTGTAAAAAAAAAAAAAAAAGGAAAGAAGAATTGAATCAGTTCAGATTGAGAGTCGGCTCAGGTTGGCGACATGAAGCGGGCAGACGGGTAGGTTCACATAAACTGTTTTACAGCTACAATGTAATCACATCTGTACAGTCACTCACTCCTGCGTTACTGTATGTAAGGTACAGAACATTTTGTATTAATTATTGTAAGATATTATTATTACTATTACAAGTCAGGTTATATCTAAAGCTTAAAACTGTGTCTCTGAGCTTGTTTACTGTTTACTGGCATAATTGTTTACAACTTTTAGGACAAAAACTTCTATTTGTGTTTATTGCACACAGCTGGTAGTGTCCTAGAAAGGAAACCAGTCAGTAATGCACTAGTGCACTCAGTAGTCCTGTGACACTTACTGTACTGCACTGTATATCAGTGTCCTAGAAAACTAAAGCGTTGGTACAGTAAGTTAGCTTTAGCAATTTAGCACTTAGGCATATAACTGTATGACTCTCAGATATACAGTAGAGGTGAGCTTATCTGGAAGTTTAGTCATACACACGTGGACAAAATTGTTGGTACCCTTCGGTCAATGAAAGAAAAACTCATAATGGTCACAGAAATAACTTTAATCTGACAAAAGTAATAATAAAAAAAAAATCTATGAATGTTAACCAATGAAAGTCAGACATTGCTTTTCAACCATGCTTCAATGGAATTATTTAAAAAAATAGACTCATGGAACAGGCCTGGACAAAAATGATGGTACCCCTAGAAAATACTGAAAATAATGTGACCAAAGGGACATGTTAATTCAAGGTGTGTCCACTAATTAGCATCACAGGTGTCTACAATCTTGTAATCAGTCAGTGGGCCTATATATAGGGCTCCAGGTAGTCACTGTGTTGTTTGGTGACATGGTGTGTATCACACTCAACATGGACCAGAGGAAGCGAAGGAAAGAGTTGTCTCAGGAGATTCAAAAGAAAATTATAGACAAGCATGTTAAAGGTAAAGGCTATAAGACCATCTCCAAGCAGCTAGATGTTCCTGTGACTACAGTTGCACATATTATTCAGAAATGTAAGATCCATGGGACTGTAGCCAACCTCCCTGGACGTGGCCGCAGGAGGAATATTGATGACAAATCAAAGAGACGGATAATCCGAATGGTAACAAAAGAACCCAGAAAGACTTCTAAAGAGATCCAAGGTGAACTTCATGCTCAAGGAACATCAGTGTCAGATCGCACCATCCGTCGTTGTTTGAGCCAAAGTGGACTACATGGGAGACGACCAAGGAGGACACCATTGTTGAAAACAAATCATAAAAAAGCCAGACTGAAATATGCCAAACTACATGTTGACAAGCCACAAAGCTTCTGGGAGAATGTCCTATGGACAGATGAGACAAAAGTGGAACTTTTTGCCAAGGCACATCGGCTCTATGTTCACAGATGGAAAAATGAAGCATATCAAGAAAAGAACACTGTCCCTACTGTGAAACATGGAGGAGGCTCTGTTATGTTCTGGGGCTGCTTTGCTGCATCTGGCACAGGGTGTCTTGTATCTGTGCAGGGTACAATGAAATCTCAAGACTATCAAGGGATTCTAGAGAGAAATGTGCTGGCCAGTGTCAGAAAGCTGGGTCTCAGTCGCAGGTCATGGGTCTTGCAACAGGACAATGACCCAAAACACACAGCTAAAAACACCCAAGAATGGCTAAGAGGAAAACATTGGACTATTCTAAAGTGGCCTTCTATGAGCCCTGACCTCAATCCTATTGAGCATCTTTGGAAGGAGCTGAAACATGCTGTCTGGAAAAGGCACTCTTCAAACCGGAAACAACTGGAGCAGCTTGCTCATGAGGAGTGGGCCAAAATACCTGCAGAGAGGTGCAGAAGTCTCATTGACAGTTACAGGAATCGTTTGATTGCAGTGATTGCCTCAAAAGGTTGTGCAACAAACTATTAAATTAGGGGTACCATCATTTTTGTCCAGGCCTGTTCCATGAGTTCATTTTTAAAAATAATTCCGTTGAAGCATGGTTGAAAAGCAATGTCTGACTTTCATTGGTTAACATTCATAGAATTCTTATTTATTATTACTTTTGTCAGATTAAAGTTATTTCTGTGACCATTGTGAGTTTTTCTTTCAATGACCGAAGGGTACCAACAATTTTGTCCACGTGTGTATCTTCGACTGTAACTAACGTTTATTCAGTGGAGCTAAATAAACATTTTTCATTAGTACGTGAGTCACTCTATCATTTTGTGTACTTTACATTACAGCATTTGGCAGACGCATTTATTATTACAATATTATACGCGACTTACATTTTGTCTCATTATACTGTACATCTGAGCAATTAAGGGCCCTACTGTGGCTACTTGGTGGTGCCGGGGTACTTTTCATTACATCAGTAAGAAAGAAAAACTCAATTGATGTGATCAGGTCGTCAGCTGACTTCATTTTATTGCCACATAATGAGCTCGACGCGACCAAGTGAAGCAACCGCAGATCATAACACTGCCTCCAGAGGCTTGTACCACTTTTCATTTTGTATTTAAAAATAAATATTTGTTTTTAATAATGTTTGTTTGTTCTATATCAATATTTACACAAATGTGCTGTCTCTACTTTGTTTGTACATTTGTCTTTGCTGCTGTAATATAGAAATGACCCCACAATGCGACAAATAAAGGTATATCATGTATTATCTTACAGTGGGCACTATACATGATGGGTGCATCGCTTCTTACCTTGATGCTCCCATCGCTCCAGGATAGGATCAATCTCATCAGACCACATGACCTTTTTCCATTGTTCCAAAGTCCAAAGCTTAGATTAGTTCCATTCCTGCGAGTGCTTATCACACTGCGTATGGAAATGATCTTACATCCACTATTAAATGTACTAAACATGAGGGCTACTGTTTTTTCTTTATAATGCACCTTCACCAATCGTTTACATGATGTACAATTATTCATGAATTTTTTCCCACCACATTTTTAGCACTATCCTTCCAGGATTGAATAATCTATTGGATGGTTCTTAACCTAATTCTGATTAGTAAATTCAGCAATCTCCCCCTGATGCAGGCACTTCTAGAACAGTGACTTTTTTCCCTTTAGGACAGGCAGTGTATGTTAGAGCAATTCTAGATTTGTGTGTGTGCCTGTAATATACAATAACATGCCTTCTTTTTTACAGTGAACCAGCTGCTGCACATGTTTACGACCATGTTAAGGTAAGGGATAATGGCCGGGCATGGGGGGTGGGGGTAATTAATGAAAATGATGATAATAATAATAATAATAATAATAATAATAATAATAATAACAACAGTAAAATTTTGGATTAATAACATGTATGTTTTGTGATGTATCAATATATTATTGTATGTATTGTATTGTATCAAGTGTTCAGATATGATATTTATTATTATATTAATATTATATTTTATTATCAATCTCCTTATGACTCACCTGTAGTTGATAACATAAAACACACTAGAGCAATTAGAAATGGTGGTGGGTTTTTTTTGGAAGTTGGTGCTTAAGATTAAAAATGATATTAAAAATGTAAAGTTTTATTCTGACTTTCTTTTTCTTAAAATGCACATGTGTAAACAGTTTGAACATTTCAAAGTGTATATGCAATAAAATGAAAGAAATGGTTCTTGTTGTTGGCTTTATTTTCTCTTCGGTTCTTTTTGTGAAATATTGAAATGTCTTTCATGCTGAATTTGTGTCACAGGAATACTATGGGAAAATCCTGAAGCAGAGCTCTGATTTAAAGAGTAATGCATGTGTCCCTTCAGCCAAACCCATCCCCGTCTACATTAGGAAAGCTCTGACCGAAGTTCACCCGGACGTTACGGCAAAGTAAACCCGGCCTAAGACCGCTCGCAATCGTAAACTCTATTTTAATTGTATTCAAAACATTTTAGACTGAGCTTGTTTTATGGCCTTGAAGAACGTGCATGGCTGCAGAGCTGCGTAGCAAACACTTAAGTTAACAACACTCTTCATTAACATTTAATAACACTCTTATCTTGAAATTTTAGTGTATGTGCACGTACACACACACACACACACACACACACACACACACACACACATTCACACTTGTTTTTGGTAATGATTTACTTTTGCTTTGATTTTATCTAGAAGAAATCTGCCTTTGAGGCCTTTTTTTTGTTGTTATTCTTATTGCTTAGTCCTTGCTAGAATGTTAGAAATAGAATGTTGGCCCCTATACAGTAGGTAAATGTTTAGAATTACATGTCTCTGTCATTGTGTTTTATTTTCACAATATTTTAATTTAGACTTTAAATATATAATATGACAATTAGGTTAGTTCCTATTAGGAATGTACAGTATGGCTAATTCCACAACATAAGTCCGGGTAACACAATTATTACACCAGTGTGTTTTACACCAGTGTGATTCTCCCTTAATGATTCAGATTACTGACTGCTTTAACACACATTGTTCATGGTTGATGTTGCAAGCCTTCTGGCTTTTGAGCGGTCTTTGGGATCCCCCTGCTGGTCAACCGCACTCTCTTTTCTCTCAGGTACTATGGCTGCGGTCTGGCAGTTCCCGAGTGTGTGGAGGGCTGCAGGGTGCTGGATCTCGGCTGCGGCAGTGGACGTGACTGCTATGTGCTCAGTCAGTTGGTGGGCAAGAGTGGCCATGTGACTGGACTCGATATGACAGAACATCAGGTGAGTCTGGTTGATGAGATCCAAGGGCAGAGTGTGGTACAAGTGCTCTAAGTCCAATTTAATGACATGGTCAGGACAAGGCAGTACTGCCAGAGCTGCTTTATGGAAAATTATTGAGAAGTCACCAGTGGTGTGGTATAAATAAAGAATAAATAACAGTTCATGTAGCTTTGTTTAAAAAGACAGCACTAAATGCGAGACTTTTATTTTATAGCTTGAGGTCGCAAGAAAATATATAGACCATCACATGGAGAAGTTTGGGTACAAGGAACCAAATATCGACTTTATTCAAGGATACATTGAGGCCTTGAGGGAAGCAGGGCTGAAGGAGAACTCTTATGATGTAATCATGTAAGGCTTTCACACACGTTTTTATTTGTGTACAATGTTTACTTTACGTTATGTAGTTACACTGAACACAGTTGTTTCAAATCCAGAAAGAAAACCTATGAATTTTACCCCTATCCAGCAGAATCACATGCATAGATTGGTCTTATTGAACATTTTGCTGAGGATTAAATATTTCAATATATAAAGATAAACAAGTTAAAAGTATTGTAGAATTCTGGCTGCAAAAAATAAAACATTAAATAAATAAATAACATCTGCTCAAGTCAATCCAGGACTTTTGATTGTGCAGAACACAGTTATGAGAGTAAAAACTTCTTTTATTCCTCTATTTAATCCCCTGCTACACTAATGCACTTATCCCAGCGTTTCACTTGTATACCATAAAGGTAGAAAGGTTTCTCAGTACGCCAAAACCATTATGCCTCACGTCTGAAACGCTGGCTTCCCAGGAACGCCTTTATCAGCCCAAAATGGCTTGGGGCGAGGGCAGAGCTGTACGAGGGGTGTTAATAACTCCCACAGAGATACCCCGAGTTTTGGAGGAATTTTGACCCTTTCTTCTTTCCAGATTTTTTTTTACTTTAGCCACATTGGAGGGTTTTCAAGCATGGACGGTCTGTTTAAAGATCTCAATCGGATTAAAGTCCAGACTTTGACTAGGTTATCTTTGTGTAATATTAAAATTTGATGATAACAGTGATTTAAGTGTGGGAGAGAAAAAAACAGTAAGGTGACAAATATTTTTTCCTGGCACTGTATAGTAAATTATTACATACCACTATAAAGCTGTGAATTATTATTATTATTATTATTATTATTATTATTATTATTATTATTGACATCCTTTATTTATTTATTTTATTTTTTACAGATCAAATTGTGTGGTGAATCTTTCACCTGACAAGGCTAGTGTCCTGAAAGAGGCTTACCATGTATTAAAGGTAGTTTTGCTTTCAAGCATAACATCCAAAACAGGAATAAATATCATATTTCTCATATAGTACTGCGCAGTAGAGTTCCAGTCACTTCTAGACTCCCTGTTTCCTCCAGAGAGTTCTGATATGTGAAAAATAGCTAAATATATTTTTGTTTGCTTTTCAGGAAGGGGGAGAGCTGTATTTTAGTGACGTTTACAGCAATGCACCAATTTCAGAATCCCTTAGAGCCAACAAAGTGTTGTGGGGTAAGAGAACGATTCAAATCTCAAATGGAGTCTCATATTTCATCTTAGATACAGTAGGGAAGCCATACTAAGAAATTCATTCGCAATTAATGTATTTAAATTATTGTTCCTACAGTATATAAAACCTTATTTACTTGCATTAGCTAGCATTAACATACTGTATGTTAAAATTAACATTAATAAGTAGGTTACAATTGTTTAACTGAGTCAACAATATTAATGCACTCATTCTCATACATTGGGTTTTCTAGCATATAGTGATTTTCACCGTCAGGTCCTAGGATCAGTTCCCTTAATCCAGTGCACTCTGACCAGTCCTATACCTGGATAATTGAGGAAGGCTTGTATCATGTTGAACGTCCTTTGTAAAACCTGCACTGAATCAAATACAAGATGAGGAACACTATGGTGATCTCTGAGTAAAGCAGCTACAGTAAAACAACTACATTCTATTCAAATACATTGTTATTCCCTTTTATAACAATATACAAAGATATGTATGGTGGACACGGCACATACATAGATTAAAGGAGTATGTGCAACTGATGAGATGATGAAGTATTTAACAAGGAGACAAGTGTCAGCACTTGGCAACAACCAGAGATTAAGATGCAACATTATGTTTTCAGGAAGACATCGCAAACTTTTGAATGTAACTATAAATGAATAAACGGTGCAACGTGTCAATTTTGGCAAATTGCTGTAGAATTAGAGAAGTAAAACACTGCTGTTTTAGGAAATGAATCGATGTTGGTGCTAATCAGTCAGTTATGCTGATTCACACTTTTACACTTCACATTGCTGTTGATTTATTATGGTTACAAAGAACTGATAAGATAACTAGCCTTCAAAGCTTTACATACAGTCATTTATGAGGTATTTCAAAAAGGAATTACTTTGCAGATTTCACATTTTTTAATTCAGATCTTTTAATTCAGGTCTTCTAATTTCCATATTGATAGCAGAAAGCGCTAAATGGCATTTTCAAACTTTTTTACTTTAGCCAAATTATTCATGTCTGATTATCTATCTATCTATATCTATATATATATATATATATATATATTATAATAAATATTTTTATTTTATAAGGTTTAAACTTCCATGATTTGAGAAAAGCATGACATGTAGCCACTTGATTTTCTTCCTGTGCAACAAAGCGGATGTTGCAAATAGGTTCAATGTGTTAAGTAGATTTTTGGAGAATGTTTAAGCCAAGAAAAGGGCTTTTCCACTCTATTACTCCCATTGCCGTACCTCCAGCAGTAAAGAATTACATAGGTATGCATCACTTAGTATCCATGATGCGTTCTGTGAAATGTAACATTATGCAATTGAATGTTGTTTAAACACCATGTTACATACTGAACAATGTGGGATACTGTATTGTATGCACTGTGGTTTAGCAGAGAAATAACGTTAAAAGTAAACTCTTTGTGTACAAGAGAAACGAGATGCACATACAGTGCTGTCTGTGGGATGGTGCGGAGCTATACTAGGATCTCAAGCTGTCATCACCTGCTGAAGGGAAATTAAAACTAGTAGAGAAGCAAACCAGTGATTTTGCAAACTGGAATTGTTATATTGTATGGTTTATGATGTTTCTCATGATCTTCAACAATCTTTGTACTTTTTGCGAATCTTTGTACCCTTTCTTTCCTTTATCTAATTTGCTTTCACTGCTTTCTGAATCACTACAAAATCACAGAGTATGAGTTTGCTATATTTTTATTAAAACTCAACTGACATATTGCTGATACTAAATTGTGCACTGATTTATCCATTGTGGCAAAGCGATGGGAGATGGAGATGTAGCATTTTGAAAAATCGCACAAAATTCACATTGATATAACAAAAAGTAGTTGACCAAACATCTTGGTATGTGTGCCACCCTTGCACAGAATATTTTCTATGACCCTTCAAACCTTTTTGCTTTATTCGAAAAAAAAAAGATAAAAACTCAGGCTTTCACGAAACTGGAAAAATGGATTTATCTCATTTTGCTCTCAAACTGTTCATATATTATTGATTTGAACTATTCTGAAATTTTCTCTGCCTCAGGTGAGTGTCTGAGTGGAGCTCTTTGGTGGGAAGACCTTGTGCGACTGGCTGAGGAAGTTGGTTTCTGCAAACCCAGACTGGTCACGGCTAGTGTCATTTCTGTAGGCAATCCACAGCTTGAGAAGCTCCTAGGTACTGGAATGGGGTTATAGTTTTGAACTTGTGTTTTCGTCTAAGCTATTGTCGTCCTTTACCTTTTCAGTAAATTTTTTATTTGCCTTCCTGAAAGTAAATTTTTTAACACAGTCACTGTGTGTTTTAAATTTAGCTGACTACAAATTTGTCTCTGCTACGTATCGTCTCTTCAAAATACCAAAGAGTTCTAAAAAGGAGGAATGTCTTGCCATGTATGATGGAAACATTACAGGGTCGGAGGAAAACGTTGAGTTTGATGCTCATTATACTTTCAAGGTATGGAAATCTTAAAATGCTGAAAAGCTGATATTCGCATGACGTACGCAATATACATCCTAACTCATTGTGCATGTCTAATAACTTCTCAATATACAAGGTTCATTACAAAGTTACTGAATAGAATGTTGTTCAGGTGAATGAGGCGATGGAGGTGGATGGAGATTTGGCCAACATATTGAAGAACTCCAGGTTTGCTGAAGAGTTCACTTTCCAGACTCAAGCACAAAGCAACACAAAAGCAGGAGCATGCTGTGTCAAACCCAAGGTTTGTTCAGATGCACGATTAATAGAACGATATACAGTAAGAGAATAAGGAGTGTTTAAAAAGGTGCCATGGGCCGCCGGAAACCCAACAACATTCTGTATTAGTGTGGATCAGGAGGAGCAGTCAAATTAGATCAATTAGAAAACTTCAACAGTAATCAGAATTTACAGTTGATGTGGACTCTACACTAGCACAATCATAGCATGACTCAATTTGTTAGAAGAGTTAGAATTAGAGGGCACAGTTAGTGTTGGCACGTTTGTTTGGAAGAAGTGAAATTTCTTTCGCAGATTTTCGCCGTTTTCAGGTTGTGAGCCTCGTCATACAGTAAACACAGTCAGCTCACATGAGATAATATGTTTAATGGTAATGTTTTCATCCATGAGGGCCTAAAAGAGTCAATTAACGTGCATCATTTTACTGAGTTAAGAAGAATTGCACATGCTGATATGCAGCAAACCAAAAAACTAATTATTTTGGAACAATTTATACCAAACGTTTTGAATCTGATCAGAATTCAGAATCAGAAAGTTTCTGAACTTTTTCTGAACTTCTCAGCTAATTGGCTGTAACTGCATGGCAAGGACTGGACAGTAGCTTCAGCAGTAATAAGAATGATTCAAATGTATGCGTTATTGTTTCTATAGTAACAGCTCATGCTCAGGGACATCATTGCTGTGCACTTCCATGCATCATTATTGACATTACTCTGTGTCTGTATAACTGGATGAAAAAACATGACATGCACGCATACTGTACACTCATAAAAAAAACTTTCCCTTTACCACCCTTTCCTTTCAAAACTTTTTTCCCTTTATCTTAAAAATTCCAATATGCCACTGTATTGTATGGTATCGATTTTCTGTACCGTGACACCATAATGTCATCACATTCCTGTCCCTAGTTAAACAAGAGCTGTTCCAGTAAATTTACTAATAAAAGTCACATTACTCTGTTATGACTATCCCTTCACATGGACACGGTTTGTTTTGTCCATTGTGTTACTCATGGCCCCAAAAGCACTTCAAGGCCAAACAGCTGCATCTCTGCTTAACACTAGAGATGCATTATTAACTTTCCAATCAAGGAACGTCACCTTATCAGAACAGCCCATGGCCACCACACGCGTTCAGACATAAGAAACCATCTTTTGGAATCGCTGCCTATTTATAACCACCCAGACACTTTATGTCTGTTATAATACAGACAGAGTGTATGTTTTCAGAATGGAGAAAAATGTTTTTGTCTGAACTTTCAATTGTCTTTTTGTAGAAAGAGACGTTTTTTAGCACTGATGACTGGACTTGCACATTAATATTTAAAATTAACATTTGTTTTATGATTATTCATAAAATAATCTGCTATGATTATAGCAGTTGTTATTATTCATTCAACCTGCAGCACTTTAGTCCTTCAGTTCTCTTACTGTACCTTCTCATCTGTAGACTCTGCTTAACCAGATCGGCTTCTAATACTTCAAATTGTACTGTAATGCCACAGTCGATGCCATTATACTTATAATCTCGCTGATTGCTACAGTAACTAGCCGAAACTTTGCTGTTGTCCAGCACAACTGTGGCTTAGATTTAGATTGCATTCAACAAGTTGGAGTTAACTGCTGCAATCATTTATATTTATGTTTACATTTACAGCTTTTGGCAGACGCCCTTATCCAGAGCGACTTACATTTTTTTCTCATTATACATCTGAACAGTAGAGGGTTAAGTGCCTTGCTCAAGGGCCCAACTTCAGGGTGGTGGGGTTCAAGCAACAACAAATTAGGACCATAAAGACTAGACACATGACAAGTCATTTTTATAAAAAATGGGTACCAATATAATCCAAAGTAGAGTTACATTCATTTGATTACATCATCTTGTGCAGTAACACCAGAACGTTACCTACACTGTAAACCCTAATGCTCAAACATATTGAGTACTTAAATAATTACAATTAGTTCAAATTAATAGACCTTGAGTATTTAGAACTTTTTGGTATTTATGATTTTGTAGAAATGACACTTTTCAACATAGCTGAAAAGATTTTCTATTTTAAGTAACTGTAAGTACTTAAGTAACAGTAAACTGTTACTTCCAACTTAGGTCCTCCAACTTAAAATCTTTTCTGGCTCAGAAAATCTGGTGGCTCAGTGGTAGGTGTTTCGCCTGCCATGTGAAAGGCTCGGGTTCGATTCCCAACAACTGGATGAAGTGTCTGTCTCAAGCCCAGATAAAATGGGAGGGTTGCGTCAGGAGGGGCATCTGGTGTAGAACCTGTGCCAAGCTTGTGTGCGGACCAGATCGTCTGCTGTGGCGACCCATTGCTGGGAGCAGCCGAAAGACCAACAACAATTTATTTGATTTGCAACAACTAAAAAAAAAAATTATACTTGCTATTAAATAGTATAAGTTAGGCTACTCAATAATGCACGTAAAGAATGATTAATATTAACGAGTACAACAAACTCAAAAACTGATAGTTCTGTTCACATAAAATTGAAAACATCATTACTTAAAAAAAATTGATGTAACCGATTACCTCAAACTTTTTCAGTTTTGCCAACTTATTCGGGTTTACAGTGTAGCTAGAGCAATAAAATGCTACACTGTGTATCACAACAGAGTAATTCATGCTCGCACTGTTGATCCACTGGTGTATGAGATAGACCAAGTGAATTTGTTAAGGCTGGTGGGCTCACATACCATTCAAGAAAATGTTTTGCTTTATGACTTTGGGCCTTGTAGAAGCCGCGTCCCCAGGTCACACTGTTTCTAATTTAACTAACTGATAAGATAAACATCAGATAGACAGCTGCATAATCTCGGCACTCTTATCATGGATGTTTCATTAGTGAGTACTGTCAATGGCATTTTCAGAAACACACATACCTGTATGCACACACACAGGCATTAACCCAGGCGCACACACTTACAGTATGTCTTCTATTCACTGTAAAATAACTCCTGTCACATTTCCAAATTGTAGCACTTAATATATGTGTCATGTTTAAATGTTTGTGCCAATTTCGGATTACCAGTATTTATGCCACAGGAAGAATCATAAACACTCACACAGCAGCCTCACCCCCAATCAAACCAAGGACACCGTGTTAATGAGTACTCATTTCGCACTGTACTCTTTCCGCTTCAGCAATATGCTGTTTATTGCACTTCTGTTGAAGTTCGTAAAACATCAGCTAATAAAAAAAAAAAAATCTTAAGCTTTTAAATATGAAATTGTTTCACAGAGTTACAACATCTTTTCTCCCCTCAGGTCATGCCGATGAACCCCTTCGATCTGGCAGAGCAGCTGGGGAGTGCGAGTGTGGCTTCATCCACAGGGTTGTGCTGTGGCCCTCAGGAGTCATGCTGTATGTGAAAGTACAAACAAAATGTAATGATGATAGTATTAAACTATGAATTTAGACAGTGTTGTTAGTATATATTAAAAAAAGATTTTCATTGAACATAATATTCTTATAAATTTGGGAAAAGCATGAATAAAAAATAAGTCATAATTAAAAATGAATTAGTGATAGAATAGAATTCATCTATAGGAAAGCATAAAAATAATGTTTAAGTAATAGTGGCATAATGCATGTGACAATGCATGTAATAATTGTAATAATAAAATAAAATAATTTCCACATGGTTCTACTGATCCAATGGTTCCATTGTTTATTTTATTTATTTATTTTTTTTACAGATGTAAAAATCACAATGACGACCAGCATTATTGCATAGTTTTAATAGATATTAGACTACTTGATTGGGCTTTTGGATTAACTGTTGTTTAATCCAAAACACAAATACAACTAGGCCTCGAATAATGAATAATTCATGCAGTGTATTCTGTTGGCTGAAAGATCAGCTATTGAATGTTATTGACAGTTAAAGGGGTTCGTGGCGACAAGGAAACTGACAACCCCAGCCAGGAGTGCATTTAAGGGAAGGGAAGTAAAAATAAGGATGATTCAAGTTTCTAGGAGCGTAAAAATGCTATGACAATTGAAAAGGTTTGGTTTCATCAAAGTTGAGAGTTACAGCACCCATGAGCCCGGCATGTAATCAAGCTCAAATTTTATGTGATGCAGATCACTACCACTCGTTATCTCAAAGCATTTTATATCCATTTAATTGAAGGAAATACTCAATAATGGGATAAGAGCATTTTGAATGACAGTATAAGACAGTATAAGAGTGATCAGAGTGATGAAGAAGAAACACCTGCATATTGTCCTATACAGTGAGCATGATTCTGGTGAATGAAGGCCAGATCGGTATGAATGAAGTCATCCATGCAGATTTATTAATTCATGTATTTATGAACAGCAAACCACCTGTCAATAATCTAATTGTGAATTGGCATTTCATCTTTAAATGAAAGAGATCAATGGTAGAGTCATAGAATGATCAATGCACTTTATTTACTGGTCCCAGAGGGGAAATTTAGGTCGACCGGAGCAAAGGAAATTGAAGTACAAGATAAAGGTATAACATCCAACACACTGTATATTAACTATTTAAAAAGTTAGTTAGATGCAGATTGCAGCATTATACCATATTATTATAGCATTCATACCAGTCACTGGTATGAATGAATTCCATCCAGTTCCATCCAGTTGTTTATTCACAGGGTGATCAGAAGTGTGCATTTTGCTGTTGTAGTAAAGAATGGAGTAAAGCTGATCAATCAGAACTACGTAAACATAGCTGATCAATACTCCATCGTCGGTCCCCCCCCCCCCCCCCCCCTTCTTTTTCTCAAACGTCGGAAAATGTCAGTCCAAGCTTATTTGCATGTAGTGGTCCTGATTGTCGGCTTTCGATTGGCCGGTCCAGCTGTCACTTCTCCGCCCCTGAACACGGATTGGTCGCTGGAGTCGCCTGTACCCGGGACTTGGAGGAGAGGCACGAGTTTGCGCTGAAGTGGAGTCAGTTTTTGCCGAGTTGTGGAGTCAGGCAGCTGCTGAGCCGAGGCTATCGTGCAGCTGAGATGAAGCCGCACTCCGATTGGCTCTGACTTTTTTCTCTCTTTTCTTTTCTTTTTTTTTTTTTTTTTAAAGCCATTTTCATTCAAGCGGTTTGTCAACATGGCAGAGCCGTCGGTGGCTGCAAAAATGGCGTCAGTTGTCCCGGTCCGAGCCGCGACGCTGATTCTCTTTACCGTCTGCTTAATTGCGCCGACGCGCGCCAAAGAAGGCGGGGGAGAGGAGACCGTCATCATCGGCTTGCGCCTGGAGGACACAGACGACATTTCGTTCATGGACAGGGGCTATCTGCGGGTGAGCGAGCGCTCGCGGGTCAAGTTGCGCGTGTACGGGCACAACATCAATAACGAGACGTGGTCCAAGATCGCGTTCACGGAGCACGAGCGGAGTCGCGCGGTCTCCAGCCTCGACAGCTCCAGCGGCGACAACAAGAGCCACGAGGAGACTTCGGGCTCGCACGCGTGCGGCATCAGGACATCGGACATCTTGATCTTACCCAACATCGTGCTGAGCCGCAAGACGTCCGGCGTGGTCGAGATCGAGGTCAAGCCGCTGAGGAAGACCGAGAGGAGCAAAGCGTACTACCTGTGCATCGCGACGTCCACGCCCGCTGGCTCGCACGACCCGTGGACCGAAAGCACGTGGGTCTACCATGAAGGTGAGGACACCAAAGTGATCGTGGTGGAGGAGAGGAAGTTTCTGCTCCCCTTCTGGCTCCAGGTCATCTTCATCTCCATGCTGCTCTGCCTCTCCGGGATGTTCAGCGGCTTGAACCTGGGGCTGATGGCGCTCGACCCGATGGAGCTGCAGATCGTGCAGAACTGCGGCACCGAGCGCGAGAAGAACTACGCGCGCAAAATCGAGCCGGTGCGCAGCCAGGGGAACTACCTGCTCTGCTCGCTGCTTCTGGGGAACGTGCTCGTGAACACGACGTTAACCATCCTGCTGGATGACATCGCCGGGAACGGCCTGATCGCCGTCGTCATGTCCACCATCGGCATCGTGATCTTCGGCGAGATCGTCCCGCAGGCGATCTGCTCGCGCCACGGGCTGGCCGTGGGCGCCAACACCATCTTCCTCACCAAGTTCTTCATGCTGCTGACGTTCCCCGCGTCGTACCCGGTCAGCAAGCTGCTCGACTACCTTCTCGGCCAGGAGATCGGCACCGTGTACAACCGCGAGAAGCTGCTCGAGATGCTGCGCGTCACCGACCCCTACAACGACCTGGTCAAGGAGGAGCTGAACATCATCCAGGGCGCGCTCGAGCTGCGCACCAAGACCGTGGAGGACGTGATGACGCCGCTGCGCGACTGCTTCATGCTGGCGGCGGATGCCGCGCTCGACTTCGCCACGGTGAGCGAGATCATGGAGAGCGGCTACACGCGGATCCCCGTGTTCGAGCAGGAGCGCTGCAACATCATCGACATGCTCCTGGTCAAGGACCTGGCTTTCGTCGACCCGGACGACTGCACGCCGCTCAAGACCGTCACCAAGTTCTACAGCCACCCGTTGCACTTTGTCTTCAACGACACCAAGCTGGACGCCATGCTCGAGGAGTTCAAAAAAGGTGGGTCCGACTTCTCGCACGTTCTCCATCGCATTGCGCGTCTCGGCACGGCGTGGGAAAACTGCGCTCGCGTGTATTTTGCAAGCATTTCCAATTTGTCTCCGTGCGCCTTTTACGCGCGGTGCGTTATGACGCACGTGTTAGGAGCAAAACACAAGAATAACTCCTAATTCTGCTCCACAACACATCAACAGATCATACATTTTGGGCCGTATGACTGGTGGAGTTAAATATCTGTTTAAGGATCCTGTGCACCTGAGCCTTTTAATAAATGAGCTGGATATGTGGAAGAAATAGCAAGAAATGTATATTAAGAAGTGGTGTCAAGACTTGTTTGTTTGTTTGTTTTTTACTCTCCTTATGGAGATCTACCTTCCTGAAGCCAAACCAACTGTTTGAGGTAAAACAAGAAAAGAAAGATTGATAATTGAATCAGGTGTTGTAAAGCTACACATTGCAGGAACTTAGATCCCCAATAGGACCCGGTTGGCACGCGCCCTGTTTGTGCCGCACTTTGCAATCTGAACATCACACAAACACATTCGTTTCGCTGAATTTATTGGAACTTGATGCATGAGTAGAAATCGTGAATGCCGACTCAGTCTGGTAACAGTGCTCCTCCATTAAGCACGCCGACAAGGGCCTCTGCAAATTTTCCATGTGTTCGGAGTGAGAGTAAGAGGTTAAACCGACTACAAAGAACACAGATGTGTTTATCTAAAGGTGGTTGGCGTGCACCAAAATACACCAGATACCATCCTAGTCATGAACAAGACATCAGATTAGGATTATTAGATGGAGATTATGGACTTGAAGATGCTAAAGTGTTCTGAAACAGAATATGTATATGCATATAAGTTGCTTTGGGTAACTTTCAGGTGCACTTGTGGACTCCTTCCTTGATTTAGCTTGTGTGTGTGTGTGTTTGGCTGTCACCTTCATTCAGCGTTAATGTTTACACACCTCCCTCTCGGTGTCTGAATGCATTAGGAACTCGTGGGAATAGCGTGACTTAGGTTATCAAGGGAGTAATCATGTCTAAGAGCCTCACACACACACACACACACAGGCACACACTTCTCTATCACTCCTAGTCATTCATACTCATTTATATTAGTGAAAATGAGATAAGTTGGGTTTGTAGAAGTGGTTGAAGTCGTACGAGTCCATAATCTCGCACCTCTTTTTATATCATATTTCATTACATCTATAAGCGCCTTCAGGCGTTAACACACTCATTACAACAGCTAAGTGTGTGGAAGTGGTAACTGATTGACATGACTGTTTAAGCTGGCTTTAAAATGTACGAGTTATGGCTTTGATTGGACTGGGACCAAACAAGGATGCATCATTGAAGAAAATGAAATCCTAAGGAAAAGCAATGAGTGATTAAGATGCTCTTATCTTTACTGGGTAGAACATCTTCCTCTGGGAGTTGCATTTCCAAAATGGAGAGCCCTGCTGACGGAGAGGAGATTTCAGGGTTGTTGTGGAGTGTGGATCCTGAGGAGTGCATCCTGCATGGGAAGCAAATCTATCACAGGATAATAATAATGATAATAATAATAATAATAATAATAATAATAATAATAGCTATTCTGAAGCATCCTCCAATCAACCAACCTTCATCAGCTTCATTTACATTATTCATTGTGTTAATATATTTTAAGTTGTCCAGACATCGGTACAACTGACCAGTAATCAGGGCATTGGTGGCTCAGTGGTAGGTTTCTCGCCTGCCATGTGAAAGGCCCGGGTTCAATGGATGCAGTGCCAGTCCCAAGCCCGGATAAGATGGCTGGAAGAGCATCCCATGTAAAACTTGTCCCAAGTGTGCGAATCGGATGGTCCGCTGTGGCGACCTCTCGATTTGTGCATATAGATTCTAGGGGGCATTGTGAACATGGGCATGAACAGGAGGTGGAGTTACTGTAAGCATCCAGAAATAATTCCAGTGCTTTCATAGTTCACCTTGTAATCAACTGTCCAACTGTCTATCCAAGACACATTTATTTCTGTTTTGATAGGGGCATGGAAAAAATAAAGATGTTTTCCCTTTACTTAAAAAAAAAAAAGTGAAACCTAGACAAGCTACATGGTACGAGGGCCACATGCCCGAACATCTTATGGGTGTCTTGCATATACACACAATGAGTCAGACTTCAGATTATTTCAGTTACTGTAAAGTCCCTTCATATGAAGTTTTGTCTAGCATGGTCTGAGACGAAACATTACATTGCTTAGCCTTGAGAATGCACTCCGAGTGTGACTTCGTGACTAGAACAAGGGGCCATTAGAAGAATGTTAGAAACCTGGGGCTGTGTGTGTGTGTGTGTGTGTGTGTGTGTGTGTGTGTGTGTGTGTGTGTGTGTGTGTGTGTGTGTGTGTGTGTGTGTGTGTGTGCGCAGCTTTTCTTTTTTTTTTTTTTGCAATTTTGGCCTGTCACCAGCAAGAACTAGTATTCTAATGACTGCTTAAGGGGGTGTGGGTCAAAGTCTTCACGTCACGGTGGCTGTGGTCAGCACACACACACACACACACACACACACACACACTCAGTTCAAAGCGCTTTGTATGGTAAGTCACTGTTAATTAATCTATCGACTCTTGTGGAGCAGTCCGGGAACAAAACACCTCTTCCCACCAAGCGCGCTTGTTCCAAATCTGCTTCCACTTTCATGTTGCATTTTCATTTAAGACAGTCATGGGTCGAAGTGAAAACAAATTGCACCGCTAACACAAAAAATAGGATAAAGTATTTGATGGAAAAATGGTAGAATCAGTTCATAAGAGCAAAAAAAACAAGAAAAAAAGATCCGTTTATGAGGTTATGAGTGAATGCGGCATAAAGGAAATGAGTACCTAACAGTGGGTTGTGTTCTTAATTAGTATGTCAGAGGTGAATTTTTGGACTCGGGCCAAGGCAGTGAGATGCACTGAAGCATAACTTTACAAGAACTCTTCACTGCTTTACGAACAAAAGTGCAATGATCAGATAAAAAGATTATTACACATAGAATACGGATTTAATGACAGATTAAGATTAAAGATTAGCAAAAATTTCAGTCCTTTAAGGGAGATGCAGAATACTACAAGGGGCGTTCAAGTCAAACTGGGACTTGTGATAAAATGTCTTGTGAATGAGGGTGAAAACCAGGAGACTTCCAGCAAAGAATGATGATGAGACTCTTAGCCGCAGTGCAAAAATTCGAATGCAGATTTTTTAAAGAAGGCCGTACGTCCGTAATTGTCAATCCTGGCCGAGGTGGCTGCTCGGAGCTCATTCAGCGCCTGATCCTTCAAAACTGACGGACAACTTGTCGCCAACTTGCGGAAGAGACGCATCTCTGTCATTCATTTGCCAGCACCACCTGCACGTTAGAAGAACTCGGCTGGGAGTCATTGCCTCATCCCCCGTACGCTCCTGAGCTCGCTCCATGGGCACCACATGTTGATGAGAGGAGTCAGAAAGGAATAGCCAGGCTGGTTTTGTGGGATGGGCTTCAACGACAAAAGACTGGGTTGCACGTTGTGCACAATTTGATCATTTGTCCAGTTTCCTGAGCCTGTGTGCTCTGTAAGCTACCTGCTGTATCCCATCTGCATAACGTTTCAGTGTGTCGAGCAACAGAACTCTTCAGAATAAAAATCCATCAATCGAACAAATATACTAATCATAACACATACTGTATAACGTGTAATAGTGCTAAATATAACTCGCGTTCATAAAGACAGGAAAGAGAATAAGATCCTTCGTACTATTTCCCAGTTCTCTACAGGTTCTTGAACTGCGCCAAGACAGAGTACAGAAAGACAAAGAGACTTGGATTCAGCCTGAAGTGTGTGACGAGAGAGTGCTTTAAACCTTCCCCCCCCCCCCCCCCCTTCTCAGAGGATTGATGTCCTCTCCTGTGAACCTAGTGACCTTTCAACCCAATCTGGTGCGCTGCCAGTATTGTTATTAGTGATTTGTAGAGGCTGCTCTGTGTGAATTTGTGCCAGGTGAGATAATTTGTTATCGCCTCAAGTAGGGCAATGAACTCAAACTCGAATTCTGAAAGTTCAGCATGTGTGTTCTGCCTGGTTCTTTTTTTAGAGAGAGTTGATCTCTCTGTCTTATTATCTTTCACTCTTACTTTTTGCTTGTGGCCATTTCTACCTGATACTCACTCAAGTTCAAACTTTTATTGTCACATCTAAAGTGATTCCTGGGTCTTGATTGGTCCGAAGGTTTTGATGAAGTTCTATACCAGCAGCAAGAATTTCTGACTATAATTCAAATTTCAGGTTTCTGTCATAGTGACATTTTCAGGGACTTGTATGGCTATTGTTTTTCGAAAAATGGCTAAAAAACAGGTGTAAACATAGATCTTCCATTCATCCATGGCTGACCACTAAGCCACCATGTCGCCAAATATCAATATTGATGAATTATTATTTCCATTGAGGAGGTTATTTAACATTTTCACGTTTTTTTTTAATTTATTATTTTTTTTTATGGATGTACGCCATACAAGCCGATACAAAATGGTACAAAATGATAACATACTGGAGCAAATGCTTTGGGTATAAACATGTGATTTGCCACATTGCTACATTTTGGTAGAACAAATTCAAGAATTCATCATAAGTGTTATATAATTTATGGAATGTAAATAATAAAAAAGAGAAGACCAAACATTGGTCCCTGAGGAACACCCTGAGCCACACAACCAAAGAAAACAAAACAAACAAACAAACAAACAAAAAAACTTCTAGTGAGGTAAGACCTGAACTAGACAAGAACTAAGTGTGTAACACTAAGCTTGAGACAGGAATTAAGTATATCTAGAGGTTAGGGTTGCCATATTAAACACAATTCTGCACTTCTGATTCATTCCTTCAATTCATTCATTCATTCATTCATAAATTCATCATTTTACACAATAGTATGTATGGCTGCATGACAATGACTCCTACATTACATAGTGACTTTTTTATTCTACTTTTACACATTATTCGAGTGGCATTGTTCATTGTTCATCCTGTGAAAAGCCTCATCTATGTCTGTGTAATCAGCCCTGAATGCTGTTCTGAGAGCAAAGTTTTGTTTGAGTGTTTGCTTGGTAACCCTTGCTTGTGCAGGAATAAGTGTGAGGATTATGTGGCGTCATGTTGGCATGAACAGGGCCGGGTGCCTAGAGCGGGATCCCCTTTGAACGCTGCACGACTCCACGCTTAGACTTTCTGCCCTCACCTACACTTTCACAGTTCTTCTGTCTTTTTCGTAAAACAGAAATAGTGAGACATTTTAATAATTTTACGGTCGATTGCATCATCTATGAAGAAGTGTCTTTTATTAAAAAGCTGTATATAAAGGCATGAGCTTTTCATGTGCCATAAATAGTAATACTGTCTTTTCCTTTCTGTCTAGAGTCGTTCTATTCTGTAGCGCATAAGCTTCATAGCACTATACTAAGGTGTTGACTTTTTTTTTTTTTTTTTTGAATGGCCTACATTCCTCGGATTCTGGTTCAACATGAAATGGCCGTAAAACCGATTAGTAAGAAGTGCGAATGCAGCCTGAGTGCCCTCACAAAGTGTGTCTGATTTACCATTACTTCTTTCTTTTTCTTTCTGATCTGCGATATTGTGTTTATCATTTATACTGTATCAGGGTTATAGGTTTTATAGCTGCTTTTTAGAGACATGGTTAATTTGCACCCTTAATGTTAAGTTTTGTATATTGGCTTGTCGTCACTGATTATGCTGACTCAGGAATACATTTAAAAAAAGAAAAAGAAAAATCAAATCTTCTATAGATTTGGTTATTTAGCAGGCAAACCTCTGGAATGGACTCATAGGTACTGTACAACCCAAGATTGTCATTTTCTCAGTTGTGCTTTAAATCATTGGGACTAATATGGGATATTAAGTAGTAATTAACAAGATCAGAGTGGCTTTCTAGGATTTTAGTTCTGTGATCATGTCAGAGTGAGACATGTTTGACTAAACGGCATTGTGTGTGGATAATTGATAATAATGCATGGAGTCTGGGGCGGCATAGTGGCTTAGTGATTAGCACTGTCGCCTTGCACCTCCAGGGTCCGGGTGTGATTCCCGAATCAGGTTGCTGTGCATGGAGTTGGTTAACTAACTTGTTGGGTTTCCTTCAGGTATTCCGGTTTCCTCCCACAGTCCAAAGACATGCAGATTAGGCTAACTGGCGTTCCAAAATTGCCTGTAGTGTGTGAATGAGAGTGTGTGTACTGTATGTGTGTGTGTGACCTGCAATGGATTGTCACCCCGTCCAGGGTGTACCCTGTTTTGTGCCCTAAGTATCCTGGGTTGGTTCCAGGCTCCCGGTGACTCCGTATATAGGATAAAGTGGTATAAACGATGAGTAAGTATGGAGTCTGGAATTAGCTTTAGGACATGAAGGTCAGAGCCATGTAGAAGCATTTCCTCAAAGGTAATAGATCACCAGGACGAGACCTGAGCATTCTTGGATAAGCCAAAAGAGTCATTCTTAGTCATTCCTAGCGCAGGTAGGGCTATGAAGGGCATCTTTTAGTTTTGCAGGCAGTTGGATAAACATATGCTGATTTTTTTTCTATTAGTATTATTAGAGTGGCAAATGCTGAAAGACTTTTATTTTTCTTAGATTTTAAAAAAGTCTATGGCAACCCGTAGAATACTGCATAAAACTGCATGTTGGAGGACGGTATAAGCTATAGGGTGGGCCATGGAAAAGTAACCGCCTCCGGTGATGGTATAACAAGATGAATGAGCAAGTGGATTGTTTTAATTCACTTACCCACAAATTACAACAAATTATGAAAAATGGTTCACGTCTATGCAAAAAAGGCGCTATGGCCTCCTCCAAAGAGTGTGGCACCGGGATACGTTTTCCATGGCCAACCCTGTATATACACAGCACCATTTGGAATACATGCCCCACCAACAGGGCAGAGTTAGACACAGATTTGCATTAATAGCTCCACAATGCATTTTGTCATAGAAGAATCATTCTTCTTTCCAGTAATGATTTGGCTCATGCTGAGTTCAGTGCCTATAGTGGTGTTAAAAACAACCTTTAGTGGTCATATATACACTGCCTGGGCAAAAAAAAGTTGCACACTTTCTGATCAAATTTAGCTTTGATTACAGCACACAATGCGGTGGCCAATTCACTTGAAAAAGAGCATTCTCCCAGAGCCACTTTTTCACAATTTAAGTCCTGGAATATGCCTGTGCCATCAGGGAGAGAAAATCTCCATAAAGTACTGTAGATGTGATACCTTCTCATTTTTTTTTTTTTTTGGGCTGAGCAGTGTACAATACAACACAGTGAAATTCTTTTATTTGCAAAAGAAAAAGATGTCAGAGTGCAGGATCAGCCATGGTACTGCACCCTTGAAGCAGACAGAGGTTAAGGGCCTTGCTCAAGGGCCCAACAGTGGCAGCATGCTGGAGCTGGGGTTTCCAGTCACTGACCTTGTGATCAGTAACCCAGAGACGAACTCACTGAGAGAAACTTGAACCCATCAGATCCAAAGGCTTATCCATTACGCCACTGGGCCTGCTGATTTCAGCATCCTTCACTGACTTCGCATCAGCCGCTGCCATCTTGACAAGAACAAATACTTGATTTTAGCCAAAAGGTCAAAAATGATGTCTAATGCGTGCCATATTTAAATATTTTATTATATACAAACACAGTTTTATCTTTCCTTGTCCTATAAATGTTGTCCAGTCCTCGTGAAATTTTCAGGATTGTTAGTCCGCAGTGCAAAGTCAAATCTGACAGTCCACACGTCATCAAAGAAGGGAATTCGTTCTTAGTCACATACCATGACAGGATTTGATTTTAATAGATGAGCTTAAATTTAATTTCCAAATTGGGAAGCCTAGTGATCAATAGTTTGCTTTTAGATTCGTTCCTGGTTTTCCCAGGTGTGAGTTTAAAGTGCTTGTCCTGTTCACTGCCGCTTTGTTTACTCATATTTTTTTTCCTGTCCACTGAATTTTATGACTTGTTACTATTAAGTGTGTTTTATGACCTGTGATGTAACGTACATTGATCTTGGGTACCGTAAAGGTGCTGATGTATTATATTATATAATAAGGAGTGGTGGAACTCTTCTGATATCAGATATCAGATGTGATAATGTAACTCTTCACGTGTAGTCAGACACATTGTAAATCCATGTATATAATATGGAAATGGCATTTTGAAAAAAATCTGAACTCTAACAACGACTCAAGCCAATGACTTGAACAACAGCCAATAGCATTTGAGATACTGTATGAGTTACAGAGGTAGATGATACATACTGTATTACCAGTCTAAAGTTTGGACACGCCTCTAACTCCATAGTCTTTCCTGATTTTTATTTCTTTCTACACTGTAAAAAAAAAATGCAGATGGCGTCCAAAATACACAATAATCTCCTTTAAACAGTTGATATTGAGATTTATCTGCTACTTATGATCTGTAAATCCTTCATAACGGCTCTAATCTGAGGTGCTGTTTGTTAATTGGTGATTTCTGAGGCTGGTGACTCTAAATGAACTTCTCCTCTGCAGCAGAGCTGAGTTTTGGTCTCGCTTTCCTGGTAAGTTCTTCATGAGAGTCAGTTTCATCATGGTGCTTGATGGGTTTCACAAACGCACTTGACAATACCGTTCTTTCAAAAACTTGGAAAATCCTGTATTGTTCTAGAATATAGAAAATAAATCCAAACTTGTGTCCAGACTTTCAGCTAGTACTATATGTAGAACAGAGAAGAGGTTAATGAAAGCCTTGTACTTAGTCTTACTCAAATAGCAGCCCTGAAGGTGTATAAAAACAATCATGTCCAGTCTAAGGAAGCAACATATTGCACCATTGAAAAATTGATACACAAGGTGATAACACCTCTGACAAACAGTGTGTCATATACAGTACAGTATATCCCACCTTGAATTAATTCTATCCTCTTCAAACAGTATATGTTTTCCTCAACCAATAGATGGTTAGAAAAGAGAATGCTCTGAGGGAAAGCACACCAACAAACCATGTCTGCTGCTAATGCACTTTTAGAGAGCATTCAGTAAAGATTTGCACAAATATAAGTCAAGTCTTTTTTTTTTTTTCACGGAGGTGCTGAACTATAAAATTTTTCCAGATATGAGTGTATAAGTGGTCATAATATTAAGGGGCATGTGTTAAAATAAACCATTTAGTTTTCTTAAAATCTATCTATCTATCTATCTATCTATCTATCTATCTATCTATCTATCCCCGTGGACAAAATTGTTGGTACCCTTCAGTCAATGAAAGAAAAACTCACAATGGTCACATAAATAACTTTAATCTGACAAAAGTAATAATAAATAAGAATTCTATGAATGTTAACCAATGATAGTCAGACATTGCTTTTCAACCATGCTTCAACGGAATTATTTCAAAAAATAAACTCATGGAACAGACCTGGACAAAAATGATGGTACCCCTAGAAAATACTGAAAATAATGTGACCAAAGGGACATGTTAATTCAAGGTGTGTCCACTAATTAGCATCACAGGTGTCTACAATCTTGTAATCAGTCAGTGGGCCTATATATAGGGCTCCAGGTAGTCACTGTGCTGTTTGGTGACATGGTGTGTATCACACTCAACATGGACCAGAGGAAGCGAAGGAAAGAGTTGTCTCAGGAGATTCGAAAGAAAATTATAGACAAGCATGTTAAAGGAAAAGGCTATAAGACCATTTCCAAGCAGCTAGATGTTCGTGTGACTACAGTTGCACATATTATTCAGAAATTTAAGATCCATGGGACTGTAGCCAACCTCCCTGGATGTGGCCGCAGGAGGAAAATTGATGACAAATCAAAGAGACGGATAATCCGAATGGTAACAAAGGAGCCCAGAAAGACTTCTAAAGAGATCCAAGGTGAACTTCATGCTCAAGGAACATCAGTGTCAGATCGCACCATCCATCGTTGTTTGAGCCAAAGTGGACTACATTGGAGACGACCGAGGAGGACACCATTGTTGAAAACAAATCATAAAAAAGCCAGACCGGAATATGCCAAACTACATGTTGACTTCTGGGAGAATGCCCTATGGACAGATGAGACAAAAATGGAACTTTTTGCCAAGGCACATCAGCTCTATGTTCACAGATGGAAAAATGAAGCATATCAAGAAAAGAACACTGTCCCTACTGTGAAACATGGAGGAGGCTCTGTTATGTTCTGGGGCTGCTTTGCTGCATCTGGCACAGGGTGTCTTGAATCTGTGCAGGGTACAGTGAAATCTCAAGACTATCAAGGGATTCTAGAGACAAATGTGCTGGCCAGTGTCAGAAAGCTGGGTCTCAGTCGCAGGTCATGGGTCTTGCAACAGGACAATGACCCAAAACACACAGCTAAAAACACCCAAGAATGGCTAAGAGGAAAACATTGGACTATTCTAAAGTGGCCTTCTATGAGCCCTGACCTCAATCCTATTGAGCATCTTTGGAAGGAGCTGAAACATGCTGTCTGGAAAAGGCACCCTTCAAACCGGAAACAACTGGAGCAGCTTGCTCATGAGGAGTGGGCCAAAATACCTGCAGAGAGGTGCAGAAGTCTCATTGACAGTTACAGGAATCGTTTGATTGCAGTGATTGCCTCAAAAGGTTGTGCAACAAACTATTAAGTTAGGGGTACCATCATTTTTGTCCAGGCCTGTTCCATGAGTTCATTTTTTTTTTATAATTCCGTTGAAGCATGGTTGAAAAGCAATGTCTGACTTTCATTGGTTAACATTCATAGAATTCTTATTTATTATTACTTTTGTCAGATTAAAGTTATTTCTGTGACCATTGTGAGTTTTTCTTTCATTGCCCGAAGGGTACCAACAATTTTGTCCACGTGTGTATCTATCTATCTATCTATCATGACTACACAACTTCTTACTAACATGCACATTCAGGGACAAAAAGGCCCACTTGGATTTCTGAACTGCCCCTTTGGCATTCCCGAGGCCCAGTGCCCCAGTGCCATCTTTCCTCCAACACCTCCCACACACACACACACACACACACACACACACACACACCCAAACCCACATTGTCCTACTGCCCGTTTCCCTCAGTGTTGTAAATTACAGGCGACACAAACCCTTGCCTAATGCCCTGGCATGGAAATCTTCCAACCAGAACCTTTTTTTTTTTCAAACAGGCTGTGGGCTGGCATCATTGATTATGGCCAAGCAGAGTCTCTCTCTCTCTCTCTCTCTCTCTCTCTCTCATGCCCCAACCACCCCTAAGACACACTCACACAAACACTCAAAACAGCCATTCCAAAGAGGCAGTTCTGAGGATCTACGCTTGAACAGAGTTGACTAAAGTTATGGCTAAACTCGACTGACTAATTTGTGAGACTAATGAGATTAGAATGTCTTTATTTATCAATTAACATTATAATAATACAAAAAAGACATTACTACATGGTATCTGTTTCTAGTGTTGTGCACAGTATATATTGTAATACCCAATATGCGAGATGATCATAATAAACACTAATTGATCCTTTCAAGAAAACTAAATAGGTGCTGTAGAAGTGCATGATGTTATAAATGCCTAGGAATCAGACATGTTTCATTATAATTGTTTTTTTTTTTATATATAAATAAAATAAAAATCATTCCAAAATAAGAACCATTCCATGATCCACATGTCTGAAATTGTGTATAAAAAACCACTGGGATATGTACTGTGTATATTTTTTGCTAAACATGTTAAAGCAGAATCAGACACCATGCACCGTGCAACAATCCCAATAAAACAGTACTAAAACATTGTACAGTACGTATTATTTAGGAATAGATGATTCAAAATGTATTTAAATACATTTAAATGGCCTTGGCAACTGCCTATGTTGTTGCTTAAATATTTTTTTATTACATCTATGTCCTACTGATAATGCTCATCATGAATGTGTTGTACTTTACACTGTTTTATAAAAATGCCGGAGTAATAAAACTTATTGCACTTCAGTGTGATCATATTTAGATCTTGGCATTGATTGGACTACAAAACAGGGCACTGCACGTTTGAAGTTATTAGATTCACTACTGACAGAAAAAAATGAACGCAGCATATTTTTTTTTATAAATCAGTGGTTCTTGAAGATATGGCAACTTTAGATTATTAATGAGCCTTCCTGTTTTTCTGTTTTAGAGGTTTGAATTAAATCCATTTCATTCAAGTGATTGGAAGCCAATAACTTATAACTAATAAATAATTTTGCAACACTGGGTTTAAAATGATTATCAAACTCCCAAAACCCCTGGACATGCTTAATGGACATAGTGCAGTGCCGAATTTCTATGGCTTCACCAACACTTTGCTGTGCTAGCACATAGCACAACTTATATCAGGGCTTCAGGTGGTGGGCACAGGATTATCACGGCCAACTAAAAGTTTGTGGGGAAAAAAAAAAGGCAGCTCAAATGCTTTATAGTAATGATGGTTTCATCATGAAGTAGACTTTCAAAGCCAGGAAAGCTTGTTGAAGTTTGCTGCTAGCATTTTTTTGTTGTTGTTGTTGTTGCTGCTGCTAGCATTGCTGCTAGCATTACCACTAGCATTCTAGCCTTAAGAGGTTCTCTATTGAACTCACTTTCACTTTTTTTTAGTTCACTTTCATGGAAAGAGGCTTTTGAGAACCACTGTGTGTGTGTGTGTGTGTGTGTGTGTGTGATTCTGCTTCACATACAGTACATGGCATGGTTTGAGTGTGTACTAACACTAATGATGACTGACTACATTTTAATGCACAATATGTGCTGTGTGCAGTATATAATATTATATTATTTATACACTGCCTATCCAAAAAAAAAAAAAGAAGTTGCAAAAAAATCTCTAAGAGTCCTGGAATATGCTTGTCCCATCAGGGAAGAAAAAAAAATCATAAATGCAATACCCTGGTCATTCAGTACATTCAGATCATCAGCTGATTTAAGTTTGTTCCCACATAAGTCAAGACCTGAGCAACTGAAGCAATCCCAGATCATAACACTGCCTCCAGAGGCTTGTACATTGGACACTATGCATGATGGGTGCATGCTGACACATCCATCACCCTGGAATATGGTCAGTCTGGACTCATCAGACCACATGACCTTTTTGCTTTAAGCTCCCTTCTTTTCTGAGCACTCTCACTAACAAATGGGCACACAGCTGTTTAGTCCCTTCTTGTCTCATTGTGTGAGTGTGGAAATGCTCTTTCGTTATTAAACACATCTCTGATTTATACATTCATTTAAGCACGTTAAAATCAAGCACACCATTGTTTTTCTTGTGAAATTCCCAATAAGTTTGATGTGTCACATGACCCTCTTCCTATTGAAAAAACAAAAGTTGGAACCAAGATGGCCGACTTCAAAATGGCCACCATGGTCACCACCCATCTTGAAAAGTTTGCCCCCTCACATATACTAATGTGCCACAAACAGGACGTTAATATCACCAACCATTCCCATTTTATTAAGGTGTATCCATATAAATGGCCCACCCTGTACAATTATTCAAGTTAATTTTTTGTGTGTGTGTGTTAGAGGTTTGATGAAATGTAACATTTCCAAACATATTCTGAAAGCACTACAGTCTTCGATTTTGGACGATCACATAAATTTGTTTTACCACTTTATGCTTACTAAGCACTACTGTATATCAGGAACACTTACTGTATGCATCGCGTCATATACAATTATCAGATTAAAGATCAAATTACATAATAATCAAATATAAAATGCATAAAATCTTGTTCAGATTAACCATCACAATGAGAGGGAAATTAATCTCAGTAATCTCATGATATGATATTTGGTGCCAGAGGGATGGGTTGGAGTATTTCTGGAAATGCTGATCTCCTGGAAATGTTCTCTCTAGGATTTATTTGAAAAAAAGAAAACATTCGGTGAGCTCGAGAGAAGTTCAGAGAGATGAGAGACGTTGATGGAGAAAAGCTCAGACTGGCCTGATTTGACAGAAATTCACATAACCACATAATTGTGGTGAGCAAAAACGCATCACGAATGGACCAAACTTGTTGAACCTTGAAGTGGATGGATTAGAAAGATAAGGCTCTAAGGGGCATAGGTTTAACAAACCTCAACAGTTATAGACGGGGAAAAGTATGCTTGTCTGAGGAATCATGATTTCTGATTTCTTAGATGTGCATACTGTATGTTAGGATCAGAATTTGGCCTCAAGAATATGAATCCATGAATTTCAGGTTGGCGGAGGTGGTGTAATGGTGCAGGGAAGATATTCTGATACTAATTAAACATCAGTCAATCCAATGTGTTTCTCTTCATGGGCACAATTTTACCCGTCTCTTAAAGGCTACCATAATGTATTTTGTCTCAAATGTCTTCCCAGTTCCATGATCTGAGTCTAATGGAACACCTTTGGGATGTGATAAGACTGGAGATTAACAGCTTGAAAGTGAGAAAATGTGCAGGGATTGTGTGATGCAATCAGGGCAACATGGAGCACAATCTCAAAGGAAACAGAATTGAGGCAGTTTGGAGAGCGGAGGGATGTGGACAGGGTGCCAATCCATTGCAGGGCACACACATACTGCACACACACTCATTCACACACTATGGGCAATTTGGGGACGCCAGTTAGTGTAATCTGCATGTCTTTAGACTGTGAGCACTCGGAGGAAACCCACCAAGCACGGGAAAAACGTGCAAACTCCACGCAACGAGGCGAGAATCGAACCCAGAACATGGAGGTTTAAGGCAGCAGCACGTATACGTATATGGTATATTTTCTTAAGGATTTCTTATCATGCTCTCAGAGTGTCTTAGTATTTTCTATTCGTATCTAAGCTATTGATAAATGCTGATCAGTTACTGTCTCAGATCGTGACCCAGTCAGTGCAGTGGCCTTATACTGTATGTGTATTTATAACGGGAGTTGCGCTATGGAAAATGACAACGTGGGTCCCAGAAATAAAAGCTGGGAACGGTGGAAAAGAGCAAGAGTCTCTGAAGGCATGAGGGATGGAGAGATGGAGACATTATCAGCGCCGAGGTGCGATCTCACATTGTATGTGCTATCTGGCCTCCTGTCACTCTCTTTCAAACTCTCTCAGCCACAGACGTGTTGCTAAAACAACATTTAAATGCTATCACTTAAACGTAATCACATCAGTGTATATCATTTGTATGTCATTAGTTCAGGCTTATGACGAGGATGACGAGGGAACAGATGAAAACGGAAATGCATGCCATTTATCTCAAAGCGTTATTGATTTTCTGTTCTAGAGAACAAGCAGGATATGATGGTTTGGAGTTAATGGGATTACATAATGAGTCCCCTGACACACACACACACCACACAGTAACCTATGATATGATCTTGTTTATTTTAAGTTTCAGAGCTCCGAAACTGAGTCGTCAGAGTTCCGTTAATACTTACAAATAGAATGAATCGAAAATGCATGAACATTTTCAATCACAACTGTTGAATGAATACTTAAATCCGATCGGTGCATTCTATACAAGAGCAATTCTAACAGTAGTATCATTTCAGTTGTAGCAGGTAATTTATTGGGACGATATATGATCTACATCAACATATCTAAAAAAAGAAGAAAAAAAAGTATGGAGTTGGTGATATGGTGATGGTTTCTGTGAGAAGGTATTTTATGTAACGTTTTCAGAACGAGTCCCCAGTGTCTTCACATCGGGTTAAAACCAGAGTCTATATAGAGTACATAAACAGTTTATAAAAGCCCTCCCCCCGGCCATGCTTATATCCCTTGGTGTGAATGGCAAAATCTGATCTTAAACCACGACCCTTAGAAGGTTTACACAGCCTCAGGTTTCGGCTTAGGGTTTGCAGCATGCATCATGGAAAATCTCTGTTTAGACTTTGCCCATTGCTTTTTCTCTTTAAGGCTGCCCACTATCCATTAATGTCCTGGAGGTCATGAGGGCTCACCCCGAGAACCCCTCTGTCCTCCTTAAAAAAAAGTTTTGGGGATAATTATAGAACACCAGGAACTATAAATAAGCATGGTGTGTTTGTCCGAAAGATGTTACTGTCCTTCTGTCTGTCTGTTCCTCAGTTCTTCTAATTTCCCTTTTTATTTGCTGAGAAAATGTGAAATAAAAAGTGAGGGATGCGGTGTTATAGCCAGTTTTCTTGCTTGTATGCGAGTATGGTGATTTAACCCTAAGCCATGCTGCGTTTATTGCATTAATAAGCAACGTCACATTCTCTCAATTTAGAATCTATTGAGGTTCAGATGAAGCCCACTGAGAACACTGTGCTTTCCGTTAAGCTGATTTCTCCGCTCGGTCGAGATCTCCGCCGTTTCGAGCCGTACTCCAGGGAACCTTGGCTTACGTTATGCAAACATGTTTTTATTCCACTACAATCCGGAGCCACCTCCCTTCCACTTTATATGCTAATGCTTTAGATATTTATCCCCATGCGATTTTCAGTTATCCCTTATATTTGACTCCATAGGGACCAAACTGACTAACCCTGCTTGGACGCGGCTTTTTTCGCTGACTGCTCTTCTAAGAATGCATGACCTGGACGTTGTTTACAAACGGCATTAACCTTTGGCACCGAATGACATGACGGATCGTGCTAGACACTTAGGGAGTCTAACTTGCAATCTTATTGATTTTTGTTTATTTGTTTTTGTCATTGTGAAGAATTCATTATTCCTGTATTTATGCTACATTTTAAAAAAATGATGCATGATGTCATTTTTTTTTTGTACATGTAGAAAGCTTTCTGCATTTGTCAGGCCGTTATTTAATGCAGCAGTACTGATTATGCAACGTTGTGACTTGTCGTTGGCCGAGGTAAATGCTGGGATACCACACAATGAGCAGCAAGGCACGCACCTCAATGTGGGTTTGTTGTTACTGCATTTGCTCCAAGTGCTTCCTACTTCCTACTACTGCAGCAAACGGCCATCTGCATGTAAACGGCCAGCTCTGAGACAGCTCACGTCAGCCGGCAGTGGCTTTGGTGAGAATACTGCCCAAGTGGAATGGAAACTTCATTTCAGGGCTAATATTAGCCTGGCCCTCTGGAAAATTCCTTTTAAATGATCACAAGCTGAGAAAAGGCAAAGTATTTGTTTAGCGTCTTTTTTTTTTTTTTTGTTTGTTTAACAGTATTTAGTATCTTAGTAAATAGTTTCTCCCCCCACCCCCCCCTCCCTTCTTTTGATTTTAGGCAGCTCTTCAGTAATGTTAATTTGGACGACTGGGAAATGGAGCTGCTTTATTATTAGGTGATTCCAATTGTCTTTCCATTTGTTAGAAGCCAAAGCATGCATCCCTGTATTTGATTCCACATACCCATTTTTTCGATAATGTATCTTTATGTAAACGGACAAAACAAATATCAGACAGTGAGATCTGTATATTGGACATCACTTAACTTAACCGCTTCAGTTACTTGAATTTAGCGAAGTGTTGTTGAGACCACACTGAATGATTTTCAATCCAAGACACACTACGAGACAAAACACCAGTGTTTGGGGAAACAGACTCAGACATTGAACTCCACAACAAGAGTGAGGGTAATGCCAGGAAACCGGTAATACACATATTCCCACAGGACAGTCGAGCCCAGAACAGGAGGTACAGTACAGTGCACTAGGGTACTGAATAGTATTGAGCAAGTGATAAAAACACAAGTTCTCTGTTTTTAACCCAGAAAAAAAAATTAACAGACCTGTGAATCTGATGCCTGCATAAAGAGACATTAAAGCGATGGCACTAAACCGGACTACAACGAATTGGCAAACAGAAATCTGGTCAACTTTTTAGAAATTACTGTCATTCCAGTTCATATCCTGATGATCGAATCACAGATGAGAAATCGAAATTGTAACTTGCGTAAAGTTCAAGTTTTGTCTTAAAACGCGTTAAAATTCACTTATACCACTTCAGCGCTGGTATTTTAGTTGAGCTTTTCTGATAAATATCTATTGGTGCAGGTGTTTGTTTACATTGACCAAGTAGCGCATTAGTAGCTTAAAGTAGCTTGAAGTAGCTTATTAAATCCGGGCTTATACATGTTCATAACATTTTGATTTCACTTGTTGTCCAGGTTATCTAAATACTGCAAAAGATTCATTCAATTCCATCCATCCAGTTTTGAGTGATGCTGTGATAAAAATCTTGTTTCAGGTCTCAATGTATAAAATACAAAAAAGATATCATTGAAAGAGCGAGTGCTGACCAATGTATAGACAAAACATTTCTTTTATTCATATTTATATAAGTGAATATGGTTCTAATGTGCATTTGAGTGTTGACCGGAGGTCCTACCACAGCTGTACAAATGAGAACAAATGCAATGGTCACCATTGGCCTCCACTGTCCCTATTTGGACTACAGAGATTCCTTGATGGATGAATGAAAATATGGGTGAACCATGTATCGTAGTATGGTTCAAAGTAAGTCATGCCAGGTTACTGTCAAAAATATGTTATACAAGTTACGGTACTGTCTGTATTTTACAATATCATTACCAGTATATTCAAACATACCATATTAGATGTTGAACTTTGATAGCCACTTTTGGTGCCACTGTGTATACCATGGTATTTACCTAAATATTGTGGTTCATACCATAGTACTATCATGGTGCCTACTGAAGTGCCACAGGACCCACCCTGATTATATATCCCCTTTGTCCAGCCTACCATGGTGATGTGTGAAGTACTGTACATTGATGATACTACAGCATAGTGTGTTGTTTATTATAGTTTACCATAGTAAGAACTATAGTACATATCATAGTAAAATTTCTTATGGAAGTAAAAGAACAAGAAGTGTACTCATTTTAGATACTGATAAATTAGTGCACCTTACAATACACATCAGTGGCAGGGGTAGCACAGTGGATAAGATGTTGCACTGCTGATCAGCCGGTTCATGCTTCAAGCCCTAACAAATGCTAACTCAATGCTAATACCTATGTGACTTTATGCTAACCAGCAACAGCTTTATACTTAATCTCTCTAATGTTTTTGAGTAGACACTATATGGACAAAAGTACAATGTCATTGTATCATATACAGTACTTCAATATGGAGTTGGTCACCCTTTTGCAGCTATAACAGTTATTCTTGGAAGGCTGTTCACAATATTTTGGAGTGTTTCTGTGGGAATTTGTGCCCTTTCATTCCGTATAGCATTTATGAGATCACACACTGATGTTGGACAAGAAGGCCTGGCTCGCAATCTCCGTCCCAGTTCATCCCAAAGGTACTAGATGGGGTTGAGGTCAGGGCTCTGTGCGGCCCAGTCAAGCTCTTCCACACTGAACTCATCAAACCATGTCTTTATAGTGCTTGCTTTATGCACTAGATCACAGAAATGTCGGAATAGAAAAGGACCTTCCTCAAAAGTTTGTAGCATAGCATTGTCCAAGATGTCTTGGTATGCTGAAGCATTAATTCTGTCTGATTGAAACACCTGAAAACCAATACAGGTCCTTACAGGTAAAATATGAACGTAAACATACAAGAAAGATGTACAAATTACACATTTCTGCCTCAAATCACATCAATTGGAAAATACAAAAAACAATCTATATATACACACACACACACACACACACACACACATTGTTTGGTGTCTTAATTTTTTGAAATTGTAACAAAATTAGGAAAACATTTTATATTCAATTTGGATATTTAAAGATTTGTAATACTTAGAGAATCCCAGTACAAATCAAATCGACAGCTAGGTATCGTGATATCGTATTATGGTCCCTGGTGATTCTGATCCCTGTTCTTTACCATGATACCACTCATAATAAACCCAAGCTGAATGCTAATAGCTTACTGACACCATGCTAACTAACAACAGCGATGGGTAGTTTCGTTCTCATAGCTATGTCTGTTAAAATAAAAAATTTGAAAATGTTTGATCCCAGAAGATCTTGTCATGAGACTTTTACAAATACATGATTATAGAGAAATATAATGATGTGGTTATTTTATTTATTTATTTATTTATTTATTTATTTTGAGTGAGGAATCCATGATGCCTTCTTGTCCAAAAGGGGCCCAAGCATGGTCCTGGCAAAAGATTCACGATTCACAAGTGTGGGTAAACCTTTTGGGATAAAAGTTCTCTCCTCTCCTTTTGTCACAACAATCACAGTGGTCTGTTTTGTCATCGCTCAGGGAAGTCGCACCTGGCGATCGTTCAGAGGGTCAACAACGAAGGGGAGGGGGATCCCTTTTATGAGGTGCTTGGAATCGTCACCCTGGAGGATGTCATCGAAGAAATAATCAAGTCCGAAATCCTGGACGAGACAGATTTATACAGTAAGTGTATCCTCTCTGTATTGTTTACTGTTTTTTTTGTTTTGTTTTAGTTTTTTTTACTATATCGCTGTGTTTTAGGTAACAGTAGTAGTGAGTAGTTTCCTTCCCCCAGTGTTGTCTTTGCAAGATGAAGCCAGTCTTCAGCATTTCTTTTTTATGTTCAGGATGTTTTCATCACCTATATCTGTGTCAAGATCTTCTGTATCAAGGAATTTCAGTAAAACCCACCTCCCTTCTTTCCTCTCGCCCTGACTTCCCCATTAGCTGACAACAAAACAAAAAAGAGAATCACCCATCGGGAGAGGAAGCAGGATTTCTCGGCCTTCAAGCCCATGGACAATGAAATGAAGGTTAAAATATCACCTCAGCTTCTACTGGCTACTCTGCGTTTCCTAGCAACAGGCAAGTGTGCTGCGTGGCTGCTTGGTTTCCCCCAGTGTGCCTTGTGACTAGTTTGTTAGCATGCTAGCCCTGCAGAGGAGTGAGGAGTGAGGCCTGGTACGTGTTGTTTACCATGGTGACACACATATCCAGATATCTGTTAAATGCCTGGCTTTTATTTATTTATTCATTTATTCATTTAAATTGTGCCACTTTAATTACATTAGGCAAGTTTCATTTCAGGAAGTTGTGTCAAAATGTTTCTTGATTAACCAGAAAAGGAGGAAGAAGTATAAGGGTCACCAATTATGTATATATTTTTTATTATTATTTTAAAGTAGTTAGCTAGGTCATAAATGATGTCAGTTAAATGTAGAAGAAGAAAAAAAATTAAATACAGTTTCCATTTTACAATTGTTAAATTTTGTCCTTAGCTTTTTGCTCCTGTTTAGCATGTGTTTGCCAACCACTTTTTATCCACTCTGGATTTTAATATATGCCTGCTGTTGAAACAAATACACCTACATCCAACCTAGAGAATTAAAATCTTTGGTTAAAAGCCTTGATAATTATGACATGTTTACTGTATTTATTATATATTAGCTGGATTTTTACCTTAATTAGTAAGACAAGCAGTTATAATGAACTGCTCTTTAAAATAAACAGCTCTAGAAAGCAAATCACAGTATATTCTGTTTTTCCGTTTTCCATGTAAATGGGCAAAAAATGTCAATATGATATACAGTATTGTATGAAAGTCTCGAGCACCCCTCATTTTTTTCTTGTATTTTTAATGTAGACTTGAGGAATAGTTCTCTATGCATCCTGGCGTACTTTTTTGGCTCTTAGTCCAGTACCTGTACCTTTTGTTTGTTAAGCCACCCAGTGACCTCTGAATCAACTTAAGGCATGAACCAGTGAGAAACAGGTGCAGATGATGAGAGGTGATCAGGCCAGTGATTAGTATACTGGTGATGCTGAGTGCTGAGTGGTTGGAACAGACGAGACGAGAAATGAGGTTGCTGTTGAGGCTGTTATATAAATAACTCTTGCATCTTGAGGCATTTTTACAGCCTGGTGTAGGAAAACATTTATTCCCACTTCTCTAATTTAATCTCCATAATCTTATTTAATTTAATGAGTGGAATGATTGGAATTATTTGCATTGTATCTAAGAAATTATGGGTTGCTCTGATTTGCATGTATTTGCAGTACTGCGTTTATGTTTCAATTATGGTGTGGTTATGTGGTATGTTTGGAATACACTCCAATGTCAGAGGTCAACCCGATAAAGTTAATAACTTTACAAAAAAATAAATGTACCTCTAAATTTTGGCCTAAATGAATAACCACTGACATAAAAAACAAAACAAAACAAAAAACAGTGCAACATTGCAGTAGAAAGCAGTTGTAGGCAAAGTACACAAACCCGATTATGGGGGAAAAGTAGAGATTCCCCAGAGCAACTACTACTCAAGCAAAAGTAGAAATATTCCATTTAATTGTCTACTTGAGTACAAGTTCCAAAGTACTCTTCTTTAAATTTACTTACGTATTAAAAGCACAGGGAAAGTATTAGCTCACAATAGACTTTTTCGCCTCCGAGTGGCGCAGTGGTTAAAGCGCTCGCCCTATCATCCGGAGATCGCTAGTTCGAATCCCGGGTGGTGCTGTAACCTCTCGCAGCCGGAGGTCTAGAGAGAGCTGATTGGCCGAGCTCTCTCAGAGGGGAGGGATGAGAGGTACTTAGTGCTCCCACATTAATCACGGCTCTACAGCCAATCAGGGGCGTCTGTGAGCTCGCGCAGTGGAGGGAGCGGATAGCGCTGTCCTCCGAGTGTGTTACGCCGCCCCCAACGGTGCACGAGCGAGCAGGTCGAAAAGATGCGGTCGGCTGGCGTCACGTGGTTCGGAGGAAACACGTGATAGTCTTCGGCCCTCCCGGCTGAGTGGTAGTAGTAGCCTTAATGTGGGAGCCCCCTAGTGACGGGGAGGAATTGGACACGACTAAATTAGGGAGAAAATGGGGGGAAAAAAAAAAAAAAAAAAAAAAAAACTATAGACTTTTTCTTTCCCTCCTGTCTCCCTCCTTCCCAACTTTGAATGCGCTGTTTTCGTCATTGTCTTCAACCGGATCTACTTCTGATTTCATTATTATGTTACAGTATTACAGGCATCTCTTAAAGGAAAGGCAAGTCATGCAATTCCACATAATAATCAGCAGCTGACAAATTTCCCACTTCAAATACTATACCCCAATGTGGTTAGGTAATGCAATGTCATGCAGAAATGTAGTGAAGTAAAAGTACAGATATTTGCAGTACTTTGTAGCAAAGAAATAGTACAAAATATCCCAAAATAAAATTACTCAAAGTACAGATATGTGAAATATGTTAAGTACAGCAAGAAAGTAAATGTACTCGGTTACCTCCCACCTCCAGATTTAAGTGTAACTCCATCATTCTCGAGTATTTATGTAGAACAGCACATCCTACAATGATTCAGTCCTTACATACTGCATTTACTGTATTATTATTTTATTTTTTTATATACAAAAGTATCGGATATGCATGAAGCATTTTTTTTTTACTTTTGGTAAAGCTGATGTGCTTGTTTCTCGAAGAACTGAAGGTTGTATCGGCTCAAGCTCTCTGCAAGGTGGTCAACAGAGAGCTTAAGGCTCTTTCTAAGAGGAACCATTTTGGTGAAATTAAGAGATGCTGAATGTGCAAATTATCTCATCTCAATGATCAAGGAGGTACAGTAAGGTACTGGAGACGCAGAATGAGAATATTGGGAGAAAAGAGCCAGAAAAAGAGGAAGAATAAGTTGTTGGTGTTCTGCTTATTCAGCGACTTTGATGCATATCAGCTTGTGTGGAATATGCAGTTGTCATTGTTTTAACCCACAGTATACCAGCGGCCTTCTTCTGAAGTTTCAGCCAGGCTAGGTCATTTACCCTCTTTTACCCTCCACTGTACAATTCTCTCCAGGCCACAGTAGCAAGTATTGATGGAACGATCACTGATTATAGTGATCATAATCGATTTTAATAGTTAAAATAAAAGTTTTTTTTTTCCTCCGCATTTGGGCTGTGTGCCAAATCTGTCACAAGGATTATGTTTACAATGAGTTTGCACATTCTACCCATGCTTGGTGGGTTTCCTCCAGGTACTCCGGTTTCCAACCACAATCCAGATGCAGATTAGGCTAATTGGCGATCCCAAATTGCCCGTATGAATGAGCATGTAAGTGTGTGTATGTGTGCATGCCCTGCGATGGATTTGCACCCTGTCCAGGGTATTTCCCGCCTTGTGTACTAAGTCTCCTGGGATAGTCTTCACGCCTCCTACAACCCTGAATACAGGATAATGCGGTATAGACGATGAGTGAGTGAATAATTTTTGTCAGCAATTTTGTATGCTTGAGTATCTTATGCCTTGTTTACGCCAAGTTGTTCCTCTTTCATCATCAGCCAAATACACTCCCTGTTCGGTATCAGAGAGTGAATTATAAATGAGAAATCGTAAAAGTAGATCAGATAAAGATTAAGTTTTGTCTTAAAACGTTAACAGCGTGTTATACTACTTATACCAGTGCTGCTATTTCAGCAGTGAAAGTATTAAGTAATCCCAGTAAAAGTATTTAGTTTTGATTTTCTAATTAATATCTATTGGTGCAGGTGTTTGTTTACATTGAGCAAGTTTTTTATTAGTAGCTTATTTTAAAGTAGAATGTTAAATCTGCCGCATAACTGTTCATAACATTGATTTTACTCAACATTTCGATTTCGCTTATGGTGCAGGTTAAACTTCAGCAGATATCCAAGTACTGCAAAAGTGTCATTAAATTTTGTCCAGCGATCGATTTAAGATGCGCCCACAGTACATTGTCAAAACTTGCGATTTATAAATCTGGCTCATAACTTCACTTCTACTCAACGTTTTGCTTTCATTTATAAAGCAGGTTTAACTTGAGGCAAATACCACCTGACGAAGTTTCATTCAATTCTGTCCAGCCAGTTTCACATAACGCTGAGACAAAATCTGGTTGGACAGACATACAGACATATAGACATACAGACAGAAATGTTTCTGAGACTGGGTTCGGGTCCTCCGATGTATGAACCGTAAAGATATCATTGTTCTGACCGGTGTACAGACAACCCCGTTCTTTTATTTATATAGATAAGAGTTGAAGACAGCATTTTTAGTTTGTGTTAAATGTCTGTGGTGATATTGATATTTCTCACAAATTTGTGTTGTGCACCTTGTTACTTTACAGAGGTGGAAACGTTTGCTGTAAATCAGATGTCTGAGAAGATCTTGCTGAGGTTGCTGAAGCATCCGAATGTAATCCAGGAACTTAGGTTCAATGAGAAGAACAAGAAAGCGCCAGAACATTACCTCTATGTCCGCAACAGACCTGCGGACTACTTCATCCTCGTTCTGCAGGTCAGCCGGGTTACTCGTATACACTCTTAGGAAATATAATGCCTCAAGAGTGATGCCTGATCAATGCTTCTTTGGATAATTAAAAGTTAGGGACTTCTAAAATGTTTTATATATGAAGAAAATATTTGTAAAATTTTAAATATCTAAGTGTCCTCCTAGAGGGTCAAACGATCAAGTGACAAGACAGACGCTAGTATTTTTGGTAGTTCCTGGTCTGTTTGGAAGTTAAACCTTAAGAAACATGTTTACTTTAAGTCCATGATAACGGTGTTTGAACACTTCCCAGGTTATGTCTGGTTACACTTGGAAATCATTCTTGCAGGAAACTCTTTCTGAAACTGAGTGAAATCCATGGAAATGATTGATTGTTAACTTTAAAATCATGATGTATAGACATAATTTATTAAATTTAAATATCACATTTAACAATGGACACGGTCACAAAGCAGCTTTACATTGATGTATTAATTCAATTGTTTGTTTGTTTTTTTCTTTTAATTTTGAAATTTTATGTAGTGAGGTGAGGCAAGATGCAAACAGACTTTTTTTCTTAAACAAGCACAACATTTTTAAAAAAGAAGTAAGGCTATGGCTAGCCACAAGCTAATGCGCAGAACCAACCTAAAAATAGTACAGAGACAAGAAACTAAACACCACAGTTTAAACAGATTCAAGTCATTTTTATGTTGTTTAAATATCACATTTAACAATGGACATGGTCAATAAGCAGCTTCACATCGATGTATTAATTCCATTGTTTTTATTTATTTATTATTTATTTATAGAATTTTTTTATTATTAATTTTTTATTGTATTTTGTGTAGTGAAGGTGAGGCAATCTATTTTTTTTTTTCAACATTGTGACATTTTCTTGAACAAACAGAATAAAAACACAAGAAGTAAGGCTAAGGTTAGCCACAAGCTAATGGCTAAAACAAACCTAAAAGTAGTACAGAGACAAGAAACTACAGTTTAAACAGACTCAATTCAATTAACTAACACAACAGTTTAAACAGATTCAAGTCAATGAACTAACTGAAAAGCTGACTTTAAATAGGCAAACTAATCAAATATGTCAAGGTGCAGGTCAATACATTTAGAAGCATGTGACTGTGGTGTAAGTTCACACTGGGAACTGAAGACTGGAACAAAAGTCAACATTAGAATTCAACAGAACACCAAACCATGAGTACAAACCTAGGGCAAAAAACATAATGATTAAATTTAAATGTAAAAAAATTGACATCAACACTTTATTGTGTGGAAGCGAGCTGCTTCACATGCTAAGCAGTGAGTAATGTGACTGGTCCAATAGATGTTGAGGAATAATTTGAACTGAAAAAAATTATTTTTCTCTAAACAATAGTTAAGAAATCAAGCATATTTGGAGTAGCTAAGAGAGACGCCACGCCCATTGTCTTTGATTTTGCGAAGATTGTGGACAAAGTAGTGATGCAGAAAATCGTTATCAGGAGACAGAATTTAGATTATGCCACAGATGTTCATGGCTGGGAACCCAAGCGAATAAATTTAATGTGAACCAGGGTGGATGTACAGTAGCTTGAGCAGAATTTGGGAAAACCGCACTAGACTGGCTTTGTGTGTGTTGGTAGAAGTCCGTTTCATGTTCCCCTTCTGATTGGTTTAGTATAATCAGGAAAAGCTGGATACTGGGTGGGAAGTAGGGGAGAAACATGTGGGGGAGCATATTTATATGTGGGGGACATATCAGAACTTGGAAGCAGTTTGAAATATTATATTCTATACAGTATATACTTGTTATAGAATGTGTAGAATATACTATTCAAGCTTTTTGTGACTTAAATACTGTACAACCAGAAAGGTCCCATTTAATGTTGTCAGACATTTAATCCATAAGCGTTTTAGGAAAGATGGTAAGTGTAAGACATGGAGATAACAATCTGAGACATGTTAGATGGAAAAAGATTTGGGTTTTCACAAGTATTAAACATAGCTCAAGTGGAAAACTTGTGGATTTAAAAGGAGGTGTGAAGGTTAAAACTTGCACTGCTTAGTTTTGCTACTAGTTTTAGAATAAAGAGAGCACATAGATATGCATACATATAGAATTACAGTTTTCTTCCATCCGTACACTTTGAGCAAAATAAGTTAATTACACAGCTAATCGTTCTAATTTAAGCCATTTTTAAATAATGTTCTACATATGATCTTTAAGATCGACAAACCAAAAAAATAATTAATGGAGTTGTAGAACTCGTTTAAGGCTTAAATAGCTAAATAGAAGTTCATAATTTGTAAATGTTTGATTTGATTTTCTTCCCCAGGGGAAAGTTGAAGTGGAGGCAGGGAAAGATGGGATGAGGTTTGAAGCTGGAGGGTTTTCATCATATGGGATGATGGCCCTGACTGCTTCTCCAGGTAAATAACACAATCTTTTATGCTATTATGTCACCATTTTATTGCAGCTGGTCTTGGTTCTCCTTTTATATAAAGGGGAGACAATCAGAGAGAATGTTTTAGACATGTGGTGTAATAAGTAAAGCTTTTTGTATTCCCCATACTGGATCAGATGTTAGACAACAGATTCCCAACAGTGGTCCTAAACAACTAAGACTTTTTTTTTTCTAATGGTGTGGATTCATTCTCATAAAACATGAGTTCATCTAAAGAACTGAAAACTTGTGAGTTTGGATTTTAGAATCCAATAAATGGTGCACTCATAGTTTAAAAAATATATCAGTCACAGCAGTGGTGTCTTCCTTGTGGTTTTCTGACTAGAAAGAATCGTAATTCTCCTGGACTGAAATTCCCAAAGGCATTGCAACACAAAGCATGGAACTGTCTTATCATAAACAGATTTATCAAGGGTCAATCCAAAGGTATGTTGGATCAAAAGGTCCTTGGCTTTCAATAGAAAAACTCTTTCTGATGGGTGTTCAAAAACATGCTCTAATAGATGAGGAGACCAACATTATTTAAATTTACAATGGCTTTGCAAAACAGATGCAATTTGACACGGTACAGGGCAAGCAGAAATAATTCGGTTGCAAAGAGGTACAGCTTCTTACAAAACGTTGGCACTGGAGATTTCCTTCACAAATCAATGTCTTGCACAAATGCCTCTTTTCTATGTTAAAGAAAGTTTATTACAAGTCCTCCTCCATTCAAATCCCTGTGTTAGTATAGAAATTATAACAATGTAGTAATTATAGCAGGGTGAAAAAAGAAAAACTTGCAGATTAGGCTAACTGGTGTTTCCAAATTGCCCATAGTGTGTGAATGTTGCCTACCATGGTCATACAAATGGAAATGAAAATACAATATTCACCATTGGCCTCCACGGTCCCTAGTTGGACTACAGAGGCTCAAAGATGGATGGATGGAATCTCCAGATACACTAATGGTTCAATACTATCAAGGTGGAAAGTTTTTTCAGAATGCTGGAGCCAGGATCAGACTGCCTGCTTCACCTCTAAAACACTGGCCTCTCAGGAACTCCTTTATTGGCTTAAACATGTTGAAATGGTTTTTAAGTGAGGTCAGGGCTGTACGGGGATGTGGCAGTAACTTCCAGATGAGTTCCTGTAATATGCATTGTCCAACAAAAACAGATTTTTTTGAGTGATTAAACCTGGCTGTTTTTACCTGAACGCATTCCACAAATGTTCAGGGGAATTACTACAGTGGACTCCGGGCTAACTCATCACCGAAATGTGTTTGAAGTCTTCTGTTTGATGCCCCGATTCACCGGAAATTTCATCATAGGGTAATTAAGGCGTTGGACTATGGTTCGGAAGGTCCCAGGTTCAAATCTCACGACTCCCAAGTTGTCCCCGTTGGGGCCTTGAGCAAGGCACTTAACCCTCAACTGTTCAGATGTATAATGAGATAAAAATGTAAGTTGGTCTGGATAAGGGTGTCTACCAAATGCTTAAATGTAAGTCATCACAAGTCCCAGTTTGACTTGAACACCCCATGTAAACCTAGACTCTCTAGAACCTTAAACCGTTCCCTAAGACATCATATATAATACTGTCAGCAGTTTCATGCCATCATATGACCAACATAATTCAAACCTCACACTTGCATTGAATTGTGATATATACTTGTTTTAAAAGCAGGGTACTTAGTCTAGGTTTGCTGTGGTCTTACACAGAAGGCTTTGAGAAATGGGACACAATTAAACTTACTTACCGGAAGTCACATGAACACACACACACAAAACCCCAAGGGTGGGCTTTGGGACTGGGCCATTGACAAGGGAGAAACATGGTGCAGGAGTTATGTGACCTCTGTTGGTTAAATGTTGGAACTGCATTTTAATTATGTATCTACTACATGAGTTTTGGTTTTGGTTAATTTTTTTTACTTTTTTTTGTCTTTTATGCAAACATATCAGATATGGGATGCAGAATTTTGGGCGAGTTTTGTCATCACAGCATTATGTCATCTCGCTGATGATCAGTAGCCATAAAAAAAAAAAACACTAAAGAACATGTATAAGTTGTTTACAATTAATTTAAAATATTACACATTTCGGAAAAGTGATTCACTGTTATCAGATTTGATCTTGTTCACTTTCTAACACGAGTGAAAAATGACCCAGTTGAACACCCCCGCCTCCTTTCTGTACTTCCATGTTCTCATACCATAAATTCGTAGTATCCCTCCCACTGATTTTGCCAGACTTGGAAAAATAACCATGGCCTCCCCCCCCATTCACACACATACACTGGTCCCATCACACACATACACACAAACACACACACACAGTCTGACCCCATGCACATACACTCTGACCCAACGTGTAGTGTGCAGGGCCCCTCAGACCGGGGACAGGCACAGCACTCAGACATCCAAACGCGGATTACATACATTCCAAGCAGACTGCGGCATTAACAGTGTGTGTGCGTATGTGTTCAAGAACGAGTGGCAGAGAAAAGTGTGTGTGTTTGTAGACCAGCCCCCTTTAAGAAGTGGAAAAAATAAGCTGTGTTTAATTAAAACGGGACTAGTCCTCTCTTTCAGGGTTGTAAGGTCTTTTTTTATCAGTCTTTATCCAGCTGTTGCCGCCACTTTAAAACACTGACCTCCGCACCAACCCCTTCTGTGACTGCCAATAAGACATTTCTTTACATTGTAATGTTTGGTCATTGTTTCCACTGTTTGAAAAAAAAAAAAAATCTCATACATGTAGGGCTTATGTGTAAGGTGCTTACCAGTGTGTGCTGCATTGTTGAGTATGGGTGTCTTAAAACCTACATTCCTCCACCTGTGCTTTGGAGTAAAAGCCTGATTTGGAGTCAAGGTGTATGCCCTGTTATTCAGCTCACTTTCCTACCAAGTCAAGTCCTATGTTACCTATAATTTTTTTGCTGTTCCAGAGAATAAGTCTCCTCCTCGGCCATATGGACTGAACCACTCTGACTCACTGAACCGGAGTGACCGCAATGAAGCTATTAATCCCCCGCTGGGCAGCAGCAACAACCAGCTCAACTCCTTCCTGCAGATCTACACACCAGACTACACAGTTCGAGCCATCACAGACCTTCTATACGTCAAGGTGAATAGATAAGAACCGCCGTTTTATTTTCATATTTGAAAGTGGTATGAGCTACAGCCAGCCATCTCACACACAACATACTTTTTGAACAAAGCTTTTCTTTTTTTTTCCTTGTTAGTGTGATATCTACAGTAGGAATAAAATGGTTTAGGATTTATGTGGGTTATCATTGTAAACACACTCCAACAAAATAACTTCTTACCAAGTGAAGTATTTTTGAATTTGGTCAAACCTATCTATAATTTCTTAAAATAAGTTTACAACAATCTATAAATATAATATTATTCTGCTCATTTCTAGTCAAATGTTACAAAAACTGTAAGCAAAAAGTTCTTGTTCTATTTCAGTTCTTTCAAGAAATAAAATTCTTAAAATTAGCAAAATTCTCTCATTAGAACCAGAAATGTTAGCTTAAAATTTTAGTCAAATTTGCTTTTGAATAAACTGTCAATATTAAAGCATGAACCACATGATCAATTTCTACCGCATTACTATTTTTAATGTACATTTGACCATAATGGCTTCCCATACCGGCAGCACGGTTACCCAGCTATGTGCGATAATAAGTTAAGATATTTTAAGGTAAAGTGGCTAGATTTTTTTTTTTTTTTTTACATTTTCTCGAACAGAAGAACAAGGGTTGAAACAAAGGTTTAGAAAAGTTCCATAAAACTATCATTGTATCCAGAAGTGTATCCAGAAGAAATGATTAGACGTTGGAATTGATCCCCACAGCTTCAAGGTCACAGCAAGGTCAAGTGTATGAAATAGTTTTTCTTCAGTAGAATCCTCCCTGTTTCGTCATACAGAGATTTTGGGGGCAGAATGATAACATACATCATTAAGGGAAGAAACCCCAAGAATCCTTTGTACATGCGCCATAAGGTATTTTGCCATTTCTGATACCAACGCATGAAAAAAATTTACATACTGTGCAGGGTCAAAAATATATAAGGCGCATTCAAGTCTAACCTGGACTTTAGATTGTGCAGAATAACAGAACACAGTTATGAGAGTAAAAACTCTCTTTATTTCTCTATATAATCCCTTGCAGCATTAATGCAGGTTTGACCCAGTGTTTCACTAGTGCTTGGATACCATCAAGGGGGAAGGTGTTATACCATAGCCTTGATCAGACATTCTGGTTTTCAGTGACAAAACGTTCCTTTAACTCACTGCAGATTATCCAGGATCCAACGTGCAGTTACCTTATAGAAATGCGGGTGTTTGGTAATGATTGTGTGTACAGTTTCTGCAAACAGGCAAGTCTCTTACGCATGTTGATGACAAGTTATCCATCAATTTTCAATGATCAGGCGTTCCATTCAATAAATGGTGATGGGAACAACAGCAGTGGAGTACACAGGAATAATCATCATTTACGCATGTATGTCCTCCTTTAAAATGTTTTCACCATTGAAATGTTTCACCCCGGCTGAGTCTCATCAGCGTTCCGTGCTTGAAGTCTTCATGTCAATGGGTTTAACGCTTTCAATCTTCTGCTCATGAGTCAAGTCCCGGTTTAACTTGAATACCCCACCTACAGAATATACAGCAAATCTCATACAGTGGAACCTTGGATTACAAGCATAATTTGTTCAGGAAGTGGGCTTGTGTTCCATAACACTCGTAAACCAAATCATCATTTCCCATAAGAAATAATGAAAACTCAAATTTTTTGTTCCACAGACCCAAAAAATAAATACATAAAAATAATTTTAAAATATCTCTTTTCTCAGACTTTGTCAGATCTGCAGTGAGCTCCTTGGACTTTCCCATTGTATTGTTTGTCAATCCAATGACTACTGTCAGTCAAACACTTTTTAAATTGGCACATTCTGATCACTAACAGCAAGTTGAGGGATTTTAAGACGTTTCAGGACCTTCAAGAATATTAAACTAATAATCTAAGTGACACTGTATGTATAATTTTGAAGCTGCGTTATTAGAAAATCGTAAATTTATTAAAAGTCGAGATTTATTAAAAGTCTTTAATAGAGGAAAACCATAAATTGTTGTGGTTTTCCTCTATTAAAGGGATGTGTTTTACAATCATTCTGCCACAACAACAGAAGTCATCATAAAATGCCAATATTGCCTTGGCATTCTCATTAATGATGGGTTTATGTAAACTTCTGACCACCACTGTACATTCATCAGTCATAACACCAACACCACTACCAGGTGATTATCATATACTAGTAAACACTGATTATCATATACCAGTAAATTGGTGACAGGATCATGGGCACCCAAGGCTCACCCATGCCCGCAGGAACCAAAGGTGAGTCCGTCTGGCCCAATCCCACAGAAAAACCAATGAAATAGCTACACCCTTTGTGGCACAAGAGGAACCTAAATCCAAGATGGTTTTATTGATAGATATATGTGTTTATGAATATCCAATGCAACTCCAGCATCTGGTTGAACGGTGGTGTATCAACGCTGAAACACAAGTGATTCTCAACCGTAGTTCTGGAGGACCATTGCCCAGCACATTTTAGTGGTTTATAAGCTCCAAGCACACCTGAATTTACCAACTGACCAATTAACAGCCTTTTCTTAATTGAAGTGTGTGTGGTTGATCTGGGAAAACCCTGATCCTGGTCATCCAGGACTAAGCTTGAGAACCACTGAATTAGTCCACAATTAGTCCAGACACTTATTATACTGTATGACAGCTGACATCGATGACTCTCATGTCTTTGGTATTCCACCATAGGTCACCCGTCAGCAGTACCAGAATGCCGTGATGGCATCACACATGGAAAAGACTCCACAGCCATCGGACAGCGAGTACACCAAAATTGAACTGACTCTCAGTGAGCTGCACGACGGAGTGGTCGACGAGACAGACATTCTTCTTAACCAGACACAGAACTGTGTTGCCCACAAAAAGGTGAACCACATGGTGCACAATGAGGGTACAGTCTAGCCCCCAGTGGGGTGGTTGGGGGTTTACAAAAAGGGTGATAAAGGAAGCTGCTTATGTTTTTTTTTTTTTTTTTTCGTTCACCTTCTGAGTTGTCTCCGCCACCCCCTGTAACAGCTGGACACGAAACCACGATGGACCACGTCTGGGTTTTCCGATCCATTAACAGGACTGGAACAGCCAGTTCAGTTCCACACACTCCGCCGTGTGCCTGTCCACCAGACCAAAGAGTTTGGAGATTGGACACCCTCCCCCATCTGTCAAAAGGCCCTGTACATGCTTCTCGACTGAACCCTTTATGGTGCCAGGAGGGATTCTGGGATAGAGGAGGACCACAATTCAAATGGACTACTTACATCAACTTCATCAAGCTGATGTTGTCATACGGTGAGTCAAAGGCTGTGCCAAATACCAATTTGAAGGAAACCATGAACCGCTTACCAGTAACACTTTCCTCCTGTATTTATTTATTTTATACATGTCTACTGTATATACGTATGTGTACTCCAGGCACATGCCAAGAACACAACTTTGTAAAATTGAGTGTAATGTATGTACTGTATATGTTGTGAGTACATGTGCCTTTGTGAGTGTGAATGTGATGCCATGCACATGCTATAGTATATACATAGTTACAAAAACATGACGGTATGTGTATTGGCGAGGGTCTTTTACATGTATGTATATTACAGATATTGCTATTTTTACTATTCTAAATCAGGCATATGGTACAGTACATTTTACACCTTTTTAAAAAAGAATCACAGTATTGCCTTAAAGAATCATATTAATTTTTTAACAAGTGCAATGAACCATATTTCTATTTAAAGAGATGATTTATTGATTAAAATCAGTTTATTGTAAAGAGTAGCTATATTTGTATGCATTCATTTTGTACGTCACTCAAATTACTGTAGGTACCGGTCCCCTATCAGCACTCGTTCACTACATGCTTGCCTCATAACTTTCCGGAATCTGATTTTCCTTAATGTGACCTACAGTAATTAGGACCAAAACATATAGGTTGGAATCAGAAAATCATTCCATGCATGTGTCATATGAATATAAAGAAAGCTGCTGTATAAGGAGCTGACTTACAGTACACTGGGATACAGTAATAGTGATTTAAGCCTGAAATGACACACATTGGTACAGTTTGTGAACCTCAGACGTACAGTAAAAGCAGTCTGAGTCCGAGAAAACATTGTGTGTCTTATAGTAGGTGCGTGCGATTCCGAACTTGAACTCGAAGTGCACTTTTTTTTTTCACAATAGGTTGTGCTGGATCAAGTGCTATTTTACTGTATAATCTGCTGAATAATAAGGGTGGATGTCATATTGTTAACCTATCTGTGGTAATCATTACTAGGACAATTTATGCAGTTGTCTCTTGCTTGACTACTTTTGGCAATAAGGAAAAATGCTATTTCCTTCTTCAGGTGGTATTTTCTATCCTTGATTTCTTTTTTTGTTGTTGTTGCTGGATTAAATGAAGTGGTATACAAGCTATACACCATGAAAAAGTATATTTCCAACTTAAGAAAAATATTGCGACTTGATCGACACACAGATGTACTGATTTGTGTAATCTGACTACGGAGCCCAAAGCTTAAGCATGTGCTTAAGACTGTGAGTGACTTTTTTTCTACATAATTATCGGTGTGTCTTTTGGACAACTCTGAATAGGCCTCAGTTTAAAGAAGGTCATTCCTTAATGTTTTTGCACACAGGCTACATTCACATTACCAGCCTTAATGTGAGACAGATCGGATTTTTAGGTGCCGTCTGAACGCACAAATCTCATGCTTTTCAGATCGGATCTGGGTCACTCTCTTACTGTACTGTATGTGGTCCTAGATCGGAGTCCTGGGACATGAATGAGAACAGGCAGATCGGAAATCATGTGACTTTTTGTCTTCGCACGTGTGGGACGCTCACTGATGTCAGTCAGCACCGGCAGCGTGAGGATTTCTTAGCAGTGGTAGCAACAGCTGATAAAACAGCTATCTGGCTTCCTCCCTTCTTCCAGATCTCAACAAATACAGCTGACTAACCACTTGCTATCCTCCAACGCAAAACCCCCAAGCATAGTTTTACTAAAATCCCATCCATTGTTTGAAATGAATGAGCGGTCACACGAACCCATGGCGCGTTTTAACCCAGATGGCACGAGCAAAGATGTATCGACGTGCTCATACGTGTACTTCAAGAACACAGATGCATCCACATTAGAGTCAGATCAAAGTCACTTGTAATTATGAATGTGAACCCGTCATGATATAAAAAAAACGGAATTGAGCAATCTAGCTTGTAATGTGAACGTAGCCTCAGTGAAGTATCCGCTTATACCTTGAAATTACAAAATTATTTAGATTTTAAATTAATGACACGGATGTTCCTTATGAAAGATGGAATACTTGCTCAGGATAAAATGGGTAACATGGAAAGACTCGACATAAGTTTTTTTTTTTCAAATGGGGACCAGAATTTTTCCCAAAATCGTAAACAAATGACTGGTTAACTTACAATGTGCCTCATAATAAAAACAATATATTTTTTAAAACTACTATTGTGTAGTCATGTATATTCTCTGTACAGGTATTATTGTACATCATATTCAGGCAGAAATATAAAAGTGAAGTAAAGAGTTTCTCAATAAGTCTTTTTTTTTTTTAACTGAAAGGCTTAATGTCCCTCTTGGATCACACTCCTTTTTTTCCACACTTGATTTCCTCTTTCTGAAAAACTAAAGAACCTTTTAAAAAATTTTTGGTCAAGGTACATGTAATATTATACAATCTTCACCTGTTCAGTATCAGTGCCACTAACCCACCTTAAGGAGCTGTGCCATGCGTTCCGAGATGATTTTCTTCTAACCATGGTTGTCGAGCATGCTCATTTGCATAACACGGTGTTTTGACCAAGACGTGTGGGTTTTCCCCCCATTCTACGTGATATAAATACGCATAGCACATGTGAGACAAGGCCTGTAGGCCCAAACCAGCTCGCAACCAACATTTGGCCCATGTAAACTTATTAATGAAAAAAATTATTCGAAAACGACACAAGATTGTCACACTATCCAGAATCCATAGCAGATCTGTAGCACAGCGGAGTCACTTTTAGCTTAACTTTCAATTTCCATATACTGTATGTACACCGATCAGCCATAACAGAAACGTTGATTATTTAAAGTACAGGGAGGGCGAAAATTAGGCAATATTTAATGGCTATAGAACTTGTATCATCACTGGAGTCTTGATGAAAACAGTCTTCTAATAGATGATAGTAAATAGGATTTCATATTACCCGCGTCAATCCCGTGAAAGGCAGCACATGCAGCTTAAAAACAAAGATGGCCGACCGCTGGACTGTTCAGGAGCAAGCCAAGATCAAGTGTGGAATTCCATTGTTCTTGGTGGCGTACAGTGAAAGGGAGAAATGCAACACTACTGTATGTCCGGAGACAAAAAAAGAAAAAACTATCCAACATTCCATCCCTGGCCATTTGAGGAAACTGGTTGACGCCACTGGTGCCTACGTTGAAATTGAAAGATTTGCTTTCATTATCCTATATCGTAAATTACATTTACAATTTATTTCGATTATTCGTGTTAGAAATATGGACTTTAGTACCAATTTTAGTGCCTAGTTATTATTTACCCACCCTGTATACTAATGTAAATTAACAGCAGGGTCATGCGCACCAAAAAAGTCATCCATGCCTGCTAGTCCCGCGTTCGGCAGGCTGCGGCGCACTAGTAACGTTCTGATAACGTTCTATCGTGGCCAGCTTTGACTTTTTCCGACAATTCGTTCAGCATTGCCGTTTCTGTGGAATCGGACATAGACGGGCTGGCTTTTGATCCCAATCTGCTCAATCATCTATGGCAATCATCTATTTGGCCCCCGGGCCTTAACATGCCCGGGGGCCAAATACGGCCCGCGGCCTGACTCTGACTGGCCCGCGAAAGGTTGCTTGGAATTAAGAAAATAAAACTTACTTTCAAAAGTTTGCATAATGCATTGACTAAAACAGCAGTGCTTTTACTTTGGAACGTGTTTACTGTGTGCGTGCGTCGTTTACGTACAGGTACTCTGAAACAAGTCCAAGTGCATGTGATTAGCAACAAGTCATTGTAATGGTCATCCATTTCTTGCCTAAAAAAGAAAGGTGGACGCTGAAGGCTGTGGTTTCAAAAAAATATGGACTACTAAATACTGAAGTCGGGGGTAACCCCGTGTGTTTAGTTTGTGGAGAGCAGGTCACCGTGTTTATGAAGTACAACGCGAGTCAGCATTACGAGACGATGCATCCAGCCCTCTACAATATTTTCAACTTCTCATTTGGCCCCTGGGAAAAAATAATAGCCCACCCCTGATCTATGGGATGTGCTGGACAAACAAGTCTGATCCATGGAGGGTCCGCCGCCAACGTCCTGGTATTAGAGACCACAGTACACTCCAGTGTGGCCAAAGCTGCCCCGGCACCACAAGAGGAACCTACTATACACAATACTGGACATAACGTTGAGCGTTGCTGCACAGTATACTGTATAATTGCAATTCCATTTCTGTTGCAGCTGGCTTGTCCACGAACTGAAATGCTGGTTAAAAACAAATGTCTGTGTGTTGCAGTAGTGTAATAAAACATGTAAACATGTTTGGGTAAGAAAATATACAGAATAAATTCAACATTGTCTAACTGTCCTGTATAATTTCATCTGGTAAGTGTGACATGCTGTACATGGATTTTAGCTGGATTACATGCAGTATATGTGTGTGTGTGTATATATATATATATATATATATATATATATATATATATATATATATATATAGTTGTGTATATTCCTACATTTTGCACAATTGCACAACTTACAGATAAAAATTTCCAGGGCAAATGTGATCTCAAAATGATCTTTATTTATTTCACATTTCAGTGCAGCCTCCCCAAATGTAGAATTTGAAAAGGGACATACAAGAACATGCTGTCATTGTGGGAAATGAACACGATAAATCACAGCACAGCAAACCTCTTCCCCACATTCCACTTGTACTTACGCTGAATTTGTTTTGTCAACTTTTACCTTGTGTATGTTTCTACTCTACGATGTAAAAACGGCATGGAGCATTCTAGTCAGTTATTTATGCATACAGGAGAGTTCCTGTACTTTCAAAATACCTTGAAAAAAAATTTAAAAAACATGTTTCGGTAATAAACAGAGAAAAAACGAAACATCCAGAAGGCGCTAAAGTACAGTATGTATTATCATTTTATACATAACTGTAAACAATGCACAAGAAACAGTCTGAAACATTGGTATAAAAGGCACGCATGGATACTGTGCCGTTTCTAAATACATATATGCTCTTTATATTTTTCTTTTTTATCAAAAGAGAAAAAGGAAAAAAAAACACTTCTAAATGGAACACTTCTAAATTAGATAACACTAAGGTTATTTTCAACAGGGTGAATCTATGGCGCGATGAGCGACGAAATGTGTAGCTCACAACTTGAGTATGTTGTTAAAATGTCAGACCTCCAATATATAAAATATATAGCAGAAATGAGTAAAAACAATGAAAAAATGAGTCTATTCGATCAATACATATGGATTACACAGTGATGAGAAATAACTATCATGTCCGCTCAGTAGGTGTCTAATTTTACACTGTACAAAAGATGAAACAAACCTGTTGTAACATTGTTTCTCAGAATGATACACAATGATACGCTGCACAAAATACTGCTTTGATCATCACAGGAATGGTATTATTAACAGTGTTCTGGCACAAATGCTACAAGGTTCTCTTGGGATGGTGAGTGTTTTCTTTGCTTTTGTGCAATACCTTACGATACGTGACGATGATGATGATGATGATGATGATGACTGCTTTAAGCTCCAGTGCAGCTGAATGGGTTCGACAGTTCACTTCGAAACGAGCTGCCTTGAATTACATTTCCAGTTTTCGAACTGTTTACCGTGACAGTAAAAATGATCTGCATATGAAATAGACCTGCCTTCTCCTTGCCTTTTCATTCACGGCCTCTCAACTGTGACAAACATTTTTTTCTCTCTATAAAATAAGGATATATAGTATCGATACACTGCACATACAGTATTGTATTCTATAATGAATAAAATCTAGCTCTATTTTATCAAGTGTTTTATCAGCTTTGTTTGTGTCGCTTTAGTAAAAGAATCGGCTCGACTCGGAGACAAACTTGGCTGAAAGTTAGTACGCCCTAATTCGCTCTGTAGTGCTAATTGAGGGCTCTCATCTAACATCTTGATAATAAGTATTTAAACTTTCTTTTTTCTTTTTGGTCTAACTACAAGACTTACAGGATACAATTAGAATTTCATTTACAGACCTGTTCAGTAATTCAGTCATATTTCTTCTATCAAATATAATATTCATTCCTTTAACAAACAAACAAACAAACAAATCTACTGTATCTATTGCTTAGGATTTAAGTCTATAGCAGAGGCACTAACATTGCTTAACAAGCCACTACAGAGAGAAATACTTGGAAAACTTGTGTAGCCAAACAGATCAGTGTATGAATTAAATATTAGCTGTGATAATCACATTATCAGTGATTATTACAGATCATCTACTGTATGTAGAGAATAATCCAGCGCTAGAAAGTCTAAGATTTTTGAAAAATTATTTACTTTCTCTTGTCTATTTAGCTAAATGACAGAACAGATGAGGTATCTGTTGAGGATAAACTTATTCTTCTCTGTGTTTAGAGTCCTTGGCTTTAGTCAAAAGTTCAAAAGCACCAGTGTGAGACAAAATAGAACCACTTGGTTTTGTTTTTATTTATAGACATAAGCCAATGATGGATATTTAACTGTTATCGCCTTTCATCTTAGTCAGCTTTAAAGGATGCACTGAATACCATTGGCCTTGTGAATGTGTGACAAAAAAAAACAACAAAAAAAAAATCAACAAAATACACTGTCTGCCCAAAAAAAAAAAAAAAAAACCTGGTGATAACCTGGTCTTTCAGTACGTCCAGGTCGTCAGCTGACTTCGTTTTATTACCACAAACCTTTGCTGAGTCTAGACCTGAGCAACTGAAGCAACTCCAGATCATAATACTGCCTCCAGAGGATTGTACAGTGAGCACTATGCATTACTGTATGTCTGCATCACTTCATACACCCATTGCTCTGGAATAGGATCAATCTGGATTCAGCAGATCACATGACCCTTTTGTATTGCTCCGAAGTCCAATCTTTATGCTCCCTATCAAACTTTATTCCTGATTACTCTCACTAGTAAGTGATTTTCTTATGGCTGTTTCACTGTTAAACATAGCTATGATTTCTACTATCTTTTCTTTTTCTTTTTGCATGTATCTTTACTAATGGTTTTAATAAAGTTGGACCTAATTCCAATAACTTATGATCTTGTTTTCGGTGCTTGATGCAGCCCAATAATTTGCCCTTTGACTTTTTTTTGGCCAGGCAGTGTAGACCGCAATTGTGCTTACTTGTTTTTTTCCTACTTTATCTACTAAAACCGTAATTATTTTTTCCCCTATGTGTCTCCGATATCACCTTGGCAAAGGGTTAAACAAACAGTAAATGCTGCGACTTAACTGTAGATGTTGGTACCTCTACTATAGGGACCTTGCTGAGTTGAAAAGCTGAATGGTCCGAGTGCTCTTGGTCCTCATGGGAGTGAAAACTCTCCAGTGATATCGAACGCTTATCTGAATTATACTAACTGCAAGATCTGCTGAGCTCAGTGCGCACTAAATCCGACGCGTATATATATTTATCTACCCACGCCAGCTATAAAATACACTATTTACAAGAGTTTTTGCATATCGGGTTCACTTATATGCACGGCGTGGCAAAGGGCATCGCTAGAAGTGACTGTGTTAATGGCACTGGAAAAATTAACATTTTGGTAGTTTATCTCTACAAACAGAGACACGGAGTATAAAAATATGTTTATATTTTGTAGTGTGTGTAAGTGTGAGTGTGAATGAGAAAAAGAGGTTCCACTGACAGCTCGCTTTGCTGCATAGCATTTTATATATATATATATATATACATATATATATATATATATATATATATATATATATATATATATATATATACACATACATATAAATATATATATATATATATATATATACACATACATATATATATATATACATACACACACACACACTTGGCAGTTGACATGACTGCCATTAAAAAAAAAAAGAAAAAGAAAAGAAAAGAAAAAAAATCGAACTGGCCATATGTGGTTTGACTGGCACAGGGGTTGCCAAGTAACTGGGGCGCCTGTGTTTTGTGCCATTCTTTCGTAGCCATCACTTTGGCCGTCACGCCGAGCTGCATCGCCCCTCGGGACTTCATTGACATTCCTATCACAGACAGCTCTCTAATAAGAGGCACATCCTGCCAACACACGTGCTTTGTATTTCCCCTCAAGTCCTGTAGAAGGCAGCATTTCGATTAAAATTAGATTCGGAAATTAGAATTTAAACAAAGAGGGAAACCGGTGGGGTTATTTTTTTCTAATTATGTACGGTCCGTACTGAATAATCGATCTTCCGAACATCATGCACTTGCAACTAACTTACAGTATGATGCATAATGTGTGAAGTATACAGTATAACAGGCTGGAATATGAAGCATAGTTGCTCGTTTGATCATTTTTCATATGACTGACTCTGAAAAATGACTTGTGCATCTCTGACATACTGTAAACTCATTAGAACAGATGTCCTACTCGGATACTCGGCTTGAGTTTATATAGTGTAGCGTACATTAAATATGTACTTTGCTCCTTTCCTTCTAAAACTAAAAAAAAAAAAGAAAAAAAAATGCTAACACATTTTTTTTTCCCGAGGGGATTATTTACCCAAGCTAAACTTTGATGCATTAACCATTTGAGCTTGACCCTCACATGCTACACTTTTATAAAGCTAAAAAAAAAAAAAGTATATTTCAAAGTTCCTCTTTGTCCTAAAAAAACCCCTCACTCTTGTTCCCATCACTAAAGTTAAAAGTTTCCCTTAGGGAATTGAAGAAAACGTCAGGCCTGACTCAGGGACAGACGTCTATTCCTCCTCTTCCTCCTCCTCCTCTTCCTCCTCGTCATCGTCTTCATCGTGGCAGTGTGTGATCTCCTGTGGAACCTGGGGGAACAGTTTGGGGGGTTTGATTTCACTAAGGGAGCGTGTCAGCTGGCTGCGTTTGCAGTCTATTTCCTTGCAGTCGATGCCGTGGCGGTTGCGTGTAGCCAGCGGAGACTCGGTGTCAGTGTCCACGTGAGTGTGTTCCACTGTTGACTCGTGTGGCATCTGGCAAAATAAGACAAAATAAAAAATAAAAAAAATCAGCATCACGTGTGTATATAGTGCCGGATAGATACTGTAGATATTTAAAATGTCATCCATTCGTTCTCTGGGGCCTGTGTAGGGTCACGGGTGGCCTCATGAAACCAAGCCATACACACAAATACTCAATCACACACTATTTTGGCAATTTGGAAATGGCAATATTTGCATGTTTTTGGACACTTGTGGGAAGGGCATGCAGACTCCACACACAACGGACACAAGATTTAAATCCCCCAGTCCTGAAGGTGTAGGTGACGGTGCTAACCACTAAGCGACTATGCTGCATACGATAAAGTAAAGTCCCATGTACAGTAGTAATCGATAACAAGTAAACGGATTCAGTACATTAACATTAAGTATATTTCCGTCGAGGCGAGTTTTTGTAATGTGCAAGGTGGTAGTATGAGGTCTTGCCTTTGGTGATCCATCAATGAGATCAAAGGGCCATTAAAGGAATTCCCAGGAGGCCAGTGTGTCAGACATGAATCAGGCAGTCTGATCATATCTCCGGGCGTACTGGGAGAACTTTCTATCTTGATGGTTTCCAAGCATAAGTGCATTACTGTAGCAGAATATTATATACTGTGGAAAAATAAATGAAGTTATACTCTCATATCTGCGTTATGTTATTCTGCGCAATTAAAAGTCCCGGTTTGACATGAACACCCCTGGGAGATAATTATAAGCGACAGCAACCAACCAGTGATAGGTGAAGGGTATCATGAGTGTGATCTGAAATGAACAGACTTCATCTTTTTAAACTGCTGCTCACACACACTTATAGTTACCGTGTGCGTACTGTACAGTATGCGTGTGTGTGTGTGTGTGTGTGTGTGTGCACATAGTTCTCTCACCAGCACGTGTGCAGCTCTGAACAGGTAGCTGAACGGGTAGTACAGTAGGTTGATGAAGGAAGCGGCGTACAGGTCGGCGTAACGCATCACCTGTGAGGCAAACAGGGTCTGGCGGGAGCCGCTGCGGAACAGGCTACCCATCATGCCGTAGCACATGTCCATGTCGTGGGTTACTTTCTAGAATGTAAAAGAGAGGTGCTGATAACACTGAGCATGTCTGTATACACAGTAGATATGCTGCATTAGCTTCATCGAGTTGATATGGTGATTAAAGCTTTTATACCACAGCTATGTAGAATTATTGATTCTGATTGGTCAGCAAGTGTTGATTAATTTTCTATAACAGCAGCTCTGAGAATACTTCCAGCTGCGAAAGAGTTTGTTCTAATGGGTTACCGTTTCTATAGTTGTGACTTACGCAGGAAGTCATGGAGTGGCTGTTCCACGTAACCTGATTTAAAAATGATGCGGTTGTTGATATGAAGGTTTCTGCATGGAGATGTTTATTTAGTTTTTTGGGAAAGAGTCTCCAGTCTCCGCACACAGCAAAGTCTTCAGAATGAAGGGCTTTGAAGTACTTCTGAAACATGACAAGTGTTTTTTTTTTTTTTTTCTACAGTACGTCTTTTATGCTTTAAAAGAGAAGGAAAAAAAAAAAACAAGCTGTTTTGGGAACAACTGTATTACTTGATTATCACTGTGGAATGTCCACTAGGCATGTTAGGCATTAATAAGTGTTATTTATTAATAAATAATTGTTAGTATTTGCAAGCTGCTGTGGTATAAAAGAATTAAAGCAAAAAATCATGTTTAAGAAAAATAAAATTCATGTAATATCCTCTGTAACACTGATTTTAAGGGTTTAGTGATTTTCATAAGCAGGAAAAAACTGTTATAGTATACAGTATACACTCACCAGCCATTTTCATTAGTTACATGTGTACACCAGCTTGTTAACTTAAATATCTAATCAGCTCAAAGCATTCAGGCATTCAGACATGGTCGGGATGATCTACTGTAGTTTAAACTGAGCATCGGAATGGCGAAGAAAGGTGATTTGAGTGACTTTGAACATGGCGTAGTTGTTGGTGCCAGACAGGCTGGTCTGAGTATTTTCACTGAACACAACCGTTTGCCACGTTGATGCAAGAGATCCGAGGAGACGCGAGTTCGATTCCCGGGTGGTGCTGTAACCTCTCGCAGCCGGAGGTCTAGAGAGAGCTGATTGGCCGAGCTCTCTCAGAGGAGAGCGATCAGAGGTACTTAATGCTTCCACATTAATCGCGGCTCTACAGCCAGTCAGGGGCGTCTGTGAGCTCGCGCGAGAGGAAGGAGCGGATAGCGCTGTCCTCCGAGTGTGTTACGCCGCCCCCAACGGTGCGTGAGCGAGCAGTTCGAAGAGATGCGGTCGGCTGGCGTCACGTGGTTCGGAGGAAACACGTGATAGTCTTCGGCCGTCCTGACTGAGTGGTAGTAGTAGCCTTAATGTGGAGCCCCCTAGTGACTGGGAGGAATTGGACACGACTAAATTAGGGAGGAAAAAAAAAAAAGATCCAAGGAGAATAGACAGAGTGGCAAACAATAACATCTTGTTCCATCCGAGATATGCTGAGGAACACTCAACCTGTCGCACCTTGCAGCAGCAGAGCTTCTGTGTGCTAGGAACAGTAACGTTGCCTGGTCTGATGAATGTCACTTTCTTCTACAACTACAGTATGATCAGATTTTGACCTAAATAGCCTGAAAGCACATCAACATTACAGGATTGTGATGGTGTAGGGGATATTTTCTTGGATTTGTTCTTGCCACCTATGTCCAGCCATCTACAGTATGACTAGAGTGTACCCATCTTCTGAATGGTTACTACCATGACCTACGAATGACGGAATCCATAATACCAGAAGGATATCGCAAAGCTGAAATAATGTCAAACTGGTTTCTTAAACATAATAAAACTGTCATTCACTGTACTCAAATGGCCTCCACAATCTCAGATCTCAATTGATCACTTTTGGGATGTGGTCCTATAGAACCGGAGATTTGCATCATGGATGTGCAGCTGACAAATCTGCGGCAACTGTGAATATGGACCATAATTTCTAAGGGAGGTTTACAGCACCTTGTTGAATCTAGTGCATGAAGAATATAAATACGTTCTGTAGGCAAAAAGAGGGTGCAAGCCAATAAGAGCAAGGTGTACCTAATAAAATGGCCAGTGGATGTATATTACCAGTTTATAGATACCAGATCACAGAAGAATAAGAACAAGAAATTATTATTATTATTATTATTATTATTTAATAATTGTAGTATTAATGTAAAATAATTGTCACATGAAAGATTGTCTAATATTAAGATATTATTATTATTATTATTATTATTAATAATAATAATAATAATAATAATAATAATAATATATTTTTAATCAAAATATCTGATGTAACAAAAACACTCTTCTTAAGAAATGTTCTTTTATATTAATGAGAATACACCAATAATTTTTTAAATGCCGGTGATATATATTTTTTTTTCATTTGTTGCAGCACTCTTCAGTTATAACACTATATACCTTTAAATAAAATGCCAGATTTCCTACACTGACATCTTTAGGAAACTAGGGAAAAGGGTCATGGAAAAAAACTGACTTCGTTTTCAGCTTTTTACCCAATACTGCTTTATAATATGGCCTTGTGCTTGGATTGTTGTGAAATGTTTGTCGATAAATAGATTTATCTTCAGTTTTTTTTCCACAGAGTCGGCATTCGGTTGTACTGTAGGTGATTGTATTGATCTATGTACGTACCTTGACTCGCCTCTGGATGGCACTAATGTCCGGTCTCTCATTGCTGCTGCTGTCCAAATGCCTGAGAACAAGTGAGAGAGACAGAGAGACAGTGGGGGGGTTTGGGGATATAGGTCACGTCAGAGGGAACATTACGAGGAAGATTGACAGCGAGAAAAGCTGACCCCTTTGCCCGGTGCAGAGTTCGCTCTCTCACACACACAAAGAGGGCACTTAAAGGTGTACAAATAAAAACTCACTTATACAACTCTGCCAAGAAAATGTCCAGACCCTGGAGTTCTTCGAACAGCGCTGGGAAAGACAAGAGTGGCAGTTATTATAAGCACAGACTTCTGTCTCTGTTCCTCTCCCTCCTTTTCTGCTGAAGTGATTTTTGATAGTCAACTAATTCTGAGCTCATCTGAGGTGCACAAAACAGGACAATGTTTAAAGAGACAGCTCAGCCAAATAAAGACTAACCATACTGTACGTTCATGCTACTTGGAATTTCCCAACCATGTTCACAGGTAACCACGTTTCTTTTATCTCGGTTTAACTAGGGACTCACAGCTCTTGTCGGTCCAGACATGCAGCTCCTGGGCGAGCTCAGGGATTACCAGGAACGTCCTCCAACCTTGGCGCTTTTTAGATTTCAAAATGTCTCCGAAAATGTGGTCCCCGATGTAAAGGATGTCCTTCCCTTTAGCACCCAAGAGGTCACACAAGATGTCTGAGGACCCTGGAGAGCAAGGTCAAGAAGACGCCGTCAGCAACAGGACAGTAAAGAAAACAATATAGGTGAGGAGTAAAACATGACCACGTGTGCTGTTGTTGGAAAACACTGAACGGCAATCAACCCGACACAAAACAAAATGATTGTTAAGTGTTGCTTCCCCCCCCCCCCCCAATATGAGCAAATCAGGATATACTACAGTGATTTGGGGATGATGATTTTTTTTTTTTATAATGAAATAACAATTTATGTTTTTTTTTTCTCATTTAATGTTTAATGTTTGTGAGACAATTTAAGGTTTATTAAGAAAAAAAGAAATACACCTCATACAGCCACAAAATGCAGGTGTATTCTTTTATTTTAGTTTGCTCTGAAAGGTTTAAAGAATTTTAGCTGGTTCCGCCGTCTTAACTATTCAAACTCAAGCGGACTCGAGTACGAGCCGTGATGACAACGCAGCACGCAGCATATATGGTTTTATATAGATATGTGTGTGTGTGTGTTAACAGAGATGGTAATGATTAGAAGACATTAACAGATATGTCAGGTAGAACAAAAGTCATCATTACTTTTATAACGTGTAAATTTAACTAAAGTTGAATGATGTCGCAAAAATATAGAACCAAAATAATAGTTTTACTGTGTATATATTTTGATATTAATTTCAGATTTTTGCAAATTTTTCATATTCTGGCTTAATTCTATGCTGATATATATCCTTTTTTATGTACTTATTCTTTTTCATACTCATATTCATTATAATTTTTTTAAATTCTATTTTTAGGCTTATTTTTCTACCTTTTTAGCGGCATTCATTAGGGGGACAGCAAAGGAAAGATTTCATTGTACAGGGAGGGAACATGTTTCTTTACTATGCATATGACAACAAAACTTGAAACTTGTAATGAGCTTATTATTATTATTATTATTATTATTATCAGGTCATAGAAACAATATATATAATTGGTTAAAATGAAATAAAATTCAGTTCATCATATTGCCTATGTTATGCTGAAACAAAGGATATGTCACTCTATACTGCACAATCTTATACAGTATATATAGAGTCCTATATATATGTATATATTCATTAACAAATGCAGCAAAGCAAAGAAATTGCTTAAGTTTTAAGAGCAACATAAAGTTTGTCATATTACCAAGAAAATGCTTTCCTGTGTTGACACTAAAACTGGAGAGTGCAGCACCTTCTTATGGAAAATGTCAACCTGACAACAATTGCACACTGCTTCATTTACGTTATATGGGGGTGCTTTCATACCATATGCCACCTGTGTGTGTGTGTGTGTGTGTGTGTGTGTGTGTGTGTGTGTGTGTGTGTGTGTGTGTGTGTGTGTGTGTTTTTCCAGTGAACAACAACAAAAGCACCAAGGTAAAAATCCCGTTAGTTTCATACTGTACTTTTAAGTACTATCTATTTCAAGTAGCGTTCAACTCTTGAAAATGAACAACCGCCCTTTGACTTTTACAATGCGTGTGCTACAAATAGAAATGACATGCTACAGACTGTAAGATAAAGATTAGATTCAGTCACTGCACATCTCACTGACTGGTGATCCTGAGCCATTTCTATTAAACCCTGCTTACACACGCTCAGGTCAGTGGAAAGCACCAGATGTATAAAGTATGTGCTATATGTGTGAAGGGTTGAGCACGAGTTATGTGTAGCATGTACATGTGTGTGTGTGCATTTGTCACCTCCAGAGTAGACTATGCCATGCTGCAGAGGGCCGGTGTATGTTCCGATCTTGAGCCTCCCGGTGGTCTACAACACAGAACATGTATCGGCATTTATCAGCACTGATTAGTTCACGTTATTCTGTACAGCATTCATCTTGTTTTAGATCTGCGATCGTAAAATGGGCAACACACTCGGAGTCTTCTCTTCGACCTGCATTTGGTCTGAACTGTGAGTCCGCGGAGGGATTTCAACCATGTGTTCACTCGGCAATTTCCAGTTCCTAAAACAAAATGTTCCTGGAAGTGTATGTTTAACCCACCGTATCGACCTGTCTCAGTACTGTTCCCTCGCCGAAGAACAGCGGCTTCCGTGCGTCCACCAGGATTAGATCGAAGTAAGACTGCCATGGCCGATGCGGAAGACTTTGCTGTAGCAGAACACACCAGAAATTCAGCAATGTGTAGTTTTAATCCAGTTTCGGGTAGACATGTGTTCATAACATTATTAGAAAGCATAAATAGGATAAAATTTACATACATAAAGGACATTATTTTGGTTGTATAATAATGTTGTTTAAGAAACCAGTTCAGTCTATCAAGTTAGTCTAAAACCTTGATCTCCTCACACAGTGGATGTCCCACCTTGGTCAAGTTGTTATATAATTCAGTTTATAATCAGTTACTAGATGTAGCATTGTCCATGGTGCTCTGTTAAATATAACTTTCCGTCTTTTCATTCCTTATGTAGCTATTTGTTCTTTCATTTTTTTTCAACCTTTCCAAGGAAACATTCAGGGGAATATATTTTAATGGAATTACCAGGTTCACTATCATTAACACTTTAACGATACACCAGGATCATGATAGCAAAGGCCAGTCCGTCTGATCTGATCCTACAGAAAATCTTCAATTTAGTGCAAATCACCAGAAATGTCAATGCTGGCTATGATAGAATGGTATAAGGACACTCGGTGCGCGACAGCCGAGCAGCCGAAGAGGTCAAGACTGTTGTTCCGGCCTACAAATTCCCAAGATGGCAATGCAACAAAGCATCCACGGAATGCACAACACAAACAAGTCTGATCCTTCCACCTGCAACCCACAGCACCCAAGGTCCTTGTCCCAGACATCACGGCACACCCACCAGAGGTCTTGTGGAGTCAGAGCTGCTCCGATGCCACAAGGGGGAACCTACACTGCGAATTACTGTGTGCTCTGCAAAATTTGAAATCTTATAATGCAATGTTTTCTGTGCTTGCCAAAATGTAAAACTTACACCTAGGCATATGAATTATCAATTATCTTGTTTTCAAAGTTATTTAGTGGCGGCACGTTGGTGTAGTGGTTAGCACTGTCGCCTTGCACCTCCAGGGCCTGGGGTCGATTCCCGTCTCTGTGTGCATGGAGTTTGCAGGTTCTCCCCGTGCTTGGTAGGTTTTCTCCAGGTACTCCGGTTTCCTCCCACAGTCCAAAGACATGTACTGGAGGTTGGATTAATTGGCATTCCCAAATTGGACCTTCAATGGACTGGCACCCTGTCCAGGGTGTACCCCGCCTTGTGCCCTATGTCTCCTGGGATAGACTCCAGGCCCCCCGTGACCCTGAATACAGGATTACCATACGTGGTATAATGTAGATGATGAGTGAGTGAGTAAAAGTTATTTATGAGCTTCTTATCCTACTTTTAGACCGACCGAAAATAATTTAGGATTTTCTGTCTGATAAATTTTCTTGTTGCATAAACAGATAATTTTACTAGTTTTAAGAAATTCACTTTTTAGTCCTGAGACACATTTTTTCATTAATAAAAGTGCTAGTAGTGTCCATAGTACTACTATTACTACTACTGTATGTACAGTACTGTTTTGTGATTACTCAAATAAAGAGGTGAAATAAAGCACTTACCTTGGGACCATAAGGGAAATCAAACAAGTAGGTCATGATTTTCTGCAATAAAAATAGAATATTTAATTTTGTTACAGAACTCAACATTCACACTAGGCAGTGACACGTCACTTGTAGCACTTGCATTGTTTCTATTGGGTGTGTATTGACCTGTACAATCCTGAGTGGCTTTTTTTTAGTTACAATGAGAAACAATCGCAGTTGCATTTAAGTTTAAAATGTAACTTTATATGTTAATACTCGGTTGCTTGAGTTACATTTTTACATGCTAGGCTTTTTTAATATTTTCATTGGCAATGCAAGCTATATACTGTACAGGCAGTAAGTATTTCTATCTCCTCCCAACCTATGAAATAAATTTAATGAAAGGTCATATACTGTATGCCAGGAAAAGATGAAAATGACAAATACGGTCTTCCACGTTTGATATCAAACAAGTACAAATGAATAGCCTACATCTGGTGCCAGGGAAATGGTGAGTGGAGTCATTCAAGCCAATTGTTGGCACGCCTCAATTCAAATTTCACTTTGTCATCGACATGGTGGCTCGGAGTCAAAAATGAGTGCCAGTCTGTCTCTCGCTTGTGTGGAAATGACATACACACCATGTGCATTCTTTCACATGTTTATGTAGGTGTGTGCAGGCGTATTAAGACAGCTGTGCGCTGTCTGTAAACTCACATCTGTGTATTTGTAGTCACTGTTGGTGGCCAGGAACACTTTGCTGACTTCGTTTATGCGGCTGAGCAGCAGAGGCAGCTTGGGCTTTAAAGCAGATTCACAAGAGAAAAATTGATTCACCTCAAACGTCTCAGAATGAAACCAAAACCTGCGCGCCGAGAACACGGAAGCAGGCCACACTTACGTCTTTCACCACATACTTCTCCAGGTTCTCCACTGTTTTTTCTTTCAGGGTTCCCTATGGACAAAAGGACCCGGTTTCAGATTATGTTAGAATATGAGAATATGCCTTCAGGCATCTCATCATCCTAGAAAGGTAAAAACTTCACCTCACCATTCTTGCGTGTTAAAAAAAATAAAAAAATTGTACAACATAACGCTCCGACTTTAAGTCTCCAGCTACCTTAAAATGGACCCAGTCTACGGCGTCCCGCACATCCTGGAACATGCTCTTGAAGGACATGAAGAGGTCTCCGTCTTTGAAGCCTGTCTCACAGCTAAAGGGTTTGAAAAAGGGACAAAAGGCTAAGGCTCTGCAGCCAGCTTGTCAACACACACTATCGACATGGTTTAAATGGGACAGTCTTCCCTTGTTTGAGGTCGTTCCGAGCCAAACAGGAAAGCCCTCTCCCCCTAAAAGGACCAACAATTGTTTCAGAGGACATGCATCCATACCAGAACAAATCACACACTCAATTATGTCTGTATAGGCTTAAGGCTATACATACGAGTGCTTAGATTATAAGCATCACTATTAATTAATTAATGAATTCATCAATCAATTAATTAATATCCATGTATTTTTAATTGTCTCCATCTAAGATACATGCTACATGATTAGTCGATGTTGATCACATTTTTCAGTAATGGCATGCTTGTACACAGTTTAGTGTGTCTACTGTAAATACAGCACTCTGTAAACCGATTTTCACCACACCACATGATTTGCTTATCAGCCTTTGCATGTGCACTGATAAGAGTCTCCCAGTGTGTGTGCGTGTCTGTGTGTCAGAGAGGTAGGGCCTCAATCAATAAGTGGATGCAGTGTCCAAGGTGAGCATGTGACGTCAAGCAGTCACTACCGGTGAGATTCTCACCTCGAGTACCGGTCGCAGTTTGAGAAGAAGTCCACGAGGCAGGCGTAGAGGTAGGTTTCTGCACGTAGAAAGAGCAATTAAATGAATCATCGGTTCCAGAGAGAAAATAAATGTGTAATTGTCTCGCACTTTTGTACTCATTTGGCAAACCTGATGTTACCAAAACAGCATCATTTCAAAAGTGAAAGTTGGCAAAGGTGCTTTACTAAATGAGGTCAACACACAAAACCCGCACTTTTATCCATTTCATTTGAAAGGCCTTACAGTTTTTTTTTAAAGTACGCATTAAAATATAACTTAAAACTTCAATTGGAACATAATGTGAGAGAAGTTCCCGGAGTTCAATCCACTAACCACGATATGTTGAGGGGTGGGCACTGCTAAAATAATAATCATAAAGCTCTTATTCATTGGTCAGAAATACTAAGACCAAATGAAACATATGAAAACAGAACCAGTGCTGAGCAAGTGACTTAATAATCATCTAAATAACCAGTTTAAAATAATTTGTTTACTGTGTCCAGTATTTTTAGTTGTTGTTCTGTTCCTGAATCATATTTCTAACTCTCTCCCTCTCTCTCTCTCTCTCTCTCTCTCATCGTGTATAGCGCTTTATACCCGTGTATGGGCCTGGAGCCTATCCCAGGAGACTTAGAGAACGGGGCAGGGTACACCCTGAACAGGGTGCAAATCTCCATCATGGGACACACACACACTTAGGGCAATTTGAGAATGCCAATAAGCCTAATATGCATGTCTTTGGACTGCACTAAGGAGAAAACACCATGCACAACCTGGTCCTTCATTATAACTGAAGTAACTCAAATCTGATTTTTTTTTAATACTGTATATTCGATACATGGTGATGCAACTTGAATGAGAACGGTCACATGGGAATTCATGTGAGTTTGCAACACAAGGTTTTTATAGCAGTGCTAGCAACAGCTACTTAAACAGCTAACACAAGGCATCTGTCTTTCTTCCTTCTTCTGGACCTCAGCCTCTTGTCAGCTTCCAGAGCGAAATCTCAAACACATTTTTTTATATTTAATATTTTTTCAATATTTTTTAAGGACAGTTGTGACCACATTACAGTCAGATAAAAGTCACTTGTAATTATGAATGTGAAACATCATGATATGCAAATCTGATCTGACCAAAATATTTTTAAAAAAATGAACAATTTGGCTTGTAATGTGAATGTAGACTAACTGTTCTTTTTATCCAGTTGATCTGGATAACAGGTGACTTAGTGGTCAGCACTGTCGCATTGCAGCTCCAGGATCCGGGTTCGATTCACACCTCTGTATGCATGGAGTTTACATGTCCTTCCTGTGTGTGTATGTGTGTGACCCTTGATGGATTGGCACCCTGCCCTAAGGCTCCTGGGATAAGCTCCAGGACCCCCATTACCCCTGTATACAAGATTATGCTGCATAGACCACGAATGAGTGAGATTTCAGAATTCCAGGCCTCCCAATAAAGACCGTAGCACAGGATTTCACTTTGATTCTACGTTTCCTTGATTAATTTCCTGTAACTGGTTTGATCCAGAGTTTAATCACTTCACATTTACAATACAATAAGTGAGTTAAAAGTACAGTGGAACCTTGGATTACGAGCATAATTCATTCTGGAATTGGGCTCATGTTCCAAAACATCATTTCCCATAAGCAATAATAAAAACTCAAATTATTCGTTCAACAGCCCCAAAAAATACATAAAAATAATTAATATAATTATAAAATGAAAATAAAACAAATTAACCTGCACTTTACCTTTAAAAGAAAGTACAAATAAATCCCGACAGATAAGCGTTTCCGTTGGTACGCGCAGGCGCCGTGTGTGTGTGTGTGTGTGTGTGTGTGGAATTAGCCCCTTCCCTCGCCTTGTTTTACACAGTAACACTCCTCCTCCCTCTCCCCACCTCGCTTTTTAAGTTTCACAACACACACACACACACACACACACACACACACACACACACACACACACACACACACACAACGGAAACACCGTTTTAACAGGGAAAAAAGAAATCTCTCTGAGACTGGCATGAGCGCATACTAAGGGAATCACTGCTGTAAAGTAAAAAAAATAATAAAAGGGCAAAAAAAAAAACAAATGAAGCAGCACTTTACCTTTGAAAAGAATCGTGACAGAGCAGAGTTTCTGTGTGTTTGTGAAGCCGGGGAGGGGGTGAAAAGGCGAGAGAGCATCAGTGCGTGTATGTGTGTGTGAGACGAGAGAAAAGGTGAGAGAGTGACGCTCGGTGTCAAAATAAGAGTCGCATGTGTGATACATGATACTCGGCGCTCGTAAACTAATACTTGCTCGGTTTCCGATTAAAAATTTATTACAAATCCTTGCTCGGTTTGAGGAACGCTCGTAAACCACGTTACTTGCAATCCGAGGTTCCACTGTACCAGGGTTCGATTCAAAGAAACTGACAAACAAAATTGTCCTGTTAAAATAGAAAGCAAGTAAAAGAAACTAAGTAAAACCAAATAATACGTAGTAGACTCTGTATAATCTTGACACGTGACAGTGATTAATCACCCACCTGGTAGATTGAAAAGAGTGTTAAGGATGTAGAAGCGTTCAGTGTCATCACGCTGGATGAATTTGTTGGGGTAGAGCTCTCGGATGTCAGGCCTGGCACAAGGTAATGGAAAATAGGGAAACTTTTTTTGTGTGATTAATAAAAACAAAAGTTATCCACACTACAGCAAATAGCAGAAGTTACAGTTAGTGTATTACTAGACAGCATGTTAATAGTTAATAGAAATCTTCTTACCCGCGCAGGAAATTGAAGCCATGGACACACACCAGGATGTTCCCGTAGGCATCAACCTTCAGGAGGTTCCCGTACAACGTGTCAAACAACAGACCTCTGTAGTAGAAAGGACAAGACAACATTTTAAGTTGAGCCTATTAATGAGTTAACTAATCTAACTGAATTGCCTGATTGATTGAATGACTGATTGATTGATTGATTTCTCTCAGGGATATAATGTTGAGCATTTAGATCCAGAGATTCTTACCTAGTGGGGAAGGACGGATCGTACACAAAGCTGAGCAGTTCCTGTGGATAGCCAATAGAAACCAGCCGCTCAACAGTCAGGTCAAAACCCAGGGATTCATATTCTGGAGATTTATACACTGAAACAGAAAAAATTAATGTGGTGGTGAAATCAATCAATATGCCTTAATTATTATCCTCAGACTAACTGTCTTTGTTTAGTTTAAGTTGATAGCTTCAGGTGTGTGACAAACTGTAATACAAGCCTATGAGTAATAATCATGTGTACCACAGTTTACTTTAAGGCATAGAACAGTACATCATGAACTACATGTTATTTCTGGCATAAATCTCAGGCATAACAGGTTAAGCAGTGTTTCTAAGTAGGACACAATTCACACAATTCCACTCAGTTTAAAGAGACTAAATTAAATCACACAGACGCTCTTTGTAACACTCCTGCTCATGAGAAAGGTTAAATTTGGTCCCCATTGTCTAAACCCAGGTTTCTTTTTATTATTTATTTTTTTATCAGAAATAAATCCATAAACGATTTGGAACCACACAGAGGATAGCATCTGAGATGAGTATTCAACAGCTAGGGGGACTGCATTCACAATGGCTTAGAGGAGTCCCTGAATGTCCTGTGATCTCATCTGGATTGAAACCAGATCCATTCACCCTTTTACATTTAAACCCTTTCAAGGCCCAGAGCTTGTGCGGATGAAGTTCTTTGTGGCATTTCAGATGGCAAAAGAACCAGCTGAGAATTCTGAGTCCATGGGCCATTATTTTTAACCAAGAACAAAACACAACAGGAATTAAAAACAAAAGACAAGTATGTATGGCCATCCTTACTTAGCCACATGTTCTGGTAAAAAGAAACAGAAAAAGGCTATTGACTCCACTTCGGGTCATGGGAAGTGCTGAGAGATTACTTGAGAAAAAGGGATGCAGTAAGGAATGCCTCAGGGAGGAGTACTGCGGCCTCTAGAGATCCTCACTAGCAGGACATGTGGCTGAGAGTGTACTGTAGGTCAGGGTTCGGCTTAAAAAAAATCATGTGACTCAGGGTTGCATTTAATTTAACTGTAGCAAACATTTATCCAAAGTGTTTACATTGTCTATTTTAATATATAAATAAACAGACCACTCCAAAAACATGTTTTACTTCATGTCATGTTTTTTTTAATTGTTTGTAGAATAATGAGAAAAGGAAAAGGATTTTAATCGTGTGGAAAACATGAAGCTTTCTGATGCCGGGAGGGAGAGGTAAAAAGTGGGCTGTAAAAGCAGGAATCATGAAGTAAACTTAATACTCTGGGCTATCCTGAATGTCTCATAACATGGCATAGGGGAACAGCTTTCCACACCGCTCCAGGATACCCCAGTCCATACCCATGATCGATACCGAGCTTGTTTGTGAATTGTGTTTTCAGATCACTTCTGCTGTGCTCAACTCTTCCATAATAAAATACAATCAAACACATGTTTTTATTAAGGTTTCTTTTATCCACCCATTTAGGAGCCAAAGTAGTACAACTAGGGACCCTGGAGGCCAATGGTGAACATGTATTTATTCCCACTGTTTTTATGACCATGGTAGGACCTCTGGTCAACATTCACACACGCAGTCACACACTACGAGCAAGTCACACATTACTTAGCCTAATCTGCATGTCATGTCTGTGGAAGAAGACCGGAGTACCCAGAGGAAACCCACGAAGCACCATGAGGATATACATGTTTCATGCACACAGACCTTGAGTCGGGAACTGAACCCGGACCCTGGAGATGCAAGCCGACAGTGTTAACCACTAAGTCACCAATGCCGTCAGCAGGTTTCTTAGAACAGTGGATAATGAGTTTCTTTAATTCTTCTATACTTGTGCTCGAAACATTCTGTTCAAAAGGTATTAATACATCCTTCTATCTAAAGGCACACAAAGAAAAGGTCATGACGAATGACCACAAATAAACTCAACCAGAAATAAAATGTTGAAACCAAAATCCTTTAACAATCCCTCATATTTTACCATTCGGTTTGACTGGTCTTTACACCAAGTCCATTTTATTTGCCTTTTACCAAACTGATCTTAAATATTTATAATCTGATTCAGTGGTCTAACAACTTTCAAAATATATTTTTGTTGTTATCTGGAAAGACTTTAAAGATATGTGAAAGGGAGTGCCTGCGGGAGGGAGAGGTAACAAGTGGGTGTTTTTGTCACCTGTGTTAAATGTCTTCTTGGCATCGTGTATCGAGAAATTGTTTCATCTGCTTAGCAGGTCACAACATGCCAGTGTGACACATTCAGCTAATCATGGTACCCGTCACCCAGCCCAGGGAGAGGATCACTTTCTCACATAGCACAGACATTACTCGAGTTTGCCCGAAGTCAACCCCAGGTGAACAGATTCCTGCGTTAAGTGTCTCTTCCAGACTTCCAGAGCACAACCCAAAAATATTAATGTAAAACTAATTAATACAAAATATAATGTAAAAATAAAACAAATTAACCTGCGGTTTATCTGTGAAAAGAAGTGTGACTGGTGTGAGGAAGACGAGAAAAAGGAGGAGGAGGAGGAGGAAGAGGAGGAGGAGGGGGGATATTGTCAAGAACGACTTTCACAATCACTAACGGAATCTGTTGTCGTACTGAAATTTCTTATGAATAAGGGCGTAAATTCGATTGACATTTACGAAATACTTCAATCACAGTATGGTGATGAGACTGATGAAAAAAAGTAAAACATTTTAATGGTGCAAACTGTATGAGCCGGGCTGTGGCTACCTTGGACCCCACTGCAGGCATCCCATTCAACAGCGAGTTGTGCACTCTTGAGATAAAAGGCCTGGTTTGATAACCAAAGGACAATGCATGTCCTAATACTGCACCACTTGGAACATTGCAGGAGCTCGGACTTGGGGTTATTGTCACATCGTCCACACAGTCCTGTCCTTGCTCCAGGGTGATTTCCATTAAAGGGGTTCCTTCAAGCAGGCAATTCGGTAATAGCTCTGGCGTGCTGAGAAAAACCTTTCTACCATAACGCTGGTACCCAAGCACTAGAGAAACACTGGGATATGTGCATTAGTGTATCCGGGGATTATACATAGAAATAAAAGGTAGCTTTTACTTTCATGACTGTGTTCTGTTATTCAAAAGTCCCTGTTTGCTTGAAATATATAACTTCAGACCCTTAATGAGTTGACAAGAACGGATGCCTATAGACAGTTCTCAAATACAAGAGAGGTATACTCTTCTGGCCCCTTGGAATTTGTTATCTTCTCATTTAACTGCAGTTTTTTTTGACATATAATTATACCTCACAAGCATGTGTGCAGGTCGCCCAGCAGGAATGTTGTTTACCAATGAGGGCCACTTTGGCCAGAGAATGACACGTGCCTGCAGCACCATAAATGTCAATCTCATAGAGGACTTGAAGAGTGCTGTGTAATATACATAGTTTAACCAGATGAAAATAAATGCTATGCTTTGTGGCTTAATCTTATATCCATAGCTGTTTAAGTCAGTATAAACACAGTGCATAGAATGATTAGGGGACCATTGGGCTGCAGCGCTATCAACACCAGGCTGATGTGGGGAATCCTGACCTTTAAACTTGCCCTTTGTTACACAGACCAGGGATAGCGCTTTAAACACATCCGGAGGACGATTTTTCACAAACAATATCACAGACTGGACAAGGTTACACAGGAATTTTTAAAGGTTTTTTGATTGAGACAAAAAAAAGGAAAAAGAAAAAGGTTAGCAAGACTAATCGTGATGTACAGTATGCAGATGTTCCTGTTACAGCTCATATGGACGCTTTCATATGAAAGGTGGAAGTGATCTCTAAGAAATCGATGAATTTTGTGGTCATGGCATTGTTCCAGCACAAGGCAACATGATAGCCCTTTCGCCTTGTAAACACTTTACTGTGAACAATAAAGCTGTTGATGTCGACAGCTGAATGTACGCGATATCTCCCTTGTGCCCACAGTGAAGGCGGTCTGTGGAGGCCCATCAGTCCTGGCATGTCACCGAGCTGATCCGCTTTCCTAAAGCAAGCAGTCCCGATTTAGCAACCACAGGCTGCTGTTAGTGGCCGAGTCACTGAGATGCAGGGCAGAAAGCAGCGGAAACCAAATCCACCCAGTGCATGTTAAAATGTCAGTATTGGGTTCCTAGTTGACCCCCCGAAAACACAAACATAAGATGAGGTAATACATAAGCTGTGTTCATTTGCTGATGCAGAGTGTCGGGTCGAACCTTCAAGACAGATGTTAAACTTATGATGCTATGTCTTCAGTAACAGACACATTTTTTTTGTATAAGCATTACACGCAACAGTGCACCGTAAGACACCTGTAATTACTGTATATTCACCAAGTCCCAAACAACGATGAGGACAATTTTAAATATATCCTACTGCATGTTTACCCAGAGTTTCAGAGTGTCTGCCTGGCTGGCTATTTTAAGGTGAAAGTTGCTTCATCCCAGGGACACATTTTACAAATTTCCGAGCTGCAAAGGATTGTGGTCCCGTCACAGTTTAACAAGAAACAGCTGTGAGCTTCAAACATGCAGCAAAATGGCAGACAGAGTGCAAGTAAATGATGTGTTAAATTTTTTGGTAGCAAACCCTGTGCCCGGTTGTCTCACCTGCTAAAGTGTAATCCATGTCAAACCCGAAGCATTTGATCTTCTCCATCGCCAAACTTCTGTTCACAAATACTCTAAAACAAATCAAAACAAGAACACAGAAATTCGTCAACAAATGAAGGTGAAAAAAAAGTATTCAAGTTAGGAGCTAAACCTAGGGCCGTATTTTTCTACAAATAATTCTTTAGTCATGAAAAAGAGCTTAAGTGTCAAAGGGGATGTGGTTTTTCCCACAGTTTTCTATCAGTTCCCTGCTTTTCATGTTGCTGAGCCAAATCCGGAATAAAGCACAGCAAAAAAAAAAAAAAAAAAAAAAGATTCCCAGATTCTCCTGACCAGCATACAGAAAGTCTGTTCTAAGAGATAGCTAAGACTTTCTGGGTATTAACTAGAAACCTCCCCACGCAGCAGGGTGTACACGCTGAGCCAGATTTCGCACGTCAAACCTGACACGACTTGATCCAAAGCTATTCGCTGAAGCTAAAACCAAATTCACCTATAAAGCACAGGAACATCTGTATGTTCAGGCAGTTTTCCAATTGGCCAATCAATGCAATCAATGCGAAAAATATAATATATAAATATATCCAGAAGTACTGTTTGTAAAAACTGCTTAGGATTTTAGCTTTGGTCAATCATGTTAAGCTGAAAAGCATCAACATCTTAAACTTTCAGGTGAGCAGAGTAAAAGTAGAAGACCATATCAGATTCCACTCCTAAAGAATCTGTGTCTAAAGTGGGCACAAGATCACCAAATTTAAGCAAAATTAAACCCTTTCACACCCTATGAAAGCAAATTTTTTTTGAATAATAATATTATAAAATATTATGTAGTTTCACGGTCTACCTTGTAACTGCAAACTGTTGCACCCCCTCCATCGTCTCACTTTGCTAGACAGAGTAGAAATCACTGCTACTGCAAGAGTGCCAATCCAACCTGTCTCTCCGCACTGCTATGCCTAAAGCATCACAGCCAACAAAAGCTTGTTTTTTTGCTTTCTTTCTTTGGTATTTGGCCTATCTGAAAACTATTATGTATCTTCTGCTGTCTTCTGTGTTGTTGGGTCTTTGTTGAGTCACAGTTTGTTTCTTTTCAGAATAGTCAAACAGAATACTCAAAACAGGCAATATGAACTGGCTGAACCCAGTTCATATTGCACTACTGGCCGGGTCCGGCTGATAAACAAGCGCACTAGCAGGTATGTATTCATGTCCTTCTTTTCCAAGTTGCTATCTTTGTACTTTAAGCCTACTGAATTCACTGAATTCACTCAGAGGTGAACACGGTTGCATGGATTTGGTCTGAGCTTAATGCATTGCATCACATGGGTTGACCCGAGCGTACAAATACCAGGACACAGCAGAAGACAATCCCGATAAAAGGGCCACCTTTGGACCTCAAATAGAAAGTATGGCCAGTAGGAGCTTAACCATGAGTGTGTGACGCAAATGATTTATCTTCCTACATTATCAGCTGACGAAGAAGATAACTCTTGGCAGGGTTTGATGACGAATGGTCTTTTGAGTTCTGGTAAGCAGAAAAATCATGAATGGAGATCATTTAAACACAACAGCTATGTGAAAGGAAAAAGCATTTCCAAAAGAATTTGTCAATGAAAAAAAGATTATACGATCCGATGAGTCCAGATTGACTCTACTCCAGAATGATGGGTGCATCAGAGTAAGAAGGGAAGCGCATGAAGCGACATACCATCATGCATAGTGGACATGGTACAAGCCTTTGGAAGGAGTGTTATGATCTGGGGTTGCTTCAGTTGGTCAGGTCTAGGCTCAACAGAGTTATGCGGCAATAAAATGCAGTCTATGAGGTTTTTCTTTCCGGGTGGCACAGACATGTTCCGTGACTCAAATTGTTAAAAGTTTGTTCTTGGAGGAATCATTTTCATACATGAACTGACCACCACATAGTGAGCTGTAATCAAGTGTGCATGTGTTTTGTTTTGTTTTGTTTTTGTTTTTTTGTTTGTTAATCTAAAATACATAATGCATAATCGAATCTGGGCAATTCTCACAGACTATGTTTCCTGTACACGTTCAGTTTTGTGAAATATCTGCATGACTTCTAGGCCCCTAGGTTAATTGTGTCCAGTTTAAAACTAAGATTCCAGCTTCCTCTGGCACCCTACTTCCACTTTACAGTGTATTTTATCTAGTGTGCCTGGAAGCTCCTATGATTAGACATCTCAGATGTCTATTTTAGTGTTGAGATTAGAATTTACAATTTGGCCCAGCACCAGAAAAACAGCATCACTCATTTTGTTTCACTTTTATGACATGGCATATCAAATGCAAATTCACTTGCTGAGTGTTGATGGAGCGGTTAATATCCAAACATTGTAAATCATCTTTCACTCGACTAGAACTCTAATGTCAGTGGCCTATCCGTGGAACTGACATTTAAAGAAACACAATGCGGGAATCTACAGCCAGGTCAGTAGGAACCTGCAGCTTCTGTTAGGACAATGCGTAACAAAATAAGTCACCATATCGGCATTAGCAAGCCTATATAATTACACGTGTTGAAAAACTTATATCTAATAAGATATCTAAATGTATAAAATTGAAGAGCGTGGCCTTTTGATGTCCGGTACATACAGTAAGATCAAACAATATGCATTCTTTCCATACGCTTCAATTTCCATATGGAAAATTCTGGTGTGCTACAGGAGGCTTGTTCTGCATACAGACGGACATGCAGCGCAAGGGCTTTAACAATAAAGGTCAGGTGAGGGTAAACAAATCAGCTGTCTGGTCCTATGTTCTGGTTGCTCAAAAAACAGAACTGACTAGGCTAAAGAATGGTGTTTTATTATACCACAGAGCACTTGCAGCTTGCCCTTGGCACCTAATCAATTGCGTGCTTGTGTAGCAGGCAAGGTTCAGTCATCTATTCTTACAGATAAAATAATGCTAAGGAAAATTTCAAACCTAAACTTTGTGTCAGCCCTTCCCATGTGCTGAAGTGCTACCACGTTGCTTCACATTATAAAAATGTCCCATCAAAGCTGGATTTCACAGACACTTGTGATTTCTTACCTGTGGCTTGAAAAGAATTCAACTCCATTAATCAACCAAAGCTGATAGAACCTGTTTCACTACAACTTCCTACTGGCATAAATCCTGAATCAGACCTGTATTACGAAAATAACCAGCTAGCAGTGCTCTTGGTGAATTATTACTGCTGCCAAGGCTGATATCCCTAATTCTCTCACAGCTTTGCCTATAACGCAGGTTTCCAACACAGATTACGACACCTCATGCTCACTATATTAATCTTCTGTTGAGCTGCCGTTTGTCTGACCCACATTTTCCATAAATGAATGAAATAACTTTCCTTTTAGCGTTTCATTAGTTTCTTGACCGTTTATACTACTGAATAATAATATTATTATTAAATATAATAATACTTTAATAACTTTAATAAAGTAACACAAAAAATATGATACTAAAACCAGAAGATTAAGTTCCTATACCAATAAAAAGACTAATTTAGTATAGATGGTTAATATTAGGGAAAAAAAGGGGAAAAAAAACATCAATGTGTTTTCCCCCCCACATTACCAGATCATGGAGCGAACAAGGAGGTCCGTAGTATTAAATACATTTTGCAGCATAAGAATCAACAGTTCAGATGACAACAGAATGATGAATATAAATAAAATTCATGCTGATTTATATTGTGTACAGTCATTAGTTGTATAATAGGAGGAAACAATTACATTTCTATAAACTGAAAACAATATTTATCACAATAATAAATTTACTTGAAGCAGAAAACTCCAAGTTAAACCTCTCTACTTAATGATGGATAATCACTGTTCGTGATATGTTCTAGAAATATGAATGTTGTTTTTGAATATAAAAATGCATCAATAAGTATATAGTATGGAAACCTATATTTTCTTTATATTTATAAATACAACCATCACCCATAACATTATTACCACTGGCAGATAAAGTGAATACCATTGATCAGCAACTATACACCAGCAAACTGATGACAGAAAAGACCAGCCAGTCTGATCCTGCCACAGACAATGTAGAACAATTCACCAAAAATTCAATGTTAGTGAAGATAAAAAGGCACCGAGCCACAGCTTCCCACAAAAGGGGCTCAGGAAGCAAAGAGCCCAAGGCCGCAGACCCGTCCTTCAGACTTCCCAGATCCCAATCCAGTCAAGCTCCCAGGGGCTCTGCTGAACACACACGCGTCCAGTGGGCTCCTTGCCTGCTTTTCTGTGGGTTCGACCCAAAGGGCTGGCCTTGATTCTTGCAGGCATGGGTGAGCCATGATTCTGTCTCCAGTGAGCTGGTTTATAGTTGCGAGTTCGTATAAATGTTATAATGTTATGTGGTCATAATGTTATGGCTGGTCAATGGACATATTATAAGTAATAAGTATTTTACACTCCTAAATAAGGTTGTCCCTCATGCGTACCTGTGATAGGCTTCGCGTCTGTATTTCTTCATTGCCAACCTGTCCATGTTCGCTGGGAGGTCTGCATAATGCTGAAGGCGGTCGCTCCATGATGTAGTCACCTTTATATCCATTAGGCTTAAATTTTAATCTGCGGGACAAAAATAGAGACAGATGTTCTTGCTCATCGAGAGAGGACGGGATTGAAAAAGATGGCCATTTACAGGCAATTGAACAAAATCACTTTGAAGTGGTTGGTGTCTACACTTCAGAGAATCCACAACCCCAGCAGGCCACATTTAAATGTGATTACATTGCTGTTCAAAGAAGGAGTAAACGAGTACTGACTAATGTCTTAAACTGAAATACTGAAATGGAAAATGTCAGGACATGAAATGTTGATCCAGGTCTTTGAAGTAGAATCCACCAGGTTGATTAGATTTAAACTAAATCGAATTCTTTTCAGGTGAAATCACATTCAGACAATCCCAGTGCAACAAATTTGCTTAAGGTTAATTAGGCAAGTTCTGGATCTTCAGTGTACGAGTCTAAATCTGCAAACTGAAAGGATCATTTCAATAAAACATTATTATTATGTATTTACTGTGTCATGTCATGCCCCGCTTTCACCAAAGTCCACATTTCACCAGCATTTTATTACGCAAGATGACTAGTGGGCACTGCAACAGCTAGGCTAAGCACTTCTCTGGCCCTGTAATTTATGAATGCTGACTAGTGCAAACATGCTGGAGGCCTTAAGGGCTAAAGGACAGAGGTTTCTTCTAGCATGTGAACTGAGGACTCTACAAGACAAGCCTGTTTTAAATGGAGTGGTCTTTCACTTGCTTACAGATTTTAGCCACAACTGGAATGATGGGAGGGGGAAAGTAGGCTGTAAATTAATAGGCTGTCAGCTTTCGTTGTTCGAACAGAAATTAAATGGGCCAAAGGACACCTGCTGGCAGGTTTTCGGCTAGAACTGCACACTCGCAAAATAGGGTTATTTACATAGTTATGGCTAATTACTTGCTTAAAAAACAGCCATTAAAACTGTGACCATTCCTTGTCACCGAATAGTCGTACACACAGGTATAGAGGCTACATTTGTAATATTAGTTTGTGTAAATATTACCTAGTGCACTTTTAAAGCTTTACTCTGAAACGTAATTATGGTCGCCTGAAATATTTTAAGTACAATAAATAAACATTTACGGACACGTATTAAAGGCACATCAGATCCGAGCAAGGAAAGGTGCAGTTTAACCTGCAAATTTATCACTTTAATATTCAACTGACGGACCACAAAATGGAACACAAGGAAGTAATGCTGGTCACTTTTGTTTTTTTTTGTTTTGCATTATTAAAACAATGTGGCTTTATGAATAGCAAAAAAAAAAAAAATCTTTAAAATATTATATAAGTTGCAATTACAGAAAAAAACTACATTGATGAAGGAACATCATATAAATAAATTAAAACCATTCAAATATTTCCAATACTAAAACCTTTTTTTATTCTTTATTACAGTTATTTTTATTTATTTATTGTTTTTAAGTCTTAGTATTTTCAGATAACTGGAAATGCACTAGACTTTCACCCATTGTATGGAAAGAATGATTGTTATACATGGTTCTGGCAACCCAACCAAAAAAAAATCATATTAACTTTAAAAGATCAAAAGGTCGAGTATTCTTCCTTTGTGTGTTTTGTTTTGCTTTTCTTCCAGACTGAGCAAAGAATTTAACAAAAAGGTCAGATTCAGAGCTAACTCAATAACTAACCTCCCAGGAAAGGAGATAAGACTATAGATAACCAAACCAGGTTTTAAAGGATTTTTTTTATTATTTATTTAAATATTTCTGGATCAACTTTGAACTGGATTCAGGTTGTACTTAGTCCTAAGGGAGTCTATGTAATATAGAGGAACATTCTGCAGTAATTTACAGCTGCACAACAATAGCATGCTTAGCTAGCTTCAAACAGCTTTAACTAGTTTCCATCACTGCAAACTTAACATTACTAACTGCTCAGCTAAGAGCTAACTGCGTATCTGGAAAAGAGACTAACGAGTATTACATAGTTCTACGCAGGTCTACCGGCCTACAGATGAGCACGCAAGCAGCGAGGTTTTGCTTTTGTGCGGAGAAATGTCAAACATCACAGCGCATCACGGACGTCCTACGTTCGTCTTGTTGTTATTCTGTGTCTAAATGTAGCGTTTAAACCTACGCGCGCGCTCTCACACACACAAACAGCTCGAAATAGATTCAAACCGCCGAGCGGTAAACAAAGTGTACAGTAAAATTGTTTTTTTGGTTTTGTTTTTTTTAAGTGATGCGTGTACAAAATGTCTTAAGTGTAACAAACTAACGCCATTTTCACTCACCCACCTTTCAGTGAAGAAGCAGAAAGCTGCAGTTGCACAAGCAGGAGATCTGAGCATGCGCTGTAGCGCACCACCGCCAACACCACTCACTACCACTATTACCACGACCGCCGGAGAGCAGAGCGTGTGCAGCTGTGCTGGCACCTTGTTCCCCCTGTCTCTGTCCTGTACAGTGAATATATCCGTCTCCTCCTCCTCCTCCTCCTTCACAATAACTGACGGAAGAGGTAAGGGGAGGAGATTAGGTGGACTAGTGGGCAGGGTTTAGACTGTTAAGGGGAGTGGTTACAGTTGCCGCTGTATTGTTTTTTTTATATATACATTAGAGATATTTGTTGAATTATTTTTATTTATAGAGGGTTTTTTTCTTTCGATTTTCTTACAAAACACTGCATTACATTTAAAGAAAATAAGAAAGCATTCTTTAAAAATGACGGAAGAAAGTGCGGGACGGTGGTGGTGGGCGTGTCTTTGATCATGTAGAGGGCGTGGTTATGTGCACGATATAAGTGCAGATCACAAACTTTGGTGAAACAGAAAGTGTTAAAATGATTATCAGTTTTATTTTTTATTTTTTTAATACATTGGCATAATATGTTTTTGTAGATAATGAATAAGCAATAAGAAACCTTTTTAATGGTACACATATTGAAAAAGTTAGAGATAGTACAGGTATATTCAGGTACTCCTGTACAAATGATATAGTGTCAAAGCCACTTGATAAACACACAGAGTGAGTAATAAAAAAATATGACTAAAAGAAGAGTGAACACAAAATGACGGAAGAAGCAAATGTGTTCTTTCGGAGGGTGGTTAAGAATTACTGTACCTAATATAATTAAGAGACTGTGCCATTGTGGGCGGGGCTTATATAATGTTGAGGCGTGGTTTACGTCAAGTCTTTAATGATATTCTTACATTTAATAGAACATAAAATGAAAACAGCAGGGCAGGCCTAAATTGAGTTATTAAGAAGGTTTTATTCTAATACTAATTACAAAGCATCCATATAACATGACATCCATCCGTCTACTGTAGGAACCTCAGTAAGCCAAGTAGGGACCGTGGAGGCCAATGGTTACCATTGGGAAGTATCTTAATCTACATGTCTTTGGACTGTGAGAGAAAACCAGAGTCCCCAGAGAAAACCCACCAAGCACAGCAAGAACATGCAAACAGACCCTGAGGCAGGAATCGAACCCAGAAACTGGAGGTGCAAGGCGACAGTGCTAACCACTAAGCCACTGTACCACCTTGTAATTAAAACTACTCGTGACAAAATACTGCAAAACTTTGCGGTGGTGGGCATGGTTTGGGGCGAGTTGTGGGTGTGATTACATGCACATGAGGACCATTTTAATGGTGCACATATTTAAAAGATAGAGAAAGTATATTAGGGTGCTAAAAATAATACAGTGTCAAAGCAACTTTATAAAACACACAGTAGGTAATAAAAACTACAGCTGAAAGAAGAGTGAACAAAAAATGACAGAACAAAAATGAAGGAGTGGTGAGCAGAGCTTTTGCTGGAGTGTGGTTAAGAATCACTTAATGTAATATTATTTTCTAGCAAAGTTTTCAAACATTTAGTCTAATAGCAACGTTATAGACATCAAGAGTGTGATAAATAAAATTGCTAATGAGGGAGAGAGGAAAGATGATGTGGTTATAGGATATTTAAGAATCATTAAATAGAGTTCTACTTTTCTATTAGGTTTTACACCAACCCTCCAGACACTGAGCGCTTTTATAGTTAGATTTTATTGAATATAACACATATAACGAATTTTAGTATTACATTATATTCACATTATATTCATTTATCTTCTTATACGCACATATGGGAACGCCAATTAATCTAATCAAAGTCTTTGGACTGTGGAAGAAAACCTGAGTACCCAACTGACCAAGCATGGGGAGAACGTGCATACCCAACGCAGGAATCGAACCCTCAACCCTGGAGGTGCAAGGCCACAATCCTAATCACTAACCCACTGTGTCACCTATTATGTTTATTATTAAGTTGAAATCTTTCTATCAGGTTGTTTCATGGACACCGTCATGGTGACCAAGACCAGGAAAAATAAAAGGAGAGGAAATATAATACACGTTGATAGGCTGGATTTGGACAACAAGGGGCGTGGCCATCTGTTTGGTGAAATCACACATTTTTATGATAAAGGAAAAAATAATGAAAAATGATGTTTATGCCTAAATAAACAAAACAAAAATAAGTATTAAAGTTTAATTTGAGAATACCACATTTAAAAACTCTGCACAGAAGTTGTTTCCTTACTGTTTTTATATATACAGTAATAACATTTAGAATAGTAATTCTTTAGTGTAGAGTCTATTCTTCAGACTGACAAACATACATACAGACAGAGAGGAAAGAGAGAGAGAGAGAGAGAGCATGTGTATTGAGTCGGCACACCGACAGAGAGCAGCATTGTACTGCAGTCACACTTTCTCCAACCCAGACGGTGACTTCACAGCTTTGGCGTATGATGGCTAAATTTAGCCACATCAAACCTATGCTATTATAACTGCGTGTTACTGAGATATGCGTTTAGGAATGACTTAACAGCGACCCTTAGTATCCTTACACAACCCAATGACGTTTAAATAAACAAAGCCTGATGTTTAATATGTCAGTGCTCATATAACATGAATAATTAATAAGTTTAGTTAATTTTCAGTGCGGTAATATTAGCATTTGTTAACAGAGAGGGGGGAAAATATATATTATAAAATATATGCAGTATATCTTTGAAACGTATATATTTTTTTACAAGTGGAGAATGTTTAAATATCTTTGGATGGTCTACAGCATCTTTTCGTGTAATAAAATGTCTCTTGTGGTGGTGACGTCACATGGATGCTCCTCACGGATGCCACAGAGTGACTTTTTTTTTTCTTTCTTGCTGACATCAGCACTGCGCCAAAACGGACAGTTCCATCCTGCCGTCCCTACTTAGTCTTTATACAGATTTAAACGCACCACCACGACGAGCAAAAACGCTTTTAGTTAAAGAAAAGTTACTGAATCTTGTTTTGTCGTGTTTCCCGCTGACACATCTTCATCTGGAAAGCTGGGTGTGAAGATGCAGCCTATAAGCAGGGTCGCATCGATTGGGACGGTCCTGATGCTGCTATAAAAAGGGGGGGCAACTCTGCAGTGTGAGTTCCGCTCCTTTCATTCTCAAACGCCAAAATGAGCTACGGATCTGAAGTCTATTCCTCTTCCTCCTACCGGAAGATTTTTGGAGAGTCTCCGCGTTTCTCGGCGTCTCCGTCCAAAATGAGTGCCCCTCGAAGCGGGTACCGGGCCGTGTCCCTGTCCAGGACCGCCGGCTCGAATCTGGGCTCCTACAAGCGCACCGGGCGCACCGGCTACTCTCCGGTGGGGATGGACACGTTCGACTTCGCGCAGAGCACCGCGATGAGCAACGAGCTCAAGATCATTCGCACAAACGAGAAGGAGCAGATGCAGGGCTTGAACGACCGTTTCGCGACGTTCATCGAGAAAGTGCGCCACGTGGAGCAGCAAAACAAGGCGCTGGAGACCGAGCTGGCGGCGCTGCGTCAGCGTCACGCCGAGCCCTCGCGTCTCGCCGACCTCTACCAACAGGAGATCCGCGAGCTGCGCGCGCAGCTGGAGCAGGTGTGCGCCGAGCGCGAGCGCGCCGCGCTGGAGCGCGACGCCGCCGAGGACGAGCTGCAGAAGGCGCACGAGCGGTGCGAGGAAGAGGCGCGCCGGCGCGACGAGGCCGAGCGCACGCTGCAGGCGTTCCGCAAAGACGTGGACGACGCGTCCCTGGCGCGCCTCGACTTGGAGAGGAAAGTCGAGTCGCTGCTGGACGAGATCGGCTTCTTGCGCAAGGTGCACGACGAGGAGGTGGCCGAGCTCAACAGCGTCATCCAGGCGTCGCAGGTGTCCGTGGAGCTCGAGGTGACCAAGCCCGACCTGACCTCTGCTCTCAAGGAGATCCGCGCGCAGTATGAGTCTCTCGCCTCTAAAAACCTGCAGTCCGCCGAGGAGTGGTACCGCTCCAAGTTCGCTGATCTGAACGAGCAGGCGAGCCGCAGCAACGAGGCGATCCGCGCGACTCGCGAAGAGGTCAACGAGTTCAGGCGTCAGCTGCAGTCCAAGACCATCGAGATCGAGGGCCTGCGCGGCACCAACGAGTCCTTGGAGAAGCAGATCCACGAGATGGAGGACCGCCACAACCTCGAGGTCATCGGCCTTCAGGTAAGTTTGGACCTTTTTGTCCATTTTTTAAGATGAGGAAACTAATTTTTTTGTTTGGACCTAAAACCACTTTACACGCGTTCGTGATTTTCCAGAGGGAAATTAAGAACCACAGGATGGGTGATGTTTATGAACATCTTCTCTGTCCAAGGTCCTGAAAGCAACTGTGACAAATGTAAAGTTTCAAATCTACTGCATTTACTATGTACATTCTTACAATAAATGTTTGTATTATAATATTCTATTCACAACTTTGAAAATTCCATTTTCATTCTTATGCAGTTTAATTATTAATGTAATGCTGTTAAAACTGGTATCTACTGTATTTTAGTGCAATAAACCAGTGATCAGTCTTATTATACAAGTTATTAATATTTAAGTAAATCATTCATTAACTGTTATGAATTATGAAATAACTCCAGTGAAAACGAGAGTGAAAAATGTACTGCTTCTGGTTTGTGGGAGTGTAAGGGGTTAATGTGCCTCGCCCAAATTAATCTATGCCTCTGCCTAAGGTTTCCAACTCTTGCATCAGAAGATCTAACATTCAAATGTGAAACAATGGAATACAACATACGATTCCTTTTTCTCATAATTGTAACATTTTTGGTATTTTTTAGTGGAAATAATTTTTGTTTAAATTTGTCCTCAACCAGGACGCAGTTGGCGAGCTGGAAAATGAGCTAAGGACCACTAAGAGTGAGATGGCTCGTCACTTGAGGGAATACCAGGACCTTTTGAATGTCAAGATGGCCCTGGATATTGAGATTGCTGCTTACAGGTAAACAGAGATATACGTTTGAATAGGAATAAGGATAATTGCCAATTCCCACCTTTATCTTACACTTTACTACTCCCCCTCCCCCCCTCCCAATTCCTTTTTTCTCTCAATACACATCTTCCATCATTCCAACCCCTCCCTTGTTGTTCCTTTCTTATACGTTTCTCAGGAAACTTCTGGAAGGAGAGGAGACCCGTCTGAGCACAGGCATCACCTACCCTCTTTCAGGCTCTCTCCCCAGCACCCAGGGCTACACCTACCAGAGTCGTATCTACACCAGCTCTCCTAAGGCCATCAAAAAGGAGAAGGGAGATGATGAGAACAAACCAAGTGCTGGGTCTGACAACTCTGCCTCCAAGAAGGGTGAAAAGCAAGATTCTGGAGATGCTGATGTCACTTCGAAGAACTAAGTGTCATCGTGGTCCTTATTTTACCCCCCCTCACTAGTTTCGTTCACTAGGAATGTCTCAGAGAGGAATCCAGTGTATCTGTTTATCAGCTCTCTCTTTCTCTTTCCACTACAGCACTCTCAGAAACAGGGCATCTGTCCCCTTAAGATAGACTGCACACTCTTTAGGCACAGTTCACTCTTTTCTCTGCTACTCTTACATGTTAGCTGATCAGGTCTGCGTTCTTCTGCATAGGTGTTGTCTTAAAACAAAAACCCTAAGTGCACTAACAAAGGCTATGCGCATCACATTCCAGAAAGCTTTTGTGCATGTGTGGACATGCACGGTGCAGTCAGGACTAAATCCTAATCTGTTCACAAATATTCACAAATATTCATTATAAAAAATAAAAAAAAACTTTTTTCACTTCTTCCTACTACCATCTTAAAAAAATATAATTTATATTTTCCTGTATGCCAGGGGTACTCAACTCACTTGAAAGCTACGGATAAGCAATTAATATAATTAATTGTTGACAACCGGTTATCTGTTAATGCTTACCCATTTCTGATCCGTTCATTACTATAAGTAAAACACAGATTCAAAGTGATTATGTTTTTTTTGGAATTGGTGCTTCCCGTTACCACTTTGACTAGAGACACAGAATCCGATCAGATAAGACACATCTGTTTTAAATATACAGTATGTCTTCTCTGTTTAGTCAGGTTTAAAGTGATTAATGTATGTAAAAAAGTCTTCCCTTCCTCAATTAACACTAGTTCTGCTACAGTTTTGATATTAGTCCACCAGTTGACGACCCCTGCTGTACATCATGGCAATACTTTTCACTGCAGACTTTTTCTGTAGTCTCAGATGTTTTGTTACATTGGAAAACATAAATCATACTACCCTTCCTATCATTAGCTGTATTTGACTCTTTATCTTCAAATATAGTGCGTGGAAATGTAGTGTGTTCCTTGAGTGCGTGGAAACATTGCATCCATTCCAGATCACTTTCTACAAACATATTGCCAAAGCACGAAATTCCTCTCCAAGACAAATTATGGTGCCAATCTGACTCTCCTATGCTTGAAAATGAGTTGGGTGCAAGCAGTTTCTGATATTAATGCATGATGTTTGCTCCCTGTTTGCTTGGCAAGTGTATGTGGGCCATCCAGCAATCATTTATCACCATGCAGTCCCCCCAATCCACCCCCGCCCCCCATCCAAGTCATTAATCTTGCTTTGTCCATCATGCATTGAGTCACAGTAGACTGTATCAGCTAATTAGTGCAAAATGCTGCTTGGTATGTGAGACGGTAAATATTACATAGGATTTTTTTCAGGAAACGAATGTATTAGAATGTTAAACACATAGTCAATTGTGAAGCTTTAAACAGTCACTCCTGGTTATGATAAGCTGGAATTCTGATAATGCTTAGTCATGTGTGGGCAGATGGCAAGGGGACAAAATTGGCTATGCTCTCTGGGTGGGATGGATGATGTGTCTCAGTGGAACTATGTGTTAGTCTTTATGCTCCCTGGTTGGGGTAGCTGTCTAATTATGGTGAAAGTTAGTGGGTGGGAATTGGCAGGTGACCAAATTGGAGTGAAAAATGGGTGACAATAAATGTTTAAACAGTAATTGTGAATGTAAATGTAAAATGCTTTTGAGTTTGAGCACAAACATTAAAAAATAGCACAAATGTAGCACTGGCTAATAAACTGAAAGGCGTATTCAACTTAAATTAGAATGTTACACGGACACACAAATGAAACATCAGCCCTAACTGATCTATGATGAAAGAGCACATGCAGCCATTAAGAAAAACCTCAACTTCTATTACAAAAGGAATATCATTTATAAGGAATGGCTCAAACTAAACTGTTACTCTTTAATACAAATGTACAAATACTTCAATATAGTACAGACATCAATTTAACAAGTGCACAAATAAAAGCTTCCCTTAAGTATCAGTTTGCATTAATTAACTAATAATCATTGCTAGCGTGCACCTTTTCTAATTGTTCTTGATCACTGCCAGGTCTTAACACCACTTGCCTCAAGGCACTATAGGCCTGACCTACTGCACTCTTCACTGTGATCAAAATCAACTGTACTGCAGCATGTTGTAGAGGTTTACTTTTTACGCACGATTGTCTGTAGAGAAAATGATGATGATGATGATGATGATAATGGTAAATGTTTGTGTATTTTTAATAATCCAAGCAGTTCACCATAAACAGGAAAAAGGTTATAAGAAACATTCTGGCAAGTACTGAAGTCTGTTCTGTTTGGGGACCCACTCTACAGTTTTAGTTTTTTCTTGTGCTAACACACTTCATTTGTCCAATTAAGCATACAATAATGAGCTGACAAGCCAGAACAAGTGTGTTAGCACAGTGGAAAATAAATAAATAAATAAATAAATAAACATTTTTTTTGTGGGTCTCCAAAACTGCATGTTAGAACTTTTGGTCTTTCTACACTACAATAATAATATGCACAAGAAGAAGAAAGCTTTGCAACACGCTTCAGATGAAAAATCCAAGTCAACACAAATCCGAACAAGCAATCGTTGATAAATACAAAGGGTGCGAGTTAGATTTACTTAATGCTTTAGGTTATCAAATTGCCTTAGCTCACCAGCAGCTTGCTGAAGCTATCAGTGTGTGGGGTTGTGTGTTGTTTCTGCTAAGTATGTGCTCTTTTTATTGTTGTCACTACACTAGACACTACAAAGCTACAATGAATACCGTATAAAATGATGTCTGTAGGAACTGAATGTAGATTATGCACTCTTGTCTTTATCCTCTTATCTTACTGCTGTATCACCAATGACCAATAAAGACTTAGCATTATAAAGTCAGCATTACTTTGTCTGGGTTGTGTTTCCTTAGTGAAATGTTTATTAGGCTACAAATCAAATACTACGAAATGTTAGCTAAGATAGTAATTCTGTATTTAGCCTCAGACAGTAATATAAAAGCTTTCATTAGTAAACTACAAACGGTAAGGTATAAATATAAATATTTATAAATATAAATATTTACCAGTATAAATATATTTATAAATATAAATATTTACCAGAATCTTCCAAATATTCTTTTGCATTGAAGATGGAACAATGTTCAATTATGTACCATTAAGTCTAAGTAAATATGTATGAATATGAATATTATTATGAACTAAACATGAAGTCATTTGATGTGGTTAGGATGTACATATTTATTTCTGTGAAAAGATCCTCTCACAATTCACTGGAAAGGTTTTTTATTTTTTGGTTAATCATAAAAATACCATGCAAAAAAAAATTTTTTTTTAGAAAGGAAAAATGTTTTATGCCATTTTTAAAATGTAAAACCACCACGATCCACATTTTAGGAAATTCCATTCTAATATAACATTTATAACATTTTAATTAAAAACAGAAATTTAAAAGAAAAATGTATGTCATCAAACATGTCATCAACTAAGTGTTGGTTCTGAATATACAGAAAAAGGATCAGGGAAAAGGGTTTTAAGTCTACAAAGTCCTTTAATGCATTTCCAGAGTAGCTAGTTTTTGTTTAGTGATTTATTTTCTGCATTCTAGAACAATACTGGAGATTTCCAAACTATGAAATAACACACTGTATGGTAATATGGAGTTAAGTTACAGCAACAGTCAGATGTTATTTTAATAACATTAATTTAAATATTGGCTCTTCTGGAACAGTCCTAGCAAGAATGGTATCCCATGATGAAACTCGCTCCCATGAAGACCATCCCAGGAAACCAAGACCAAATCTTACCTCTGCTGCAGAGGAGAAGTTCATTAGAGTCACCAGCCTCAGAAATCACCAATTAACAAACAGCACCTCAGATTAGAGCCAGTATGAAGGATTTACAGAGCATACAGTAAGTAGCAGCTACATCTCACTATCAACTGTTCAAAGGAGATTATTGCCTATTTTGGACGCCTTTAGCATTGCTTTACAATGTAGATAGAAATAAAATTCGGGAAAGACTTTTCACTGGAACTGTAAATACATGAACATCTGTAAAATCTGAGATCTGGAGCCTTCCACTGCCATGGTATAGGATTTACATCATTATTGTTCTTATCAAACCATTCAGTGAGCAACTGTGCCCCATTGATGGGACTGGGTCACCCTGAAAGAAACATATTAAACATAGATAAAGGTCATCAGTTAGAAGAAATTGGTATTGATTTTCAGTGACTTTCCCTCCAAGGGTCAAGTGAAGATAACCCCGAAAAATAGCTACAACATAAAAGAGCCATCAGATTTTCCATTAACATCCATATGTTTATCATCTCATAAAGAGAAAAATAACTGAAATAGATAACAGTAAAGATGATTTAGTTTCCTGATACTTTTCTGAGCTAGACGAGAATAAATATACTTATCCACAATGAAACCTAACCAAACTGACCGCCTTTTTTTTTGTTATCTTCAAAAATCTTCACATATGAACAATACACAAGCATGCTCAAGCACACACACACACACACACACACAAAACCACACCCCGATACTCTTTGCCAATGACAACACACGTTGGCAAGAACACGTATCTCTCACACACACACGCGCACACACACACACACACACACACACACACACACACACACACACACACACACACACACACACACACACACACACACACACACACACACACACACACATCCTGTGGGAGTGCTAGGGTTGTGGAGCATGCCGCAGTTTGTCAAAGATTTATACCCCTGCAGTGCTACTAAGCTGCAGGGAGTGTACCACATACACACACACACGACCCTGAGCTGCTCAGCATGGCAATGGAATGTTTTCTTCTTTGTTGGTGTGTCTGGCTGGCTGGCTGGCTGGCTGGCTATCAGACTGTGTGTCTGGCTGTCTTTCTCATACCAGATTGTATGAGAAACTACAGACGGATACTGGACAAAATGGTTTATGGTTTGTGCATGCTCTTTTTATGTTGACTTTCTTCTATATGTAATGAAACACACTTAAAACAATTAGCAGTATACAATAACATTTGATAAAAATATCAGAATCAAATTGTGTTTCATGTTGGTATTGATACCTCCTTTCTAGAACCAACTCCAAGATGATTAGCATTTTTAATCGAAAGAACAAAACTGTATTTATTCATTTTCTCATCGTCAATAAGTCACGGTGGAGCTAGAGGCCATCATTGCAAGGAACATTGCTGTGACAGTATGACAGCAGATGCATGTTGAATGTTGGAATTTAAAGTAGCCAACCCTGCTCACCAATCCAACCCTGGTCATATTTTTGGGAGGAGGACGGAAATCAAAGAATCCAAGTGAAACCCATGTTATCATGTGAAGAACCTAAAGTATCTCAATCTCTGGAACAAAACAATGATCCTGGAGCTGTAACACAACACCACTCTACTTTTAGTAGTGGACAATACCATACCATACTGTACAATTAATCTTTGCTTAAGCCATATGGTTTCAGATATCCTGGTATCCTGGTAGTTGGCAGAATTCAACCTCCTGACATGTCCAGGTAAACAGTTCATTAGGACTCTACCGTGCCCCACCTAAATAATACATGCAACCAGAGACATTTTAACAAATGATATTTACTTCACCTGATTATTTAATGTTTTTAATTTCTACACATTTGTCTGATATTCTTTGAATACCTGAACAGCAAGGTTAGACAAAGAGGACACAGAAAACAAATTCTAAAATTCTCTCATGCAGTCAGCAAAGTGTTAACTGTCCTCCATGCCCTGTTACCTAGGATACTGTTGCCAAGCCCATCCTGGTGCCCCACTGGTGGTGAGGGAATACAGATTTGCTTGTACTGGCACACTCAAAGTCTCTGTCTCTTACACACACACACACACACACACACACACACACACACACACACACACACACACACACACACACACACACACACAGACAGACACACACACTAATAAGCTAATGTGTTTTCATGGTATTCCTGAAGTGATCTTATTACAAAAGGTACATTTGAACTTTGAACAAAAGATGTTTAAGAAAAAAAAAAAAATAAGGCACAATATCAGCTTTTTGTTGCTATAGTTCTTCTTCAGGTGGACATGGTGGACCTCTGGTTATTTTTACACATGGAAATTTTATGAAAAAATTCTTTAAAAGAGATGACTGATATCTGACTGTCAGCATTTTGCATGACAAAGAGTAAAAAGAGAACTAATGACCCTCAAAATCGTAAGTGGACATGAACAATACTCTTTTAATAAATACTCTGTCCAGCCAAAAAAGTCACCACCTGGATTCAACTAAGCAAATATGTAACAGCCTTCCATTGCATTGTTGTTGATCCCTAACTGATGCAGTAAGTAGCTTCTCATTTCTTAAACAACATATCCAGTGGTCAAGCCAAAGATGTTACTCTGTTTCAGAAAGATCAAATTATTGTCCGGCATCAAGCAAAGAAAACAGTTGAAACTCATTATAAAAAACCTGGAAGAATATATATATATTATGGCATGCCGTTTAGGAAAATATTCATGAGAGAACTTAATGAAAACTCTGAATATATTGAATGAACCGTGAGAATATTGAATATTTTGCTAGCGAGATTAAAGAATGGACTGTGGAGCACTGGGATCAAATCATGTAGTCTGATGGGTCCAGTGTTATAATCTGGGGTTGCTACAGGTCTAGGTTCAGCAATGTTATGTGCAAAGTTTATCCAAAATGTTAGTTACTTAATATTCTTTATTATTATTATTATTATTATTATTATTATTATTATTATTATTATTATTATTAATGCATAATCATGTGCTTTTTCCAAATTTCATTGTACACTGTAAACAAAAATGGTCATTATTTCATTTTTCTCAAATGGAATAGCAGCACTGCTGTAAATAGCTACAGCTAAATCATAACCACGTTAATATTTAACATAATCACATTCTTGCTTGTGTGATATTATATATATATATATATATATATATATATATATATATATATATAAAACATCTGTAACACTAATTCCCTCAAAGACAAATAGACAAATATATATATATATATATAAAACAAATTAACACTTGGCTACATTTTTACGTATGGCCTTTAGCATGATGGCAAACTGCCAGTTTAAAAAAAAAAAAAAAAGTCAGCTAGTCTCAGCCTCTTCCACTTTTCCACCACATTTTGCATACTCGCTGAGGCTTGTTGACATGTGCGTGAACGAAAAGGTGAAAACAAAAATTTTGGGAAGTTATTTTTGGAAATGTTTCAACTGTGTGTCATTACCCCAAGGAATGCTAGCTGCTTTGGAAATTTCTTCACAGAGCAGTCAGTTCAAAACCAACCAAGCAAACAAAAATAAAACAGATAATCAACTTGCAGAAAAAGACCTATAAACAATGGGCTTTAATTTTACTACACTTGAAATTATTTACTTATGATTATGATTTCTTTACTGTTCCTCTTTTATGCCCTTCTATGCCCTTCTTGTTTTCCTTCACCCAACATAAATGGGAAAATTTTATCGTGCGTGAAGGAGATATTATTACAGTGCCTTTCCTCCCTTTTGTACTATACAGTACAAATATTACTTTTATGGTAAATAAACATTTATGACATATTTTTGACAGTATCATTGTACATGTTCCTTAATACCATACTCAAGTACATGGTAGAAACATGTACTATGCTACAGTACATGTACTGCTGTACTACCATGGTAGCACCCTGTACCATAGTGTGTCACAGGTACAATATCAGCAAATATGTTCCCATTGTACTGGCAAATATACCATAGCACATGTACCATTTAATAACATTTCTTATGGGACAGTACTGTACATGGTTGAACATGGCCTATAGTGTATGTACTATTGTACAAATACCACAGTACTGTATGTAGTATGGGTGAACCATGTACCATAGTGCTATACCATGTACCGTGGTACTGTCAAAAAATACCATGGAACAGGTGCCCTTGGAATACCATGGTACATGGTCCTCATATTGGAAGGGTGCATAAACAACTGACTGCTTGAAGTAAGGCACAAGCACACAGAATACTTATTTTTGCAAAAAAAAAAAAATGAGATTTTAGGCTGTGCAGGTGATACTGTTCAGGTGTAAGTTTGTGTTAAGAATTAACCCTAACCCTAACCCTAGGTCACAGTGTGTGCTGTGAAATGGAGTCTCTACCTTATTCTATTGTTTTCTGACAAAATGCACAATTTGTATCTACAGTATGTTATTTACTTTAAAAAGTTCATTTAGTATACCTTTAAAGCCAACCACAAAAAAATCACCAGGGTCGTTTTTTGCAGCTTGAATATATTTTATGCGATACCAAATGCACATTTCCAGCAAGTACAAAAAATTCATAATTGTACCATTGCTGCAAAAAAAGGAAAGCAGAACTGTATACCATAACACAACAACTAAGGTTCTTATGTACAAGACTAACAAGAAAGCAATGCTTGTACTGATGAAGCAGAGAATATAAATAACAGTGTCTTGTTTATGTTTGTCTATTCAGCATCTGTAATAGCAGGTAAGTTAATGGGTTTGTTATTACCTCTGCCACCATGCAGTTAATGAGGCTATTTGTTTCATTCTATGTATGTGTGTGTGTGTGTGTGTGTGTGTGTGTGTGTGTGTATGTGTCTTTGTGCTCATGCATTACAGCTACACTGTACAATGGGGGAAAAAAAATAAAATCCAGTGTAATGGGTTTAGCTGTTCCTTTAAGCCTTTTGCTAACAGTCAATAGCCGAGCTGATGCAGAACAATATGACTGCACTGCTGGAAGAAATAAGCAAAAATAAAAGCTTGTTGACATTAACTGTCTAATCGGCTAACATTAAGCGGTTACATTTAAGGAAAGTCTCATTTCCTCGCTATTACCAGGTACGGCTAGCAGCAATTCCACAAACAAACATAAAATATCCAGATGCAAGTTTGTTGTTGATGTAGACATATCCTTTGGGTGCTTTTGGGTTGCAGGGTGCGGCTTCTGTGGATCAGACTTGTTTGTTTGGCACACCCAATGGGTGCTCATTCGAATTGGGATCGGGAAAATCCGGGGAGGCTGAGTAAGTGCTCTTTGGTCCCGTCTGACCCTGTGTATGGTAGGCTCTGGCATATACTCAGTGCTTTGGTGCCTTTCAATCATGGCTAGCATTGACTTTATAGCTGATTAGCACTGCATTTGCTTTTCTGTGGGATCAGATGGGACGGGCTGGCCTTCAGTCTCGGTGGGCATGGTTGAACCGTGGGTGCCCATGATCCTGTATTCAGTTTACTGGTACATACTTGATAATCAGTGTTAGTGTGTTAATGTTATGAGGTGTTAATATTATGGCTCAGTGTACTTGAACCGTAATTACATAATACAGCATGGAAATGCTTCAGTATGACAAGAGCGAGAGAACAATAAATAACACACACACTCACACACACGCACACATACACACACACACACACACACACACACACACACACACACACACACACACACACACACACACACACACACACATCTCCTATGTGTATGAGTAAATCACCCCACCAGGTTTCCTTGCAGACTCCTCTAGAGAGAAAAATCTTTTGATAGATGTTTTTCCATGACCAGAAGAAAAAAAGAAGAAAAAAAAAAGAAAATCAAATGTATACAGTATAGTAGCTCCAACATTTCCTCACAAAACCTTTTGGGCAATATTCGAGTTCTTTTTAGTAATACAAGGCAAACCTACATTGTTGATGATAGCTATAACAATCTTATTTCTATTCAGGTGAGACCCATTATTTTGGCTCAGGAAAAACAATCTCACCCCTTTGAGACCTTTCCTCATATGCATTCTGTCTAGCTGAGGGTTGGAGCGTGGAAGATTTTAGGTTCTAAAAATCCCATAATGTTAATGGCATATTTCCTTCTTGCATATTGTCACATTTTATCTTTGCGATGCATTTTATCACAATTTATCGTATACCACTTTACGAATGTCACGGCATATTGTACATTACTTTAAAAATGACTAATCATTTACATCAATTTGAAATTCATTCACTATCATAATATACTTTAAAAAATTATGTACTATAAGAGCTCTGCCCAACTGAGGCATGGACTCCATAAGACCACTGAAATTGTGCTATGGTACAATATCTGGCACTAAGACATTAATAGCAGATTCTTTAAGTCTTGTAAGTTACAAGGTGGTGGCCATGGATCAGATCTGGTAGTTCAGCGCATCAGACCATTCAATTGTTGCAGTGTGGCATGATGCACTATACTGATGAAAAAGAACACTGTCATAAGGCTACATCTTAGCCATGAAAAGGTGTGCTGCTTCTGCAGGAATGTTTAGGTAGGTGATGCTTGTCAAAGTACATGCCAGTATTCAAGATTTGCCAGCAGAACATTTCCCAATGCCTCTGCCAGCTTGAATTCTTCACCTAGTACATCCTGACTCTTTAAGTCTTACGAGGATATCTTCCCCACGGAAGCAATGCATATGCACACAGTCATCCACATAATGTAAACAATTTGACTCACTACACCAGTCCACCTTCTGCCATTTTTCCATTTTCTGGTTATGATGCTTTTGTGCCCAATGTAGGATGATAAAATGGGAGACAGGGCTCAACATGGGTATTCTGACTAGTCTGAGGCTAAGCAACCCCATATGCAGCAAGTTTCAGCAAGCTACAATCAACTGTATGACCTTTCTGTCATATCCAGCAATAACACCTTCTGTGGGATTAATGCCGATGACCCTTTCACCAGTTCACTGGTTGTCCATCTTTGGACCACTTTTTATGAGTCTTACCCATAGTATAACGGTAATACCCCACAATGTTTTGATGACCTCATTTAAATGTGGCCTTATCTAAGTTGCTTAGATCTTTATCCTCGTCTATTTAAAAAAATATATATTGCCAACACATCAACTTTGAAAACTGACTTTTTACTTGTTGCTTGTTCCACCCCACCCCTTAACAGGTGCCACTTATTAAGAACCAGACACAGAAGGTACCCTTTTATAACTGTGTGGATACAAGTGAAGATGTATACCATGAAATGTGTTTTAGTTAACATGAAGTCAATTTTATTGAGATTACCTACTGTACTTAGGAAAATGATATGCACAAAAGGCTTTCAAAAGTTTTCAGCTTAAACACAGAGACCTGAACACTAATGTTATTCCATAAGTGGGAGCTTTGTAGGACAAAAAAAATCTGACCCTTGCTGTAGTCTTCATTATGTCAGGTACCAACAAATAACCTGCACCTTTTAATTAAAATAGTGGCTCATTGTCAATAGTAGTATTTTAATATCAATTGGAAATTTCACTGGGGGGCGAAATGGATAAAATAAAGGTTATGTACAGCAGTATGTGTTTCTGGTTCTAGTAAGCATTATAAACTAACTGGGGCTTGTTTATGCACCTACTGGAACATCTAGACTACTGTATAAGGCATTAAAATATTACAACCTAGAGTTTGTAAACTCTGGAGGTAGTTTTTCTGTTTTGTGTAGAGACATTATTAAGGGAGTGAAGACAGACCTGTGGCCGAGCTTGCCAGTGCCTTGAGCAGAGAGCATGTGAGTGTGCACCCAGTAGAAAGAAATAAACGTTTCAATAAATGAAAACAAGATAAATGCTTTTAGACTTGCCAATCCTGTTTCTAGCACAACATTATCACAATTATATTTCTTAGCAATATTTATGATCAACGAAGTCTATTCTAATAATATTATTGTTGTGGTCTAAGGCCATATCTTCATAACATTTGTGTTCCCAAATGGAATTGGTCTCTTTCAGCAGGTGCTCTGTCTCACTGCTATAGTTAAGGAGAAAGAGCTCCCCATGACAAAAAGTTCCCCAAATCTCAACCCCCCCAAAATCTCATTCACTCATCATCTATACCGCTTAATCCTGGAGTCTATCCCAGGAGACTGGCAGGGTACACCCTGGAGAGATTGCCAATCCATCGCAGGGCACAGACACACACACATACACTCACTCATTCACACACTACGGGAACGCCAATTAGCCTAACCTACATGTCTTTGGATTGTGGGAGGAAACCGAAGTACCTGGAGGAAACCCACCAAGCACGGGGAGAACATGCAAACTCCATGCACACAGAGACGGGAATCGAGCCTGGCCGGGGATCGAAACCGGATCCTGGCGGTTCAAGGCGACAGTGCTAACTACTACACCACCGTACCCCCCCCCCCCCCCCCACCACCACCACCACCAAAAAAATCTAAACTCCCCAAATCTCAAATCAGGCATCTATGGGATGTGCTGGTCTGATCCATGGAGGCCCTACCTTACAATTTATACCAAATTAAGATACCACTGCGAACGTCTTGGTGTGAGATAGCATAACACACCTTCAGAGGTCTTGTGTGGGCCATGCCATTATGGGTCACAGCTGTTTGGATGCCACAAAGGGGATGTAGACCATAATAGGTAGGTGGAGATCATATATTGCCTGATCAGTGTATATGTGGTTTCAAACAGGACACGTGGATAATAATCAACAATGGGGTGAAGTTAAAGTTACCACCACCAGCACATCCTGAAGTCTTTTACCACAGCATTTTTCCAAGGACAGGTTTATGTTATTAATAAATGTTACAGTGTGCTTTTCAGCCTTTTTGTGGTAAAACATCCATGAAAGCCATGAAGAGTAATTCCCAGACCAACCCCTATTTTTTACTCTCTTGAAGTCAAAAGATAAAATGTCACATTACAGATGAGTCAGAAAGCACATGCTTCTGAAGATCCTGCCATGGTCTATACTTTATGTTTCTGACCAAATCTTACAAAGCACTGTCACTGGAGACTTCTTTTGATAAATACTTTCTAATAATGTGTCCTTATTTAAAGGAAATTTCATCAGATGCACAATTTTCATCTGTTTCCTGTATCCTGTGCCAGCTGGTGGTGACTCCAGGTCATAAGAGACCACAGTAACACCAGTGTAAAAAAGAAAGAAGAAGAAGAAGAAAAAAAAACATCTTTCTACATAATACCAAACAGGGTGTAATATAGCAGTATGTTCCTGTGCCTGATAGAAATAAAAGTGTGAAAGCATCACACCTCATGCAGCATCTGTTGCTGAAGTCACAAGCCTAGTTCTCTCTCTCTCTCTCTCTCTCTCACACACACACACACACACACACACACACACACACACACACACACACACACACACACACATGCGCACACACACGTGCACACACACATGCATGCATGCACTCACACACACACGCACACACACACGCACTCACACACACACACACACACACACGCATGCACTCACACACACACACACACACACACTCTGCATACATCAGTTCACTGCAGAGAAGATGGGTGGGGCAGTACTGCACTGCCCTTTATCACTCCTGTATCACATCCTGTAGGTGCACAGGCACGCATGCGCGCTTAATTCAACCCCCCCACAAACACACACACAAAAGGATTCTCACTCAATTTGCACATCATTTGCTGCAATAGAGGTGTCAGGGTGTTGGCTTGACTTGTGTCCTCATATACCTCCCATCCCCCCAACCCCCCCCCCCCCCCTTCCCTACAACCACCCACACACAAACAGAGATATATGGCCCTATTTCTGAACCCTATAAACTGCAGTAGGGTGTGCCATCTATATAAACTAGTACATACTATAATAAATGCACACGTGTTTTACACCTAACATTGCAGGATGCTTCTATTTATCCAAGCTGTTTTCATCATCCATTTTAAGTTCAGTAGTGAATCTAAAAAACAGAACTGAACTGAGACATTTGTTAAAGGTCTCCACAGATTCTGTTGAAATGTTGCTTATAATATGTACCCCATTCATTATGTCTAAACCAAGCACTTCACAATACCACGTGAAGAATATCCACTATTTTTCTTAATTGTTTATTTAGGAGTGCATCCTGTCACTAATCACTGTTTGTGTTACTGTGGCAATATTTCCCATTTACCTGGTGTGTGCACTGGCACGTTGTGAACATTGTCATTTCCATTTGACCTTGAATCCCAGCATGTCTGGACACACGCGCGCGGACACACACACACACACACACACACACACACACACACACACACACACACACACACACACACACGCACACACACACACACACACACACATTTACTCCACATGGATAAATCAAATCTTGTGTCAAACGTATACAATTCAACAGTAATTTGTGGCAATATCACCAGCTTACACTCCCAGAGCTAACATACTCCTATATTAACCCAGTCTAAAAAAAAAATGTAGTCTGGTTAAAATATTCATTGCATTTGTGTAGAAAATATAATAAGTTATGTCACCCAGCAGGAATTCTGGTTGTAAAATCATTACACCAACATTATAGGCATTGGGACATCTTTGGTATTAGGTTGTTAAATGACTTTGATGTAAAGTTGGGATAATGTTCACTGAATGCCCCAAGCACAATTTTGTGAATACAGCATCAAAACAATACAAATGGAGTGTTGTTTTTTTATGCTCCACGTGAAACACATATATGTTATACTTTTAATGGTGATAGTAGGATTTTTTTTTCTCTACAGGTTAGCCACTGAGCCAAGTGTGACTGAGCGCTGGACGCTAACCACTGCGCCACTGTGCAACAGGTAGGCTGAGGCATGTTTCTCTGTTAAACAATCAGTCCTATATCATAACTCCGTCAAGACTTAAAAAGTGCTAGACAACGGCAATTCAACAAAAAGTCCACTCTAGCTGTCGGGGGGAAAAAACCTGCTTAACATCAGGATTCCATTTTGTGAAAACAAATGTTATGCAGTTTAAACAGTGGGAGATATTGGATTTAGCATATTGTACTACAGTACTGTACAAACTTAAATTACAATATACAAGTATCACATGCCAACATCGTGAACAGTATAATTTGTGTGTCAGGAAATTGTTGCATTTATTTAGTTATCCAATCCGAATTTCTTGATTGTTTCGTAACTTAAAGGACCACAGATGTAATTTGGTCACACATTGTGCAAGCCAGTGTTGTCGTCCCTTCAACTTTCCATGTCCTTTAGGGGTCCCATTTTCAAGAACAAGAACAGACTTTCCACATTCGTTGTTCAATGCTGAAACCGGAAACCGGAGTCCCCAGGTTGTTAAGTTGGGGGGGCACTTTATGCCCACTGCCCCTCAATCTGCCCCTTGCCAATTGGGAGAGAGAGAGAGAGACATACGTACTGTGCATATATACATAATTCACAGTAACATATTAACAGTATACATATAACATATTAACATATAGTACAGAGTATTTAAGCTTTCACCCCAACACCTTGTTTCATGTATGTTTGTTGCATCTAAGAACAAAGACCCATTAGTACTGTATGTTTCAGGGCTCCAGGGAGAATAAAGTTGCATGAATATCTGTCTGTAAGCAATGAGAAAGCTCAACAAGGATTTGTCACTGTCTAGGGGAGATGCACAATTACACTAACTAACCTGGGAAATTTCACAGTCTAGAAGAGGTGTCAGAAAAAAATACCTTAATATCATGACAGAGAGCCACTATTTCCCCATTGACATTACTGTAAGTAGCGTAAATTCTATAAATAACAGCTGATAATGTGTTGTTTTGAGGTTGAATTGCAACCTGGTGTTTCCGGGTCTTCCGTTCAACTTTATCCCAACATCATTTTATCAGAGTCGTTCTAACTTTCAAATAAAACAATCTCGTGTTCTGGGGATGAAACTGCAGCCTAACTACAGTACAAACTGTATAATGCAGTAGACAGCAGTAGACTGTATGATAACGTCATCCATTATTATGGCTCCTGCTGGGTTATTTACATAGGGATTGAATATAAATGATATGATTAAACAATGACCAAAAAGAAAGAAAGCCTTTCTAGCACATACAGCTATTAGCACCGATTTGCATTTCTCCTGCAGGCCATTATTTTATAAACACTATAATACAGTATAAGCTGTGAAGATCATCCATTCATCCATGTATTGCACTGCTTATCCTGTATTTGGGGCTCGTTGATGATGTCTCAAGCCTGTCCAAGGGAAAGTTTTTGGCACAAAACAGGGGACCCCGGACCAATTACAGGACACAAGCTTACACACATTCACACACCAATTATTAAATACAGCCAACATGTCATCAGACTCTGGTAGGGAACTTGAGTACTTCAAAGAAAACACATCAGACCTGAGGCAGAGGTGCGATATATCTGGAATAAACACCATCAAGTCAGACAGCTGTGATGATAACAGTATCTTCAATCGGGGGTGTAAAAGCTACCCAGCACTATAACAGGTTATCATTTATAGTACAGTTGACTGGCTGGCAGGCAGATTCAGTTGGGTTGTAATGTAACTTCAAAAGAAGTAGAATTGTAGTGGTGAAAGAGCAATTTCTTATCGGTATTACTGTTAAAGAATGATCTTGGAGGCACATCCATTATCCACTGCAAGTTACATGCATCATTACATGCCCTTAATAACATCACCTGTTCTGTGTTATGTTTCTGATTGAGTATGGTATTGAAATGTTGGGGACACTTTTGTGTTTGATAGATATGGCCTCACACTCTCAGTTACAGCCAGAGGCACATGGGGTAGTCTTACATACCCCACCCTTGGTGTAGGTGACCTCTCATACCCAAAACCTGGAAGTCACTGAGGCAAGCTTTCATGCCAAGCTCCTGGGATAAGTCAATGTGGCGACCTGCCATACCCATCTCCAGGTGGAGGCCAACAGGGCAACCTCCACAGCCAATATCCCTGTGAAGGGTAAAAGGCACGACTTCCACAGCAAGTTTAGACCCAAGATCGAGAAGGTTTTTGTCTTACTTCCCACCCCCACTCTTTGCTTCCTAGAGAACTTTGGTCATCTCCCTGATTTTGCAACTACTCACACATTTCCAGACAATGGTTCAGAACCCCATTGGAAATGGAAATGTCAGAGAAGCCTCATGGAGATGTTGGACTATAGTTGGCTGCCACTATATACTGATATATTTTGTAATTCACTGAGTTCAGGCTCGGTGAATAGCATTGTTGCTTCTCACCTCCTTTGGGCCTGTTTTTGGACTTTGCCTGTTCTTCCCATATACTTGGTGAGTTTTTTCCATGTACTCTGGTTTCCTCCCACAGTCCAAAGGCACGTGTTGTAGGCTGATTGGTGTTTCCAAATTGCCCGTAGAATATGCATGGGTGTGTGAGTGTAGCTTCTCGTGCCCAGTGATTGGTTGGCCACTCACCCACAGTGTACCCCGCCTTATGCACTGAGTTCCCTGCAGTAGGCTCCAGGCCCCTTGTGACCTTACAAAAGATAAGCGGCAAATCATGGAGGGAGGCTGTGACAGTGTATCTTGTTCAACTGGCAATCCAGCAGCCACCACTACCCTTTCGCCTCAAGCTCAGTGTTCCCAAGATTCACCCTATCACTGATCAGAAGAAAGCAATCGAATGAAATTGCAAATTATTTTGTGTTAGTAACACCATGTGAGATAATCCAAAAAATTTGAGAAAGACTTTCTTGATTTTTAACGCAAAGTCAACATATGAGCTGCTTATATATGAACATAATTTGGAGCATTTCATTGATGCATGCTTTTTGCCTGCAGCTCTGATTGTGGATTTCTACCATGGCTTAGCCTTTGTCTTGTCTCAGTGGTTGCAGCTGTTAAAAGATAGCCCTGCATCCTGCTGTGTGTGAAGGTTACATGGTCACACCACTTTGTGTGCGCGTGTGTGTGTGCGCATTAATTAATGTCAATATGAAGGCCTGAGCACACAAAGGTGCTCTTGTATCTGGACAATCTGCTCACCTTTAGCAAAGACATGTCAAGGACTGCAAACCGATAAAGCTCTTCGTGCAATCTCTCTCTCTCTCTCATTCTCAGTCTCTCTTTGATAGGCATACACACGCATGCTCTAGGGAGTGATGAACACCCAATCAGCAGTTCTGTGGCCGCAGCTGAGAAAAAAAATCAATACTGTAATAAATAGTGAATGCAAATGTGTGTGTATGCCGCTGCCCATGAATTTAAGACAGCAGCACTTAGAAATCTTATTTATTTAATACCGCTGCACTGTTAAATTCCGTTTGGTCAAATTTATTTTCTTATTAACTGGCTATAATGCATTATTATAATAGAGTAACAAGTAAAAAACACAGAATTTGAATGCCAGATGCTGCACACCTACAAAGGTAAAAAAAAAAAAAAAAGGTTTCAAAAACTTGAAACTTGAGAATTGTTACTAAGCAATATTAGAAGGAGTCTCCAAAGTGACAGCTTTGTAACAGTTAACAGGAAATTCTTTAAACAACTCTTTAAACATTCTCAGAAACATTACAGGCTGCATTTATTTCTCTTAAACAGTGTGAAGTGAGAGAAAAAAGTAAGGCGAGTGATAAATTAAAGACCATTTAGAGCTGTCATAGCATAAATAATGATATAATTCATGGTTGTTCCAGAACATTGAACAAATAAAAATATGCTATCTATGTCGTTTTCACTGTAATGAGCAGAATAAACAATTCAGAGGTGATTTAAAAATATATATATATACAACCAAAAATCATATTTGGAGTGATGATTAGTAACTCATCACATTATCCATCATTGGTTATTTTCCAGAAAGTTTTGTTTCACTGTGTGTTTTATTTCTTACTACAGCCAGTATATTTTTTTTCTATAAGAAAACATAAAAATGTATGAAATTAAAAATAGCCTAAAAACAGGAGGAATACTAAAATGACTGATGCGTCTGAAGGCTGATTTAGGCTTTCAGTACATAGGTCATACAGAGGCAGCATCGAGGTTGAGACGGAGCATCTTTAACAGCTTTCATTTTAGTAAAGCAATTACAGCAGGAGGGTTCCTTTGGGACAGGAGTCTGACTTGATCAATATACAATAACATCACTGTGATGGACTATGCAATAATTACCAAGATCTCTGCAGCAGTGGGAGCATTCCTGAATAACAACAGAGAGCCGCTATTGGCAGGGAGATTCCCCAAGGCTGTTATGTAATGCAAACACTGCAGTAATGGATTGATGTAAAAGCATACTCAGCTGAGCTTTTTCATTTGAAATAAAAAGGCCTGTATAGAAGAAATCACTACATATATGACTTTCCAGCCATAAATGAAATAAACTGTTTTAGTAAATAGTAATAAATAAACCAATATAACATTTGTTATAATATAATAACTCTGTACATTTTCAAAAGTAAATAGACTGTTAAATATATTTGCACTTAAGAAAATGACATGAGAGCCTGTGACAATCTATTAGTCTGCCATTATTTACCATACAAATATTTGACATATATTACAAATTGTACCTGAATTTTTCTTTTCATTTTTTTTTTTTGGATGGATGGATGCATGACATTTTACTGATACAGAAAAATAACACATGTAAAATAAGCAGGGGTTATGTCGGTTCATCCCATATCATTTCCACCCCAAAGCTCTTTGTTTTAATCCTGAACTCAGGTTACTGTCCATGTTAAGGTTTGCATTTTGTTCCCTGTACCAATATTAGTTTCCTCACAGTTCTCCGGTTTCATTTCAGCTCCAAAAAAAAACCATGCAAGTACCTGGACTGACAATTTTAAATTGCCCTTTGATGCATGCATGTGTGCAAGGCGCTCTCAGACAGACTGGCATCCCATTTGGATTAAAGCCACAAATTATACCCACTGTTCTAAAGAAAGCTAATAAAATATTATAGTAAATGTTGGGATAAAAAAAAATTCATTAAGATTAGTAACATTTTGATATGTAATTGTTTATGACAATATCTTTACAGAAAACCTATTGGTGAACCTATACGTGAAGACACCATTTTGGTGCTGCACTATATCACGCTTCTTTTATTTATTTATTTTTTAACGTTTTAATAATTCACACTAACACTTTTTTCTGGGCTCAGAGGAACCAGGTCTGGCAGCAAGCTTCAGCCTGCCATTATCACACTTCACTGAGCTGAAGGAGATTACGTTTAGGACAGCCTGCTAGCCACCCTCCATCTCTTTTCTCAAAGGGAGAGAGAGAGAGAGAAAGAGATCAAGGTATAAAACATATATTGTCACATCCATACAAAAAATGGTATTCTGCAAGCTGATACTGTATGTTTCTGAGGTGAGTAGTGTAGTAAGTTCAGGAAAGCAATGAATATTAAGCAGTCAGTTGACTATGCTCTATGCTAAGCAGTGTATTCATGGACATCAGGGATTTTGTGATGTCTTTTTTCTTCTTCTTATATTTAATGCTTATGTGATCAGATTTTTCCCCCCAAATGCAGCAGGCTAGGGGTAGACTTCAACAGCATAGGAAGGATTGCAGTAAACAGTATGAACAGCAGAAAACAAAAAAATTCAGTACTTCCCTGCACCATGACTCTTCAAAAACTAGGAAACAGGCAGGGAAAAATCATTATAGATTCCCCATACCCTGCATATAACCATTTACAATCCTCCCTCCCTCTTGGACAGGCACTAACGCAGGTACAGGTACATTGTGAAATTAAACAATATTAACCCCTGTCCAAGGTGCTACATAAGACAACACAGCTAATGTAGACTACAAAACAGGACAGCATAAAGTGCTATGTGCAAATGTATGCAAACAGTGTGAGACAATATAGATCACTATTGAAAACAAAACAATAAAGTCATAATGCTGGGTACCTAATAAATATGGAAGAAAGACCCTGGTGATCCTATCAGCTATCTTCACTATTTAATTCAATACCGTTCAATCCAAGAAACCAGCTCAGGATGCTATTCACAGTCTTTCTGTAGAAAGGTGTTAAGGATAGGATGTGTGAGATGGCCCCTTTTCAGCCTTTTAAATAAGTAATGGCACACTGCTGGGCCTTCTATGCTATGGAGCAGGTGTTGATAGACTAGGTGAGGTTCTCCACTAGGTGAACATGAAGGAATTTAGTCTTGATATTCTCACAGAAAAGCTGTCAATAGTGTGTCTTGATTATGTGATTAAATCTTGGCATTGCTGCACAGTTGTGAGTGAGAAGAATGAATAGCAGTGGACTAAGCACACAGTTATTGGGTCCCATGTGGTCCAGATACAGATTGACTGTGGTCTCCCAGTCATAATCCAATTGCAGAGGGGTGTTCATGCCCAGCAGGCCCAGGTTTTCTATTTTCCATCAGATGTTCTCCATTACTGCTATGGATTGAGCATTAAAACATGTGAGCCAGATGAAAGGCATGTGCATTAAGCAGCTGGGTTGGTACATGAACTGCATGGGGGGGGGGAGTGCGAGGGCAACTGGGTCTTGGTATGCCTTATGATGAGCCTATTGAAACACTTTGTAAGTGTGAACATTTTGGCAGGACACAGTAGGCTCCGTGGGTACAGTGATTATGGTCATGGTGTTGAACATGAGGTATGATGGTGATGTTGACATTGACATTAGTGAGAACATCAGTAAGTTTGTCTGAACATCTTCTGGACACACTGCGCGGAATGTTGTCTGGTCCAGCAGCCTTCTGTGGGCTGACTCCATGTAAAGTCACCTTCATAGTGTATCAGTTGTGGTGAGTTATAGTACCTGGTTCTTTTGTGGGGGAGGGGGGGGGTGCTGGGATTAACAGAGATGGCTGACATGGGGGTGGGGGTCAGCGCAGGACATGCTGGGAATATTTGAGCAAACAAAAAAACATACAGGGAAAGTCCACATACAGATGGAATTTAGGGAGCAATACTTTAAGAGTTGCATGGTTAAAACCTCCATTGGCAATTAAGTCCATCGGGTTGTGTGTTCAGCCGTTATGTTATAACCACTGCCTTTGTGTTAGTCCTGGGGAAATGTTTACAGTGACTGGAAGCACAGCAGTGAATTCCCATGTGAAAACGAAAAAGTCTATACCTAACATTCACAAACTCCACCAGCAAAGAGTAGTAACTAGAAACTAGAGTCCTTATTCCATTCTGAGTTGATATAAATACATAATCCATCACCACTGCCTTACCACTGGGTTTCCATCACCACAGAATGATGGCCTCCAGAACCCAGTCACTACGCCTTCGAGTCTTGGAGAAAATAAGGATGTTTGAATCACTAATTCAAATTTTATTTGTCACATACACAGTCATACACAGTACGATATGCAGTGAAATGCTTAGGCGACTACCCGTGATCTTAAAATAAAAGACTATTAAAAGACTATTAATAGGAAATAAATATAAAAAAAAGAAAAAAAAGAAGTAGATTTAACTAAGAATAAAATATCTGTACAGTACAATATTCAATATAATGAAAATATAAGAAAATATAAGAAAACCAAACAAATATACAATATAAGGAAAAGATAAGAAAACCCAGGTGTACAATATAGAAAAATATAGAATATATATACACTGTAAAAAAAAAAGGTCGTAAATCCGTAAATTTTACGGTAAAAAACTGGCAGCTGTGGTTACCAAAATTTTACCGTAAAAAATACGGTAGCACCGTTATTGCACTGTAAAAAAAAAAAACAAAGTGTAAATTTTACGATAAAAAACTGTCAGCTGTGGATGCCAGAAGTTTACTGTAAAAAATACGGTAGCAATGTTTTTGGTTCTATGGGATCACACTCATTATACTACATATTTTAATTGTTCTTTTTTTCAAGTCTGACCGGGCATCAAACCCAGACGCTGGAGGTGCAAGGTGACAGTGCTAACCACTACACTACCATGCTTGCTAGGCAACTGTTGTCGTTGTTGGACTTCCTCGGTTTCCTCACGTCCCCTCACACGACTTGCACTCCAACAACGACAACACTTATGTAGCAAGCATGGTAGTGTAGTGGTTAGCACTGTCGCCTTCCACCTCCGAGGTCTTGGTTTGATTCCCGGCTAGGCTTGAAAAAAGAACAATTAAAATCCGCAAAATGAGTGCGATCCCGTAGAACCAAAAACATTGCTACCGTATTTTTTTACAGTAAACTTCTGGCAACCACAGCTGCCAGGTTTTTACCGTAAAATTTACGGTTTGTTTTTTTACAGTGCAATAACGGTGCTACCGTATTTTTTACGGTAAAATTCTGGTAACCACAGCTGCCAGTTTTTTACTGTAAAATTTACTGTTTTTTTTTTACAGTGTAGAATTTGGAATTTTTATGTGGGAAGGATAAATAGAGTATAAATAGAAATGTCCAGGGGGTGTGCAAGTATGCTGTAAAGTGTTCATACTTAAAGTGACTTGTGCATAATAGAATAAATAGTATTGTGGAAGGTGTGCAGTGACCACTAGTGTCGATGATTGTCCCGAATGTTCAGAGAGAGTGCAGGAAGCATGAGAGTGGGTGCTTCAGTTTTCTATATTGGATTCTTCTCCACTGGTAAGGTAGGTCTTTAACACAACTGGTTCTTACTGTATACCTAGTTCTTGCTGTTTGGTAGTGTTGATTGCAGTGTGATTGCAGTGTTGATTGCAGTGTGATTTGTTCTCAGGTAATTAATCAAGAGTAGTTTCAGGCTTCCTTAAGGTGTGAATTGTGGGCAGGGCTTAGCTACATATATTGAGCATAAGCATACCCTGCAACAAAGTTGGTCATGAATCTAGATAGCAAGTGTACATAGAATTGAAAGAGAGAACACAGAAAAGAGAGAAATTCTTATTTAGTAAGGAATTACATTTTTTATACAAATATCTCATTCTGTATTGGAGTTAAGGATGTGTGTTCAATCTATTTCTGTCAGTTCTCACAGACCAAGATGCTTTTACTCACACAGCAGAGGCAGATCTCCCAGAAACCTCATCTACCCTCCAGTACTGTCTCATTGTCCTGCACTGGTGGTAGGTGGGCTCTGGAACTGCCAATCTGCTGTAAAGAAAGCAGATTTTATCTCAGCCCTAGCTACCCATTACTCTTTTGACTTTCTGGCACTAACAGAGACCTGGATATCTCTTCTTAGTCTCTTTCCTTCCGCTAACACTCCTCTCACTGTTCTAGGAGACTTCAACCTCCCCTCTGACAAACTCCAATCCTCTTTCCTTCTCCCTCTCCTTAACTCTTTCTCTTTAACTCTAAACAGTTGCCCTCCCACACACAAGGCAGGGAATTCTCTTGACCTCGTTTTTTGCCGCCCTTCCCCAGTCACAGATCTCACTACTATTCCCCTTCATAAATCTGATCATTACCTGGTATCCTTCACCATAACCCTTCCCATTCTGTGTAAAACTAACCACCAAAATTTCTCTCTTACCCGCAGAAACCTTCACTCTGTCTCCCCTTCCTCTGTGTCTTCATGCACCCTATCATCCCTTCCAGACCCATACTCCTTCTCCTCTCTACCACTAGAGACTGCTTTCCTCTCTTCTCTCTCCTCATCCATAGAGCTCCTTTGCCCGCTGTCATCTAAACCAAGGAAGATGTCTTGTCCTGCTCTTTGGCTATCTGATGTACTACGCAACAACAAAAGAGAATTAAGAACTGCAGAGAGAAGATGGAAGAAATCGCAGCTTGGTGCCGATCTAGTCTCTTACCAGACTATTCTCTCCAAATTCTCATGTGACGTGACTTCTGCCAAAACTGCATTCTACAGAGAAAAGCTGGAAGCCTCTGCACATGATCCTGGCAAACTCCATAACATCTTCTCCTCACTACTCAACCCATCGACTCCTCCTGCCCCTTCCTCTCTGACTACTGACGATTTTGCCACATTCTATGATGGGAAAATCCGCCAGCAATCCGCCAGTCCTTCGCTCCCAACCAAACTCCTACAGCAGAACCTCAGGACCTTCCCTTCCCTCCCTTAGCAGAATTCTCCAACCTGTCATCTGATGAGATTCAGCAGATCATCTCGTCATCTAACCCCACCACCTGCTCTTTAGACCCAATCCCTTCAACAATGCTCCAGGCCATCTCACGAGACCTCCTTCCTTTCACCACAACCATCATCAACCATTCCATATCATCTCGTCATGTTCATGCTGCTTTTAAGAAAGCAAGGGTTATTCCCATCCTCAAGAAACCCTGCCTGGACCCATCAGAAGTTAACAACTATCGTCCGGTATCACTTCTCTCTTTTATTTCCAAAATTCTTGAAAGGACTGTTTATAACCAAATGTATCTTTATCTCTCACAGAACAACCTTAATGATCCCAACCAATCTGGATTCAAAGTGGCACATTCCACAGAGACTGCCCTTCTATCAGTCACTGAGAAGCTCCATGCTGCTAGATCTGCTAAACTGTCATCTGTCCTGATCCTCCTGGACCTGTCAGCTGCATTTGACACAGTGAACCACAATATTCTATTATCTATTCTTACAAGCCTTGGTATTTGTGGAACAGCGTGGTAATGGTTTGCTTCTTACCTAGAAGATAGGTCGTATGAGGTGACATGGAGGGGATCTACATCTGCCCCATGTAGACTCTCTACTGGTGTCCCGCAGGGCTCAGTACTTGGTCCTCTTCTGTTCTCCCTCTATACCCAGTCTCTTGGTAAGGTCATATTATCGCATGGATTTTCATATCATTGTTATGCAGATGACACTCAACATATTTTCTCCTTTCCTCCCTCTGACAATCAGGTTTCCACCCGGATCTCAGCATGTCTGGCAGACATCTCATCCTGGATGGCTCAATCTGAGTAAAACCGAACTGTTGTTCATTCCTGGTGACTCATCCCCAGGTCAAGATATTGTGATATCCCTGGACAGCAATCAAATCACTCCTTCAGCTACTGCCCGCAATCTTGGGGTAACCATGGACAATCATCTGTCATTTTCCCCACACATTGCTAACCTTACTCGCTCTTGTAGATTTCTTCTTTACAATATCAGAAGAATCCGCCCATTTCTTTCTTCACAGGCTACTCAGGTGCTTGTTCAGTCATTTGTTATTTCAAGACTGGACTACTGCAACTCACTCCTGGCTGGCCTGCCGCTGTCCACGACTCGTCCTCTGCAACTGATCCAGAATGCAGCAGCACGTCTTGTTTTCAACCTTCCCAAGTTCTCCCACACCACCCCACTCCTCCGCTCCCTGCACTGGCTTCCTGTAGCTGCCCGCATCAAATTCAAAACACTGATGCTTGCCTACAAAGCTAAAAATGGCCCAGCACCCACTTACCTCTCTGCTCTAATCACACCACGCACTGTGCCGCGTTCCCTCCGATCCTCCAGCACTGCTCGACTCGTCCCACCATCTCTCAGGGATCGAGGGCGGCATTCATCCAGACTCTTTTCTGTTCTGGCACCTAGGTGGTGGAACGAACCTCCACTAGATGTCCGTACAGCAGAGACTTTGATAATCTTTAAACAACGACTCAAAACTTATCTATTTCTCCAGTACTTACAGGACTAACCCCCCCCCCCCCCCCAAAAAAAAAAAGAAAAAGAAAAAAACCCTCTTCCCAGTTGTGTTAGACTAATGGCACTTAGTTATTGACCTAGTTAACCTAGTGTAAGTATCTATCCAGTGAGGTAAACTTTAAAGCACTTTTTGTAAGTCGCTCTGGATAAGAGCGTCTGCCAAATGCCTAAATGTAAATGTAAATGTAAATGTGTGGGTGTGTAAAGTGGGTCAGTACTATGTGGTTGAGAGACCGCATCACCTGTGGGAAGAAGCTCCTCCTCAGTCTCTCTGTATTGGTCTTCAGGGAGCGAAATCGCTTTCCTGACCTCAACAGAGAGAACAGTCCATTGCTGGGGTGGCTGAGGTCCTTCACGATCTTCCTGGCCTTGGTCCAGCACCGCTTGTTGTAGATTGAGTGCAGGAGATCTCGGTGTGAATGATGTGCTCAGCTGATCGTACCACCCTCTGTAGAGCTCGTCTGTCCTGCATGGTGCTGTTCCCATGAAGAAGATGAGTGATGGCGTTATCTGTAGAGCGGTTTGAACGGTAAGCGAATTGAAGTGGATCCAGTGTGTCGGGTAGTGAAGAGATGATGAAGTCTCTGACCAGCCGCTCAAAGCACTTCATCACCACTGAGGTGAGGGCTACAGGTCGATAGTCATTGAGGGAAGCAGGATGTGGTTTCTTCAGAACAGGAACAATGAAGGACTTTTTGAAGCATGTAGGGATCACCGACTGAGATAAGGAGATGTTGAATATCTCTGTGAACACAGGTGCTAGCTGGTCTGCACAGGCTCTGAGGACTCTACTTGAGATGCCATCTGGTCCTGCTGCTTTTCTGGTGTTCACTCTCTTGAAGGCTCTTCTCACGTCATGCTCAGATATGATGAATGCATTTCCGGCGCTGGCAGTGTCTTCCTGTCTGCAGCCGTTAGCACTGCTAGCATTAGCATTGCTAGCATCTTTAGCTGCAGCCGCGAAATGAGCATAAAAGTGTTCAGCTCGTCTGCCAGAGTCATGTCCGCATTTGTCATACCGGATGTTGCTGCTTTATAGTCTGTTATTGTTCTTAGTCCCTGCCACAGACTCCTAGAGTCACTCTGTTGGAGCTGTGACTCTAGTTTCCTTCCGTACCGCTGCTTCGCCTCTTTTCACCGCCTCTTCGCCGCTTTCACTAGACTTATGCTGAGTAGTCCATTGGAATTGGCTATAGTGAAGTTTATTTTCTAGAGAGCAGATACTGGAAAGCAGGATGGACAGGAGAATTGGCCAACTCAGGCTTCCTTTTAGTCTAGAATGAAGTCCCACCTGCTTGCTACACTTTCTCACACATCACTAGCAATGTGCTCTTCTCTCGCCCACAGCATCAGACAATGCCTAGGTCTAATTTCTCACACATCACTTTTGTTTTATTTCTGTGATGTAATGTAACACTGGATGTTCTGATGTCCATGTACCACAGATTAATATAATTTTTCATCCAATACAGCTGATTCTGATTATGAAATAAGGCACTAAATCTGAAACATTTTTTGATATCTGGTTATTTAATTCTACCAAAACACTGTATTCTGTTAATTCTTAAGTTATCATCTGTTAAAAGGTTAAACCACAATTTGCCATTTGTCACTGGGGACCACATTAAATACATTTTCTCATCAATGGGGGACTACAGCAATCATTCAAAAATCTACAGGGTATATGCAGAAACTAGACTGTCAATAAAGAAAATAATTGCACCAAACACAGTAAAATCCCCAGTTTAGTTTTAACATCTTCAGAGTTCATTTGAGTTGACCTGGCCTTATATAATCCCTATACGGTCTCAACACTGGGGATTTTGCTGTTTAGTAGAGCTACAGTAATATATCGTCAGTCCTGGTTCTAGAGTTAAAATACGTTTAAGCCCTGAGGCAATTATGAAGAGGCTAAAGATCACATTAATTATAGTGGACATAACAAAATCTCTTGACTTTTAAAAAAAGTGCGTATTGCTTGACTGTTGTGATATGTGATGAGTGTTATGTATGTGTAAACTGGTACAGTAAGAGACAGTATAACAGTAGCACAATGTCTGGAGCAGTCTGAAATATTGAGTATAGGCCTGAAATAGTATTGGCTAATTGGACTAGTTCTGTATCATTAACCAGTAGTCATTTGCCTACAGCAAAGCTGATGTAAATAGCTGGTGTGACTCAGGGTTTAGCATTGGATCTGCTTTATTAAGCTTTCTAGAGGTTTCAATCGCTTAATTGATTTTCTTTCCCATTGTTTATAATGAATATAATGTGCATGTTTTTCTTTACTTGAAGTTCCCTGTTCAAGTTAATAATTAATAATTGAATTTTGCTACAGGGTATGGATTGAGCTGGGTTTTTAATACCTATTCATGTTAAAGAAAAAACATAAAAGAAAAAGATAAATCATCCAAATATTTGCTTGTTCCAGTATACACACTGCATAATGATATTCCTGGTAACATTAGGATGTTGCTATAGAGATTTGTAAATTAAACATGAGAACAAAGAGCCAACAAGCCCTTTCACAGATATGACAATCAAGATCCAGTCAGTATTTAAAACCAAGGGCATTTAACTCCAGCAGAATTTTGGACGTATTTGCAAACATGCAAATGTGAACATTCTTTAAACTGGACCTTCAGATTTGGGTATTCATTTATTCATCTGTAGTTTTCCTCATTTGTCCCCCAATATCCGTCCATCTAGTATTAAAGTATTACGACACCTGCAGGACACTACTTTCAGCCCACAAGTCTAGGAACCAATCATCCGTTTTCTAGCAATGAACAGTAAGAAGTTTTTTTTACCCTAGTTTGAATGTATAGTGCCTTGGCGAATTCACAAAATGTACAGAAGATTCAGTTATTGCCATTTGCATAAATTCCAATTCACAAAGCCTTCAAATTACTTCTGGACAGGTCAGAAATGTTCCTATACTGTGTGTATATATATATATATATATATATATATATATATATATATATATATATATATATATATACATACATGATGGACGCATTACTTCATGCACTTCCCTCTTTAACCTGACATGCCTACAGTATGACTCATAGACCAGTCTGAACTCATCAGACCACATGACCTTTTTTCATTCCTCCAAAGGCCAATGTTTATACTCCTTAACAAACTGAGACCTTTTTTTCTGCTTATCCTCACTAACAAGTGGTTTTCTTATGGCCACACAGATGTTGTGAGTTCTCATCACATTGTGTGCATATTGAAATACTCAATATTTTCACTTCTCATCAAATCCTGACCAAAAGTCTATAATGATTACTCTAGAATGCTATTTATTACATAACAAAGAGCTGCACCATTCATCAACTCAAGAGCTGCAGAAAACCCACCATTGACTCTGGTTCAGGTGTTTAATTTTGAATAAAATCCTAGCATATCTCTGTTAAAGTATTGCAAATATTCTTCAAATTTTCTTGGAAATGATGCAAGCAAGGAAAGAACTTACAAATAGGAAAGTGTATCCTTTATTGCAGCTTCATTATATATACAGGTAGTATCCCTCATCCTAAGCTTACAGTAGCCCTACAAACCTACCTGTGAATGTCACTCAAGGTCAGCTTATAGATAAAGTCCCCTAATGACTCAATTCCTGTATTTCACCTGTTTCCAAAATATATGAGGTTTAAAAATCTACATACTGCAGGATGTTTTAAAATTGGAGTGTCAGAGACCTCTAGTGGGAATTATGAGAATTTTGAATTAGAGCTTATGCTAGGGCTTAAGTTCAGGTCATGCCACTACAATTTAGAATGTACAATTCTGAATTGCATGCTTGTATTTAATTTTTGTAAGTATAGTGTACACTGACACCAAGACACCACCGTGAACATTTGCAGTGGGCACAAGACCATGTTACCTGGATAATGCAGCAGTTGTCTACCGTCCTGTTCACTGATGAGTGTCGGGTCACCGTTGCGAGATGAGCGAGATGAGCGATACGCTGAGCTCAACATGGTCCCCAGGGTTTGCTTTGGTGGAGGAGGTGCAACAGTCTGGGCAGGCATCACCAGTCAGCGCAAAACAGATTTGGTTATTGTAGATGGCTCAGTCACTGCACGTTCTTACCTCAGAGACGTCATAGAACCCCTCATCATCCCCCAATTCCGCCAGCACACCCCCAACTTTCTGTTCATGAATGATAATTCTTCACCACATCATGGCAGAATTGTCACAGCTCGACTTCAGGAAGTTGGAGTGTCTCATATGGTACGGCCATCAAGGTCCCCTGACCTGAACCCCATAGAGCACGTCTGGGACCAGTTGATGCAGAGACTGGATGATCGTACCCCACCCCCACATGACCTGGCAGAACAACTGCATGTAGCACTTGTGGAAGAGTGGAATGCATTGTCTCAGAACAACTCTAGTGAGTTAGTGAGGAGCCTAAGACGTCGCTGTCAAGCTGTCATTGCGGCAAAAGATGGAAACACCAGCTACTGACATTGTCAATTTTTGTTATTTGGGGCTATCCTTGTGATTGGGTAAATTTTTGGGGTAATAACTATTAAACTAATGAAAATGGAGTTTCTTCTCATACATTATTAGTAATATCAAAGGGAACTCTTACTTATTTCATTCAAATTCATAGCAAATAGGAAAAGCACTCATGTAAATAACAATATCTATAATATATAATATATATAACTTATTGTGAGTAGTGTATATACACTCACCTAAAGGGTTATTAGGAACACCTGTTCAATTTCTCATTAATGCAATTATCTAATCAACCAATCACATGGCAGTTGCTTCAATGCATTTAGGGGTGTGGTCCTGGTCAAGACGATCTCCTGAACTCCAAACTGAATGTCAGAATGGGAAAGAAAGGTGATTTAAGCAATTTTGAGCGTGGCATGGTTGTTGGTGCCAGACGGGCCGGTCTGAGTATTTCACAATCTGCTACTACTGCTAACTACTAATGCTGTTACTGGGATTTTCACGCACAACCATTTCTAGGGTTTACAAAGAATGGTGTGAAAAGGGAAAAACATCCAGTATGCGGCAGTCCTGTGGGCGAAAATGCCTTGCTGATGCTAGAAGTCAGAGGAGAATGGGCCGACTGATTCAAGCTGATAGAAGAGCAACTTTGACTGAAATAACCACTCGTTACAACCGAGGTATGCAGCAAAGCATTTGTGAAGCCACAACGTGCACAACCTTGAGGCGGATGGGCTACAACAGCAGAAGACCTCACCGGGTACCACTCATCTCCACTACAAATAGGAAAAAGAGGCTACAATTTGCACGAGCGCACCAAAATTGGACAGTTGAAGACTGGAAAAATGTTGCCTGGTCTGATGAGTCTCGATTTCTGTTGAGACATTCAAATGGTAGAGTCAGAATTTGGCGTAAACAGAATGAGAACATGGATCCATCATGCCTTGTTACCACTGTGCAGGCTGGTGGTGGTGGTGTAATGGTGTGGGGGATCTTTTCTTGGCACACTTTAGGCCCCTTAGTGCCAATTGGGCATCGTTTAAATGCCACGGCCTCCCTGAGCATTGTTTCTGACCATGTCCATCCCTTTATGACCACCATGTACCCATCCTCTGATGGCTACTTCCAGCAGGATAATGCACCATGTCACAAAGCTCGAATCATTTCAAATTGGTTTCTTGAACATGACAATGAGTTCACTGGATTAAAATGGGCCCCACAGTCACCAGATCTCAACCCAATAGAGCATCTTTGGGATGTGGTGGAATGGGAGCTTCGTGCCCTGGATGTGCATCCCACAAATCTCCATCAACTTCAAGATGCTATCCTATCAATATGGGCCAACGTTTCTAAAGAATGCTTTCAGCACCTTGTTGAATCAATGCCACGTAGAATTAAGGCAGTTCTGAAGGCGAAAGGGCGTCAAACACCGTATTAGTATGGTGTTCCTAATAATTCTTTAGGTGAGTATATATATATACACACACACACACACACACACACACACACACACACACACACACACACGTGGACAAAATTGTTGGTACCCTTCGGTCAATGAAAGAAAAACTCACAATGGTCACATGAATAACTTTAATCTGACAAAAGTAATAATTTTAAAAAATTCTATGAATGTTAACCAGTGATAGTCAGACATTGCTTTTCAACCATGCTTCAACAGAATTATTTAAAAAAATAAAGTCATGGAACAGGCCTGGACAAAAATGATGGTAGATGATGAAGATCCATGGGACTGTAGCCAACCTCCCTGGACGTGGCCGCCGGAGGAAAATTGATGACAAATCAAAGAGACGGATAATCCGAATGGTAACAAAAGAGCCCAGAAAGACTTCTAAAGAGATCCAAGGTGAACTTCATGCTCAAGGAACATCAGTGTCAGATCGCACCATCCGTCGTTGTTTGAGCCAAAGTGGACTACATGGGAGACGACCAAGGAGGACACCATTGTTGAAAACAAATCATTAAAAAGCCACACTGGAATATGCCAAACTACATGTTGACAAGCCACAAAGCTTCTGGGAGAATGTCCTATGCACAGATGAGACAAAAATGGAACTTTTTGCCAAGGCACATCAGCTCTATGTTCACAGACGGGAAAAATGAAGCATATCAAGAAAAGAACACTGTCCCTACTGTGAAACATGGAGGAGGCTCTGTTATGTTCTGGGGCTGCTTTGCTGCATCTGGCACAGGGTATCTTGAATCTGTGCAGGGTACAATGAAATCTCAAGACTATCAAGGGATTCTAGAGAGAAATGTGCTGGCCAGTGTCAGAAAGCTGGGTCTCAGTCGCAGGTCATGGGTCTTGCAACAGGACAATGACCCAAAACAGCTAAAAACACCCAAGAATGGCTAAGAGGAAAACATTGGACTATTCTAAAGTGGCCTTCTATGAGCCCTGACCTCAATCCTATTGAGGATCTTTGGAAGGAGCTGAAACATGCTGTCTGGAAAAGGCACCCTTCAAACCAGAAACAACTGGAGCAGCTTGCTCATGAGGAGTGGGCCAAAATACCTGCAGAGAGGTGCAGAAGTCTCATTGACAGTTACAGGAATCGTTTGATTGCAGTGATTGCCTCAAAATGTTGTGCAACAAACTATTAAGTTAGGGGTACCATCATTTTTGTCCAGGCCTGCTCCATGAGTTCATTTTTTTTAATATAATTCTGTTGAAGCATGGTTGAAAAGCAATGTCTGACTTTCATTGGTTAACATTCATAGAATTCTTATTTATTATTACTTTTGTCAGATTAAAGTTATTTCTGTGACCATTGTGAGTTTTTCTTTCATTGACTGAAGGGTACCAACAATTTTGTCCACGTATATATATATACAGGGTGGGCCATTTATATGGATACACCTTAATAAAATGGGAATGGTTGGTGATATTAACGTCCTGTTTGTGGCACATTAGTACATGTGAGGGGGCAAACTTTTCAAGATGGGTGGTGACCATGGTGGCCATTTGGAAGTCGACCATCTTGGATCCAACTTTAGTTTTTTCAATAGGAAGAGGGTCATGTGACACATCAGACTTATTGGGAATTTCACAAGAAAAACAATGGTGTGCTTGGTTTTAACGTAACTTTATTCCTTCATGAGTTATTTACAAGTTTCTGACCACTTATAAAATGTGTTCAATGTGTTGCCCATTGTGATGGATTGTCAATGCAACCCTTTTCTCCCACTCTTCACACACTGATAGCAACAACGCACGGTTTTAACGTAACTTTATTCTGTCATGAGTTATTTACAAGTTTCTCTTTGTTCACAGCCATTGACATGTCGAAGAGGTTATCATGTGATGAGCGGATCGAAATTGTATTGATATCTGGTGAACGCAGTAACCGGGTCATTGCAGCAGATTTCAATGCAAGACACCCTATGAGACCACCCATCTCCCATGCTACAGTTAGCAAACTGCTTGCTAAGTTTCGTGAAACTGGTTCAGTGTTGGATTTGCCAAAATGTGGATGCATGAAAATTGTCACTAATGAACAAACATCAGTGGCTGTCCTAGCTTCATTCAGCAAGAGCCCACAGCGTAGCACTCGCCGCATGTCACTGGAGAGTGGCATTAGTCGAACATCCCTTCGGTGGATATTAGCTACTCACAAATGGCACCCTTACAAACTCCAGCTACTTCAGCATCTCAACGAGGATGACGCAGATCGGCGCACACAATTTGCAGAATGGGCAAAACAAAAATTGGAACAGGACCCTCAGTTCACGCAGAAGATTTTGTTCAGTGATGAGGCAAACTTTTATGTGAATGGTGAAGTTAACAAACAAAACCACCACTATTGGTCTGACACTAACCCACATTGGATAGATCCCTCCAAGACTGTTGGAACAAAAAAAGTGATGGTATGGTGTGGTATATGGGGTACAAAGAAAGTGGGGCCATTCTTCATCAATGGAAACCTCAAGGCCACTGGATATTTGAAATTGCTACATGATGATGTGTTTCCCTCTTTATGCACTGAAGCTGACACGTTCCCTGAGTTTTTCCAGCAAGATGGTGCACCACCACATTATGGGTGTCAGGTCCGAGCATTCCTAGATGAACAGTTTCCTGAAAAGTGGATTGGTCGTCGTGGGCCAGTTGAATGGCCCCCAAGGTCTCCCGATCTGACCCCCTTAGACTTTTATCTTTGGGGTCATCTGAAGGCAATTGTCTATGGTGTGAAGATACGAGATGTGCAGCACCTGAAACTACGGACACTGGAAGCCTGTGCTGGCATTTCTCCTGCGGTGTTTCTATCAGTGTGTGAAGAGTGGGAGAAGAGGGTTGCATTGACAATCCATCACAATGGGCAACACATTGAACACATTTTATAAGTGGTCAGAAACTTGTAAATAACTCATGAAGGAATAAAGTTACGTTAAAACCAAGCACACCATTGTTTTTCTTGTAAAATTCCCAATGAGTTTGATGTGTCACATGACCCTCTTCCTATTGACAAAACAAAAGTTAGATCCAAGATGGCCGACTTCCAAATGGCCACCATAGTCACCACCCATCTTGAAAAGTTTGCCCCCTCACATATACTAATGTGATACAAACATTCACCAACGTGTCACCAACCATTCCCATTTTATTAAGGTGTATCCATATAAATGGCTCACCCTGTATGTATATATATATATATATATATATATATATATATATATATATATGCATATAAAACCAATATGCATGTGCATATGTCAGATATTCAATGTGCATACTGCCAAATGTGATTTCTATTATTATGTACATGTTATGATAATGTTAAAGGACAAGACATACTTCAGGTTTTTGCTCAAGAAAATCAAGTACAAGCAAAGTGTTACTCCTTTGGTTTATTTTTTAATGATTATGACCAGTACTTTGTTAAAATAGCTTAAGCAAAAAGTAAACTGCTTCTCCAAGTCCTAATAACAAACAAAAAAAAACTAATTTAATGCATATAAAATACTTTTGGCCAATTCAATAATAGTTTATAATATTAAAAATAAGTAATTTGTTTGAGGAATGGGCAATGTGCTCTCTACAAGGTCAAAAATTGTATTACAACAGAATTTAAGGTGGAAAGGAACCGAAATCAAACATAAAAAAAAAGATTACTTTCAACATTAATTTATTGTGTGAAGTATGAAGGGTTAATCAAACATTTAAGTGAAAAGATTTGTTGATTTCTGCTGGAACCACCTTTTGCAGACTTTCGTGACAGATAATATTTTGAGATAAAATTTTTGATTCCTTAAGGTCAGTCAACGGACCTCTATTAGACATGATCTTTACCTCGAAAATGAGTTTAAATTGCTGTACCTAAAAAAAACTGCTATTACATCTGCTGCAAAGGAACTGTCCTAGAGTTTTATTTTACTTGACCAGTGAGAAAGAATTACTGAATAATGTAGTTAATGGTTTGGTGGTGTTTGCAGTCTTCAAATATTGGCTGGAATGGTGCCTTTCATATTAACCTTGTCCACCTGGGCAAAAAAAGACAAAACATGTAAACTAAAATGTTAACTCTAAGTAGAACATAATTGAAAACTGGACATTCTGACATTTTCTTGTTATACAAAAGATTAAAAATGCATTTGTGTGGAACACTAAAGACACAAGGCTTAATGTTACAGCTACGTCATTCTTTCTAACGAATAGCCATATGTTTAAAATTACACAGCAGCTGGAGACTGAATTAATATTTTTATCCAGTATACACAATTATTTAACAATGATTGCTTTCTCTTGCTTACTTCCATAATGCCAAAGTTGTTCATGAAGACATCGCCAACAATGTGAATTGAATTTACTTTCTCTACTGGACAGCGATGATTGAACGTAAAAAATCCAAGGCCATTCAGAATTACCTGAACAAACAAAATACATCCCTCATAAATCCATTTGCTCGAGATCTTTCATTTATCTATGTTCTGTATAATACCATACCTCGTAGCCTTCTGGTTTAACGACCATGAAGATATCAAAGGCTCCCCCTTTGACAAATCGGCCTCCCTGAATAGTTTGCTGTGTTTCCCATGTCCAATTCTTGTAGCTGTTAAGAACCACAGAGTCTGTGCAGGCTTTAAAGTAAAATGCGATGTCATCATTAACTGTTGGCCCAGTCCGCAATTTTATTTCAAATCTGCAAGAAATAATTGTAACATTTTATCAACAGCGATTGTGAAACTGTAATAAAACTGTCATAAAATAAAAACACTTTGAGTATACTTCTCCCAATCTGCAGGAACAACCCCTTGGAAGAATAAAGCCAGACCAGGTCTTAGGGCTCCTGGGATTGTGCCAAAATAGGGTTTATTCTGTTGGGGTAATAAGCATTGTTGCTTCATTCTATGACAAAATCTGCATCATTGCAATTTTATTATCATAAAAATGCAAATGTGAAATGTATTTAATCATACTTTTATCACATGACACTTTACTCACAGGGTTGCAGACTGGTTTTGGCAGACCAGACTGAATGTCAGAAAACTTTGTGCGTGACTTGCCAGAAGAAAGTTCCTTACAGAAAGTGGATGTGTTCCAGTTCTGGAAAAGCACAAACAGTACAAATGCTCATGAAAGGTTTTGATAACACACACACACACAACTGAAGAGCTCAAGTATAAAGTACAACTTACTGGAACAGTACCAATGATGTTCATAATGGTGTGTCCAGAAATATAAAGACTAGTCACTCTCTCCACTGGCATACGGTGCTTGAACAGGTAACATTTCTGCCCATTTACATATACCTGGAATATACAGATATGTGTTTCTTGTGAACATAGTTACGATATACTTTGCATTGTGTGGGTCCGCTTATTATTTAAATCTCTATACCTCATAGCCTTCTGTTTTGACCACAAAAAAAACATCATAGGCTGATCCTTTGGGAGTGGGACATCCCGATGTCTGTTCTTCGCTCTCCCAATTTCCATTCCGGAAGGTGTTATAGACTAATGCATCATCCATGCGAAAGGACATGTAGAAAAGGATATCACCACTTCCCTTTGTCCCAGCTACAAGATTTATTTCTAAGCTGTGTGGAGAATAAAAACGTCAACAAACTGAGAAAAAAGGAATCCATAAAAATAGATAGCAACATTCTGGCAAAACTCTGATAAAACTCAATGTAACGTAACACTTTGATTTAGACCAGTGTAGTGTTTCCGGCACTGAAAACTGTGTGCCATGTGGGCTAACGCATGAATACATACACAGTTCCTGTTGTAGGAACAACCCCTTGGAAATACAAAGCCATTCCGGTTTTCAGTCCTCCAGGAATTTTTTCATTGTAAGTAATGCTCTGTGGTGAGTATAAGTACATAACATATATTAATTGGTTATGCAATGTTTTTATCTAAATCAAACAACACATACATGCAACAACATTTCTATAAAATTTGTTTCCTTATTCAATAAAGTGAAATTCAGTAACTCCGGTAGTACTTAGAGGAAACCCACCAAACACAGTAAGCACATCATATTTTTTCCTTAATGTTTTATAAAAAAAATAATAATAATAAACACACACACTCATCTAAAAACACACATCTAAAACTTGTAGCATGCTTGGTGACACTATGTTGCATAATCTTTTATTGATTGTTTAATTTCTTTTTAGCCAATTAATTGTGAACTTTGTTATTTAAAACATTCAGTGTGATTGTTGCTCTTGTAACTCACAGGACTGATGGCAACATTTGCAACCTCTGAGGTGATAGTAGAGGGAGACCATCGTGACATGCCCCTAATAGTCATTATTGCGGTCCTTAAATTATTAAAGAGGGAAGGCATGGAGAGATTCTGTGGAAAATACAATTTAGATGCACAAATAACCAAAATTATGTGTTTACACATTACTGACATGCATGAATCTTAAACATTTTATCAATTCTTCTTTCAGAAAAATGTGAGTAGAAAATTATTTATGCATATATATAATAAAAAAAACAATATGTATGCATAATTATGCAACAGACATAATTAGAAGCTGTTATAATATTAACTCACCCATTGACTCAGTGTAACATCGATTTTCCCATGAAATGAGAAAGAGACAGAGTCGCTGGCTTCACTCACTCCCATATCACTAACAGCTCTGTATCGGACCCAGTATTGTTGTTCTGGCTTCAGTCCAGGCAGTGTAAAGCTGGTCTGTGCATCTGGAGTTTTGATGACTTGCCAGCCATCAACATCAGCTGCGGAATCTGTTGGCTGTGTCATCCTGTACTCAACTCTGAACTGTAACGTCTCTCCAGTTGGGGATTTAGAAAACTTTAGGAGGACTTTCTCATCACTAATTTCCACTGTTGGTAGGGGGGGTTTCGATACAGGCTGGAACTTGGAATTTTTCAGAAAGCCATTCTGATAAAGTCGGATAGAGGTTCCTGGATTGTTGGGGTCAGATATGGAGGCAATGATGAACTTGATTCTCTTCTCATTTTTATTAGCCTTTGAAAAACTTGTAAAAAGAACAAGATTCTGCCTCATGCAATCAGAAATGTCAGGAGAACTGAACCAAAGCTGTGTTGCTTGCATTGTGAAAGGCTTTACATTAATCCCCTCAGACTTCACATAGTCCTGCATAGCAACAAGATAGGAGTCTTCATATTTTAGAGATGTAAATGACAAGCAAACCACCAAATCAACATTAGGATCAAAAAGGATGGAATTAAATAAGCCTAAGGATGTTACAACTGTCAGATCTTTCAGCCCGCTGGTATAGGAACTCAGCATATATAATTCACTTGTAATGTCATCTAACCATTTGTTCATGTTGGTAGCTGTAAAGGGCGATGTGTAATGGTTGCTCAGGATGTCCCCCAGTGCCTTGTTCTCCTGTGCTCCACTCCGAATAGCTGGCAAAATGTTGACCAGTGACTTCTGGAACGCTATCTTATAATAAGTCTGCAATTCCTGAAACTTTAGCAACCTGGTTTTTAGATCAGGGAAATTATTTGTGATTGGGTTGTTGATCAAATCATTGCATCTTCTCTGTACCTCACCAAGATCTTCCAACATACTTTCTGTTTTAGTCACCAGGCTTGAGGTGATTTCTCTCGCTAATTTAGCAGCCCTATTATCCAAAAGAGTGAGCGGATACAGCCACACATTCACTGGTACACCTTTACTGTTACTTTCCTTCAGCAGAGTGGGCAACCTCTTGCATGCCCTTAGAGCCTCTTGGTATGTGGTGGGGTTTTCTTCAAGCTGATAGTCACCATAAAATGTGACATTTATATTCTCAGCCAGTTTCTTTTCATCTTGATTCAACTTCAGGGATGCTTGCCCCTCAATGGAAATGGTAGGGATCTTCTTGATCACTGCACTCAGGTTTCCTTCAACAACCTGTTTGCTCTCACTTTCTGAACTTGTATAATCAAATATCATGAAAGCAGAAGCTCCATACAGGACAGCTGTAATTACATGAGTAGCTGTTTTCTGGTCAAATACTTGTGGATAGGCGATATTGCCAAGCTCTTTCATAGTGAGTTGCTCAAATTTTGTTGTCTGGCTGAACTGCATAGTAACTCTACACTGACGTGCTGAGGATTTGGTATCCTGTAGGTACTTGGCTGATCCTCCAACTTCCACCAACCCACCTAAGAAACTGGCTTTAAGGGAAGCATTAATGTTTAGGAGGTTGGCCTTGTCACTGAGACTGTCAGAGGCAGCAAGATTAACAAATGTCTTAGTCTGGTCAAGTACATCAACATCGTCACGCAGTGCTTTCTTGTCCCATAAAGTAACACCTGAAACAAAAGAGTGAAGTGAAATGCCAGATGTAACACAAAATTCAGAAAATTTTCTGTAAGCAAATGACAAAAAATCATGTTCTAAAATTAACAATTAAGAGTTTCATGGCTAGCCCTGCCCTCTAGGGTTCCTGACACACTGGAATATGCATTTAAAAAACTGTGGTGTAACGTACTGTATACGTGACATACTGTATAAAGCCTTCTTCTTCTTAAGCCATATCTGAGCAAGACTAGTTTTACATGCACAAGTGGGGCAATTACTGTTGACATGTGAATGACAGTCAGAGACTGTTATTGCTCAGCACAACTTGTGCGACCACAAATACAAAAGCAAGTGCTTAAATTAAAGGCCAAAGCAATCTGTTCATATTAATATGTGGTGAATGTAGTATGCAAACACTCCCATCTTTGTGTTCATACAGAAACTGCTATTTCTTGTCTAAATTGATCATATTTACCATAATGTATTTTTTATAAACATAGATAGATGTCTCTGTATGTCTAACTGTCTACAGTATATGTCTGTAGGCCAGATTTTATCACAGCATCATGCAAAAATGGCTGGGCAGAATTTAATGAAACTTTTGTAATAATTGAATATCAACCTGAAGTTTAACCTGCACCATAAGTGAAATCAATGTTATGAACAATTACTGTACATACCGGATTCAATAATCTACTAAGCAATAATCTAAGTAGGCTAATAAGCTACTTACTCAATGTAAACAAACACCTGCACCAATAGATATTGATTATAAAATCAAAGCAGATTTTTTTTTTATTGGGGTTAGTTTTATAGGGGCAGTGGTGGCTCAGAGGGCTAAGGCACTGAGTTACTGATCGGAAGATTGGCGGTTCGATTCCCAGCTCAGCCAGGTTGCCATTGTTGGGCCCTTGAGCAAGGCCCTTAACCCTAACTGCTCCAGGGGCGCTGTACCATGGCTGACACTGCGCTCTGACCCCAGTTACACTGGGATATGCAAAGAAGGAATTTCACTGTGCTGTAATGTATATGTGACAAAATAAAGGCTTTACTTTACTTAATATTTTTATTCTAAATTGAAGTAGTCTAAGTGCATTTTAATGCACTAGAGTCATTTTAAGACAAAACTTAACCTTTATCAGATCTGCTTTTTGATTTCTCATCTGTGATTCATCCTCCGATTACCAAACAGGGAGTGTATTTTGCTGACGATGAAAGAACATCTTAGCGTAAACAATGCATAAACATATACTTTTCTATATTCTCTGTTTCCCATTAACTGATTTGACTGATTAAATTTCAGTAGATTCCAAATCTTGCCATGAACTACTGTAGGTAAAATCTTGTTTGGTGGGTAATATTTATCCACCAATTCAGTGGAAATCAATTTCATATACAGTAATGTTGCCACACCAAAAACATTTTTTTGTGAAATTACAGTTTTAAAAAAAATTAAGGGGTTCATCTTTGTTTCAGGCAGACATGTACATTGGCTTCAACCTGAAATAATAATATAATTTGGTCAATAGTACGCAGGAATCCTTGCTCTTATTCATTTTGCTTCAAATCGAACAACAACAATAACTTGAACACATTTTTAAAAAATGTCTTACGGTAGATGTCCTAACGTTTTTAGCATTTATTTACAAATACTGTACCTGCTTCTAATTTAAAAAATATACCTCTCATCAAAAACCCACGCCTTACATAACAGTGACTGTAAGTAAAATTGTTCTTGATTTTGAATCAAGATAAGTAAATAAATCAATTAATAAATAAGAGGTTTACCCGGAATGAAAGAATCAGTGCGGCAGTCATACAACATGCCAGGGTACAGGGCCCTTCCCAGGGCTGCCATCTCAATAATTTTGGGCTCCATGGCTGTCAAGATAAACACAGTGTTATGAAATTTTTATTTCTGGTATATCGATCATGAGTCAAATAAAATTAAAAAAAGGATATTTTCCTCAAGGTTTGTATGCATAAACAAACATATGAAAAAACATATACAGTAGCTCAACTTACTTTATTATTTGCAAGTATTTGAGACCTGATGTGTTCCTCTAGTCTTCTAATCTTAACAAGGTTCCTCTGAAATGTATCTTGATTTGGGGGATATTTAAAGCCCTTGTTTAAAATCATGAATAAAATTAAGGCAAATAATTTGGGCAAATGATCAAACAATATTATCTTCATTCAGGTATCCCACGATAATTATTCAAATGGGATGGTGATTATTATTGCAAATTGCTTTAAGATCAAATGAAGTTCACATGCATGTGTAAACATGCGTGTCACAGAACATGGGATGCAAAAACATATGTGCTGTTTTTGCATGACCAAGTAGCCTTAAGCCTGCTGTACACATAGACACCTTAAATGTGTTGGAAATATAATGTTATCTTCTGTTCCATTTGAAAATTCAGTTTAAACCAATTTTTTTTACTTCATTTACCTTCAGGTAAAATTAGCTAACAAACGAATAAAATTTAATTTCTATTTGTCACCTACCCACCATATACAGTATGATGTGCATTAAAATGCTTATATCACTGCCCGTGACCTAAAAAGAAATATTTCACTCTGATAAAATAAATTTCATGAGAGAGTAAAATTAAAGTACAAATTGCATTTATTTTTTTAAATAAAAGAAAAGAATATAGAATATGTTGTGTGGACGTCATGGAAGGTTGTACGCGACAGTGAAAAAAGTAAATTACCTCAGCTCTTGTGACCTTTTCAGTGAGACTTTAGTTTTCTGCTGAAAAGGAATCTGAGAAACAGGATCAGCCTTACCTTTAAGTTCCTTAACCCTCTATGGCAACAAACCACTATTTTGGCCCACACACACTGCCTTTAAATCTAAGTAAAACTTCATACTAAAATCCTGATGATAAGTCTGTGACCAACGAAATTTATAGTTGGTGCTGGTTTGACCTTCTGTCTGGGGGTGAAACAGTCCTTTGTGGGGCCATAGCTCGCTTGGACACACTGTTAGCAGAAGGTAAAAAACAAATTCAGTTTAAATAAATAAATTTTAAAAACTTGTATAAAAATATCTGCACGAACATAACAGGCATTTGTACAATTACAACAGATGTTCTATGGGTGAAAACAGAAGAAGGTGAATTATTGACTGAATCTTCCTATGCTTTAATGTCCTTTGATTCTTGCTGGTAATCCAGGCACTGTTCCAAATTCTGACAGGTGCTTCCTGATCAGTTTGTGGAACATGTTCAAGATGTAATGTTGAAGCGTGAATTAAAACGATTAGTACGAGAGAAGCCTGTAATGTTTGGGATCTACTTTCAGTAGCATAACAACATTGTATTGTTAGAGCATGCGCATTAATTCTGTGCACTATTATTGGAAGCGTGCGCGTTCTTTTTTCTGCCGTGCATCTTGATAGTAAAACGAATGAATCTACAGTCACTGCTCCGTCTAATCATTTTCATATGAAGTTGTCACAGACACAACAGATTGGCGACGAGCTGAACGAACACTAACGCGAGCCCCCGCTGCGTGAATAGTCATTTTGACCGCATTGGCCAGTCAAGCCGGAAAGGAGAAACGAGCAGAACTCGTGCAGCCAACAAGCTAAGTACTATTGCTAACATGGCATGTGTTGGGAAAATAGAGGAATTTGACAGTGAAAATGAAGACTGGGAGTCATATATTGAAAGAGTGGAACTTTACCTTGTCGCAAATGACATAAGTAATGATAGGAAAGTCCCGACTCTTCTCAGCTTAATGGGTGCAAAAACGTACAACACACTACGTAATTTATTAGCTCCTACAAAGCCCTCTACTCAGGACTATCAGATGATAGTGAACACATTAAAAAATCACCTCAACCCAAAGCCAATAGTAATAGCAGAACGGTTTCGTTTCCATAACAGAAACCAGTCTAAGGATGAAAGTATTTCTGACTACATAGCTGAATTACGCAAACTGGCTCAGTTTTGTGAATTTGGAACTGGACTGTCTGATGCACTGCGTGACAGATTGGTGTGCAGCATGCATGGGCAGAGCACACAGAAGAGGTTGTTGTCAGAAAAAGATCTCACACTGGAAAAAGCATTGTCTATCGCAGTGTCAATGGAGTCAGCAGACAGAGACGCTGTAGAGCTACAAAAAAAAAAGGCATGGAGAGTGGGCTGCACAAAATGACAATGAATGATAAACATAAGTGTTACAGATGCGGCAAAACCTCTCATGATGCAAATGATTGCTGGTTCAAGGACAAAAGATGCAGAGAATGTAACAAAACAGGACACATAGAAAGGGTGTGTAAACAAAAATCAGATGGCAAGCAGACACATAAGGTAAAACCACTAGACAGGAAGCCGAAGTGCAAGGTAAAACATGTGCAGTATGTCGCTAAGAGTGAAAAGTTATTTCTGTGACCATTGAGTTTTTCTTTCATTGACCGAAGGGTACCAACAATTTTGTCCACGTGTATATGTGAGAGTACAGTCCCACCATTCTGTTCAGCTTCCATCTGGGTCCATGAGGTTAGTAACTGCATTATGCCCTAAGAGCATAAACAGTTGAACTGTGGTATTTTTAAAACCCCAGGGTCCTGATGGTGTGGGCTGCTCCCTGGAATGTTAATATCACCAGCCCTGTTGCGATGTGTACAAGGAGTAGTTTAGATACCAGTGGTTAACATTGGCACAGAACCCTTATATTGACCAGCAAGGATTAGATTGGGTAGTTTGGCTAGTGCTGAAGTAGTCATGAAATCAGATCAGGATGTTTTTCAGGAAGAGTTATCATCATGTGATCCTAATACTGAGTTTATTCAGCATCAGACTGTTAAACAGCATTGAGCACTGATGTTTCAGGGATTAAGAAGGAGGCCATTAAGACACTTAAATATTCCGATGTTTTTGCCAAGCATGATATCGACTTGGGGTGTACAAATTTAATTGATCATCAAATTCCTTTAATAGATGAGAAGCCAGTTTTCCAGCAATATCGTAGAATTCCTCCCAGTCAGTTTGAGGCTGTGAAGGTACACATTAAACAGTTGTTGAACAGTCAAGTCATTAGGGAGAGTTCTAGTCCATATGCGTCACTTACTGGTTTGGTGACAAAGAAGGATGGCTCCCTAAGAAAGTGTGTTGATTATCGCCAGCTCAATTCTAGAACACACAAGGATGCCTATCCCTTACCAAGGATAGAGGAGTCACTTGATGGTTTGACTAGCTGGTTTGAGAAGCAGGCACTAGACCTGCTTAGTGGACATAACCAGGTACCAGTAGCTGAAGTAGATCATTTTAGGATCACCTTTTGCACCTCATTTGGGCGGCTTGTCCGGAGAAGAAAAGGTGAGCGCTACCATTGGTCCTGTGTCATGCCAACAGTAAAACATTCTGAGACCATTCATGTGTGGGGTTGCTTCTCATCCAAGGGAGTGGGCTCACTCACAATTTTGCCCAAAAACACAGCCATGAATAAAGAATGGTACCAAAACACCCTCTAACAGCAACTTCTTCCAAAAATCCAACAACAGTTTGGTGAAGAACAATGCATTTTCCAGCACGATGGAGCACCGTGCCATAAGGCAAAGTGATAACTAATTTAAATTTTGGGTCCATGGCCTGGAAACTCCCCAGATCTTATTCCCATTGAGAACTTGTGGTCAATCCTCAAGAGGCACGTGGACAAACAAAAACAAAGATTAGATCTAACAAAGATCTAAAAGCAGTTTAGCAGCAAACTTTGTGAAAACTAATATTTGTGTCATTCTCAAAACTTTTGGCCACGTCTGTACGTTTCAACAGGACAATGCATGATTTGTTGCATACTCTGCCTCCAGAGGAAAAGTTAAATTGGCTGGACCACCTTGCCCAGGTAGTGTATGCTTATAACACCACTGAGCATCAGGCTACTGGGTATTGTCCTTATGTCCTTATGTTTGGACAGAAACCACAATTACCCCTTTACTTTTTGTTGGGATTGAATAGGCACATCCAGAGTGAAGTGGACTGGATAGTCAACTATAGGGATAATTTGGAACGGTAGTTCAATAAAGCTCGAGCTTGTCTCAAGTGTGCTATAGAACATTGTGCCCGATTAAATGATCTTAAGGTGTGCCATGAAAAGCTGCAAGAAGGTCAGATGGTGTATCGGGGGGGCTCATTCCTGTTTAGAAAACTGCGACATAGCTTCCTGTTTTTGTATCGTTGCCATGAAAGTTTCACGTTTGTATCAGCATTTAAATTATACAGATTTTTCTGTTTTTCTGTATACAATAATAATATTAACAGTAATTAGTTTTTAGGTTTTGATAATATTGCTCGCTCAGCCAAAGCTAACATTAAGGCTAGCCCACCGGGGCACAACTCCTCTGTGCTTCACATGTCCAACAGGTTTGCTCTCCTCAGTGATACACCCTCTGAGAAACCTGAAAGAGCTCTGGTTATAGGACATTCTATACTTAGACACATGAAATTAGCTCGGCCTTTAGGGGCGGCAGTGGTTAGGTGTATCCCGGGAGCCAGAGCGCCAGACATAGCAGGTAATCTCAGGGCTTTTGGACAGCATAGGTTTTCAATGATAGTGGTAAATGATGGAGCTAATGATATATGCCTTTGTCAGTCAGAGGTTAGTAAGCATAACTTTACAAAGGTGTTTAAATTAGTAAAGGTGATGTCTGTGAAGTACTGTAGTATGGTCTGGCCCCATCCTAAAACTAAATTGTTAGTATTTCAAATTGCATGGAAGGAGATCATCCTGAACTATAGAAAAGCCCTTAGTGTAGACGTATCTCTTCACTCTTGTAGAAAATAACAAAAATAATCCAAAATTTTCATTTAATTCCGTATCCAAATTAACTAGAAATATGACCACTGCAGAAATCTCCACAAGAACAAGATACAGTAGCGAGGACGTCATGAACTTTTTCAATCACAAATATTAGGCAGAAAATTCGGGCTTTGAAACCAGACAATTTAATTGATGCAGATGTTGAACTAACCATGTCAGATCAGAACCTGAAATACTTTACCCCTCTTTCACTCATCTCTTCTGGAAAATCATCAACCTGTACATTAGATCCTATACTGACACATTTTCTCAAATAGATAGTGCCAGAAATAACAGGACCCCTGTTGAAAATAATTCATTCTTGGGCCTCCAAGTGGCGCAGTGGTTAAGCGCCCTATCATCCGGAGATCGCTAGTTCGAATCCCGGGTGATGCTGTAACCTCTCGCAGCCGGAGGTCTAGAGAGAGCTGATTGGCCGAGCTCAGAGGGGAGCGATGAGAGGTACTTAGTGTTCCCACATTAATCACGGCTCTACAGCCAATCAGGGGCGTCTGTGAGCTCGTGCAACGGAGGGAGTGAATAGCGCTGTCCTCCGAGTGTGTTACGCCGCCTCCAACGGTGCGCGAGCGAGCAGTTCGAAAAGATGCGTCACGTGGTTCGGAGCTGATTGGCCGAGCTCTCTCAGAGGGGAGCGATGAGAGGTACTTAGTGCTCCCACATTAATCACAGCTCTACAGCCAACCAGGGGCGTCTGTGAGCTCGCGCAACGGAGGGAGTGAATAGCACTGTCCTCCGAGTGTGTTACGCCGCCTCCAACGGTGCGCGAGCGAGCAGTTCGAAAAGATGCGGTCAGCTGGCGTCACGTGGTTCGGAGGAAACACGCGATAGTCTTCGGCCCTCCCGGCTGAGTGGTAGTAGTAGCCTTAATGTGGGAGCCCCCTAGTGACGGGGAGGAATTGGACACGCCTAAATTAGGGAGAAAATCGGGGAAAAATCCCAAAAAAAAGAAAATAATTCATTCTTCACTCAGCAGTGGGTATGTTCCAAAAATTTTTAATTAGCAGTTATTAAACCAATAATTAAGAAAACTGACCTCGACTCTTGTCAGCTGTCCAATTAAAGGCCTATATCAAACCTCCCCTTTATCTATATTATGTGACTGTGACCATACCTAACTGTTATCACTCCTCTTCTGCTCTCCCCTCTTCTCTCTCTTTCCCTCTCCCTCTCTCTGTCGAGCTATACATGTGCTGCCAGTGATCCAGACCCCCTCCGATCTCTGGACCTGTCTGACTCGTCCTGGTGCCCTGCTTCTGGTTAGAGATCTTGTCACATAGATGCCTGTGTGGTCTCTTTGGGATGTGTGTGGTGTCTGGGGATCTACATGGAAATAGCATACACAAACTGTATCAGTTGGGATTTAGCCCTCATCATAGCACAGAGACAGCACTTGTTAAAGTAGTAAATGATCTCCTATAGGCCTCTGATCAGGGTTGCATGCCTATACCTCAGTGCAGCTTTTGACACCATTGATTATAGTATTCTCCTCCACACATAAGGACATGTAGTAGGAATTAAGGGTACAGACCTCTCCTGGCTCAGATCCTATTTGACTGATCATTATCAGTACTGTATGTAGATTTAAATGGTGATTATTCTGCATTTTCCCTAGTGGAGTTTGGTGTTCCACAGGGTTTGATTCTAGGCCCACTGCTTTTTTCCTTTTACATGCTTCCTCTGGCCAACATAATCCGTAAGCATGGTATTAGTTTTCATTGTTATGCTGAAAACACTCAGATATATGTCTCATCAAAACCAGATGAAAAAAAAAAAACATCTTAATAAAGTTGAGCAATGTCTAAAGGATATAAGAGACTGGATGCTAATTTACTTCCTTCTCCTTAATCCTAATAAGTCAGAAGTGCTAGTCACAGGACTGCATGCAGCTAGAAGCAAGATTTTAGATCACACTAACTTTAGATGGCCTTTCTGTTCTATCTAATGCAACAGTAAAAGACCTTGGTGTGATTATAGATTCCAGTCTTTTATTTGAAGCTTATGTAGATAATATTACCAGGATAGCATTTTTTCACCTCAGAAATATTGCCAAGATAGGAATATTTTTGTCACTAAACGATGCATAAAAACTAGTTCATGCTTTTATCATCTCTAGGTTGGACTATTGTAATGCCTTACTGTCTGGTTGTTCAACTATGTGTATAAACAAGCATCACTTAGTTCAGAATGCAGCAGTGAGACTCCTCACCAGAACCAGAAGATACAAGCACATCACATCACCCCTATCTTATCCATACTGCATTGGCTCCCTGTGAAATTTCATATCGATTTTAAAATATTACATTTGACATATAAAGCATGAAATTCATACATATTTCCATATTTTTTTTTATTGTGTTAAGCTGTTTTGCAACAATGACAATCTTTAAAAGTGCTATACTAATCAAATTGAATTGACTTGAAAGGTTTCCTTCCACCTCACAGTTATGTGCCACTTTGTGTTGGTCTATCGCATTTTATTTTATTATAACATGACAAAATGTGGAAAAGTTCAAGGGGGTTGAATACTTTTGCAAGGCACTGTACACCAAATAACTGAGCCACAGATCAGATCTTAACTGTCCGACACGGTTGATTTAAGTATTCGCTTATATTATTGTATAAGAGGGGTTTCTTATGGGAAGGTATGTTCTGCAATAATGTTTTTTTAGTTACAAAAAAGAGAAAACATCTTGAAACATAATTTGTTAAGCTAATGTTGGGTAAATGACACACAGCTGCGCCACACAGTATTGATTTTGCATAATGAATTTGAATGAAACTGTTTTTTTGTACTCAAAATATAAAGATAATATGATGCTCCCAGCATATATGCTGATAATTTGACTATTGAACAAAAAAACAGATGCAAATTTAATGCATTTGAAGTTCTCTATAATAACATAAGAAGTGTAGCTACAAATATGAAGTCTACTGAGTCGATCCCACTAATTATCATTTACAGACCCCCGTACTCTGAATTTCTCTGTGAATTTGCAGATTTTTTCTCAAACCTGGTCATTTCTGTAGACAAAATGTTAATTGCTGGAGACTTTCATATTCATTTTAAGAATCCAGAATACCCTCTGAGAACAACATTCATGTCCATACGTCCTACTCATAAAGCAGGTCACACTTTAGATTCAATATCATCCTTTGGATTAAGTATAAGAAATATAACCACAATTCCAGTCTACAGCTGTCTCAGATCACTGTCTTGTCTCAATTAAAGTTTGTCATAGTGATAATGTATGCACAGGATCGTGCTACCCTATAAATGTACATTCACATCAAATACCACACAGAGCTTTATCAGTAATCTCCCAAAGATATCAACTTTAATCGGATCGCCATCTGACTCAGAACTTGATCAGGCGAATGAATAATTAGAATCGAGATTTCGTTGTAGCTTAGATGTTGCTTCAGTTAAAAGGAAAATGATTAGAGATAAGAAACTCGCTCGCTGGTACTGTATAATGACCACACACGCACTTTAAAACAGGCCGCTGGAAAATTAGAACGCAAATGGCGTCAAACTAAATAGTTAGTATTCCAAATATAATGGAAGGAAAACATCCTGAACTATAAAATAAGCTCTCAGTGCTGCAGTTTTAGATTTTTATTTAATACCTAAGCTAAATTAACTAGAAATAAGACCACTGCAAAAATATCCACTACAACAACATACAGTAGTAAGGACTTCATGACCTTTTTCATGAATATGAGGCAAAAAATTCAAACTTTGAAACCAGACAGTGATACAGATGATAAACTAGCCACATCACATCAGAACCTAGAATACTTTATTCCCCTCGAACAAAAGAAGAAGAAGTGGAGAGAAGTGGCTTCTTTGCTGCCCTTCTTGACACCAGGCCATCTTCCAAAACTCTTCGCCTCACTGTGCGTGCAGATGCGCTCACACCTGCCTGCTGCCATTCTTGAGCAAGCTCTGCACTGGTGGCACTCCGATCCCGCAGCTGAATCCTCTTTAGGAGACGATCCTGGTGCTTGCTGGACTTTCTTGGACGCCCTGAAGCCTTCTTAACAAGAATTGAGCCTCTTTCTTTGAAGTTCTTGATGATCCTATAAATTGTTGATTTAGGTGCAATCTTAGTAGCCACAATATCCTTGCCCGTGAAGCCATTTTTATGCAACGCAATGATGGCTGCACGCATTTCTTTGCAGGTCACCATGGTTAACAATGAAAGAACAGTGATTTCAAGCATCACCCTCCTTTTAACATGTCAAGTCTGCCATTCTAACCCAATCAGCCTGACATAATGAGCTCCAGCCTTGTGCTCGTCAACATTCTCACCTGAGTTAACAAGACGATTACTGAAATGATCTCAGCAGTGACAGCAATGAAATGCAGTGGAATTAAGTTAATTTCGGGATTAAGTTAATTTTCATGGCAAAGAAGGACTATGCAATTCATCTGATCACTCTTCATAACATTCTGGAGTATTTGCAAATTGCTATTATAAAAACTTAAGCAGCAACTTTTCCAATTTCCAATATTTATGTAATTCTCAAAACTTTAGGCCACGACATACACGCAAAGTTACTCACACATTACGTTAATAAACAGAGGTGCCTGAAAGTACTACTAAGCTCAATGCTGCTACATACTGTACAAAACTCTGACGACACAGAAAATCCTAAGTACAAGAATTGAAAGACTTTTAGCTGGCTATAAAAAGCGTTTGCAAGCTGTGATATCTGCCAGAGGAAGTGTTACTGATTATGTAGGGTGCCCAAACTTTTGCACGGTGCCACAGTAATGTTTTTATTTTTTATCTTTGTTCAATTCATGACATAAAAATAACTATGCACCAATGTTTGCTGAAAATATTGTGCATTTTTTCCATTTCTAAGAGAGATGTGTTAACATTTTTCAATTTAAAAAAATCACCAAAATCTGTAATTTATCAAGTGCCTAAACTTTTGCATAAAACTGTAAATGGAATAGTTTTGTGATTTGCTTCCAGAGTAATGACTTTGCATAATACAGAATTTCTGCAGGGAACATAAGGTATCATGATGTTCCCAGCACACCTATGGTGTCATCGTTTGATCATTTGCCCAGATTATTTGCCTAAAGTTTATTTATTTTAATCTAGGACTATAAATATCTCCAAAACCAACATAAGATTTAGAGGATCCTGGTTCAGATTACAAGATCAGAACACAACAAGTGGGAGCAACAGGACTCATATAATCATATATTTAAGTAAGTATTGTATATTTAATTTATTTTTATATTTATATGTATATCTTTATGTACATTTTAGTTCTCAGGACACCTACCATAGAAAAGCCAGAAATGTCGATTAATGATGACTTTTTTTCTTTACAGACATGGAACCCAAAATCATTAAGATGGAAGCCTTGGGAAGGGCCCTGTATCCTGGCATGTTGTACGACTGCCGCACTGATTCCTTTATTCCAGGTAAGCCTATATATATAGTAATGTTTATTGTTCATGCTAAAGCATGAATATGTTTTCTGCATATTAGTTACAGCTATTTCTGAATTGAAATTCATAGACAGTGGCCAGATAAAGTGTAATTTATCCACTGAATATTGGAGAATGCTTTTGCCTATGTCATACCAAATGGCCTTTAATTAAAAGAAAACAAAAGTTCCACTGAAGTTCCAGCTAAAGAGAAACATTTTTATTTATTACATAAATTTTGTGAATTGTGGAATTAGGTATTTCTGTAAAAAAAAAAAAAAAAGAAAAGAAAAAAAAAAAAAAAAAAGAAAAGAAAAAAAAAAAAAAAAGGAAGTGGATGGACCAAATTGCATTTGGCTAAATCTGGGTAGAGCCACTGTCACCTTGCCGGACCTTTCCCCTATGTGTCCAAAACCCATAACTGCATATAAGCCACCAGAGAACTATGTATATATTTTTTTGTTTTTTGGGGGATTTGTTCATATTGAATATTTAATTTAATTATTTAGAAATAGACACTAGAATATTCTACACTACCATTTAAGACCAGATTCCTTGCCTAATAGGGTCAAATGATTTTATATGGTGAGGTCCCTTTAAAGCAGACCCGGGCATTTTAAGGCCCGGGGGCCAAATATGGCCCGCAGCCCACCTCTGACTGGCCTGCGAAAGGTTGCTTGGAATTAAGAAAATAAAAATAGACAAAAAAAATTGCATAATGCATGGACTAAAACAGCAGTGCTTTTACTTTGGTACCTGTTTACTGTGTGCGTGCATCATTTACATACAGGTACTCTGAAACAAGTCCGAGTGCATGTGATTAACAACAAGTCATTGTAATGGTATCCCTTCAAAATGTTTGCACATGCCTAAAAAAGAAAGGTGGACGCTGAAGGCTGTGGTTTCAAGAAAATATGGACTACTAAATATTTATTTAGAGCAGGTCGCCGTGTTTATGGAGTACAATTTGAGTGGGCATTACGAGACGAAGCATCCGGCCCTCTACAATATTTTCTGCTTCTCATTTGTCACCTGGGGAAAAATAATTGCCCACCCCTGCTTTAAAGAAATGTCTATCAAGTTCTCATCCCTTTCTTGTTTTAGGTGTTACTTTATGGGACAAGAAGGCATTGCGTGATGATCTTGACGTGCATGACCAGACTAAAACGTTTGTCAAGCTTGCTGCATCTGACAGTCTCAGTGAAAAGGCCAACCTCCTAGATGTTAGTGCTTCACTCAAAGCAAGTTTCTTTTGTGGGTTGGTGGAAGTTGGAGGATCGGCCAAGTTCCTAAATGATACTAAATCCTCAGCACGTCAGTGTAGAGTAACTATGCAGTACAGTCAGACAACAAAATTCGAACAACTCACTATGAAAGAGCTTGGCAATATCGCCTATCCACAAGTATTTGATCAGAAAACAGCCACTCATGTAGTTACAGCTGTCCTGTATGGAGCTTCTGCTTTCATGATATTTGATTATACAAGTGCAGAAAATGAGAGCAAACAGGTTGTTGAAGGAAACCTTAATGCAGTAGTCAAGAAGATCCCTACCCTTTCCATTGAGGGTGAAGCTTCCCTGCGGATGACTGAAGGTGAAAAGAAACTAGCTGAAAATTTGAATGTCACATTTTATGGTGACTATGAGCTTGAAGAAAACCCCACCACTTACCAAGAGGCTTTGAGGGCATGCAAGAGGTTGCCCACTCTGCTAAAGGAAAGAAACAGTAAAGGTGTACCAGTGACCGTGTGGCTGTATCCACTCACACTCTTAGATAGTAGGGCAGCTAAGTTGGTCAGAGAAATCAGCTTGAGCCTGGTGTGTAAAGTGGACAATTTGCTGGAGGAGCTCTGTGATGTAGGGGCAAGATGCAATGACTTGATCAAAAACCCAATTACTTATCAATTCTCTGACCTAAAAGTCAGGTTGCTACAGTTTAAAGATTTACTTAGTTATTATAAAACAGCATTCCAGAAGGCACTGGTCAACATTTTGCCAGCTATTCGGAGTGGAGCACAAGAGAATAAAGCACTGGGGGACATCCTGAACAACCACTATACATCGCCCTTTACAGCTACCAACATGAACAAATGGTTAGATGACATTACAAGTGAATTGAATATACTGAGTTCCTATACCAGCGGGCTGAAAGACCTGACAGTTGTAACATCCTCAGGTTCATTTAACTCTATCCTGTTTGATCCTGATGTTGATGTGGTGGTTTGCTTGTCATTCACATCTTTAAAAATAGAAGATGCCTACCTTGAGGCTATAGAAAACTTTGTGAACTCCGAAGGGTTTGCACAAAGCACTTCAATTGCTTTCTCTTCCCAAGCAACACAGCCTTGGTTCAGTTCTCCAGACATTGCTGCAAAAATGAGGCAGAATCTTATTCTCTTTACAAGCTTTTTAAAGGCCAATAAAAATGAAAAGAGAATAAGGTTCATCATTGTCTCCATATCTGACCCCAGCAATCCAGGAAACGCTATCCGGCTTTATCAGAATGGCCTTCTGAGAAATCCCAAGTTCCAGCCTGTATCCCAACCCCCCCTACCTGTGGTAGATATCAGTGATAAGAAAGTCATCCTAAAGCTTTTAAAATCCCCAACTGGAGAGACGTTACAGTTCAGAGTTGAGTACAGGATGACACAGCCAACTGATTCAACAACTGATGTTGATGGCTGGCAAGTCATCAAAACACCAGATGCACAGACCAGCTTTACACTGCCTGGACTGAAGCCAGAACAACAATACTGGGTCTGATACAGAGCTGTTAGTAATGTTGGACTGAGCGAAGCCAGCGACTCTGTCCCCTTCTCATTTCAAGAGAAAGTCAATGTCACAGTGAGCCAATGGGTGAGTTACATTATAACGAATTTCATGTATTCCTGTTCAAGCATGAATGCACGCTTTTTCATGTATTAATGTTTTTAAAGTCATAAATGGACAATTTGATAAGAATGTAGCCTGTGGTATATTAATAAATCCTCATTTTTAATAAGAATTACACAAATGAATAATAGCCAGCAAGATGTAAACATATATTTTCATTTATTCATATAGCATTTTTTTTTCTCAACAGGACTTCTCCATGCCTTCCCTCTTTAATAATCTAAGGGCTAAAATAATGACCACTATGGGCATGTCACGATGGCCTGTCTCTACTGTCAAGTCAGAGGTTACAAATGTTATCATCAATCCTGTGAGTAGCAACAGTTAAAAGTCAACCTCATCATCACACTAAACATGTTGAATATCAAAGTTCACTATTCATTTGTAATTAATACTGTTCTATGGCCTAAACTAACAATAAAAATGTGTTTGACTTTCACTTTACTGAATACTAGCGATAATCCCCATCATTGATGGGTAAACAGTTTTTAGAAATAGTTAAAGGTTAAAGCTAAAAATAAGGTGATCAGCTTTTGATGCAGTAAGTGATAATATTATTTCAGGTTCTACATGTCTTCCAGTCTTTCTGTATGGCAGAACTCCTGTAACTCTTCTACTTCTTTCATCACCAGCCAGATACACTCCCTGTTTAAAGTATATTATTGCATCCTGCACATAACATCACTTTTACTCAACATTTTTATTTGAGCACAACAATGTACTGCCAGTTTGGATATTTTACATGCTCTCACCTCTGACTGCCGTGGATATGCTTGCTCTAATGTGCAAATGTGTAAATAAAAATATCACATGTACATAAGTATTCACAGCATTTGCCATGACACTCAAAATTGAGCACAGGTGCATCCTGTTTCCACTGATCATCCTTGAGATGTTTGTACAACTTGACTGGAGTCCACCTGTGGTAACTTGATTGAGTTGATTGGACATGATTAGGAAAGACACAAACCTGTACCTAAAAGGTTCCACAGTTAACAGTGGATGTCAGGGCACAAACCAAGCCATGAAGTCGAAGGAATTGTCTGTAGACCTTCGAGACAGGATTGTATTGAGGCACAGATCTGGGGAAGGGTACAGAAAAATTCCTGCAGCATTGATGGTCGAGCACAGTGGCCTCCATCATCTGTAAATGGATGAAACGCTCGGCCAAATTGAGCGATCAGGGAGAGGGCCTCAGTCAGCTAGGTGACCAACAACCTGATGGTCACTCTGAAAGGACAACACCATTCCTCTATGGAGAGAGTAAAACCTTCCAGAAGAACCATCTCTGCAGCACTCCACCAATCAGGCCTGTATGGTAGAGTTGGCCAAAAGGCACCTGAAGGACTCTCAGACTATGAGAAACAATTCTCTAGTCTGATAAAACAAAGATTTAACTATTTGCGCTGAATGGCAAGCATAATTTCCAGGGGAAACCAGGTACCATTCATCTCCTGCCCAATACCATCTCTACAGTGAAGCATGGTGGTGGCAGCATCATGCTGTGTGGATTTTTTTTTAAGCGCCAGGAACTGGGAGGCTAATCAGAATAGAGAGAAAGATGAATCCAAAGAAGAATGGGAGAACCTGCCCAAAATAGGTGTGCCAAGCTTGTAGCATCATACTCATTCAACAAAGTATTGAGCAAAGTCTGTGAATACTTATTTACATGTGATTTTTTTTTTTTTTTCATTTTCAAATAAATTTGCATAGATTTCAAACAAGCCTCTTTCACATTAGAGTTAGGATCAGGGGTAGCTCAGTGGTTAAGACATTGGACTATGGTTTGGAAGATCCTAGGTTCAAACCCCACAACCACTAAGTTGCCACTATTGGGCTCTTGAGCAAGGCCCTTAACGCTCAGATGTGTAATGAGAGAAAAAATGTTAGTTGCTCTGGATAAGGGTGTCTGCCAAATGCATAGATGTAAATGATGATGTAATTATGGGATATTGTTTGTAGTATTTTGAGGAGAAGAATCAGTGCGGTTTGGTTTCGATTAAACACATACACACACACACACACAAAAAAAAAACATTCTATAACAATTCCATTGTATGTTCTTATACTCACAACAGAGGATTCCTTACAGTGATAAACTTCCTGTAGGACTGAAAGCTGGAATGGCTTTCTACTTCCAAGGGGTTGTTTTTGCAGCAGCAACGTAGTATGTATTTATTGTACTGATCACATATCATACAGTTTTCATGTTTAAAATAAAAATGTGTGATCATATTGACTTTAGACCCATTTTCTATGGATTTTATTTGGTGTTTTGATATTAGGTTTTTATTCTACACACAGCTTTGAAATATGTTTCATAGCCGGGACAAAGGGAAGTGGGGATGTAATTTTTCTCACATCCTTTCGCATGGATGATACATGGTCATTAGTCTACAACACCTTCAGGAATGGAAATTGGGAAGGTGAAGAAAAAACAACAGGATGTCCCACTCCCAAAGGATCAGCCTTTGATGTTTTTGTTGTGATCAAACCAGAAGGCTATGAGGTATGGAGATTGAGTGAACCCACACCATGTAAATAATAATGTAAATATGTTTGTAAGAAAGACACATCTGTACTTTCCAGCTATATATAAATGGGCAAAAGTGTTACCTGTTTAAGCACCGCTTGCCAATGGAAAGAGCAAGTACACTTTATATTTCTGGAGATGTATCTATGAACATCATGGGAACTGTTCCAGTAAGTTATACTTTATACTCAAGCTCTTCAGTTATGTGTGTATTTTCAAAACCTTTTGTGACATATTTTTAACATTTCTGCTTCTCCAGAATTGGAACACATCCACTTTTTGCAAGGAATTTACTGCTTTAAGCTCACGCACAAAGGTTTCTAACATTCAGTCTGGTGTGCCATATCCAGTGTGCAACCCTGTGAGTAACTCAAATTTTCACATGTGAATTAAAAAATGACTGAATAAATTAATAATAGTAATAATAATAATAATAATAATAATAATAATAATAATAATACATTTGCAATAATGGAGATTTTTAAGGAATAAACCAACTTTTATGACCACAACAGAAACAAACCTATTTCGGCAAACTCCCAACAACCTTGAGACCTGGTCTGGCTTTGTTTTTCCAAGGGGTTGTTCCTTCAGATGGCGATCGGTATACTCAATGTGTTTTCACTTTATGACAGTTTGAATGACCAAATAAGAACAAATTTTACTTCAATCTTCCTCAGTATTTTGTGAAACACTCATTAAAATCTTTTTAAAAAATCATTTCAGCTTTGCAATAAATTTGCGCACAGTTAATGATGACATCGCCTTCCACGTCAACCTTTGCCCAGACTGTATGGCCTTTAATAGCTGCAGAAATGGAACATGGGAAAACCCAGAAACTGCTTCAAAAGACCCATTTGCCAAAGGTGGAGCCTTTGATATCTTCATGGTTGTTAAACCAGAATGCTATGAGGTATGATATTATGCAGAAACAAAAATGAAGTCAAAACCTACAGCAATAGGATAACTAAAGGCTAGATTTTGTTTGTTTAGGTAATTGTGAATGGCCTGGGATATGCCACATTCAATCATCGTATACCAGTAGAAAAAGTGAATTCAATTCAAATCACTGAAGGTGTCTTCATAAACAACTTTGGCATTATTGAAGTAAGCCATTTTCATATGATTTATGCAAACAATCATGAAATAATTTTATTTGTACAGTATATCATATAATAATTTACTGGTTGGATGCTATGGAATTTTAAGGACATGGCTAACAATTACAAAGAAAAAAAGACCTTTAAAAAACCTGTAACATTTAATGTACCATAGTTACTTTAATATTGTGCTCAAATGCATCCTCTGCAATGTTTGATTGTCTAATGTTAAGGTCCGTAATAAATGTTTGATTGTCTAATGTTAAGATCCGTAATAAATGTTTGATTGTCTAATGTTAAGATCCGTAATGCCTTACATTGCATGGTACATAATGTTACTTCTTTTTCCACTAGGTGGGCGATGTTAATATGAAATCCACCATCCCTATTAATATTTGAGGATTCCAACTTGACATGGAAGTATTGTTTACAATTTCAAGAGCTTATTTTGTCTTGCTTTGTGCTCAAGGATATCAGAATTCCTGTACATGATTTGTCTCTTGCATTTTGATTGTTTTTCAGTTTAATTTTTCCTTTTACTTAAATCAATGTTGATGGTTTTCATTAGTCTATATACACACAGAAAACATGACAGTTTTAATTAACTCTGTTTAAGCCCATTATTTGAGGTTGTAATAAGCAGTTTTTGAAGTGTAATAAGCCTGTTTTAATTACCTGTTATACTAAAACAAGATTTCATTAATTTCCATATGATTTAGGGGGGAAAATCTGAGGGAAAAAAAACATCACAAACTTCTGCCCTGTGCATTTGTGGCAGAAATTAATAAACCTTCTGTTATGCATTTTTGCATTTTTCTCTTTTATTTACAACTGAGATCCTGTTCTAGTATACGGTTAGATCATTCATTTCTACTTTAAATATTATAGAAAAAAAATTAAATTAGCAAAATACAGTTATATAATATTGTTTAGTAACTGGTTTAGCAGTATAGCCAATTTGGGAACGCCAATTAACCTAACCTACATGTCTTTGGACTGTGGGAGGAAACTGGAGTACCCAGAGGAAACCCACCAAGCACAGGGAGAACATGCAAACTCCATGCACACAGAGACGGGAATCAAACCTGGTCAGGAATCGAACGCGGACCCTGGAGGCACAAGGCGACAGAGCTAACCACTACACCACTGTGCTGCCCCACCTTGCTCATTTAGTAAATTAAAATATATTTTCAAAATTTGCTAGCCGTGCAAAACACTCACAGACCAAGTTACTCACAATCCAAAGTTTCACTGGATAAACAGAATTTAAGGTGAAAGGAGGAGAAGAAGTTTAGAAACTATAATAAAACAATGAAGCAGCAAATAAGACATTATCTTCAACATGAATTTATTGAATGAAGGATTAAGCAAACATTTAAGTGAGGAAGTTTGCAAAATTTCTGCTAGAACCACCTTTTGAAGACTTTTGTGATAGATGTTTTCAGATCAAAATTTTGATTCCTAAATTAGTGATCTCAATCATTAAAATGTCCAGTTAGACCTAACCTCTATTAGACATGATTCTTACCTAGGAAAATTAGTTTAAATGGCTGTATCTAAAAATAACTGCTATCACTTCTGCTGCAAAGGGATCTGCATATAGAAACTAATGCAAAAATCTAGAAAATCTGAGTACATGGTATGGTTATACTATTAAAATATAGCAAATTGTGTGTTGGGTAGCACTAAATGTTAGGTGTGTTCATTTCTAATAGCAAGAAAGCAACCAAATCCTGATACTGTATAAATGCTGGAAGCTAATTTGGGTCCAGAAACTGTCCACAAATCTTAGTATACTTGAGCAGCTAGCAAGACAGAATGAGCTTTTGGAAACGTGTTTAATGCTTCAGTAGTGCCTTCAAATATTGGCTGGAATGGTGCCTTTCATATTAACCTTTTCCACCTGGTTAAAAAAAAAAAAAAGAAAGAAACATCTCTTAATTAGTCTAATCTGCATGTCTTTGGACTGTTTGAGGAAACCAGAGAAAACCCACCAAGATCAATTTATCTGTGAGCAATATGATTGTGTATTAGTCAAAATAAGGCAAGATGCCAATATTGTTGTCTAATCTCAATTTTAGTTATCATGTTATTACATTTCTTTATGATCACAAACCTCTCAGTAGTTGATATTATCGGGGGAAAAAACATATCGAGGATGCACTAGAAGCCAGTGGCGGCCTGTCAATACAGGGCGCAGGGGCGCCGCCCCCCTTAAAGTTAGACAGAGAAGAATGCTACTTTAACATATAATTACTTAACATAATAATTACTAATTTTAATAATGAAATAAAGTCATTTAGTCACAATATTGACTAATATTTCTTAATATCATTTCTTTGCAATAAAAAAAATCTAAACTGTATTACGTTCATTTGTGTTCGTGTACGCGGGGAGCCGGACAAATGAGTGTCTATGTAGACACATAAATCTTTGAAAAGCATGTGACCTGAGGCTGAGCTCTGATTGGATCAAATCATCCTTCGGGCGTAGCACTGTGCGCCCTGAACCCTCCCACTTTTGTTCTTAGCGAATCAAATTGTTTTTAAATATTTGGGCTCATGTGATTGGACCATTCTCAACGAGTCTTTCCCAGCACTTCTTATGGCAAGCGGAGCTGCTGACTGGATGCAAAGTGAGTCATGCCTTTATTTTATGCTAGTAGTGATGATCATCGCATAAATCACCTGATAAATACCTATTTACAGGCGAGTATTAAAAGTTTAATTTTAATTTAGTTTGCGCCCCCTTGAAATTTTTTGCACCAGCCACCACTGCTAGAAGCCAAATTCTAGTGGTAAGAGAAGTTGCAGTATAATGCGACACAAACTAAGACTAAATAAGTTAGACTAAGATAAATTAGATGGATAAATAAACAAATAAATCCATGGCCAAATACTATACTGTGTATATACATACATACAGTAAATATGAATGCATCTGCTAGGCAATCAGGATATTTATACAGAAATTAAAAATCATGAAAATTATGAAATTAATTTAGTTAAGTTTGGTCTTGAAGAAGGATGTGATTAATAACCAGCTCTACATTACAATTTTATTTCCAGGACACAAAAACATCTCTCTTATGCTGCACTGTTTGGATTTACAGTTGATTTTTTAGCAACATTTGACAATAAAGAATACTAGACAATTTTTGTTGGTGTAACAAATTATTGATTTGGACAATAATATGCAGGAATCCTTGCTTTAAGCACAAGAACAACTTCATCACAATAACATGAATACAGTTATTAATGCATGTCTTTTTTTAAGCATTTATTTAAACACACCTACCTTTAATTAAAAAAAAAAAAAAGCCCTCTCATCATAAACTCATGAATTCAATTATAGGAATGACTGTAAATAAAATAGTTATTTCTTTAAAATAGTTAATACTCAAAAAGCCTGAATGTAATTAAAATCAATAAATATCATGATCCATGTAATTACTTTAAAAGATGTTTATGATGAATTAATCAGTGAGGCAGTCATACAACATGCCAGCGTACAGAGCCCTTCCCAGGGCTGCCATCTCAATTATTTTGGGCTCCATGGCTGTCAAGAAAAACACAGTCATTAATATTTATTTCTGGTAAATATCTATCATGAGTCCACCAAATAAAAGAAGGATATCTTCCTCAGGATTTATATGCATAAGAATACACATAAATATAGATAGATCACCATACTTGAACCTGTTGTTCCCAAACGTGTTCCTCTAGTCTTCTAATCTAAACCAGGTTCATCTGAAATGCATGTGGGTTTTGGGGATATTTATAGCACTTGTGTAAAATCATGAATAAAATTAAGGTAAATAATCTGGCAAATGATCAAACAATAATATAATGATCTAGGTATCCCACCATGTGTTTTCAAATTGGATGGTAATTTTCTTTAATGAAGTGCTTTAAGGAAAAATTAAGTTCACAGAGTTCTCAGGAGTGTCACAGAACATGGCATGCAAAAACATGGTCGTGTTTTTTGCATGACCATGTAGTCTTAGCCTGCTTTGTGTATAGACATCATGAACATGACATTATTATCTAATGTCTCATCATATATCTGTTTTGTATAGAAATTTAGGAAGAATTAAGCCAGAAGAAATATGCAAATATGTAATTTAGCTTCAGATAAAATTAAGATGATTAAGAAGCTAACAAACTAATAAAAGCAAATCAAATTCAAATTCTATTTGTCACATACCCACCATACACAGTATGATATGCAATGAAATGCTTATATGACTGACTTAAAAAGAAAGATTTCATACTTTATGTTAAAATAAATTGCACAAGAAAGTACAACCAAAGGAAAAAAATCTTTTTTTTTTCAATAAAAATATATTTTTCTAATGTTTTTTTTTTACAACATAAAATAAAATGTAAATAAAAGTGTATAAATTGTACCGTATAAGAGTTTATACAGTTTATACAAACTTTTTTCTTTTTTAATCAGCAAAATTTATATTTTCATTGCTCTTATAGGCAAGAGTACACCTTATTGTTTTGAGTGATTGGCGTCAGGGAGCTGCTATCAATATGCGAGATGTCTGTAATACCAATATTATAAATCACATGAACAAAGTTTTTGCAACTCACGTTCATGTTCTTTAATTGCACACAGATGGACAAGGTCAGTGTATATTTCATGCAGAGTACAGGGAGGGACTCCAGCAGCAAAGACAGAGTGTGTAAATGCAATAATTATACAGACCAGAGGAGAGATGTGAACTCCCAACCTTGGAGGTGCCATGCAGCAAAGATAAAAACAAAACCACTGTGGCCACACAATGAAAAGTGAAGAAACTTTAATATGAAATAATTACAGCAGCTGCAGGAACTATATTTAAATTTATAATAACAAGTATCTAAGTGACAGACTCTTCTCTTCAAAGTATCTTTACTTAAAAGTAATGCAAATAGGGATCACTTTTGATCGTAATTAGAACTACTCATGAGATGTGGCTCTCATCAACTCAAAATCTACTGCAACTCAACAGTGATTGTAAACAAAACTAAAGCATTGTATTTTTAAATAAATCTACCTATGTTAGGATTTTCCCATCTTTCTTTTGAGGAAAAGATGCAAGCAGGCACAAATTAATGCAATTCTGTGTAGTCTTAATAAGATGTCCGCAACAAGCTTTGGTCAAAATACCTAGGATCAATCACCACAGCTTTTCTCACCCTGTCTACATAGCCCCGTTGAGAATGGCAGGATTTTGTGCCTATCACTTTAAATGCAAATGAGCCACTTCTCAGCCTGTCCCTGTTCTGCGAAGAGTTTCAAAGTTAGAATAACACGCACACCTTTTCTATGGAGACTTTTGAGCATGGACAGAAACGTTTGTTGTTTGATGCTAGAATAATGTAAAAATTCAGAAGGTACAAATGAGATACACTGCAAATCAAACTGCTTTGCACATATATTCATTGTTCAACAGCACTTGTGTGCACTTGTATGCAGGTATCATAAGCACTGTTAACACGGGATTACTATTACCTTGTGTGATTTAGAAATTAACCCCTCAGATCTGAGTTTCATGTGGAGCAATTGCACAGGATAAAATCTAATCTAATCTAATCTAATCTAATCTTTCTGCACATTGTATTGTTGCATCTCCAGCACCACCACACTGAGTACTGGTGCCCCACAAGGCTGTGTGCTCGGTCAGTGCTTGTGCTGCTGTTCATACCGCTGTCTCACGACTGTGTAGCGAAACACGGTTCGAATCACATCATCAAGTTTGCTGATGACACAACCATGGTGGGTCTCATTAGCAAGAACGACGAATCAGCATACAGGGAGGAAGTGCAGAGGCTAACGGACTGGTGTAAAGACAACAACCCGTCTCTGAATGTTGACAAGACAAAGGAGATGGTTGTTGACTTTAGGAGGACACGAAGCGACCAAGCATCAACGGCTCCTCCTTGGAGATCATCGAAAGCACCAAATTCCTGGGTGTCCACCTGGAGAAGGACATCACCTGGTCCCTCAAAACCAGCTCCCTGCATAAGAAAGCCCAACAGCGTCTCTTCTTCCTGAGAAGGCTGAGGAAGTTTTCATTATTTATTAAAGAAAATTATGATGATCATAACAGCATACTGCATTTCTTATCATAAGAATGCAAAAACACTAGCACTAGCGCTGCTGACTGATATCGGTTTATTTTGATTTTGATCGGTTTATGGTCATTTAGTTTTTTTCAGTTAATAAATCTACTATAAATTTTAAAAAAGATGACACAAAACACTTTTGTGAATTTTCTAATTACACATGATAAAATCTTAAGTCTCACTTTGTTAAGGTTTACTTTCGATATAGATAAGAAATTACTATATTTAATTTAAATTCTAAATTTGCACTGTAATTTTAGAACTGTAATTATGCATTCGTTTAATTACACCTGTTTGGCTTGAATTTATATTCTACAGAATCATGTGCAGTGGTCAATGAGCTACTGCTGCAGAGAATGAACTAAGACCTGAGGCCTCAGTCTATGGTTATAGCGCCACTTAGCAACATAAAGCCGGCAAACGCAAAACCCTAATGCCGCCGACGGGTGCCGCAACAGTAACAGTCCAATTCTGGTTGAGTAACATCTGTAGATCTATGCGATTCAGATCATCTAATCAGAATTCAGACGGGCAACAAGTGGAAGACATAGCAATATGAGTATCTGGTGGTCCCGTTCAAACTGACCAATGCACCTGACTTTCTAAATTCTTTTGTGTTCATTTACCTGGACAATTTCCTGATTTCTTTTCATGGTCTGGAGGACCACTGTCGCCATATTCATCAAGTTTTCAAGAGACTCCTGGAGAACAACCTGTACATGAAGGTGGAGAAGTATGAATTTCATGCAGCATCTGCTACATTTCTTGGGTATGTTATGCTACTCTCGAAGCTGAAGATGGAGCCAGCCAAGGTTCAGGTGGTCTCCAACTGGCTTCACGGTGAGATTTCCAACAGTTCCAACTTTTTTTTTACCGCTTCTTTAGGAGTTACAGTTCTGTTGCAGCCCCCACTCCAACAAGAACAAGAGCATTTGACAACCTCAAGAAAAAGTTCACCTTTGCACTCATCCTCACTATCCCTTACCCATCAGTATGTGGTAGAGGTCGATGTCTCCAACATTGGCGTTGGAGGTATCCTTTCACAAAGGCCCTCATGGGATAACAAACTGCACCCTTGCTTGTTAGTTCTGGAGGATTGGAGGCACTGGTTAGAAAGAACTGAGCCTCATTTCCTAGTTAGTTTTTAACTGAAGAAGTAGTATGTCCGAGCTAAGTTTTAAGCTAAGAGAAGAAGAGTTTAACTTGTTGTGTCCGGTGCACCTTGATAAACTTACCGGTACAGGCCTGATCGACCGGGAGAGACAAACACACACACACACACGCAGACATGATGTCTGAAGATCTCTAGTTTATTCTTAGCAAGGAGAGCACATTTAAACGGTGCTACGTCCTGAACATCAAAAGAACCAGTCATTCACATGTCAGTGATAGAGAGAGCTGGAGACAGACAGGAGAGAGGAAATACATTTGCATTCTCCTGATTAAACAAAAGGGTTCTAGCCATTTGGGTGTATATTCATCTGGGTACAGGATATAGAAGGTGTTACCACAGTAGGCATAAGGAAGCACAGTGAGGGGTCTGTTCTCAGGGCACAGGAATCTGAACTGATTATATTACAATGTTGTCAGGGGTGGGGCTGAACGGGAGTGAACCCAATTGCAGACAGAAAGCCTTTCTGAAAGCTTTAGTTCGAAATAAGTCTCAATGTGCAGGCTCAGCAGGAGCACAAATACGGCAGGGAATGAAATGCTTTTGACGGCGAAACACTCCTGTCCGATATCCACATACGCAGAAGTGATCACATGTCTGCACGCACACACAGAGATTGCAGGCAATAGCACAAAACGAGGTCGGAGGGACAGGCAGGGTCGGTAACAGTTGTCCAGCGGTGAGAAAAAACAAATCCAGAAGCACGTACCGAAATCAAAGTCCGTAATGCAGGCGAGGTCATACACAGAAGCAAATCCAAGCAGTGATGATAATACAGAGGGCAAGGCACGAGACAAAATCCAGGAAGACAGGCAGGGTCAAACACAGAGGTAGAAATAACTGGAAAAATCGCGAGTGACAGATCAAGAGGCACGCAAGCAGGATACTTCGGCAATGAATGGAGTTCTAAGCTTCTTTTTAAAGGCGTGGTAGATTGTTAATAGGTTGCAGGTGCATGGGGTTAATTAGCTGAAATCATGACCTGGATGTGCTTGGCTGATTGGGCTGGCTCGTGACAGTACCCCCCCTCCTATGGACGCCACCTGGCGTTAACGATGGGGCTTCTGGGTGTTGTCGATGAAAATCGGCAATGAGAGAAGGATCCAAGATAAATCTGGATGGTACCCAGCTTCTCTCCTCAGGGCCATAACCTTCCCAATCCACTAAGTATTGAAGCCCCTTACCTCGTCGTCGTGCTTTCAAAAGCCTGTGAACAGTGAATGCCTCACCACCGTCGATGAGCCGGGGGGGAGGAGGAGGGCGGGCTGGTGGATTTAGTGGACATGAAACTATGGGTTTTATCTGAGAGACGTGAAATGAGGGATTGATGCGACGCATCGTGGATGGCAAAAGTAACCTGACTGTACATGGATTGATGACCTTGGAGATGGTGAAGGGCCCTACAAACCTGGGAGATATCTTGTGGGAGATTGTGTTAATGGGGACATTACGGGTGGAGAGCATGACTCTCTGCCCAACGCGGTATCTTGGCGCAGTTGATCGGCGGCGATCTGCTTGATGCTTGAATAGTGTTATTGCATGGCGAAGTCTAACTCTTGCACGTTGCCAGGTCCTTTTACAACGTCGTACAAAGGCTTGAGCTGAGGGAACCGCCACCTCCTCCTCTTGGGGTGGAAATAGAGGGGGTTGGTAGCCGAGACAACACTGAAAACTTGCTTGAGGTCTGAATAATCAGGCGGAACAGCTGAGAGATCTGGGAACTCCTCATTGACGGAAGATGTTGTTGGCGGACAATGAGCAGCCTTCAGGCAGGATGCTAGGCACAAGGGGCTCCATTCTTGGATGGAGTTTCTAGCCCAGTCAATTCGTGGGTTATGACGAACCAGCCAAGGGCGACCGAGAACCAAGGATGCATGTGCGTCGTGTATGACAAGAAAAGAGAGCTCCTCAGAATGGTTACCAGATACTTGAAGGGTTACTGGTACTGTACGGCGAGTAATGGAGGGAAGAGAAGTACCGTCGAGGGCCCGAACGGCTAACGGAGGGTCAAGAGCTTGCGTTGGGAGGATGAGATCCTTAACCTTGGAGGCGGAGATCAGATTTTGGTCTGAGCCAGAGTCAATTAGTGCAGAGACCACATGAGGTCTACCTTCTGTGACAATGATGGTAGGCAGAAGCGGGTGTGAACTGGGGGATTGATTCAAGGTTGGCCCCTTCAGAGACCCTAGATTAACTGGAGAAGTCTTTGCTTTCAAAGGGCACTGGAGACGATAGTGACCCATCTGGCCACAATAAAAACAAGAACCGGATTGAAGCCTTCGCTGACGTTCCTCCGGGGAGATCCGGGTTTGGTACGAACTAGGTTCTAGGTTTGGCATGGGTCTTGGGTACGAACTAGGTTCAGGCCCGGATAAAGGGTGCAGGCTGGGAGGTGAACATAGTGGTGCTGAAGGTGTGGAGGGGAGCTTGGATTGAACATGGCGTCTATGAGCTAGCCGAGCATCTACACGACCTGCTAAATCCATGAGACCATTGAAATCACAAGGAAGCTCCTGACTAATTAATTGGTCCTTGACATCTTCAGAGAGGCCGTGGAGGAAGGCATCGTAGAGTGCTTGGGTGCCCCAGTTTACAGATGCAGCCAGAGTGCGGAACTCTATGGCATAATCATATGCAGAACGGGAGCCTTGACAGAGCTCCAGCAGTTGTCTAGCGGCGTCCCTGCCGGAGTGGGAGCGATCGAACACCCTCTTCATCTCGTCAGTGAAAGTTCTTAGGGTTGCACAGCAGGGGTCATTAGCGTCCCAAACTGCAGTTCCCCATTCACGTGCCCGGCCAGTGAGGAGGGTGATTATATAGGCCACTCTTGAACGCTCCATGGGAAAAGAAGAGGCTTGAAGCTCCATCAACAAAGAACATTGTGACAAAAAGGAGCGGCACGTTCCCGGTTCGCCACCATATGGTTGTGGGTTAGGGAGCTGGGGTTCATGACGTACAGATTGAACTGTGGTAGAAGGATGATTAGTTAAGAGTTGCTGTAGTTGTAAGGTGATAGAGGAGAGTGTCTGGGTTACCTGCTGAATACTTTGTTGATGAGAGTCTAACAGGGCTCCTTGCTGTGAGAGTGCCTGTTTCAATAGATCCAAGTCTGCTGGGTTTGCCATGGCCGAAGTATACTGTCAGGGGTGGGGCTGAACGGGAGTGAACCCAATTGCAGACAGAAAGCCTTTCTGAAAGCTTTAGTTCGAAATAAGTCTCAATGTGCAGGCTCAGCAGGAGCACAAATACGGCAGGGAATGAAATGCTTTTGACGGCGAAACACTCCTGTCCGATATCCACATACGCAGAAGTGATCACATGTCTGCACGCACACACAGAGATTGCAGGCAATAGCACAAAACGAGGTCGGAGGGACAGGCAGGGTCGGTAACAGTTGTCCAGCGGTGAGAAAAAACAAATCCAGAAGCACGTACCGAAATCAAAGTCCGTAATGCAGGCGAGGTCATACACAGAAGCAAATCCAAGCAGTGATGATAATCCAGAGGGCAAGGCACGAGACAAAATCCAGGAAGACGGGCAGGGTCAAACACAGAGGTAGAAATAACTGGAAAAATCGTGAGTGACAGATCAAGAGGCACGCAAGCAGGATACTTCGGCAATGAATGGAGTTCTAAGCTTCTTTTTAAAGGCGTGGTAGATTGTTAATAGGTTGCAGGTGCATGGGGTTAATTGGCTGAAATCATGACCTGGATGTGCTTGGCTGATTGGGCTGGCTCGTGACAAATGTCTTACAATATTATAAAACCTTACACTTTGCCTCACCATCCTTGTCTCACATCTCACATGTTTCTCACATGTGAGATTGGTCTCACATCTGGCTTAACCTAGCAATCCAGTGTAAGGATCTATCCAATAAGGCAAACTACAAAACACTTTTATAAGATAAAAGCATCTGCCAAATGCCTAAATGTAAATCTCCCTAGAGTTTGTAACAGGTCTACCCTTGTCTGATGGAAACCCCTGCCTCATTGACTGCTGCTCTATGTCCGTACACTTTGTTCCACTGCCCAAGCTTCTCTCCACCAAGGAGACAGTGGAACATTTTATATTTCAGTGACTTTGTGTCGGATCGATGACCACAATTTACCTCACAGTTTTGAAAAGCCTTTTGCAAATGTATCAGGACTATCCCAAGTCTGTCATCTACTCCAACTATCAATCTGAGAGAAAGAATCAGGCACTGGAGGTCACTCTCCAATGCAAGACCACTCGAGACATTATTACCTGGAGCATGTTTCTGGGTTCCCATGGGTCAAATATGCTCATAACTCCCAACCATCAGCTTCCATGGGTTTGTTTCCATTCCAGTGCTGTTACCACTGGGGGCTACCAGCCATCACTGTTACCAGCACAAGAGGAGGTAGTAGATGTTTCATCTGCCCAACACTTTCTTCACTGCTGTAAACAGACAGGATCAAAAGCAAGATGAACACTGCTACAATCTGCCAAGACATACGATAAGCATTGCACCAAAACCAACCCTACTTTCCAAGTCTTTCAGCTACAAAGCATAATAACCTGCCCATTAAGGAGAGAACAGTAAGAAGAGGGCGACCAGCACTACCACCAAGCCAGGCACACTACTACCATATACTAGCTTACAGATCTGCAAAAGAAGCAAACATTAATTTGTAGCACACACAGAATAATGAAAAGAAAGAGAGAGAGAGAGAGAGGAAGAAGACAACAACTCTTAAAATTGAAATGAGACTGGGTCCATATGCCAATAGCATATTAACTCTTCTTATTCTCAGATCCAGCACCCCCTTAGTCTACCAACCGCCTATGTAAAGGGGCCGCCAACTTGGCAACACCATCTATAAAACATCTGTAATGATCAGAGCTGGTGAGACAGTGGCTGGAGATTGCCAATAAGCTACCAGCTAGATTTTACAAGGATAAATGGATACACCCTGGTCTGATATTACATGGCCCAAGTATTGCACCTCCCAAAGGAAAATTTGACTATTGGCCCTACTGCTGAAGCCAACCCAGCATCACCTCAAGTCTGCAGATGCTGTTCTACAGTGGATGAAAACACAATGCTGTCATCAAGGTACAGCAGCAAAGACTGATGTTGCTGATTACCTAATATATACTACATTAATCTCTAAAAGGTGATAGGGGCATTACAGAGGCCAAATGGCATAAATGCTGTACAATGTTGTACAGAAGGTAGTCTTGGGCCAATCTTTTTCAGTGACAGGGACCTGGTTGTACCCACTACCAGTCATAGCATCAAGGTATTCCTTAGTGTGTAGCGATGGGCGTATAACCTCCTCTTGCCACTTAAAAATCATCTTCCCTCATCATGGCATTCAACTGGCAATAATCTCATACACATATGCAGGGTACCATCTTTCTTTCTAGCAAGGGTTATAGGCAATGCATGAGGGCTGCTGCTCTCTCAAAGGACCTGAATTGCTAACAATTAATTAATATGTGTCTTTAATATAGCATATTCTGATGGGGGAATGCCTGGATAGCATTATGTAATAAAAATGTTATCTAGGAGTGGGATGTCATGCAACACCAGAGCAGAACAACCAAGATCCATATCATGAACAGAAAAAGACGGAGCTGTATTTCTGAAGAAGAGACCTCACCTGATTCTGAGCTACCCCTGGCAATAGGGACAAGTCTAAAGCCTCTATCTGACTTCGGGCCATGGAAACAGCAGACTGAGACTTCACCGTCTTGGTACAAGATGGGGCAGCACGGTGTCAACTTGCACCTCCAGGGTCCGTGCATGGAGTTTGCATCTTCTGCCCGTGTTTGGTGGGTTTCCTCTGGGTACTTGTGGCGATGGGCTTACAACCACTGCACATAAAAAGAGAAAGCTTCCTCGCTCGAGAGCCCAAAAAGGGGCGCGACATCGCCGTTCACCAGAAGTGGCCACAGGGAACCTACCCTCCACCTGTCGACCACTCCAGATGAAATGATACCGACGGTGCATACCAGCGAGGGAAGGGAATAAGCTTAGTGACTTACATGCATGTTGCTGCCCGCCACCGTGAGCTACCTGAGCCCGGATCGCTGGCTGCAGACTGGGTCTTATGCTCCCTGCTCCCTGCGCACTCGTATCACAAATAACCACTAGAAAAAACCATACCACTTTTCACCACTGTAAATAAAGCGCACCTGTTCCACTGCACCTGTGTCTCTGCGTGTCCGTGACTCTGTGCCCATTACAGAAAGGCTTTACATTACTTCACTTTCCTACCACAGTCCAAAGACCTCCAGATTAGGCTAATTAGCGTTCCCAAATTGCCCTTAGTGTGTGCCCTAAGTCCCCTGGCCCCCCACAACCCTAAATAGAGGATAAAGCTGTATGGATGATGAGTGAGTGAGTGAGTGAGTGAGTACAAGATGAAAACTCTGTGATACCAGCAGGAAGGCTAACAACATGAACTGGGTGGAGGGTGCCCACCTGTATTATAGAAGTAGATGCCAACGGTCCTGCCGATAAACCAGTGTCTGGCACCTCAAAGAGCACAGTACAACCTGAATCACTGAATCACCTGGAATCAGACAAATCCTACTACCCTGAACCCTTACCTTACCAGAGATCTTATAGGTGGATAAGTAGAGGGCAAGTCAAACAGGGCCAAACCATGCTCCCCAAAAATCATATTCAAAATCGGGTTTTATTCGCCAAGTATGCTGACACACACACACAAGAAATTTGATTTTGGATGTTTGTAGCTCTGTGTACTTCCGTGTCTTCGTGTTGTAGTGTGCTTCTGTGTCTCCTGTGCTCCTAATCTTTTCCAAGCTCCCTCCTATGCACTCCCGTTTTCCCTCCTGCCAGCTCCGCTTTATTGCCTGTTTATTTATTGGTTTCGGTTTTGCTTTTTGTTTCCGATTATTCCAGTGTTTCAGTTCCAGTGTTGATTATTATATTTTGGTTGAACCCCGTGTTTTATTTATCCCCAACCTTGCTAATAAATCACCCTGCCGGGCCAAAAGCAGAGACTGTCTCGTCTGAGTTCCGTTGGTTCGCGACAGAATCTCGGACCTTACACAATTATGGACCCGGCAAGTGCTAATTTGATTTCGGAGCTGATCAACACCCTCCAACGTCTTCTTCCACCACAAACCTCCGCCACTACACCACCTGCTGCATCCACAGTCACTCCACCGGTTCCCCCGGCTCCCCACACTGCGCCCATGGCGGCTGCTATTGCCCCGGTTTCCCCAGGTGCGCTTACCAGTCCCGTGGCTACACCGACGCATTTCTCTGGTGAAGCGGGGAATTGCGATGGGTTCCTTCTGCAGTGCTCAATATTTTTTGACATGCAGCCCCTGCGCTTCCCATCCGACAGATCCAAGGTTGCCTACATTGTCTCCCTACTGACGGGACGCACTCTCCAGTGGGCACAGGCAATGTGGCAACAGGATGGACCCGTCGTCCACAATTATGAGCAATTTACTGCGCATTTCCGGGAAGTATTTAATTACTCGGTGAGCTCTACCACCGCTGGGGACCAACTTTTCCGGCTGCAACAAGGTAAGGGTTCCATTCACGATTATGTTCTCTCCTTTAGAACCCTTGCAGCCGCCAGTGGGTGGAACGAGCTCTCCCTTTTAACCAAATTCCGGCAGGGGCTAGCACCACGACTGAGGCTGCAGATGGCGACCCACGACGACTCTGTTGGGTTGGAGCAGTTCATGCGGCTCACCCTCAGAGTCGCCAACCGTTTGCAGGATTGCGCTGCCGAACTTCCTGCAACGGTTCAATTCCAACCAGCCCGCCTCTCACCAGACCCCAGGTCAGTACCAGAACCCATGGACATCAACCAAACCCGAGCCCGACTTTCTCCTCAGGAAAGACAACGCCGGCTGAACTCGGGGTTATGCCTATACTGCGCCGAAAAGGGGCACCTGCTACAATCATGCCCTCGGCGCCCAGCGAGACCTCTGGTGAGTAATGTCATTCATGAATGTCCCCATGCCAAACCACTCACCACGAATGTCACTATCCACCATGCCACCATGTCTCCCACAGTAAAGGCTCTCCTGGACTCTCGACACTCTGCCGCCAGCTCAAGGTTCCCCTTGAACTCCGCCCCGTTCCCCTTCAGATCTGCTGCGTGATGGGGGCGTCCCCTGCTGGGGGGTTGGTTCGTTACATCACTCCTCCGTTGCATATGCAGGTCGGCTGGTTGCATGAGGAAAAGATCAGATTCCTGGTTCTCGAGAAGTCAACATCTGACCTGATTCTGGGGCGCCCATGGCTCACTCTCCACGAGCCGATCCTCTCATGGAAGGATGGGGAGATCCTGAAGTGGCTGTTTCTCTCACTGCCTTTCCCACGTCCCAGCTCTACCACTCAACTCGACCTCCGTGGAGAGTCCAGCTGGGGTGCCTCATCACGAGGTTCCAGAGGCATACTCCAGCTTTCAGGACATCTTCTGTCCAGTCCGAGCCACACAACTACCTCCACACCGGCCATGGGACTGCGCCATCGATCTCCTTCCAGGTGCACCGGTGCCAAGAGGTAAGATCTACTCTCTCTCTCTCCCGGAACAGAAGGCAATGGAGACGTACGTTGAGGAGGCCCTTCAGCAAGGCTTCATTAGACCCTCGACTTCCCCTGCTGCTTCTAGCTTCTTCTTTGTGGCTAAAAAAGACGGCGGCCTTCGGCCGTGCATTGACTATCGGGCGCTAAATAAGGTCACGGTAAGGTTCAGTTATCCCCTTCCTCTCGTCCCCTCCGCTCTGGAACAGCTCCGTGGAGCTACTATCTTCACGAAGCTAGACCTCCGGAGCGTATATAATCTGATTCGCATTCGCGAAGGTGATGAGTGGAAAACTGCTTTCATTACTCCTACGGGTCACTATGAGTACTTGGTGATGCCGTACGGCCTAGTGAACGCTCCGTCTGTGTTTCAGGGTTATATGAACGAGGTGTTCCGGGATTGTGTGGGCAGATTTGTGGTCGTCTACATCGATGACATACTTATCTACTCACGAGATTCCTCGGAGCACCTCCGACATGTAACTGAGGTGCTTAAGAGACTCCGATCTCATCAGCTGTTCCTCAAAGCGGAAAAGTGCCTCTTCCATCAGTCCTCCATCTCCTTCTTGGGTTATAACATCAGCCCAAGGGGGATTCAGATGGATGAGAGGAAGGTGGAGGCTGTCCGATCGTGGCCTACCCCAACCAATATTAAACAGCTCCAACGCTTCTTGGGCTTCGCGAATTTCTACCGTCGATTCATCCAGGGGTATAGTATGAAAGTCGCCCGCTCACTGACCTCCTAAAGGGTAAGCCCAAGAAGCTAGTTTGGTCACCTGAGGCCACGCAGGCCATGTCCCACTTGCAACAGTCCTTTACCACAGCCCCGATCCTCATCCTTCCAGACGTTAATTACCCCTTTCTAGTAGAGGTCGATGCCTCGCAAACCGGGGTAGGGGCGGTATTGTCACAGCAGCAGGGGAAGGATCCAACTTACCATCCATGTGCCTTCTTTTCCAGGAAGCTGTCACCGGCGGATATCGGAAATCGTGAGCTTCTCGCCATCAAGCTGGCCCTGGAGGAGTGGAGGCATTGGTTGGAAGGGGCGATCCATCCGTTCCTGGTCCTAACTGATCATAAGAATTTGGAGTATCTACGTGAAGCGAAACGTTTGAACTCCAGACAGGCAAGGTGGGCTTTGTTCTTCACGAGATTTCATTTCTCCATTTCTTATAAGCCAGGAACGAAGAATGTCAAGGCCGACGCGCTCTCCAGGGTCCACGATCCCGAGGAAACGGCCGAGCACCCAGAGAACATCCTTCCGGCGACTCTATTCGTCTCGCCAATACAATGGGAGGATGGCAGCTCCGATTCCCAGAGCCGTTCCCCCAGCGCCTCTCCGCCCGGTTGTCCACCACAGCTTTCCTTTGTCCCCGAAGCAGAGAGAGAACATCTTATCCACCAGGTACACTCCTCACTTGGCACCGGTCACCCGGGGGTCACCCAAACCCTCTCCCTTCTCCGCGAGCGTTTCTGGTGGCCTCAGATGAGAGAACAAGTGCAGAGGTACATACGGGGATGCCGGGCATGTGCTGTGTCTAAAACACCCAGACAACTACCCACAGGAAAACTGCTGCCTCTACCTGTTCCTCGACGTCCCTGGTCACACCTGGGCATAGACTTTATGACGGACCTCCCCGTGTCTCAAGGTAACACCTGTGTGCTCGTCATTGTGGACCGATTTTCTAAATTTTGTCGCCTTATCCCACTCCCAGGTCTCCCGACAGCACAAAAGACGGCAGAGGCTCTGTTCGAGCAGATCTTTCGGAACTTTGGCATTCCGGAAGACATCGTTTCAGACCGGGGTCCCCAGTTCATCTCCCGGTTCTGGAAGGCCTTTTTCACACTCCTGGGGGTGACGGTGAGCCTGTCTTCTGGGTACCACCCGCAAAGTAATGGCCAAACCGAGAGGAAGATCCAGGAGATAGGTCGATACCTACGTACCTTCTGCCACGGCCACCAGAACTCCTGGAGCCAGTACCTCGTCTGGGCCGAGTACGCCCAAAACTCTCTCAAGAGCCCAGCTACTGGTTTAACCCCATTTCAGTCATCAACCCCCGCTATTCCCCTGGAATGGGGAAACCTCCGAGGTCCCCGCTGTGAATCACTGGTTCCAGGACAGTGAGAGGGTTTGGGCATCAGCGCACCGACAGCTTCAGAGGGCAGTCAGAAGGCAAAAGATCACAGCCGACACCCGGAGATCTAATGCCCCAACGTACAGACCTGGGCAAAAGGTTTGGCTGTCAACCCGGGACATCCGCCTTCGTCTGCCCAGCAAGAAGCTGTCACCCCGATACATTGGTCCCTTCACCATCCTGTCCCAGATCAATCCAGTCACATTTAAGTTAAGTCTTCCACGCACCTACAGAATACACCCCACATTCCATGTCTCTCTATTGAAACCATACCACACCCCCTCACTTTCTGTTTCCCCAGAGTCTGGCGATCCACAGGAGCCCCCACCGAGCCTCGACCTGGAGGACGGCACGATCTACGCCGTCCGCGAAATCTTGAGGTCCCGTCGTCGAGGTGGTCGTCTGGAGTTTCTGGTGGACTGGGAGGGTTACGGTCCTGAGGAGAGAAGCTGGGTTCCTCGGGATGACATCCTAGACCCAACCCTTCTCGCCGAGTTCCATCAGGCTCAGCCCCAGATGCCGGCCCCCAGGGGTAGGGGTCGCCCACCATGACGACGTATTCTCCGGCCCTCAGGAGCGGTCCGTGGAGAGGGGGGTTCTGTGGCGCGCACACCAGGCTCCGCCCCCGCACAACGTCTTACGTCACCCGAGTTCTAGCACGCACGCACGTCTCTCACACACACACACAGCTGCTCCATATTCTGCTGATTTACACACGCCCACATAAAAGCACCACTCTTTCACCAGCACGCCGTCCGAGATTAATCACGCGACCCGAACTCTTCTGAAAAAGCTAAGACTGTGTTTATTTCCGTGTTTCCTCGAAAAGACTGTTATTTCCCTGTGTATTTAAGTTTCTCTTTGTCTGCCTCGCTCCGCGCTCCTGTGTACTTACGTGTCTTCGTGTTGTAGTGTGCTTCTGTGTCTCCTGTGCTCCTAATCTGTTCCAAGCTCCCTCCTATGCACTCCCGTTTTCCCTCCTGCCAGCTCCGTTTTATTGCCTGTTTATTTATTGGTTTCGGTTTTGCTTTTTGTTTCCGATTATTCCAGTGTTTCAGTTCCAGTGTTGATTATTATATTTTGGTTGAACCCCGTGTTTTATTTATCCCCAACCTTGCTAATAAATCACCCTGCCGGGCCAAAAGCAGAGACTGTCTCGTCTGAGTTCCGTTGGTTCGCGACAGTAATGTGCATGTAGGAAGCTTGTTGGAGACATGGTGGTGCTTTTACACAATATACAGTACAGTACTGGATGTTCGATTTGTGCAAATGAGCTTCAATGATTTTTTTTTCTGTAGTATTTACCTTTTTCTATAGACTGTTCCTGTCCTGTTACAAACCAAACAGTGATTGATGAGCACAGGACATACTCAATGATTGCAGTATAAAACTGTTTCAGCAGCTCCTGGGGCAGACCATACGTCCTTACTGATTGCATGAAGTACATTCTCTGCAGGGACTTTTTGAGAATGAAGTTGATGTTGAGTTCCTATTTCAAGTCATGGGAAATGGTAATTCCCAAAAACTTGAAAGACTCCATACTGTAGTTGACACAGAGTTATTGGATATTGTGAGGGGGAGTAGTGTCGGAGGCTGTCTCCTAAAGTCCATTGTCATCTCCACAGTTTTGAGCATGTTCAGCTCCAGGTTGTTCTAACTGCACCAGAGCACCAGGCGTTTCACCTCCTGTCAATATGCATACTTGCATGAGTCTAATCAGCATAGTGGGTAGTCATTAGTGTACAGGGCGAATAGGAGAGTGGAGAGGACACATCCTTGCTGAGCGCCAGTGCTAACTATTTATCTGCTATGAGTAACTCCTCCCAGTCTCACCTGCTGTTTCCCGCCTCTCAGGAAGCTGGTGATTCACTGACATGTGGCAGGAGGTAAAGTAAACTGTAGGAGTTTAGAGGAAAGGATGTCCGGGAATAGCGTGTTAAAGGCTGAGCTAAAGTCAACACACAGAATTCTTGCATAGGTCCCTGGGCAGTCAAGAAGTTGAAGGATTTAATGCACCCTCATGCAAATTGAAGGGGATCTCTGTGCTGTTCCTTAGGTGGGCCAATACAAGTCGTTCAAAGGACTTCATGACCACAGATGTTAGAGCTATAGGCCTATAGTCATTCAGACCTGTGATGGAGAGTTACTTGGGGACCGGGATGATGGTGGAATGTTGAAGCACAGTTGGAGTGATCTGATGAAGATATATGTGAAGAATGGAGCCAGTTGGTCAGCACATACTTTGAGACAGGAAGGGGAGACACTGTCTGGGCCATGTTCTTTCCTGATCTTCTGTCTCTGGAAGAGACGTTTCACATCCTCTTCACAGATTGTTAGGGGAGGGGTGATTTTGTTTGTCTTGCAGGCCTCTCCACATTGATGCAGGGTTGTTAGCTGAAAACCTGTTTTCAAGTTTTCAGTGTTGCTTCTTTTAGCCACATCTCCTTTGTCACTGTGTTCCTGGCCTGTTTATATTGGCCTCTGTCTCTACTTCTGTAGACTTCTTCTATAGCCTGATGAAGGTGTTTTAGTCTGGCTGTAAGCCATTGGTTGTTGTTGTTATATGTGCAGAAGGTTTTGGTTGGCACACACATATTTTCACAGAAACCAATGTAAGATGTCACACTGTCTGTCAGCTCATTCAGTTGCAGTTTGAAAGACACTCCAGTCAGTACAGTCAAAGCAGTCTTGTAGTTCTTGCTCTGCCACCTGTTTTGACCACATGCTTAGCTGTTTTAAGTTGCTGCCTGTAGGTTGGAATAAGATGAACCAAGCAGAGATCAGAGTGTCCCAAAGCTCTGGGTACAGAGTGACATGCATCCTTGAGAACTGTGTAGCAATGATCCAATGTGTTATTTTCTCTAGTGGTAACTAATATGCTGCATATATTTTGGTAGTTCACGGGCTAGATTTGATCTGTTAAAGTCTCCAAGTATGATAAAAAATGAATCTGGATATATTTGTTCCTGGTCAGATATTTGGTCTGCCAGGTTATTACAAAGAAAGTACTAGAGACTGTTGTGCCGAGCTGTCATTGACGGCGCCATCACGCATCCGAATCTCCCTTATAACCTTGACGGATGATGTTCATCCCTCAAACACTGGGCACTTGAGATTTGAGACTTGAGAACTACACTATAAAGTATACACTATACTAATGCACAATATCACAGTCTGACACAGAAAGAACACACAGAAACCAGATGTCACAGGCACAAAAAACGAACAGTTATTCTCTACACACGGGGTGGAAGTGGAGTGGCCCTTTTATCTTCCATGCATCGGGTAAATATGGCGTCTTAGTGAGTTAGGTTGGCCCGTCCCCTTGTTAGGCATGTGGCATTTGTGGTGCAGCTTACGCTGTTTGTGCAATGTGTGCATGCAAGAAGCCCACCGTTTAATAATGATGACTAAAATCCACAGACGAATTACCACCTAGAGCTGGACCTTACCAGTAAATGAGCGGACTAAGAGGGGGAAGTGAATGGGGTGATTCTTGTTGGAGACAATCACATGTTAACCCACACACAATTCACAGTGAAAATAGGTGAGAAAGGGGGCGACCAGCACTCACACATAAAGGGAAACTACCACCAAGCTTGCCAAACTACTATGCCTGCAGTTATAGTACCTATATACCATCTATAATTCCATAAAATAAAACAGCAAATAAAAATGTGCATATTATGAAGAACAATCAGTGATGTAATGAGTGAAAAGTACATCCCTGTTACAAAATTTCGACAAAATGTTGGACAAACGAACAACAATTCCCTTACGGCCAGAAAGTACCTAAGGCCAGTGCAATCATTCATTATTTACACTACAAATTATACTAAAGAGAAACAGGAATTGAGCCATGAAGGCAATGTTGTTCAAAAGCGACACCAAAAGAGTCTGGGGAGAATCTACAAACAGATTTCAAGAATTGCCATAGCCCATAAGCATAAAGAGGAAACCACATGGAGCATTCATACCTGATATGAAAGACGAAAAAATAAATCCAAAAACAGGCAGGGGTCAATAATGAGTAGAGGGTACACTGAACAACACTGGGCAAGAAAACACAAGGCATGCAAGCTAGATACTGTGGCACTGACTGATCTTCTCAACATGCATATAAAGCCAAGAGATATTTAATAACCAGGTACAGATTTGCGATGAAGGATATCTGCCCATGCAGAAGAAACTCCGGAGTGGATATATAACCTGAAAATGCTGGGTTGACCTGACTGGCTATGTGACAGTACCGCCTCCTACAGAAGCCACCTGGTGTTCTGGCCGGTGTGTTTACGTGCTGACGATGAAAGTCATCAATGTGGGATGGATCCAAAATGAATCTGGATGGATACCAGCTTCTTTTCTCAGGGCTGTAACCCTCCTAATCCACCAGGTATTGGAGGCCTCTGCCTTGTCATCAAACCTTAAAAAGCTTGCAAACAGTGAATGCTTCACCACTGTTTCACCATTTCCAGGTCCTGGGTGGCTTTTTCTGTCTGGCTGTTGGTCTGTGGGTGAGACCCTAAAGATAAGCTGTTGGTAGCTGTAAAGGGTGATGTGTAATGGATGTTAAGGAAATAAAGTGGGCAGCCTTAGAAATACCTTGAGAAAAAACTTGTTTCTGCCTGTGATATTTAGATTTTGACTCTGATTATTGGTTTTGCTCTTAGTATTCTGGTTGCACCTCACCTGACATATTTTTTACCTCGATTCAGCCTCACATTTTGGATTGCCTGTTATTAATAAATAAACCAACGCTGATCTGCACTTACATGTCTTTACTTCCATTGCTAACAGGACAAAGTCATTATGACCCATATTTTATTTGAAACATGATTTGAATCACTAAAAACTTTGTCATAGGATCCATAACATACAAATACATTACACACATACACATACTGTACACTTTGCTGCTCCAAGAACAACCCCTTGAAAGTACAGAGCCCTTGAAAGTTTATCACTGTAAATAATGCTATGTGGCTGGTATAAGAACATAAGATCAATGGATATATATATATATATATATATATATATATATAAACAAAATAATAATAATAATAATGATTATTTATTAATTTATATTATTTAATTTACCACAAGCCACATTTTTACCAAATTCTCCATGTAGTTCTAAAAGGAATACCTGTCAATTTGTTGTAATTTAACTCACCCATTGGTCCACCTTGAAATGAGAAAAGCACAGAGCTGCTGGCTTTGCCCACTCCAACATTACTAACATATCTGTATTAGACCAACTATTGTTGTTCTGCCTTTAGTCCAGTCAGTGTAAATTTGGTCTGTGCGTCTGGTGTTTTGATGACTTTCCAGCCATCAATATCAGTTGTTGAATCAGTTGGCTGTGTCATCCTTTACTCACCTCTTAACTTTAATGTCTCTTCAGTTGGGGATTTAAAAATATTTGGGATGACTTTCTTATCATTGATCTCTACCACAGGTAGGACGGGTTTGGATACAGGCTGGAACTTTGGATTTTTCAGAAAGCTATTCCAGTTCCAGGATTGCCGGAGTCAGATATGGAGGCATTGATGAACCTAATCCTCTTTAAATTTTTATTGGCATTTGATAAACTCATAAAGAGAATAAGATTCTACCTCATGCAATCAGAAATGTCAGAAGAACCAAGGCCATGTTGTTTGGGGAGAGAAAGCATTTGCATTGCTGTGCAAAATCTTCAGAGTTCACAAAGTTTTTTATACCCTCCAGGTAGGAGTCTTCCATTTTTGAAGATGTAAATGACAAGCAAATCACAACATCAAAATCAGGATCAAACAGGATAGAGTTAAATGAGCCTGAGGATGTTACTACTGTCAGGTCTTTCAGCTCGCTGGTTTAGGAACTCAGTCTATTTAATTCACTTGTAATGTCATCTAACCATTTGTTCATGTTGGTAGCTGTAAAGGGTGATGTGTAATGGATGTTCAGGATGTCTCCCAGTGCTTTGTCTTCTTTTGTGCCACTCGAAATAGCTGGCAAAATGCTGATCAGTGCCTTCTGGAATTCTGTCTTATAATAACTGTGTAGATCATTAAACTGTAGCAACCTGACTTTTAGTTCAGAGGATTGATAAGTAATTGGGTTGTTGATCAAGTCATTGCATCTTGCCCCTACATTACGGAGTTCCTTCAGCAAATTGTTGACTTTACAGACCAGGCTCAAACGGATTTCTCTCACCAATTTAGCAGCCCTTCCATCTAAGAGTGTGAGTGGTATACCTTTACTGTTTCTTTACTTCAGCAAAGTGGACAACCTCTTGCATGCCCTCAGAGCCTCTTGGTATGTGGTGGAGTTTTCTTCAAGCTTATAGTCACCATGAAATGTGACATTCAAATTTTCAGCTTAGGTTCTTTCAATGGAAAGGGTAGGTATCTTCTTGACTACTCCATATAGGTTTCCTTCTACAACCTGTTTGCTCTCATTTTTTGCCCATCAAATATTCTGAAAGCAGAATCTCCATATAGGACAGATGTAATTACATCAGTAGGGGTTTTCTGTTAAAATACCTGTGAATAGGTGATATTGCCAAGCTCCTTCATCGTAAGTTGTTTAAATTTTGTTGTTTGGTTGTACTGCATAGTTTCTCTGGACTGACGTGCTGAGGATTTAGAATCATTCAGGATCTTGGCCGATCTTCCAACGTCCACCAACCCACAAAAAAACAAAGAAAAACAAGAAAGGGATGACGACTTCAGAAACATCTCGGGTTACTTAGCTATATCCCTGTTCCTGATAAAGCGGGAACGAGATGCTGCGTGAAAACGCTATGGGAACATCTCTTTGTTCTCTGGTTGTGAAGCCTGTGTATGTCAAAAACACTGAATACTTAGGCTTATAACCTCAGTCACGTGATGTCACCGAATAAGGTGCACCTGCAGGTTATAAATAGGAGTGAACCGGAAACATCCTCAAGTCAATTTTGTCTGAGGGACGTCCAGCCACACCAGCAGTGCAGCATTGAAGTGCAGCATCTCATTCCCACTTTATCAGGGAACAGGGTTACAGCTAAGTAACCCGAAACCTTCCCTTTCAAAAGCTACACTCGATGCTTCGTGAAAACGCTATGGGAATAAAAATACTAACGCCGCTGCACTGCAAGTGCCTGGACCCTCAGGTTGTGTAGCATGTGCGCAGGTCTCAGACATAACTTGATATCTCGAGGGATGCTGACTCAAGGATCCGCAAGCCCGGAGTAGCATGGACATCCAGACCATAAAATCTAACAAATGTGTGTGGAGAGGACCAACCTGCCGCATCACACACCTGCTGCTGGGGGACGCAAACCCCCTGGTCGAATGAGCCCTGATTCCCAGAGGCAAAGTGTGACCACATGCCTCATAGGCTAGGGCAATAGCATCTCTCACCCAGTGTGACAGTGTCTGTCTAGTGGTGGCCACCCCCCGGTTGCGAACCCCATGGCAAATGAAGAGCTGCTCTGACTTACGCCACTGGCTAGTCCGGTGGACGTAAATCTGAAGAGCATGATTGTAACTGGACACAGTAAGTGAAGTCTTTCCTGCTCCAGAGCTGTGAAAGGCGGAGGACAGAAGGCTTCGAGAATGACTGGGTGCATGGTCGAGAATGGAATCTTCGGAAGATAGTTCGGGTGAGGATGCAGACTAGCCCAGGGGCAAAGTCTAGGCAGGATGGGGAGACTGACAGAGCCTGCAGATCCCCAATCCTCTTCAAAGAAGTAATAGCCATAAGTAAAAACATCTTGAGAGACAGAAGCCTGACAGGCGCTGACTTTAGTGGTTCAAAAGGGGTGTCAGCCAGGCCTTCGAGCACAAAAGCTAAGTCCCATGAAGGGACCGTCGCTCTAGTGGGCGGCCTCAACCATTTAGCTCCACAAATAAAACGGGCAACTAAAGGGTGCTTTCCCACAGAAACTCCATAGGTCAGAGCATGACAAGCCAAAATAGCGTCTACGTACTGTCCTGTGCCCAAAGCAGAACCTGGTGCTCTAGCTTGTTCAAGCGGCACAAGCACAGTCCGCCCTGGAAATTTATGTACGAGACTACAGAAGTGTTGTCCACCCACACTATGACAAGGTAGACTCTCAACTACCAGCCATAGACTCTCAACTGCTGGAGAAAGTGTTTCAGGATCAGAAATACAGCCATCATTTCAAGGCAATTGATGTGCCACGCGATAAGATGACCTCTCTAGTTCCCTTGGGCTGGACGGCCATCTAAGACCGCACTTCGGCCCATGAGGGAAGCATGTGTTGTTAGCATCTTGTGATGACATCATGGACCTAGAGTGGGACCCAAAGTCAAAAACCTGAACCACATACAAAGGGTACGAAGCCCCCGGCGTGTAACCCTTATTTGCTTCAGGGGATTGGCCCTTGGATAAAATCCCCTGGCGCTTAGCCACAACTGAAATGATCTCTTGTACAGAAGGCCCAAAGGTATCTCCGTGGACGCAGCTGCCATGAGAGCTAAAACACTCTGATAGTAATGAACAATCACTTTCTGACCTAGCCTGATTTCCTTTAGGGTATTGAGAATGGATCCGACACACGCAGGAGACAGCCTGCATTGCGAACGAATTCCATATGACACCCAAATACGTTATCCTCTGAGCAAAAAAGAGAACGCCTCTCCTGGTGTTGAGTCTCAATCCTAAAGAATGGAGGTGAGCTAGGACGACATCTTGATGTCGAAGCGCTAGCTGCTAAGACTGAGCCAGGATCAGCCAGTCGTATAATTCAGAATACGGATGCCCTGGAATCATAGAGCCAGAGCTACATCTGTGCATTTTATATATGTGCAGGATGACAGGATAGGCCAATTGGAAGGACCCGATACTGGTAAGGTAGCCCGCAAGCATCTCTTCAATCTGGGGCATCATCATATAACCCCATGCTTTCACATCAACGACATTCGAATTAATCGATGTTAATAGCAAAAACTGGGGATGAATAGGGCTTATTCCATGAAAGAGTTAACACGTCATGGAGATCGCCAAAGAAGGGGAGGGACCATCGTTTTCATCTAACTTTGAGCACTTTTTTTTGGTCCTGTGGCAAGAGAGGAAGTCTCTTTTGCCCATTCACAAGAAGCGCCGGGGCACGCTTGAGAAGTGGACGCTCAAACTTCCTGATCCGGGGAGAGCGCGAGAGAAAGGTGGAATTCCGTCTCATGTGTGTCCGCCAGGTCGGCATGTGAAGCAAACGAATGCGCCGCTGCTCGCAGTTTCTCTTTAAAGAAGGCGAGCCGCGCGCGAAGCACCTTAGTAGGGAAGAGATCACAGTGCTCTCCCTGGAGCCCAAAGAGAGCGTGCTCTTCTCCCAAACACTCAACACAAAAATCATGGAGATCGCTATCCGAAAGAGATCTATCACACGGATGCACGCATCTCTTAGTAAACTCTGCCATATCGGTGAGTTAACACTTTTTTCTTTTTCTTTTGTTTGTATATTCGCTTGCATACACACACGCAAACACACACGCAAACACAATGCGGTCCTTGAAGACAAAAAGACCTGAGGATGTTTCTGGTTCACTCCTATTTATAACCTGCAGGTGCACCTCATCAGATGACGTCACCTGACCGAGGTTATATAAGCCAAAATTTGGCATGTTTGATACACACATGCTTCACAACTGGCTGAACAAAGAGATGTTCCCATAGGATTTTCAGGCAGCATCGAGTGTAGCTTTTGTAAGGGAACAATCTATTGTAAAACAAACAAATAAATAAATAAATAAATTTCATGTTTGCTTTAGCATTGGAAACAATATTGTTTTAGTCTAACTAATCATACACAATTCTTTGCTGTACTTGGTCCTTCTATGCACCATTTGGCAGATATTCAGTGAAGCACAACACATTTATTTAAATTCTTAAATGGTGCTTGTGGGATTCTGCTGCACTATACGAGATGAATTGTGGCCTTTCGCAGGAAAAAGTGTGCATTCTTAATGGCCACATCTGTAGCTACAGATATAATCTGCATATATGGAACTAATATAGATGAATGTTATATAGTACTTATCCATCTATTTGCTTATTCATTTACCAATTTGACTTTGCAACTATTAGCTGTACCACAATTTCAGGACATCAGCTTTAAAAATACACCAACTTTTTAAAATATGGATTGTTACTTGTTGAAAGTATCTGCATAGACAAATCCCCACAGGTTACATGCAAATTCACGCATCAATTGTGTACCACCCTCCCCTCATGTTATTTCAGCCTTTTGTTCTTTTTGCTGTTTACTAGTGGTTGGCATCCACTATGTTGTATAACCACCAGCTTCTGGTCTTGATCTCCCTTATCTTCCTTTTACAGATTTTTTACAAAATTTTAGGCACCCCTTGATAAATAACAGATTTTGGTGATTGTTTAATTGAAACAATCACCAAAATCTCTCTTGGAAATGGAAAAAATGCACAATATTTTCAGCAAACATTGATGCATAGTTACTTTTTATGCCATAAATTGAGCAAAAATAAAAAAATAAAAACATTATTATGGCACTGTGTAAAGGTTTGGGCACTCTTGACATTCTGGATTCTTTTTTACAGGGTTTCAGACCTTAATCAGCTTGTTAGATCTGATGCATACCAACAGTTGTCATTAGTAAATGCTAATTTCAAAGCTTTACAAATACTTTGACTCGTCAAACCTTGTGCACAGACTTGCAGACACTCAACTACCATTGTCTAAGCAGCTGTGTAAGACTCTGAAAATGAAAATTATTGATGTCCACAATGCAGGAGAAGGCTAAAAGAAGATAGCAAAGCGTTGTGTCATCTTGCAGTTTTCACAGTGAGAAATGTAATTAAGAAATGGCAGTTCAGAGGAACTGTGGAGGGCAAGATGAGATCTGGAAGATCAAGAAACATCTTGGAGAGGACTGCTTGAATCCAAATCAAAACCCCCATTTGACTGCAAAAAACCTGCAGGAGATTTAACAGACTCTGGAGTGGTGGTGCTCCATTCAACTGTGCAGCGATGCTTGCACAGACAAGACCTGCATGGAAGTCAGCAGAAGAAAACCTTACCTGTGTCCCCATCATAAAATCCAACATCAGAAGTATGCAATAGAACCTTTTTTTGCCGAACCCTTCCCATTTCCCATTTATGCTTTTCAAACATGCCATGTTATTTTTTGAGTTGATTGTGTTCATATTGAATATTTAACTTAACAATTTAGAACTCTACATTAAGATATTCTACTCTACAGTTAAGATTCCTGTGTAAGACATGTCTAATAGTAAGACATGTTCCCTTTCAAAAGCTATACTCGATGCTGCGTGAAAACGCTATGGGAACATCTCTTTGTTCTCCGGTTGTGAAGCCTGTGTATGTCAAAAACGCAGAATACTTTGGCTTATAACCTCAATCAGGTGACGTCACCGAATAAGGTGCACGTGCAGGTTATAAATAGGAGTGAACCGGAAACATCCTCAGATCTTTTTGTCTTCAGGACCGCTTTGTGTTTGCGTGTGTGTATGTGTGCAAGCGGTTAACGAATGGTAAAGAAAAAAAATTATTAATAATAAGCATTAACTCACCGATATGGCTGAGTTGGTTAAGAGATGCGTACCTCTGTGTGCTCGATCTCTTTCGGAGGGCGATCTCCACGAATTTAGTTTTTAGTGCTTGGGGGAAGAACACGCTTGCCTCTGGCTTCAGGGAGACTGTGAGTATTGTGATCTTCTCCCTATTAAGGTGCTTCGCGCACGGCTCGCTTTCTTTAAAGAGAAACCGCGAGCCGCGGCGCATTCCTGAGACTCGCGTGCTGGTCTGGCAGACGCGCACGAGACGGAATTCCCCCTTTCTCTCGCACTCTCTCCGGATCACGAAGTTCTTCTATGGAAGTAGCCTCCTCACAATGCTCCTCCAGTGTTGACCGAGCGTTTGAGGAATTATTGGAAGTTTTGACGCGAGCGGTCGAGCGGTTACATATCAACTGGCCCAAGCGCTCGAAATTAGATGACAGGTTTCTGTCGGGTGGCTGGGGGGAGCCTCAACGTCTCTTTCTCCCCTTCTTTGGTGACCTCCATGACGAGTTAACTCTTTCATGGAGCAAGCCGTACTCATCGTGTGTTTTTGTGCCATCGACTTCGACTTATTCGAATATCATTGATGTGAAAGCGCGCGGTAATATGATGATGCCCCAGATAGAAGAGACGCTTGTGGGCTATCTCTCTCCTGGTACATCATCCTCCCTGAAAAAGCCTATACTCCCCTCCAAGCCGTGTAGATTGACATCTGATTTGGTGGGGAAAGCTTTTCAGGCAACGGGTCAGGCTGGTGCTTCACTGCACACCATGGCGGTTTTTCAGGCCTACCAGGCTGACCTGTTGACCACCTGAGTACCGGCGGGGCTATTGATGACAGGGCATTTGCAGAGCTGCGCCGAGCCACAGATCTGTCTCTCCGTGCAAACAAGCAGATGGCCCGGCTGTTGGCCGGTCTCTGGCTGCCATGGTATCCACAGAGAGGCATCTGTGGCTGAACCTTACAGGCATCAAGGATCGGGATCGTGCTGTCCTCCTTGATGCCCCCGTCTCGCCTTCCAGTTTCTTTGGCGATGCTGTTAATTCCATCGCCACTAAGTTTCGGGAGGCGAAATTATACGAACAGGCCTTTGGGAGGTTTCTTCCCCGCCGTGCTCAAGAGTCGTGACCATCGGCCACCTGGTCCCAACCAGGTATGGCCAGTATTAGGCGTGAGGTGCAGAAGGAGAGCGTTCTTCTCAATCTGTCTCAAAAAGATCGGACCTGAGGAGCTTCCTCTCTACAAAGAGGAGGTCCTGAGGCTCATGCGCCCAGGGCCATGGGGGTGTCTCGCCCCGGAGAGGGGCGCCTGGATTTCCTTCACAAATAGGGTCTCCTCCCAGGAGGCCAGTGTTCAATGCCTGCCACCACTGGTGTTTCGGGGAGCGTCAGTCTCCAACGAAATGTTGGGTGTTCGGTCTCCTGCCACACTTCAGAATACTAAACATCTAACACCCCTCCATCCAGCCGAAGTGTCAAAACCCGTGCCCATTTCGGAGAAACTGGCAGCGTGGAAACTACTGCCAGGTGTATCTCCTTGGGTACAAAGGACTGTAGCCACAGGCTACAGGATTCAGTTTGCACATCGTCCTCCACGTTTTAACGGGGTGGCCTCCACTTCCGTGAAACCGGACCGAGCACATCTGCAGGAATTACAGACTCTGCTGGGCAAAGGGGCCATAAAACGTTTTCCCCTTCCAGACAGAGAGTCGGGCTACTACAGTCAGTATTTCTTGGTTCCCAAGAGAGATGGGAGGTTGCGTCCGATTTTGGATCTTCGCGGCTTGAACCGCTACCTCAGGAAATTCAGATTCAAAATGTTGACTGTCAAAACGATTGTTTTTCAAATCCAACCACAGGATTGGTTTGTGACAATCGACCTCAAGGACGCATGTTTCCATATAGAAATATTGCCACAGTACAGGAAGTTCCTGAGGTTCGCTTTCGGGGGCGAAGCTTACTAGTATCGGGTCCTTCCATTTGGCCTAGCTCTGTCACCTAACACATACACAAAATGCATGGATGTGGTCCTGGCTCCTTTACGACTCCAGGGCATTCATATTTTGAATTGTATAGACGACTGGCTGATTCTGGCTCAGTCTCAGCTTTGACATCAAAATGTCATCATAGTTCATCTCCATTCTTTAGGAGGACAACATATTTAGGTGTCACATGGGATTCGGTCACAATGCGTGCACAGCTGTCTCCGACTCGTGTCAAATTCATTCTCAACACCCTGAAGCAAATCAAGCTAGGCCAGAAGCTGACTGTTCGTCACTTTCAGAGATCTCTAGGTCTCATGGCAGTTGCGTCCATGATGATACCTTTGGGCCTTCTGCACATGAGAGCGTTTCAGCTGTGGCTAAGAGCCAGGGGATTTCATTCAAGGGCCAATTCCCAGAGGCTAATAAGGGTTACGCGCCGGGGGCTTCATGCCCTTTCAGACCCCGGTTTCTGACTTTGGAACCCACTTTAGGTCCATCTTCTCGTCGCAAGATGCTAATGACAGACGCTTCCCTCATGGGCTGGGGTCTTGGATGGCCGCCCAGCACAAGATAGCTGGAGAGGGCATCTACTAGCATGGCACACCAATTGCCTCGAAATGATGGCTCTGTTTCTGGCCCTGAAACACTTTCTGCAGCAGTTGAGAGGCTTCCATGTCCTAGTGCGGGTGGACAACACTGCGGTAGTCTCATACATAAATCGCCAGGGTGGACTGCGCTCGCGCCGCTTGAACAAGCTAGCGCACCAGGTTCTGCTTTGGGCACAGGACAGTACGTAGACGCTATTTTGGCTTGTCATGCTCTGACCTATGGGGTTTCTGTGGGAAAGCACCCTTTAGTTGCCCGTTTTATTTGTGGAGCTAAACGGTTGAGGCCGCCCACTAGAGCGACGGTCCCTTCATGGGACTTAGCTTTTGTGCTCGAAGGCCTGGCTGACACCCCTTTTGAACCACTAGAGTCAGCGCCTGTCAGGCTTCTGTCTCTCAAGATGTTTTTACTTATGGCTATTACTTCTTTGAAGAGGATTGGGGATCTGCAGGTTCTGTCAGTCTCCCCATCCTGCCTAGACTTTGCCCCTGGGCTAGTCAAAGCTATTCTGCATCCTCACCCGAACTATCTTCCGAAGATTCCATTCTCGACCACCCAGTCATTCTCGAAGCCTTCTGTCCTCCGCCTTTCACAGCTCTGGAGCAGGAAAGACTTCACTTACTGTGTCCAGTTACAATCATGCTCTTCAGATTTACGTCCACCGGACTAGCCAGTGGCATAAGTCAGAGCAGCTCTTCATTTGCCATGGGGGTCGCAACCGGGGGGTGGCCACCACTAGACAGACACTGTCACACTGGGTGAGAGATGCTATTGCCCTAGCCTATGAGGCATGTGGTCACACTTTGCCTCTGGGAATCAGGGCTCATTCGACCAGGGGGATTGCGTCCCCCAGCAGCAGGTGTGTGATGTGGCAGGCTGGTCCTCTCCGCACACATTTGTTAGATTTTATGGTCTGGATGTCCATGCTACTCCGGGCTTGTGGATCCTTGAGTCAGCATCCCTCGAGATATCAAGTTATGTCTGAGACCTGCGCACATGCTACACAACCTGGAGGGATCTATCCAATGTGGGTTAGTGTCAGACCAGTTGAATGGCCCCCAAGGTCTCCCGATCTGACCCCCTTAGACTTTTATCTTTGGGGTCATCTGAAGGCAATTGTCTATGATGTGAAGATACGAGATGTGCAGCACCTGAAACTACGGATACTGGAAGCCTGTGCTGGCATTTCTCCTGCGGTGTTGCTATCAGTGTGTGAAAAGTGGGAGAAGAGGGTTGCATTGACAATCCATCACAATGGGCAGCACATTGAACACATTTTATAAGTGGTCAGAAACTTGTAAATAACTCATGAAAGAATAAAGTTACTTTAAAACCAAGCACACCATTGTCTTTCTTGTGAAATTCCCAATAAGCTTGATGTGTCACATGACCCTCTTCCTATTGAAAAAACAAAAGTTGGATCCAAGATGGCCGACTTCCAAATGGCCACCATGGTCACCACCCATCTTGAAAAGTTTGCCCCCTCACATATACTAATGTGCCACAAACAGGACATTAATATCACCAACCATTCCCATTTTATTAAGGTGTATCCATATAAATGGCCCACCCTGTACAATAATTGCTTTAAAAAGCTAAGAGTTAATTGGGTTGCTTTTGTGGACAAAAACACTCACTCTCACTCACTCATCATCATTATTGCTTCATCCTGTATTCAGGGTCACGGGGGCCTGGAGTCTATCCCAGGAGACTTAGGGCACGAGGCAGGATACACCCTGGACAGGGTGCCAACCCATCGCAGCACACAAAGCCATACACACACTCACACACTACAGGCAATTTGGGAACGCCAGTTCTGTCTTTGGAATGTGGGAGGAAACCGGAGTACCCAGAGGAAACCCACCAAGCACGGGGAGAACATGCAAGCTCCATGAACACAGAGACGGGAATCGATCCTGGCCGGGGATCAAACCTGGACCCTGGAGGTGCAAGGCGACTACACCACCATCTTGCCTTGGACAAAAACATTTTTAGTTTATTCCCCATCTGATAATTTCTTGTTGCATTGTGCTCTTACAAATGTTCTCACTTACTGGTAAACATAGCTGAGATTTTTACTGCCAATTGTTTACCATGAAGCTTAACTTTGTGCTTAAGTGACCTTCAATCACAGATTTTTTTTTTCTGTCCACATAAAGTTAATGGTTTAGCATTAGCATTAATGATGCACCTTTTAATAATACATTCGTCAGTTCAAAACCCAATTTCAATAATTTCAGCAATCTTGTTGTTTTCTTTGCTTGATACAGGCCAATAATTTGTCCTCTTGAAACACAGTAGCATTTTCTTTTCCACTATAACACAATATGTCCAACATGGATGTACAGTACCACTCAAAAGTTTGAACACACCTTCTAATTCAATGTTCTTGGTTTAGTGATTCATTTTTTACATTCTAGAACACTAATTGAGATTTCAGAACTATGAAAAAATATATGGAATTACTTAATTAAGTAACAACATTGACATTGATCAATTGTTATTATAAAACACAAAGGTCAGCTGTTCTGGAATAGTTCTTTCTTTTGGAAAACTCATCAAGCACCATGATGAAACACCAATTAACAGCACCTCATATTAGAACCATTATAAAGGCTTTACAGAGCATAGGTAGCAGACAAATTTTAATATCAAATTAAATTATGGCATATTTTGGATGCTTTCAGCATTTTTTACATTAAAATCAGAAAGTAATTAATTAAAAACAGAAAAGACCATAAAATTAGAAGGTGTGTCCAAATGTTGTACTGGTAGTGTATAAGAAATTAGAAGATCCTCACTGCATTGGTTAAGGTTAAAAGAATTGTTGCCAGCTGAAAGAAATGAATCACTCCAGTAAGTATGAAATCAATTCGTTTTTGAGTATGTGTTTATTTAAATCCAAATGGCAGCATATGTCTTATTATATCTTTTTGCTCAAGAGCAAAGAGTACAGGCAATATTGTATATCTTATACAGGTCCATATTGTAGATCTTAGTTTTATTATGATTTATTCATCATGATTCTAATTATGACCAATATGTTGTGAAAATGGTTTAAGTAAAAAGTAAATACAACCATATTGCTGTATTTTAGCATTTAAAATTGTATATATTAATTTAGCATAGGACTTTTTTTTTTTAACAATGAGTGTTCTTGCAGGTCCAATGTAAGAAGAGATAAGCAAAAATGTTTTCTGTGCAAAAATATCAGTATATAGACTAATGCAAACCATCTATATTGATTAAGCGAAAGGAAAAAGATTAAATGAAAACAGTTAAAATGCAAGAGACAGAGAGATTCTGATACACTTGAGCGCAAAGCATGACAAAATAAGTTCTTGGAATTGTAGACATTGTTTCAGCGGCAAGATGGAATCCTCAAAAATTAATAGGGATGGTGGATTTGATATTAATATCGCCCACCTAGTGAAAAAAAAAGAAAAACATGTACAATGTAAGGATATTATGGGGCTCAACATTAAACAGTCTGACATTTTCCCATTGAGAAAAACTCTGAGACATATTGAGAAAATGGCTTACTTCGAAAATGCCAAAGTTGTTTATGAAGACATCGTCTCTGATTTGAATTGAATTCACTTTTTCTACTGGTATACGATGATTGAACGTGGCATATCCCAGGCCATTCACAATTACCTAAACAAATAAAATCTAGCCTTTATTCAATCATTTGCAATAAATCTTGACATAATTTTTGTTTCTGCATAATATCATACCTCATAGCATTCTGGTTTAACAACCATGAAGATATCAAAGGCTCCACCTTTGGCAAATGGGTCTTTTGAAGCAGTTTCTGGGTTTTCCCATGTTCCATTTCTGCAGCTATTAAAGGCCATACAGTCTGGGCAAAGGTTGAAGTGGAAGGCGATGTCATCATTAACTGTGCGCAAGTTTATTGCAAAGCTGAAAGAAATTATTTAAAGATTTTAACGAGTGTCCCAGATTATCCTGAAAAAGGTTTAAGTAAAATGTGTTACTTGTTTGTTCATGCAAACTGTCATGAAGTGAAAACACATTGAGTATACCGATCGCCATCTGAAGGAACAACCCCTTGGAAGAACAAAACCAGACCAGGTCTCAAGGTTGTTGGGAGTTTGCCGAAATAGGGTTGTTTCTGTTGTGGTCATAAAAATTGTTTATTTATTCCTTAAAAATCTCCATTATTGCAAATTTATTCTTATTATTATTATTGTTATTCTTATTATTATTATTATTATAAAGAAGAAGAAAAATATTAGGATATACTTTTATTCACCCCACAATGAGAAAGGAGAATAATGTAAAATGTATTCAGTCATTTGTTTAATTTGCATAAAATGTTATTTAGCAATTACTCACAGGGTTGCAGACTGGATATGCCACATCGGACTGAATGTCAGAAACCTTTGTACGTGAGCTTAAAGCGGTAAGTTCCTTGCAAAAAGAGGATGTTTTCCAGTTCTGGAGAAACAGAAACATTGGAAAAGCTCATAAAAGGTTTTGAAAACACACACACACACACACACACACACACACACACACACACACACACACACTTGAAGAGCTTAAGTATAAAGAATAACTCACTGGAATAGTACCAATGATGTTCATATATACAGCTCCAGAAATATAAAGTGTAGTCACTTTCTCCACTGGCATGCGGTGTTTAAACAGATAACGCTTCTCCCCATTTACATATACCTGGAAAGTGCATAGAGTATGTGTAATTCCTATGAACGTATTGAAATTATTATTTACCTTTCGTTCGGCCCACTTATTATTTAAATCTTAATCATACCTCATAGCCTTCTGTTTTGACTACACAAAATATATCAAAGGCTGATCCTTTGCGAGTGGGACATCCTGGTGTGCGTTCTTCGACCTCCCAAATTTCATTCCTGAAGGTGTTAAAGACTAATGTACATGTATCATCCATGCGAAAGGACGCATAGAAAGGGATATCCCCACTTCCCTTTGTCCCAACGATGAAATTTATTTCAAAGCTGCATGTAGAATAAAGAAAAATTCTAATTAAACTCACAAAATACATACAAAATCATTTTATACATTATATTTTGAAATACCAATGCAATAATAGTCAATCAACAAAACACTCAATTTCCCAGAATGACATGCAGCGTATAAAAATGGATGACTGAAACGCCCAATAACACTCTGATCTCCTGATTCCTAACCTGCAATACCTGGGTTCAGTCAGACAACACCGAATTAAAAATTAATTTAAAAACCTAGTTTTGATTTTGACTCTGATTGTTAGTTTTGCCCTTGACATTCTGGTTGCGCCTCATCTGTCTTGAATGTTTTTGACCTCGATTCAGCCTCACTATTGGATTGTCTGTTATTGATAAATAAACCAATGATGACCTGTAATTGCATTTGTTTACCCCGATTACTATCAGGACAAAGTCATTATGACCCCATACTTATTTTAAAAACATGTTTTGAATCAGAAACTGAAAGCGTTGAATCTGAAACTGAAAGTATGTTATGTGGTCAATAACATAAATACATACCACTCTGCTGCTGCAGGAACAACCCCTTGAAAGTACAAAGCCATTCCAGTTTGCAGTCCTCCAGGCAGTTTATCATTGTAAATAATGCTCTGTGGTTGGTATAAGAGCATAAGATCACATTAAACGGTGATATATATATATATACACCTTTAAATGATGCAACAACATATTCAGTGACGCAAAGAGTCGAAAACATTTTTTACAAATATTTTTTGTTTAGGCTATATAACAATATTATTTTCAATATTAATCACAATAATTAACAATATTCATTTGAAACTATTACTACTCACAGGATTGATAATAACATTTGTAATCTGTGACTTGACAGTAGAGACAGACCAACGTGACATGCCCATAGTCGTCATTATTTTAGTCCTTAGATTATTAAAGAGGGAAAGCATGGAGAGGTTCTGCAAGGAAAAATATTCATATGAGACATATATGAAAATATATTTATTAATTTCCCACGGGCCACATTGTTACCAAATTCTAAAAGTAGTTTAGGGGGGAAAAAAAACATGAACAGGAATACATGTCAATTTGTTATAATGTAACTCACCCATTGGCTCACTGTGACATTGACTTTCTCTTGAAATGAGAAGGGGACAGAGTCACTGGCTTCGCTCACTCCAACATTACTAACAGCTCTGTATCGGACCCAGTATTGTTGTTCTGTCTTCAGTCCAGGCAGTGTAAAGCTGGTCTGTGCATCTGGTGTTTTGACGACTTGCCAGCCATCAACATCAGTTGTTGAATCAGGTGGCGGTGTCATCCTGTACTCAACTCTGAACTGTAACGTCTCTCCAGTTGGGGATTTAGAAAACTTTAGGATGACTTTCTTATCACTGATCTCTACTAGAGGTAGGGGGGGTTGGGATACAGGCTGGAACTTGGCATTTCTCAGAAGGCCATTCTGATAAAGTCGGATAGAGGTTCCTGGATTGCTGGGGTCAGATATGGAGACAATGATGAACTTGATTCTCTTCTCATTTTTATTGGCCTTTAAAAAACTTGTAAAGAGAATAAGATTCTGCCTCATTTTTGCAGAAATGTCAGGAGAACTGAACCAAGGCTGTGTTGCTTGGGAAGAGAAAGTATTTGCATTGCTTTGCCCTAACTGTGCAAAACCATCAGAGTTTACAAAGTTCTCTATAGCCTTGAGGTAGACGTCTTCTATTTTTAAAGATGTGAATGACAAGCAAACCACCACATCAACATCAGGATCAAACAGGATAGAGTTAAATGAACCTGAGGATGTTACAACTGTCAGGTCTTTCAGCCCGCTGGTATAGGAACTCAGTATATTCAATTCACTTGTAATGTCATCTAACCATTTGTTCATGTTGGTAGCTGTAAAGGGCGATGTATAGTGGTTGTTCAGGATGTCCCCCAGTGCTTTATTCTCTTGTGCTCCACTCCGAATAGCTGGCAAAATGTTGACCAGTGCCTTCTGGAATTCTGTCTTATAATAACTGTGTAAATCTTTAAACTGTAGCAACCTATCTTTTAGGTCAGAGAATTGGTAAGTAATTGGGTTTTTGATCAAGTCATTACATCTTGCCCCTACACCATAGAGCTCCTCCAACAAATTGTCTAGTTTACACACCAGGCTCAAGCTGATTTCTCTCACCAACTTAGCTGCCCTACTATCTAAGAGTGTGAGTGGATACAGCCACACGGTCACTGGTACACCTTTACTGTTTCTTTCCTTTAGCAGAGTGGGCAACCTCTTGCATGCCCTCAAAGCCTCTTGGTATGTGGTGGGGTTTTCGTCAAGCTCATAGTCACCGTAAAATGTGACGTTCACATTTTCAGCTAGTTTCTTTTCACCTTCAGTCATCTGTAGGGAAGCTTCACCCTCAATAGAAAGGGTAGGGATCTTTTTGACTACTGCATAAAGGTTTCCTTCAACAACCTGTTTGCTCTCACTTTCTGCACTTGTATAATCAAATATCATGAAAGCAGAAGCTCCATACAGGACAGCTGTAACTACATGAGTGGCTGTTTTCTGATCAAATACTTGTGGATAGGCGATATTGCCAAGCTCTTTCATAGTGAGTTGTTCAAATTTTGTTGTCTGACTGTACTGCATAGTTACTCTGGACTGACGTGCTGAGGATTTAGTATCATTCAGGAACTTGGCCGATCCTCCAACTTCCACCAACCCACAAAAGAAACTTGCTTTGAGTGAAGCACTAACATCTAGGAGGTTGGCCTTTTCACTGAGACTGTCAGACGCAGCAAGCTTGACATACGTTTTAGTCTGGTCATGCACGTCAAGATCATCACGCAATGCCTTCTTGTCCCATAAAGTAACACCTAAAACAAGAAAGGGATGAGAACTTCAGAGCCATTTCTTACTATTAGATGTCTTACACAGGAATCTTAAATTGTAGTGTAGTATATCCTAGTGTTGAGTTCTAAATAGTTAAGTTAAATAATTTCAATACAGTTCAATATGAAGACGACCAAGACAAACTGTGTGTGTGTGTGTGTGTGTTTTTTTTGTTTGGTTGGTTGTTTTTGTTTTTTGAGTTGGTCATCATATATCGTATATGTACAGTATATGTTTAAAAAAAAGAACCACATTTATGTTTATTCCAGCTCATATGAATATCCAGAGAAATGCAAAGAAAGACAAACTGGCAATGGAAGCAGTTAGGAGATGAGTAATAGATATTAATATTAAACTATCAAAGTCAGAAAGGAAAAGTAGAGTATGGAAAAGCACAAAGTAACAATTACAACAGCAATGTGAAACAGAAAAAGAGTCATCTGTGTGCAATCCAAAGCAGAGTTGATTTGGTGAGGAGTTGGAGAACAAATGTAAAGAGGTGGTAATTAAAGGACACAGAAACCTTTACATCACCCTCCATATTATAGATAAACTCCCAACTGGCCAGTATAAGCAGTGTATAAGCAGAAAAAGAGACAACAGAACATATAACTAATAACACAAGAGAAGAAATAATGGCACAACTGAGGGAATTTAGAAAGGACACTGTAAAAAGTATTTTAGAGAATGGAGAAAGAGGCCAGTGAAGAAAACCTTGATGTGTTTTTTAAGAGAAACAGCACTAAAAAAGAGGATTTAACCTGAAAGGAAGATAAGTGAGATCAAGATCAGAAAGTAGTGGTTATGTAAGAAAAGGCTGGAGGAGCATGAGGCGAGGGTGGTAGGCAAATGTGGTGCAAAGTGGTAGGTGAATTTGCATGTAACCTGTAGGAATAAGCCTCTGGTAATACTTCCAAAAAGTATGTTTTATTCATGTTTTATTGAGTTGGTGTATTTTTAAAGCTAATGATATCCTCAATTTGTGACTAATTCAACAGTCGCAATGTATTGGCAGTTAAATTGCTGAATGAGTAAATAAACAGACATTAGCTCCATATGAGGATTATTACTGTATCTAATCAAAGCTTGTGACAGAGCTCCGTTGGCAGCCAAAGGTGCATCCTGATAGTAGCACAAATCTTACCAAGCTGATTAGCTGCATGAAAGCAGAGTCTAAATCACAATTTAATTTTCAGGACAGCAAAACTGGAAACTGTTTTGTGTTATCACTGTTGATTATCTAACAGAATTACCCAATTCCACAGTAGACAACTACAAATTTATGTCATTATTAAAACTATATCTCTTCAGTTAAAATGAAGAACCTAAAATGAAGGTTGATATAGCATAGGCAAAAGCCATCTCTAATGTTCAGTGGATAAATGAAACTATAATATTTATACGCAGAAAGCATATTCATACTTTAGCATGGACAATAAACATTACAAAATATGTAATTACGCTATATAAATGAGAAGTTTACCTGGAATAAAAGAATCAGCACGGCAGTCGTACAACATGCCAGGATACAGGGCCCTTCCCAGTGCTTCCATCTTAATGACTTTGGGTTCCATGGCTGTCAAGAAAAGTATTACAGTATATTAAAGTACCACTCCGGGATCATCTATGGTAAGTGCACTTCAGCTGAAATGTCCATAAGGGCATATATATATATATATATATATATATATATATATATATATATATATATATATATATATATATATATATATATAAAGATAAATAGACATTTTGATCTACTTACTTAAATATGATTATAAGAGACCTTTTGCTCACAGTTGTGGTGTTCCGATCTTCTAATCTGAACCAGGTTCTTCTGAAATTTATGTTGGTTTTGGAGATGTTTATAGCCCTAGAAGTTCAGTCAAATAATCTGGGCAAATGATCAAACGATGATGCCATACTTTGGGCTGGGAGGATCACAATATCTTATGTTCCCTGCAGAAATTCTGTATGTCAGACACGTTATGCAAAGCCATTACTCTGGGAGCAACTGTGTCACAAAATGAAAATTATTCTATGTATCTATTATACAAGTCTACCTGAGGGGGAAAACAGTATTGAGCTATTGATCTAGAATAGATTACATTATACTTTTTCAACCGTCACTTCTCATCCACTGTGCCTTTCACTCAAGGTGTGCCCAAGGTTCAGATTTTTAATATTATTTATTCAGGAAATGTTCTAGTCATGTTCTCATCGTTTGTTCATATACTGACACTTTCTGTTGGGCCTTGTTAAAAAAAAAAAAGAACTTAATCAGTTCAATTGCATTATTGTAATATGAATCGTTAGATATTGATTACCCTAGTGAAAAAAGTACATTTAGTGGCTGGAAATCTTTCATAGTACATTGCAAATATACTAACAAAAAAAGTCGTACCATATATAAAAAGTATACTAACATCATGCTTTTACCAGTTTTTGGAATTAAACTTTAAACATGCTTAAAAATACTTGTATTATAGTACACTTTCCAAAAATACATGTACATTACAGGAAAAGATACTTTAAGTGAAAGGTCAATGTAATTTCTAAATCACACTTCTTTAAACTTTACTTTTCAATTTATTTTGGGCATAATATTTGAAAAATATGCTCGAAAGAATCATTGTAAAAATGTACAGAAAGTATACATTAGAATACAAATGTTAATATATAGTAGTCTTAGTATATTTTCAGTTACATTTAAAAGTACTTATTCATGTACTTATTATTAATGTGCTACTCTCTTTCAGCTTTCAGACTCGTTTTTACACGCTGAATCTCTCTCGCGCGCGTGCTGAAACTCGCTTTTGTGCGGTCAAGATCAAATGTATGTCTTGGAATTCTGCCTCTTCTGTACGCTCAATATCATACAGCTTCTGTACTGTACACTTGCACGAACTGCTATGAGGCGCCGTATAGGGCTTAAATCAAACTTCACTCAGGCACACATGCATGAAACACTTGCATACATAGTTTCTTTCATTGACCGAAGGGTACCAACAATTTTGTCCACGTGTGTACATCTTATTTTATCTAACAATGCATGTATCTTTAAAAGAATAAAGACAATGAGTTGAAGGAAAAAAGTTGTTGTTTAAATGTACATGTTTAAGCGTGCCACAGAAAGTCCAGCCTGCTTCAAAAAGTCCAACAAAAGTGTACAAAAATCTTTTAATTTCAAATTCACATTTACATTATGTGAGCCATATAGTTATTATATTACCATAACATGACATTTGGCAAATAGGTAACACATATATGCCCTATAACTAAGCCACAGACCACGTAAGTGACAGACACAGTTGATGATTAAATTATCCACTTAATTGACAAATCAGGTCCTGAAAGGTATAAGCTAAACCTGATCCTGCAATGCTGAAATCTGAGAACAGATAAAAAAAGGTAAATGTCACAAAGTTGCTCACACATTATTGATTTTGCATAATTAGTTTGAATTAAACTGATTTAGGCTTTATGGGCCTGAAGAAAGATAACATTTTGTGTTCGGCAATATATAAACTTTTAACTTCAAACTTTGTTTTTTTGTTTTTTACATAAAAATAATTACCGTTTTGCAAACACAGGGTGGATCACCCTTTAATCATACAATCACCCTTTGAACATTCAGGGTCAGATCCACAGACCTATATGATTTAAAAATGTAATAAGACATAAATTAAAAAATAAAATAAATGGCTGCATTTGTCTGGATTTGACTTGTTTTACTGCAAAAAGTTTAAAAAAAAACATTACACCAGCAAGTACACACATTTGCAAGCAGTTATATATATATATATATATATAATGTTATATATACAGTATATAGTTCTAGACTAATGACTAGTATACTTGAAGTTTGCTATTTTGGAACAACTAATTTTGTACTTGTGGCTGTGTGTGTACTAACGTACATACCAGACAGTAATTAATTACATTACATAAATTACATTATTATAAATACATTGCAGCAATTTGTTTACTGTGTTACAAATGCAACAGTGATATACTCTGAATATACAGTATGCTTATTGCAGCAGTAGCTCGCTGTTCTGTCCAATTGCAAATACTAAAAAAAGTACACTCTGTAGTTAATAAAAATATATTTTATTATATCGTACAGTACACACAGTCTTCTATACTACAGTGATGCAAATGTGTTACCAGTGCACTGACATTTGGACCATTAGTTTACGACCATTTGCAAATGCTTAATGCATTTTCTACACTATAACATGTTTTTATACACTTTACATCAGTAACATAGAGACAGATTTTTACTCATAAGTTCAACAGATTTAATTTGCATAAAAAAACAAGACATAATTTATTTGTGTTCATCAAAATTTCAGTCTCACAAACAAACGTTTAAACTGTTGTCCGAACAAAGACAGAGATTAGAATTAGAATATACAGGTACAGTATTAGTTCAAACCTGGTGTGTTGATTCTAGCTGTTACACAGAGACTGAAAACAGACAGAGAGCTATCTCATATGTGTGTGCGTGCATCTCATAGGTGTGTGTGCATGCATTTCATATGTATGTGTGGATGGAAAGTTTGCGTGTCTATGTGCGCAGAGAGTTTGCATATATGTGCGCGCGGCTCATAAGTGTGTGTGCGCGCATTTCGTATATGTAGTTGTTTGAGCAGTTGCAGTAGTAGTATATATGTATGTGTGACTGTTTCATATACACACGTGGACAAAATTGTTGGTACCCTTTGGTCAATGAAAGAAAAACTCACAATGGTCACAGAAATAACTTTAATCTGACAAAAGTAATAATAAATAAGAATTCTATGAATGTTAACCAATGAAAGTCAGACATTGCTTTTCAACCATGCTTTAACGGAATTATTAAAAAAAATGAAAACTCAAAAACTCATGGAACAGGCCTGGACAAAAATGATGGTACCCCTAATTTAATATTTTGTTGCACAACCTTTTGAGGCAATCACTGCAATCAAACGATTCCTGTAACTGTCAATGAGACTTCTGCACCTCTCTGCAGGTATTTTGGCCCACTCCTCATGAGCAAGCTGCTCCAGTTGTTTCCGGTTTGAAGGGCGCCTTTTCCAGCTGAAAGCGCCTTTCAGCTCCTTCCAAAGATGCTCAATAGGATTGAGGTCAGGGCTCATAGAAGGCCACTTTAGAATAGTCCAATGTTTTCCTCTTAGCCATTCTTGGGTGTTTTTAGCTGTGTGTTTTGGGTCATTGTCCTGTTGCAAGACCCATGACCTGCGACTGAGACCCAGCTTTCTGACACTGGCCAGCACATTTCTCTCTAGAATCCCTTGATAGTCTTGAGATTCCATTGTACCCTGCACAGATTCAAGACACCCTGTGCCAGATGCAGCAAAGCAGCCCCAGAACATAACAGAGCCTCCTCCATGTTTCACAGTAGGGACAGTGTTCTTTTCTTCATATGCTTCATTTTTCCGTCTGTGAACATAGAGCTGATGTGCCTTGGCAAAAAGTTCCATTTTTGTCTCATCTGTCCATAGGACATTCTCCCAGAAGCTTTGTGGCTTGTCAACATGTAGTTTGGCATATTCCAGTCTGGCTTTTTTATGATTTGTTTTCAACAGTGGTGTCCTCCTTGGTCGTCTCCCATGTAGTCCACTTTGGCTCAAACAACGATGGATGGTGCGATCTGACACTGATGTTCCTTGAGCATGAAGTTCACCTTGGATCTCTTTAGAAGTCTTTCTGGGTTCTTTTGTTGTTTTTGTTACCATTCGGATTACACGTCCAGGGAGGTTGGCTACAGACCCATGGATCTTAAATTTCTGAATAATATGTGCAACTGTAGTCACAGGAACATCTAGCTGCTTGGAGATGGTCTTATAGCCTTTACCTTTAACATGCTTGTCTATAATTTTCTTTTGAATCTCCTGAGACAACTCTTTCCTTCGCTTCCTCTGGTCCATGTTGAGTGTGATACACACCATGTCACCAAACAACACAGTGACTACCTGGAGCCCTATATATAGGCCCACTGACTGATTACAAGATTGTAGACACCTGTGATGCTAATTAGTGGACACATCTTGAATTAACATGTCCCTTTGGTCACATTATTTTCAGTATTTTCTAGGGGTACCATTATTTTTGTCCAGGCCTGTTCCATGAGTTTATTTTTTTAAATAATTCTGTTGAAGCATGGTTGAAAAGCAATGTCTGACTTTCATTGGTTAACATTCATAGAATTTTTTTAAATTATTACTTTTGTCAGATTAAAGTTATTTATGTGACCATTGTGAGTTTTTCTTTCATTGACCGAAGGGTACCAACAATTTTGTCCACGTGTGTATTAAAACGTTATATGCACTTTATTTTATTATTTGTGCCGGACTGAGTGTCTGGCAAGATCTGAGATTGTTGGTCCCATGAGAACATGCTGGGGTGCAAAGTAAGTTTAAACCAGAAAAAAAACAGTGTTTGAGCAACTGTGAAATTAATTCATATTATACCTGCCTTATCTTTACTCCAGTTAAGGGAACACAACTGTATTGTTAGAAAGCATAAAAAGACTTGTGGTACATAAGCATGCATGTTGTCACACATCACTTTCTAGTGGTTTTTATTGTATTTATTTATTTACTGTCAATTTTTACAGACATTATTTTGAAATCAGACAGTGTAAAAGTTAGTGCTAAATGTTAAATGTTAAAAGATAGTTAACGTCTTGTATAAAATGGTAACAGAGAATACAGCATGTGTTAAAAGTTTAAAGATAGTGTGAAATCCATACAGTATGTTCAACACAGCTAAATATGTCCACCAGATGGCAGCACTATTCTTTCAAACGGCAAACCCAGATCATTCTGGAACTTTTGTAATTACTCACTCACTCACTCACTCATCATCTATACTGCTTAATCCTGTATTCAGGGTCACGGGGGGGCCTGGAGCCTATCCCAGGAGACTTGGGGCACATGGCAGGGTACACCCTGGACAGGGTGCCAATCCATCGCAGGGCACAGACACATACACATACACTCACTCATTCACACACTACGGGCAATTTGGGAACGCCAATTAGCCTAACCTACATGTCTTTGGACTGTGGGAGGAAACCGGAGTACCCGGAGGAAACCCACCAAGCACGGGGGGGAACATGCAAACTCCATGCACACAGAGACGGGAATCGAGCCTGGCCGGGGATCGAACCCGGACCCTGGCGGTGCAAGGCGACAGTGCTAACCACTACAACACCATGCCGCCCTCTTTTGTAATTACTTTTGTGTAATATAAAAATATATAATTTCATAATAAATTTCAGTCATTTTAAATAGGAGGTCAAGTAGGATACACTCTAGTTTAAAACAAGCCCTGAACAATGAAAAATATAATGGAATTGAAATCATATAGGTTTTTTTTTATTAGTCCAGACTTACCTTTCATTAATGTTTTGAATATAATGTAAATATCATCATAATAATTGTCTGACTCTTTTAACGACTGATTTTGACTTCAGTTATTAACATGCACCCAGATACATAGAAAGGATCAACAATGAAGCACACTCATCCAAAAAAAATGAAAGAAAAAACTAAAGATAAGAAATCATATACTGAAAGAAGAAGACCCAGCTATTCCACCCACTGAAGAGCCTGTGGCAGCACCTGTCACCTATCACCCAGCCCTGATACCCAGGCCCCGACAGTATCGGCAGCTGGTCATGTTTTTCCAGATCACATTTCTACCTGCAGAGATGTTAGATTACATCTTCAAAGAGAATCTCTTTGATCTCCATGACAATTTAGTGTTGACATTGCCTTTCACTGTTGCCATAGGAGAGAGAATATATATCTGGCTTATATTTGTCTCGCTTCAATGAATATACTCAATATTACTATTGTGCAAATTAAAGGAGAATCTTGAGCAATGTTGGGGCGTTGGATCCCCAGGTACTGACTTTGACTGACAACATGCCCATGACAGCAGGGAGCCAATACTTTGGGAAACTCTGATCCAAACAATGTTTACAATACGGTTTTCTTTACATTCAAAAAGATTTAAGTTTCAGAATATTCAAATGAAGGTCAGAATTTCCACTCAAGTAGAATATAAGCTGAGCAAAAAGAAATAATGATAACAAAAAATATTTTAAATTCATTAAATAAAATGTAGCCCATAAGAACTCAAGCTGACCATTAAAATGTTCTTGAAAGTTCCTTTTTCAGTTTTATTGTCAACTCATAGAGTCTCAACATTCTTCTGTAGTCCTGTGACAATCTGCGAAGACATAATCAGAAGTACTCTGACTGGTTCTGCTGGATGTTCAGGAAAAATAAGCAGCTAATGTCCTCATTAAACTGCACAAATTGTACTTGAGACTGTATTTTAAGTAAAGAATGGAGGCCAATGTATTTATTCCTGTTTTTACGACTTCCAGTCAACAGTCAAACACCACAGGCAATCTGGGATTTTTAAGCCTGATCTGCATGTCTTTGTGACTGTGAAAGGAAACCAGCACACAGGCCCAAGGCGGGAATTGAACCCAGAACCTGGAGGTGCAAGGCAACACCGCTAACCACTAAGCCACCATGCCAATTACTTATTTAAATGCTTTTAATAATTGTTTTTGTATGAACTTTTTTTTGAAGACATCTTTGCTCTACAGCAGTAGTACAGTAAATTGCTCCCAGAGTAATGATTTGCGTAATGTCTCTTTCTGAAGGGAACAGAAGATAATCTTGTGTTCTCAGCACACATACAGTCTCACTGTTTGATCATTTGCCCAAAATATTTGCCTAAGTTCTACTTAAGATTTGATTATAGGGAAATAAATATCTCTAAAGCAAGCACATATTTTTAGAGGAACCTGGTTCAGCTCAGAAGACCAGAAGAACATATATTCATCACATATATTTATGTAAGCAGATCTTCTCGTTGTATTTATATGTATTATTTTATTGTATGTAATTTTCAGAAAATTATGCTCCTTTCATTTGCAGGACACTTATTATAGATAATTAAAATAAAGGAATATTAATAAAACTGTGATCTTTATTATGTCCTGGATAAAAAGCTAGTCTGGGCATATGGGACAAATATACAATAAAAAAATATATGAATATACAGTAAATATACATATGTTTAGTCATCTTCTTGTTTATTTATATAACATTCTCCCCAATCTCTGTTGCTCAGTTTCTTAGGTGGGTTGGTAGATGTTGGAGGATCAGCCAAGTACCTGCAGGATACCAAATCCTCAGCATGTCAGTGTAGAGTTACTATGCAGTTCAGCCAGACAACTAAATTTGAGCAGCAAACTATGAAAGAGCTTGGCAATATCGCCTAACCACAAGCATTTGAACAGAAATCAGCTACTCATGTAATTCCAGCTGTTTTATATGGAGCTTCTGCTTTTATGTTATTTGATTATACAAGTTCAGAAAGTGAGAGCAAACAGGTTATTGAAGCAAACCTTAGTGCAGTGATCAAGAAGATCCCTACCATTTCCATTGAGGGGCAAGCATCCCTGAAGTTGAATCAAGATGAGAAGAAACTAGCAAGCAAGAATATCAACATTACATTTTATGGTGACTATCAGCTTGAAGAAAACCCCACCACATACCAAGAGGCTCTAAGGGCATGGTTGCCCACTCTGCTGAAGGAAAGAAACAGTAAAGGTGCACCAATGGCCGTGTGGCTGTATCCGCTCACAATTTTGGATAATACGGCTGCTAAATTAGCAAGAGAAATCAGTTCTGACTAAAACAGAAAGTATGTTGGAAGATCTTGTTGAAGTACTGAGAAGATGCAATGATTTGATCAAAAGTACAATTACAAATAAAGAACAGGTTGCTAAAGCTTCAGGAATTACAGACTTATTATAAGATAATGTTCGAGACGTCACTGGTCAGCGTTTTGCCAGCTAAAGTTTTCTACAGTAAATCCCCAACTGGAGAAACATTACAGTTCAGAGTTGAGTACAGGATGACACTACCAACTGATTCCACAGCTGATGTTGATGGCTGGAAAGTCATCAAAACACCTAATGCACAGACCAACTTTATACTGCCTAGACTAAAGGCAGAACAACACTACACTGTAAAAAAAAAAAAAAAAAGTTGAGTTAACTTAAAATAATAAGGCAACCTATCACAAGCACTTTTATGAGTTAACTGAACAAACAGGGTCTGAACTCAAAGTATTTTGTTAAAATCCTTAGTTCGCACAAAATAAATATATTTGTTTACCTAACAAAAAAAAAATTGTTTGCTGAAGGCAATTATCCCAGCTTCTTGTTAGTAGGCAGGGGTCAGAGCTCAGGGTCAGCCATTTATACGGCACATCTGGAGCATACAGGTTTAAGCCCCTTGCTCAAGGGCCCAACAGCAGCAACCTGGCGGAGTTGGGGCTCGAACTGCCGATCTTCCGATCTGTAACTCAGAGCCTTAACACACTGAGCCACTACTGCCCCACTACTGCAGTGCCGCACCAAAGTGAAACTGTAAAATCGATTTTCATTTTTCAAAATCGACATAAACCATAAATTCAAATTAATCAAAAATAACGATTAAATCGCCCAGGTCTAGTTTCAAATTATCATGCTCCATATGCGCATGCGCCAACAAGAAACGCACGCTTTAACGCAAAACTAACATTTTAATGTAAGTTCTACAAAACATTTTTAGTATTATTAGTTTTAGTATTATTTAGTATTATTTAGTGTTTAACATTGAAGCAGCATATTTGTTGAATAAACTAAGTATTATTTCTGAACATTTCAAATAAAAATATCTTAGTTCAGTTTACTTTTTATACTTTATTTAGATAACTTTTCAGAAGTTGGCTTTTTTTTACAGTGTACTGGGTCCGATACAGAGCTGGAAATTGGGTGAATAAGGAACGCACAGAATGTCCCACTCCCAAAGGATCGTTTTTTGATATATATTGTGGTCAAAACAGAAGGATATGAGGTATGATTGAGATTTAAATACTTTACAGTATAATATACAATATGTTTATAAGAAAGACACACCTGTACATCTGCAGGTACTGTATATGTAAACAGTCAAAAGAGTTATCTGTTTAAGCATAGCATGCCAGTGTACATTTGCAAAAGGAGGACACTTTGATATCATCATAGTTATTAAACCAGAAGGCTAAATAAATGAAGTAAAAAATTTACTAAATTAATTAAATTCTGTTCTATTTTGTTTATTCGGATAATTGTAAATGGACTGGAATTCTGCAAGTTCAGTCATCACAGTAGAGAAAATTAATTCAGTTCAAATGTGTGATGTTTTCATAAACAACTTTTCTATTATTGAAGTAGGTTTTATGATGTCAGATTTTAAAATAATTATTAAATATTAATGTGCATACTGTATATAATATAATAATAATGTACTTTCTGGCTGTTCTAGTATTGTAAGCATATATCTAAACATTAGAAAGAACAAAATTACCTGAAACATTTAGGCTAGTTTCTTTTATGTTCTACAAACATGCAAAATTGATCTTTTATAAATCAAGAAAATGTTGGATTGTCTATAGAAATCTGACATTGTACATTTTGGGGTGACAGTTCTCTTAGGTAATAGTAAAGTAAAGAGATATTTCTTTTTTCTACCAGATGCACAATGTTAATATAAAAGCCATTATCCTCCTAACATTTGAGGATTCCAACTAAAGCGCCTCTACATTTAGAGCTAATTTGTCTTGCTCTGTGCTCAAGTCTATCAAAATTCATCAACAGTTCATGAACATTATTTTTTTTTAGAGTTTTTTTCTTTTTGTCACCTGTTGCTGTTGAAATTTATATTTTCTCATTTTAATAATTTAGGTGCTTCATACTTTAATTGCTGTTGTTAGACAGTTTTAACATGTAACCAGTCATTATTATAAATAATAGATTTATTAGTTATTAATTATTACATATTATTATTGTATAACATATGAAACATTGTCTGTATTTTCTTTTCTGAAGCAGCGAAAAGACATAATCTAATCCCATACATTAAACCAAAGCCATATTAAAACTAATGTGTGGCTTATCCTTAAATTGTGTCATCATATATTGACATATGGACAGGCAGTCCAGGGATAATACCAGCAGTTAGATTATATTAAGACCTGGGGTCCCCGACCACGATTCTTGATCCCACTGATTGCAAGTGATTGGAAGTGGCGGCACAGTGGGTGGGTCCACTGTGGGGCGAGCTAGAGTGACTGCACTTCCTGAAGCCAGCAGCCAATGCTAAAGCTCAAGAATACAGAACAAGTATTCAAATGTATAGAAATTCATTAATTTGTAAAGAAACGTTGATCAGTTGCTTTTACTGGAATTACTGCAATGCAACATATAATGTTTTGTTGATGCCGCTGAGCCTTCAGAAGTTCAGAACAATAACCCCCCCCCCCCCCCCCCCCCAAAGTTCAATCTTTAGATTGACTAAGAAAGGGTTGTTGGTTATTCTTTTCTTTTTTTAATGGACAGACTGCAAAGCTGTTTAGTCCCAATCCTGAGTTCTTGTCGCAATTGTGTGTGAAACTTCTCTTACTTGCACAATTAAATTTCAATTAAATTTTATTTGTATAGCACTCTTAACAGTTGACATTGTCGCAAAGCAACTTTACACAATCAAAAGAATTATTTAAGTGTGTATGAAATAAACACAATTAAACATTTCTGCTGTTGACTTAACCTTGATTTATTTTTGCCGAATGCTGCCAACAAAAACAATGCTGAAGGCACCCAAAATATGCAATCTTCTTTTGCACGGTTGATGTTGAGATGTATTTGTTGCTCTATAACTAGCAGCAATACAGGTTATGACAGAATGATGGGCTTTGTTATAAACATATAATATGGGTGTTATCCCTCATCTGACTGCCAACCACCAACTGTAAAAATTCTGCCCATGTCTGCCCAAGTACAGTATGCCTTAAAAATGGGGTGTTGGAGACCTCTAGTGGGAACTATGAGAATGTTTTATTACCTCAATCTAACTCAATGTGGTTCTATATGCGTTAATTAACCCGGCATAATAATCACCCTGTGTAAAGAGATAAAAACCAAAGAGGATTTCTCTAAATAAATGTCTGTTTATAATGCTTCTGCCTAACCATCTGATAGTAATGTGGAATAAATATGCATAAAACTCTTATGTGTGCACATACAATGGATAGAAAAGAATTACGCCGTTGCAATACTCATATTTTGTTGCTTTGCAGTCTGAAATGAAGACATAAGTTCTGTTTGATCCAACTGTATTTACTCAGGGCAACTTTTAGCGTCCTAGTGAAAGCTATAACACCAACAAAATCAATCAGGTGAAGCCTGATAATCACCTTCTCAATGGCACGCAAAGATCTGCACATCTAGACTTTGCGCAACTCCTCAAGTTGAGTTAAATTTGAAGATGGCCATTTGTGGACTGCAGTCTTGAGGTCCTTCTATTTTCAATGGGGTTTAAGTCTGGGCTCTGACTAGGCCATGCAAGAACTTTTACCTTTTTCTCCTTCAACCACTGTGTGGTCAGTTCTGCTGTGTGCTTTGGATCATTGTCATCTTGGAAGGTGGACCTTCTTCCCAATGACAATCTGCTGCCCTCTGGCAGATTTTCTTCAGAAATTGGACAATATATGCCCCATTCATTCTCCAACTATACTGACAAGTACTCCAGTCCCTATTGCAGAGAAAAGCCGCCATAACATTATATTACCACCTCCATGGTTTAATGTAGGAATGTTGTTATTTGGATGGTGACCTGTATTAATTTCCGCCATACATGTAAATTTGTTGTTGTGGCCAAATAATTAGATTTTAGTCTCATCTGACCACTTTGTATTTTTGCAAAGCTCAGTCGCAACTGAATGTGGCCCATCTTGAGGAGGGGATTTTCTCTTGCGATTTCTCCGACAAATTTTTGGAGAATCTTTTATATTGTGATATTGTTGACACATGCACACAATAACCACTCTTTGTCATAAATGTTATCCTTTTCCTAATCAGTGTTTCTGTTTTTTTATTTTTGTTCTAATGTTTTTTGACTTATTGGTGTTATATTGTATCTTTCACTTGAACGTTAAATATAAGATAAGCTAAGCTAAGCTAAGCTAAGATAAGCTACATTATTAGGGACGGTGACTTTAATGTCAGCATTATCTTGTGCCTCTTAAACATGGTAAAAAAAAAATCTGAGGTTTACACTCTCCTACTCTTCTACTTGCCAAACATAATAGAAGGAAAAAAATATATAAGAAATTTGATCTGCTATTTATGATATTTTGGAAGCAATGTCAAGAATGACCCTTTCGGCCAGTGTTTCTACTTTATCAGGTGTGGCTGTTCAGTTCAGATGATAAAATCAACACATACAAAGATTTTAAAGGGGAAAGGTGGCATTGATGCCATTGCATTCTAAACAGTGGTCCACTCCTGTGTTTTGGTACATTTAGCTTTCACACCTGATTTAAATCATGCTCAATACTACCTTTTCAAGTGGCCCAGAGCTTGGTATACTGATTTATGCTGGACACGATACAGAGTGTTCACAATACTCCAATCTTTGGGGGTCAGGGTACCAGATCCATACTTCAGACTGTTGTGGGAAACCACTTCCATATACCATTTTTCATGTAAATACACTTTTCTCTCTGGTCATGGTTCTCTCTGCCTCTGCTCTTGGCTTTTCCCTTTATCTCCTCTGAGACCCACTGAAACAAGCGTAACCATGACACCCAATTTTATCTCAGCAAATAGTATTTGTAATTACAAGGTGAAAAACATATTTTAATGTTAAAGATCCCATGTTCTACATTAAGGTTCAGTTACCTAGGATTTAAAGTTTTGCCTGATGCACACTCCAGGGATCTGCTGTTACCATGACAACTGCTTGCATTTAAACAGACAAAGGCATTTAATTTCTTGTCATTTGTAATGCTGATCTTGTATTGACTTACATCTTGTGCCTTGATCATGGGAATATGGTCCTGTAATGTGTGAAACTACAAGACTACTTTCTTCTTTTAAAACAAAAAAAGACAACTTTCTTTCCTTGAAAAGTCCCCCTGAAATCAGAATTCATTCATGTAGAGTCAAGATGATTTGCTGAAATGAAGTTCCAAAATAGGGAAGAATGGTTTCTTGATTTAAATGACTTTGAAAGTGGCATGGTTGTTGTTGCCAGACAGGTTGGTCTCAGTATTTTCAAAAGTACTGATCTACCAGAAAATATTCAAAAAGGGCAGTCCTCTGGGCGAAAATACCTTGTTGATGCCAGAGGAGAATGGGCAAAATGGTTTAAGCTAATACAAAGGCAACAGTAGCTCAAATAACGTATTGTAACAACTTAGGTATGCCGAAGAGCTGTGCTGTACACACACAGCATGTTGACCCATATGCAAATGGCAGTAGCAGAAGAACTCACCGGGTTCCACTCCTGAGCCTACACTGTAAAAAAAAAAAAAAAAATTAATTTCACGGTAAAAAAACCGGCAGCTTTGGTTGCCAGAATTTTACCGTAAAAAATACGTTATTGCACTATAAAAAAATAAGCCGTAAAGTTTACGGTAAAAAAAACGGCAGCTGTGGTTGCCAGAAGTTTACCATAAAAAAAGGTAGCAGCATTTTTGGTTGTACAGGATTACACTCATTATAATGTATATTCTATGGATTTTAATTGTTTCTTTTTTTTCGAGCCAGGCCAGGAATCGAACCCAGACCCTGGTGGTACAAAGCGATGGTGCTAACCACTACACTACTGTGTTTGCTGCGCGATTGTTGTCATTGTTGGACTTCCTCGGTTTCCTCGCGTCCCCCGCACGACTTGCACTCCAACAACGACATCATTTGTGCAGCAAGCACAGTAGTGTAGTGGTTAGCACTGTCACCTTGCACCGCCAGGGTCTGGGTTCGATTCCCGGCCAGGCTTGAAAAAAAAAAACATTTTAAATCCATAAAATGAGTGCAATTCCGTACAACCTAAAAACATTGCTACGATAAACTTCTGCCAATCACCTTTTTTTTTTACCATAAAATTTACGCTTTATTATTTTACAGTGCAATAACGTATTTTTTACGGTAAAAATCTGGCAACCACAGCTGCCAGTTTTTTACCGTAAAATTTACGTTTATTTTTTACAGTGTACAATTTGCATTAAGTAACACAAAATTGAACAAAGAAAAATGGAAAGAACATTGCCTGCTCTGATGAGTTATGATTTCTGCTGCATCAGTGGGAGGGTAGGGTCAGAATTTGGTATAATCACATGGATCGATCCTGCCTTATCTTAACAGTTTCGGCTGGTGATGATGGTTTAATAGTGTGGGGGTTTCGTTCCTGGTCCTCCTGATTTTATGACCACAATGTACCCATCTTGTGATGGCCATGTCCCAAAGATAAAATCATTTCAAACTGGTTTCTTGAACTTGACAATGAGTTCACAGCCTGGTGCTTGCAGGGTGTACCTAATGAAGAAGCCAGTCAGTGTATTCATGGAATGAGAAATATGGCACTACTGTATTCCTATCTGAATGTTATACCTGTATTTAAAGTTAGAAGTGAACTTGATGACTTGATTATGTGTGCCAAGGTTTAAATTTAATCTCACTTTTTTTTTTTTTTTTGGTACAGGTACATTTTCAGGGTTGGACTTCTCAGGTTAAGTAGGAACAGTGACCTTATACACTGTTGGGACTGGCACTTGTTAATCTCTGTTTCTCATATTTTGCTAGCTTGGTACTATACTGTGAGATTTCTTTAGATACAGTGGAAATCTATGCCAACTGTATACCAATCCTGCTTTAGAAAAAAAATTAAATCAGCATAAGGAGTTACGTGAGGAATTAATTTCATGGAGATTTAATTAATCTGTTTAACTCTTAAATGTATTTCATTGTTTCCAGCAGATTTGCTGTAAATACGAGTTTTAATTGCTTGGAATTCGTATGCGGTGATGGCTGTCTAAGGTTAATAACCCTGTCCTTAAAGACTCTAAAAAGCCCTTTTTTTACACAATACACTTCATCCAGCTACACTCCATGAACACCTACCTGTCCCCTCCCTGTTGTCTGACCTTTTTCAATTTCTTAAAACACACCACACACACACAAGTCACCCACTCCAATAGAGCTGTTTATCCACAGAAAAGCCCAGTTAGTGGTACAGCAGATAAAGGCTCTGCTGCAGCTGGCCGTCCATCATGATGGAGCACCCTTTCCATCATTGCCGGTGACGGGTTTCACCATCCTCCCATATTTAGCCAACCATTTCTTCTTCAGTACTCCACTGGGGGATACTTAATATACCCTGAATCTGAACCCCTGAATCTGTCACCTGCTTGCTCATGGAGCTCTACAGTCTGTACTGTGAGACAGCTGAGGGAAGTCAGAGCCAGCATCAGAGAACATGTTAATGTGCAGCTTCTCTTTGTAACTCGGTCCCTTTGTGGGACAATGGAGGAGACAGGCGTGAAGAGGAAACTGAGCCGGTGTTTTTACAGAGTCAGTTCATTAAAACAAGAAGAAAGACTGTGGGATTCATCATTGTCTTATTTGTTTCAGTGTGGATGTGTGTGTGAGTACTTAATAAAGTATGGTGGGAGGGTGGTTTGGACAAAACTGGAGAGACATTTGTGCTTTCAGGGTTTTATGAGCTCATTCATGCACACATTCCTCCAAGCATAATGAGGTGTAAGAGTCTTATCATAGATAGAAAAGAAATAAGAACAATGACCTTTTCATTTAACAGCCTCCTATCAGATAGATGACTGTTAGACAGGCAAAATGTGGCAAAATGCCAAAAATAAGTGTGCAATAAAAGCTGTATAGCATGTAGTTCTGCTCACATCTGAAGCTGAATAAACACCCAACATAAAGTTTATGGGTTGCAAGTCTCCTCATTTTTACTGGTTGATTATTTGTGTATTTAACTAAAATCTGTTTCAGAATATGACTATTTTAGGCTGTTTTACACTTGGCGTCAAACCGCATTTCAATTAAAGCCCGAGCAATATTTATAAAACACATTTCCATCGTTGCTTTTTAGATTACACCGTTAATGTGAAAAGTTATTGACTTGGTTCAATAAATGTTTGTAATAAGTATGGATTTATGGACCTTTTCCTTAAAATTCTTTTATAAAACTTATTGTGTGCATGCAACTTGGCACAAAAACTGCTAATAACTTAAAAGGATAGTTCAGGTTTTTTAACGTCTGTCTTAAATGAAAACTGATTTTAATATACTGTAAATACATTACAATAGGTCTTGGTTGTTATACATTTCCCTGCTCCAACCGACAAGTTAGTCACCCAGAGCCAATTTCTATAACCTTCTTCCCGCTACAAAAATACATTTGACCCTATTGCTAAGTTTATCCTGGCAAAAGCCATATGTGTTCTGTTACCATTTGTTACCAAGCCTTGTTTATTGTTGTGCATATCATGGTTTTAATCTTATTCCTGTTCTCTCACTTACAGTATACTGTATTTTGACTTGTTCAGTTCATGTTGCTTGTTTATCATATTACCAGAGATTTGTTCCTCCAGTTCATCTTTAATATCTGGAAATGGACTTGCGTCCAAGTTTCTTCTGAAAGCTTTCAAGTTGACCTTTGCCTTTACTGAAAATGTTGTCACTTAGTTCGGTCTTTTAATCTAGAAAATCAAAAATAAATTTAATGGAAAGAAACAATTATGCTTATGTTGATTAGAGTGACTAAGCGCTAGACTTTGAATACAGTTCCCTGAAAAAGGATTTGTCCCCTTTTTTCTGCATATTTGTCACATGGCTACCTAATTTCCTAAATGATTGCGATCATCAAACAAATTGTAATATTACACAAAGATAACCCAAGTAAATACAAACCTACATGGCTGCCTAATTTCGCACTTGTTAAATCATAAATGAACTGTGATTTTTGCAATGCTGAGTCAAATTTTACTTGCCACACCCAAATTACAACCAGACCTGTTGAATCAAGAAAAGGTAAAGCACACTAAAAGATCTAAACAAGCAACACGAACTAAAGATATTCAAGAGCATATAAAAACAAAATAATTGACATGTATCAGTCTGGAAATTGTTACAAAGCCACTCATTGGAGCCTTGGAAATGGATAGTAAACATTTCTGAAAATTTGGAATGATGGTGAATCTTCCCAGGAATGGCCAGCCTACCAAAATTACTGGACTCACCCAGGTGCTCATAAAAGAACCCAGAAGAATGTCTAAAGAACTGCAGGCCTTACTTGCTTCAGTTAAGGTCAGTGTTCATAAATCAACAATAAGAAAAAGGAGGAGAAAGAGAATAAGAAAGAAACATTTCTGCAAAGAGTGTGTGCCAAAATTCCTTCGCAGTGATGAAAGACTCATTGCCAGTTATTGCAAACGCTTGACTGTCATTGCAATTACTTTTTCAAATAGGGATAGATAGGTTTTTGGACAGCTTTTTTTTAACCTTAATGAATGATACATTTTTTATTCACTTGAGTTATCTTTGTGTAATATTAAAATTTGTTTGATGATCTTCAGTGTGACAAATACGCAAAAAAAAAAAAATCAGGAAGGGGCAAATACTAATACTAATACTAAGGTGGTAAAATACTAATAAATATAGGTTCCTTCATCTGGAATCCAAATTTACTTGTATTTTTAACTGTTTAAGTACTTTTGTGATACTGATTTGCTTGCCATGATATTCAAAGAATCAATGCAGCAAAAAATGGCCTTATAAGATACAACTTGAACAATTTAATCTCAATCTGATCCAATGAAAGAATTCTTCATTCTATTGTTTCACCGTATGTCCCATATAAGCTCCATTTAAGTCATTGGTTTCTTTTCTACTGTATCACTTTTAAAGCTATTCAACATGCCAGACAACCCTTGTAAAAATAGGGAAAAGAAAACTAATTAGCCAGGTCACATAGTGTTCATGGTCTAATCACAGAAATTTGGTGATCATTAGAAGTTGAAGCCACTTAATTATAATGTGTATAAATGCAAAATCACAGCAGGAAGAATTACTCGCTGAGAGGGACTCATTGCCTAGAAGGATGTGCCATAATTGCCTATAATGTGAACGATCTTTTAATTTCAGAGGTTAACAAGGCATATCAGGGCAAGAAATAAGAAGAGTTGTTTTGTAAATTAATATTTCCTATGTTAAGTTATGGGCAAGGACAATTATATGGCTTAGCATATACAAATATATTTTGTCTTGGGTGTGATTTGTGCTATTTAATGGTGCGAATTTTGCTTAGAGGTTTCATTCTTTATTTGGACGTGTAATGCGTTCTGCTGAAAATGGCTCTGGTTTACATCACTTTCACTTTAGGGGGAAATGTCTTGTATGCGGTAATGTTCTTTGCTGCAGATCATTAAGCACTGAAAAAAAGAACATAATATGCCCCCAGTTTTCTGTTCATCTGCCTTTGATGAGCTTTCGCCAGGAGTAATGTAACCTCCTAATTAGAATAAAATTAGAATCTAATCATTCCATAAGCATGAAGCCCGGAGAAAATGTCATGTTTCAACATGCATGCAGATACCATGTTCTTGAATGTCGTTTAGCTGATTTTAGTGCTTTGGTCATCATACTGAAAGGACACAATTATAATTAAATTTTACACCAATAATAGCTTCAGTTCACAATCTGGATAAGTCGTTCCTAATATTCAACCAATGAAAAAGAGAACAAAAAATACAAGCCCAATCGAAAAAAGGTGAGACAGGATGGAGATTTACAATAAAAACAAAAAGTCACGTCACTTTGTACTATATTGACCCCTCTCCAACACCACTTTATTTAATGATTTATCAAGTGAATTTAATTGTTTGATGAAAACATGCACTCTTTTCTAATCTGGTGTCTGCAACATATAACAAATAGAAATTACAAGGTGATGATGGTGCTAGTAAACAGGTGAACCAATTATGTTATATTATACAAGGAGTTTCAAAGAAATTAATTAATGCATTTTTAAAGGCGACTTAAGTCTTTACAGATGACTCTTTTTTAGTTTTATTGCCAAGTTCCATACTGTCCCAACATTTCTTTAATGGGGTTGTAAAAAAATGTGTTCGGTTTAAAGTCTGACGTACCAAATGACCTGATTATGTGCATATCATATACAGTACATCTGTTGCATCAAAGATAAAAAATAAAATAATAAAGAAATTATACAATTATAAAGAAATTATTTTACAAATTATTGTCCTTGTAGTGATACAACAAAATTATTTAGGTAGTTCTCAGAGACCAGCAGCAATAGTAAATGTAAGAATAAACAAAAGAATAAACACAAGACAATTGCAATAAAATACAATAAATATAACAATACTGTATATACAATGGAATGTATGTAAAGTGGGACCTGGATCTTGGTGCAAACAGTAGAGTCCAAATAGTGCAAACATTAATGTCCGAGATAAGAAATTATTGCACAAGTTATAGTAATACCCAGTAATGATTATCCTTCCTGGGCTGTATTAATAACACAGTCCTGGTTTAAACTGTCTGGTGCATTAGCAGCAGCACGGAGAAGAGGGGCGAAGAGCATGAGCCAGTAATATGTTCTATAGAAATCCAGGGAAACAAAGGGGGAAGTTTTATATCCAGTGAACCACAGGACATATTGGCATGTGGACTGAAGAAGAACTCAAGGGAAAAATGAGAGACAGAGAGAAAAAGCATGCAAAAGTCAATATATTTAAAAGAAAATTTCATAGAACACTAAGATTTTGAAAAGGCAGTGTGCAACCTTAACAGCAACGTCTTAATTTTGAAATCTTTCAGACTATCTTCCTCTCTTTCTTTCTCTCTCGCTTTCAATTTTGGTCATGCTGCGTGGGGGGTGGGGGGAGGCTGCGCTCTATATTACTCTACATATGAGGTTCCCACAGTGACAAGAGAAAATAGAATTTCTTACAATGTCACGCTATTTTGCAACGGAGCTCCTGCAGCTTTGGCTTAAAACACAAAAGATCCAAAAGATTTGCTCATGATCACTGTATTAACACAGTGTGTGACTGTTTGCATTGGTGTTCAGGCAACTGCAAAAGTGTATGACCAAAATATATTTAAAAAATGATAGATAGATAGATAGATAGATAGATAGATAGATAGATAGATAGATAGATAGATAGATAGATAGATAGATAGAAAATAACAAGCACATGCAGTGAATTGTCTGAATATATCTTTTGACATTTGTTTAATAAATTTTAAATACATTTCAGTGTCAAATTGTGTATAAGGTACCATGCAGAAGAATTCAATTTACCACTAGAAAAAATGCTGGGATCTACTATATGTTCAACATTTCTCACAAAAGATTTGTGTGGAAATTCTTCTATGGGAATGTTACCAAACATGAATAAATTATTTGTAATGAACCAAAGTGTTCCAGTATAAATATAGATATGAACAGGAGGCGCATGGCATCTGGCTGAGTTTTGGTTTTGGCTGTTTTTTGTTTTGTTTTTTTCCTTTTATTCTAGCAATTTGTCAGATTTGAAGCTCATGAATGAAAAGAAGAGGTCAGAAGACCACACTCATTAACATGAAAGAACATTAACATGCAACATTCATTCATAACTGTGCAACATTCATAGCCTACTTGTTACACGGTTGCTCCAATAAATAACTTAATTAGGCCTATAGAATTCTTTTTGTGGCTATGTTTTTTAATCGTATGATTCGAAAATCTAGTCCAAGTGTGTACATATGTGAATGCTGAAGGCTTCAGGATTCTGTGAGTTTGGTCCTCCACCCTCAATAACCTTTACCTTCCACTGGCAATAGAGAAGGTTGTAGTATATTTGACGCCATAAAAAAGCAATGCTGTACTAGGCTAGGTGGCGTCTGACCCCCTGCTAAATTGGCCATTGCAAAAGACCTTGTAAGGAAATGAAGAAATCTTTTCAGTGTCACTATTTGCCTTATGTTTATTAATAAGCTCACAAAATGACAAAAAGGAGGACCGTGCCCTTAACACAACCGTGTGTGTGTGTGTGTGTGTGTGTGTGTGTGTGTGTGTGTGTGTGTGTGTGTGTGTGTGTGTGTGTGTGTGTGTGTGTGTGTGTGTGTGTGCGTGTGTGTGTGTGTGTGGGTGGGTTGTTGACCTGCTTGTCTGACCCTCTCACCATGGGATTTAAGTGGCCATCCAAGTCATATTGTCCCTGTGGTCATTCAGATCCCTTATGCAGCTCATGCTGAGCATATATTGTAGTGCATGCTGGAGTGCTGCGGTTGTGACAGTTTCCAGATTTTGCTGTGTAAGGATGCCAGATGCTTCTTACACAAAAAAGTCATGCTATACATATTAGATGTACTAGTATTAATGGTACTATAATAATAGTAATAATAATAATAATAATAATAATAATAATAATAATAATAATAATAATAATAACAACAACAATGAACATGGCTTTTAGCTTCAATCTCAATAGAAAAGTTGTGATATTGTAGGACAAAAAAATAATTATTATAAAAATAATGTTTTATATATATATATATATATATACATACAACTGAAGGCAGCTTAACCTTTTACTAAAATACACACTGTCTGGAGTCACGCGTTGTTATATAATTCACAAAAAATAGAAAGAACAGAATATAATCGTCCATAATTCATAAAAATGCTTATGCACCATATATAACAAATTAATAACATTGCACAAAACACCATACATTTGTACAAATACATTAGATAATAAGTACGCTTCAGTACTGATTTGTTTGTTTGTTTTGTTAAATGATAAGACAGCACAACAAGATGGAGCTTTCTACCTTTGTATCACATATGGAAAATACGCCATAGACATGGGCAATACTTTGATATCCCTTAGGCTACTTGAGTAATTCTGTTATGCCTATTTACTGCACAACTGCATGTCATACTGCTGCTATTATTGGATTAATAATATTTGGTTCTATATGATGATAAGTTATAGAATAAAATAAATAAATGAAAAATAATGAATGAATAAAATATTATCTGAGTTGATCCAAAGTAAAGTTAATTTGTGTAATCACCCCAAAGTTCATTATTTTCTGTCTCAACCAGAACACCACATAGGATTAAACTGAATGGACTTGCCTTTGTTTCCTGAACACCTGTGTTGGAGCACACTACATTACTCACCAGATTGCACATTTGCACTACTGCTCATATGCTGCACACTTCTTTTTTCAAATTCAAGAGCACCAATTTGCACTTTAAAACATGGACAAACACATGGGCAATAATACTGCTGATAACACACATATCACTTGATTCCATACATCATATTCCGCTCGTGTCTGATGCTGTAATATCTACATGCCATATCTTACTATATTGCACATTCTGCACATCCTGTTTAACTTTTTTTTTTTATTCTATTGCAACCTTAAATTGTAAATTTCTACACATTTTTACGCTTTAGAAATTGCATTTCTCTCAAAGCAATTTTCCCTTGCCGTAAAATCTTCTACATTTCTGTCTTTCCACTCTACTTTATTTTTTTAAGGTCATGAACAGTCGTCATACATATAATACTGTGTATGTTAGTGTACGTGATAATTAAAATTTGCATTTGATTTTACAATGCCCTGGGAACGAGCACATTAACACAAGCCTGTGATCCACACTGCTGGCAGATCTACTGTTGTAGGAAATTAATTAATCAAGATCTCCTGACCAATCAGATTCGAGAACCCAACAGCGCAGTGGAGAAGTGTATTGAGTGTAACTCCTCCTACTCAACGTGCCCGCTAATTAAGGAAACTCGAACTGCACCGTTTTCTCTCCAAAGTGTTAAATGAACAAGTGCGGAAAGACATCTGCATTCCTACAACATTTATTCTTTTTTTTTTTCCTTTATTATTCCTTACATCTTTGTGTGGATGACATCATCTCAAGAGGACTCTGCATCTTCCTGTAGAAGGCATCCTGGCTCTGAAGTGACTTTAAAGAACAAGAACATGCAACAGACATCTTTGCATATTCGGATTAGGACATGAAGCCCGCTTTTGATATCACGCCGTCCGTCAAAGTGAACATGAACAAGGTGATGCGTGAGAGCTGCGGGACAAACCCTTTGGAGCGACTTCCGCCTCCCGCGAGCTCCAACAAACCCCTCACGCCTTTCAGCATCGCAGACATTCTCGGCAAACCGAGTGCAGGCACGAGCGCTCACCTGAGTGCACCTGCGCGTGTAAAGCACCGCGTCACGTCTCCCGTGAGCCAGACGTCACCGCTGTGCGCGCTGCAGGAGCTGACTAGCAAAACTTTTAAAGGTCTAGAGCTGGGTGTGGTCCAAGCAGCACAGGGTAAGTCCTAATAAACCATAGGTTACGTGATGTAACTCTAGATTTCTTAAGTTTAATAAGATGAAGAAAACAGAGCTAACAAATGTTTAATTAAATTTAGGACAATAAAACAGTGGCAATGATTACATTATTATTTCAAAAAACTAAAATAAGAATAATTAACAGAAGTTTAAAAAAATGTTATTTATATATATATATATATATATATATATATATATATATATATATATATATATATATATATATAGTTATAGTTCAGCAGTATGCTTTTCTTAGTAAACCTTTTTAAAAATATTAGTTCTTCATCATCAGCAGCAACAACAAAAATAGCAGCAGCAGCAATAATAATAATAATAATAATAATCACCAGCAGCACCACCACCATCATCTTTTTAGTTATAGTATATATATTTAGAACATTTTTCGATTTCCACACTATTATCCCAACTACAACAATAAAAAACAATGTTAGTTCAACAAATGTTTTTAACACATTTAATTGACTCCAACTTGCCTTCTATAAATACTGTAGGTGTTAATTCATCACTGTGGATTTGGTTATGTATGAGTCGCCTCTTATCAAACGTGACATTGAAAAAATAGTTGTATGTTTTGCAGGTAGAGGTGGACTCAGGGTATTTGGTCAAAGGAGTACCCCAAAAAAGCGCAGAAAGTCCAGGACTGCGTTCACGCACCACCAGATCTACGAGCTGGAGAAGCGATTCTTAAATCAGAAGTATTTATCCCCCGTGGACCGGGACCAGGTCGCGCAGCAGCTGGCGTTAACCAACGCGCAGGTCATCACCTGGTTCCAGAACCGCCGCGCTAAACTAAAGCGCGACATGGAGGAGCTGAAAGCCGACGTGGAGTCGGCCAGAGCAGTCGGGGCCGTGGCTTTAGACGAAGCAGCCGCAGTGGGTGAGCTGGAAGGAAGTGCTACGGAAAGCAGAGGACAAACGGGGCCACAGTGGTCCTCTCAGCTCAGACACGAGCTACAGAGCGCGCACAAATTGCGCATGTTGCGCGCCACGTCCTCCTCCTTTTCAGACCACACAAGTCACACTGACTCTGAGGACGAGGATGTGGAAATCGACGTGGATGACTGATTGCTCACCCCGGTGGAGCAGCGAGAAAAATGAACGACAGACTCCCTAAAATCAGCATCATCTTAATTCACATTCCTGCTCTGCGTATACTATCATGGATTAGAACTCTCATGCCTGTTTCTCCATGATGTGTCTTGTGAACAAGTCGTTTTTGTATGATTTGTTTTTTGTTTGTTTTTTTTTTTTTTGCGTGGGGTTTGATTTACCGTCTTTATTGGTTTCTGATTAAACAGAACGAATGACATTTCATCAAAACTCATTATAAATATTTATAACAGATGGGTTTATTCTGTTTGTACAGTGAGAGTTGTAGAATATTGTTGGATGAAAACCTCTTACCTCTACAAGTGCCTTAAATCCAGGCATTTTTTTTTTTTTTTACTTTTATAGACCTGTTCCGTTTTAATGTATTTGAGAATAAAAGTAATTATTTACAAACTTTTGAAGTTGTTGTTCCCATTCTTGTTTTTATGATGAAAATGTATTTTATCTTTGGATTTCAAAAAACAAAAAATAATTATTTAATAACTAATTAAATCTTCAGAGCTTTAACCGTAATCATGAGTTATGAAACTCGAGATACTTCGCAGTCGTGACAAGACCATGCCTTATAATTCTTATGAACTTCACGTCAAGCTATGCACCATTTCTACACATAAAGGTTTTACCTGATTGCTTCCATTGGACTCATATATGTATAGATTACTTTTCACATGTTTTATTATTTTATCCCCCTCCCCCACCACACACACACACACACACACATAAATAATTAATTTATTGTCATACCGCCCCTTCATCTCCACCCCCTCCAAACACACAATTAATACTTGTTTACATGCGTTAAAGATTTTTGTCACGACTATATGTCCACATATAGTGCATGCCAATATGTTTTTAAAAAATATATTCTTTCCCACCATGTGTTCACATTTTATTCGCATGATGTCACAAGCATTTTTATGAATTTAAAATGATTTTTCACGTGAACACATACTATTCACGTAAACACCGATCAAACTTTCTTTAAGGACACAAATTTGATATGAGAAAGTTTTTTTTTTTTTTTTTTGGCCAGGTGCATCTTTTCTTCATTAGACACATTTGTCATTCTAGTTAACTAAGTGTGTACAGCCGTCGAGTAAAAAGGTAGAAAAAAAAGACACAAAAACTTGGGCATACTCTTTAGCAAACGCTAACTGCCGCATCTTTCTTGCTTTATTCGTTTTCGAGGCATTCTTGCTATTGTTTCTATTCTGTTTGAAAGCAGTTGGCTCTGCTTTCTTCTTTCTGTTCCCTCTATAAGCGTGTCTCGGCTTTTTGACCCGGCATCGTGTGTTTTGGCCATTCGGGGCCGAAATTTATGTGAGAAACAGCAATCTGGGAGTCTGCTGAGAAAGGAAGTCACAAAAACCACAAAGTTTGGGTGCAGTTTTTTTTTCTCTCTTGCTTTTTTGTTCACACACAGACGAGGCCGTAATTTTGGCCTAAAAAGCATGAAGGCTGATGTGACAAGTGTGAATGGCTGAGAGAGAGCCTCCTGCGGCGCGCCATACTGAAACAAGCGCGTCCCGGCGCACGGATAAAGACGCAAACGCTTGCGGGCCATATGGTTTTTAGAAATTTCCCCACAATTTCAGACAATTTGATGGATTGCGTTAACCCTTCCTTTTAAAACCGTTTAACACTGCACAGACAAAAGGCACACAGTGGCTTTTTTTGGGTACAGAGGGCATCTGTACTCATGAATGTCCGCTTTTTTCTTTTCTCTTTTTAAACCCGGCATTTTTGAACAAGTCAATGAATTACAATGAAACTCTCTCTCTCTCCCTCTGTGTGTGTGTGTGTGCGTGTTTGAGGCAAGCTTCATATTATGTTTAGATTCTTTCTTTATTTCTTTTTTTTCTCACATAATGCGCTAAATGCAAAGCTTATTCAGCATTTGTCTTCCTTACAAATATATTATGACATTATGCTAGGAGAGAAAGAACCAAGGAGGAATATAGGAATATATAAGAACTGATGACGAAAACTAACTGAAAGTTGTTGATGTTGTTATTCTGTTTTTTTCTTCTTCTTGATGATGATGATGATGATGATGATGATCTTACAGAAGTCACAGACATCGCATCTGAAAAATCAGAAGCAGCAGAAACTTTTTTTAAAAATTCTATTGTTAATAAATTTGTATGGAATGCCAGATCATTTATTTGCACCTTTCTGCATTTCACACTAGACCCCCTGCAATTTGGCATCGCACACCCAAATTATAAACGCCTGTTTTGGAGTTAATACCATCACTCCTGTTGAACCACTTGTTCACCAACAAAGTCTAGGTCTGCAAGGTTTTCATATGTGAGGTTTGTGACTACTGTAAGATCACTATCATCATTGCTGCCTGGCATGGCAGCTGTTATGGCAACTAGAAAGATTATAAGAGAGAAGGGTCATCAGCTGGGTTTATCGTTGGTAGGAAACCACACTTTCTCAAGGGAATTTACTTGAAATAGTGCCAAAAGACAGCCACTGATATTATCAAGGGTAGCAGTCATGAACACATCACTCTTTCACATACTTCCATCCAGTATGCCCCACAAAAGCATCCCCAAATACATTTAAAAACTATCATTTTAAATAATCAATGGCAGCATACTGTTTTGTACATATGCATACTGTACATCTTTTGCACATACATCATTTGCACATATAGTTTCATTATTTTACACTTACTATGTACACTAACCCATGTTATACTTTTACTGTAAATTGTGGTGTTTCAACTTTTTTGGTGTTATGTTTTTTGTACATTTTGCTTTTTACTGACTTGTTTCCCTTTTTTTCTTTTCTGCATTTATGTTATTTGTTAAATACTTGCTTATTTTTTTGTACATTAATATACTCTATATGGTCAAATATACATGGACACCTGACTATCACACCCATATGTGATTCAAATACCCCTATGTGAGACTGTTGACACAAAAAATGGAATAACACATGAGTACTGACTGTCTAGGATTTCTTTGTATATATATTATAGCATTACATTTTCCCTCTACTGGAACACATACCCAAGCACACCCACTGTTCCAGGATGACAGGAACCCTGTGCACAGACATTTTGGTTTGCCAAAGTTTATGTGAAAGAATAAACTGCACATGGCCGTGACCTCAACCCCCTGAAGACTGTTGGGATAAACCAGAGTCCCATATGCAACCCAGGTGCCCTCAACCAACATGTCATAACTGATTGAGCACAAATCCCTAATCTGTTATGACAATGGGAATGAAATGGGCCGTATGGATGTGATGGTCATGTGACCATACACATCTAGTGAATTTTTATCACCGGTGGAGCTGACAGAAGAATTTTGCAGTGCAGTTTTTGATGCATCATTTTTGCATCAAAAACTGCAGGGTCTGTGTGCATGGAGCTGGCATGTTCTCCCAGTGCTTGGTGGGTTTCCCCCGGGTACTTCAGTTTCCTCCCACAGTCCGAAGATATGAAGACTAGGATAATTGGTGATCCCAACTTTCCTGTAGTGTGTAAATGTGAATGACGGTCATGAAATGGGATTGAATACAAAGATAATCACACTGGCATTGACGGTAGTTGGACTACAGAGATTAATAGATGGATAGATGGAAATACTTTGACATTGTGTTTTTATTCATTTGTCTGTTTTTATGTTTCACATAAAATACTGTCGTTCCAAGACAATATACACTGTAGAACGTGACCTAGCAATGTTTCTCATTTTAGTTAGTGTAATAAGTGGGCGACCAGCAAGCGAACCAACGCTGCGCACATGCTCCGTCGACACTACGCTCATGAACGCACCAACAGGAAGTGCGTCACGGCAGCCCCGATGGCGGTATTTTTGTTTGGATGTGACAAAACAAGCTACAGGAGGAAAATGTAAATGCCCCGAAGAGGCATTGAATATTAGCTAGCACGTATTGGCGATCGAGTTAAGATAATAAAAATACACACTCGCCTGAGGTAAGAATATTTGCACTGAACACACTTGGTAATTTTGTTTTTGGTTAGCAGAAAAGCTAGCTTGCTAGCGACGATATTAGTGGTCACGTCCTGATTAGCCTTCTAGGCGCTATTTTTAGTGCACTACGTAGGGCATAAAGAAGGACTCTGTACACACTATGTAGTGCGCTTTATATAATATAACGCGGCGTTTGAGGTTTATCCCAGCCACTTATCCGATATAATAGCTGTGTAGTCTTGTCACTATCCGAGCGTCGGTTGTTTGTGTAAGTTAGTCAAGTTTTTACTAGCTAAGAACTAGTAAAGAAACATGTTACCTTCGTACAATGAAATTCTTCCCTTATTATAACAAAAGAATATATATGTTACAATTTTAAAAGCAGTATATGAAAAAATATACTGTAAACAAATAGACTGTACATATGTATGCGGAGTAGAGTACGAAACTAGATATATGTCCCAAAGTCTGCAATAATGATGCAGTATGTGGAATATTGTGCAAAAATATTTTGAAATGTCATCTGTGTGTACCATAGTCCACATTAATTAAGCAAGCTACATACATTTTCACTGAGCAGCACGTATCTGTCATCTGCCATAACTATTATTTCTAAACAAACCTTCACTCCTACAACATGAGATGAAATTGTGTAGATACTGTAGTTTAGAGTGCTCCACCTGTAGGATTATAAAAAATAAAAATAAAAACGATGACATTTTACCTCCTCAACTACCTCCAAAGTCTCAAAATTCAATTAAGTGGGTTTTAGACTAATTCGCTAACAGGGTTAGAAGGAAAAAGGCAGACCAGAGGATTTTAACGCACATGGTTTTAAGTAATGTTGCACCACTCGGTACGAAATTTGTTAAATCTGAGACAGGCAATTCTGGTCATTTGCTGATCGACCAGTGCATCTTTATTATTATAAATGTAAAAATACTTTTTAAAAAGTCGATTTTGGAATCGGTGGTGCAATACGTGACTCACCACACAAAATATGAATCGTGATTCATGACTGAATCGATTTTTTTCCCCCCTTAACTCTGCTAATCTTTGTTTAAATTATAAATAAGTAGGACATGAAAAACGGAGAAATCTTTCACATAAATTATTAAAAAGCTTCATGATGATAATAAAAAATTGTGTGTAAACTAATTAAATAAAAACTAAAGCAAGATTAATTTTTTCAGCATAAATCTTATTAACTAAATATAATTAAAACCTTTTTTTTAAATTGATTAAAACAACTGTCATAATCAAGACATACAAATAATAGAAATGGGAAAAAAATTCATTCAGTTACCTATCGTGATTCATTAACTAACTATTCGATGTAACTCTAAATAGATAGTAATAAATGTAATATTTGATAGCGTGCTATAGCTCAATCATATGAGAATAGATTAATTGAAATATATTAAATACTGTTATTGTTGTACAACTAAATGCATTTGTAAATAGTTAATTTTAGTTGCCAGGCTTATCAATGGGACGAAGAGGCCTTTTCCACATTCCTGAACTCTTTGCAGAATTGCCTTGAAGTGTACTGTCCTGTGTATGTAATGCATGGCATGCCCCTTACACACTACTCTGTAAGATATAGCTGTCCAGGATGATGCATTTCATATGTATCATCAATAATTTTTATTTTTTTTTAAATACAGACAGTAATGGAGCAGGACGGTGAAGCTGTCAGGGCGGCTGAGGCTCCGGTCTTCTCTTCAGGTTTTTCCGATGCGGTGCGAGATGAGCTGCTGGATGAGTGCGAACAACACTTTGAAGTTTTACAAAAGGTTGTTTATCCAGTAATTCTTAATGTTTTTTAATAAGCGCATGTTTACTTGCCTGAACTAGTGAATTGACATTCAGCATAACTAATCTTGTAGTCGTGTCATTATTAACAACAGATTTCGGAAGCTTTACAGTACAAGAATGCAAAGTATCATATTTTAAAAAGATGCTGCATGTTGAATGTATTCCATACTTCCCCTTTTCAGCTTCAGAATGAAATCGCCTCAGCAGATGTAGGGTCTGGCGATGTTGAGACAAATGAGGTGAGGCTCCTTCAGTACCTACTAACTTTATATAGGAACAGCACACATGTACTGTAATTGTCATAAATCTTTACATGAGAGATTATAAATTCGATATGAAGCTGGGTAACAATATATACATGTGAGAGGCTTGACACCAGAACATTAAGTAACAATATTATATTTCAAAGTAGTTTATGATGAGCTTATTCAGGATTAGGATTTTACAGATCAATATCTTTAAATTGATGTGGCATCAGACCATTTCTTGGGTCTTAACCCATATGAAGCATTTAAAAAATAATAATAATAAATTAGGGCATTGCTTTTTTGTGTGTGTATGTGAGTGTATGGTAGTTTGTTTCAGAAATCAAAAGCCAATACTGCAAGAGAGTACGACTGTGCAGTTTTCCCCCTCGCTATAAATTGTAAGCATACACAGCATAAGGTAGATTTAAATTATTGTGTAATGAAACCTTTTAATCCTGTCAGGCACAGAATCGATTGAATGCCCTTATGATGGAGCTGGAACAGTGGCAAGAAATGGAACCCAAATGTAAGTCATTATTAATGTCATTTAATTTGTGTAGCACATCTGACTATAAGGATTGCCTCAAAGTATCTTTAGCTTTCCAGCTATAAATGTCGATCCCTGTTTGGCAAGAAAGCAGGAATAGTGTTGACGAAAAACTCCCTGAGAGCACATGAATAAGAAATGCATAAAGCCATCCTCTATTGGATAGAGATGTGGGGGGAAAAAATCAGAAAGTAAGTTTAGTATGAGCAGATTGTGATTAAAAGTCTCGGGATGAGCCAGAGGAAAGACTTTATGGTTACAGAAGCAGTTCTTAGAAAGTACGAACCTGCACTGTGCAGGTGAAATTATACATCTCTGCACCAAGTCAAGTCAAGTAGGCTTTTATTGTCACTTCAACCATATACAGTTAGTACACAGTGAACCGCAACAACCTTCCTCTAGGACCAAGGTGCTACATGCAACATAAATTTACAGCATAAATTAACAGAAAAACTTACTAGCTAACTAAGAAACTTAATTAGCTGACTAGCTGAGACAAGACAGATTGACATTTTAAGTTAACAGGGAATCAATGTTTTTTACAAAAGAGACAACATAAAGTGCACATGCAAATGTGCAGGACAAAGTGACAATGCGACAACATGACATGCTACTTTCTGTTTGTCAGTACCGTCAACAAACCCTGAAGTTTTATTGGCCCTCGGGAGGGAAGAGGTAAGCCCCTCCTTCTGAAAAATTTTGTTTGTTTATTTATTGATTGATTGATTTATTGTTAACAAGATTTTTTTTTCTCTTAACGTCTAGCTGCAAAGAGTCAACAGTCAGCTGAAGATGGTTCTTTCCTGCTCCCAAGCAAGACGAGATGCCCTGAAAGATCTTTTGCAAAGGTGACATTACTAATCAATACTTTACCAAAGCTTATACCACAGTGCTGACTTGTATCATAAGTACAATAATATGTCTAATAATAACCTAACTTAAAATATTTAACAAAGGAACATGCATAATTGTTGATTATATGAATTTTTTTTTGTAAGGAGGCTTTATATTATAGACATCACAAACAGTGTTTGTTTTTAGAGAACAGGCATGGCGGGAAGAGAAGAAGGAGGTGCTCAGTGCAGTGACGAATCAAGTCGTAAAGTTGCGTGAGGAAAACCAGAAGCTGTCAGAACACAGGTAAAGAATGTTACGTGGTAATGCTGCACAATTTATCGTGGAAAAGTCTAAATCTCAATATGGACCTGAGCAATTATTTAATCACAAAAGGCTACAATTTATTGTTGTATATACAGGTAATATAAAGTGCACTTATTGGTTATTTTCACAGGTGTTATACACGTACTTATAAATATATATATATATATATTTTTTTTTTTTTTTTTTTTTATCAAATAATGCAGGTAAAACCGAAGTCATATCATAATCATATTTACATCACAGCCATAATAACGATGTATGAGTCAGTCATTTTTTCCTTCCCATTTTTTTCCCCTATTTGGGTTGATGTTACATGACTAACCTTAAAATTAACGAAGAAAGGTCTTGCATTAAGTAAATGCGGGGGGCAGGAGCATACAAACTGAATATTGCACATAAAGTCGGATGCTTTTTATATGCTTTTGTAAATGCACGGAACTTGTTGCAATAAATCCTAATCCTCTTAATCTGGAGGTTTTAGTCTACCAGTGAAAGTGATTGTATGAGGCAAAATGTGTGTGTGTTGTGTGTGTGTGTGTTTGAATCTAGTTTGTCCTGAATGAGGTGTAATAGTGAATTTTGTGTCTCAATCCTGTTCTGTATTCTTTTCTACAGTATTCTACAGGACATGAAGAGAAAAATCACCAAAGTAAAGGATTACCACGGCACCCTCATGGAGACGCTGAGCGACATGTTAGCCGAGCATTTTCCTCTTCCTGGTCAACAACCGGTTGGTACCAAGAGAAAACAGGTGCTTGTTATTCCCTGTGGGTGTATCCTTGACAGCATTTTAGTAACGGGAAACTCAAATCATTGTTGTTTGTGTGTTCTCACAGAGTGCCCTTCCAGATTATGGAACAAATCTGATCTCCCTAAGTGAGATCCTTGAGGTACATTTGCATGTCATGTTTATTTATTTATTTATTTCTACATTTGTAAAGGTTCATATTGTAATAATAAGAGGTGTACCATGTGTCAATCACTGATGTATGTATTATTCTATTTGTGACGTGCAGCAATTAACGAACAAAACCCTGGAAACTCCTCACGAGCCCTACGTGACTATTGACGACTCCTTCTGGCCGCCGTACGTAGAAATGCTCCTCCGTAACGGAATCGCAGTCAGGCACCAAGAGGACTGCAATAAAATCCGTCTGGAAATGTTTTATTAATTTTTTTTTATCAAGTTAAATTGGACAACACATCATGAAACGTATGTACAGTCTTGTTATGATTTTCTATTTAAAAAAGCAAATTGGTAAATAAAATGGCTGAAAATATAAACCTGTGTGATTTGATTATTATGATGTATTTTGGTTTAAAATACCGATTTTTTTTTAAAGAAAGTATTTAAAAAATTAATAATAAAAATACTTTGAATGTTTAAGGTGAGATGTGAAGTCTAAAGCTTTACCCACTAAATTATATATATATAGGCTTCTGTCTGTGGTGTTCTATGTCGCTGACCTCTAGTGGCAAGACTACAACAAGGCAGGTGGATGTTTTGTAAATACACAAGTAAATAGGTCTTACACCATGTCTAAAATTATTTTCACACACACATGGCACAACAGGTCAATAAATAGTCAGCTTTATTTGCAAAGAAGAACTTTTTTTTCATGGATGATGCCACAATAGCATTCAACTGGAAATTGATGGAAAATACAATTTAAGAATAGTAAAACAATGACAGCCCAGTAGACATGCAATGACATCATAAGCTATTTATGTATTTAATACTTAAGCATAATCTATGGTGGGTTTTTTTTTCCTCACAACTAAAAATGCTTCCAGGATGTATGCCGACATGGGGCAGCCTGCAACTGCAAACATCAGACTGAAAGCTCACTGTACTGCTCCAACTTCCAGTCAGAAGATGTTTACAGATGCCGCACTACCCAGATGTCCCGCTTTTTAATCCACCTACTTTGAAAAGCATGTCAGAATCTGTCAAGCGAGAACGGTTTAGTAAAGTCAAAAGTGTGACAATCAAGGTCATGCATTATTTATTTATACTTCAGCTGTATAAACACATATATTGGTGTTATTATCCATGCAATCTAGAAATGATCAAGATGTCCAGGGTGCCTTAAAAAAGTCCTGATTTTCAGTTAAACATCTTTTTGGTTTTCATTTATTATAATCTATTTTTAATACATTTTGAAAACATTTACAGTACACAGATCATAGATTAATGGGTGTGTATTCACTTGATGTTAACTGTGGTTTCCTGGAAAACAAGAAATACTACTGCTGGTGACCTTTAGTTAATCTAATTGAAAAATAGACATGCCTGTTTTTTTTTGTTTGTTTTTTTGGTAGTTTTGAACATATATAAATGAGATTTTGCCTTAAATTAGTTTCAACCTAACTACCTACGTTTTATATGTGAAATTAGGAAATATATTAGGATACATGTCATTTTGTTTTCTGGAGCTGCCATATATTTGTGAAGCCATATATAATTCAAACAAAAACATTCATTGTCTTTAAAACAAGTTTGTTTTTACACCTAATGACATGCATGTTTACATACACAATTACTCCAGAATTTGTAGTGTTACAATCCGGATTTTAATCACAATGTGATTTTATGCCGTCAATCTACAACCTATCAATATCTACACACTATTTAACAAAGCACTTTACCCAGTAAAGCATGGTGTTGGTAGAATCATATTCATCTCACATCCAAATTTGCACTGTTCTATCCACTGAATATTCATCCTCATTTGAATTATATTAGGCACTCATTTTATATGAAAGATATTTTATTTTGTCTTCTCTTAGTAATTTCTGTATAAGCACAGGTCATCTTCATGTATAGTGTAAGGGTGTTTTTTGGCTATGTGCTCCATACGGTGCAGTTGCAAATACATGCCCTGTTGTGTTACTGTCTATTGCTGCTACTGCACTTTTTACATTTTCTTTGGGATCAATTCACTAATTAAACTATCCATGTATATTCTGTTGATTATTTTAATCATAAGGGACTGAGAAACTGGGCACGAATAGCAAGATGGAGCCAAACACAGGGCGACTCCGTTACAGTCAGTCACGCATCTATCACATTTCTGGAACTTTCTGGAAGTTATTTAGCCCCAAACCAATGATATGGCTATTATAACATGGTTATTATTCAGAATGTGTGTGATGTACAGGAGCAAAATTCTTAATTCTGAAAACTGCTGATTTTCTTTTTTCTTCTGTTTTTTTTCCTCTGCACCACAGAAAAGCTTTTATTAAAATACTACACTGCATTAATAACTTGATAACAATCTGTATGTCGTACTTACTGTACTGTTCAAGCTGACTTTTCACCTCGTGCGTCCTTCACTGCTATAAGAAATAAAGCCTGTATTTTTGTTATTCAGGAATAAACCAAGTTGAATTAGTTGACCTGTCATGAGATGTACTTGCGCTCCTCCAAAATCAGTTTGTCAAAGTAACTGGTTGTTTAAAAAAAAAAATAATTCACGTTAAAGCGGCGTCACTGATGTGCTTTTCATCAAAGGCTCCTGTTTTCATAAATTACTGCCAACAATCTGCACGACATACTAACTATTCTATTCCAGAATGATTTTTAAAAAAGAAAAGAAAAACTGGACTGGTCCAGACTTCTCACCTTCCGCGTCCTTTGCATCGTGAGCCTGATGCATATACATTTCAGGTCATGTCATTGCAAGCCAACGGGACAGGACGCACACTGGACATGCGCATGCGCAGCAAGTTGACCTTCATGGCATGATTAGTTCTATCTCGCGCGCGCGCGCTCTCATTTCGTCGACGTCACTTTTCATGTTGTAATGATATAACAGGCTAGACAGGGCTTCAGCACATGGCCAGACCTGACCGAACCGTCCGTTTGTCTCATTTCTCCGGTTTATCTCATCATCTAATCAGCGATGCACAGCTTTGAGACGGCAAGTGCGTGGTTGCCAGATTGGACAAACTCATCTTTCGGTTTAACCCCAGGATAATTCACCATAATCAAGATCATACATAAATCATAAAGAAGGGCAGAACTAAATATGCATTAACAAACATTTTTTGTCATCTTAGTATGTTTTGATTTGAATATCAAAACAAATGTAGTAAAGTCAGCAATTATCATTTAGGGATTTCTTCATGATTTCCCACCAACAGAGCAACAAGACAAGCGATAACTTCTTTTTTTTTTTCTTTCTGTAAAAGTTTTTTTCCCCCAACCTTTATAGAATGTGTTCAGTTTATTTGCTATGTATTTTCATTATTATTCTGTCTTTAAAAAAAAAAAAAAAACTATATATATAAAAATATTTGGCCAAATCTGTTAATTATTGAATTCAGGTGTTTCAGTCAAGCCCCTTATCCCCAGTGAAGGGCAATCATAATGCTTCAGCATACCAAGACATCTTGGACAATGCTATGCTTCCAACAGTTTTTCCAACATGACTGTGCTTCAGTGCACAAAGCAAGGACTATAAAGACATGGTTTGATGAGTCTGGTGTGGAAGAACCTAACTGGCCTCCTGACCTCAACCCCATTGAATAAATTTGGGATGAACTGGAATGGAGATTGCGACCCAGGTCTTCTCGTCCAACATCAGTGCCTGACCTCATAAATGCTGTACAGAATGAATGGGCACAAATTCCCACACAAAATTTTGTGGTCAGTCTTCCAAGAAGCTGTTTTAGCTCCAAAAGAGGACCATATTCCAACTCCATATTGAAGTATATGTAATCGAATGCAATGTCATTGAAGGTTTGGCCAAATAGTATTTTTGCCCATATAGTATCAAACTAGGAGACTCTGGGTTCTAGGCGAGATAAACCCTGGACAGGTTGCCAATCTATCTATCACACGGCATGCAAACATTTTGGACACTTTATGACACCTGAGGCATGAATCAAACCCGTACCCTGGAGGTGCAAAGCTAACGACACAGTGCCACCTAAATATTAATACAACGTGGGTGCATTAAAAAATGAATGTTTAATCAATATCTATAACAAAAAACTTCATCATAAGCTTTTTCATTATTGTGCCATTAGAACATAATCTTAAAAACCTACAGAATGATTTAAATTTGTCCTGATGTGGCAGAAACAGAATACCTCAAACCTTTCAGGCTTCACATTTCACATCTATTTGTATTGAGTCCACTTATGATTTTGCTATTATGTTACAACACACACAAAAAACACACACAACAATTTTTTTAAAGAAACAGGCAAAACATGCAAAATTATGGCCTTAGTCTAAACTAAATATCTAAGCAAGATCCAGCTTGTTGCTCTAACATGGTACAACAGTACATTAGCAATCATCTACTGAACATTGTTCACTGTGAACCTTGATAATTTTTGCTTTATTGTTTTATTCATGTCATGACCTGCCTAGTGAATGTGAGACTTCAGGGAGTGGTGTGAAGTTAAACACTAAAAACAGGTGACAAGTGATGCAATGGGAAAGATCACACCTGTCCTGGTAGAGTTTGGATATAGTCTACTAAAGCTGGGTGTTCATTTACTTGTATTTTCAAATATGGTTCTGCCATACCAGATATGCCACCAGTCTGGAATAACTTCAGTAGCTCAAAGATTCCCATCCCTGGATTTGGAGTTCCCCTGCCCTGTATATTTTACTGTTTTCCTTCTTCTAACACACATGACTCAAGTCATTAAGGGCTGTTATTTAGCTGAGTAATTGAGGTGTGTTAGAGCAGGGAAAGATGAAGAAAATAGGTAGAGGCTTCTTCAGGATCAGCTTTGAGAAGCTGTGCTGTATTGTAGGAAGATATATTCCTATTTTACAGGTTGAAAATATACCTGAAGTGAAATATTTGCACCTTAATACAGTATATAAAATATTATGAAAAGTAATTTTGACCTTAGCGATACATGCATACATACAGTTCTGAAATAGTAGATTAATTTATAAAAATGGGAACAAGGGTTTTACTGTGACAGGCTGCAAAGTGCCTATAAATACAACTTGTTGTTTATGTTTGTGTTATGTTGTTTATGCAACCTCATTTTCCCTCTCGTCTGTTCCAATCTTTATCATTCAGCATCACCAGTATACTAATAACCGGCCTGATCATCTGTCATCATCTGCACCTGTTTCTCACTGGTTCATGCCTAAAGTTAGATGATTTTTATGTTTAAATTATTCACAAGTCACTATGTGGCTAAACAAACAAAAAATGTTTTTTGAATTGATTAGGTACAGCAACTGGACTAAAAAGGAGCGGCAAAAAAGACCTTAGAAAGCCGGGAGAACTATTATTCAAGATTACATTAAAATACAATAAGCAATATGTGAAGAAATTGATGGTACCTTAAGTCTTCCATGTATAATGAAAAATCTATTGTATAGACCTGCACCATTTAATAATACTAAAATATTGTTATATGATACCCACAAATCACACCTGATGTTGGGTGACAGTTCCAAGGTGCAATGCATGCTTGTGGCCACAAGACGGCGTAAAGAACGTGCTTGGCAGACCTACTGTACAGACCACATGTACAGTTGTTGTGTTCATTAGGTTTCCTGTATGAGATTACTAGCGCGTTTAAAATCATCCAAGCGTTCAAACATTATAAACATATCTTTTGTCCCTAAAATTTTAATATGGTGCTAATTATTGTCAGGATGGGAAAAATATATAATTATGATTATACAATAGCCACAATAATTAATAAACCTTTGTAAAAATTAAATTGCATCTAAACTTTAACAGCTCAAAAACCAAGTTGGCCTGTTAATAATTTCCTCAATGTCAATAACTTGGACCTAATAAGTGGAAAGTTCAGGAATAAAATTTTATGGCTCACGATATTTCAACAGCTGGGTTTGGAAATGTCTTTAAGTGATGATGTTATAAACTTCTTACAGTTAAAAATTTGAGATCCCCTGATCTAATGACCCTCATTCCCTGTCCACGCGGTATCTTATTCCTGTGTACTCAAGACCACGCCCAATCAGACTGGGATTTTGTATTCTACAACCTACAGCTCCATAAATATGGTATAAATAGTGTAGGTATAGATATTATAACGCGTTGGGATTGTTATATAGTTCATTATTAATATTTTAAAGAAGCGAGTTCTGGCGCTGTCCGCGGTACTGAATGCAAACCATTTCGGTATAATAATAATAATAATAATAAACTGTTAAATTATTTAACACGTGATATAAAAGACACACCCATATTATGCATTAGGCTACCTCTATTTCCTGGTTTATTTTACATCGCTATATCAAGTCATAACTAATTTTTGTGTCTCTTCCACGACACGTAGTGCTTAGCAGTGTCTGGTGCAGTGGGTTATTCCCGGGCGCCTCAGCTCCAAAAAGAAAAATCATTTCATCTGGCTAAAATATGTGTATTGATTGGGTTAAAAATATCTCTCACGTTGCTGAGAGTTCGGCCCGTTTAAGTGATGCCGAAAATAGACTGATGTGTGGGCGGGCACGGGCTACTCCTAGCACAAACGACTTGGAGTGTCGAGCATCGTGATTCTTTTTTATTGAATCGATTCTTCCTAGCAAACCAGTTAAAGTAAATTGGACGATTTTTTTTCACAACCCAAAGTGTCAACTCATACAGAGATCAATATTTATGGAACAGTCACTTATAATCTGCAAAACAGAATTTTATAATTAACTTCCCAGTCATCGTTAGAGTGTAGTCTTTGATGGTGATCACATATGTAATCCCCTATGTCACATTATTTTTGTGTAAAAAGTTTGCTGATAATAAAGTTGTCTTGCTTCCATTTGGATTTATAGCGTAACCAGGGAAAATTACATAACAAAAGATATCTATATATAATGTAGACATATATATTTTTTTAAATATATTTATATATTTGAATACCATGTTTATATCATACTCAAGTGAGATGTGAGCGTGTTGTTATCCTAAATGGGAAAATTTGGATAAGTTTTTGTTTGTACGTTTAACAAAACAAAAATAAATCTTTTATGTGTTAAAATATGTTCTGTGTGATGCATAGCCTTCAACAAACGAGTCCTAACATTAAAACAAGTGCGTCGAAAGGAACTTATTTCACACCACTGACAAAAGCACAAATTTTCCCAAAACAGCTCATGCAATAGACTTAGCTAGGGAGCATGAAACTGCAAAGGCAATCTTTTGAAATAATTAGAGGCATCTTCTAAAAATCACAATATTTTGATTAGAATATACTTGTGAATCGATTAAAGATTCAGACGAACCGACTCGTGAAAGAATAGCCCATTAGTGATCACTGATGCGCCACCGAGCACACACCAGGCGCGCCCGTGGATCAATAGGAAAGAACGGAAGGAGGAGTGACGCGCGGCTGTCTCGCAATCTCCCGTGCCTGTGACTTGGCCACCTCTCTCAGGATCAGCTGTAAGAACTTGCGTTAGCGTTTAGAGGCCGAGACTTTCGCAAAGAGATAGGGGAAGCGCTCAGAAAGCACAGTGAAGCCCCTACGCCGCTGTCCAGCATCACAGATTCTGTAGAGTGGAGCGTGAATGCCGGAGTTCCAGCATCCGCGTCGCGTAAAGAAGATGGGCTTCCCGTAACCGGAGGTGGAGGGGAGAGGCGGGGAGACGGGGGGGTGGTTGGGGTGGGGTGGGGGGCGGAAGAAGAGTGCGAGAAGAGAGCAAGATAGAAGATAGGGGTGGGAAAGGCACAAGACAAAAGCTCAATGGTGTGGGCAAGCATGAGACGCTGTACGGGAGCGCCGAGCGTGGCCTGAGGCGAAATCGCCAGTAGGACACGCACCGGAGGGAGGGTAGTAGTGAGGGAGGGAGGCGGAAGGAACATGGCCGCCTCGGTAGGGCCCCAGGGTGGCCCGCGGGCTTCCGTTCCGGCTCCTATGCCTGACATACCGGACTTGAGCCACCTCACAGAAGAGGAAAGGAAAATAATCCTGGCGGTGATGGCGCGCCAGAAGGAGGAAGAGGAGAAGGAGCAAGCCATGTTGAAGTAAGGATGAATTCTCTTTACACTCACACGCCCATTCACAAGTGATCAGAGGAAAGATGAGAAGGATTCACGGCGTAACATATTCCTGCTTGCATGTGTCCAATTGCTGTTTGTATCCTTTCTATCAATGCATGGAGTCGGTATTGTACAGACAGCCTGCAGGAGTGGAGTAGCCTGTGTGTGTGTGTGTGTGTGTGTGTGTGTATGTGTGTGTTATACGCTGGGATGCAGACATGGTGTTAATGTTTGATAGTGGACAGGTTATACTTCATTAACATTAAGAGATAGAAGTGTGTGTAGGAGAGGGTTACAGGTGTGGGGCTATGGGGCGTGACGCACAGGGGGCTTGAGGATGAATCATAGGCTGCGTCCTAGATCTCCAACCTAACAGTGTAATATATAGGACAGTTACAAGAGCAGATGTATTCCAGATGCTGCCTTTACACACTACAGTATAGAGTATGGTAGTAAGCCGGTCCAGCACTGCTGTAGCGTGTCTCCGTCGACATAAAGAAGTACAAACCTCGCACCAATTCTCGTGCGCCGACGTGCACACAGACCACAAACAAACAGTACATAAATCATGAGAGCAATAATAATAATCATCATCATCATAATACAGGGCTCTGTCTTCCATAGCGGCGCCGTGCGCGCGCGGGGTGTGGCTGGCCATTTCAAACCTAATCCTCGGTCTCGAGACGATGCGCGCGAGGGCGCGAGCGCTCGCATTTATCCTTCTAATCTAATGTTCCCCACACAAGTCCCGGTGTTACTTAGGATTTACTTAAGGTTTTCCATTTCTTTTGAAGTAGTCGTGACCGTGACGTCTTCTTTCGTCCTCTTAAGCTTGGAAGCTTAAAACGGAAGTGACGTCGTATGTATGTCTGTATAGGAAGGAGGGGAGGCGGGGAGTGATATGAGGCGATGGTGTGTCATTTTTCTCGTCGCCAAAATAATGACGTCAAGCCGATGACGAATGAAATTTCTATCGTTTGCCGAAAGAAGACTGAGTCATAGCCGATCCTGTTTCACGACTTCCGGGCGAACACTCACTCTCACTCAGGAGGTCTCCACCACAAACACAATGAAAGTGTGAAGAGAAAACGTCTGATTGTCCTGCATGCTTCTTGTGTCGAAATCAGGGATGAAAAGGTGTTTCTGATACTAACTGTGTGTGATTACAGAGGACGTAGGATTATAAAGATAGGGGGAAAATAGATTCACTTATGAATTTCGTATCTTTTGTGTGGCTGACTCCAAAATTTTTTTTTTTACATTTTTTTTTTTTACATTTATAATAGAGATGAACCGGTCAATTGCTTGTTTTCAGTTTGATTGGACATGACCGGCGAATATCAGATTCTGTACCGAACGCAGAAGCTTTCGAGTGGCGCAACAGAAACGCATTATCAAAAATCACATGCGTTAAAAGCCTCCCATCTGATTTTCTCCAAACTCTGTGAGTGAATTACTCTCTAACCAAATCATTACACACGCTTACACCAGTCTCAAAACACAGCGACCGCAAAATAGTCATGTGCGTTAGAAGACGCATACTCCCGTGTGCTCGCAGTTACTCAACTGTCACGTTGATTTTTGAGACTTTGGAGGCATTAAAGGAGGAATTATTTGCTAAATTTCTTTAGGAGATGACAGAGATACATGCTGCTCAGTAACAATGTTGCTTTTTCGCTTAATGTACTTTTGCACTACCTCTTGCATTTAAAGTTTGTATTGTTTTAAATGCCGCATTGGTGTTTAAGTGAGAAAACTAATGTTATAAGGAACTGGCTTTATTTAACTACTCATTAAACTAATTTTAAAGGTTAAAAACTGTAACAAAATCAGGGGGGAAATGTAACATTTTACTGGGATATTTATAAAATCGTGATACTTATAGAATCGCAATTTTTCAGCGAATTGTCATCGAGGTATCGTGGCCCCGAGGTGTCGTGATAATACCGTACCGGGAGGTGACTGGTGATTCCCATCCCTACTTGACACACAGTAAAAGTAGATCCTAATAAAACTTATGGCTGAATTATAACAGACTGTCAATAATACTAATATAATAAGGACTATGAGAATGAAGGTGGGACGGTGGCGTAGTGGTTAGTGCTGTCACCTTGCACCTCTAGGTCCCAGGTTTGATTCCCACATCAGGTCTGTGTGTATAGAGTTTACATGTTCTCCCCATGCTTGGTCGGTTTCCTCCGACAGTCCAAAGACATGCAGGTTATTTGGTGTTTCCAAATGGGAATAAATACAATGGTCACCATTGTAGTCCCTAGACGTTCCTATGTGGATGGGTAGATAAGAGAAAGAAAAGGTTGAATATTACCTAATAAGAGCTTTTTATTGCTTAACAGGCAAAGTTTTTATTTGCTGTCCAATTTGGAAAGAAGCTACAGTAGTTACTTATAGATAGTCAGCACATCATTGAGAAGATGTTTAGCTGGACCATCTGTAGCTGGCAGTGACTAATGGGGTGTGTCCATGAATTTCAAACACGGTTATGCTTATCAAGTTTCTTGACCGTGCAGACTTGCATTATATTATTATTAGATAATTAAAGATAACATTTATCATGCTAGCACTATGGCCTCAAACCTCCGGTCTGTGTGTGAAGTTTGCCTCTTCTTGCTGTACAGTCCAAAGACATGCAGATTAATTAGTGTTCCCAAAATGTCCGTAAAATGTGTGTGTGGCCTGGGTTGCATTAGCACCCTGTCCAGGGTGTTATCTATGCTCCTTTTTACAACTACATTGAATTATGGCAGCAATGTGTAGTTTTATGTTTCCTCTAAAGATGTCAGTAGTCACACCATCGTTGATGCTATCATGTAAACGTCAAAAGAGAGGCATATATTTTTCATGTTGAAGTGTGCATACATTTTTTTGTGCCCCTCTATGTGTACAACAGCTGTTTATAGAAAACCGTTAATTATAGTCTGTCATCTCCTTTGATTTACAGAGAGATGGAATTTGGTTCAATTTTCCATGGACTTGGTTCCCAAATGTAATAACAGTAAAAGCTTTTACCATAGCGTCAGGAAATAGTGAGATGACCATCTGTGTGGCCAGGAGTCAGAGCATAATTGGCCCTGTTTTCTTGATGGGGGAGGATGGTATTCCTTCTCTTGCCAAATTATATGTAAGAGAGTGCTGTTAGTATTCTTCTTTAAACGTGTTCAGCTACTTGGCCAGACGAAGTATGTGTTAGTTCTCACTTTCCCAGTCTGTAATGTGGCAGGGGGAACTAGCAGTAACAGCCGCTAAACTGAGGGAGGAATGGAGCATGACAAAAGATCACTCTTAGCTAAGTGCTCTAAGAGGCACTCATATACAGTATGACACGTATGGTGGAACCATGCTATGATGTCTGGTGAAAAGATGCTGACTGAATGCTTGTTGATCCGTAATTTGCTGGATGTTCCACAATGGTCAGCAAATCTTCATTGGTTGGTGTTATTCCTCAGCCAATTATATAGCCTTTAAAAGTTATTGACTTAGTCTGGCAATTTAAAATAATTTCCTCCTTTCCAAACCATTTCCTTTACTGTGATCTAAACCGTTAAAGTGATCCTGACACATCGGTTTCACAATTGTCTACGTATAAGATTCTCCATGCAAAACCATGGTTTATTCGATCCTTTGTGTGTCCATGGTTAGAAAGCTAAGGAAGGATGGAAGTTGATTATTATTATTGGTCTCTTGGGTGTAGACATTGTGTGTAGACTAGAATCATACCCATTTTCATTGGTTTGTTACTGAGAACAGACCATCTGGCAAAGATAACCTTATAAGGTCTAGGTCTGTACGGCCTTGAACACAGGCTAAAGTCCTCTCATTAGTAATGACGGGGAGAAATGAAAGAAAACCACTGCAGTTTGATAACAGTACCTGCTCAAAGAAGATGCACCAAAAAAAGAGGGGGAAAAAATGGGTTTTCATGATTATCTGAGTGGAGTAAGATTGACCATCATTGCTTCTTAGACTAGAACAGTCTATTTTAATCTTTGGTGCAACATAGATCTCTCTGCCCCCGAATAAAGGGCTTGTATTTGCTTCATAACTTAAATTTACTGTGTTAGAAAATGCAAGAAAATTGAAAATTGAAATTTTGCTGTAGAACAATACAGTGTTTATCAATCTGAAACATTCAGCCTAGCGAGCTGGATTAGTTTGTTGGCGTGAAGCTACGTGCATTGCTTGATTGTAATTTTATTGTATATACCCAGCTCAACACAAACAATGTTGCCATAAATACCATATATGTTCATATATGGGAGCACTTAAGCATTACACCCCTATGTGGTTCTTCCCCAAACTGTTGGAGGCACACAATTGAAAAGAGTGACCTCATCCTAACTGAACACTTTTGGAATGAGACGGAATATCAACTGCACCCCAGTCCTCCTTTCCAAACATTAATGCCCGGACTCACTACATGTTCTTGTGGCTAAATGAACACATTGCCATGGCAACATGAATATTTAGGGGAAAGCCTTTCTATAAGCAAGGAGGTAAATACTCTGTTAGCCCAAATTTGGTTACTTAAGTAAATATACCTTTAAACATAGCTTTGTTGCCTTTCTTATTCAGACCCTCCCCGATTCAAATTCTTGTTGGTTAACGAGTCTAGGCAATGCAAAATGTCTCATGTACTAAGTACCACTGAAGTTTGGTTGTGAAAGCTATAAACAAAAGTAACATGAGTAGAGCATTTATGGCTCAATACTACTCAGAAGGTTGGAGGTTAACATAAATTGTAGTGGAAACAGCAGTAGCGTTAAGTAGTAGCTACTCAGGTGTAGTCCGTTACTTATATATTTAAAATTACAATCAACTTCAAAAATGAGTTTCTATACTTAAATGATTTGAGGCAATCAACCTCATTGAAGGCTATAAAAACGTCCACTTATCAAGGTTTGCAACAACGTGAGGACCAAATCTGGACTGGAATGTTCAAAGCACACAGGTGACCATATATATTTGACCTCATCAAGTATCGTAAAGGTGGCAGAACCCAGGGATGTGCGGTTTATCCAAAAACAGTATTTATTTATTTATTTATTTATGTTTGGCTGATATGGCTGCAGTTATTAGTATAGAAAAATACGACACCACTACATGTTATCATAGTTATCACTATTTCGACTGTGGGCTGTAGGACAGTTCTCTTGAATTGATTCGCTCAGTGTTTGCCTTTTGTTTTCCTTATAATAGAGCACATGCTGAGACCAATAGTGCTAAGAGATTCTATTAGATCCTTTGTCATATTTTTTGGCGTTATGTGAGCTTGAGGCAATTGCAAAAGTACAAGAGCGGATCAGTCAGCATAGCAGTTGACACACAGTGCTGCATTTTGAGCCGCAGTCAAACTTTGATAATGCAGCACAGAGCGAATCAAATAATGTCACACTACCTGCCTATTATTGTCAATGGTAGCTATATTATAATAGACTGAAATATCCTAGTCCAGTTCCAGGTTTAAAATTAGATTAAAGCTTCAGTGCTTGTAGTAATAGCAGCTATTCAGAGTACAAAACGACCCAAAAGGTAAAGGCCTGTGGTAAGTAAAGTGATCAGAAGCCTACAGTATACAATGTACGCTTAAAAACAAGAAATTATCCACACACACAGACTATGTATTTGACAAAAAAATATTGAAGAGCCTTTAATTGGATAATAACTACAGTGATTAATATGTTTTTAACTGGAATAATTCTAACCGATGCACTGGGGAACTTTGATTTATTCCATGGTTATGGGAAAGAAATTTTACCACTCACGTTGGCCTTCATCAAGCAAAGAAAATAAATAACTAGACGACTGCTTAAATGACTGGAACTGGGGTCCAACACATTATTAATACCTGGAAGGATAGTTCTGATCCTTCAACTTTTGGAAAGAAATGTCGTCAGAAAAAACATGTATGAATGATTTAAGATCACTTAAACTCTTGATGAAGTTGCATCATAAAAATAGACAATAGAAATCATAGCTCTGTTTGATTGTGAAAGAGCCATAAGAAAACTACTTTTAAGTGAGACTAATTGGAATAAAACTCTTCAGTTTGCTAGGGAGCATAAAGATTGAACTTTGAAGCAATGGTTAAAAAAAGGTCATGTGGTCTAATAAGTCCAGATTGATCCTGTCCCAGAGCCATGGGCATACATGTAACTACATGAAGCGATGCACCCATCATACATACAGTACTGTAGTGGCCGCTGTACAGGCCTCTGGAGGCAGTGTACGCAACATTATGTGGCAATAAAATGAATGTACTGAATGACCAGGTTATCACATCTACAGTATGGAGTTTTTCCCTGATGGATGGGCATTTTCCAGGACGACGAAGAGTCATTCTGGGAGCACGAGGAACGCGTTTCCATTTCCACATAAATCGGCCACCACAGAATGGTGTGTTTAATCCAATTGAAAGGCTTCGGGATGTGGTGGAGAAGACTTCACAAAGTGATTCGACTCTCCTATCATTGATACATGATCTCGGCCAAAAATTAATGCAATCTTAATAGAATAGAGTTATCGAATGCACAATGTAATCAAAGCTAAAGGCGATCCAACAAAATGTTACGTTGTGCAACTTTTTTTTTTTCTATGTGTATGATTGCTGTTATTCATGTACACAAGACAGAACCCTGCCAGCAACACAACTGACAGGAAGCGCACATCTCTGATGCTGACATGCTCCTCGTTGCCAGGGATAATCAGCGACACCATGGAAACACGAGACCAGGGTATGCTCAGAACACTTCAAATCTTTCTTTAGCTCCAGAAGCTACAGCTGGTTTGTTTGTAGAAGTGTGAATTTGACACATACAGTACATAAATGTGAGCCTGGTTATGCTCTGGAATAATTTGGCCTTCCCTAAACCTGAGCTCTGCCCCTCTCCCTCTCAAGTTCCTATCATTAGTGTTACAGAACTAACGGCCATCGTCTGCATTCCAGAAACTTTAAAACACAAACTTGACATGAAAATATGACATGAAAATAACATCTAAAAACCTGTTGTTGTTTCTTTTTATAGCTATTTACAGTGAAGAAATCTTATTAAGCTCGTCTGTTTTTTTTTTTTTCTTTTGAAATGAGGAGAAGGTTTCATGGTTCTTGGAGAAAAATGGTCTTTTTTAAATTATGAATTGGAGCTGGAAATAGCTCACATTTGGAACCCTATCTCTTTCACCAACTTTAGGTGACGTTCCAAAATTCTGTCCTCTCATTTACTGGCCGTGTGTGCAGCCATATGTGTGTGTGTGGTCTTTGTTCAGTGATGGGAACATTTACAGCTGGACTTCTTTGGTAAACATGGGAATGATGTAGTTAGTTAATTATTATATGTGTACTTTCTCTTGAACCCAATAATAATGCAAATGCTGGACCCTGTATGGATTCTGGATAATAGGTGAAACAATTATTGTACAATATATCTACGAAGAAAAGTAACGTCGTAGACTTCCAACAGTATTTACCTCCTAGTGGTGGCTCAGAGGGCTAAGCCACTGAGTTACTACTCGTAAGGTCAGCGGTTTGAGCTAGCTGTCCACATGGTTGCCATTTGTTAACCTTATCCACTTCAGGGGTGCTGTATCATGGCTGACCCCAGTTACACTGGGATATACGAAGAAAGAATTTCCCTGTGCAGTAATGTTTATGTGACAAATAAAGGCTTAACTTATCTTAACCACCTACCAACCACTAATACCACATTAATGTACAGGAGTGTAGGAAGGAGCAAAAGCTACAAAATTAGTAGTTTGAAGGCAGTTTTTATGTTAGAAATGAAAAGGGTGTGCATTAACTCACAGTATGTAAGTTATCTGGAAAATAAATCCGCCATTCAATTATGACCACTGTCAGGTGAACTGAACAACATCGATTACCAACTATACAGGTGACAGCATCATCGCCACCCATGCCCGCGGAGAACCAAGGCCAACCCATCTGGTCTGATGCCATACAAATCCCCAAAAGCACCAATAAAGTAGTTGCTGGCACCAATAGAAATGCACCAGGACACCCAGTGCACCACAGTCCACTGCGCCTGCAGCTGACCCAGTATCCAAACTCACCCATTCCCAATCAGACCGAGCACCCATGTGGTTAAAAACAGTCTGATCCATGGAGGGGCCATCCCGCAACCCACAGCACCTAAATGATCCGCTGCCAGCAACCTGGCGCCAAACACCACAGCGAACCCGCAGAAGCCCTGCGCAGCCCAAGCACACCAAAGTCTGCCTAGGTGGTTTAAATGTTAATGTTTTTAATATCATGGCTGATTGTGTACACTCTACATATTCGTGCTGTATATAAGGGAGAAAGTGCTGTGGCTGGTAGCCAGACAAGTACTTGAAAGCATGAAAATTTAATGGTGAGGCATTCTGGATTGTGTATTCCTCATTGCATCTGTGTGTGTGTGTTTTCGTGTTTATTTTACTCTGTCCAGTCTAGACAGAAGACAGACAGAAGCCAATCTCTGGCTTCTTCTGTAGTCATCTTGCTCAGTGCACCCAAAATGTCCATCAAATACAGGGAACTACTCTAAATATGTGTGTACTGCTGTGTGTGTGTGATGAGTTGATTAGCTACAATTCTGTTTAATCAGACTATTAACCACTGTCGCCTCAGATTTCTGTTCCTGGCCCCATGAGTAGACCACGATGTGGTCTTTTGCTGTTGTTCCAGCCACCTCATGGTCTGGTGTGCTGTTCTTCCCGCGATGCTTCATCACGATTGTAACGAGGGTGTATTTGAGTTAGAGTTGCCCTTCCTGTCAACTTGCAAACTTGCCATTCTCCTCTGACCCCTCTCACTAACAGAGAATCACATTTTCCTGTGGATTACTGGATTTCTTTTTTTTTTTCAAATCTATGCAATAACACATAGGCAGGAGTAGCTCAGTGGTAAAGGTGCTGTACTACTAATTGAAAGATCCCAGGTTCAAACCCCAACACCAGCAAGTTGCCACTGTTGATCCCTTGAGCAAGGCCTTTTACCCTCAACTGCTCAGATGTAAAATGAGATACAAAAGTAGGTCGCTCTGGATAAGGGCTTCTCCCAAATGCCTTAAATGTAAATGTGAGGTTAAAAAGTATCACCATTAATATGACAAGACTGTAAGTGTTTGCCAATGCTCTGAAGGCAGTGAACTTTGCTTAAATGATGGGAATGTGTGAGTAAGAATAACAGAGAGTGGGTAGACCTATAGTCGGTTACAAAAAGTACTTTATTCTATAAATACTTGAACAGCAAGCAAACACAACAGTTTCTGAGCTATATTTCAAGAATATACAGTACAGACCAAAAGTTTGGACACACCTTCTCATTCAAAGAGGTTGAATTTGTATTATGGCAAGAAAAAAGCAGCTAAGTGAAGAAAAAAAAGGTCAGTCAGTCCGAAAAATTGGGAAAACTTTGAAAGTGTCCCCAAGTGCAGTCACAAAAACCATCAAGCGCTACAAAGAAACTGGCTCACATGCGGACCGCCCCAGGAAAGGAAGACCAAGAGTCACCTCTGCTGCGGAGGATAAGTTCATCCGTGTCACCAGCCTCAGAAATCGCAGGTTAAGAGCAGCTCAGATCAGAGAGCAGGTCAATGCCACACAGAGTTCTAGCAGCAGACACATCTCTAGAACAACTGTTAAGAGGAGACTGTGTGAATCAGGCCTTCATGGTAGAATATCTGCTAGGAAACCACTGCTAAGGACAGGCAACAAGCAGAAGAGACGCGTTTGGGCTAAAGAACACAATAAAGAACACAATAAAGAAAACTCGCTGAATGAGAAGGTGTGTCCAAACTTTTGGTCTGTACTGTACATTAGGTAAGTTAAGTTAAGCCTTTATTTGTCATATATACTTAACAGCACATTGAAATTCATTCTTCACATATCCTAGTGTAACTGGGGTCAGAGCGCAGGGTCAGCCATGATACAGCGCCCCATGGAGCAGTTAGGGCCTTGCTCAAGGGCCCAACAGTGGCAACCTGGTGGAGCTGGGGATAAAACCGCCAATCTTCCAGTCAGTAACCCAGTGCCTTTGCCCTCTGAGCCACCACTGCCACTGCTCGTAGTATAGTTTTCATAGCTAATGAGATTTACACTCACTCACTCATTCATTGTCTGTACCGCTTTATCCTGCATACAGGGTCGCGTGAGGCCTGGAGCCTATCCCAGGAGACCTAGGGGACACCCTGGATGGGGCACACACACACACACAATTTGGGGAAAGCCAATTAGCCTAAACTGCATGTCTTTGAACTGTGGGAGAAAACCGGAGTACTCGGAGGAAACCCACCAAGCACAGGGAGAACATGCAAACTCCATGCGTAAAGAGGCAGGAATCAAACCTGCCCAGGAATCGAACCCAGACCCTGGAGGTGCAAGGCAACAATGATAACCACTAAGCCACTGTGGTGCCTGAGATTTACACATGAATTCATATTTTAAATACAGCTGTAGTTACAGGGTCTGCTTGTTTTCTCTAGTTGTCTCTCTTCCTCTTCCTTCTTGCCTCAATCCTACTATCCATATAACTGGAAAGGTAACACTCGAAATGCGTTTACTAGAAATCACAAGAAATAATTTGAAAGAAAAAAACAAAAATCTTTCCAGTCGCATTAAGATCAGATTGCTCAGTCTTTCCATCCAGTTAAGTAGTTTAGCACTTCAGCAGGCGGTATAAGAGATGTGAAAGTGGAAAACATGGTCACTCTTTCCGTAGATCAGATCTTGCATTTACAGTATTGTTATGTCTGCATCATTTGAAGTAGTCTTACTGACACTTTCTTTTTTCTTCAAACGATAAAAAGAATTTTCTACATTAAAGGTCTATTATTGAGAATCGAAACAAATGACATTTGTCTGCTTGTGTAAGGGAGAGAGAGAGAGAAATCATCAAGGGACTTCCGGTTGCGCTCACCTTCTCCCGGGGTTGTTTATCTTTCTAGTCAGTTCCCGACTCTTTATATGCATATCACTCCTTCTATTTATTTCCTCATCCCTTCTTTCTGTCTCTATAGAATGCTCATTTCCCTCCTGTTCACAGGCACTCCTCTTACAGGGATAAGAATAGACACTGTATTATGAAACTGCACTTGCTGATCGATATAGTTTTCTGCCAGCGTTTGTTCTTTGTTTTCCATCTTTGAAGTGGGAAGCGTACACATCTTTTTTATTATTATTAATATTATTACATCAGAATTTATATTTTTAATTCAGTGTTTAATTCAGTGATCCAGTAGTAGCATTTAGGACAGTTCACAACAGGATGATCACACCAAGTGCTTTCGTTTCGTACTTTCATCGATGTAGCCTAGGGCTTCAGCCGAAGCATATGGAATGGCTGCCATTTGAGTTGAATAGCAAAGCAAACAGGATTTAAAGAACAAAGTCTATTTTACAATGAAACTGTCAGCGACACAATATGAAAACCCTCAGCTGTTTACCTGACAGTGGTGCCCACAGGCAAGCGCCTGGTGACTGGGTCATCCTTGAAATGGTAACATGAAGCCATCTTATCACCAGCAAGATGGACAATGGGGATCAGCTGTGATAGCATCCTACAATGGACAGTTTTAGATCAACGTAACCTTTGCCAGTGGATACTGGCTTTGGGAATGTGGATTGCAATTTCTCTTGTGGTGGGGTAAATGCTTCAGGTAGTGTTTGAGATTGAAAGTTGTAGTCTTGCATCCATAAACTCTATGGGCTTCAGAGTTCTCACAAGAGATGGGCCTTAGGCATGGTTTGGGGAATGTCTTTGAAAGATGAAATAGCTGTTTAATGTATTCAGCATTCTCAGAGATGGTGGAGAAGGCACTCTAGAGGGCACATCTAATTGACTCCATCGTGCTCATGGGAAGCATGTTGGGGACTTTTAGGAACGAATGCTTTGTTGTTTATTGGCATACTTGGTAGAAGACAAGTGTATTTGGAATTCAGGGTTGTATCTTCAGATTTCAGAGGTAATATGCATTGAAGACTATGAACAAGCAAGCTGTCAAATGATCACCACTTACTGAGCTGGTTTTGTCACACAGGGTGTCATTCGGAGTTACCTGCTAATCCCAAGAGGAGTTTCGATGAGAGTTTTAACACCAGAACTTTTCCATGGCCATACAGACCTTGAGGCTAAACTGACCATATTGAAGTCCTCACTTTTTGGTGCAACTACAAGAGGCCATGGTTAAAAGCAACAATTTAAGGAAGTACTCAATTCAGTAATTATGCTAGCTCATCAGGAAACAATGTAACTGAGGTTAATATAGTACTAAGAAAACCTTCATATTGGCAAAGCTGTAGGGTTAGATGAGATTTGGCAGGAGAGTGGGTCTTGTGTAACAGAACGTCTTCAGTGTTGCATGAAAATCTGAATTGTGTAGATGTGCTCTGTGTATGGGGGACAGTGCTCTCCTTCACAGGGTTCTTTCCCAGAGTTTGGGGCTTTGTCTGAATGTCAATGTTGGCAGTTTGGCAATCTGGAAGAACCTCGCAGAAGAACTGCTCAAGAGGAGCCAGCTCCAGGCACCTTATAAGCATGGTGTATCAGGACATGGTGTATTCAATGGACATACCCCAGGACAGACCCAGGATTATATAACCAGTACTAAATCTCATAGTTGGATTAGAAACATCTGAGGGTCCATCAGGAAAAGATGGAATCTGGGCATTTAATTGTAGGCATGAAGGAATGAATTCTTTGATTACATCCAAGTAAATGTCCATACAAATAATTATTTTACTTGACAGTTCATCTTGACAAACAAACGTTAGTTGCTTAAATGACTTTTAACAAGCAATGGGTAATATCATAGGCTTCATATGAATGGATTACTCAGATAAGAAACCAGTTGACTTGTGCAAAGTGGAAGAACGTGTTAGGTTTCACAAATTTAGTCTGTCTTTTTACACAGTTGGGCAGTGGTTCTGGTATGTTATTCAGGGATGGATTAGCTAATGACGACATTTGAATGTACTATTGGTACCTGCACAAATTGTTCAGTTTCAGTTTATTCCCATAATTAATCCATAAACCATGCATTATGAGATTTTGATGATAATAAAAGTTGGTAAATGTTATCTTAGCATATGGTGCCTATACCTGAAATGTGTTTGTTTTTTCTACCAAGAGTGCCAGCAACAATGTGAGAAAAACAGCAAGGGGAAAACTGAAAGCGAGAGAGAAACCCTTCCAAGGCATCGGCCAGGAACCAGCTGGCAGGATAGAAATAGTCCCTCTTTTTCCCTCACACTGCACTTTCCTTCCCTCTCCTCTCCTCTCTCCTCTTCTCCAATCTTTATACCGTCTGTCCAACTTTACATCTCCAAATCGATCTTTTGCTTCGATGTATTCATGGAGTGATAATTACCAGCCATGCTAAGAGAGAGCGACAGAGAGAGAGGAAAGTAGAAAACCCTGTTAGACAAAGAGGATGAAAGAGGCAAGGGAAGAGGACTGGGGAGTACAGGAAGGGAAGAAAAAGAGCGAATAGGGCTTCCCTTATTTGGGTTTACCTTCTAAACTCTCTTCTAGAATAACTCCGCCTCAGTCACAGAGCATAAGGGCATCCTGAATGATTTAATGATGATTTAAATTATGGTATTTGCAGTTACTTTTTTTTTTTTGCATTGACGAATGGCACTTTAAATTTCGTTGTACTTGTTGCAATGACAATAAAGACTATTCTATTCTATTCTTTTCTATTCAATGTTTAACGCACCTGATCACCTAAGAGATGTTTTGGAGTAACCTGTCAAAGAGCATTCATCAAATCATCTGGGTAACACCATCATCAAAACACTAACCAGGGGAATCTTCTGAAGAAATGGTGTTTATCCAGTACAGCTCCAGAGATTTGTAGAGTTTAACTCTGGCAGCTTGGGATGGCCTAAACTGTCACTGTGGCACTAAATGTTGATTTTTAAATCTGGATGTTCAGAACATGGATAGGAATAACCAGCTCATATATCTAGACAGCCAATGTAAAATGAAAGTATATATTTATGTTGATATTTTTACATATTTGAAACTTGTTCATGTTTATACGAATCAAATAATATTTAAGGCAGTTGTAATGTTGACTTTTGTTTTGCCACTCACTCTAAGTGTCCATAGTAAAGAACTGATTTAAGATTACCCTGTCCAGGGTGTTCCCCGCCTCCTGGGATACGCTCCAGGCCACTCGCTACCCAGAACACAGGATAAAGTGGTATAGACGATGAGTCAGTGAGGGAGTGATTTAAGATTGTAGCGCAAATTTGGTTTTCTTTAATGCTAATAGACACGACAGATGGCAGTGTTTTCCATATAAGCCTACATTGTGTGCGATGGGTTTTACTGCAAAACACACTAAAGCCATTCTGGCAGTTTTGGAAAAAAAATAAATGAAAAAAGATTGTGCAAAAGATGCTAAAAGTATAACAAACTGATATTATATATATAATACAAACTGATATAATATTTAATCTTTTTTTCTTTAACAAGCATAAACTGCATGTTAAAATTATTCTGGTCACGTCAGTACGATTTTTTAAAATTTTTTGCAAAATGCTATAAATCCACTTCCCAGAGTTACAGTATGTCAAAATAAACCTGTAGTAAATGTATTTATTATTACATGTTGGTTGAGTTTTAATGAAAACCTAACAATAAAGTCATTTGGAGTGGCTTTAAAATTCTTCAAAATTCCAACAAAGGCATTTATCTTATTCCCAGCCAATAGTTTCCCTTCACATGACAAAAAAGGCAAGACAAATGCCTTTCTTCCAATGTTTTACATTTTTCGATTAAACATGGCTGTTCATTTTAGTGGTTGCCAAAACACAAAGGAGGATAGAACAAAAAGGAGGGATCCCCCAAAAGGAGGATAGAAAAAGAAAAATAGAGACAAACTTGTTTGCCCAAGAAAAGATATTTGCCAGATTAAATAAAAGTTAAAAAATTATGTTTAGCTTATTTTGCAGTGGACCTTCATGAGATCTTTCTTTTGTGTTTGTGTAAAACATATTCATCCATTTTTAGGCAATGGTCCAAGCATTTTCCTCATCATCTGCGTCTACATGTCTAGCTGTACACGTCTCAATAGTACAAATAGCTCAGAAGCTAATGGATTAGGTAAGTGTGTCTGAAACGCACAGAATTGTTCTATTATCCAAAAATTCACTTTTCATTTTTATAGACAGTCAAATGGGTCTCAAGTGTGCAAATACAAATAAAAAACATGAGGGAAAAAACATTGTCTGCTTTCGTCCTTTTGTCCAGTTTTGCATTGGCCAGAGTTTAAACAAGCCAATTAGATTTCCCCCCATTTGTGACATCATATAAGCAGATACCCTTTCTTGGCTTGTGCTCAGCTCCTCCCCGCTATGCTCAGCTCTGCTCTTCTCCGACGGGGTGTGGCATGGCATTAGCTTATTTACATGGACACTGAGTTATAAAAAGTGCATTATCTAAGATGTATTTTAGCTGGAGCATTAGCAGACACCCTTTGGGGGAGCTCTAAGACCTGTGTTAACTTGTTGAAGAAATGTAGGACGTTTAAGAGTTACCATCTCAGGTTGGTGGCCAAAAAGCCACTAAACTAACTATTAAGTGGGGATTGCCAAAGACTAAACTGGAAGAAAATGAAGTGGGTGAAGAATTGTTTAATATAGCTGATGCATGTCTGATAAGGAAATCCACGACAGCAGCAGTTTAATAGTTATACGGAACTGTCCCCCTCTTTCTCTTGCTGTCTCTCTCTCTCTCTCTCTCTCTCTCTCTCTCTATCCTGTGTGTCTGTTCCCATCGCTGACATGAAGTGCAGCCTCACGGTGGTGTTTCCATGACGACTGTTGCCTGGGTCGTCTGCTACCATGACAGTTCCCATGGCGAGACGCCTGACCCAAGACCCCCACGATTTCCTTATGCTCTCCACTTCTACATAACTCATACAGGTCAAAGTTCACAGCCGATTGGTTAACTGACCTGGAATCAGCTCTGTTGTCCTAACATACTGTGACTGTTATAACTTTGTCGCATCAAACCCAAACTTTACACATGTACACAGTGTTAAGAAATTTTAGTGCTCCACTGCTTTGCAAAAAAAAAAAAAAAAAAAAAATGATGTGAAAGCTGTCTGAAACATCAATCAAGATCTCCATGCTTAGGGGCTGTGACTGTGACTTGTGATTTGAATTGTATATTCATACTGCAGGTCCTTTACCCATCATCACCGCCCCCCCCCCTTACCATACTACGTCATGGTTAACTATCGTAACTGCATCTCTCAGGCCAAGACGTGCCGAAGTCACTTTAAGGCTCCAGCTACCTGGGGCGGCAGTCTGCTTCCTCTTTCGGTAGGAAGGCAGTACACTGCAAACGCTACTTAAAGGGCATGGAGGAGTGTATTGCTCTCTGTGGAATGTGGATTTATATTTGTTTGCTTCGGCTTTCCGGGGAGTTGAATTGAGTCTCCAGAGGGTATGGCGGTGCGCTACAAACCGAGGTGAACTTTTATATTTGTCTTGATGTCAGGGATTATTTATAGCTCGTGCATTAAGGAGCTTGATATTCTAGGAAACAGTTATCTGAAGATTTGTTTAAAGGATGCAAAGTAGGGTCCACTCTCTATTAAGCTCAACTTAATGGCATGGATCAAAATGGTAAAGAGTTTAGACAGACAAAAAGGACAAGGATGGTACAAGATGTATAACATGGCCATGTCTTCTTTTTATATGTTCCTAGATAATTCACTGAATGACCCAATGACGCTGATGTAAAGGGCTGGGCTCAAATACACAGTAATGGCTGCAGCTTTATGAGGAAACACCCAGCCCATTAAAGAAATGATCATGAGTGCTTTATTAGTATTCAGCTCCTGGATGGAGTGACCTGACTTAAAGGAGGTTGTAAAACGTCTTTTGTGTTTTGTCTTGTTTTTCTCTCTCTCTCTCTCTCTCTCTCTCTCTCTCTCTCTCTCTCTCTCTCTCTCTCTCTCAAAACCAGGACGCTTCATCAGCAATTCGAGAGCTATAAGGAGCAGGTAAGGCGGATCGGGGTAGAGAACAAACGACAACAGTCCATCCACAAGGACGATGCCCCGACCTGCGGGATCTGCCGCAAGACCAAGTTTGCCGACGGCTGCGGGCACCTCTGCTCCTACTGCCAGACCAAGTTCTGCGCCCGCTGTGGTGGAAGAGTGTCTCTACGCTCCAACAATGTGAGAAACATCCAATAAGCCTTCCTTCGTCCCCGCTAAACCAGTCTCTGGTGCTGTCACTGATTCATCTCGTCCACATCCACCCTTCCCTCCCTTCCTTTGTTCGTTTTTTCCCATCCTGTGCTGTGATGTCTCATTGCTTGCCCTAATGCCTGGCTTCAGTCTTTGCCAACATGCTCTATGCTTAGATAGTTATTTAAATATACACACGCACGCATTCTAGAAATAGATTAGGGCGAGGTTCCAGGTCAGGCACCATCCAAAATACCACAGAAATATGACCAGTCCAACACATGCCAAGAAACGGATATCGGCTGGCCGTTTTTCATCCCAGTTCGCTCAGAGCTGCATTTGCCGCTACATCGGTAAAGTGTTAATTGGGGTGGGCTCCAGCTTCACGGCATGGGGTGGCATATTTTCAGCTCCTGCCGCAACCTGCTGTGGCTAAAACAAGCAACGTTCCCCTTGCTTTACCTGCGAATGGACTCGCCTCTGGTCATGCTGGGTACCAATCTGCCCTGGTTCCGGCCTGCCCAGCGAGGTGATGCCCCCTGTGGTCACATGATGAATAGCATAACGTTTTCAATGACTGTAGCGGAGTGGAGTCGAACAACTGTGACCAAAGTGATTACATGCATTTTTATGCCCCTCATTCGCATATAATAGTGAAATCTAGTTCATTTTGTTTTAAATCTTTTAATTATGAAGTCACATTTCTCTTGCAGAGTACACCCTAGTAAGTGTGTGTATATTATATATGACGCATAAAATGTAGCATTGTCCATACACACCGCATAGCCCTGTTTTATACCATGCTAGTATTCCTCACCGGCATCCGCTATACTATATCTTCCCATCCGAGAGAATACAATACTCATCTTGATACATGATCAGTAATCTAATATGCCAAAGATATTTTTAAAGCGCCCAGCGATTGTATGTGATTGATGTCAAGCGATGGGATAATACGTCGCAATAGAAAGTGATCCAAAGGTATGCAAACGTTAATTCATTCATTTATTCATTCATTCATTGATCTTCAGTACCCGCTTTATCCTCATCAGGGGGTTGCGTCGGATCCGGTGCACTTCCCAGAACTCAGTCACATTGACCTGCATGCGGTGCATTCTTATATGGTCATAAATATTGAGTAAACATTTTGAATCCCTTACTGTCAGTGTAAGGGTAGTCGTAAATGAATCTATTACCAGATCAATATCAGCAAAGTAACTGGATTACTAGAAAGTGTTTTTAGACACAGTGTAATCCCAGCAAAGTCTTATGCTTAAGGAAGTATAAAGTGTAGACAATGTCAAATTTGTGCCAGTCATCCCTCCGCAGCTTTTAAACATTAATGATCTTATTCTAGCTTTTTTACTAGTTGTAAGTTAGTAGAACCAAAGAATGTAATTAAACAAACAACAGAGGCTGTGATGCACCCCAGACCTGCACACATCACCTGTTTTCCTCTGTTGTTGCATTTTCTTATTAAAATCTTATAGGCTGTTACATCTTATGACTCAGTAACACTTTCCCATCACATGTTCAATGAGATTTTCAGTTTTAGTTGTTATTTAATTCTGTAATCCAAAATTTTAGACCAGTCTGCTCACTCAATCCCAGAAATGTTCTTCATTACTTTCTTCCTTCCTTCCTTCCTTTTTTCTTACTTTCTCTCTCCCTTTCTTTTTTTCTCTCTCTCTCTCTCTATTTCTCTCTTTCTCTCTTTCTATCTTTCTTCCTTTATTTCTCTCTTTCTCTCTGACTTTTTTCCTTTCTTTCTCTCTTTCTTTCTCTCTTTCTTCTTTTCTGTCTTTCTTTCTCTCTCACTCTATTTCTCTCTTTCTTTCTTTCTTTCTCTCTTTCTTTCTTTCTTTCTCTCTTTCTTCCTATCTTTCTCTCTGTCTTTCTTCCTTTCTTTATCTCTTTCTTCCTTTCTGTCTTTCTTTCTCTCTCTCTCTCTCTCTATTTCTCTGTTTCTTTCTTTCTTTGTCTCTTTCTTCCTTTTTGTCTTTCTTTCTTCCTTCCTTTTTGTCTTTCTTTCTTTCTCTCTTTCTTTTTTCTCTCTTTTTGTTTCTCTCTTTCTTTCTTCCTTCCTTCCTTTCCTTCTTTCTTTCTTTCTTTCTTTCGCTCTCTCTTTCTTTCTGACTTTCTTTCTTTCTTTTTTCCTTCCTCTCTCTCTCTGTCTCTCTCTCTCCCTCTCTTTCTTTCCTTCCTTCTTTCAGGACACCATGGTTACATAATACACAGAACACTATGACTAAACATCATAAAACAGGGGTATCTTTTGTATCTTTCGATCATGTACACTATTTATCAAATTTAAAGATTCTAATTCAAATTTTATTTGTCACATACACAACCATACACAGCAGTAAAACACTTCTAAAACTTCTGCCAGTGACTAGAAAAAAATCATAAAGTGTAAAGTAATCAAATCTGCATTAAAATAAACCGAAGTGTCCAAATAGTTTATATACAGTATATATATATATATACTTTTATACATTATATGGACAAAAGTATTTGGTCAATCCTTCAATTATATTGTATTCAAATACAGGTCACACACTGATGTTGGATGAGAAGGCTTGGCTAGTATTCCCAGCTCCAGTTCATCCCAAAGGTGTTTGATGGGGTTGAGGTCAGGGCTCTATGTTAGGGCCAGTCAAGTTCTTCACACTGAACTCATCAAACCATGTCTTTATAGTCCTATAGGAGGCACAGTCATGTTGGAATAGAAAAGGGCCTTCCCCAAACTGTTGGAGGCACTGCATTGTCCAGGATGTCTTGGTATGCTGAAGCATTAATTATTAATAATTAATTCAATAATTAACAGGTTTGGCTGAAATCCTTTTTTATCCATATAGTGTATTCCAATCAAATAAATATGTCCAAGACAAAACATAAAGCGGAAATATGTGTATATGTGCTGTAATATTATGTTCTAATAAACAATGTAAATGTACAATGCACTCATTCTATTTAAACCTACCTAGTGCCAAAATAGAACATTTACTGTATAAATATTGAATAGATATTTTTTAAAGCAATGTTGGAGAATTGGACAGATGTTAGCAATCCTATGTAATAAGTTTATTTTTTATTAACATCACTTTCACGGCACTTCAAAAAGTTGTATAGCGCTTCAGAAGAGTGCTTTGACTGTGCATTTGAATAACAATTCACTCACTCGCTCACACATTCTCTATGTTCTATCTAGTGTTGCAGTGGTGCATGAAGCCTATACCAGGGGACTCTGACCACAGAGTACGGGCAATTTAGAAACACCAATTGAATGGGCAGTGAATTGAATGCTCAGTCCATTTGTACTATAATGATCATGGGAGATCTCATCATCTATACCGCTTTATATTGTATACTGGGTCGCGGGGGGCCTGGAGACTTATCCGGGAAACTTACTGTAGGGCATGAGGCATGGTACACCGTGGATATGGTGCCAATCCTTTGCAGGGCACACACACTTCGTGCAATTTGGCAACGCCAATTAGCCTTAAATATGTCTTTGGACTGTGTTAGGAAACCTACCAACATGCCAACTCCATGCACACAGGGGCAGAAATCAAACCCAGAACCTGATGGTGCAAGGCGACAGTGCTAACAAATAAGCCACCATTCCGCTACATCATGGGATATCTTTCTAATATAACATCTTACCTATGAAGCCCTTATACAAGCCACATCAATCATTAGAATCAAGCATTTTATCAAGCATTAAAAGCTTTAATTAAATGTGCGCTCTTTCTAAAGCACTGTGTTAGTTTAAAAAAAAGCAACGTATAATGATAATTGATAGCTGGTGCATAAAATTTCCAAAATTATTTGCACTTAATGATAAATTCTATACTTGTGACTGTGTTATAAAGACACCTCATGAAGTACCATTTAAATATTACATGCAACTCTATATATGACCTACAGGAGGCACTATAGCTACAGTAATCACCTCCATTTAGTCATGAGTTCAACCATAAACCAGACCAGATATTATATGAACACATATACACAATGAAGAACATAACACAACGAGACTACATGAAGCATTAGTAATGATGAAAAACGACTCTAAGTACATAAACGTCATCTTGCTTCATATCATCACTTTCATCGTCCTTTTCCATGTATAGCACATACATGTGTGGAATCAGACGTACGTCTCATCCATGCTCTCATCGAGTCGTGTGCTTGTTGTAGTGTCACTTGATTTCGAACCCAGCCCACTGTTGCTCTGACTGAACCTGTCTTTTTGAATACACAGACGGAGACATTTCCCCTTTACTAACGCTTCCTCCCTTCTCTTCCTCCCCACCTTTCCCTCCGTCGCCTTCCCTCTCTCTCTCTCTCTCTCTCTCTCTCTCTCTCACATGCACCGTTTCCATTTCTCACCATTTCATTTTCGATTTCCGATTTCACACTTTGCTCTCTTTCCCACCTACCCCCCCCCCCCCCCCCCCTCCTGTTTTTCTCCTCACCTCTTCCCGTTTTTGCCTGTCTTTCACTCCTCTCTGCTTCCTGGACTGCATGCCTCAAGGAGGATAAAGTGGTTAGCATTATTCTTCTGTTTCTACCTCTTTGTGTGATGATGGAATTGTTGTACGGCTGTGAATATCCAATGTTTGCTCTGTGTGTGTGTGTGTGTGAGCTCAAAAGCTCAATGTCTATCAAATCACACATGGATTTCGAGATGAACTGGTTTATTTCTTTAAGCATCAGCCTCTATTATTCACTATGGTTTTTGTCTAAACCTTTAAATGTGACTAATTTTCCCTCCCATTGTCTCTTGCTCCTGCAAAGTGTCTCATAGTGAAGGACAGGGTAAGGAATTTTGGGTATTCCGGTCTCTGCATGGGGCGCAGTATCCCTTCCTTAGCTGACCGAGTGCCCCTTCCCCTCCTTGTGGCCGTTGCCGTGGAGATGTGCCGCCTTTAAAGGGACAGCCAACAGGGAGAGGTCGATGGGCACGGGCTGGCATTCCGATCGGTCAGATGTTACTCTGACATTATCAGTTGGTTGCACTTTAGTTGAAAGGACATTTGAAGTGGAAGTCCTGGGCATTTCTAACAATTGCACAAGACAGCATGAGAAAAAAAAAATATAGATTTAAATTATAAGACTTGCTGTTAAGATGTTACGGAGTCCCGTTCAAAAAAAGTGCCACTAACTTACAAGAGAATGTGCATGTTTGCTGCACTTTGCCTGTGCCCTGGGACTGCAACGGGCATGCCATGAGGTCAAGATACAGTATATAGCACAATCCTATCAGATATTGGGTAGACGAGCAAATTTACCCTGCAATCCAACGGGCACTTGCGACTCCCTGTGCACTCCGTCTGATGTTCTCAATTTGTTTTTTTTGTTTTTTGTGTGTGTGTGTGTGTGTGTGTGTGTGTGTGTGTGTGTGTGTGTGTGTGTGTGTGTGTATCAAGTTTACTTGTTGTACTGTATGTGTGTATTGTTTCTGTGTGTGTGAAAGTATTTCATTTTGATTAAAACAAATTGTCTGTCAGCTAGCATTAAAGGTCACAAACAAACTTTAGCATTAATTAATGATGCTGTGGCTTTAACGAAACGCTTAACGTGATGTCTGTTTCCAAGTTTGAACCAAGCAACGGGAGTTCCTAATTAGCGCTCTTGCTGTCATCGAGTTAGACATCTAGACATGAATCAGTGCTGTAAGCCTGGTGTGCAGTCCTGCACTTAAACCACATGTGCCACATCTACCTACAACATAAGTGGTCAGTTATCTCGGAGATGATATCAGGGACAACACTCTGGTGGCCAATTGTTAAAAAAAAATACATAACTCTTTGTACAGAGGTTGCTGGAGAGAGCTGATTACTTTGGTGTACTTTTTTGGCTAGTCTGCCAGCTGATTCTAAATACATACTAATACTGTATTCACCATTGAATAATCTATATGAAATATGTTTTAAGATACACTCCCTGGGAAATCAATCAACCAATCAATCAATCAATAAACCAACCAATCAATCAATAAACCAACCAATCAATCAATCAATAATCCAACCAGCTTACCAATCAATCAATCAATCAATCAATGAATAAACCAATCAATCAACTAATCAATCAATCAATCAATAAACCAATAAATCAACCAATTAACCAATCAATCAATTAATCAACCAATCAATCAACCAATTAACCAATAAATAAATTAACCAATCAATCAATTAATCAACCAATCAATCAATCAATAAACCAATCAATCAGCCAATCAATTAATCAACCAATCAATCAATCATCCAATCAATTAATCAATCAATCAATCAACCAATCACTTGCAGTCTTAGAAAGGTCAAATTCTAGGTCTGCATGAAGCAAAAAAAAACCATTCAAATAATGAATTGTCTAAAAAACCTGGAAGGAGAGTGCTGAACTGAAAGTTACAGCATTCTGCGTGCTCAGTGTGATGAGAACTCAAAGGATTGGGACGAAACAGTTGAGTGGCCATAAGACAACCACTTGTTAGTGACTAAACTTTTTAGTTGATCTGGCGTTGATTCAGTTGGTCAGGTCTAGACTCAGCAACATTATGCGGCAATAAAATAAAGTCAGCTGACCACATAAATGTACTGAATGACCAGAATATCCCATAATGCCAACGGGTATATTGCAGAACTCAAACAGTGAAAGCGTTCACCACTTTGCGCCGAAATCAATGCTAAAGAGAGCCTAATGAAATATGAGGGTGCAAAACGTTTTTGCGACCGGGTGGTGCTTATATTGCAATGATTGTGAGATGGAAATGGAGTTTCTATTTGTCATATCAGGTGATAATAAATTTAACTCCCCCAAACATTTTTTTTTAATTAGTTGGGATAGAAAATAGACAATGTACAATAGAAAATGTACAATCAACAGGTATGCCTCATTAATCTAAATTACAAGTTATATGTCCTCAAGGGACAATTCTATAGAAATGAAAATTGGATCCACTTTAGTGTAGTCAATGTGCAGCTTGTATAGCAGTACAGATTTACTGTCCTCTAACAATCACTCAACATACAGACTTTATTGTCTAAAAAACTGGCAATGAAAATGAGCACACCCTAAGTGTACATGTCCAAACTGTGTTCAAAGTGACAAAAAACATGTGACTTTGCATGGTTAAGATGTACCGCTGTTATTCCGTAGGGTGCACACACTTTTGTTGCCAGCTATTTTGACAATAATGGCTGTATGTTGAGTTATTGTTAGAGGACAGTAAATCTATATTGTTATACAAGCTGCACTTTGACTACTCTAAGATATATCCAAGTTGCTATAGTATTGTCCTTTGAGGAGATATACTGAAATGTTTGCTCAAACTAGAGGGGTACTTACGTTTGTGAATGGGTGGATGGAGGGCATTGATGGTTCAGTGGTAGGTTTCTCACCTGCAATATAGAAAGCCCGGGTTCGGTTCCCAGCCACTGGATGCAGTGCCGATCCCAAGCCCAGATAAAACATGAGGGTTGTGTCAGGAAGGGCTTCCGGTGTAGAATCTGGGCCAAGCTGTGTGTGCGGATTGGATCAAATTTGCTAGTCAGCTAGCTTGGTTTTGTTGTAGTTAGCCATTATGGCCATAATTTATTCAAACACTAAAGATCTTAATATGAGAAAGACTTGGGTTTATCCATATTACTTATATCAGTATCTTCTTAAGGTTCCATGCTACTACACACATTTACTGGTAGAATTTAAAATGGTCACAGAACTTACAAAAGCGTGATGTATGAACTACAGAAAAACAGTAAAATGTTTGCTTGTGCTAATGACACATATACACGGATCGGCCATAACATTAACACATTAACATTGATTATCAATAATAACACTAAACTGTTGACAGGATTATAGGCACCCAAAGCTCAGCGGTCCAGTCTGATCCCACAGAAGAAGTCAATGTAGTACAAAAAGTCAATGCTGGTCATGATAGAAAGGCACCAGAGCAACCAAAGCACAGCTGCCTGGCACGCACAGGGCCTGGCCGGGCAAAGAGCTCAAGACCACGAACACCGTCTCCAAAAACTCCCCAGATCCCAATCCAAACAACAAGTCAACAAACATGAAGGCCCCACCCCACAACCCGCAGCATTCAAGAGATCCACAGTTAATGCCCCGGAGCCAGACACCACAGCACACCCTAGAGGTATTGCGAAGCCATGCGCCAAGGTGGCACAAGGGGAACCCAAAACCAAAAGTGGTTATAAAGTGAACTATATGTGTGAGAGAGAGAGAGAGACTCTACACATGAACCATCTGTAGCAGATCATTTCTTACAATTGTGTGAATTATTTAAAGCCCAATAGTACAAATTTTTGTAAATGGATTTATTTTTAATTGATGACATTTAAAGACAAATAGCCATGGACTAATCATTAATAGAAAAGCATTAAAAATAATAGTTCTTTCCATTCTGTCATCTTAGTTGACTTTCTGGACCTTTTTCAAGCAAGACATTTTATATAACTAGACTTTGACAATTTTTAATCGAATACCACTGAGCTAGAATACTCCTTCAAGTCTCGGGCCGCTATTACAGTACAGTTGCGTACGCTGTTTCAGTCGCGGCCCAGCTGAAAATGTGCAGACGCACTCTATCGCCGTGTCTCAGGAGTATGATTCAGTAATTGTGTGTCAGCAGATCTGTCAAACTCCAAGGCGGGAGCGAGTCATTTTTATCTTGCTTATTTCCACTTAGGGTCTCTGAACCAAGCCCTGGACGGGTTTTTTTTTTTCTTTTTCTTTCCACTGAGCCTTCATTTATACCCCTGCTCTCCTCTGCAAATCTAATATGCTGCCTTCTCTGTCTCTGCGCTTCCGATTTTTCTCCCACTCGAACCTGCTGACTTGTTTTCTGTCTCTTTATTACTTCAGTTTCCAGCCCCTCAGTGCTAAATCAACCTTGTTCTTTTCCTTCTCTCTCTCTCTCTCGATTTCTGACAGTCATTTGGTCTATCTTACACACACTCTCTCTTCTATCTCTCCATCCCTGCTTTGGTTACCATGGAGAGCTGTATTCAGCTGAGCAGGAGGTGCCTGACACACTATCACACAGGGAGGAGAAGCGCCTAGATTCACACTCATGCTAGCATGCACACGCTTATATGTACACACACACACACACACACAAACACAAACACATAGCTCATTATGCTTTATTGCAAGTCATGTACAGTACAGTGGCTTAAAATTGTATTTTTTGACATATACAGTAACACCAGAGGTTTTGATGTTGGTTATTTTGTCGGTTATGCCTGGTTGTTTCGAACCCCATTAAATAAAACACAATAAAATAAATAAATAAATAAATACAATTTTATAATTACACAAGTTTAATTTGAATAATTACCTTTATTGCTTACATGTCCATTATTTCTATGCGTCTTAGTAGACAGGATTTAATCCTGTACTGTTTTTCCTTTTACAGATATAGACAGTAATGCTCAAAAGTTTGAACACACCTACTCATTCCTTGGGGGGTTTTCAGTGTTGTTCTACATAAAGGAAACCCCAAGGAATGAGTAGGTGTGTTCTAACTTTAAAACTAAACAGAAACTGTTATAACTCAAAACCATAAAATAACACATCTGGATATACAGTAAGTGTTCTTGTAATTGCTTATGTAGTCTTGGGGAATATTTCTCCAGGATTCCTGAAGGTCTTTTCATTTTTGTCAAGTTTTTTTTTTCTTCCTATTTTCAGTCCACTCTCTTTACCTGAGCAATCACAGAGGAATGTTTTTGTTTGTTAAGGCACACAGTGACCTTCGAATCATTCACGCATTAAAAGAAATCGAATTTAAAGTGAGAAACTGGTACAGATGTTGACAGATGATTATGCCGGTGATTAGTATACTGGTGATGTTGAACACAGAGTGGTTGGAGCAGAAGAGAGGGGAAATGAGGTTGCTGCTGAATTTTTTTCAATTATAGCTTGATGCATTTGCAGCCTGTCACAGGGAAATATTTGTTCCTATTTTTTTTAGTAAATTAAATAAATTCAATTCAATTCAATTTAATTAAATATGTAGAAATGAGGAGTGGCTCAAGATGTTTGCACAGTACTGTAGCTGTAACTGAACTCAATTATTGAGGTTGCACAAGTGAGTATAGTCTTATAATCTATAGGCCCAAGCCCGAATACAGTTAATAAGGAGGGTTGTGTCAGGAAGGGTATCCGGCGTAAAACATATGCCAAATAACTGTACGGATCACGAAAACGAAGGCTGCAACTGATGACAGTTTTGCACAATAGTGGCAGCCAACAAGTGCTCAATCATTTTACATTAAGTGACTGTGACCTCATGAGTCTGACTGAGAGAATGCCAAGAGTGGGCAAAGCCGTCTTCAAAGCAAAAGGCGGCTACTTTGAAGAATCAAACATGGAATGAAATGCATGTTTGCACTTTTTTCCTTACAACATTGTAATTGCGTGTTTTATTTGATAGTTTTGACTTGATGCATTCAGGATTGTACTAGAATATTAAAGAAAGTACAATTGTCTATAAAAACGAATCCCATTTACTGTAAGAATTATGGTCGGGGTTATAACTTTAATTTTATACATTTTTCTTCAACATTATTGAATGTAGATATTGAATAGTAACACGGCCAACTATCATATACTGTAGAATCGTATTCTCTTACACGCTTTATTCTCATATTGTTTCTTTTTCCATTATGGTGGAACCAGGTTTTCATCATATGCATACTGTAAATGCATTGTTCTGTTTTATTCGAATGAAAGAATTAAACATTTACCGCAGACTCCTACTCAGTTCCACGCTTGTTGATCTCTGTGCATTTAGAATAAAGGCTAGCGATAGTGCTAGGCAGCAGGATTAGCGCAGATTGCTAATCCTTCCTTTGAGTGTATCTCTGGTCGGCTGACAGCTGTGGGCCTCTGGACATCAGATTTACCTCAGATTACTCTGGAACAAGGCCAACTGGATCCAATAAGGGCACAATGTTCTGTATCTATCTCTCTCTCTCTCTCTTCCTCTCTCACTTTTCCTCCCACCCCTATGCTGTCCTAGAACAGGCTCCATCTCTTTAGAGCAGCACTGAAGCACGAACAATCCACGAAAAAAAAGAAAGAAAAAAAACGATATTTATTCGCTGTTTTTGTTACGAATTCATCCGTTCGACCATGTCAAACACAAGGCAACTAGCATGTGAGTACTCTTCTTTGCACAACAGAAAGTAGTGTTTAGATGGCACATACGCATGCACCACGGTTAAAGACTGATTTGAGATTCTTACAGATTTTGACAGTAGCAGCCGGGTTCTGCCTAAAGTTTCGTTTTTTTTCTTGATCGTTTTTAATGAGCTCATCCTCAGAATCCTGTTCCTTATTTTTCCACGAAAGATGCTTTCCAATCTGTCTGCGTTTTCTTTTTTTTTTCCCTCCTGAGAAGTCCATGTTTTTGGTTCTTGTTGAATTTTATATGATTGAAGTAATTGTTAACGAATAAGAATGGAACATTTTATTTAGCTGGATTTATGTTGGTGCTGCTGATGCCGTGTCCTCCACTTCTAAACAAGAACTCCTCATACTGAGTTTTATGTTTAAGGCATTGATGTTTAAGCAGTAGATTTGATAGAGAGTCTAAAGGCGAGTACTTGTTTGGGCGTGTGTGTGCCTCAGTTCTCAGGGTGCGTTGACCTGAACTCAAGTGTTCTCGCATTTGACAGTTTCTCTGCATGCTCACGAACACCCTGTGCTCATTTTTAATGATGATGCTTACTGACACTGCTCTGCCCCCTCCCGCGGCTGCCCTCTTGTCCTCTCAATGTCTAAAATACTGTTTAAACACCCTGAACAGTATAGCGTAATGATGCTGTAGTCCTCCTAAGATATTTTCACAGAGCACAGTTTGCAGTCCGCTTTGCTTTAATGATTATTAGTGTGGAACATCCAGATTCTGTCCATCCATCTGTCACCTGTTTAGTAGCACAACAACATAAACTAGGCTTACATTACAGTACATAGAATCTTGTGGTGATATTTAATGAGATTTAATATTGTACCAAATATCTGTATCATTGCCTACAAGCTTGTTTGGAAAAGGATGCGTTCACCGGTTTGCAGATTCATACTAGCTGATTGCATGCCAAATTGGCTGTCTGCGAGTGAACCTTATGAGTTTTGCTTGGAAAGGAACACTATCGACAAGGAACAGGAACATATGCTCATTACTGCGCCATTCAAGCCTGTTAACTGCAGTGTGGAGCAACACTGGATTTACCGACATGATCAATAGATTAGTCCCTGCTAAGGAATCTGAAGTGAGATGGATGTGTCGGAAATCTACCCTTTCTAAGCCGCAAACATAAAAAAAACGCAGGAGCCGTTTGATTTTGCATTAACCCTAATAGCATCTAATCAAGTTCGCCTGGTCTCCACATCGCAGATGGAAAAAGGCTCAGACAGAGACAGGAAGAAGAGAAATCGTCGAGGCCTAGGTATTTTAGGAAGTCACAGCCATCCATCTTGTAAATGAACCACTGGAGAGTGCTTATTAATGCTGGAAATGAGAATAGATGGGAAAGAAGGAAAATGAAATAGAATAAATGTAAAAGAAAAAAGACGACCAGGTTAATAGTTTCGAATAAATTTGAGTTTAATAGAGCTATGTATGTATGTATACATGTTTGCCAGTTGTCCGACAATGTCTGTCTTCTACACTATATCTGTTTTACATTTATGTCTACCTTGATGTAATTGTTTTCAAATTAATCTAAAAGCATAAGTCTAACTTACATTTAAAAATAAACCAAAGAGCATTAGTCACCTGCATATCCTACAGATAAAGCTCCCTTCAGCACCACCTACTCCGTGTTTCTCGGCAGGTGATGTGGGTGTGCAACCTGTGCAGGAAGCAGCAAGAGATTCTTACTAAATCTGGAGAATGGTTCTCATCAGGGCCAAGAGGCAGGCCTCTGAGCTTGCCGGGCCCTGAGGTCGACCGGGACGGGAAGCTGCGTTCCAGGTCGCAGGTTACATCCGGAGCTAACCTCGGAAGTGTCAACGACCTCCAGCCAGTCACTGACCGGACCAAGGGAGTAGACACCATGCCAGCCTCACGAGCAAGGAGCGAACCCCCACGAGAGAAGTATAAATGATAATGCACTTCTGTACCATTGAAACACTATGAACTGTAATATCAGTCAAGAACAGTTTCGTCATGTGAAAGTACGTGTCATATTTCTGCATGAATGAGGAAACAAAATCTGCTTTTCATTCATATTATCTATTGCTTGCATTTAAAACAAATTTAAAGGAACACGCTAATATTATTGGCTTCGCTTTGAGTAATTAAAACATCTGTCAGAGACTTTTTCACCACGAAAGGGTTGGGATGCAATGCTACACTCTATATCAGTATATGTTTATTTGTCAAAATATTTGTAGAAGTTGGTGTTAATTAGTTCAGTTACTAAAGCAGTTAAAGCCGCTACGAGGGAAACATTAATTAATGCTGTAAATGCATAATGTAGTTGTAATTGGTTGTATAATTGCAAATAATCTGCAAGCCATGGACTAATTAGTTAAATGGTCTTCATTTTCAAGTGAGTTTTATTTGTACTGTTGTTGGCTTCTACACTGAAATGATAAAGGCTCAGTCAAAAGCTAACCAAAGGTTGAAGGGTGCTAGATGGTACCTTCATTTAAAACACTTTTGCTTATTTAGGTTATGTTGTTCCTCAATTTAACACTGTATACAGTACAGACCAAAAGTTTGGACACACCTTCTCATTCAAAGAGGTTGAATTTGTATTATGGCAAGAAAAAAGCAGCTAAGTGAAGAACAAAACAAGTGGCCATCATTACTTTAAGAAATGAAGGTCAGTCAGTCCGAAAAATTGGGAAAACATTGAAAGTGTCTCCAAGTGCAGTCACAAAAACCATCAAGCGCTACAAAGAAACTGGCTCACATGCGGACCGTCCCAGGAAAGGAAGACCAAGAGTCACCTCTGCTGCGGAGGATAAGTTCATCCAAGTCACCAGCCTCAGAAATCGCAGGTTAACAGCAGGTCAGATCAGAGAGCAGGTCAATGCCACACAGAGTTCTAGCAGCAGACACATCTCTAGAACAACTGTTAAGAGGAGACTGTGTGAATCAGGCCTTCATGGTAAAATATCTGCTAGGAAACCACTGCTAAGGGCCGGCAACAAGCAGAAGAGACTTGTTTGGGCTAAAGAACACAATAAAGAACACAATAAAGAAAACTCTTTGAATGAGAAGGTGTGTCCAAACGTTTGGTCTGTACTGTATAGGTGAAAACTCTTGTTTGTTCAAAATGAAAAAAGGTTTAAAACTCTTCATTCCTTCAATTTGGCATTCAGTAGTTTACTGGTGACCTACCCTAAAAAAGGTTATGCGTTGCAGTCTGAAGTGCTTGCAAAATATGGTTGTATGTACAACCCTAAACAGGGATTTCTCTGATATATAAACATTTCCCTGATTATATATTTTACTATCAGACTTTCTGTCTCCATGTCCAATAGGAAGAGGCCAGTGTCTCTACATGAACAGAATGGCAAGGTCATTATCAGAGGTGAAAGGAGAGTGGGTCCTGGAAGGCAGCTGAGCCAGGCTTCAGAAGATCGAGCTCCAGGAGAAAGGCGAGAGAGCAGACGTCTTGAGAAAGGCCATTCGCAAGAATACAACCACCCTGGGGACACTTCCCACCCTGACCAGAGGCGGAAAAAAGAAGAAGAGGAACGGGAGCGGGAAAGGCAGCGTCGGGAAGAGGAATACCAAAATCGCTATTGTAGCGATCCCAACCTGGCCCGCTACCCTGTCAAACCTCAGAAAGAAGAACAAGAGATGCGCATACATGCCAAAGTGTCCAAAATGCGACAAGAACGCCACCACAGTGACATGGCCATCAACGAAGTAGGCCTGGCTCAAGATGGTTGTGAGACTCCGGGCAGTCGGCTAAGCAGGAGGTCAGGAGGCAATGAAAACCGCAAGGCACTATTGGAAAACCACCGGGCGTACTCTGTGGACAGGACCGCGGGGGGTAGTGCTGGTGGGGGGCCTGTACCCCTCCAAAAACAGGGTCACAGTGGTTCTCACATGAGCCCTGGGGGCTCCCAAGACCTCAGGGATGGACAGGATCGTGGCCACAAAGGTTACTTGGAGCCTGGCTCAGCAGCGTTACTACACAAAACCAAGCGAGAGAAAGCTGCCGAAAGCTTCCGGAAAGATTCTTCACTCAGTTCAGACCAGTCGGAGTGTCTCCGACCACCTCCTCCCCGTGGTTACAGGCCCAAACGAGGCCTCAATAAGAGGCAGATGTCCATAAGCAGTTCAGAAGAGGAAGGAGGGTCTACACCCGAGTATACCAGCTGTGAAGATGTGGAGAGCATAAGCGAAAAAGGTAAGGAAGTCTTTGTCTTAGTGAGGAATCAAATCTTTTTGAGTTCCTTAGGTTGTTATAGACATGTCATGACTTACTCATCAAATATGCAGCAACTCTTGACAATTATATGATCGATTTCTCCATTCTTATCATTTGTTCCACATTTTATCACCTGAAAACCATGTATATACCTGATTGTTTTTCCAGCCTCTGAAACAGATATATCTCATGGATTCTTTGGATAATTTTTTGGAATTATGTCAGTGGCCCAGTCATGTAACACAGCGAGTGACTCACAGGATTAAGCATGGGCATGAAATTTTAAGCCTAAAACTGTTCCAAATTCACCATTGAGTATGATATTACATTTTAGGTTCATTGGGTTAAATTAAAACACCTCCCATCTGTGATTGAGTTTCGATTCATGAAAGCTCCATCTGTTAGATATATTTTTCTAAATCTTTTTTTTAGCTTCATGATTCATTGTGTACAGACAGAACATACAAGTAGTACATGTGTTCAGAGTGATCTATTCATATTATATTTCTCTGTATATTATACTCAATTATTTCCTTTTTTGTATATTTTTTGTACTGTAATGTAAATGTATTTTTTTAATTTGTATTTAATTTATATTTGAATGTGGTTTTATTTAATGGTGTTTGTTTAGTTTTGTTTTTGTCGAGACAGTTGTTAAGAGCATTTCACTGCACGTCGTACTGAGAAAGGTTGTGTGTGAGAAATAAAATTTGAATGTGAATTTGATTTGATTAATGTCGCTCTTAGCATTTTGGTTATTGCTTGTCTTTGTCCTTAGTGGCCTTTAGCCTCCTACTTTATTTGGATTTATGCCCCAGTGTAGCATGATGGATGGATCGTGTTATTTCGGAAATAGGTCTTGCTACAAGCCTTCCTAATATCATTTACCATTAGGAATCTGTTGTGTATCATGTTGTTGCTTTTGGTCAGAGCTGACTGCACAATATCTGACACTAAATGGTTGAGATCCAAAGGTTAAACTAGGTCTGTGCCATGCCCTTTTCTCATGCTCAAATAGTACACTCGGCATTGTTAAGAACTTGGGCTTTCATCCGCAGATTTTGTATTTTAATAATATTTACATACACTGATTAGCCATAACATTAAATCTACTCAGGTTTTAGGTTCCCCTTGTGCCACAAGGGCAGCTCCGAGCCCTCAGGATGTGGCTGTGCAGGGGCTCTGGGGAGGTGATCTGGTGTCTGTAACCAGGATGTCAGCAGCAGATTGTTTGGGTGATGTGGGTTCTGAGGTGAAGCCTCCATGGATTGGACTATTCTGTGTATCCCTTGGGTGCCCAATCGGATTGGGAGTTTGGAAACTGGGTAGACAGACTTCTGGGCTCATCCGTGGTGGAATATGGTGCTTTTTTCAACTTTTTTCAGCGATTGTGCTGGATTGGCTTTTTTGTGGGATCAGACTGGACAAGCTGGACTTTGGTCCTCGCCAACATAGTGAGCCTTGGGTGACCATGATTCTGTGACTAGTTTGCTGGTGTATAGATGGTCATCAGTGTTGTTCAGTTCACCCGGTGGTGGTGTCGCTGTTATGACTGGTCTATTCAAAAGTCCATATTTGAATGTTACAATCCTGCTGTACATATAGTTGTTTAGTTGTTCACCATCATTTTCTGTTATAAAGTATAGAAGGTGGCTTAATGGTTAGCACTGTTGATTTGCACCCCGAAGGTCCAGGTTTGATTCCTGCCTTAGGTCTGTACACTATGCATAAAGTTTGCATGTTCTCCCTGTACTTGGTGGCTTTCCTCCAGGTACTCCGGTTTCTTCCAACAGTCCCAACACACGCAGGCTAGAGAAATTGGCAATCCCAAATTGTCTGTTGTGTTTGAATGCGCGTGCGAGTATGTGTATGTATGTGCTGCATCTATTCCAGGGTGTACCCCACCCTGTGCCCTAAGACTCCTGGGATAGGCTCCAGGTCCCTTGTGACTCTGTATACAGGATAAAACTATACTATAGACAATAAAGTATAGCATGCACAATAATATTGTTGTTAATGACTGGAAATATGTTGTACCTCACAGTTAGCGGTTTCCTCTTCACTTTTATTTTTGTCATATTTTTGTTTGTTTCTCTTTCTCTAGGTGACTGGGATTGCCATCCTTTCGACCCCACTGTATTGCATGTAAGTTTTTGTTTTAAAATGTTTTATTATATTAAAATGATGTTATTGTGTTATAAAAATAATGTCATTGTAATGAGTAGAACTGTGTGATTTAATCAGTTATGCGGTTTAATCAATCTTATTTTTGGTAGATTCAATTAATTGGTGTGTTAGGTTTCAATTTACAGTCATTTCACTGATTTAGGTAAACATTTAATGTTCTAAAAATCTGTCAATTCCTTACAGATATTCCACAGCTTTGGCAGAAAATAGACAATGCTTGCATGTTCTTCAAATACTCACATGTTCCGAGCTCATCTCTTCTTCCTCTTTTTGACTTTTTGATTTGTTGGTGCAATACCGCCACCTACTAGACTGGAGTATGGCGCATCATTCCAAGTCAAGCATTTAAACCATTAACAGCAGAGGTTACAATGTTAATTGGACACTTTTAATAGTTCATAATACTGTACTTAAAATCCTATAAGAAATATAGCTGCTTGGAACAAATCAGACAGGAACCATTAGTGCTACTAAATTGAATCAAAAATGACAATGGTCAAAAATCGAATCGGTCTACATATGATTTGCAAATCTAGTAATGAGTATATATTTAATAACATACACTTCTTGACTGGTTTACTTGATAGATATCAATTGCAATTGCGATAATGCACACTGCCATACAATACATACTTCAATTACCTTGTGTTTTGAAAACGGTACAAATTCCTCAGCAGATCTCTGGTATAGCAGACGTGTAGTCGTTACACAGGTTGCGCACGGTACTTTTACTATAGTTTTCTTGCATGTCAGTAAGACAATATCTGTCATTAATGGATCTGAAAACCACTATTGAATTTCCCCCCAGCATCCTGTCACGTGGCAGCCATCAAAAGACGGAGATCAGTTGATTGGCCGCATCACTTTGAGCAAGCGCTCCGCTGTGCCTCAGGAAGCTGGCTCTTTGCTCGGGCTGAAGGTGAGATGATGGGCCACTCAAGCTAAATTGTAAATCTATGTTACATCTTCATATGTGTCTAAGTACAAGGCCAAGCTCAACTTACTCTGTTTAAATGCAGGTCAAGATCACATGGCTTGATGGTATCGTATATACTAGCGTATATATATATTAGTATGCGTTATTGACGGGTAAAGAGTTTGAAGAAATAATTACAAGGTTAAAGCTCAAATAATCTGATAAGCTTTAATGTAATCAATATTATTATTATTTCAGCACATGCCAGTCTGTCTTTCTGTACGGCAGAACGTATTAATACAAAGAAATAAAATTTTGTAAAGCTGAGTATCTTGCACCTTGTTTACACTATGTTGGACTTCTTTCCAGAGGTGGAAAAAAAAATTTGTACTCAAGTAAAAGTACTGTTACTTAAAATTTTACTGACAGGTTTTAGGATCAGATTCAGGATGGACCCAGGCCAAAATAATAAACAAAATGGTATTTATATTTAGTAGCTGGATTACCTGCAAAAAAACAACACAAACAAAAATACATGTACCTGCCCTGACTCCCTAAACCAAAAACAGTGAATAAATTCTCTCTTCCCAAAATAAATGGCAGCCACGCCCCTACTACTGGTGATGCACAAACATACAGTGAAATTATCTACAAATGTATACAAAGAGAAACCAAACCACAGGGGCAAAGCAATAATCAACGTCAATGGGAGGCAAAAAGTCAAAACCAGAATAAACAACCAAATATCAAAACGCCAAAATCATCTCTTTCCTCTCTCCCACTGTAATGGGTGCTGTACGTGGGTAGAAGGAGAGGCATATATGCAGAGGTGACGTGCTGGTGAAAGTCTTTTAATGAACACAAACACGAGGGAAACAGAATAGGAACTTAACCAGGAAATAAACAACACATGACAGATCAAACTGGAGAAAAACTATACGTAACAGACTAAGAGATAACATAAGGCTAGGGGCTACACAAAGGCTAGTGCTAACAAAGGGCTAGGAGCTAACAAAGGGCTAGGAGCTAACAAAAGGCTAGGAGCTAACAAAAGGCTAGGAGAAACATGGAGCTAGGAGAAACATGGAACTAGGAGAAACATGGAACTAGGAGAATACACAGAACTTCACAGGGAAACAAACAAAACCACTTAACTTGATAGAGCAAATTCCAAAATGAACAGCAAACCAAATCAAACAGCTGCAAGACCTAGACTGGTGAAACTCAAGAACATTTATAATCAAACTAATGAGCAACCTTGGTTCAGGTGAGCGCTCCCATCACCTAACCGAGGTGCATTCTGGGACATGGAGTTTTACACTGAAAAAACACAAAGAAAACAGAAAACCAAAGGAAGTCTCTGGGCGCTTTGGCGCCCTCTAGGGGTTATCCCTGACACCCGCGTCTTTTATATATGGTCGCGCTGGTTGATGACGTCACTCTCAGGGCGGAAGCGATCGTGTGGAAGGTCAGGTAGATGCCGATGTGGGGACAGTCAGAAAACCTGGAGTGGAGTCTGGACCGGCGTGCGACCAGGACACGATACACACACGCGGGCGCAGCGAAGCATTTATACAAAGCATAATATTTTTAGTATTTTTGCATTTTCATTCATTTTTTTTACTCAGTAGCGAATATTATTTAAAATGTAGCGAATTACAATACTTCAAACAAAACATACTTAAGTAAAAGTAAAATTACAGATTTTAAAAACTACTTTAAAAAGTAGAAGTACACAAAAAAAAAACTCAATTACAGTAACACGAGTAAATGTCATTCGTTACTTTCCACCCTGTTTGGTTATCAGAGAGTAAATCACAAATGGAAAAGAAAAGTACAGTGGCACCTCGGATTGCGAGTAACCTGGTTTACGAGTGTTCCGCAAACCAAGCAAAGATTTTTAATACATTTTTAATCAGAAACTGAGCAAGTATTAGTTTACGAGCACCGAGTATCATGTATCACGCATGCGACTCTTATTTTGACACTGAGCGTCACTCTCTCACCTTTTCACCCACCCCCCTCCCCCACCACGGCTTTGCAAACACACAGAAACTCTGCTCGTCTCTTTCTTTTAGTCTCTTATGCGTGTGGGCGCGTAATTTGACACTGGCACACACACGCACAGACGCTCTCTCGTCTTTTCACCCCCTCCCCGGCTTCACAAACACACAGAAACTCTGCTCTGTCGCGATTCTTTTCAAAGGTAAGGTGCTGGTTCATTTGTTTGTTTTTGTTTTTTTTTACTTTACAGCAGTGATTTCGTTAGTATGCGCTCACGCCAGGTCAGAGAGATGTCTTTTTTCCCTGTTAAAACGATGTTTCCGGTGTGTGTGTGTGTGTGTGTGTGTGTGTGTGTGTTTGTGTGTGTGTGTTTGTTGTGAAACTTAAAAAGCGAGGTGGGGAGAGGGAGGAGGAGTTTTACTGTGTAAAACGAGGCGAGGGAAGGGGCTCATTCCACACATACAGACGCGCACCAACGGAAATGCTTATCTGTCTTTTTTTTTAAGTGAAGTGCAGATTAATTTGGTTTATTTTCATTTTTTAGATTGTATTAATAATTTTTATGTATTTATTTTTTGGGGCTGTGGAACAAATAATTTGAGTTTTCATTATTTCTTATGGGAAATGATGATTTGGTTTACGAGTGTTTTGGAACACGAGCCCACTTCCGGAACGAATTATGCTCGTAATCCAGGGTTCCACTGTAGATTGAATAAGAACTCAAATTTGTCATAAATGACTCCAGCGTTTAGCATACAATTAATATGTATGAGTGTTTGTTCACATTGATCAAGTAGCTTATTAACAGCTTATCTCAAAGTAGATTCTTAAATCTTTCACATAACTGTATATAATATTAATTTATGGTGCAAAAGATTTATTAAATTCTATCCGGAATGTCGATTTAAGATGCGCCCAGAGTTTCATGCGTGCGCAGTACGTTTATAACCGATTATAACTTTACTTCTACTCATCATTTTTATTTTATTTATGGTGCAGGTTTAATTTCAGGCGAATACCAAAGGACTGGCAAAGTTTCATTACATCCTATCATGCAGACAGGCAGAAAATTAGACAGACAGAAAACTGAGACTCCACTGTATGAAATGTAAAGATACCTTTAAAAGAGTTGTGACCAATGTACAGACAAACCTGTTTAAACTTTTGTTTATTTGAATATATAGTACAGCATGCAGTATATGCTTTATCTTACCATTCGACCATTTCTTTCTACAAGTTGCGTTACCAACTTACCAAATGCATGTTTTATGGTCGCTAGGTGGTTGGTGGGAAAATGACAGAGACTGGGAGGCTTGGAGCGTTTATCACCAAAGTAAAGAAAGGAAGTCTCGCAGATGTTGTAGGACATTTACGAGCAGGTGAGGATCGTTCAAAATGTGTATTTGTGTAACTCAGAAGGCCAGTTCTGACGATGAATCTCATTAACATACTTTTTATTTATGTGCTAACATTTTGTTCCCTCCTAGATGGTAGTGTAGTTTGGATAAACGGGATCCATTTTTCATTTCAGGTGATGAGGTGTTGCAGTGGAACGGGAAGGCATTGCCTGGAGCAACCAAGAAAGAAGTGTACAACATCATTTTAGAATCGCAGTCTGCACCTCAAGTAGAAATAGTTGTTTCAAGGCCAATTAGGTAAGCATAGCATGTCATCGCTAGTTAGCTAAATGCTAACTGCTTAGTCATTCCTGATTGCCGTGTACTGTATACTGTATTATATATGATATGAGAACCGTATTGTAATTATTGAGATGATTAACATAATTGTAAAGTTTATTACCAGATGTCAAAGGTTTGAGTGTAAAAAGGACGCTGATTGACCTTTATTTATCTAAATAGAAATATTCTTGTTACAGAATCTTGTTTTCTTAAGCCATGTCCTTGCTTGGTTGTGTTTATCTGTTCTGTGTTTCTTTCTAATTCTGGTCTTTATTTATACGTTCATGTTTTGTTGCTTATCATACTTTCGTTTTTTTTTTTTTTTTTTTCGTTTTGTTTTTTCACTTTTTTTCGAAGTTTACTTTATCCTTTAGACTTTGCTTTAGAGTATTGTTATTAAAATTGTACCTAGATTACTAAATCAAGCTACAGTAGGAAGCTGTTTTAGTCCTTATGTTTCCCCCACAATTTCCCTTTAGACTGTTCTTTGTGTAATTCTGGCTTTTACGTTATATACAAGGGCCGTTCGTGTCAAACTGGGACTTGTGATGAAATTTCTTGTGAGCAAAGGTTAAAAACCAATTTCAGCATCTTAAGCACATTACACTGATAAGACTATTAACCACAGGAAAACAATTGAGCTAACTGCATTTCCTGTGAGATCCTTGAAAATTGACAGATAACTTGTCACCAACTTGCAGAAGAGACGCCTCTGTCTGTGGGAACAGTATACACAATCATTCACCAGCACCACTTGCATATCACAGAAACTCTGCTGTGGGTTATTACCACACACACACACACACACACACACACACACACACACACACCAAGCCATTTGAACCATTAAAGGAGTTCCTGGGAGGCCAGCGTTTCAGCCATGAAGCACACAGTCCAAACATGGTTCCGGCAGACTGGGAAAACTTAGTGGTATTCAACCACTAGTTAAATGCTGGCATAAGTGCATTAGTGTAGCAGGGGATAATATGAAGTAATAAAGGGAGATTTATCTCTCATAACTGTGTTCCGCACAATCAAAAGTACCAGTTTGACTTGAACAAGATCTGGACAGACAAACAAAGAATTCCTACTAACCTAAAAATGGAAAATGGTGATCTATTTCCACTATATGTAAAAGATGCATTCATTGTGTTTTTCCAAAAAACATCATCAGAAAGTTTGATAGAGCATATGAGTAAGTAAACCACTCAAACCGTGGTATTATTCCCAGTGCCCGTAGTGCCCGAACCTAAAGTGTCCTCAAGTGACCTTACGTAGTAGTGCTAGCTTATCAGCATAACTAACCCCCGTCACACTAAACCCACAACGTCTACAAAACTTTGAGTCAATCTAAATCTGGTAAGCATGTAGTCCAAACAAAGCATGAAAAAAGAAATGCCTTTAAGGGTGTAATAGTGACAACATTGACCAGTTAAAGGAGTAACTAACACCTCTTAGGGTCTTTGTTGATGCACTACAGTCATGGTGCAGACAGGAAGGATTTCTGCATTATCATTGGGATGTCATTGTGTTGTCGCTATTCTCCCTCTTTAGATTTGTGCTATACCTATATCATCAATATCATCAATATTTTAAGGATGCCATGGAAAGGTTATAGTCTTCATCGGAGTGTGACGGGGCCTTAGCTATCTGATCCTCTGATTCCGCCATTTCCCTTATTATCTAATAATCAATACTCAGAGGGTATTTCAAAAGAAACGTATCTCTTAAAAATGTCATTTTTGTTATTCTTTTAAAGAGAAACACCGAGAATTCCAGAGAGGTCACATCCTCCTCTTGAATCTAGTAAGTTTGGTAGATTCTTTTTTACACTCCAATGTATTTGTATACAGTATTTTTTTGCTACATAAGGCCAATATACTGTATTTACCATGTATCATCAAAATGTAATTCTAAGAATACTAACTGCATATTCGATTTGTATTAATATATGCTTAACTCTCTATTTTCTGTCACATTAGCTGGTTCCAGTTCTATAGATGAGTCTCACAAGGTGGACCGTCCCTCCATCTCCGTCATGTCCCCCACCAGTCCGGGAATGTTGAGAGACCTGCCTCAGGACCTACCAGGCCAGCTTTCAGTATGTACAGCACAAAAACAATGATGATTACTCATCATACTGTATATAGTAGTATTGTATCACATATACGAAGTGCCATAAATTTGCCAAATAATGACCAAATTATTTAATTCACTTTGTTTTTAAGCGGCTCAAGCTGAAAGCACAAGGATGTAATCGAATAACCAGAAACGCCTGCAAGATACAGTAATTACGCATTATCACATAAGAGGGAGTGCTGAATATCAGGACGTCAGTGACGCTGTCGTAGGCACGAGGACGCAGGGTTGAATCCCAGTTAGGTTTAAATGGAATGTAGGGTTTAAAATCCTTTGTTCCACAGATCAAGTAGTCTTCATGATCTGGGATTAGACAGGGATTTGGGATGCAGCCTCGAGTTAGAAGGTAGTTAGCTTTGTAGCCTATGTTATCTATGAAAAGAATGGTTCAAAGCGTTGTTTAAGGTGACATATCATCAGGTTTGTTTTGTTGCCAGAAGTGCTTCCGTCACTGGTTTTGAATATGGATTTTGGCAGGCAGCTGGTCTCTCCTCAGTACTGTGGACCATGCAGACCTACTGTACTTTTACCCGTGGATCGACCGACAGTCAGTGTAATTAACAAATGATACAATACTTGATACAGAATGATACATATAGTTAAATGTCCCAGTGCTGTTATGATCTACGTATATCACCACTCATGGAATGTTTCTCATCCAATCAGATTACTTGGTCAGTACTACCTGTTATATAATTGTAGTTAAAATGCTTTGAACCAAAATGAAAATGATTTAATATTACCACGCAAAGAAGGCAAAGCTAAAAAAACACTTAAGGGCAAGGAGTTGTAGGAACAAAAATAACCTCTGGAACAGGGTGATATACTGTATTGTGCCCCAAGTTACTGTTATCACCCCAGTTTATTATTTTTCTATAACTTTCCTTTTATAGTTTTGTACTTTGCACTTAAATTTCTAGTTACTCTTAATATTGTGGAGCAATAACAAAAAGCCTGCAGAGTTCTTTTCATCAGCTACATTATATGATAAAAAGTTTGTTGACACCTGATCATCACACCATCATCATACATTTGGCTCAAGTTGTCGGCAATCGTCTAGGATGCCTTCATACACTGAAACTAAGAGGCCCAAACCTGTTTCACCACGATGATTCTCCAGTGTATAATGAAAACCAACAATTTTGGTGACACCCTGAGGTATTAATCGGCTAAAGGAATGAACCAGAATGCCGACTGCCCCGCAAAAGCAGTGACTGACTTCAATAATCCCCTTGTGGCTGAATCAACACAAATCTCCATAGCCACAATCCAAAATCTAGTGTAAAGCCTTCCCAGAGGAGTGCCCAGGGTCCACATTCCCCTGGCCACATATTACATTGATCTAGCAGTTGATTCCTTTTCAGCCCCCTAGTTTTCCCGTTTGACATGAATGAAAAAACACAGCTTATCGTTTGACCAAAAAAAAAAAAGTATTGATATCCTTACTATTTTTCACTGACTGTTACAAAACACTGAACCTGAAAGCTTCTTACATAAACGTTAAATGTTGTTGTTAGTCGTTTGGCTGCTCCCATCGAGGGGTCGTCACTGCGGACCATCCGATCTGCAAACAACTTGGCACAGGTTTAACATCCTGGATGCCCTTTCTGACACAATCCTCCCGTTTTATCCGGGCTTGGGACCGGCCCTGCACCCAGTTGTTGCTGATGTTTGGGTGGGAATTGAACCCAGGCCTCTCTTACATAAATGTTAAATAAATAGACTCCTATCAGGAAAGCCTAAAATGTATACGGTGAAGATTTATATAAGTCTTTTCTTGAGACCATGAGGCAAATAACAGAGCAAACCATTCAAAACCCCTTGGTTGAGTCAGCATCTTGCTAAATGCATAGACATGCTATTAAAAAGGAAACTTTTTAAATAAATTGTCACTGTAAATAACACTAATTTGCCATTTTGTAATTTTGCACCCAGTGTTGGTTTATCTAATAAAAAAGAAATAGTAATAAATAACGTATTTCCATTGCCCTATTGGTGGCGCTGTGGTTTAGTGGTTAGCACTAGCAGTTAGCATCCAAATTGTCCATAGGGTGAATGTGTGTGAATGTTGGCCGGTGGTCCTACCACAGTTCTAAAAAAAAAATGGGAATAAATACAATAGTCAACATTGTCCTCCAATGATCACCACTGGCCTGCAGGGTCCATAGTTGGACACCAGAGGTTCCTAGATGGATGGATGGATGGATGGATTGACCTATCAGCATTTGCAGCATTCACACTGCAAACCTCCTGCATTTTCTTTACATGTTAAATCGAAACACAACATTAATGGACGCAACGCTATTTTAAACACCTAACACACACTGTGGTGGCGCTAATCATTCACTTCGAAGGACAATTGCGCGTAATCTTTACACCAAGCGCCATGCACTTACGTCTGTGGTTTATAAGTGCATCGGCTTTCAGACATAAAACAGAATGATGGTAATAATAACCATAAGGAATCTGAGCTGTCTGGAGATCGCGTTTCCGTAATACAGTTTTGACATAATTGTTTACACAGCAGTTTCTCATGGCTTATTTATTTATAACACTGTTAATTTATTTAGCCTGAAGGTCCCATGTCGGTCACAAAACGTTGAAGCATTGTTTTTAAGACTTTGTAATATTTTGCAGTTGTACATTTTTTACTTTCAGACTTTGTGTGGTGAAACTATTGAAAGTAAGCTCCTGTTTTATTATTAAAACTATCATTGTCTATACCGCTTTATCCTGTCTACAGAGATGTGGAGGGCCTGGAGCCTGTTCCAGGAGAATTAGGGCATGAGGTGGGGTACACCTTAGATGGGGTGCCAATTCATCGCAGGGCACACGTACATACACGCATCCACTCACACGCTCATTCACACACAACGGGCAATTTGGGACACCAGTTAGCCTAATCTCTGGGAGGAAACCGGAGTACCCAGAGAAAACCCACCAAGCACGAAGGAGAACATGCAAACTGGAGATGCGTGGCGACAGACCAGAACATGCGCAACCAAGGCTCGTCCGTGGAGACCAAAGGTGACCCAGTCATCCATCATAAAAGCCAATGCAGCACAACTTGCCAAAACTCAATGCTGGTTATTCAAGAAAGGCACCAGAACACCCAGTGCCCCATAGTCCGCTGCATACCGGGCCCGGCAAGCAAACAGGCCAACAACCCAGCCTCTCAAATCTCAACTCCAAACAGGCCCCACCCCTTTAACCCAGAGCACCAAAAGTGTTAGCTGCAACATTCTGGGGCCAGGCCTGTCCCGGTTGTGCTGGGCTTAATGTTTTGTGTTGTATTCTTATGGCTGATCGGTGTATAGGTGTATTGCTCACATCCTAATATATCCTGTTCATGTTTTCTAACAAGGTAAAACTGTGGTATGACAAAGTGGGCCATCAGCTTATCGTCAACGTATTACAAGCCATAGACCTTCCTTCTCGTCCAGACGGACGACCACGCAACGCTTACGTCAAAATGTACTTCCTTCCCGATCGGAGGTGAGCATTGCTAAGTAATTTGTATGCTTATATGCACATCAACGAGACCCAAATGTCCTTTTCTGAATGGTGTTTCAATGCTGTCAGAACCCTACCCAAAACCCCCACCTGCAAATGATTGTTGTACCTAGTCACGATAGAGATTATGGTCTTCCGATGCAGTTCTGTATCCGAAATTACTAATAACGTGATACTACATTCACTCCTCTTTGGGAAATATGCATATAAAGAGATCCTTAAGAGCTACCATCCCAGTGACTAGCCGACTAGCCAAGTACAGTCTATTACGTAAGAAGGTTCAGAAAGTCAACAAACTTTGAACGAACATTCACATCCTCTTTAGTGACAAGAGCAAAAGAAGGACGAAGACGGTGAAGAAGAGCTTGGAGCCGAGGTGGAACCAGACGTTCCTTTACTCACACGTGCACCGCAGGGACTTCAGGGAGCGCATGCTAGAGATCACCGTGTGGGACCAGCCAAGAGCGCAGGAAGAGGAGAGCGATTTCCTTGGAGAGGTGTGCTTACATTACATTATGATGAGAAATCCACGTTTGACAAAATGACACATTTTTGTAATAATTAGATTCCGACTTATTATGTCTTTGCTAAAGTCTAGTCAGATTATACGTATAATCCAATTTTCTCCTCATGTTTTACTTTTTTTTTTTATTGTTTATTATGAGACAACATATCTCATTTAAGGTAGTTTACATTAGCAATAGACTCTCCTTCATCTTTTTTTTTCCCCCGCAGATCCTGATCGAGCTCGAAACGGCGCTGTTGGACGATCAGCCCCACTGGTACAAGCTGCAAACCCACGACGTGTCCTCGCTCCCTCTACCCCAACCCTCCCCATACCTCCCCCGCAGACACGTCCACACCGACAGCCCCAGCAAGAAGTTACAGAGTGAGTGTCATTCATGTCTGTATATATTTGTCACCTACTGTATAAATGCAAAAAAAAGAAAGAAAAAGAAATGTTTTTACAGTAAAATAAGGGACTTTTATCCTAAGTATGAACTAAAGTCAACTAACAAGAAATGGTGATGTTTAATTTTTGTACTTTTCAAGTCTTATATAAGGATTATACAAGGATTATATAAGGATTATCACGGGTCAAGAAACCCATGACTGCATTTTTACATATTCTAAACTTTTTATTCATTATTACATATTCTAAACTTTTTATTCATTATTACATATTCTAAAAAAAAAAAAGTCATATCATTGAGAAGTCACGACTTTGATTACGAGCTGTCATCACGCTCCCTTTTGCCAAACACTGGCATCGCTGAGCTCATGTATGTCAAAGAGAGCATAAAGCACTTTTCTTTTTCTTTTTTTGGAAGATTTTTTTGGGGAAAAATCCATCAGTGGGGACATTTACTGACCAGATAATAGTAAAGTTAAGGAACAATTGAATTTAGACTAAGATCATGAAGTAGACCTGAAAACCAGAGTCACTAATCAACAGCTTGTACAGAACAAGCAGAGTGATGGAGGGCCTAAAAGCCGGAATACAGGCTAGTCCAGATTTTCTTCTTTTCGTCAAAGCCATCCCTGCTGTCCGTATTATTATTATTATTATTAGTCCAATGGATCACATTAATAAACGCTCTTCAGTCAGTAATCATTCATCACCAGAAATAACATACTGTACTGTATGTTCAAGGTTTACCTGCTGTACTGGAAATACAAGGGTTGGTGTACCTAATAAAGTGTCTTAAGTGCAATAAACCTGTGCGGTCTCCAGGAAGTACAGTACATTGTGCCCTGTGTGATGCCGTATTTTATATGCTGTGTGTGTATGTCTCAGGATCTCATCGCATCATTGAGACTGATTATGATGATGCTATTACGGTAGTGTCTTCAGGTGGGTGGGCGGGACGGGGCGGGACGGGGCGGGCGCATGGTCACCGTAATCACGCCGTAGCTGTCCATCACAGGATGAGAGAGAGAGAGAATACAGACTTTCGAGAAAAAGAGACATGAGATCCATAACCATGAGAAACCAATGATTTTTTTTTTCTTTTTAATAAACCAGCCTTATACAGTATGCATGTACTGGCGCAGAAAATCACCTAATTTATGAACCAAAATCTTGCATTCACAGTTGTATTAGCGTCTGTCAATTGCAGTATGAACTCCGAGGTACAGTTTGAGATGTGGCATTAGTCCTTTCCTACTGTAATAATATGATGATTTTATTAGTTTGTTTTATTCGTGTTGGTTATTAAGCATGAGGTCGGTCTCTCTCTCCCCCTCTGCTGGGCTTTTGTAGTAATGCAGCTGTGACCAAAAAACACTCACGAGCCTGCATGAAACCTAGGAATGGTGCACAGTAGTATGTACGAGTGGCACCACTTTCATAAGGCCTAGAAGTGTTATAAAGCTGGCAGAACTCTTGTTATTAAGCAGAAATAACAGATTGTGGCGGCTTAATACACTATGATACGGGCCTTATGAGAAATATGCTGATTGTCCTCATTTTCTTTCGACCTCTTGCATGCTTAGAGCGTAGTTTGCTTTAGATTTAAGCTTCACGCTTATTATTCTGGTTTATTTCTACAGTATAATCGTATGCCATTTACATTAGCTATGTGCTTTAGGATTAAGACAAGTGTACTATGGAATTAACATCACTACAAATAATTAAGAGCGTAGACGTAGGTTTTGTTGCTTTTTGGCATGCCGTAGAGTTCGGCAGTTGTGCTGGTAGTTTCGGCACAATCCTCTTGCATGGTAGTTTATAGTTTGTTTGTTTTTAACCGATACCTGTGTATTCATTCTGGTGGCAATAAATGATACAGTGTTACGAGCTGCATGTGTGATATATCAGCAGCAGAAAGGAACTCCCGAGAGAAGGAGAGAGGCAGCACTCTGACGGTCCCCGAGAGGCAGGCAGCCATTCAGCATCGCTCTCGCTCCGTCTCCCCACACAGAGAGGACCAGTACCGAGGGCGTTCACGCCACACCCATGTCCCCATGCAGAGGTGAACCTCTAACACACACTCACACGCCTAGTATGTAATCAGTGGTTCAAACCTTGCCACTACCAAGTTAACTCTCAACTGTTATGCCTTTAACTTTCAACAGCTCAGATGTCTAATGAGATTAAAGATGGAAGTAAGGGCGTCTGGCAAATTCTGTACAATAATCATATGCTTGTGAGATTGGTGGTATTTAGAATCAAGTATCCATTATTTCTCACATACTGTATGCTGCGCAGTGAAATTCTTTCTTTAGGGTCAGTCATGATACAGCGCCCCTGGAGTAGACAGGGATAAGGGCCTTGCTTAAGGGCCCAATAGTGGCAACCTGGTGGAACTAGGGCTCGAACCGCCAACCTTCCGCTCAGTAACTCAGTGCCTTTGCCCTCAGAGCCACCACTACCCCTGGTATCACATACTGTATACCTTACATCAAAATTCCAACTTGTTAGCAAGCTGGGGTCAGACCACAGGGTCAGCCATGATACAGTACAATGCCCCTGAAGCAGATAGGGTTAAGGGCATATATTGCATTAATGGAAACATTATTTTTCTTTTATTAATTCAAAATAGCAAATGGAGCGGCACGATAGTGTAGGGATTTGAGTTCCATGTTTGAGTTTGGTTGGTGCTTGGTGGGTGTCCTCTATGTACTCCGGTTTCCTCCCACAGACCTGCAGATTAGGATGATTGCCGTTCCCAAATTGCCCGTAGTGTGTGAATGTGTGTACTGTATGTGTGTATGCCCTGCGATGGATTAGCACCCTCTCCAGGGTGTACCCCGCCTCGTGCCTTAAGTATCCTGGGACAGGCTCCAGGCCCCCGGCGACCCTGAATACAGGATAAAGCGGTATAGACAATGAGTGAGTGAGTGATATAGTAAATGTGATCAAATGACCAACATGGCAAAACAGACACTTTACCCCGGCACAGCCTTGTGTCTTTATTAAGTTATACTGTATGTTAGCAATTGGTGTAACGTCATGAGAAATATCAGTTAATAAGAAGCTGTAATAATCTCGATTTAATAGTCCTCACTAAATTGGCTTAAGCACATGCGTACAGCCTGAACTTTAGACAGATACTAGTGCAGTTCCATTGATCTTCAAACAGCTTCAGGAAATAATGACCTAAAAGCAGTTACAGGTAATGTTGTCTCTCTCTCTCTCTCTCTCTCTCTCTCTCTCTCTCTCTCTCTCTCTCTCTCTCTCTCCTTCTTTCTCCACCCTTTTCTCAGGAGTCTGGATGAAATTCGTCAGAAACGGCATCATTCCCAGTCGCCCACTCACTACTATAATCCGCAGCAGGAGCATCGATCTGGTGACTCCGACTATGATTACTCGGAGGACAGGTACTTTAGATTTAGGTTTTTTTTTTCTCTCTCTCTCTCTCTCTAAACCAAGACATTACATCATAACACTTTACAATCTGGCACAAAACAAACAAATAAATAAATAAATGATAAAACAGCAGCCATATTCCGTGTACCAATATTCAGAGGAGTTTGATGTCAAACCTTATGGGCTGATTTGCATATTGGACTTAATATGCTCGAGCACATTTTCAGTCTTCCTAACCGGAAACACATTTCACTGCAAACGTGGTTAAAATCTTATCAGGATGCAATCCAGATAGCAGACACAAGAAACCAGGAGGTAGAAATGAAATCTGTTACGAGGGTCTGTCTTCTTATTAGATTCTTGTTCTGGTGAGAGTGCTGCTCTAAAATCGCATAAACACAAAAAAAAAATGCCATAAATTGGTGGAGAAAAACAGCGAATACACAACGTTCACGATACATCACGCGAGCACCGATTCCACTAATCGTGTTTGAAATAAGTAACAATTCTTGGGACGTGAAAAATAACAATCTCTTGGGAAAAAAATCCTTTGATGTTTAAATTCCAAGCTGGGCGTTCGAGTCAAACCAGGACTTGTCATGCATCGAATTTTCAAAGTTATATGGCATCTTATACTGTATAACAATACTCGACATTCGATTCGAAGTATTGTTAGTGCCGCCTTAAACCTATCTCTTTATGTGATACTAATTGTACTAATAAGACTAACACACCATTCGGTCACATCATACTACTGTATGTTTATACAATATTAATTCGGTGTTTCCTCAAAAATGTCTGTCCCTTTTTTTGTATTTCTGTTTTTTTTGTTTCCTTGTTTACATTATTAAGTGAGGTCCTGGAGATGCACAGATCAATCCGGGGTGGAAGCGCTGAGTGCCTGCACACTAACAGGTAAAACTGAGGGCGGAAAATGAGAGCTGATGGTAAAGTCGACTTCAAATCCTATTGAACATTTTTGATTCAAATGCATGTCCAAAAACGAAGATTGAAAAAAAAAAAAAAAACATCAAAAGATACAAACAATTCTACAGTACAAACTCCAGTGTATAATTAAGATAGAAAGAGAGGGGGAGTTCTGTTGTACTGAATATCAGCACGGGTGGGATGCAGCAGTTCCACAAACACCATTTATTATCCACAGATTATGATTTGTTTGTTTATTTAACCATTTCTTTTGCTCCGCCAACACGTATCCTTCTGTGACTGGCAGAACTAACTAAGCGCGACTGGTGAAGCTGAGTGTAATTAGTGTAATTAACAGCTCAAATAGTTTTGTTGAATAGAATAAACCAATGGTGGTCGTGGACAATCCTGTAAATCCACTTTAGAATATTAGTTCAGGTAAATTCCTGGTTCGGGGGTTGATTCCTAAATCGTGTGTTCGAATCCCGGGTGATGCTGTAACCTCTCGCAGCCGGAGGTCTAGAGAGAGCTGATTGGCCGAGCTCTCTCAGAGGGGAGGGATGAGAGGTACTTAGTGCTCCCACATTAATCACGGCTCTACAGCCAGTCAGGGGCGTCTGTGAGCTCGCGCAACGGAGGGAGTGGATAGCGCTGTCCTCCGAGTGTGTTACGCCGCCCCCAACGGTGCGCGAGCGAGCAGTTCGAAAAGATGTGGTCGGCTGGCGTCACGTGGTTTGGAGGAAACACGTGATAGTCTTCGGCCCTCCCGGCTGAGTGGTAGTAGTAGCCTTAATGTGGGAGCCCTCTAGTGACGGGGAGGAATTGGACACGACTAAATTAGGGAGAAAATCGGGGAAAAAATCCACAAAAAAAAACAAAAAAAACAATGGAAAGCAATGCTCAGTCTTTTCTTTTCTATGCATGTTTAACGCTTCCTGTTTACTAATGCACTTTTTTCTTTGCCCTGCGCATTGCACGGCCATTTTTATGTGTAGGAACGTAGCTAGACACTGTAATACTTTGCCCCCAAAGATGCCTTTGTTAGTGAATGGCATTCACAAAGACATATACAGGTAGGTTCTGACTATGGATATCTGTCTGGAACAATACCCTCATGTGCTGCCCCTAGTGATATACAGTCATGTGTCAAAGTTAGTTCCCCTCTTTTAATTGTTTTTTTTTTGTGTGTGTGTGTGTGTGTGTGTGTGTGTGTGTGTGTGTGTGTGTGTGTGTGTGTGTGTGTGTGTGTGTGTAAAAACATTAGTCTTAGTCTTAGTATTAGGCAAATATAACCTATATAACTTTTCATAAATGTAGCCAAAAACAAAGACATACACATTAGGCTACGTGGCGTTCCCAAATTGCCCATAGTGTGTGAATGAGCGTGTGAGTAGATGGGTGTATGTGTGTGTGCCCTGCGATGGCTTGGCACCCTGTCCAGTTCTAAGTCTCCTGGGATAGGCTCCAGGCCCCCGTGACCCTGAATACAGGATTAAGCGGTATAGATGGTGAGTGAGTGAGTTATGTTAAATAAATAATGTCACATTGACAAAAGTTATATATTATTATATTATTGGAGGTTGTATTTTCCTAATTTTTTTTTTTTTATTTTACAAAAAACATAAAATTAAAAGAAGAGGCTCTAACATTTACCACTAACATCTTTCTCATTTTACACAATTTATGTGCTTTCTGGACGTGTTTCCTGGTTTAACACACATATTAATACAAACCAGGTCTCTCCTTATCACTTTTCCCACCAGCTTATGAACTGTTTGGTTTTTTATGCTTTTTCAACATTCAAGTTTAGTATATTTGCATTTTGGCTTTCTTGCATGCTTTTTGTTTTTTTTTATTATTATTATTATTATTATTATTCCCATGTTAAGCTCCACCCTTCCCGCATGCCTAAAGAGCAAATCGACACAGCGGCTCGAAGGTGGTGGGGTCTCGCTTCGTAGCCCCGCCCCACAGCGTGTCCTCAGATTTACAGATGAGGTCAGCATTAGGTAAGCGCCCTCGAAAAAAGCCACGCTTGGTTTGGAAAAACTAAAGATTTCTCCATTCAAGTAGACATAAAATGTACTGTACAGTATGTATGGCTTGCATCTGGAGTTGTGTTCTGGTCAGTTTTTCGGGTGATGTGTTTTCTTGCCCAATGTGCTCCCATGACTGGCTTTCCCGTACTGTGGACTGTATTCATTTTAGGTGTACAGTATAACCATGGCGTTGAACATGTTACAGAGCAATCATAAAGACACAGGACTTTGGTCCAGGTTGTACAGCTAGTCTGTTGTAAATCCATGCAGCTCATTTACTAGAACGGATTATTTAGACCTCGCAGTATAGACCAAACTGCTGAAGCTCAAGAAATAAATCTTCACTGCTGATTTACCTGCAACCATCTGGATGTTCTTTTGTACATCGATCCCGATTGGTCTTGTGGAACTTTAATCAGCATTGTTTATTAACAGTGTCAGGTTTCAGGGTAGTACCGTCCCACGGTCAGCTGGCTGCAAAACAAACAAGACTTAAGAGAGGAAAATAGAACTGAGGCTGGATGCCAGGTGTGTCAATATCCTGCACCTACAGACCCAGTTTGTGTGTCGGCCAGTTGGCCAGAGATTAAGGCCCAGTCCCAAATCACTAATGAGTCATTTTGGCAGATAGAGGCAGAAGCTGTCTCTTAGTTTTTTAAAGTTCCCACAATGCAGCATTCCCAAAAATGTGGTTTAAACATGCATTCTTTTTAATACCCATCCGACAGACTGAGCAACATTTATACGGGTTTATTAAGTAATAAGTGTTTCTTAATTTTTTTTCTTTCTTTCTTGTGTTTTTTTTTTGTATTATAACAATTTTAATTTATAAATTTTTTAAAATGTTTTATATATTACGTCATTCTTTGTATGCATTTTTTTTTCTTTTTTTTTTCCCATTATTTGCTTTCTTATTATTTTTGCATTATTAATTTACTTTTACTTCTTTAAATATCCTAATTTACCTCATTCTTTCTCATATTTGTTTTTTTTAATAATTTTGTATTATTTTTGCTTCCTTCCTTCTTTCTTTCCACAGTGATCTTCAGCCAGCGCTGGATCGGGTGCGAAGTGCCAGTACGACCTGTTTGAGGCCTGAGAGCAGTTTCCGCTCCCCTGACCGAGAAAGGTACAAAGAAATAAAAGGCAATTCTAAAAAGAAAAGGAAGAAGAAAAAAAAACACACTTTCTACTGCTACAGAGTGTTCCAGAAGTAATAGCGCCGTAACTACAGTAAATTACCACAAGCCCATAATTTGTCATTTTAATTTTGTTTATTAATTAATCGACAAAATGGAAAATAATTGTAATGTGTGCTGCGTTTCATCACACAGCCTCTGTTTTTTTTTTTCTTCTTCTTCTTTTTTTTCATTTTCTCTTTGAACATTATGTTCTGCACCTGCTGATATATTTTTATCACCGCTCTCAGCACTATTTAAATCCTCATGTAGACGGTGTGCAGATTGATTCTAATTTGAACGCTATAATAATGGACCAGACACTGTCCTCGGGCCGAAATGAGAGACACCCACCCCATCACGGAGCTCCGTTTTATCTTTCCATTCGACGGCTTTCTCATATCTCATCTTTTCTTTTGTCTTCTGTTCATTTATCGCCTGCCGTGTTCAGGCTGTCAGGCAGTTTGGACAGGCCTGTGTGTGCAAAAGCTAACAAGAAATCCATTGACGGTGACAGGTAAGCTTTCCTGAGCATCATGTTCGTTTATTTCATTCTTCTCTCTCTCTCTCTCTCTCTCTCTCTCTCTCTTCACACCTCCTCTTTTTACTTTCTATCTGTTCACGTTTATAGATTATGGGTGTTGCCTCATAAAAAGGGTTATACTGCTGATGTAGACTCGTTTTGAGGGACAACTACGGAAATATCAGAAAACAATATTTCCATAATGTCTTCATGCGCTAGGTTTGGGGCGACATGGTGGTATTGTGGTTAGCTCTGTCGCCTCGCATCCTAAGGGTCTGGGTTCGATTCCCACCTCGGGGTCTGTGTGCATGGAGTTTGCATGTTCTCCCCGTGCTTGGTGGGTTTCCTCCTGGTACTCTGGTTTTCTCCCACAGTCCAAAGACATGCAGATTAGACTAATTGGTATTCCCATATTTTCCGTAGTGCATGTGTGTGCTCTGCGATGGATTGGTACCCCTCCTCTTGCCCTAAGTCTCCTGGGTTAGCCCTAAAGTACCCCTCCGCCCCCCTCCCCACTTTGATAATTATGTGAGGAGTATAAAGATACTTGTTAATTAAAGTAAACGGTTTATGCATCTGGATCTGAAGATTAGTTTGTCGTCCAAAAAATGTGGGATAGAAAATATGGGCTTATGAAATGAAAGCAATTTTTTTTCCCCTTCTACTGTCAATATACTGTAATCTAGACCGTAAGATATAGTTTGTAATATTTCTAATAATATTCAATAAAATACAAAGTAGGTAAAGTTTCAAATCAATTCCTAATGGCAGTGATCTAATATATTATATACAGTACTGTATTTCTCAATGTAATAATATGGCTTTCGATCACATTTATTGCCTAGCAGCTTATAACATAGACTAGTAAAACACTGGGGTAAGCGCATTAGTGTAGCAGGGGATTATATAGAGAAATAAAGGTCATAACTGTGAGTCTGCGCAATCAAAAGTCCTGGTTTGACTTGAACACCCATCATATTTCATTTCATCCAGCAATAAAAGTGCACCAATTTTATAACAAAATTGATATTCAGTTCTAAAACTGACTTCTTTAAACTCTTTGTGCTAAGGGTTGTTTATCCATGTGTCTCCTGTGTAGGAGCACCTTAGGGCACAAGTGATGGGGTGCCAACCCATTGCAGGCACACACACACACACACGCACACACACACACACACACACACACACACACACACACACACACACACACACACACACACACACACACAGTCATCTGTTTCAGTTAAAGCATACTTGAAGTAGTCCTACAGTAGGTGGAGAAGTTAATTTTATTATAATAATTAACGTGCCCTATAATACAATATGTAGGTAAGTAAATGTTGGCAGTAAAATCCCGTGTTGAATTGACGCCTTCAGAGTCCAAGATGATTCAACACAGGAGGTTTTGTCCGATTAGGATGACGTCTCCAGTGATGATTCATAAATAGTGTACACCTAATTCATCTTTAAAATCAATTCTTAAATGAAACCCTGAATATGGCCCTATTTTTTTTTTTTTTTTATGTTGCATGCATTTTTTATTTTATTTTATTTCCTAGGCTTCTTTTTCATACATCTCACCTTTTTTTGCCATTTCATTCCTGCATCCAGGATCCAGCCCACCTCCATCCTGCGGGGCAGCAGGTGGAGGACAAATGGCCCAATCCAGCCTTTTGGGCACTCCAGCCAGGACAGGTGCATTCTGGTTAATCGCAAATCAAATACACAATGTGACATTGGTTGCACCTCTTTGGCTAATTTTTGGTTTTACTGTAGTTTGCAACGAGATTCAACAATTCCGACTGTTTGTTTAGTGCAAACCCGAATTTTACTGATTATTGCAAATAAAACATGAAGATTTGGCTTGTAGACAGCACCACACAGTGTGCCTGAGATAGAACAGTGCAGTCGTAGATCAATGGGTCCATGAGCAAGAGGCTTAATCATCAACTGCTCAACTCTAAGTCTGATTGGAATCCCGAAGGAGGTAGACGTACCAAAGGAGGCTGAACTAAACAGTTACAGTACATAGCCAATGATATCTGCTCTACATTACATTTGATTTTATATACAGTATACAGCATATATATATAGCATCAATCCCTCCCTCTCTCTCTCTCTCTCTCCCAGAGCGCACTTGCATGTTGGACGTAACTCCCCTACAGAGTCTCCCTTATCAGTGCGCAGAGGAAGACAGCTCCCACAACTCCCTGCTAAGAGCAGCAGTATAGAGCAAGGTAGTCTGTCTATCTGTCTGTCTGTCTGCCTATCTATCTATCTATCTAATTATCTAATTATCTAATTATCGTCCTCAGCTCTGGCAGTAGATGACCGGGCTCGGCAGTTGAGTCAAATCCGGGTTCCGTCATATCGGCCAGGTTCGTCCGCCAGCTCAGGCCACGAACAAGACATGGATCTGAAGAACAAGAGAGATGTGAGTCAGTGATACAGTACATAGACACACACACACACACACACACACACACAGCTTTACACTAAGGCATACTGTAGTATAGTCCAATAGACCACTATGGGTCGTGACATTAAGAGTACATTACGCCAGTTGGACACATGGTGCAGAAGGCAGTAGCAGTCACATGTATTTCAGTTCTTATGTACATTCTGTATTTATATTTCAAAAACATCGTCACACATGAATTGTACGGGATGCTCAGAGCAGGCTGTATTGTAATATCTAGATGTACAAGAGGAGCTGCGATAACATGTCGGCGAGGTCGTCGGACAGTGACGTGAGCGACGTGTCGGCCATCTCGCGAGCCAGCAGTGCCTCCCGTCTGAGCAGCGCTAGCTACATGTCCGTCCAGTCAGAGAGGCCACACGGACGGTTCAGGTTGGGGAAACCTTTCACGCAAAAGCAGTGTCGATTATACACATATTTTTCTGCTCATCAAGCTTTATATAACGTTATTTCTAAAAATGTCCGCAGACACGATCATGACATCCAATTTATCCAAGCATATTACATTTTCTCACGTTTTTTTTTTTTTTTGCACGGCTTTGCATGTGCATGCCCGTCCTCCATTATGCATGCCTGCCTCTCGTCTCTCTCTCTCTCTCTCTCTCTCTACCATCCTCTTTTTTTTCCCCTCCTTTTGCATCCTCTTACTTTGCTACGCCGCCGGGGTTCAAAGGTCAAAGTCTCTTGAAAGTTGCAAAGGGGAGGAGAAAAGGGAGAGGAGGATCTCATGGGGGGTGAGCGGACCCGAGCAGAGGAGGAGCTTGGGAAAGAGGCGCTTCTCAGAGGAACTGAAACGCCGGCGCCACACTGTGGCTGGAGATGTCAGGTACTGTAACTGCCAGACGGACGGGACCTGCACTCCACTGGGATTAGAGGAACCGACAGTATGCAGTAATAACTTGTGTGGTCTGGGATCAGTCATCAAAGTTATTTATAGTTTAATAACGCTCAACTGGAATGTTATATTCGGAGCTATAATTATTAGATCATGAAATTGATAGGAACATCACCATCACAAGGCGGAGCTCAGACCAGGTGATTATCTAAATAAACGTCTTGCACTTCCAGATGCGAGATAATGTGAGATAATGCGAGATGTCTAAAAAAAATTCAAATGTATAAGAGAATTTGTGGTCTGTGGAGAGTCACTGTATTATAAAGTCCAGACAGACGTCTGTACAGCGCTGCTGCTCTGGAAGCCAACTGGAGCGTTATGAGGTTGCGCAGCTGGAGGCTCCTGACACACTAAACAAATTTTGAGACAAATGCAAGAATTTGCTCTCGTTTGGCTTGAACGGTGTCCTCCAGCCAAAGAACTCACTTTATTACAAAGATGAATGTGCTGCTTTTTTTTTTAGTCATTAGCTAATCAGAGTTGCTTCGGAACTGCTCCTCATTCAGACCCATACTGTATAATAATAAGAGTTGCACGACAGACGCAGGTGTTTGCTATATTTGCCTAGCTAATTTCTCATTTTCTCTACAACGACAGCTACTTGTTCTGACTAAAATCAATCATCTGACACAGCTGCGGAGGCAACACGCTTGGTTTCTCATGCTCTTCCTTTCTACACATTTTACTCACACACCTTACTTTCCTGGCACACACCATGAAGCTTGTTGTTCTGCATGTGCTTAGTTCATTACGCTACTTCATTCTGCTCATGTGTTGTTGTTGTTTTTTTTTCTGTGTGTGTGTGTGTGTGTGTGTTCGTGTACACTGTGTCTAATCCGTCTTTTAGAGCCTTCCTTGCATGCCTCCAGTCATACATCCGATGCTGGGCTGCCGCACCATCACCTGACCCCCTTCCACCAAATCCCCTAACACCCAGTCCTTCCCTTACCCCCCTTCATTCCAAAGAGGAGCAGCCCACCACCTCCCTCCCACTCCCTACGCCAAGTGCACTTATCTGCATGAAGGTTATCGGAGCTGGGGAGGGAGAAGAGAGCGCGACAGGCCAATCCTGCAGCACTGTGACTCCCTCAGAGCATGTTGACACACACGAGCTCCTCCGGAGACACAGCGGGCGGGGGAACGCTCAGCTACACTGCTGTGTGAATAGAAACGAATCGTGAACAAACTGATTGAGAGAAAGTTTTACGAGAGCAAAAATAATTAAATCATGAAACAAATGTTCTGAATAACATCTACATAAAAACCCTTTCTGACAGCTGACAGACTGTAAATGCACATAAAGGTTTTATACAAGCTTATTCCAATAGGTCCCGGTTATTATAAGGACTGTTTTTGCCACTGCTCAGTCATTATCAAAGACCAGTTTAACGATTAGTTGGCCAATTCATGAATAATTTAATAAGATAATCAGTTTTAATGCTTGATATAAAACCATAATATTACTCTTATCTCCAGATTATGATTATTCTTAGACAATGTATTAGACAATGGATGATTGTAATATTTATCTATAGATTGAAACATTTATTGTCCTTTGAAAAAATGCTTTTATCCAAAAAATACAAACAAGTGATTCTTAGAAAAAGCAGCACTTTTTAGGTAGTGAATAACTGCAAGAAAATATTCTTTTAAAAAAGTGGTTTTCTATTAATTATTATTATTATTATTTAAAATATTTATATTAATGAGATTATGCAGCAAGCAGGATCTGTGTGTTTAGATTTGTGCCTTTGGGTCGCTCTCTGTTCCTATAGGCAGGTTCGGGCCTCAGTGGGCCGCTGCATGTTAAAGAGCACGAGTGTGAGCGGGGAAATCAACACGCCAGAGCGGACAGACGGCAGCCAGTCGGACACGGCGCTTGGCACAGTGGGCAGCAACAGCAGCAAGAAGCGTCGTTCCAGCCTCAACGCCCGTTTTGTAGCCATCGTGGGCAACAGGCGCAGCCGCAGCACCTCTCAGATTGGCCAGACAGGTCAGACTTTTACTTTAGCTTTACCCTGAGTGAGCAATTACTCCATACATGTACTGTATTTGTCTTTGCTCATATGCATTAGCCATTACTGGGCAATATGACCATATAATATTAGTACCGTGAAAAATATTGTCACACTATGCTTTTCTGAGTTATCAAGGATTTTGATGTCCGGTTTCCTTCCACAATCCAAAGACATACAGATTAAGCTAATTGGTGTTCCCAAATTGCCTGTAGTGTGTAAGTGTGTGTGAGTGTTTGCCCTGCGATGAAGTATCACCCCATCCAGATTGTACCCCGCCTCTTGCCCTAAATCTCCTGGCATAGGCTGCCTTACAGGATAAGCGGTATAGAAGATGAATACGCGAATAATAATAATAATAATAATAATAATAATAATTTCTTATTATAAATGAAGACAATAAACAAAGTTCTCTCTAATTGGAAGCCACAATCTTCAATTTCTGAAACTCCAATTAAGCTAAATTGGTCATGCTGGCCAGGAGGAAGGGGTGGGATACTTTCTCTCCCCATTACAGGGACACTATAAGCCAATCATGGGTGTCAAGCAGCAAGCATGACCCTGTTGCCAGTTTAGCGGTTTTCCTTGCTTGGATCACTTTTGGTACTGTATGCCCTGACCAATCTAGGCATTACAATTTGGCCTTTCTCAGATCACAAGTGGAATATCTCTTTTTTCCTGAAGTTGCTGTGTTGAAAGAAGAAAAAATGGGCAAGCATTAGGATTTGAGTGACTTTGACAAAGTGTGAGAATCCAATACTGAAACAGTTATGGGATGTTTCTGGACTGCAGTTGTCAGGACCAACCAAAAGTAATCCAAGGAAGGAAAACCGATGAACTGGCAACAAGCTCATGGGTGGCCAAGGCTCACTGATGCACATGGGGGAGTAAAGGCTGGTCCGTCGAGTTCGATCCAATAGAAGACCTACTGTGTCTCAAAGGAAAAGGTCAATACTGGTTGTGATAGAAAATGTCAGAACACACATGTCATTACTGTTAATGTATGGTGGCAAAAGGCGGGGACCTACTCAGTTTTAGACAGGTGGTCAGAATGGTATGGTTGGTACATAATGGAACATATTTAAACAATCGTTTATTAATTATTAACTCAATTAAATTAATTTCTTTATACATTTTTATCAAAAAAAATTCTATAATTTAATGCATTTTCCATTGTTTTTTTTTTATCAATATCAATAGTGATATACAGTATTCTTTCACCCCAAGAATGTCCAAAAGATTTACTATAAAAACAATTCTCTAATACTTTCTCACAAAAAAGCTGCACTTCAATCAAACTTGATCAAAGTTCTCTTTAATAAGCGCAACCATGGCCATTTCCTCGCCCTTTAAAAGTCAGGAGTGACTCGGCGTTATTCCCTGTGAGAAGGCTGGCCGCGCTGGGACTAAGGTGCAGAGGCTAGCGTTTGCCCCGCTGCACTTGTTCGCTTTGAAGCAGACATAAAAGCACATTAAAGATCTCACAGGCCTGGAGCGACACTCCACTCTGTTCTGACATTTTTAAGTACAAAGACTCTGGAGAAGGAGATGGAGCTTTTTACTTCTGAGGAGCGAAAATACAGGCAGTTACTGTAGCTCAGCGCTGCTGGCTAACGTTTCAATTAGAAGCAAAACTACTGCTGAGATTATTTTAGCAGCTTCAAACACCTTATCAAATGCGTGATTCTTTTTCTACCATGTAGGCATGAGTGTACATGTTTGTACATAATGGATTAAACAGTTTTATACAATTCCCACTGACATAAAGTTATACCTGGTTCTAGCTAGGGAAAAAAAAAAGAATGACCACCATTACTGTACATTTCAGTAAAGATTAGCATTGCGGTACAAACTGAGGTAAATTGAGCTTTCAGTACTAATTAGCGTCGTTATGCAGCTCGACAGCCTCTCTTTTTTTTCATGGATTGTGTCGTCTGTCTCCAGAAGGATCCAATAAAAAGTCAAAGGGAAGTGGGACGATACAGCGGAGTCAGGAGACGGGCATGGCCGTCGAGCTGCAGCGCAACATGAGTCGACAGCCGAGCCGCGAGTCCAACAACGGCAGCATGGCCAGCTACAACTCAGAGGGAAGGTCAGACATATTGTCCTACCCCTTTTTTTTTCTCTTTTTTTTTAATACTAATTTCTGTGTTTTATTAGCTTTATTTCTTGAGTGCATTTTCTACAATGTCTTGGTTTAGGTTCACACTATATTCTGTTAAAAAGTATATGAATTATAGCTTGTTTCTGGGTGGTTTGGGCATCCACACCAAGAGAAAAAATGATGTTGCTGGAACATCATAAGGTGTCTGTCAGTCAAGACACAAAAATATGTGAAATACTGTATGGTAGTACTCCAGATGTTTGCTATAAAAGCATATCTCAAGTGTTTCATTCCTCTTTCAGGCTAAAAAAAAAAAAAATTAATTACTAATAATGGTATACATCTTTATATCATGTATACTGTGTATGCCAGCTATGAACAGTTTTTTTTTTTTACCCCATCACGGTTACACGGTTTATAAAGGAGGTTTTTCGGAGGAGATTTTACATGTTCGACATCTTCAAAGAAAAGCAGTGTGTTTACTGGAACTTTACTGCAATGCGAACACAAAGGTTTAAATGAAAATCAGAATTTAGATTTATAAGGAATGTCATGAGCGATACCATTAACTTAACAGTCTCTTTTTAAAATATTTTTAAGAGTTAAAAATAAAGTCATGAAGACATTCCATGTACAGTAGCGGAAATCTTACTGACTTTTATGACTGACAGCACAGACTCTCATAACAGTTAATCAGTTGAATCTGCTTAAAGAAAATGTCACTATATCAATGATTAAATGCATCTCTTTGATTAATAATATGTTTTTATCTGCTTATTATTAACCTGTAAATGGCTTGTTTCTATAGAAATAATAATCTTAGTTCATTGCAGCCAGCATTACTGTTAAAAAAAAAAAAAATTAACACCGTCTGGTGTGAGAATTCATGGTTGTGCTATACAGTAAGATGACAAGTCTATCTATAGCACTCTGTCTTACCGACCGGTTGCTGCGTTTTCAGTCCGATCTTCCCAGCCGTGAGGGTGGAGACTCAGTTCAGTGACTTTCTGGATGGACTGGGTCCTGCACAGCTTGTGGGCCGACAGACTCTGGCCACTCCTGCTATTGGTGTGTTGCGTCTTTTCTACTGAATTTTAAATCTATTCAAGCAAAAAGCATTTACAGTACATTTATTTGACTCAAATAAATTTTAACTCTGAACTAGCTTTGTAATCTGCAAACGTTATTCAATTTTAGAATAAGATCTTGATCAATTATTTACTGTTAATGAGCATATTATATCTTTTTTTTAATTATACTTCTTCTCAAGAATTGCTGTTTTTACACCCTGAACAGGAGATATCCAGATTGGCATGGTGAACAAGAAAGGTAAGCTGGAGGTGGAGGTGATCCGAGCACGTGGCCTCATCCAAAAACCAGGATCCAAGTCTCTCCCAGGTCGGTCCCTCGAAATAAAATACCGTACTGGTCATTGATGTGATTTTAAAGGAGGTTATTTATAATTAAATATACAGTTAACAGTGTAAAGTTAAAAAATGTGTTTTTCATTGTTGTTTTTCCTGAGAGACGTATGGAAGTTGTAAATGTAAAAAACATAATTTTTTTTTTTCTATTGGCTTGACCCTTATTTACTTGTTAAAGGCACCTGGTTTTAATAAAGTACAAAGTTTTTTGTCTTATCAAGTGTTAAGCACAGGTCATTACGAGAGCTTTAAATAAGAGGGGAGTTTCTGCGAGTCAAACTGCGACCTTTGGTGAAAATTCTCGTGAATGAAGATGTGAAACTGATTGACATTTGAATGGAGCAGACGGATAAAAGAAGGCCATACGTCCATGAATTATGATCCTGGCCAAGATGGCTTCTTGAAAATCCTGAAAATCCTTGATTGACTTACGGATGAGATGTGTGTGTCTTTACACACAATCATTCACCAACTCCATTTGCATATTGCGGGAACTCAGCTGGAAGTAACTGCCTCATCGGACTTCTCCCAAAGTCATTTCTATACAGTATGTTTCGCCATTAAGGGAGTTCCTGGGAGGCCATTGGCATAAGTGCATTAATGTAGTCTCTATTATATAGAGAAATAAAGGTATTTTTTGCTATCATAACTGTTCTGCATAATCAAAGTCCCGGTTTGACTTGAACGCCCCTCGTACATATAATATGACATAATAGGGATTAAACTGTAGTCAGTGTTAAAAGTGTCTGTGACAAACTATACAAGAGAGTTCACAAAAGAGAGAAAAAAACGTGTATTACTGACTTCAAAGTCCAAAACAGAGTAAATGGAGGGAATGCTTTAAAAGTGTGTTTTTTTATCTCAGCTCCTTATGTAAAGGTGTACCTACTTGAAAACGGGGCATATGTGGCCAAGAAGAAAACGAAAATTGCACGGAAAACGTTGGACCCGCTCTACCAGCAGACCCTGCAGTTTGAAGAGAGCCCCCAGGGGAAAGTGTTACAGGTGGGTCATTGTTCTGCCTTTCAATGTCAGTGCACAGCTCTGGAGTAAAAGGTCAGGAGATGTAGGTTTGCGGACACAGACCGAATTATTGTTGCATCTTGTAATATAAAGCCAAATGGGTCTATTTTTGCAGACGTAAGTGCAATTTGTTGTTATAACACTGGCATAGTGGTAATTTGGGTGGGCGTTAGCCAATTCTTAAATATCAGTTGCTATTTTCCTATAGTTTAGTTGGATTTCTCGTTTTTTGTGCATCATGATATCCAAAATTGGAGTGTGCAAGATGTTCTTGACTGATTTTAGTCGCAAATACTTTACGTACGTATATTTATCTACAATATTTATCTACAATCAGAGTCAATTGTCGACTTCCTCCCAGGTCATCGTCTGGGGAGATTATGGACGGATGGACCACAAATCCTTCATGGGAGTAGCACAAATATTATTGGAGGAGCTGGACCTGGCCAGCAACGTGATTGGCTGGTACAAACTGTTTCCGCCGTCTTCTTTAGTAGACCCCACGCTAGCTTCGCTGACTAGACGAGCTTCCCAGACGTCTCTGGACAGTTCTTCAGTACCTGGGGTTCGATCCTAGTGCACTAATTTACAAAGCACATGCCACACTCTCCACCACAGAGAATCAACTGTGGACATGACAGGACCACAATAAGAGGCAGAGCGGGGAAAAAAAAAATGCGATGAACAAAAGACGAAAAATGACAATCACTCCTGTTGATTACGTTGGGTTTGTATTGTTTCTTTGTTTGTTCTTTTTCTCCTCCGTTGTGCGTCTGTGTGAAGTAAGGCCTCTACTGTATATTCCGTCGATTTTGTTTGTCCGTGACAAACCGTTAAATAAATCACGGCACCGGAGCTGCAGTATAGTTCGATAGGAAGCAGGGTGATTTTCAAATGTTGTTAAAGAATTGTACATTCAACAGAGCAGCAGAATGTATCGAGCTAGAAACACAATGACGACCTCCGACCAAGAGATTGTTGCGTCTCGGAAGAGACTCCCGTATAGGCGAGCGTTGAAAGTCAAAAGGTTATGACCATGAAAGGAGCAAGGCCATTCCAAGAAGGGATGATTTGGTGCCTAAACATCCAGGACCCAGAGCTACGGTCCGGTAATCCGTAGAACATCACTGTTTTCAGGATGTTTACCACAACCGACGGAGGCTACGTTCTCCTCAATGTTTCCTCTTCGTTTATTCTTTCTTTCGGCTAATTCTTTTCGTACCTCTAACGCACAAGTTACGAGGTTTGTGTTGTCTACAAAAGTACCGTGTGCATGGTGACGATGCCAAGAATGAGAAAAAAAAGAAAACAGGACTTGAGAAAATGTGTTCCCTAAAAACATTTCCGACCCTTGATTTCGCTTTCTCGCACGTATACTTTCTATTCACACAGAACAGTTTTCCATACGCTTTCACACCGTGAACCCTTCCTGATGGTCTGTGAGTGTGTGATGATGATGATGATGATGCTTCAGTTGCAGACTTCTAAAACGCCACATTGACCAAAGACTCACAGTTCTAAACGTCAAGAGGACCAAAAAGGCGTACTTGCGATTCACAAGAAGGAAATCACCAAAAACAAAACAAAAAAAACAAAAAAATGTTCAAATAATAAGTTAACATGGCTAATAGAAACGGGAAAGTAGTGAGGACCAGCACAATTGTAATGGTTTTGTTAATAATAAATGGTCACCACTGGCTTTCATTTCTGTCAGCAATGTTGCAATCTTATTATTATTATTATTTTATTACTAAAGAGCTTCTTTATACCGTCATCTTCAGACTGAAAGCACCATTCTTCCAGCAAAAGATCATTGCCGCCATTTACACCTTGCATTAGCATTTCATCTATTTTGTTTCCCCATTTAAAATGCAAGTAACAGCTAGCTAGCTATTGGGTCAGTAGATAAGTCTTTGGGGAACAAATGACCTAGCTGTCACTATGAGAGTTCTTCTAACGGCTGTAATCAGTTTCGTGGTAGCCGTTAGCACATGAGATATTTGGGTTATTATATCAATTTGCCAAAGAAAGAAAAAAAATGTCTGACAAATTGGGTAATAATAATAACACAACCTGACAACAATTAATGCAAAACACCACAAGAGGAAGATGTTGAGCTCCAATGTGAGAATTTTTGTTCAAGTGCCTATAAAATGGCTTGATTTGATTGCGTTGAGGTTTTGTCAAATGGCTTTTGACTGAATCTGACGGCAAACAAATCACACTGATTAACAAACTGGTTAACATGCAGCCAAGTGTTTAAATGCTCTTTACAATATTGTAGAAAAATGAGTGCGTACACACACACACACACACACACACACACACACACATGCACATACACATATGAATTTCAATCATATCTCCATTACATAATAGACAGATGATGTGCAACTATTAAAAACTACAGAAATAATGCATATTTAAAGAAATAAACCCAGGACCGTGTTTGATTGGATGCGAATTGGACGAGCACATGATGAGTCATATCAGCATTTTCACCAAGAAAATGAAAGTGAAATTTTTACTTTTTTTGTTGTAGTAAATACTGTACTGTATGCTGGCTAATTTGAGTTTGCAATGCCAAGCAACTCGTGCAGAAAATCTAAAGCATCATTTTTCCGATTTTGAGGTCACTTTGAGGTGCTTTGACAAGTTGCACAGTACAGCCAATTACAGTTTGAGTGGAATTACAGTATAATACAATTGAAAAAGAAAGCATCTATAGAGACAATCTGTTTTCAGCAGCCTCTGGGATTTTTTTTTGTTGTTGTTGTTGATGATTTAGCATTGCACAAAGAAGGAGAGCGAGCATCAGACTGAACTTTTTTCTCTCCAGAAATCTAAGCCACAATCACATTTTGACAGCAGTGGCTGCAAACAGCAGGGATGCATCAGATCGAGTATGTTTTTGGTACTCGTCAACACCAATCCTTATACCAAAATTCTTAAACAGCTTAGTAGTTAAGCAATCAGGGTTTAATGGTACATTTTACTTAGCTCAAGCAATGAACTCATGGTGATTCATATTTCACACAGAGACAAGTCAAACCGGGACTTTTGATCGTGCGAACGGTCCTGTCCTCAAAGTTCACAGGAATGACTGCACTGGGCCGTCTAAGTTAGGATAGACCATTTATTGATATACAGCGGGACGAATTCAATCGGTTCCAGAGCCGAGTTCTTAAGGCGAGAATTCGTATTACAGAGCGCATTTTCCCATAGGAAGTAAATGCAGATAATTCCGTTACAGCCACCCCACAAATATTACCAATATTACCTATTCCCAATACAATACTATCATATTTTTGCATATAAAACAATCGAAACATTTGTAAAAATGTATATAAACTTACGCAACTTAGCCGATGCTCAGTTTGGTTCGGTTCATTCGCTCGTATGCCGAAAATGCTTCACATGCCTAGGCTAATTTTCAGTTCTAAAGGCGAACATTTGCGAGGAGAGGTCAATCCGTATGCCGTGGTACCACTGTACGTCCTTCACCATTTAAATATTTCACTATTTAAACACATGAACATGCTTTATTAAACATATATAGACATATTTTATATAAAGAATTGTGTTATAGAAAGATGCCTTAATTACACCTCTTAATTTTTTTGTATAAACATCAGTGTCTCTCTATGTTTTAGTCACGCATTGCCACGTGATATAAGATGTCGGTGTTGACATACTGATAGTATGAAGTATACTGATACTCTTATCAGTATCGATGCATCCCTGGCAAACACAATCTTTGGCTTATTGAAAAAAAAAATGTTAAAGCAAGGTATAAATGGGGCCTTTTGTCTAGAAGTGCGTGTTTATGTCCATATAACAGTTACATAGAGGATACAATATTATATCAGATTACATATTATTTATATTATCTCCATAAATCTACGACCAGACTGGTGAATTTTGTAAGATGGTATATTACAGTATGTAACACATCATATATTTTTTTTCCATTTCCATGCTTTTGTTTTGTTTTGTTTTGCAGCTCAAATGCAAGCACAAGAACAATGATGTGTGTGTGTTTTTTTTTTTCAAGAGATAAATGTTATAATATCGGAAGAAAAGACAAAAAATAGGAAAATATTTTTATTTTTGTTCATATCAGTTTATTATTATTATTATTATTATTATTATTATTATCATTTAACATTAATTGAAACAATTCTCCTATGTGACGTTCAAGATGACCATTCACATTTTGTCATTGCTTCTACAAACGCCAATCACCTGCCAGGCTACTGGCCCCTCCCACCAGAGGGGGCGGAGCAGCATGACCTATTCCGAGCTGCATGCACATTTTTATAAACAAACAAAACAATACAGCAAAAAAAAAAAAAGCTACAGAAATTGATACCTGTGTTAGTTCCACATACAGTAGGCCAGCTTGTTTGTTGCATGTACTTGTGCAGTTTGCTTGTACTTGATTATAACGAGATAAACTAAGAAACTAAAGCCATTCACTCTCAGATCCACGGGGGGGAAAAAAACCCTTCAGTACTTGTCCTACATTCCGGTGATGAATGTTTTATTTTTTATTTTCCTTGCATTTCTTTGTCTTTTCTAATCCCTTTTGAGGGATATGTGGTGTACTGTAAAACTGATCATATCCTAACCGCCTTCTTTTACAAATATCTCATATGTAAATGATTCTTTACCTCCGAGACACAGAGATTAGCTAGTTATACGTAAATTAGAGTGACACATAGCTACTGAACTGAACAGGTGTGAAATACAATAATACATGCACAGATTGTAAATATGAACTAACCAATAAGTCGGTTAAGCCATATTTGCAAAAAGAGGCCAAGGATTTTCTTGCAAAAGAAGTCTCTGTTCCCGAGGGACCGCTGACTCACTGAAGCTGAGTCGAGATGTCAGGACCCTCCGATAACATCTCACGCTTAGCCGGCCCGATCGCTCGGCCACAACACGACCATCTCTGTGCTTTCAATACAAGCCTCTATCTCTCTTCAAGATGCGTTCATTGAAGGAAAAAATAAATTAGCCAAGATCGTTTTCTTTTTTACGTGAGCCTGGTTTTCATTTGATTTTATCAGTATTACTGAGTATAGAATGAAAAGAAAACTTCAAAAATGCTGATTGTTTACAACTCACTATATGTTCCACTGAAATGAGTCGAAACAAAAAATAAACAGGATACATTTAAATAAAAGTATTCACTTGCAACACTTTTGTTTGTATAAAGATGTGGCTCAAATGATGTGTATGTTTTATATTTAAAAGGAGAAAAAAAAGAGTTCATTTTTATTATTTCCAAATAAAAAAGTGTGTGGAAGAACTATTTTGTATTGTTTTTAATATTTCTTCTGCATTATATTTATCCTTGTATCCGTCTATCCATCTAGGAACCTCTGCAGTCACACTAGGGACCATGGAGGCCAGCGGTGACTGTTGTATTTATTCCCATTTTTACGTTCATGGTTGGACCTCTGGTCAACATTCACACATGCATTCACACACTACGGGAAATTTGAGATGCTGGTATGCTTATTCACAAACCTGTTCAGTCCTCAATAGTTGGGCTTGGCGTTCTATAGCAGCAATGGTGGATGATTCCACAGGATACCCCATGATACCCCAGGATGCACCAAATCATGCAGATCAGGGCATGATCTGGAATCCTACGTGTTCCATCCAAAGAATTAATTTGGATAATTAATTATGCCCTCATTCACTGACTCTACTTGGTCTTTAACTTGGTGGTGATATCCAGAGGTCAAACTCCCGATTCCAAGGTGGACCTGACAAGACGAACTGTTGAAGGATTAAGTAAAGAGACTCAGAAAACAATCAGAGATTACCATGGTTCTGATTATTATGGCAAGGTGTGGCTAAGGGTGCTGAGACATTGGACGTGGTATGCGGTTACCAGCTGGCAGAGTTCAAGGTACATTGGCAGGAGGAGATGAACAGGTTGATTTCTCGCTGCATATTTAGCCACCAGTAATTTCCCTGAAGGAGCTGATAAGTTTTGTTCCAGGGTGTGACTTGAGAGGTTTAGGACCAGGTGATTAAATAGTCCATGAAGTGGTGCTGTACAACATTCATCCCAAATGATTACAATACTTACCTCTGGTAAGATGCATTACCTCTGGTAAGATGCATTCTTTAGATGATTCTTTGAGGGAATTTAGATATTTTGAAGAATAGGATCCATCTGGCTTGTTGAGAGTTTAGGCATTTTGACAACTACATTTTGATCTACTTCAGGTTCTTGTGGTAATTATAGATAATAAAGGAGTGGAATCATCCAGACATTTCCTTCACTTCTCCAGTGCTCATCCGACAATGAGTAGATCTCTGTTGCCTATCTTATAGTTACATTCAGCTAAGGTCATCTTACGAGAGAAGAACTCTACACTGGGTTTTTGTTTGACTCCATACTCATAATCTAGCCTTCCTCTTCTCAAAGACTACACCAACTGGATTACACAGTAGGTGCTATGTCCCTTTGTTGTCAGTAGAGATGCAATTTTTTGATGCTTTACCCTGGTCCATGAACACACTTTCTGGTCCAGTGATGTACCCTAGAAATGCTGCTTTGTTCATGTAAAACACATAAACTTGGTCTTTTTTTATGCTTTAACATGCTACAGTACACTTCAGGAAGTGGTGGGAAGCTGGTTCAGTCAGGGCCGTTAACTCCTGAGCAAATTGTCGAGCCATGTGGGCATTTCCATCAGCTCTTTAGGGGAAGATTTGGTACATGGCAGTTTACTTAGCAGCTTGACACAGCCCTTGATGAAATGTATCCTTTGAGTGCTGGCTCATTCCATCAACTTCCAGCTGCCAGGGTGCAAACTCTCAATGCATTTTCGGCTGCACTTTGGTCTCCTTGTTTGAGTGCAAGCAGGAGTTCAAGTTCTGTTCTCAAGGGAAAGCCTTTTTAGTGAGCAGGTTGAAGGACTGAGTTATTTTTGTGCCTTCAGAGCCAGCCCCCCCATGCCACCCCCTCCTGGCTAGCAAAGTAGAGCTTGCCTTGCAGTATTACGTCTTTATGCTCAGCTAGCTCTCATGGATTACTTTTGAAAGCATCCAATGAGCATGGCTGCAGAATGAGGTGGTGGCATGGACTGTGCTGACATGGATGCTTGATGTGGTGCTCTCCTCGATTTCATGGTGTTGCTCTCCAACGATGTGCCTCTGAGCTGTAACGTAATCAGCACATCAAGCCTCAAGTACTTCAGGAGAGCTAGCTGAGCATAAGGGCGTAATGCTGCAAGGCATGCTCTACTTTGCTAGCCAGGAGGGGGGGTCTCTGAAGGCTTTCATTTACTCTTTTCAGTCTGTGTGTGGATAAGAAGAAAAACTTGTTGCATGGGAAGAGTGGACATAAGTTATAGAAATCTGCCTAAAATGTACAAAAAGAAAGATATTGATTGCACTATTTTGTTATTTTAAGGCAGCACTGTGGACTTAGTGGTTAGCACGGTCGCCTTGCACCTACAACTTCTGGGTTTGATTCCCGCCTCAGTGTCTGTGTACATGGAGATTGCATGTTCTCCCTGTGCTTGGTGGGTTTCCTCCTAGTGTTCCAGTTTCCTCCCACAGTGAATTAGTGTGTGTGTGTGTGTGTGTGTGTGTGTGTGTGTGTGTGTGTGTGTGTGTGTGTGTGTGTGTGTGTCCTGAGATGGATTGACACCCCGTCCAGGTTGCAACCCGCCTAGTGCACTATGTCTTCTGGGATAGGCCCGAGGCCCCCTGCAACCCTGCATACAGGATAAAGCGGTATACACGACGAGTGAGTGAGAGTGAGTGCTAGTTCATGTCTGTTTTGTCTGTGCCGATGTAAAGCAAAGCAACTTGCAATTTTAGTCACCAGCAGATGGCAGACTTTTGTCAGGATGAGTGTTAGATGACTAGTTCAGGGTTGTCAAAGCCCCCTAGGGCAACCAACACAGCTTTGCAGACACCCTATGCAATCAGTTCTGCCTCTGTTTGGCAACTTTTTCTGGGTCATTCTCCAGCCGTTTCATCCATAAACGCTTATCCTGTCATGGCATCTGATGAGCCAGCATGAATGTGCTCCGGGGACTCATTAAGCTCCAAATGTGGCCAATTACCGCCTTATTACTCGAGTGTCTTTTCACGGAGCAGATCAAGTCCTCACAGATTACACACCAGACTGAGAAGATGGGATGTATTTAGGAAATTGATTAGCAATTAGGGAAATAATATAAAGGAGTGTTCCATGATGCTTGATTCGAGATGTGTGGGTGTAAAAAAAAAAAAAAAAACAGGTACATGACCTTGAGGATCCAATTATTTTAGGAAATGTTGGTTTAAAGGAAAATGGTGGCGATTCATAAGAAATGAAAAGAAATGAAACGAAAAACACACGCTGTTTATAGGAATATAATCAACGGGAGCTGATAAAGAATGGAACAAGAAAAACTATTGAACAGGTGAAATCAGGTGTGGCTTCTGCTTTGTTGGAATGAAAACCTGCACTCACACAGGCCCTTTCTGGGGAAAATTGGACACTGCTGTTATAGCAGCTATAAATCTTACTGTGTCGTTCCTCTTACAATTCTCTCTCTCTCTCTCTCTCTCTCTCTCTCTTAGTTTGCCATGTTACCCAGAAAGTAGAAAGCCCTCTATGAGAAGAGTTAATATTACAGTTTTACCTTCAACCAATAGTGTAACTTTGGGTTCAACATCGGACCCAACATACACCCCTTCCCCCAGTGAATTTAAATTTAAATGTTTTATTTAATTATTTGTTTTGTAAAAAGGCTGTTTCACATTAATTTTAAGAGGAAGAGACATACCAAACAGTATGCTCTGCATATTCCAATTAGTGAAGTTGAATAACATACTGTAAAAATCATACCAAATTTGTAATGCATTATTTTATTGTTCCAGTATTAGTAAATAGCATTCAACCTATTGGGACAAGATTTTTTTTTTTTTTCTGTTGACCAACCAACACCTTAAACATATTGGTTGGCCTTTTATTCTTCCTCTAGTCACAGTACATGTGGTTATTTTTTAATTTTTTTCTGAGAACATGCAGAGGATGGGTTGTACGCTAATAAGTCTCACGCAGAAGTGGGGGGAATAGGATTCTTTGCTTGCCAGCTACTTTAAATAAAAAAAAGCCCACCACTTTATCATGTTTTATAACAGTTAGAAATTTGAATGAATCATTATGTTGAGTTATTATGGTAGTTGGGGTGGATGAGTGTTGTATTGGCCAGTGTTGATTACTGGGGTTTGATTACAACTGCCGATATACAGTATGATGCCTATGCGTCCAACAAAGCAATGGCTCTGGGTGTTCCTTTTAAAAATGCTAAATAGAAACAAATCCTTTTTTTATTCTTATTTATTTATTTATTTATTTTTAATAAAAATCTATTTACCAGTGTTTCAGCCATACAAGTATACTTACAAATTATAAGTTGTTACTTAACAGGAATATTTTTATTAGATTTGTAAATTTGTGATTTGTGAATTCAAAAGCACCATGGTTTAATCATTTTTAATAATCAGTGACTATGCAGACGATGATCTCATTGATCTCACTGAATGAATTTACATTAATATAAGGAAAAAAGGCCAAAACTTCAGTCATGGATGTAAACTATGATTATAGTTATTGTAAGAAGAAATAATGTATTTGGTTATTTGAATAGTTATTGCCACCCATTTCATCACTCATTTCATTAAAAAAAAGAAGAAGAAGAAGAAGAAAAGTAGCTTTACGCTCAAGCTTGTAAAGTTATGCGAGATGTGTCTCACCACAGTACGTCAGAGGAAGTGTGTTGTTCCTGTTGAAAGAAAAACTTAAAGACTCAGCTTCCGCTTTATATCGAAATAACTGGGTGTGAGACACTTAAGTGAAAGTTTGTACAACTAACCAAACTATTTCGGACCCCTGAGCTGAACTGAATTTTATTTTTATAGATTATATGTTGCAAACATTAGACATGAACAGTTGAACATCCGCATACGTTTGATGACATTTTAATTTCCCCTGCAATAAGATTAAATATGAACAATTGTGGTGGTCACACTGACTCTATATGATATTTCGGCATACTGTAGCAATACAATTCCCCTTCACTGGAACTAATTGGCCCAAATCTGTTCCAGCATGACAGTGTCCTTGTGCACAAAGTAAGACATGAAAGGGAAAACATGGTTTTTCAAGTTGAGAGTAGAAGAACTCAGGGGTCCTGCACGAAGCCCTGACCTCAACCTCACTGAACTGGAACATAGATTCTTGTGTGACTCATCAAATCCCTGCAGCCCGACTCCAAAACCCTAGTGGAAAGCCATCCCAGAAGAATGGAGCTTATTATAACAGGAACAGATTCAACTCTGGAACGAGATGTTTTAGAAATAAATATAAGTGTGATGGTCATATGGAAGGACAGAGGAATGGATGGATAGATGGCTCCAACGTAAATTAGAGTTAAGGTTAATGCAGCACCATTACAGTAACACCATAACAAAGATATTAGAAGTAAACAGGAATTACAGTATCATTTATACAGTAAATACAAAACAAATAGTGAACTATTCAAAACTGTGCATCGACAGAAAATAAAATTGCAAAATGTGCAAAAGTGATGCAATAATAATAATAAAAAATCATCCAGTCTGCATAATTGTGAAAGGAAATTGTGAATATTGTGAAAGAGATTAGTGCATCATCATGCATACTGTTCATAAAAAGGTGGTTGTGCAAAAGTCTTAGGCACATGCACATAACCGCTGTAAAGGAAGGATGTCTTAAAAAAAAATTCTACATTTGAAAAAATACTATATAAAATAGTAAACGATAATTCATGAAACAAAGTCAGTAACTGATTTGACGACCTTTTGCTTAAATAAAGTGTCAGGTACAATTTCTGCAGTTTTATAAGTTAGAAATTAGCTGCTTAGTTTTTTGCGCAGTCATTCTGAATATATTTGACTGTAATATTCTTTTTTTTTTTTTTTTTTTTTACTAGAATAGTAAAGTTTGGAAATCCGAATTGTTTTTGTACTGAAAAAAGAACTCAGGGTGCCTAAGACTATTGCACAGTACTGTGAGTACTGTGTGTGTGTGTGTGTGTGTACTATATCTGTATAGTATTGGTAAAAATTCAGAACAAATATGGAATTATGTCTTCAACAAAAAAAAAGTGTTGAATAAAGTGTTGAATAAGTTATATTTTTGATTCTTCAAAGTAGCCAACTTTTTCTTTGATGACAGTTTTGCACTCTCTTGGCATTTTCCCAGTCAGGCAGTCACCTGGAATGGCTTTACTACAATGGTAAAAGGTGTTGAGGACTCGTTGACTGCTTTTTCTTCACTCTCCGTTCCACTTCATCCCTAACCATCTCAACTGGATTTAGATCAATTGATGATGAAGGCCAGCTCATCTGATGCAGCACTCCCATCACTTTCCTTCTTTGCCAAATAGCACTTACTGTACATAACCTAAAGGTGTATTTGGGGTCATTGTCCTGTTGGAAAATAAATGATAATTCCACTAAGTGCAAACCATATGGGAAGGAGTGTCGATACAAAATGCTGCGCTAACCCTGCTGCGCTAAGTGCTGGTTAAGTGTGCTCTCAATTTAGACCAAGTGACCAACAGTGTCAGCAGCAAAGCATCCCCACAGCATACCTCCTTTTCTCCATGCTTCACAGTTGGAACCGCACATTCACAAACCATGTGTTTACTCTCTCTACGTCTAACAAAGACATGGCTGTTAGAACCAAGAATCTCAAATTTGGAGGCAAGTCTCTTCTGCTTGTTGTTTTTCCAAAGTCATTTTTCTTTGTTAGTTGATGTTGAAATATGTCTGCAGCTTGAATTCTAAGAAGCATGTACATGTATGTGTGCTCTAATCAGATGTGTTGTAAGCTGGTGGTTTCTAAGACTGGTCATTCTAATAAACTTATCCTCTGCAGCAGCGGTAGCTTTTGGTCTTCCTATAATACATACACATGCATACAGTAGTAAGAGTTCACTCCTTATCAGAGAAGGTCGACATTACCCCGATATACCCCTGATGAACTGGGTCAGGGATGCTTATCTGTCTCCACTGTCTCAGACGCGGCTAATTTGGTGCCTGAAAACGAGACTTTTGGCAGCAATCTGCTTTATTTTTGACAGTCTGACTTTTACAGTCTTCTGGGGTTAAACAGGCTATTGTTTTCACAAAAAAGTGTTTATATGGAAGCCTTGGCCAGTGAGTGTGTGTTAACTGAGAGGCTTCAGACAACAAACTGTGCATTTAGGTTTTCGGATATGTCGGGTAGAACGAAAGTTATTATTACTTTTATAATGTGTAAATGTTACCATTTTTTTTTTTCGTTTTTACCGTTTTTTGTCATAGAAACATAGAAACAACAGTGTCATCATGTGTATCTGTGCTATGTCTTTTTCTGTGTGCTCCATTTTTATTTATTTTTTCTCAGTCATGTTTATATAGCTGGCTAAAAGGAAATACAATTCCATTCATGATATTGCCTACGTTGCGCTGAAAAAAAAGGATGCCACTCTATAGTGCACAGTCCTGAGACCTATATATGTTTAAATGTATAAATGCAGTAAAAAGTAAGATTACTATAATTTTATTTAATCATTGTTATTGGATGCCACCAAGGTTGAGTGAGAGGTGACCAAATTAGATAGATAGATAGATAGATAGATTCCTTCTTATTCTGTCTGAAAGCAGTAGAACAGGCAGCACTATATTTTCATATGCTGGTTAGATGGGAGGTTTAATTTCTGAAATGGTGATTTTTAATTTCATTTTTTTTTACATTTATTATGTATTATTATGACAGTATTATTGACAGTTGTCAATAATAATGTTGCAATAATCAAATAAAAGCAGAGAGACAGACAGACAGACAGAGAGAGAGAGAGACTGTTTTAACCACCTGTGTGATTTGACTTTCTCTGAGGTGAGATGCACCTCTTCACCTCTTTACTGAGCTCTGATTCTGGAGGATGCTGAGGAAGAAATCGCATTTCATGTGCACAACCTGCAACGAGCACGATGTACCCGTTTGAAAAGGATGTAAACACGCATCAAAACGTGCGTGCGCGCGCGCGCGCTGTTGAGACGCAGTGTGTTGCTACTCGAAGCAGAGCTCCTACAGACGCGTTTCCTGTGCGCGCGCTTCTCACTTCAGCGTGACAGAGCGAAAGCACGCGGCGCCGATGCGCACCGACGAGCCCGCGCGACCACTCCGAGTTTATTAAACTGATCGTCAACGACTTTGTCTGCGCGCGTGTTTGTGTGTGTGTGTGTGTGTGTGTGTTTTTCCCACTTCGCACGTGGGGAGGAGTAACGCGAAGACGGCGGGAAAAAAAGAGCTTTCCCGGGGCATGTGCGTCTGGCGGGAAACCTGTTTCGCGTCCGGTTCCCCCGTGAAGCGTCGCGTGGAAGTGTGAGCGGCAGCGGCGGTGCACGCATGAGCCGCGCGCACGGAACGGCGCGCACTCTCCGGTGACGACATGCCGCGCGACCGCGGCGGAGACGAAGGCGCGTCCGGCGGCGTGCGCCTCGAGACACGCGCGACGGAGGACGTGGAGCGCGGCGGAGCTGGCGCGCGGCGCTCGGGCGCGGACGGACGGCGGGGAGAGCGCGGCGCTCGCCTCAGCCTGCTCGGCAAGCCGCTGGTGTACGGCGCGCAAAGCGGCCGCAGGAACGCGCGCTACCGCCGCCTGCAGAACTGTCTGTACAACGTGCTCGAGCGACCGCGAGCCTGGGCGTTCGTCTATCACGCGCTTGTGTGAGTCCCCCAAAAAGATTTTTTCTTTTTCTTTTAATGCTTTAAACGTCAACCTGTTGCAGCACTACTAAACTTATACACTGTTCTTTTTTATTTATTTATTATTATTTTTTTTTATCTTGGGTGTGTTTACTTTCACAGTGCAACCTTTCAATGTGCCACATGTGGTACTTTAAACTGATTAAAATCTTTGGAAAGACATAGACAAACATACTGTTTTTCTGAGAGTGCATGCTTAGAGATCTGCAGAGTTTTGAGCGTTTCCTCTCCTGGATCCTCCCTGTCACAGCAGGGGCTGAGGATGCTTTAGTGCCACTGTTCCTCAGGATCAGTGCATTCTGGGAATGCACTTCCATACCCAGTTTCTGACTGCACTCTGATCACCTGCCCAGTGGACTGGTTATGGGGATGCACTCTGGTCATTTTATATATCCGGTCCAGTGCAGTTTATTATATAAGGGAAATTTACAAGAAATTGGTAAGAATTCGAAAAAAATCCTTCTGCTTCCTTCAGCAAACCCGACTAAGCTCGTGTGTGTTTCTGCAGCATTGTGGAGGCAGTGCGTCTCCGAGGTTGGATCTGAGGATTATTATAATGAGAAGAATAGAGACATTTTATCAGAAATTACTGGAAAGTCTAGAAGTTAGACAGAGTGAAGGGTTTAAATAATGTTAAGTAGTAGAGAACAAGAAAAAGACTATAAAGTGATCAACCACTGAAAAAGAAGTCATGTCAGACTGGCACAAATATGCGTTATACAGTAAGTGGTTGTATTTGGTCACAGTGGGAAAGACATATATGCTAGAATTATAATTTTTCTTTTTCCACAATGTTAAAGAGAAAAGTGGATATTGCTCAAAGCAGGACTCTTTACTCGCTTTTATTATACATTACCAGTTTGGTACAAAAATGAATACATGGTCTTTTCTGATAATTTTTATGAAGGCATCCAAAACATGTAATTGTCTCCTTTGAACGGTCGATATTAAAATGTTTCTGCTACTTATCGTATGCTCTGTGAAGCATGATTTCTGAGGCTGGTAACTCTAACTGAACTTCTCCTCTGCAGCAGAGGTAAGTTTTGGTCTCGCTTTCCTGGGAAGGTCTTCATGAAATACAGTTTCATTATGGTGCTTGATGGGTTTTTGCAAATGTACTTAACAATACGATCCTTGCAAGAACTGTTTCAGGACAGCTGATCTTTTTGTCTTAAAATAAGGACTGACTGTTGTTGATGTTATTGGTGTTACGTAGTTACAGTACCTAATGGCACATGTGTTATGGTTTTGAAAAAATCCAACTTTGTTCTAGAATGTAGAAAAATGTATCCAAATTGTGCAAACCTTTGACTGGTATATAAAACATGAACATTTGGTCAGTTGATGCTTGCTGAGAAGAACCCACATTTTTAGGAGGAGCTAAGAATGCCTGATGTACCAAAGCGTGAATCTTCATGTCAGTCTTAGGGAGCTACAGTCTATCACTGCAGGGTTTAATTCCAACACCTGATCCACCTTAGCAAGGCCTTCAGGAGGAACTTAATATGGGAGCCAGGAGTGATGGAACTGCTACATCACCATCAAAAGTCGAAAGTCTTTTTCTATAGGAATGTGTAATTCCCACTGGTTAAAGTGTGAGTAATTAGGTAAATTCAAAACCTTTGCAGTGACTCATGGGAAGATTGTAATGACAGAGTTGTTCTGAGGACCTAATGCATGGACATATGTCCACACACTTTTTTCTCTCAATACATGAGATGGAACTTATTGGTTATTTATACATGTTCTTTGTAATCCTGGCATTGCTGGGGAAAAAAAAAAAAAATTCATGAGTAAACAAAGGTTGAAAAAGGACAGAATAAAGTGAGAGCTGTTGTTGAAAGTTGTTACTTCAAAGTTCTGGTAAGCGTATTGTTCAAAACTCAAAAACCTGAACATTTTACAGAGAAACTTTTGTGCGAGCGTGCATAAGTTATTTCATTGTCCTTGACACAAAGGATAAGTACTTCCTCTATTGAAGTACCTTTCAGCTTCTGAAAGCCAGGTATGCTTCAAAGAAAGAAAGGAATAACTGCACGAATTGGCTTCTTTTATGTAGAACATCTGCATTTGGCGTGATTGGATTCTTTCTTCAGGTGAATATTTATTAAGCCTTGCTGATTTTCTTGGATGTTGTTGTATTTGATACACGCATGAAGAAGAAGGGAGCTCAGGCTTGCTTGGTGTAAGACGTACAGTGGATTTATTTCACTTTTTTGTTGACGGAGCAGCATGTGTGTGCTCTGATACTTTGCATAGCGGGATGCTGCCAGACCTGCCTACCCCTCCTGTTCATCCCAGCTTCAAGGCGTTCTGCTGTATACAGGCACAGTGCAGGCTTTGAGTTTTTTTTTTTTTTTTTTTCATCAGTAAGAGGGGAGGCAGAAATGTAGCAGGAGGAGAGTGTAGCAAGAATACAACGGAAAAGCCGGTAGGGAACACGTACAGAAAGAGAAAGCGGGAAATTAAGTGGACGGAATTAAGAAGTCGAAATGTCCCCAGTGTCCACAATTTCCAAGCACTCTGCTCGTTACAAAGAAAATACTACAAACAGCCCATCTAATTCAATAATTCAATTATTTTGGCAAACTTGGTTGAAAGTTAAGGGCCTTGTTCAAGGTTGCAACAAAAGCAACCTCCCAAATCCAGGATATGAACTGTTACACTTTTAAATCTTTAAACCTGTATCTTCAAAACCAACACCATCCTACTCAGATACACCACTGCCAGGACATTAGGTTTTTTAGGTAGGTGTTTGGTGTTAAGCAACAACACAACATGGACCAGTTTGTCAGTACTGTTCCTTTTTGAGTAGTGATTCATATTGATTTAGTTTACAGATTCTATACAAAGTATATACATTGTGCAACTTTGCAATGAAGTGATACCAAGATTGAAGTTTGATTGCTGAGAAGAATGTTTTTTTTTTTCTTCTTCTAAGGAAGAGAACTTTGCATCATTTGAGATGTTCTTGATAGCTAACTGTTTCTGAACATATTACAAAATACTTGTACCAAATTAACAGTCATTATTGATCTGTGAGCCACCATCATGTTTTGTTTGAAAATTTGGTTCAACTCAAGAAAACCTCTGAAAATGGTAACCTACGTTTATAAATGTTTTTCGGATGAGGGAGTGTACAAGGGTCGTTGAGGAATATCCTGTGTCTTAATCTGAGTTTTGTTGGATGTAGTCACTTTTCCTTCATGTTGCTTCAAACCTATATTGACTAACACCAAACTGTCGTTGGTTCCTGAAGACAAAGAGACAAAGCAGTTGCTTACACTCGAAAAAGAACGGGGACTTTGTAATTAGCTGAAGAACCACATTAGTCATCATGTAGTGTTGTGACTCAGTGGTGAAGGTTCGATCTGACATGAAGAAGAGATACATTACCCAGCAAGCACATGTGTGGAGATCGATGCTAATACTCCGATATTCTTTTAATTGTTCTAATGACCTTTATGTACAGTATATATATATGTATATATATATAAGAATGTCTCTGGTTGAGGAATCAAATGTACAGTATTTTTTCCCCTACCTACCTCAAACATAATGCCGTCCACCATTTGGTTCTTCACTCTTTTACCAAATCAGCCGAATTACTAAGACAAATTTCCATCAGGTCACAAGCATCGCCATGACTCCGCCAGTTTCCTCATTGAATGCAGGTTAAACAAGTCCCCAGGTTGTTTTCTTTCGCTTCAGTGTTTTATGGCTTCATTGTAAAAGTGATCATCATTTTTCACTCAATGTCTAAAGGATTCCTTTGTTTCTTCTTTGCAAATGATGATAAATGGAGATAAATGCATCCCATTTCCTCAAGGCCAGTCATGCTGCATAGGTTTTTAGATGGAGTGCTGTGTTAATCAAATAAATCTGGTTGAACAGGTCTACAGCATCCTTAGCTTTCCAGCAGACGAAGCATCAGGGGCAGCACTTTGTTCCCAGAGGACTTCCTTTAATTAAATATTCCGTTAGTAACTCGAGCCTGAAGAGGGAGCTACAAAGAGAGAGAGAAGGGAAAGGGGTATTAGAGATGAATAAAGGGTTGGGATATATCAGGCATCAAAGCATTATGACAGGAGGCAGAAGAGGCAAATGGGCACACGGCGGCCCTTATCTTCACCTCACAGCGTAAACAAGAGGAAACTGTCTCCTCTAGGGCAACTCTAGAGATCACTGTGTGATAGACGGATGAATGCGGTTAGAGCACAGCAGCGCGGCTCTCATGCAGTCTCGATTTCTCAGAAGCCAATCAACATTTAGAGGCATGATCAGCCTTCGGGGCTGTCCTCTTTTTGCCGCCAGGGGTGTTTACTATGACTCACCAAAAGCCACAAGCATGCAATTTATAGAATCTGATTGGGTGTTGGGAAAGCACTTTCAGTCCCATGTTAGGTGTGTTAGGTCTGTAGATACTCTATATGTTGCATAAAAGAAAATTAGTCTCGATTCATTTGTTTTAATAAACCATGATAAAGGTGTAGCCTTGAGGCAGGAAAGAAAGGAACTGCAACTAATTTGCTTTCACTTTCTGAGACCTTGACCAAAATTCCCCTACCAGCGTAGGTTCTCGGTAGATTACGTGAAACGATCAGCTCAAGCAGGGGTGGAAATAATTTTACCGGTACGATACGTAGCCAAAAAAAAAAACAAGAAGGATAAACCATAGAGGTGGTAGACAGTCGTGTAAATCTCAATATCGTCTTTATGTCTCCACTATTTTCGCTTTAGAATATCCTAACTTATAGTGTGAAATGGAAAGCTAGTCCTTTGTATGGAACTATAAAGTGGACTAAAATTCTTTATGTAAATGTTTTTATGATCCATTATCAAGCAGCGCCCTTGTTTAGGGGTTGGAGAGGAATATGTGATTCAGCCTTGTGTTAGAAGCTAGATTAGCTGTGAAAAAACTAGCAGTAATCAAAGCTTAAAACACAACACGTACTGTTTAGAGGAAATTCCGAACCTTAGAAGCGATTATTAATGAGGCGGAGTGTTGTTTAAGATGACATAATGGAAACAGATTATTGTACAGACCTACAAGCTTAATTGAAAAGGTTAGCTTAGCTCCTATTGTAGCTTAGCTGAAAATATTTTTGGTCTGTAAAAGCCAATGTTTTAGTGTAACAAAAAGTTTCACTTCCTAAACACATTATCAGTATACACTATATATATTAATATGCTGTACATTATTTATTTAAAAGATCCTGTAAATATTAGAGAACTAAAACTCTCAGTGGAACCTTTGATAGTATCATGCTAATCCCATGCTAATGCTGCCCATGTGACAATCCCTGTTCTTCTCCAGCATGTCGAGTTCCCGAAGTAGGTTTCGTATTCAGTGCCAGACAGTGATTTTGTCTTTTTATTCACGAAATTAGCATTGGAGAGCGCACAATGAGTTTTTAGGGATTTTTTAGGATTAGCATGAAGCCACACGGCTAAAATGATTTTCTGTTATTTTTTTACCGGATATATTGGACAGAGAAAGTAAATACTGTTTAATTCGAATCCGCTCGTCTTTGCTTATGGCAAAACGCATGAATAATTAAGACATCGCGCTCTTTCGTACAGCACGTCCTAGCATTCCTTGTACAAGAACAAAACAAAACAAAGCTTCTCACTCATACCCAGCGGTCATGTGCATTTCGATAAAGTGTTAGAATCCACTTTGTGTCAGCGTGTGTACAGTATACAGTACAGCGTGTCTCTGAATGCAAGGCTCTCATAGTCATCACCATCATCACCATCATCACCATCCAGCTTCACACAGCTGCCAAAACAACCGAGCTAGCATGACGTCCAAAGTTCAGTGGCCGTTGCCACGGCTAATTCCAGCAAGCTCGGTGAACTACTGTAACACTTTGTTTTTAATCCTTGCACTTGGATTTTAGTTTGTTGTACTCATGCAGTTGAGTATTTAGTCTCGTTTTCTTCGCCTCCCACGATCATGAGTCACTCGATAAAGCCATGAACACAATGTCTGATTTCTACCAGGGGAGGTTTAAGTCAAGAGATTCTGTCATGGATTTAATCGTTCTTTGGTAGTGATTACGATGCATAAACATTCAGTATGTAAGTATTCATATTTAATAATAATAAAAGGCTTAATCATCCTTCTAGTTCATTTACAGTTTAATATTAAATAAAATAAATGCCCTAGTTACAGTAAATATAATTGCACGACTATTAATTAATAATAATGAGAAAAAAAATTATATCATGTCATATATCAATACTTCATTCGCTTCAGTTATATACCAGAATGTCTTTATCAGTATTATCAAATAATCATTATCGATCTACAGGATTTTGCTTAATTATTGCTGCAATATATATATATATATATATATCAAAGTTCTACTTAACCGGGGTTATGTGAGAGCGTTTTCCCCGGGTTTTTCTAACCCACAATCAGACCCCCCCACCCCCCTATCAAGTCAGCCCTCAGACTGAAGCGCAAAGTCGTTCTGAGATGCCGAAGCTCCGCTGAAAGTGAAACGCTTCATGCTTCATGAATACCAGCTCTTATCCCTTGACTAGTTCTCAGATTCAGCTTGAACCTTCCGTGCCCTCTTCTGTCCTTTATAACCAGTGAGAAAGAACACGTACAGACTGGAGGCTCTGGTGAGGAAGAACAGGCCCAGCTTTGGTCCCTCAGGCTAATATCAGTGCGAGCCAAACAAAACTTATGTTGTTGGTCTTATTGGTTTTTTCACAATTATGGAAAGTTTTTTTCAGAATTACTGAGTAGCGTGACTGTACACTGTGTGTCTGTGTGTGAGATAGAGAGAGAGAGAGAGCGACTACGGAAGAACTCCTGCATGGCTGGTCATGAGCCAAAGTAATGTGTTATACACAGGGGAGAAAGCTCGATGGGGGGAAAAGAGGAATGAAGCAGCAGCCTAAAACAGGCAATAAAAACCTAATTCTTTTACTAGAATCTTTACTTAACGCAAACGACAGTGGTAGCGCGACAGAGAGACAGACAGGACGTACGGTACAGTATACAGTCTATATCCACTTAATAACCATGACGGGGGTCTCGGACCGACTTGACACAAGCACAATTTGTTTCTATGATGGTTTGTGACTGCAGTCAGTAAAGTGCACTTCATGTTAGCTAAAACACATTTCCTGTTATACAATTGCACTTTCGAGCTTATAGAACAGTAGACAGGATTTATTTATGGCTGCGCTCTCCGGTATTACCCACACGAGGCTGGCTTCTCTTTCGAGTCCGGTTCTCCTCAGTTGTTACAAACTAATAAAGATAAAAATTTATGCATTTAATAAAGGTTGTTTTTATCGCGCCAGTGTCCATTGTTAAAATAACATTGAATGGAATGTATATTCATTTCATGAATTTTTTTTATACCGCTTATCCTGGAGGGCCTGCTGTTTTTTTCAAAGGAAACTTTTGGCACTGGAGGGGGTGGCAACCCACAGACGCACACAGACACACACATTCATACACTATGAGCAATTTGGAGACACCGATTAACCTCTAATGCGTGTCTTCGACCTCAGGGTATTAGGTAGCGCTGGGGAATTCCGGAATCTGAGGCCTCAGACGCCTGTGCACGGTTTGGAGTTTGGTGGGTTTCCTCCAGGTACTCGCACAGTCCAGGCTAATTGTGGTCCGATGGATCGGCACCCTGTCCAGGGTGATTTTACGATCTTAGCATTGTTGCTGAATCTCATTTGAGAGTCCGGCGTACATTATTGTCTAAGATAAATACGCTTTTAAAAATATGCCTCGTTCTTATTATCTTTTTGATTTCATTGAATCATTATTTTGTATCCAGTAACTACCGCTAATGTTCAATCCTGCTGTAACCGAATAAAATTGATTCGATTAATATTCAAATCTATTCAAATTCAAGCGCTCAAACTTGTTAAAAGAGATTTTTATAGAGCCTCAGTCTCTAGGGCGGTTCATCATCCATAATGAAGTTCAGTAAGATTTTAAGCATTTATGCATGAGCATGGGATTCTTCGAGAGAATCGATCATTTCCCCCCCCCCCCCCCCCCCCCCGTCCTCTATTTTCTCCTCACCTCGGCTCACACGCGGATGCACAACGGATGAATAGCCCGTAGCCTGTTGAAAAGCTGCTGCGTGTTGCTGTGCGAGCTTTGAATGATGGTCTGGCAGAGTAAGACCGTGCTGCAGCTGTGTGTGTATGTGAGAGAGAGAGAGAGAGAGAGAGAGACTGAGAGAAGCAGTAGCCAGCAGCAGCGGCGTGCTTGGATGTAGGAGCAGTTTTTGTTCTGCCAACTTTCCTGTCACCTCGGTGGAGCACTAAGGGAGTAATTGGCGCACACTCCCTTAACATGCACGACACGATAAATCAACACAGACATTTTATGAAACAATAAAAAAAAAACCACACATGCACAATCCAATTACAGTGCATAAGAAAAAAGTGGGGAGGCGACATCGAGTTCCTTTGAGCCGAGGACAGGAGCCAGAACGTGCGGGACTACACACACAACACTGTACGTGTGTGTGTGTGTGTGTGTGTGTGTGTGTGTGTGTGTGTGTGTGTGTGTGTGTGTGTGTGTGTGTGTGTGTGTGTGTGTGTGAATAACACATTGTGCCGGGTCAATGAAAACAGCAAGTGTGTATGCCCATGTGTGTGTGTGTGTGTCTGTGTCATATTACAAGCAGCCTTTTAATAGAGTGACTCCTGGGACATGATTGCACCGTCTGGTATAAATGTTTAGCAGGAATCTTTTTTACTTTTTTTTTATAGTAATATCCTATTAATATGTTAAGACTATGTGATAAGATTAGATTATAAATTATTACCGTGCCAAATACAGTAGATAGTAAAAATAATTTTATTGTAGGTAGAAAGAAAAAAAAAAAACAGTAGAATCAGGACGGAGCCCAACCGGCTTCATCACATTAGATTTCAATCTCCGATTCATATTTACCCGCTGTACTGTAAATATAGAAATAGTCATTAGTCGTTATATCCGTCTCCGTGGAGGCTTATAAACTCAAATTGGCGCTCTCGGCTTTTTGAGCGCAATTAAAATTCCAAAAGTCATTATTCAGGTTTTGCTGGAAGAGCAAATATCGCTTGTTATAAAAGCGCAAGCTTATGCATTATGTAGCATGTAGAATCAGGAAATGATCAATAAGCTGTTTATTAGTCACTGGCTTGTCTTTATGAATATGGATAAAAAAAATGTAATTATTAAAGGGAGAAAAAATAAACAAATCGATAAAAAGTGTCTAAAAGTGTCTTTTTTTTATGATGGTGAATCATAACCAGTGTGTTTTAGTTTTTATGGTCATAACACAAATGTAGCTCAATTTATTATGAATGGCGATTTGAGCGTGATACTAGAGACACTGGTTTAGACTCGACTCAGGAATGTTACACTGTACAGTACAGTATGTCGCGACGTGTTTACTGATTTAGAGCGTTCTGCGTTTTGTGGAAATGTTAGAGGTAGTTTTTTTTTCTTCACCTAGACACTCAAAGAAAAGAAAAATGTAAAAAAAAAATTACATTAAATGAAAAAAAAAAAAAAACATATATATATATATATATATATATATATACCAGATAAAAGTTTGGACGCACCTTCTAATTCAGTGATCTTTCTGTATTTTTAATGTAAAACAATGGCATCCGAAATAAATAAATAAATACGCAGTAACCTCCTTTGAACAGCTGATATTGAGATGTGTCTGCAACTTCACGTAAATCACTCACTCATCGTCTATACCGCTTTATCCTGTATACAGGGTCACAGGGGGCCTGGTTCCTCTACCAGGAGACTTGGGGCATGAGGAGGGGAACACCCTGGATAAGATGCCAGTCCATCACAGTACACACACACATAGTACTGTGCAAAAGTCTTGGCGCCATATTATCTGTAGTACAAATTTTGTTATATGAGTTTATTATGTCTGCATTATTATGTACAAGACCATTCCCTACAAAGATACACTAAAATTAATGCATAAATAACATTACAGAAGAATATTTGCACGCCTGTAAAGAAAGCAACACATTACTGTACATGACAGACCAGTTTTCAAATGGGAAAAAAAAGAAAAATCAATAATGTAGACTCCTGGGTTTTGCATGAAAATAGAAAAGAGCGAGTTTGACGAAGTTACCGAAAGAACTCGTATTCTCCAGTATGCTCAGTAAAACCTAACAGCTGTTTTATTTACAGTACTGTGCAAAAGTCTTGGGAACATCCAAACAAAAACCATATGCAATGATGCTTTTGAAAACATTTCTACATTAAAAGAAACTTCTATAAAAAGCATTAAGTAATAACATAAACAATAAACGGTCAATATTCAGTGTGGAAACTCTTTGCTTGAACATAAGTAGTGTTCGATACAGATGTGTGCAGAATTCTAAGTAAAGCAGCTGTTTTACTGAGCATGCTGGTTCTTTTGCCTCCTTTCTATTTTCATGCAAAACCCAGGAGTCGACATTATTGATTTATTTTTTTCCTATCTGAAAACTGGTCTGACAGAATTTGTACTACAGATAATATATATAATATATATATTACTCATTGGAACACTACAGGCAATTTTGGAACACCGATTAGTCTAATCTGCATGTCTTTGGATTGGGGAAGGAAACCAGAGTACCAGAGGAAACCCACCAACCACAGGGAAATCCCATGCACACCGACCCCAAGGCGGGAATCGAACCCGAACCCTGGAGGTGGCAAGGTGACATGACTTTAAATGAACTTCTCGTCTGTGTTGGTCTTGCTTTCCTAAGAGAGCCAGTTTCATCATGGTGCTTGATGGGTTTCGCAAATGCACTTGACAAAACTGTTCTTGCAAGAACTATTCCAGCATATTAACAGCTGACCTTCGTGTCTCAATAATAACAGTAATAACTGACTGTTTGTGTTGTTGATGTTACTTAATTACCTAATACCATATGGGTCATTACATCATTTTGAAATCTCAAGTATTGTTCTAAGTTGTTGAGAATAAATCACTAAACCCGGTCGTTCATAGCGCCTATTAAATATAAACAATAGGAGCCTTACAAAATCAGAGTCACTGTGCAAAACAGGCAAAATACTGTATATAAAAGGTTGAATCATAATATAAAGTATAAGAATGATAAATAGTAATAACTACAGCTAAGAATATCTCATTTGGATTTAAATAAGCTCTTTTCACTAATATTACACTTGATTGTGTGCTGGTTTATTAACTGGTGAAAATGGCTCCCTGTAACTAGGGCTGATTAAAAATTCATATTGCGCTTGCGATTTTTGCAATATTTATCTGCATGGCCTCGTAACGCGATTTCGAGTTCGATTTCGATTTTTACTGTATGCGATGACTTGTGCAGAATATAATTATGCATGTGTTTGTGTCATTTGTTTATATGACACACACAGTCTTTATTCCTGATTGATTGGGTTTCTTTACATGTAACCTACATTAGCGTGCACCCGTCAGTGTGACCTCTCTGTGGTCCGCTCCTCCTGTCCTTCCAGTCGCTGTGAATTATCCTCCAAGTCTCCGACCGAGTTAAACCCCAACGTCAAAAGACTCGTCCTCTCGTCTACCCACCGCCTCATCATCCTCACACGTATCCGATCTGAAAGAACTGGGTTGCGGGTTGAGAACCCGGTTACTTCCTTGGGCTCCGCATGTGAATCAACAGCGTTCACTTCCTGATGTTCTTGTGGTTCACTCCCTCTCATTGCTGCAGCGCCGGTCAGGATTTTCAGCTTCTGCTGGCGTTGAGAAAAACAGTGACATCTGCATGCTTTCAGTTTTGCTAAAGTCTTTTTAGACTCCTGGTTGTTTTGTTTTTAAGTACTCTACAGCTATGTTGTTGCTGTTTTGGAGTATGAAATATTAATAACAGAGCTATCTGCTGGCTGTAATTACATCCTGTCCAATTTTGCCATTAGACCGTGCGCAGTGCTAGCAATTGCACAGTTCTACAACAGCTCTCTGATTTGGAACATGCATGCAAGCCTCTTATCAGCAATAGACTCACACGCATATTTATTCTCGCTAATAAACAGCTTTTGCTTTGGACCGGTTTGGATTTGAGCTGGCTTGAGCCTGATTTGATTTATGTTCAGTGGCATCCGTCTTGGGTTTATAGAGATGCTGGATCTTCCCGTCCCCGTATCTGCTCAGGGCCAAACTGGATGTTTGTTGTTGTTTTTATCCAGATATGCATTAACTTTTCATTAGCTAATATTTATTTCTATTTGCACATGTCTAAGATTTCATAAAGAATTTAATTGGTTCGTAAATCTAAAGTCCATTTTCAAAATAATAATATGCACATTTTTACACACACAGTTCTACAATTCTATAATGTCATGCTCAGATTTACACGTTATTAAAATAACAATAACTTTTCTTCTAACTGACATATCTAAAAACTCTCGTACACAGTTTTTGCCCTATGCTCTGTTGCCTGCACATCTCTTCTTCACTGCTTGACTTTGAACTTTTGTTTGATATGGGAACGAACACATTACACAACACCATCAAATTATCAGAAAACCCAACAGGAAGTATATTACATTCTATAAAAACCTTGTCTGAAGCAATAGAACCTGTCCAATCTGCACATTACATTACATAAACCTGCATTCGTCTCCAAATGTCGATTAAGCTGTGGCTTTCTAGTAACTGCTTCATTACACATATCAAGGCAGGATAGAGTTCTATAATTATTTCATAACGTATGTGCCCACTGTGCCCACTGTCTTTCTGGTGCACGAGTGGGCGGGAATGGTGCAGGTGCTTGGGCCCAGGCATCGTTGCTTGCACCTAATTAACATAAACATATAATTTTTTTTTAACCAATTTTTTTTTTGGTGTATTTATGTTCAACTTATATATTTCACGTAAGTTATAAATTCTGCCTTCAATTTAAATGTTAACACATGAGGGTTTTTTTAGTGCAACTATTAATAGTAAATGAGTAAAAACTATAAATACAGTGTTTGTAAATTCATGCTAGTGAAAAGGTTTTTTTTTTTTTTTTTTGTCCCACAAGTTTCACAACTGACCACACACTCGCGCCTACTTAAAAAGTACAAACGTCCCATACACAGAAGTTTCCCTTGCATCCTGTGGGGTCACAGCCACACACACACACCTCCTGTCTCAACCAACAGCCCTGTGAACCTTTCTGTCAAGCTTCCTGTCGGATCTGTTTTGAACATATATTTTTTAAAACACTTTTTTAAAGTACCTTTGGAGGAACTTTTTAATGCTTTATGATTACTTTCTGGAAAAGATAAATAAAAAAGGTGTATATTTTAAATACTGAAATGGACAAAAATCACCCTAAAAGGACATGAGGAAAAGAAACCTTTGGGAGGAACCAGACTCAAAAGGTAACATATTCATGTCTGGTTGATTGATTTTGTTGATTTTCTGAAAAATTAGTCCACAAGTTCCAAAACGTGCAGTTCCTTAAATGACCACTAGGAGTTGACTCTAGAAGTGAGTCAATCCCTATAGACCCCCATGTTAAAATGTCAAACTTTACAACAGAAATAAACACGTCTGCAGCCTGGTTTAAAAAAATGTTTTTTTGTGGTCTTTATAGATAGATTTCCTTTTTATGACAGGAGGGGGCTTAATTACATTAAGTCATAAAACTGTGCATAATTATGACTGTGGCCTGCACTGCAAGTAGCAATCTCTAGCGCATTTTAGCTAACCGGCTAACTGGAATCATTATATCTGTATATTGAATCATTTAAACTTACCACAAGGAATTTAGCAGTTTACAGTGAACGATGTGTAAGATTTACTCAAAAGGAAAGGAACATTAGCATATAAATTAACGTTACTCACATTAGTATTTTAGCTATGCTAATGCTAATATAGGTAGCTTGAGGTAAATATAGGTGCATTCCAACCTATTTATGGATTGACTGAGGTATAGGTGGGGTCAGCTCCTGGCAAGATCTTGGATGACCAGAGCTTCCACAGTTGAGCTTAAAAAACCTATGTGTGAAGTCTAGGAGGGTTTGTTTAGGTCTTTTATACAGGCTGTGATCTCTAACCAGAATAAAAATTTAGTTTTTCAGATGTTGTGCTCATGTTAATTCGGTCAGAACGCAGTCACTGGAACAAGGTTGTTTTTGAAAGTTAGAATTACTTCGATGTAAAGAACAGCTTTGACTACATGCCGATGGGATAATTTTGAATGAGTGCCTTTAACACAACGTTGCCAAAACTGCTTAAAAAAACAACTGATGGCCTGGACAGGAGTTTGGTTGCTCTGGTGGGAGCACTGCATGATTAGCACCGGACCCCTAGGGAACATGTTGTTGATATGAGTAACTGCATGAAAACAGCAATTTACATAATAAATTGGAAAGCAGTCAAATGGAAAAAAAAAACATCTGACGATCTGTTCTTTGAAAGCGGATATGATGCAGTTTGGACACTTTGCAAACATCCTATTACAGTGCAGAAGTTTCAGAAAAAAGATGTACCTCAGAGTAACATTTCTAACAGAAAATGTCCATCCCAATGTCTGATTGGAATTCTAAACCCTGTTAGAAACCATGATGGACGTTGGACCATGGATGTGATTGGACCATGTGCAGTTATCGTAGTACAAACAGCAGCAGAGTGGTTACTGATTGAGGAGAACTCCAGACAGAAGTAGGACATCAAGATGGATCAGAAGGGTCTGAAGAGCAGAAGGGATCAGGATCACTGCAGTGCCATGTAAGAGGGAGAGAGAGAGAGAGAGAGAGAGAGAGAGAGAGAAATTATGCTTATTGTTACATTAATGTACATTGTGCATCTGTGTATGTTGTGCATGTTTAACAACTTAATTGCACATAATGTATATTGTCTATTGCCTTTTCTAACTGTCTGGGCATATCAAACTAAATGTACAATCCAGTGCCACGGAATTTTATTTTCCCATTGCCACCCAGGCCTGGCACTCTTATCCTTGCAACCCATAATTTACACCTGCAAATGTATAATTCCAACCTTGACAGCCATTTGTGTCAACTCCATTACTCTAAAAGCCTATTGCTTTTCATCTGCACGTGTATACACTGGGAACATAAGCATCTGAAACCCTCACCCTCCAATTAGGTTCAACATAGTGGCAGAATCTACACCCAAATGATACACTGATATTCAAAAAAAAAAAAAAAAAAACACTTTATCCATCCAAGGGAAACTTGATCCATATGTGCAAAAGTCTTAGTCGCCTATAATCCTGATTGGGATTCAAGCAATAAACAAAATTTATAACAATCTTACAGGAAATTCGAAATGTTGCGGTTGGCTGGCGTCACGTGGTTCGGAGGAAAACATGTGATAGTCTTCGGCCTTCCCAGCTGAGTGGTAGTAGTAGCCTTAATGTGGGAGCCCCCTAGTGACGGGGAGGAATTGGACACGACTAAATTAGGGAGAAAATCTGGGAAAAATCAGATAAATTTTTTTTACTGCTTACGAAGAAAACTTTTCAAAAGACATCCTTGCTCTAGAGGCGGCACGGTGGCTTAGTGTTTAGCACTTCCAGGGTCTGGGTTCGTTTCCTGCCTCCGGTCCATTCGCATGGAGTTTTGCATGCTCTCTCCGTAAATGGTGGGTTTCGTCCCACAGTCCAAAGACATGCAGATTAGTCTAATTGGTGTTGTAGTGTGTAAATGAACACACGTAGTGTGTAAATGAACGTGTCAGTGTGTATCTTAAGTCTCCTGGGATAGGCTCAAGGCCCCCCCCCCTTCATACAGGATAAAGCGGTACAGTCGATAAGTGAGTGCTCTACAGAAGACTTTTGCACAGTACTGTACAGTAGGTTCTTGGAGTTTGATTAGATGTATGTACTAAGTTTAGACACTTGTTTGGAGATGGCTAAGATGGTAATAAGTCTTTAACTGTACACATAAGAGAATTACAGTGTAAATAAATAAAAGTCACCCCGATGCCCCATTTTGTTTTTCAACGCCCGGTAGGAAATGTTGGACGAAGCCGGTCTTTTTGTTCCCTCCGTCCCTCTGCCTTTTACGTAGGTGATGGTTTACTCTGTGTTTTTTCCATCTCGCAAACAGAATGACGGCCTTGAAAAGCCGAGCCTCTCGGTTTTTTTTTCTCTCCCTTTCTATCCGTCCCCCTCTGAACAGCTGCTGACAACAGGATGTTATTACGGATGGACAGCTGAGGCGCAATTTGAAACCTAAAATGTATTTCTGCTTCTCCTGCTGTCAAGCAACAGTGCACAGGGGTTCAGGAGCATTGTAGCAATGCTGACAGTTGTGTGTTTATTTTATTTGGGCCATTTTCGAAATTTACAATGAGGTTCAAATGTCAAATCCAGAGCTGTATCAAATCTCAAATACACTTAACACACAATGGGTCATGTTTTGTTTTGTTCATTTTTACCCCCTGATGGAATCATTCCTTTTATGAGAAGTATAATAGCAAAAACATGCATTGAAGAACTATTGGCAGCCCTACAGAGTCTGTGAAATCAACATTTAAATCAATTATTAGAGCCCATCCCATTCCATTTCCAACTGTACATCCTGGCTAATACTTACAGTATGGAGGTTCCATTACCTTACCAGTTCAAGTCATCTTCCAAGTCAGACGCCTCCTCAGTTTACAAATACCTAAAATTTCTATATTTTAAGAACTTACAAGCCTGAACAATACAAAGTATAAAAAACAACACCTGATTGATTTCCTGCTGAGTGGTTAGCACCGTCGCCTCGCACCTCCAGCCCGGGGTTTCGAATCTCACATCCGGTCTGTGTGGGGAATTTGCATGCGTGTGGGTTTCCTCCGGGTGCTTTGATTTCATTTCACAGTCCAAAGATTGCCCATAGAGTGTGTCTGTGTGTGTGTGTGTGTGTGTGTCTGCTTGTTTCCTGCATTGGTTGGCATTTGTGTCCAGGATGTACAGTACAGTATCCAGCCCAATACCATAAGTCCCTGTGTTCTACATACCTTTGCTAATTTACATTTAGCAAACATTTTATCGAAACAAATTTAGAAACAAATAATATAAACAATGTACCAATATTACTGTAGAAAACCTTCTACTAATCTTCACAGGTAAAATATTTTGCTTTGCCAGTGCTGTGGTTAAGTAGCTAGTGAGGATTTTTGAGAATTAGCAAGCTTGGTGGTAAGCTAGTTGCTAAGTTAGCAGAAAAACATTGCATGCCCACTACCAAGGAAGCTTTTTATATTCTTTATGCTTCCCGTTGCTTTTTATATTCTTTATGCTTACATTTGATTGTTTTTCTGTACAGTATTGAACAAGTTTGGAAAGTTTCCCTAAGTTTATTTAATTTAAATTTTTTTTTAATAAAATGAGAACATTGGAACACACAGCCACAAATACACTGTACCACTTCACAGGATCAATTCTCCTTCATTCAAGTTGTAGCGTGTTATTAAAAATCCAATCAAATACCTAATTGCTGATCGTAGAACCCACCGTTACAGGACTCATTAAATATAGTTTTATAATATGCAGGAAGTGACATAATTGCTTTCTTAATTGTCTTATGGACATGTGTGAGCGCGCGCTCGTGTTCGAGTGCATTTGTGTTGACGTGTGGGAAATCATTTCCTGGAAACACATTCATAGTGTTCAGCAGCTGTTATCAGCTATTCCTATAACAGTAGCTCGGAAGCTGAGTGTTTACAGTTGTGTATGATGCCATATGTTGTCGTATATGGTGCCATATGCAGTCAGTGTATTTTGTCAGCAGTATTGTGTAGGTACACTGCCTGGTCAAAAAAAAAAAAAGATTTTATTCAGTCACCTTTAGCTTTGATTACATCACTCTTATTTCCTGTGATGGCTGGTTCATGTGTGAAAATGATTCCTCATGTTCCCAGGACCACTCTTTCACAATTTGAGTCAATCTGGACAATGCCTGTGCTGTCAGGGAAGGACAGCTCCATTCATGTGATAACCTGGTCGTTCAGTACATTACAGGTCGTCGGCTGACTTCATTTTATTGGCGCATAGTTTTGTTGAGTCTAGACCAGACCAACTGAAGCAACCCCAGATCATAACACTGCCTCCAGAGGCTTGTACAGTGGACACTAGGCTGTTTTGACAATATTGTTCTTAACCCAAATCTCCTTAGTCGTTTTCTTTGCTTGATGTAGACCAATAATTTGGCCATTTTGAAATGACGACTTTTTTTTTTGGTCAGGCAGGGTAGGTCATACTGTATGTGTCAAAGTAACATCTACTCAAGGTTTCCATGCAGAGCATAGGCCAGAGAATCACACTGGTGCCATCTCTTCCCCAGGCATCTGGCAATCCAGACCATCAGACCAGGCCACCTTCTTCCATTGCTTCATGATCCAGTTCTAATACTTTTATGCCTATTGTAGCTTGTTTCTGTTACAGTTCACTCTGGCTGGTCATTTTACCACACAGCCTCATATGAAGCAACCTGTGTTCTGAAACCTATTTACCACATCATTAACTCTTTCAGCAGTTTGTGCCATAATACAGGCTTGCACATCAGTGAGCCTTGGATGTCCGTGTCACCGGTTCTCCTTGGTTTTCTTGGACCACTTTTAGTTCGGTACTAACCACTGCATCCTGGGAACACCACACAAAACCTGCCGTTTTAGAGATTCTCAGAATCTTGCAATCACAGATTGGCCCCTATGAAAGTTGCTCGGATCCTAGTGCTTGCCCATTTTTCCTGCTTCCAACACGTCAACTTCGAGAAATGAGCATTAACTTGCTCTGCCTCATACATCCCATATAATCAATGCTATCTTTCACCTGTCAGTAGGTTTAATATTATGTATGTAAGTATACAGTGTGTGTGTGAACACTCACCCCTGAGTTCCTGTTTCACTGTTACCACGGGTGCCAATAATAATAATAAAAAAATAAAAAAGGCAGCATAGATGTGAGATTAATGTAATTATGTGTTGTCACTGATGGTAATCATACTGCTGTTTTCAAAACAGTACAAATTATCGAAAAGAAAAATCTAAACAAAGGGTAATCATAGGGATTGTTCGGAACATTATCCTCTTTCCAAACATTTGTGCAAACGAGACTTTACGTCTCGTTTCACTTGCTTGTTCTCTAAAGCCGTGCAATTTCATTTCATTGTTACTACGGGCAGCCAGGTGTACTCGAGTACTCGCGAGCGAAGCAATTAATCACACCGCAGTAGACGCACGCAAGAGTTAACCGGTTAAGCTTTTGTTTTGAACATTTGGAACTTTTACGAAGTCCGTTGCCAATGCACAGAGGATAAACTCTTCCAGAAACAGCAAATGTAGTTTGGGACAAAGACCATGTCGTGATTGTGCTGTAGAGGTATGTTGATTGCTAATCACGGCGAATTATTCTGCTGATTCCCTCATTTTCTCATTGATGCTGCAATCCTGTGAAGTTAAAAAACAAAAAAAAAAAAAAACAGAACAAACACAAGAGAAAGATGTTTTTTTTCGCAATATACACCTTCTAACGTTGAATTAAGGTGCAAACCTAAGCTTTCACACAGGTTTAATGTCGTAATCCCATTACTCAATCAACTGTGATCTGAAAGAAAGTAGAGCTAGAAAATAGAAGCGATACTCTTACAAAAAACGAGGAAGTATACATATATATATATATATATATATACATATATATATATTTTTTTTTTTTTTTGCAGAGACTATGGTACACTGATTAGCTATAGCATTATGACCAAAAACTGTAATGATCTGTGTGCTCTTTTTTAGGAAACCAGCATTAACCTTTTAATCAATTTTCACTACCATAGCTCTTATCGGATCAGACTACACAGTCTAGGCATCAGTGAGCCTTGACCGCCCCTTAACCCGCCCCAGGTTCACTGTATTTCTCTCCTTGGACCACTTTCTGTATGACCTGATCACTGCAGATACAGGATGCAGTAACATCCCACAGGAGATACAGATTTGGTGTCGCTCTGACCCAGTCGTCTAGCCGTCACAATTCGGCTCTTGGACAAACTGGTTGGATATATACTGTAAGGCAGCAAGTGAAGGTTTTGTCCCTGAAGTTGATGTGTTAGAAACAGAAATGGGCAAGCATAAGGATTTGACTGACTTTGACAAGGGCCAGATTGTGATGGCTAGATGACTGGGACAGAGCAACTCCTAAACTGCAGCTCTTGTGGGATGTTCCCGGTCTGCAGTGGTAGGAACTGCGCAAGGAATTAAAACCGGTGAACTGGCAACAGCGTCATGGGTGGCCAAGCCTCACTGCTGCCCCACGTGGGGAGTAAAGGCTGGTCCATGTACTCTGATCGAATGAGCTCTAATTGCTGAAAAGGTTTAAGTTGGTTCCCATAAAAAAGTGTGAGAGCAAAAAGGGGACGTACACAAAGTACTAATGTTATGGCTGATCAATGTATATTTTTAATGAAGTCATCAATTTTAGAGAATGTACCTTTTGAAAGTTTGCCTACTGTAAGTAGTTGAAAACTGGGAGCCGATTCCGAATCGAAAAACGATCCATCGATTCAATTATTTCAGCTGATCACCAAAAGATCATACGGCTCTCCTGGAAATGCATCCTCTTTGTTATGTACAGCAAAAAAAAAGCTGGTGACAGGTTCTTTTCTTTGACCGATTACATTACTGAAATTAGAACTTAAGCTTGTCGCTGTATCTGTTCACATGCATGTGCTGAACAGAAGTGCAAATACTTGAATAACTGAATTATAGCAATGCAACGCAACCCTGATAAACCGTTTCTTTTTTATTCTAGGCTGCATGGCTTTACATTTTGGGCGAGCACAGACATGAAAAACTAATGAGACATGAAAGAATTTTTTGTTGTTGTTGCTGCCCTGGTGCAAAGTCATGCATAGCTTATAAGGGATTAAAACATAGGCCAATAGGAAACACGTGTAATACTTATGTGTATATACTATATCATTTATATACGTATGTACAATTCATTTATGTCAGTCCCAAAGCTGCTGACACAGCATTATCCCTCAGACAACTCTTCGGATAAACTGTCTTAAGCAACTACTGTATACTTCTGACGGGTTCCTCTAATAAAGCATGAATCAGACGCTCCCGTTCACAGGTCACAGGCCTCCGCGAAAGAGCCAGAGCGACTCCACCTCTACTAAATACTGTACATTTTTCCGACGTGTACACGGACTACATTTGAATGGCATCTGTCAGACTGGCTTGTGTGTCTCCGCATTCACACAGTGATGTTTGCTTGATGGTGAAGGCAGCTGCACTGAGGTGATGCAGCATGGGTAAATATAGCAGTGATGAATAGACTCTCTGTATGTACCGCTGTGGCGCTTGTTAGCCCGCTTCTCCTCGCACAGTCTGAAATAGACAGTAGACAGGCAAACACTTGTGCACACAGGCACAAAGCTTGCATATAGAGGTACGGTTATTTACGGCGCAGCGGTTGACAGCACCGACAGGTAACTTTAGCCTTGCATCATATACACGCGTACGCGATCGCAGACCATTTCCCGTTTTTTGTGCAAGGCCAGTTGTTGAGAGGTTGGCTGATGCAGCTCTACAGGGGTCAGGCCACTGACTCAGAGACCACCCTTATGGGCCAGCAGCCGCTATTATCAAGGGGCTCTCATTAACGGCTTAAATTGTAGAGAGCAGAGAACACACAGCCAGAAAGGAAAAGGAGAAAAGAGAAACGCACAGGGATCAAGTGTTATTAAGTGAAGGAATAGAACGAGAGCAGGACTGACAGTAGAGGAGAGAAATGAGATGCCGACAGAGGGCACGGCATCAGATCGGCCGCGATCAAAAATAGACCAGAGTTCATTCATCATCGGCTTCTGTCCGTCCGGCTTCGTGGTCATGTGAGCATATAAACAAATGACCCGTGGCGATTTTTTTTTCTTCTTTTTTTTTTTTACAGCAGATGCACGGGGAATGCCCCAGTACTCTCCTCTGTTTTCCTTCCAACCCTCTCCCTTGTAGTCTCTCTTTCAAAGTCAAGCGTACTCACAAATTAAATCACATGCCAGTCATTAGAGTTCCTGAAGGTACTACTATAGTATAGTGTCGTGGAACTCTGCAACATCTAACAAAACAAAGCACAAGCACAATACGATGTAATCCAACACAATAAATCATATCATACAGTACTTTATTTTTATTGTGGCTACGTTCATATTACAAGCCACATTGTTAAATTTTGATTTTGTTTTTTTTTAAATCAGATTTACATAACATGACGGTGGTTGTTAGTCTTTCAACTGCTTCCATCAAGTGGACCATCTGATCCGCATACACAACTAGGCACAGGTTTTTTACGCCCCTGACGCAACCTGTTCATTTTACCCAGGTTTGGGCATCGGGTGCGCATTGAACCCGAGCCTTCCACATGGCAGGTGAGAAACCTACGGTACAGTACTACTGAGGCATCAATGTCGGTACACATTAATAATTAGAAGTGACTTTTATCTACCCTACTCTTGTTTCGTTTCAAACAACGGATGTGATTTTATCAAAAATATGCTCAGGATTTTGCTTTGGAGGACGGCGAGCAGTCAGTCGACTTTATACATTGAGGTCCAGAAGAAGAAAGAAAGCCAGACGTCTCTCGCTTTAGCTGTTTAGCAGCCGTTGCTAGCATTGCTTTGACATTCCTGCGCTGCCGATGATATCAACAAGCGCCTAATCATTAAGGATAGGAGTCACCAGGGATCACTCGATACGTTGTTATGACGATACCTAGGCGGCGATTCGATCATGCGCTCTTAAAATAGTTTGAAGTGCATCACCTGTAGGATTATAGAAGAATGGCTATATTTTACTGCCTCAAAAACAAAAAATTTACATTAAAAATTTATAAAAAAATTATTTTTTCTAGTCACTTTGGCCAAAAGAATTGCGATACACTACTGAAGTGATCTCTACTACACATGCTCAGAGGCAAAAAGTCACATGACATGATGCTCTAGAACGATCTAGAACCATGTACGAAAGCGACATGTACGAAAAAAAATCAGATTTTTGTATTACACAGCCATAAAAACATCAGGTCTGTATCACATCAGGATAAAAAAAAAAAGAACCAGATTTAAGGCTGGTAATGTGAACGCAGCCAAAATGGACTTTTTATTCTGGGTTACATTTAAGATCAATAAATTACAATTCAAGTAGTATACTCCGCTGTATTAGTACTCCATATTAGGAATAAAATCCTGTATGCTGTTACAACAACAACAACAACAAAAAAAAAATCTATATACTACAGTATATTAAGTATGTGACTCGAGATAAAGCGGCATTACTGTTGTCACTACAGGGTTGATTGTGTTCCTACAAATGCTTTGTATACAGCTGTGCAAAAAGTCTTACAGACTTATAGCGTAAAGTAACTACAGTAAAGTAACAAAAATAACTACAGAATTCGTAGCTAGCAGTAAACATAAAAAAACTGCAATCTATTCGAATCATTATTTGCCTTTGTGTTTAAAATGGCATAAATTCTTACTGTTCCGCAGCCCTCTATTCTCAATACAGATTTTTTAATTGATTTTTTTAAACATTTTATCATAATTTTAACTTATGCAATAATATTTTGTATAGTAATCAAGCCCAAGGAGCCATTATTAATAGGTTGCTAGATTCTGAGCTGTTCAGGTCAGAATTCAAGGCAAAATCATTAAATAATACAACTTTGATAGCGATAATCATGATTTCCTGTATCGTAACAACAGACCCTAGTATGAGGAAAGACAGGCTGGTTGTTTATGGCTCTGGAGAACTGGCCACTGTTCTTCTGAATCTGCGGGAAATAAAAAAATCCTGTCTGTCTGGTAGAAGAAGAAGGGTCACATGTACAGTATGCATTTCAGATGTTTTTTCCCCCCGTATACAGTATAATCAATCCAGAGCCGGATCTTTGAGCCATCACTTGCCAATAATTCAAGAATGTCTCCCTAATACTGATTTTTATTATTAAAGATTATGTTTGGAAATAAATCTGTTGTTAAAGTAAAAACAAAAAAATGTTTAAAAAAATAATAAAAATATGGTGCACATTACTGTATACACTGGCAATGCACGGCACAAGTGTACAGTATGTGTGAGTGTCTCCATCATGTTGGAGAAGGAAAACTCCTACACCCTGCAGAGAGGTAGTGAATAGTCACACGTTGTGTTTTCTTTTTTTTCTTTTTGAAACGAGTGTGTGACAGTTCCTCCCGTCGTGCAATCTGTTGCATAATCTGGAATGTGTATGTGAACGTGTTTGTCTGAATGCAATACAGTTTCTCTGGGAACTGTGTGTATTCTCGTTTTAATGAGCTGCTGTGAGAATCGCAATCAACCTGTTGGTGTGTATGTGTGTGTGTGTGTGTGTGATCTGCAATATACTAGCCCCCTGTCCAGGTTGTACCCTGCCTCGTACCGATAGTCCTCAGGGATAGACTCCAGGCCCCCCGCAATTCTGTACAGTATAAAGCGTTATTGAGAAAGATTAATAATTCATCATTAACAACTGAATATCACGATAATAGTGCAAAGTATGATCATTTCATATTGTGAGCTAAACGGTTATTATCAGTGCAATTCATCTTTTTGTTCATTTCCATACGAGTCAACAACTTCACCACTATCCAGGTGAATTAATTTATTCTTACAGTAAAACTAGGACAGGTTGTCCATTCAGAACAAGCACCCCATGCGAACCCACACACACGCGCACACACACACACACACACACACACACACACACACACACACACACACACACACACACACACACACACACGCACACACACGACAGTTAGTGTGAGAACAACAATCCACACACACACAGAGCTGAGGCGGGCCCGACCCCTCGACCCTGGAGATGCGAGATGACTACGGGGTACTACGGCACTACGCCACCGGGCCAAATAATGAATTATTAAATGAATGAAAAATTATTCCATCTGCCAGGTTTTTCACATTTTCATAAATTAGTGGATTATCTACTTCCTTTGGATGATTGTTCCTGATTTAAATGACTTCAAGGTTTTTAAAATTTTTTTTTTTCTTCGTCTGTATTGATTATGCTTTTACTTTGCTTTATCTCTTAAAATGAAAAGTACGAAATGATTAAAATTTCATTTTAAAGCCAATAATAATGAGTCTTTCATTAATAATGAATTTGACATTAATAATGAATGTTACATTAATGGACACCGAACATGTTCTCATGTGGGAATACCGGGGGTCATGTTATACTGTACGTCGTATGCTCTGCATGAGATAAACTAGCAGTAAACAGGTTTTCTGCATCCGTGGAGGACTTGGTTATAAATCACACTACACAGGGATAGACTGACGACACTTGGAATAACAATTACATGCACTGATCAGCATTAACATTAACATTGAGTATCAATTCTGTATCAGTAAACTGGTGACAGGATCATGCCCACCCAAGGCTCAAGGAACAAAATGCTGAAAATAAAAATCCATAGGTTAATGATGGCAGCATGGTGGTGTGGCCTCGCACCTCCAGGGTCCGGGTTCGACTCCCACCTTGGGGTCTGTGTGCATTGAGTTTGCATGTTCTCTCCGTGCTTGGTGGGTTTCCTCCAAGAGTCCAAAGACATGCAGATTAGGCTAATTGGCGTTTCCAAATTGCGCGTAGTGCATGAATGTTGACTGGAGGTTCTGCCACTGGGAATAAATACAACACCTTTGGCCTCCAGGGTTGGACTACGGAGGCTCCTAATTGGATGGGTGTTAATATTATGGCTAAAAATATTTAGGCAGTGTAGAATATTGTAGTATATGATATAACCAGTGTTTGGTGTAACGCATTAGCGTACTCGGATTACTTTTTTGATGTAACGAGTAATCTAAAGCGTTAGGTCCGTCATTTAAGTAATCAGTTATTTAGTTATATTGTCAAAAATGTAATCCGTGAGAACAGACAGCAGTCATTCTGTTATTGTGTGTGTTTGAATGTCCCCCCTCGTTAATCCTGCTGTGATACCCCTGTCTCACCTAAAGTATGGGGTTTGACTCGCGCTGAGCTGCCGTGAGTGGCCGCCCGACTTTCCGCGAAAGTCTGCAAGGTCGCGAGGACCGGCGCGCGGAAAGATGGAAACATAATCACAGCGCGAAAACTTGCGGTGAATCATGATGAACCATACTTACGGCCACCGCGCGAAACCGTGTAGGTGAGATAGGGGTATTAGTAGTTAACAGATGATGGGCCAAACTTCGCTGAGTGATGACGGTAGAATAATTATAAAGGTCTTGACTGAAACAACATGCTTGAGGAAGCACAAAGGAGTTTTCATTTTCTGCAATGGAAAAGTACACGAACTAGTTACTTTTATCAGAAAGTAACACAGTAATGTAACGGATTACTTTTTAATGACATTAATTTTGTAATGTGATTAGTTACTTTAAAAAGTAACGTCCCCCAACACTGGATACACAGTAACAGATTCTAAATACATTCTAAGCTAGAAGCCATAATTCATTTTCTCTGAGCTGCTCATTGTTTAGAGGTTTATTATTTTGTTGTAGCCGTGCAAAAGACCTTCTCTTTTCTTTTTCATTTCACTAATGAAGATTATGTGGCATCAATCCAGGAAAAAAAGAAGAAAACACGAAATAAATAAATAAATAAACTAGACGCAGTTGCGACACCATCTGTCTCTCTATGTGTAACGGAGATGACTGGACAGAAGAAACACAAACACTTCATTTCCACCCATGTACTTGATGACTTACATCTCCAGCAGACCCCGCTATCACTCGCATCGCTGGGGTTTTTTTCAAATCCAAGTTGATTTTGTGTGTGTATGTGCACTTGCTTTAGGCTATGGGAAATAATTGCACCGTTTGATGGTTCATAATATTTACGTATTCAAAGGCAAACATTTGATTAAAACCATTTTTTTTTTCAGATTCTGAATTAGATCCAGCATGCTATTTTTATATGGTTAATGAGAGTTTAAAAAAAAAAAAAAAAAAAGAACCTATGCATTCCATTCTTTAACCATCCTTAAGCTGAGAAGCAATTTCTTTAAAAAGGATCTTTGGCAGGTATTGCATTACACGTCATAAGTTTTATTACATTAAACCCAAGCAGATTACTTTGCACTGATTTAAACAGTTTGAGAGGTAGTGATCAGTGGTGACATTACAGTTGTGAAGAAGGACAAGCTTAAAAAAAAAGCTGATATATCCATTAAATAATAGTAAAAAAACAAATGTTGTATACAGTATGTGACGGTCTGCGAAAACCCAGCATCTTGTGATGTATTGATAACACAAGCTTTCCTGTACTATACAAGTTATTGTGGAGTTCTGACCCCGCTCCAAGCCATTTTCACATCTTTTGGCCATTAAAGGAATTCCTGGGAGGCCAGCGTTTCAGACGCAAATCAGGCGATCATGGCTCCAGCGAACTGAGAAATCTTTCTACCCCAAGCAGTATTGAAACAACGGGATTAGTGTACAGTAGCAGGGGATTATATAAAGAAATAAAAGACAGCTTTTACTCTCATAACTGTGTTCTGGTATTCTGCACAATCAATAGTCCAGGTTTGACTTGAACACCCTTCATCAAACATTTATACGTCATTTTCATGACATTTATTTCGTATCGCTCCAGCATAGCAGCCGATCAGTCCACCTGCTTTGTTAAATCTTTTCTCAAACCCTGGACTGGTGAAAAGATTTCTGGTATTCAGTTAAGGTTTTGACAAAGAGGACAGATCTAACTGGTGCATTTGATGGAGTAATGCTTTGAAAATATGTGTGGTGGTCTGGAAAAATGCATTGCATGTTGCTTTGGTGGAATTTTAGAAAATAGATAAGAAATCCGGTTTTGGCCATGAGTTTTTATTTTTCCTTACATGGTTTTGCACTTTAAAACACAGGAGCTTTCTAATGTTGTCACCACTATCAAGCTTGCTTTTTACAGTCGTTCATCAATCAACTTTAAGCTGCTTGAAAGTTACTACAATTTGTTTATTTGTTTACTACAGTATATTGCAAAATTTGGTAAAAAAAAAAATAAAAATTACACCAGGGATTTCCCTCACATGACGCAACTCTTGGTGAAGGCTTTTTGATTTTCTGATCAGTTCAGGATCAGATCAGGATCAAACTTCAGTAACTCGAAAATTTTACCTTTCAGTAACTATACTCAATCAGTAATGTTTAAACTTAAAATCATTTGTACAGGGTCACGGGGGCCTGGGTCCTATCCCAGGAGACTATGGTCACAAGAGGGGGTACAACCTGGACAGGGTGCCAGGTGTCCATCAGCTTGGCAGTTTGGGAATGCCAGTTAGCCTAATCTGCATGTTTTTTTTTTACTTTGGATGAAACCCGAGTACCCGGAAGAAACTCACCAATATGCACACAGACCCCGAGTCGGGAATCAAAGGGTGCACAGCCGCAGGATCCACCCCTGCATGATAAAATTACAGTCTTTTGATGATTTCCTTTGTAAAATAATTGGCCCTAATTATTTATTTATTTATATAAAAAAAAATTGGCCAAGCTTTTAAAATGCTGACCGAGCTCCTCTGTCGTCGCTCTATGCAGATGAATCTCAGACGCATGTACACGTGTATTATTGGCTTAGCTGCATTGTGTGTGACTAGCGTAATTACGGAGCTCTTGCTTCAGCCGTTGCCTCCAGACAGCCCCGAGAACCCCACACACCCAATCCGTCACGCTGTTAGAAGAACGCTGTTAGAGCCAGAGCTTAAATATAAAAAAAGAAGAAAAAAAAAGAAATCCATGGTGATGCTGGTCTCATTTGCATGCATTAGCGTGTGAGCTGTTGAGATTCGCATATCCAGCATGTAGCAATTAAATGTTTGTCGTTTATCTACTGAAAACCTGTATTACTTGATCATTATATTGTAATCGCTACACACTGGTGCAGAAGGATTTTTCTAGGTTTGGGGGATATTTAATGGTGACTTGTGCTGTAGAAAAAAAATATCACTATTAAAAATATTAATATTACAATTCGTTATTATTAACCGAGCTCGCATGTTTTTTTCACACAAAGCTAAATACGGCATTAATTATACTGTTTATTGAAGAGTTTATTGAAGAGACTGATGATCTAACTGCTAACCTAGATTAAACTAGGTAACCAGCTAAAGTTAGTGTACTGTAAGTACTGTATAACTGAACATGATTGATGATCCAATTTTCTTTCATTGCTTTGAAAGCTTTAGGTTTGTTATAACATACCAGTTATTATTCTGAACTTCCTGTGACGATCACGATTGAGCATTATCGAAAGCTTTGAGAATTACAATGATACAGCCACTGGAATTTGACGAACATGGGCTATGTGCTTGTTGGACATTATATCAATGGAACTTTTAACTTCTCATATACATGGAAACTGTGAGTTTGTGGCATGCTGTTTTTATTGTTGTATCAGCTTTAAAAACTGATTTAAAAAGTCATTATAAAATTTTTATTCATATATTTTTATAATTTTATTATTATTGTTGGCCATTACTATTATTTAATTATCATTGCTTATAATTTATTTATTTTCTTGTTTTTTATTAATCTGTTGTTATTATTAATATTATTTATTTATTTATTTTATTTTTTTAAACTGATTTAGTTTTTCGTTTTTCATATTCAATCTCTTATTATAGAGGTACTATTCTATATTTGGAGTCTACCAGGGTTGGGTTGGAAGGGTTTGGGATGGTGGTCGGGTCTCTTTCTGTTTATGTGTTTGTTTTGTATTGCTGTTTCTATTTGATCTAGAAAAAGAAAAATGCAATAAACAGTTGTTAACAAAAACGAGAATTACAGTGATACCTCGTCCAACTGACTAAGTTGATCGCGTTTACCTCTGGTTGCATGTACATCCGTCGCGCGTGCGTCCGGTAGCCAATCAAAACTTGTTTGCATCCGGGGAAAAACCAAGCAAAGTTTACATATTTTTTTGTAGGTTTTGTGCAAGATGTAGTGGACGTAGCACCAATTGTCCCAAGTATGTTATCAGGGCAGCCGGTGCCAAAAAGAATCATAAATTAAGGTTAAGTGAGGTTTAATGTCTATTTTTATATTTTACTTTTCTTGATGTGTTGTTTTTATATGCAAAAATATGATTACTGTGTTGGAAAGTTGGGCTGGAACAGATCATCTGCATTTACATTATTTCACAATACGAAATCTCGCCGTAAGAACTCACCTCCAGGACGGATTGAATTCGTCTGCTGAGGTGCCACTGTACTGTAGTTGTTTTCAAATCATGCATGAGTAGGTCTGACGAAGAGCTTTGTCGTCACTCTATCTAATGTTGTGCTCCAGCTCCAGAGGCATGTGGGTGAGCAGCATGCACTAGATGGTTCATTAGAAGCAACTCAGCGAGAAGGGAGACGCTCAGTAATCGTTGGTCACCTGCGTCATTGACACGGCGTCGGTGTTGATAATGGCGGTGGGAATGATCATGATGATGGTGATGACAACAAGAGATGATGTTTTTCGGTCACGTCTATTTCGAATCACAGCTGAGACACAGTCCTCTATAGGAAACACGTTATCTCACCCTGTACGTTTGAAGGTGTGACCCCCTGGACCTTTACCCCACTTTTGATAGGAAAAGTTTCAGCCTGCAGTTGGCATGGAAACACAACCATCACAACAGTCACAACACCAGGTTATCAGGTGTGTACAGTATGTGGTTGTGTATACTGTATGTGTGTGTTTGTGTAATGTATGTTGTCAGTACCAGTCAAAAGTTTGGACACACCTCTTAATTCATTGTTTTTTGTTTAGTGATTTATTTTCTACATTCTGCATTCTAGAACAATACTGGAGGTTCCAACAAGACACATGGCGTTAGGTAATTAAGTAACAACATCCGTGGTTATTATAAGACATGAAGGTCAGCTCTTCTGGAATAGTTCTTGCAAGAACAGTTTTGTCAAGTGCATTTGCAAAACCCTTCAAGCACCATGATGAACTTGTCTCTCATGAAGACCTTCCCAGGAATGCGAGACCAAATCTTACCTCTGCTGCAGTGGAGAAGTTCATTTAGAGTTACCAGCTTCAGAAATCACCAATTAACAAACAGCACCTCAGATTAGAGCCGTTATGAAGGATTTACAGATCACAGTAGTAGACACATCTCGGTATCAACTGTTCAAAGGGGATTATTTCATGTTTTGGAGAAATGCCTTCAGCATATTGTTTTAGAATGTTTTAGTGTAGAAATAAATATAAATCAGGAAAGTCCATGGAATTAGGTGTATCCAAATTTCTATATATTGTGCCTGTATACCATATATACATGTGTTTGTGTGTGCGAGTTTGTGTATTTGTGCGTTGGTGGGAGTGTGTGTGTATGAAAAAGAGAGAGAAAGCACAAGAGAGCGCATGATATACAGAGAGAGAGAGAGAGCAAGCATGGTTCATTTCACCCTAAACGTGTTTCACGCTTGATTTATCCCAGCATTTCCGAGGGAGTGAATAGGGATCTCACTCAGACAGGTGCTCCTTTCGGTTGAACAAGTCCGCCCTCGTTTCCCACCTACTCCTCTTCCAAATGACTCACTGTGGGTTTGAATGACTGTGATACCCTTACAGAGGATTTCTCAACCTATAGACAATCTTCAGCTAAAAGACGTTTTTAACGGTAAACGATTGTTGTTTCATATTATCGTTTGATGTAACCTACTTTTTGCGGTTTAATAAACAAGTCTACTGAAATCTGTTATATACAAGTGGTATTCATGATTGTGCACAATAACCGAACACAGTCATCAGAGGAAAACTGCCTTTATTTTTCTGTATGTATAAGCACCAGGACTTTTCCCAGTAGTTATGACTCGTGCTTGGAGACCATCAAGGTAGGATTTTTTCTCAATAAGCCGTACCTATGACTGGTCTGCCTGTTAATGACAAAAACGATAGCCTCCCAGGAACTCCTTTAATAGCTCAAACATGTGGAAATATCTTACAGCGAGGTCAAGACTGTATGAATGATGTGTAATGATGTGCAACCCAATTTTTCTTAACCTGTCTCTCAAAGTTTGTTCTGTTGCTTTGCATGAAAGCTTTTAAACCTCTTTTCATTGGCTCAAAAAGGTTCCTCAAGGGCCCACTGAAAATAATTTAAGCTAAAATGTACTATAAAGGTGGCAAACAAACATAGTAGTGATGGTCCTTTGTTAATTTTGTTCCATTGAATTCATTCATTTATTTTATTTATATTTCAGCTGGGCTATTTTGTCATGTCTTAGCAAAAAGCCTCTCAGAATACATTCCCCAGACCCCCCCCCACCCCCCCCAGGTTTGCTCTTTTTCCCTTGTTTTGTCTGCAGAATATCTCGTAGTAAAGGCCATGGTTTTATTAAAAAGAAGAAAAAAAAAACAAGCAAACAACAATTTTCTAGCAAGCTTTTCATTACAAGTTGTACCTGTAATTGGTCGCCTTGAGAATTTTCGCCTTAAGGACTGACATTTTGCAAATAATTTGCCAAAGCATTTTTGGCATACGAGCGACTGAAACGAACTTTCAAAATACCCCTGTATTATCAAACAGTTAACATAGATAATGCACATGATTTCAGTTCAGAATATCTCTAACATACTGTACATTGTGTATGTGTGTGTGTGTGTATAGGCATGAGAATCTTTAAAAGCACTTCTTTTTTTTTCTCATGATGTTTATCAGGCCACTTTGCTAATCTCTTCCTGCTAGCATGACTCTGCACACTGACCTTAAAAAAAAAAAAAAGTACAGCGGAAAAAAAGAAGTCATAAAGCAACTCAAAACAAATGTAGAGCAGATAATTTGCTAGATTAATCACATTGACACCATCCACAAGCTTATTTTGACTCGACGATTTATAATCGTTAGCAGCAATGCTAAGCAGCTACTGAAGAACACTTGCTAGCTCTGTATAAGCTTAGCATTGAAAGCAGCACTGTTCAATGCTAATTTCACTTACATTTGAGGGGGGGAAATTCCAATTAGCCTCTTTTTAATTAGAAATTTCAACTTAATTTTTATGATGTTTCCACAGAGTGGAAAACAGCAGCCATGTGTAAATTTACTGACCATCTTAAATCATTCCTGAGGTGGAAAGTTTTTCATTTCGAATGAGGTGAGTGAGGACAGGTGAGAGTGTAAAGTGTGAATTAATAGTCGAAGGATGTCAATTTACAAAAATGCTGTAGCACCGTGAGGGAAAGAAATTGGAGACGAGATGAATTCTGATTGAAAAAATCATTAGTTTTTATGTGCTGTTTATACCGAGGCACTGTTGGTCATGAAGCTGCTGATTCTCTAATCATGGCTTCTGTCTTTCGAATAGCCTATTATAAGCACAAATTCAAGCCACAATTATTCCATTCAGCCTTTTGTTTTCCGCATGGAAGGAGTCGGATTCTCAGTTGTAACAGCGTGCTCCATATGTCATCTTTATTCCATTTCACATTGTATGCTGGTTGTTTTTTTTTTTGTTGTTGTTGTTTCCTTTGAAAAGCTATTTATTGGCGACGCTGTGAAATGATAGAAGGGAGGTGATAATTTAAGGACAGTGACAAAGTCAGCCACGACAACAAATCAACAGAAGCCTGGAGACTGAGTGGGAGAGAAAGAGTATTCATATTTAAGAGCAAGCAAAAGATGATGATAATCACACGTGTATGAACAGATGGTACATTTGTACCCTGGAATTATTATTGAACTTAGAATATGAGCAATGTCCAACATGTAAGTTTCAGTACAGTTTCTTATTTTAATAGGTACGTATTAGCACAAGCACATCGTAACCCAGGGACTGACTGCCAGAGCACCTTTAGTGCAATCAGAAGTAAACAATGATGTGGTTCAGCAAACAAAATGTACTAACTGCTGTCTGATATTTTGATTGTGCAGAATGAGAGAACAACGTTAAGAAGTTAAAAACTCCCTGTATTTCTCTATATAATGTCCTGCTACACTAATCCACTTATGCATGTTACACTAGCGCTTAGATGCCATCAAGGTAGGAAGTTTTCCGTCTTCACGTCTTTAACACCGGCCTCCCAGGAGCTCCTCTAATGGACCAAATATGTGGACATGGCTTGAAGCGAGAACAGGACTATAAGTGGGATGTGGCAATAAGTCCCAGCCGAGTTCCTGTAATGTGCAAGTGGTGTTCGTGATTGATTGTGTTTACAGTTGCAGACAGGTGTATCTGTTCTGCAAGTAGACAAGAAGTTATCCAGCAGTTTTTAAAGTATCATGCATTCCATCTATTGAATGTTCATGAAAACAATTGGCGTGCCTCCATAGCCGGGATCAAACATATTTTAAACACCTGATTGATTCATCCCAAGTCCCGGTTTGACTTGAACGCCCCTCATAGACAAAAAATACAGATTATATTGATTATAATAAATGAGTGCTTGCTGTAAGTGCGAAATCTTCTGACGGCACATACTGTAAGCAATCCTACTGTATCTTATCCAGAAGAATCTCATATCCTCATCAATATAAGGTTAGTGAGCGTCATCTGTCGTAGAGTGGCTTTGGACATTTTCTTCTTCTTCTTTTCATTCCCCGCAGCACAGCATTATGAATCATTACTGCCATATAGATCGAATATAAGAATCATAACAGATCTGGGATATGTGCTTGTGTGTGGTAGGGAGGAGTCATTCTGGAAAAGTGTTGAACTGTTCTCAGGTCACAATGCAGCATATAGAAATTAAGGAAGGCTTGGTCGTAATCCATAATTCATCCCCGTGACTAAAGGGATATAAAAAAATGAGGGAGATGAAAAAGTGAGCGAGGATAAGATGCTGACTTGCTACAGCACACACACACTTGTCAGTATCCTTGTGAGAATTTTCCACTAAAATAATTACACCACCAATCGATATTTTACCGTACGACACACTAACCTTAACCTCATTGACCAAGTGAGATACTTTTGAATTGTTTAGATTTCTTTTCTTCTTAAAAAATGAAGATATTCCTCTCATTGTGGGGACCCCAACAAGCACTTAAAACACATCCCACACACTCACGCGCGCACACACGCAAACGCATCTGCGCTGGCAAGAATGGTCATGTCAAATTGCGCACACAGTCAAAGACCAAATCCTGCCATGCGTGTGTGTTCCTGGTATGAGCCGATAACATTTCTGCTCATCATCTCATCCTTCTTATCTCTCATTCTTTGATCTCCATTTAGTCACGGAGATGAATTACAGCTCATTACTAAGTAACAAATCGTTTACAGCATTATACTTTGTAATGCCTTGTGATCAAACACAATTTTGTAATTCAACATCAGTGTTTTTAGGTGAGTGGGTTCGTACACTGACTTGCCAGTTTATTAGGTAAAACATTGATGGCTGTTTGGGCTCAAATCTAATAGCTATCAGCAACAACAAAAAAAAGTAATACTTTGTGTAAAGTGAAGTAATACTTTGTGTCAAATAATGCTACACAAAAAATGTTGTCAAATATTTTGCTGTAACTTTTACACTCTAGTAAACTAGTCGTACTGGTACACACTCTAAGCCAATTAAACTGGTGCAGGTGTATAAAAGTGTGTGGTAATTACAGTATCCTCTCTACTTCAAAAGTTTCTGAAACACGCTCGGCACTGTCTTCTACTGCTCTGGCTCATCCCAGCCTACAGCTTTGCCTGATTTATCTCGATGCGCCAGTTTTGCCGAGAGCTCCTGTACTCGTGACTCACTTTCTGCTTTCGTGCACGGTTTCTATAGATTTACGTGTCGCAAAAATAGTTTATGCTCCAGGCTTAGCCTTTTTTCAGTGGATAATTTCCCCTGGAGACTGCAGATTTGTATGTAAGAACTGCACATTTAATCATAATCAGTGTCCTGTGCTCATCCCTGCACTTACTAGACATTAATTTAATACACTTAGGACTGTTTGGCTTAATTAACATGAAATTGTAAATGCATAATAGCTTTGAATTTATTACCAAATAATTTTCAAAGCAATTTTGCAACATTTTTCAAAAACTTGGATCTTCATCGGGATTATACCGTATGTTACATTTTAACTTGCTAATCATTAATAAAATGTACCATACTGTGTATTCCGAATGAAGCCGGTTTTAGATCCGAGGTTTGGAAAAGATTAACTGAATACTTATGCAAGTCACCTCCAGGGTCCGGGTTCGATTCCCGCCTTGGGTCAGTGTGCATGGAGTTTGCATGTTCTTCCCGAGATTGGTGGGTTCCCTCTGGGTACTCCAGCTTTCTCCCCCAGTCCAAAGACATGCAGGTTAGGCTAATGGACGTTCCTGTAGTGTGTGAAAAACAATCGGGTGCCAAGCTGGCAACCCGACCCCTTAAGTAGCTGCCACAGAAACGATGGATATATATCCAGGTTGCGGTGTATCCAGGGAGTAATGAATACTAATAATAATTTCTTTTTTTGTCAATAGTTGAGGTTCTAGTTTTGCTCCCTGTGTATTGCTGAACATATTTCACATATCTGTACTTGACTTGTTACTTTCCTACAGCAACCATCTGTACTTTCTACTTCACTACACTTTCCTCATGGTGTTGTGTTACACAACCACAGTGGTGTGAAGTATTTGAAGTGGGCATATCGCCACCTGCTGACTACAGTATTATGCATACCTGCACATCTGTGAAACGCTTCATCGTATAGAGATGGCTGAATATTTCTGTAGTTTACTCGAGGAGCAATGTAAATGGAGGACTTATACTTTTACTTGAATAATATTTTATCTAGAGTGTCCCTACTTTTACACTCGTACAGGATTAGTGTATAATGTCCACCGCCAGGTTTAAACCTCCTTCAGGATGTTCCCAGGCTCCCGGAGAAGTATATTTGACACCACTTATCTCGAATTACAATTTACTCTTACCCTCAGTTAGGTGTGTCTGTACAAGAACAAATGGTCCAGTGTTGGATTGTCAATACTCAATGTAGGGTACACATATATAATAACATACGCCGGAGTGCGAGCACAGCTCCGCTTTCTCCACAGCCGTTTCCGTCCCTGATAATGGCTTCTCATTAGCACAATATTAGCTTGCGTAATAGAACTTCCAGAGCGAAGAGACACCCACCCACACATACTGTATACACACGCGCAAACACATACACACACTTGCACTACGAGACCTGTGGAAAGCTGAAGCGGAACCCTGTAATGGCTTCTTGGGTCCTTGTGTTGCCTAATAAACTCCTGAGTTAATTGCACCACAATTATATTCGAGACTGTGGCCACTACGAACATTAAACAGGGCTGTAATGAATGGATTCCATTTAGTCAGGTTACAAACAGACCCGTGATTTGTTGCTATTTTTAACTCCTTTATGAGATTCAGTCTCCAGTGTTTATCTCCAAGATAATTACTGTAGAGTTTTATTGAATGTTAACAATAAAGATTCATTTTTCAAAAAGTAGCGAAGTGAAAGAATACTGTAGGCGTATTGTTAATTCAATCAGGCGTAAGTAAATTTTTGATGCCTCTTTGCTGATGTGTTCTAATGAAGCAGCACAGAAATGACTTTTTTTAAAACATGATAATATTTTTGCACTGCTGACGCTGATGAATGGGCGACACTGATCTATGTCCGTGTTAAAGACCATACAAGACGTATATATGTTTATATTGAAGTACGTGGTACAGTATGTGCTTACAGTTCTGTTTCTGAGGATGGATGCTGAGGATCCGGAGCAGCACAAGAGAAATCTTCACCCGAGATTGAATGGCGAGATCCGATGATAGGGCGAGCGCTTTACCGCTGTTAACCAGAACAATAATGGGCCAATCATGGGCATCTGTGAGTATATCATGCTTAAGGAAATAGTGGGTAAATAGTGCCCTAAAAAATGCCTGTGTAAGCTACAGTATCAATGGACACAGTTACAATAACCCTTACTGTAATAGGAGTCCAAGTATGCTAGTATGAATATATGCGAAAATACTATACATAGGTTTGTTAGTGTCGATGTCTGCTAGATCGCCAGTATTTTGGTATGCTGCAAGCATGGGAGTCATCTATGTCTTCCCAGGGCCTTGAAGTCCCTAGGTTTATATTGCACATAATACGAGCACAACAAAGGGTCCTATCTTCCCAGAGCCCTACAGTATGTTCCCCAGTTTTAGGGTCCCATGTTAACAAGGTGCTTGGTTTTATTATGTACTACGTAATAAAAACCTGAAAAGTTTACTGATACAGTTGTATGTGAACTTTCTCATTCCGTAATGCCCATTAAACAACCCCAGCATTACGCTTCCTGATTCCTTATTATGGTAACGCGTACTATACTATAGCCTGTGCCTAGACGAATATACATACACATCGGTCACATCCGCTGGAATCCTTTTGTCTAACCGGAAACCGCTAATGTGTTTCCTGTCGTCCGTCTGCATCCAGGTCTCTCTATGACTTGCATGTTAACGAGTTGATCATTCGACGTACGTGACACAAGGCACCCGGCCAAAAGCTTAAATATGCTCTCTTCGCCGAAAATAAACTTCAGACACATCATGCGTGCATTCGTAGATTGTCCCTGGCCAAATTCGGTAATCGTTTCGAGTTGCGACGGACACATCGATTTTTCTTCTTTCAATTCATCTTAAAGCTTAACAATTTGGGCACGCTTATTAAACCAAACAATTTGCTTAATAGGTCTTGGGCCATTGTGCGAACAAATCAAAGCCAGTGCCTCCTTGAAATGATATGGGGTGATTTAAAGAATTAGGTTTAAGCATTAGTAAGGGCTTTGTTCGTAATTTTGTTTATTGTTTATATTCTTTGCTCCTTTATTAACTGTATGATGAAATCCTTTCTAGAGACCGTCAAAACTACATAAAATGAAACCATTCGTTTTGGTGTGTCGAAATAGTTGTGAATCATTGTTTAAACAAATCAAACTGAATAATACGGTATTCGGGAAATAGTTTATCTTGAAATGGTTCACATTTGTCTCAAATAGGATTTAATAAGTGGGTTAATATGAAAAATAGGGAACATAGGATGCTGGGAACATACAGTAAGTACGCGCCGCAAGCATGCTAGTGTGCAAGTATGTTACAGTAGGATTAGCATGAAAGATGACATCGCTTCACCTCAGGTAACATTAAAAGTAATGTATGAAACAATAAAAAAGATAAATAGAACAAGAAAATCGACCCCGGAATCGACAAGCAGGACATTCAAGCTGGATTTTTCCTTAAACGTCACATCACGGCAAAAAAAAAAATTCCATGACTACAGCCGAAAGCAATCAGTTCTTCTTTGAAGTCTACGCTTAATTCCTCAAGCCGACCCACACGGGCCTTCTGCCATCTGTGTTGAACTGTAGAGTGTGTTTTTAATCCCTACTCTACAGTATACGATGAGCCGATGACAGTTTCAAAGCGCTTATACAGTTGCACGATGGGGACCCTTGACACGTGCAGTATTTCTGTCTGTGTGAGACTATAACGTATTCTTGCATCTATGATTTTTGTTTCCCATCTGAATGGCAATAAAAATGTGAAGGAAAAAAAATGCTGTATACTGTAAATTTATGTGCATAATATTTTTTGTTAGTATTAGTATTTGTCCTTTTATTCTTTAGGGTGAAGAGACTAGAAAAAGAAGTAATGTTACACAACTCCTTGTGTAGTTGAGACTTCATCAGTGCCTATTAATAGAAACAATTGAATACTATATGCTAGTGTATACAAATACTCTATTGCATTCTCTCCAATTAATAGGCAGAACAATGGCGTAGTGGTTAGCATTGTGGCTTCGCACCTGCAGGGTCAAAGGTTCGATTCCCACTCCGGATCTGTGTACATGTTCTCCCCGTGCATGGTGGGTTCCCTCTGGGTTTTCTTTGCGGTCCTAAATTGCCCTGTAGTGTGTGTGTGTGTGTGTGAAGGGTGTTTTGTGCCATTCTGGGCCCTTCAGTAAGTCTCCTGGGATAGGCTCCAGGATCCATGTTATCCTGTACAGGATAAACCAGTATAGAAATGATTGATTCTTTCCGATTAAAAAAGTCCACATTTTAGTCCACATTTGCACCACTGGATAAAGTAAATGTCTAAACTTCCCTCACGAGGTGGCTTTCGTCTTGCCCCGGATGCGTTTATTTTGATGTTAAGAGGCACAGGATTACTGTATTTCACCCACACCACAATCAGTTTTTTAAGTGACTCAGACTTTAAAAGCTATAACATTTTACTGAATTCAGTCACAATGGTTAACTCTTTCGGTGTAAACAGGACACTGTCTTTACTTTCAGCTTGCCGAGATGATGCTAATCCATGATGTTAAAAAAAGTTTGGTTAACCTTTAAAATCATCCTACCTGTAATTTAATTTGGCTTACCGCGTCCAACACACTGTGCTTTTTCAGTTTTGTGCTAATAACCAAATCATGTTTGCAATCCAAACAAACTGGCTCGTGCAAGATCGCATTGTAAGACACTCATGCTTCCTACGCGAGATCGTGTCAAGGGTCCCCACTGTGTACAGCGCCAAACTCCGGAGACAGAGCAACGGAAATATTTCATCATCCCGGCTTCCGTTGGTCTGTTTTTGAGTGGATGCACCATTTCAAGTCCTGTCCATACACCGCATGCTAGTTTTCCACTGCGTTTGCTTTTAATATTTCATCCAAGTTTAGCAGGTTTCCCTCTCAGTCAGGTATGTAACAGGATATGGTGTTCTGTTCTTAAACAGTGTAATATGGATTTTTTTTTTTATATTTCGTTAAATAGCCTGGCATCTAACAGGAAAAAACCTCTCTGCCTGCATCGTTGCACTCTAATAACCCTCATTTCCTTGGCTCCTTCCTTCCCGTTTTCTAGCAGGGGATTATATAGAGAAATAAAGGTAGTTTTTAAGGTAGTCATGAGTGTATTCTGTTACCCTGTACAATCAAAAGTCCTGGTTTGACTTGAACGCTCCTTGTAAACACATTAATTTATGATAAATACCTTTATTGCTTGCTAGCACAATCAATTGATTAATACTCAGTCATGACACAATACCTGATCACAAAACACATTTCTCACCATGTGGTCTAAATAAAGTATTAAAATAATACAAGTATCACACAATATTATTCATAAATTTCCTTTTAACTTGTATATTAAAATATATTTAATTCCAGACCCTCCCCCATTTTTGTGGGCCTTTTTTATTCTTTTGATAATAAAGAACTAGAGTAGTCTCATTCTGCCAATGTAAAACAAAGAATAGTGTTGAGTCTGTCACTCTGTATGCAATTTAACTCCAGAAAAAGGCTTTTAATGTATTTTTTAAGCACAGGGTAGGCGGGTAAACAGAGGTTATTATGGTAGCGTGGGCGAGAAGCTACATTAGAAAAGCATGAGAGAGATGCGAAGGTTACAAGACAGAGGAAATTGCCTGAGCAAATGCTGAGCCACCTCGACGATGACATTTCACTATCTGCTTTGTGCAGAGTTTCTGAAAGGGCAGGAGTGTGAAAGACGGAGAAAAGAGAAAGAACATTCAAGAGCGCAATAGAGAATAGAAAGCATGGATAGGGGACATAAGGCAGTTAGCGCAAATAGGAGAGCAAAAGACCAATTTGGGCGGTGGGGGGATAAATGAGAAACTGAGAGACACGTCATGAGTGTGCTTTTCTGACATGAGAACGTGGGAGAAAGTGACACATCGTCATGCTGTCATATACAGATCCATCAAAAACACAGTACATACTGTAAAACGCAGACTTTATTATGAGGCATACAGTATGAGGAAAACTAGTTGCAAAATTGAGTTACACAAATTTCACTTAGGGGACAGTTCGGCTCTTGGCGGCATAGTGAACTGTCTCCGCCTCACAGCTCTAGGAACATAGTCCGTTTTACTGTCTATGTTTCAAATGTGTCCACATGGGTTACTTTGAAAATGTGCAAAAGCGTCAGGGGTGTCCTTATTCTCTGGGTACCCGGCCCAGACCGAATACAAATACCCTGAAAGCTATTCACTAAAATATACACAATGGTGAAGAGAAACTCAATGTTTTAGTGACGCTCTCAAATATTTAAAATAATAACAATCAAGATATTCAAATATAGTGAGGTGGTCCATACATCTGGTGAGGATGCCACCAGGACGTCTCCCTAGGAGAGGTGTTCATGGCACGTCCAGATGGCAGGAAGCCACGGGACAGACCGAGGACTAGGTGAGGAGGTTATATGTCAGTACTGGCCTGGGGACGCCTCAGGATCCCCCAGTTGGAGTTGCCTGAGTTGGCTGAAGAACGGGAAGTTTTATAGTTCCCTGTTGGACCTGTTACCCCTGCTACCTGATTTCCGTTAAAGATGGATGGATGTGTGGAAGATATTAAGAGTGATGTGTCAGGTTATGAGATGAAATTGCTGTACAACAATCAGTATTTTGTATGAAGTCATTTATTCTTCAAAACCTGCTAGATCCTGCTGGGCATATAGTTAAAAAGGCATCTGTAGTACCCTGCTGTGACTCGCTCAATCCATGGTTGCTTGAAGGCTCCCTGAAGATCATGTGCAGAAGACGGTTTCTTGACAGCGGATGGGTTCTTCACCATTGTCCAACAGTTTTCTGTCGGGTTTCGGTCTGGAGGTGACTCAGGCCCTGGATCCAGACCCTTAATACCACCGTCAGATAGACATGTAGTTTTTCAGTTAATAAGCGCAATTCTTCAGTCAGAAGCTAGAACTGATAGGTAAAATTTTTTTAATCTGTTTCTGAAATATTTCCTTTTTTATGGTTTTGAAATAAAAAATCCAGTATATTTAATTATGGATATGATATGATATTAATGTTTTTTTTTATGGGACTAAGGGGGAAAGAGTATAAACCTTTGTAAACCATGGTAAATATTAATCATGTCAACACTCAATTTGATTGTTTTGATCCATAGAGCCTCATTTTAAAAACGTGGACTTTTTTCCACGTGGATCAAGTGTGTACATGATAAATATTTAACTATTGAAGGATTACCCAAACTGGGCAGTGGTGGTCCAAGTGGTTAAGGCTGTAGTTTACTGAGTTTCTGATCGGAGCCTCAGCACTGCCAAGTTGCCAATGTTGAGCCCTTGAGCAAGGCTCCTTACCCTATAAAAGGTTCTGTACCCAGGATACAGCACCCAGGGGCACTGCCAATTGAATGTGCAGTTGGTTAGCACTTGCACCTGCATGTTCTGGGTTCGATTCCTGCCTCGTGTGTTTGCTTGTTCTTCCCGTACTTGGTGGGTTTCCTCCAGGGTACTCCGGTTTCCTCCCACAGTCCAAAAAATTAAGATTAGGCTAATTGGTGTTCCCAAATTGCCCGTAGTGTGTGTGCGTGCCCTGTGTTGGATTGACACTCCGTCCAGGATGTACATCATCCTGCTAACCAGCAGTTAAACACCCAGAGTACTCTACACACAGAAACCCAACAGTGTCTTGACTAAGCTTATAACAAATGCCAGATAAGTCAGCTTCCATTCCGTTGGCGTGGCCTGTCCTATTGGAAAGTGCAACATTTATTACATTCTAATGCCCAGCTTTTGTTTCCTCGTCCTTTACAGTTGAATGATGCAATCACTATGCAAAAACTCAGTCGCTGTCCAATACGTTTAAAATATCGACTCTTTCAAACAAATGAAAATGGAAAGCCGAGACACATTTGAAAATAAGTCATGACGTATTTTAGTCATGTCATGACACCTCAATATGGCACCTTTTTTTGGGGGGGGGGTTAAGAAGTGTTATAAATCAATGCGCACCAAATTTCTAATAAAAATGTCAGGCCTTCAGTTCCCCCATACCTCACACGCATTCACACTAGACTCCAGTTGTTAATAATGAGAGGTTCATTGTTCACTGCTGAAAGAGAGCTGGATCAATTTATCACTGAGCGACTCAACAAGCTGGCGTTTGATTAAACTGTCTAATACTCTGTGCAGATTATCTCATGTGAGAACTCCATGGCTACACTTTTTTTTTTTTTTTAATGAATTCCGCCACTACTTTCATCTTTATTCATCATAAACACATACACAGGTGCTTGGTTATTTTATATAAGTGCTAGGCAGTTCCTATCATGCTTTTTTTTTAGATATACATATTTTTATCTCCCATTTTGTTGAGTCATTGTTTCATTGCAATGTTTCACCCTAAGAGATAGAGGGAGACCAACCAAAGAGATAAATCTAATCAGAAAAAAGGCATCTGTTTCCTAAAGAGCATAAAGACCGGACTTTTGAGCGATGAAAAAAGGTCATGTGATCTGATGAGTTCAGATCGACCCTGGTCCAGATCAATGCAAGGAAGTGATGCCTCCATCATGCATAGTGGCCACCTTTTGATTTACCTGGAACTCTTTGTTTTTTTTTATTTGAGGTGATTGCAAAGTACTTATATTTCTCTTCCGCTGTAGATCTTCTTCTTACTGTCGTTTTTCGGTGACCTCTCCACCTGATTTTCAGATGGCACAACATGCACTTGCCCTTCTTTGGTGTTTACAGGGGCTTTACATGTGCTCCTCATATATGCACCTCCTATGTAAAATCAAGCGAGATCATTCAGTTCATTCATCATTTCGTTTATCATTCATCATTCGGAGCAGATTGGGATGGTTAATGATGTTTGGCGCATCTGGCGTTCACTTCTCTTGACAGAAATTAAAGATAATGTTGCTGCATGAGGCAACATATGTATTTTACTTAAAAACTATTTCTTAAAAATAAATGGACACATGGACATTAACTTCTTTGCTTTAACTTTTTTCTTAGAATCAAAGGACTTAACAAGAATTTTCTTTTTCAGTCGTACCTCCATGGTCCGGGTTCAATTCCCACCTGTGTGCATGAAGTTTGCATGTTCTCCCCGTGTTTGGTGGGTTAAATTTCATTAGGCTACGTTCCCAAATTTCCTGTGTGTGCCCTGCGATGGATTGGATGTACCCCGCCTTGTGCTCCAAGTCTCCTGGGATAGGCTCCAGGCCCCCAGCGATCCTTTATACAGGATAAAGCGGTATAGACAGAGAGTGAGTGCGGGTGTCAATAGTACTGTATATAGCTTTAAGTACATTTAATTCCAAACAACGATTATATTGTCCATTAATTCAGTTCAGTTTCTTATTTGTAGCACTTTTAAACAAATGGAAAAGCTCTCATGTGGACGAAAACTTTAGAGGAACCCAGACTCACTCAGGGAAACCTGACCTCCTCTGATCTATACTGTATGCGGACGAGCCGCATACAGTATTTACACAGTGAAAGGTCAGAGTATGATACGATATGAAGTTCACAGCTTTAAGGTTTATGTAAGGCTTTAGTTACGGCTTTACCCCTTCCAACTCCTCTTGGTCCGCACCCAGACACAAAGGTCACGACCCTTTTGATCAGCGTGTTGCCATAGAGATGACGTGATGGAAAAGTGTTGCTATAGAAACAGTCTTGTTTCCGGCGTAGTCGGTCGTACCGTTAAGTGTTGCATCAAATCCGGGTGTCATTCCCGATCTCCGTGAGCTGCTTTGATCGGAATAAAAAAACTCAAGCGCCGTCTATTCCCTACATCGGAAATTTCCATAAACCGCCGAACGTCTGGGTGAGCGTACAGCAAGGACCTTTAAGTGCCTCACGCCACTTTGCTTTTCTCATTGTGCCAGTTAGTGTTTCTTTTTATATCTTTTCATTTGAGGGGGGGAAAAAAAGGTGCAGAGAAAATGAGAAAATGGTAGACCAGTGGTGCACAAACACATGGCTCTGGGCGACTTTTTCTTTTTCTTTTTATTATTATTCTTCTTTTACATCCGTCTGCCAATCACACCAATGTTACAACAGGGAAAGGGGGCGGGGGAAGCAGGAGTGAAGTGATTTTACAGATGTGGAATTTTCCGGACTTCTTTCCCCCCTGCTTTTAGGCTGACTTAAGGAATTTTATTAATGGAAAACCTGCAGAGGGTGAAAGGGGGTACATTTTCCAAAGCTATTATGGACCCTTATGTTAAAAAAAGGGGGCGATGGTTGGGGCCAGTCTGCACTATGTGTTATGTATAGCAAAACCTTTGGTGCTGAAAGTAGAGATAATAATATGGTAAATGTGTGTCTGGGTTGGGCCTCTGACCTTTATGCCACCTTCTCATTTCCCTTTTGCAGCCGTTGTTCTTAGCCTAATAGTCCTTAACTAACGTTACATACAGGACAGTAAGTCACATCCAGCCATAGTGCAAACATGCCAAGGCCAATAAATAGTTTTATTACTATTAAAAAAAAGATTTATTACATTTGCTTTATTAGGTTATCCTCCCTAAAATTTTAAGTTTAAGTTTTAGCCATGCACAAGGTGTAAGAATGTAACACCGTATACATTATGTAGAACTATTGTGTTATTAATTAAATAAAAAGTGCACTGTTCATTACAGAAGCTTGCCAGATGTTTATACAGTATGTAGCGTCAGGTTTAAAAAAAAGTCATGTTAGCACAAAGCTTTTACATTAAGGCGACCAAGAAGGAGCTTCATCAGATATGAAGCTCACAGTACAAAGACGTTTAAAATGATCATAAAACTGATTGACATTTACAGAAGACTTCAAGCACACAGTGAAACATTTGAATGGTGCAAAAGTGCAAAAGAAAGAGTACATCTGTGAATGACAATCCCTTGGAACGCACTGTAGTTCGTTCCCGTGAACATTTAGAGAGGAGATCGCCTGATCCTTTAAAATCGGCGAATAACTTGTCGCCAGCTTGAGGAAGAAACGCATCAGTCTGTGGGCTCTGTACACGCAATCATTCCCCAGCACCACTTTCACATTACAGGGACTCAGCTGGGAGATATCGTCACATCCCCCATACTGTCCTGACCTCCCTCCAAGCCATTTCCACATGTTTGGGCCATTAAAGGAGTTCCTGGGAGGCCGGCGTTACAGCCATGAATAAGGCAGTCTAATCTGGTGTCCTTTCTACAGTACTGTACTTTTCCTAGAGATTTATTCTGAATCTGAGTGACGTAGCTGAGGTTGAGGAACTGTGAGTGCGGGAATAATACACCACCCCAGGCATTTCTACCCAATTTAGACCCCACCTTAGGTTAAACACTGAATACACAGTAGATCCAAGGAGTATGTTACGTGGTAGACCATGAAGATTACTGATAGACCAGGTTCTCAGGGTTGACAAAGCTTAACCCAGCCTTATAGCTGTAAAATAACTGTGTGAGAAATGCACTCTTAGAGAATGCAACAACCAAAAATAAAATGGTGAACGAATTTAACATGACAAACTGAATTCATTCAAGACTACCCCCCCCGCCTTTCTCTGTATTCAAAGTAACCTCATTCACACCGAGCGAAGATTACAGTCTTTTGCATTTAAATTGTCGCACACACTTCTTGGAATCGAGAAAGCAGGCAGTGCCGGCGAGGGCAGAGCTGCCTCAACGAATTTGTGCCACTTAGCAACGTGAAAACTGTAAATACTGTATGCGGACGAGCCGCTCTGCTGAGTGCGGGATTGTACTCGCAGGTCAGACGGGAGTAGCAGAACACTCGATGGCTGGTATTTCAAAATTGAAATGTCAGCGGATTGCGAGGGGAAGAGCAGGCCGCCTTTCGGTATTGTGCAGTATGTTATGTTAAAGTTTAGCTTTTCTGCAAATTTCGAATCGCAGAGCCGACGGTGAAACGGATCAGGTCTGCCCTCTGGACATTAGTCTTCACTTCCAGATTCCTGAATAGACTCCTAAATCTTTGGCTTTGGAAGCTAAAAATAGAGCTCTAAATATCAGGATTATGCTAATCAGGCGACTGATGCACCGCTCAGATGTTACAGAGAATCAGGACAATGTTTTTTTCTTAATTATTTGAAGAAGACATTGCATAAATGCTGTACACGGCTCAATGTTATTGTAAACTCTTGTCATTTATTACTTCATTCCAATTATCTAATCAGAGATGGTAGAGAGTAATTAAATGCCACCTATGCTGGAATGAAGCCCAAGCTTAATTTTTTAATGAAGCCCAAACCTAAATAGTACACTTAAGATTTTATGCTTTAAACCATGTCAAATTAGCTAAACCATAATTCTAACTGCTGAAGTTACTCCCAGTTAGCCTAATCTGTCTTTGGACTGTGGGAGGAAACTGGAGTACCTGGAGGAAACCCACTAAGCACGGGGAGAACGTGCAAACTCAATGCACACAGACCTAAGGTGGGACTCGAACCCGGAGCCTAGAGGTGCTAGGCGACGGCGCTAACCACTAAGCCACCATGCTGCCGAAAGTTGTCCTATTATCACTCACTCACTCATCGTCTATACTGCTTTATCCTGCATTCAGGGTCACAAGGGGCCTATAGCCTATCCAAGGAGACGGGGCACGAGGCAGGGGTACACACTGGACAGGATGCCAATCCATCGCAGGGCACACACACACACATACTCACTACAGGCAATTTGGGAACGCCAATCAGCATAATCTGCAGGTCTTTGGACTGTGGGAGGAAACCGGAGAACCCGGAGGAAACCCACCAAGCACGGGGAGAACATGCAAACTCCATGCACACAGAAACGGGAATCGAACCCGGACCCTGGAGGTGCAAGGCATGATAAGATAGGATAGGGTATGGTATAGGATGTAACTACTCCAGTTAATTGTTTTATTGTTTTATATTCTTTAGGGTCCAAATATGTATCTACAGGGACAGTGTGTTTGGAGGAGGAGTGATATAAAAGAAAGTTTTTAAAAATGCATCATCTGATGTTTTTTAGGTGGCGCATTAACTCACACAGCTAAGAGGAGCTTTGTGACCCGTGTCTCAAATATAAATAAAGAACCTTTAAGTTGTTGTTGCTACATTGGTTCTATATGTTACTGTATTATATACTTTTATCTATATATTTTCTATCTATATATTTTTCCCACCTTGTTTCTCCGTTTATTTGTTTGTTTTGAAGGGGGGGGGGGGATAAAGACTACATACTAAAATCTTTTTTTCTTTTTTTTTTCTTTTGTTTATGGACCTTTTTTTTAATTAAAAAAAAAATTTGTTTATGAACCTTTTCGAGCACCACACAATTGTTTTTAGGCCCTGAGTAATAAAAGCACAGAATTTAAGCAGGGTACTGTATAATTTTTTTTTTTTCCATGACTGTATACAGTGATGATTTATCTTTTGGCACTGAATGTGTGTGTCGTGCTTAGAGGAAAAGTGCAGGCATATTTATATCGCCTCTGGTAGGGACTCCACTGTGACTCAGAGTCTTGTGAATCAGAACTTCTGAGCATTTCAGTGAATTAAAGTAGATAGCATGAGATTAAGAAACACACACTCATACACAAGGTTTTATTAAAAATGTTGAGCAAGGACACAGCATTAGCGGTCAAATTAGCAAACTAGACACTCCGAGCGTTATCTGCTGAACCGTGACTGCCCTGATATTATTTTTCTCCTCTTCATACATTCTCAACATTTTCTTTTTTTGATATCTATTATTATGCATCAGGAATGGACAGAAGACATTCACCACGTTGCATCTCATTTATGGCTTACCCATTATGTCACTGGGTACGGACAAGAGAACAGGTGACAAAAAACAACCGTCAGCTGTTTGACCCTGTTGCGACACATACTGCACAATGAGAGAGAGAGAAATCGAGTGTGGATCCCACGCAGAGACCGAGGACACACATGGAAACACCTGTTCTTTTGGGTAACATGGACCAGCATATGTGCTACAACACTACTACACACAGCCTGTGGTACAGTAGATTTAAGAAACACTGTGTCATGGCACCAAATGTGGTAGGAGCCTTAGATTAAAAAGAAAAGATAAAATGTATGTATTAAAGCAAGTACCTCACATGAAATTAAAGCATTTGAAAGATTGGGAAGTTAATATGAGGGTCAGATCTCCTTGAGTTTCAGATGCATGTTGCATGCAATTTCATATTTGCTAATCCTGTGCAAGAACTCCCAGAAACTTGTAATTCATTTCTGGCCAGTTGAATATGAGGTCAACTTCAGCCTATGGTTTTATCTTCAGGGGTTGTATTACAGTATGTCAGAACAGGGTGCGAGGGTGGTGTTGAAGTGTTTTGGATAAGGTAGGCACAGTGTTCAAGCATGCTGGGAAAGTGTGTTGGATCATGCAAGGGTCGTTCTGAGGACAGTGATGGAGTTTAGGAATGGCTTGGAGCAACAGCAACAAACATAGACCCGAACACAAGCACCAGGTTGGGATGGTGTTAGACCATCTCGGGACTGGGTAGAGACGGTGTTAAATGCGATGGGATGGGATCAGGGTGGTGTTCACACATGCATGGGTAAGATGAGATTGATGGCGGGGCAGAGTGGGCATGGAGATTAGAGCATGCTTTAATGGGGTGTGGAACACTGGGAAGGGTGTAGACGGTGTTGAAATTTGCCAGCGTAGGGTGGGGATGGTGTTAGAACATTCTGAGAAGGGATGGGTACAGTGTTGGAATGTATTGGGATGTGGTGGAATTGGTGCTGGAGGGGGCGGGGATGATACCATTTATGCATTCTGGGACCAAGTAATTGTGGGATGATGTGGAGAAAGTTTGTTGCATGTTGAGAAGGCTGTTGGTGCATACTGGGATAGTGTTAAAGCATGCTGGGACTGTATTGGTCATGTTAGGGAGGCTGTTGGTGCATGCTGGGATAGTGCTGCAGCATTTTGGGACAGTGTTGGTGTATGCTGGTACAGTGTTGGTGCATCTTAGGACAGCATTGGTGCATGCTGGGACAGCGTTGGATAATGTTGAAACAGTGTTGGAGCATACTGGGACAGCGTTGGATAATGTTGAAACAGTGTTGGAGCATACTGGGACAGCGTTGGAGCATGTCGGGACAGCGTTGGAGCATGTCGAGACAGCGTTGGAGCATGTCGGGACAGCGTTGGAGCATGTCGGGACAGCGTTGGAGCATGTCGGGACAGCGTTGGAGCATGTCGGGACAGCGTTGGAGCATGTTGAAAATGTTGGAGCGTACTGGGACAGTGTTGGAGCATACTGGAACAGTATGCCCGACGTGTTGGAGCATGTCGAGACAGTGTTGGAGCATGTCGAGACAGTGTTGGAGCATGTCGAGACAGTGTTGGAGCATGTTGAAAATGTTGGAGCGTACTGGGACAGCGTTGGAGCATGTCGGGACAGCGTTGGAGCATGTTGAAAATGTTGGAGCGTACTGGGACAGTGTTGGAGCATACTGGAACAGTATGCCCCGACGTGTTGGAGCATGTCGAGACAGTGTTGGAGCATGTCGAGACAGTGTTGGAGCATGTTGAAAATGTTGGAGCATGTCGGGACAGCGTTGGAGCATGTCGGGACAGCGTTGGAGCATACTGGGACAGCGTTGGAGCATACTGGGACAGCGTTGGAGCATACTGGGACAGCGTTGGAGCATACTGGGACAGCGTTGGAGCATACTGGGACTGCGTTGGAGCATGTTGAAAATGTTGGAGCATACAGTATGCCCCGACGTGTTGGAGCATGCCGGGACAGCGTTGGAGCATGCCGGGACAGCGTTGGAGCATGTTGGGTGTTGCTTTTGGTACAAGTTGGGACAAATTCAAATTATCCTTGGATGGTCTTAGTGCATGCTAGTGTTAGTGCATGCTGGGACAGTGTGGATGCATGCTGGATCAGATTCCGAGCATGCTGGGATGGTGTAGTGCATGCTGGAACAGTATTGCAGCAAACAATGATAATTTTGGAGCACTCTCGGAGAGGGTGATGGTAGGCTTAATGAATCGTGGCCTGTCAGTCATTAAAGCTAACAGTTTGGATTGAACTGAATGAACCTGTCCAATACTAAGTCAAGTAACAATAGACCACTGTCTGTTTTAATCACATCACATATTAAGATGAACGGTGTATCATGGGCCTCTTTTAGAAAGACAGATACACATGTCTGAATGAGGTACCCTTTTATGGAAACAAAAGACACAACAGTTTACACCCATGCTCAGACATAAACAAGTAGACAGTGAGGAATAAAAAGAATTGTTATCCTATACGACTACTTGGGCAAATGAAGATGAATGATAATGATGGCAATGCCTTTATCCAGGCCATAGATGGCAATTAAAACCTTTTCAAGTGGCTTTTTCCTGATGTGCAGCCCTGTCCTGATAATTAGTGCAAAATAAGCCTCACCCAGGTAAATGAGTGGGTTCAAATATAATCAAAGAAATGGCAAATTGGAGTATCTGTTTTGAGGTTTGTATGCGTGTATACAGTAGGTGTGTGTGTGTGTGTGTGTGTGTGTGTGTGTGTGTGTGTGTGTGTGAGTGTGAGGGTACCAGAGGTTGTCAGGGCCACTAGCAGCTAAACTGTTCTCCATGGCAACGAAAGGTCTTTGCCTGCTTTTACACATGGTGCCTGTGTGCGCTGTTCTGCAAAAAGCACCTCATGTCTGCTGTTCTTCATATTCCTCAATAGAGCGAGTGAACGAATGAAGTGTAGCTCTGTTTTAATGGCAAATACAGTTGAATCGTTTTTTCATGTCACGTTCTGGATCAGAAGGCGTGGTTTTAAAGTGATCTCGGTTTACTGAGAAGTGACCTCTTTTATAAGAACATAATATATTAGTGTAACATATTACAAGCCATTTCTGTGCTGTGCAGTAGAGACAGGGGGAAATCATGGATTCAGCAATGTATCGTGATCTTTTTTTGTTTTGCAATACATTTTTACCAACACAGAGACTCCAAAGTCCTTTTTTCATTATTATAGTTTTTTATTTATATACAGTGTACTGTATGTGTTTGAATTTGAGGTGGTAAAATGTTGCAGTTCCTCTATACTCCTACAGGTGGTGCACTCTAAACTAGTCATACTGTACATTGGCAAGCAGCACAGCATCCTTAGTAGTAGGAGCAAATTATTTGTTCAGTTTCTTTACAACTGGAACAAAATCAAAGAAATAAATGATAAATATTGATTCGGGATATTTATAAAATCGTGATGCGCAATAGAATCGCAATACAGATCGAATCAACACTACAGCAGGTATCGTGACGGTGTTATATCAGGCCCAATCCTATATATACGGTATGCATCATGGAATGTAATAGTAACAATTTCATAGAAATCAGCATTAGATTTTAATCCAAGTAAAATACAATTTTTTTTTTTTTTTTTTAGATTTTCATGTCTACAAAATAAATTATTTAACATCAAACAGGATAAAAATTAAGAAAAACAATTATTTCAGTTTCAAAGGTTTAAGTAAGTGTATGCAAGCATTTGCTTTTAGAAGCATTCCAAACTATTATTTCAAAATAGCACAATCGATTGTGTATTTGCTTTTAAGCAACGTCATGAACGTTCATGGTTGTACAAGAAATCATGAAAATGAAAAATATCAGTGTGCAAGTTAGAACTGTTGAATATAACTGCACGTATCAATTATTTCCGGTTTAGAGGTTTCAGCATATGAATTATAGTGAATAATCTAAAAAAATATATCAGTAACTGTGTTTACTTGAGCAATATTTCTTCAATCCCAATAGAAATCATTCCGATTAGTGTTTCCAACTTAATTGTTTACTTGGATGGTGATCTGATAAAAATGTTAAAATCATTTAACATCACAAAATACCTTTTTAAAAAAAAAAAAAATAAATAAATACCCAAAGTCTTTCTGCCCGCTGTGAAGCTTTTAATAATTATCTGTCTCTTATGAGTGGGTAGAGGAAGTAAGCATCATCTGCAGTATTATTATTAGTTAGATACTTTGCTACATAAAGTATGAAATGTGGAGATAAATTCCCTTTCTGTTTAATTTTTTTTCCAGATTTATCTCCCTGGGTTCGATTCCCACCTCTTTGTCTATGTGCATGGAGCTTGCATGTTCTCTCCCCGTGCTTTGTGGGTTTCCTCCAGGTACTCCGGTTTCCTCCCACAGTCCAAAGACATGCAGATTAGGCGTTCCCAAATTGCCCGTAGTGTGTGAATGAGTGTATGAGTGTGTGTGGTACCTCGTCCAGTTGTATCCTACACTAGGTTCCAGGCAGCCCGCGACCCTGTATACAGGAAAAATCGGTATAGACGATGAGTGAGTGAGTTCGTCTTATGTCACAAATTACTCTGCTGTTACTGTCTGTGGCATTTGCACGGCATCCACGTCTGCTTCCACAGGACAGATCTCAGACATTAAGTGGGGTTTTTGTGTGTGCGCGTGTGTCTGTGCTTACAAGGCTAATATTTACCTACTGACCAGATTATCAAAGGTTTTACGTGACTCCACTCGCTCGGTGAAAATTCATCCTGATCTAGCCGGATCAGGTCAGACCGTTCCGAGTGAGGTGCTTATATAATTCCAAATCATGCTCTTATGATATTTTTAGTGGAGTATTGGGGTCCATTTAAAACACACCTAGCGTAACATTTCGTTCTGTCTTTCAACAGAATCAGTGCTCGAGTCAACACTGTTAATGAACACAATTAATCAATCCCTCTGCCTCCACTGTACATCAATACTGTAGTTGGTTTACTTTCCATGGCAGAGGAAGTTCTACACGAGACAGTACAAAATTAATTAGAATATTATATTTATTATTTGAGGAGCCATTTATACATCAAATGTCCGATTTTAACCTGTCTATTTCTAGCGGTATAAATACATATTAAAACCATGCAAAATGATCATTTTCACTTTCATTTGATTTGTTTTGGTTTCTACTCTCAGTCAAGCCCCCACGCAAAGCAATGAAAGTTACTGCGTCGAGGAATGAATTTTTGTCATCGAGCCAAATCCAAAAACAAGTTCCATTTAAAAGCAGAACGCTTTTTATGAAGCCTCTGACAGGGCGTAGGCACAACAAGAACGTTAAATTCGTCATAGGCTGCTAAGTGCGATGGCTTTCATTTAGCGCTCGCTAGCGCGCATTCACGCTGAAGTAAAGCGAATTAAAGGATAGCAGAAGGATTTGGCTAATAATTGTATTCGATTCTCAGCTCCATTTCAATGTATTTGCGTAGCGTTGCGCTTTTAACTCGTACGCATCGTCAGCGTAAAGCAGCTTTACAGGAATCTGGAGGTAGATTTAGATCCCGCTATGTGTAGACGGTGTAACAGCTGTAATACCACACAGTACTGAACTTAATGATACACCAGTGTGCAATCGTTCCCTAGGATTGGGCCAGAAGGGATTATTTTTTTAATAGTTTAAAAAGATTCTCCAGATGTCGTACGGAGCAAGAGAGACTGCACAAGAATTGAGCTCCGCACACGCTTTACACTGCAGCAGGTCTACCTTCAGGCCACATGCATATGAATTAACCTTGCCGTCAGACTCGTCTTTTATTAATAAGAGAATTCTGACAGATCACAGCTTCGGACTTGACCGCGGGTCTCTAAAAGTGCAAGGATGTGAAAACCGGATCCGCGCTAGCCTGGGCAGGTGTGTACTGTATAAGCGCGCGTGTGTGAATCCGCTGTCCCCGTTTCCAATTACTACAAACCAGGCTGAGACATTCCAGAAGTCTTATGTCCATGTAACTTGAGTTTGCATGTGCTTTGAAAAAAAAAAAACACACACAACATAAACAGATCAGATTTCAGGCCTACAATTGACCTAATGAGACCAAGTTTGAGATTCTAAAGTATAGAGATTCACAGAGAGATTTTCAGAATCTACAGTAGGTCATAAATTGTAATGAGAGTGATGTCACTACAAAACTGATCTCCAACTGTGGCGCCAATCGCGGACTTGATCCTGGTCTTATTTTAGCTCTTTGCCATTTGGAACTACAGTAAACACCAGGATTGTATTAACCAATGTTGACCATCATGCATTTGCCTGCGTAGTTCGTGCATTATGCATGTTAGTTGCTGTTTCTCGCCTGGAGAAGAAGCAGCTTCCTGTTTTTGTTTACCACTTTCCAGTCGTCAATCAAATTAAATGAATCCATTTGTATCAATCATTTCATCCACCCATCCATCTATCCATCAAACCAATGGTCCATCCATTCAATGCCCCAAGCATATATCAAATCGTTGGTCCAACCATTTATTCAGCCATCATCAATCTCTCCATCTATATTAGTTCTTAGATGACCCATTCATCTATTTGTTTGTTTATTTATTCATTCAGTTACCCATCCATCTAATATTTAATCTATCCTGCATCAATCCAGGCACTCTTTACCCATGTATAATCCACCTATCTTACAATACATCCATACATTCATACAAAAATAAATGAATTTATTCAGGTTCCTATTCAGTGACCCATAAATCAGTTGGTTCATCCATCTATCCATCCCTCCATCTATCCATCCATCTATTCATCCCTTGGTGACCCATCCATCTACTGCATCAATCCACCCATCCATACAGCCACCCATAATTTTTTTTCAGCTATTCATTCCATCTATGTGCCATATATCCATCGAATCCATCCATCCATTTATTTTTCCATCAGAACACAGTCGCTTTATCTTATTTTCTTTCTCTCCCACGCTTGATGTGTCAACTCCAAAGTGTAATAAGTCATACCGTGGCAGACTTACCTCCACCTACCGCTGTGAGAAGACAGTTCATGAAGGTTCATGGCAGAAGCTGAATACAAGATTCCGTATGTCTTCTCTGTGATGTACAAAAATCTCACACTGAAAAAAACAGATGTCAGCACTTCCATTTGTATATCTTTCTTTATATATATAAAAAACATAGGCATCTCTTCTTTAAGGGTCAGTAACATTCAACAAAAATTCATCAGATGTTTTCAAAATATGTGATAGTTTTAGTGGAAATTAGGATTTGAACACTTTCAGTAACATTCTTTATGCTTCATTATATGAGTTGAACAAAGTTTATTTGGTACAGGAATCCCCAGGGAACACCCGATACGATATTATCACAATACCTTGGTGCCGATTCGATTTGTATTGCGATTCTGTCGGTATCATGGCTTAATAAATATTAAATGTTTTAAAGTTTTTGTATTTGTTACACTTCTTAAAAAAAAAAAAAAAAAAAATTGCAAATAATTTGTGCAGGATAATGTGCTGCCTGCCAATGTGTGAATAGGTTAGGACACCACCAGCAGGATTATCGAGGAACTGCAACATTTTACCATCTCAAATGCAAACATAATCACATTTAAAATAAATAAAAATTTTGGGAGTCAGTGTGGCGATACATGAATTGCTACAAAAATTAATCATTATACATAACTGAATAGATTTTTTCCCTCCCATCTCTAATATTTAGAGATGCATGTGTTTATTATCTAAAGCTATAAACAATTAAACTACAGGGTGGGCCATTTATATGGATACACCTTAATAAAATGGGAATGGTTGGTGATATTAACGTCCTGTTTGTGGCACAGCTTGGTTTTAACGTAACTTTATTCTTTCATGAGTTATTTACAAGTTTCTGACCACTTATAAAATGTGTTCAATGTGCTGCCCATTGTGATGGATTGTCAATGCAACCCTCTTCTACCACTCTTCACACACTGATAGCAACACCGCAGGAGAAATGCCAGCACAGGCTTCCAGTATCCGTAGTTTCAGGTGCTGCACATCTCGTATCTTCACACCATGGACAATTGCCTTCAGATGACCCCAAAGATAAAAGTCTAAGGGGGTCAGATTGGGAGACCTTGGGGGCCATTCAACTGCCCCACGACGACCAATCCACTTTTCAGGAAACTGTTCATCTAGGAATGCTCGGACCTGACACCCATAATGTGGTGCACCATCTTGCTGGAAAAACTCAGGGAACATGCCAGCTTCAGTGCATAAAGAGGGAAACACATCATCATGTAGCAATTTCAAATATCCAGTGGCCTTGAGGTTTCCATTGATGAAGAATGGCCCCACTATCTTTGTACCCCATATACCACACCATACCATCACTTTTTTTGTTCCAACAGTCTTGGAGGGATCTATCCAATGTGGGTTAGTGTCAGACCAATAGCGGTGGTTTTGTTTGTTAACTTCACCATTCACATAAAAGTTTGCCTCATCACTGAACAAAATCTTCTGCGTGAACTGAGGGATGTTCGACTAATGCCACTCTCCAGTGACATGCAGTGCTACGCTGTGGGCTCTTGCTGAATGAAGCTAGGACAGCCACTGATGTTTGTTCATTAGTGACAGTTTTCATTCGTCCACATTTTGGCAAATCCAACACTGTACCAGTTTCACGTAACTTAGCAAGCAGTTTGCTAACTGTAGCATGGGAGATGGGTGGTCTCGTAGGGTGTCTTGCATTGAAATCTGCTGCAATGACCCGGTTACTGCGTTCACCAGATATCAATACAATTTCGATCCGCTCATCACGTGCTAACCTCTTCGACATGTCAATGGCTGTGAACAAAGAGAAACTTGTAAATAACTCATGAAAGAATAAAGTTACGTTAAAACCAAGCACACCATTGTTTTTCTTGTCAAATTCCCAATAAGTTTGATGTGTCACATGACCCTCTTCCTATTGAAAAAAAACAAAAGTTGGATCCAAGATGGCCGACTTCAAAATGGCCACCATGGTCACCACCCATCTTGAAAAGTTTGCCCCCTCACATGTACTAATGTGCCACAAACAGGACGTTAATATCACCAACCATTCCCATTTTATTAAGGTGTATCCATATAAATGGCCCACCCTGTAAAAATTTTTTAACCATCAGTTGTTTTGTCTAATAGTCCGAAAATGTGTTTTGCTTCTTTTTCCAGTTCTGATATGTAGCCTTGTGTTATTACTGGACTTTTGCCAAGTTAGATAAGATTAATGCGTAAAGTAAAAATGTGAGGTTAATGAAAAAGTGAGATTAATGTGTGTGTGTGTGTGTGTGTGTGTGTGCGCTTACTAATGCATTAGAAATGTTCCACACAGGCTAACCAATTGGCTTCTACCCAAGCTGTTAAATTTGCCATTTCAAGATTTATATCTTTCCGTCCATTTCTTTGGTTTCTTCCACTTACTGCTTCCAGATAAGAGAGTTTTTTGAATTGAGCTCTGTGTAGCAGCTGTTACATGCCTAGACAGCCGGGTTGAAATGGATTTGTCGTTCCTTTTTAAAAAAAAAAAACAATTAATTAAGAATTAATGATGCCGTGTTATTTAATGAACTGACCTCATTTGCGTATAATACAGACCAGGAAGTGATCCGTCTACGTTTGTTTTGGTGAGCATGCCACGCTGCTGTATTATTATTATTAATCCGTTATTTATTGTGATGTTTAAGGCAATTTTCATTCGCCATTCGCAAACCTCAAATCATGCTCATGTAACATCCTGCGCTGTCTTCCTCCAAACCGAAGAGTCATGGAACAGTGATCATCAGTGAAATTCCATTCCAAGGTGTAAAACATTGACAAAAATGATTGCTCTCGCCGATATGCTTCCGCTTGGCGAGAGCTTAAATAGCAGCGTTAAGATCTACACTCATCCATCAAATACCTCTCCGAGATCTCGCTGTGTTTTTTTTTTTTCTTAGAGCACACGCTCGTCCTTCTTCGTCTTGATTACAATTCGCTCGTTTGTCTTACTTTCAGCTTATTGGAAACGATTTACAAAGGTTTCCGCCGAACAACTTGTGTTAGTGATTTGAAGTGCCAGCCCACTTAAATCTGATGAGATACCAGCTTTTAAGACTTTCTCGCAGTACTTATGCATATTATGTGAAGATGGTCCAAGGTGCTTTGTCGTGGCTCCTCAAAACAAGAACATAACCCAAAATCAATATGGATCTCCACAAACTCTACATGTTATCAACTGTGGGTTTTCCAATGCCACATTCTCTGGCAATCTTTCAATGCATACTGTAAATACCCCATCTCCTCTCTGTCATGCACACTCGTAACACGACCGTAGCACTAGGACCCGGAAGTAATTCGGTCGTGTTTCAGGAAGCATAAAAGGAAACAAGATGGCGCTTCACATTGCTCAGTCATTGAGTTCGCCCATGCCTTTGCTGACGCTACGCCAACTATTCTGTGAGTACTCACCGATTCGGGTTGCTTCTTTGATTGAGTGTGTGTTGCTAGAACGCGGGTTTATTTGTGTAGATCCTTGCTCTTCGTGTAAGAGAGTTCTTAAACTAATCGCGTGGTTATCCTGCCTACTCGCGCTGCTTCCGCGTTTGGTTTGGGTCCACGCTACACGGGCTAACTGCTAAGGCTTTTCTGTTCATCCCTCAGTTGCTCGTGACACTCTCCCCCGCAGTACGAGGGGCGTTCAGGTTAAACCGGGTCAAACTTGGAGTTATTGCTACATCCCCTATCCACCCCCATCCTGATCTCACTTACATGTTTGGGCCATTGTAGGAGTTCCTGGGAGGCCAGCGTTTCAGACGTTAAGGAGGCATCCCGATCATGACTCCGGCGTACTGAGAAGACTTTCTACTTTGATGGTATCCAAGCACTAGAGAAACGCTGAGATAAGTGCATTAACGGATAAATAGCAGAGAATTATACAGTATAGAGAAATATCTAACTTCTACTCTCATGAATGTATTATTTACTTCTTCACAATCAAAAGTCTTTTTTACTTTTTTTTTATGTATTTGAATGCTCCTTGTATTTCCAAAGGTTATATTTATTAATATTTATTAATTTATTAATTCACATAACTACAGACTGCATATTTAAAACCGTGTTTCATGTTCCTATCCCCATTAAGGCTAATTTGGTACAGATAAGAGCATTGTATAAGGGTTTAAATATTCACTTTGTCTCTATCTCAGACTATGCACTCATTCTTAAGTTTTTCTGGTTAGATCCTTTTCTCAAAGGAAGCTTTTTTTTTTTTTGCTAGGGTTCTTCAAAGCGTTCCCTAGAGGAACAAACTGAAGAACCCTGCCCGAGTGTGCTGAGCACTGTAAGCTGAACAACCGGATAAATATATGTTCCAAATACATAGTGCTGGGTATCTTGCATGAATTTTCTATCCCAGCTTCACTACTAATGGGTAGCCTGTTTGTGATTTGACAAATAAAATGTATTTTAATTAGCTTTTCATTTATTACTTGTACTGGAGAACATAGAGAACTTTTAATTCAGGAATGTAAGCCCATTTAAGATGTCCATCCATCACACACACAGGGACCTCTGTAGTTCAACAAAGAATTGTGGAGTCCAATGGTGACTATTGGAGGCTAATGGTGACCATTGTATTTATTCCCATTTGTACAACCATGGAAGGATCTCCAGCAATATCCACACACGCATTCTTGTTTTTAGACTGTGGGACGAAACCGGAGAACCCGGAAGAAACCCACCAAGCACAGTGAGAACATGGAAACTCCATGCACACAGATCCGATGCGGGAATCGGGCCCAGGACCTGAAGGTGCAATGTGACAGTGCTAAACCTTTAAGAAAATCGAAAAATGAAAATATTCAGTACTCAGTTGTTAGATTTGAAGTGCAATGTGCACTTTGAAGATGCTTTTTACCTTTACTGTTATTCAAAGGAAGACTAAGAAAAGAAGCATACTTATTAACTCACATATGCTGATGAGATTTACGCCTCTGGTAACGGATTTTTTACGCAAAAGTGGGCATAACTTTTTTATTAAGTGAAAAAGGATGGTCACATGTACTGTACCGTAGGTATAGTAGCTCTTCTTCTATACAACGGTGCTAGTCACAAGTGGTGCATTTGTGCCATTGTGTAAATCCCTTTTGTCGCAGTTGATGGTCACCAACTATGCTGCAGAACTTTACAGTAAAGACCCTACTGGCAAGAGCAATGTGCACAAGAAGAAACCAACATTAGAAGGGTAAAGCAGCATTACAGACAGCGGAAGACCATCAACTGCGACCACTTACACGAAAATGGGTACAACGGTGCACATCTAGATTATTTCAAAGAGACTTCACGAGTTGGGTTCAGCAATGGTGCGAATGCGTCGCTTGTGATGGGGAATATGTTGAGTAGTACCTTTGCATAGACAAATTTAAATGGCTTAGGAAAAGGGGGTATTGATGGCTCAGTGGTACGTTTCTCGCCTGCCATGTGGAAGGCCTGGGTACAATTCCCAGCCAATGTCCAAACCCTGGCCACTGAATGCAGTGCCAGTCCCAAACCCAGATGAAAATGGGAGGGTTGAGTCAGGAAGGGCATCTGGTGTTAAAACCTGTTGTGTGGATCGGATGGTCCGCTGTCGACCACGAAACAAGTTTGTTTTTTAGGCCCACTTTTGCATTACTTTCGGTACATCCCTCATATCAGCTCACATGTTGTCTGAGCATCACATGCTTAATTACTCCTTGTATACTTTTGTGTACTAAAACGTTCTTAGAGAGTTAATTTAAATTAGTTGGTGTTGATAATCCCTGTCAGGTTTTTATATTGGTTTTAGAAAGCAGGAGCTTTTTTGCTTGTATCTGTTTTGTGAGAGAGTTCTGGTTCTTCAGAGGAACCAAATAGGATCATCAAGGAGGACATTTGTTGGTAACGGTGGGTAAGAGAACATTATGTCAATGCGATTCTGACCAGAAAGTGGTGCTTTAATGGCTCTGTGGGTGTAAATGCTCTAGTACTTTGAAACGATTTTACTTATAAACTGTTCCCAGAAAAAAAAAATCGTTTGTAGGCCAAAATAAAGGCACTATTTAAGGTTTAAAATAGTATTCATTTCCAATGTATTATAGTTACTACAGAATGTAGGATATCCAACATAGTCTGCCCTCGGCACAACGGAAACTTCCATTATTTTTTTTTCAAGCCAAAGAATTTCTGCCAAAAGTCTGTGGGAGGCAAATTTCCATCTTACTTGAGCAGTGTGGTCTATAAAACTTGCTTGTACAAGTCCATTAAGTTGACTTTAAGTTGAACTTTCTTTAAATTGCACCATTCTTCGGCGATTAAAAGTGCAGCGATCAATATAGTCTAATTTGTGGCTAATGTCTAGACTTTTCCAAGTCTGAAGGAATTCTATCTTAGTGCCTTAATTTGATTTTGATATCGTTCCCAAAAAGCCGTTTACTCAACCAGCTGATGTTGACCAGATGCTTCCCGTACATTAGTCGGTCCTCCAGAGGCTCGCACCAGCGCTTCGGGTCACATGAAATGCGTTTCAGTATTGACTGACCTTCTCATCCACCTTTCTAAGCTGGAACATAAAAGTGGACTAAGGGCAGTCACTTCCGGCCCTGCCATCTCAAACAGGCTAAATCTGTCCAAGCTCCAGACTGCATTTCTGCATTATAGATACGGCTCCTTCATGAGATTTTTAGAGAGCTTATATCCATATAGGATGTAATTCATCACCAAGTCAGAATGTCATCCATCTTTATGCTATTCCAGGACTCTTTGCAGGATTTTGACTTTGTTGCAGTAACGCTTCACATGTACTTAACGTACCTCAGCTTTTCATGTTAATACACTGATCTAATACACACATCTGCAGAAATGTTATTAGTTATAGGACCGGGCAGTTTAAATTGAAAACTTTTGTGTGGCTTATGTGGCATGATGCAGTGAGCATTTAATTCAACAGATACACACATCAGCAAATTCGTCCAAACCAAACCATCCAAGGGGAACAGCAGTACATTTCTCAAATTCGCACAACTTAATAAATAAAGACTCAGCTTTGGGTGGGGAATGATTGATTTTGGATTTTGAGGGATGTCCAGTAATCTTTTAACAAGAATTTGGAACAGATTTTCTCTCTCTCTCTCTCTCTCTCTCTCTCGCTCTCTCCCGGTAAACTGGCACAGCGAGCGGTGTGCAAAACACAAAAATCCTGTAGAGATACCCTAAGATGCCCTGATTCGATATTACAGTGGAACCTTGGATTACGAGCATAATTCATTCCAGAAGTGGGCTCGTGTTCCAAAACACTCGTAAACCAAATCATCATTTCCCATAAGAAATAATGAAAAATCTAATTATTCGTTCCACAGCCCCAAAAAATAAATACATAAAAATAATTAATATAATCTATAAAATGAAAATAAAACAAATTAATCTGCACTTTATCTTTTAAAAAAGTACAAATAAATCCCGACAGATAAGTGTTTCCGTTGGTGTGCGCAGGCGCCGTGTGTGTGTGTGTGTGTGTGTGTGTAGAATTAGCCCCTTCCCTCGCCTCGTTTTACACAGTAACACTCCTCCTCCCTCTCCCCACCTCGCTTTTTAATTTTCACAATAAACACACACACACACTCACACACACACACACAACGGAAACACCGTTCTCTCTGACACTGGCATGAGCGTATATTAACTGAATCACTTTTTAAGTTTCACAACAAACGCATAAACACAGTGGAAACACCGTTTTAACGGAAGAAAAGACATCTCTCTGAGACTGGCAATAGCGCATACTAACGGAATCACTTTTTAAGTTTCACGACAAACACACACACACACACACACACACACACACACACACACACAACGGAAACACCGTTTTAACAGGGAAAAAATAAATCTCTCTGACCTGGCGAGAGCGCATACTAAGGGAATCACTGCTGTAAAGTAAAAAACAACAAAACAAAAACAAAACAAATGAACCTGCACCTTACCTTTGAAAAGAATCGCGACCGAGGAGAGTTTGTGCGTTTGTGAAGCCGGGGAAGGGGACAAAAGGCGAAAGAGCGTCTGTGTGTGTGTGTGTGTGTGTGTGTGAGACGAGCAGAGTTTCTGTGTGTTTGCGAAGCCAGGCGGGCGGGGGGGGTTAAAAGGTAAGAGAGTGACGCTTGGTGTCAAAATAAGAGTCGCATGTGTGATGCATGATACTCGGCGCTCATAAACTAATACTTGCTCGGTTTCCGGTGAAAAATTTATTAAAAAATCTTTGCTCGGTTTGCGGAACACTCGTAAACCACATTACTCGCAATCCAAGGTTCCACTGTATTTGTTTCACAATTTCACAAATCTAAAAAAAAAATACCACCACTGTGCTGCCTGCCCATGTTTAAGTAGTTTAGAGTGCACCACCTGTAGGATTATAAAAGGTACTGCAACCATCTCAAATCCAAATACTCATCATCTATACCGCGTTATCCTGTACCCAGGGTCACTGAGGGCCTGGAGCCTATCCTAGGAGACTTGGGGCACGAGACAGGGTACACCCTGGACAGGGTGCCAATCCATCACAGGGGCTCTCACATACACTATGGGCAATTTAGGAACACCAGTCAGCCTAATCTGTAGGGCTTATGACTGAAAAAAAAAACTGGAGCACCTGGAGGAAACCCACCAAGCACGGGGAGAACATGCAAACTCCATGCACACAGAGACAGGAATTGAACCCGGACTCCGGATGTGCAAGGCGACAGCACTAACCACTACACCACCGTGCCACCCGCAAATAAATCAATTATTAAAACAAACATAAAAATTACAAAATTCACACAGAATCGCTGGAATACCCCCCCTCCAATGGATTGGCACCCTGACCAGGGTGTACCCCACCTTGTGCCCTACTGCACTGTAAGTCTGGATAGACAATGAGTGAGTGAGTATTCTCTATGGACAGATAGGTGCTATTGATACAACAATGTGTTAGAATATAAACCATAAAGTCAAAACTACTGTCAGAGATGCTGTTCTAGAAAATCAATCAACTCCTTTTGCCCAATTAGAGTCAAGGATGGAATAATGCTGCATAATTTTTTTTCTCCAAAATACTGAAAATATTACAGTATACTGTATCATCCTTTTAAAAAATGAAAAAGGAAACATCTTAGCCTCAGCTTGATAAATGCTCCCGCTCTGTCTAAAAACATCATTTGTCTCACACAAGGCTCTTTATGCACAACTGAAATTAGTTATATCTGTTAAAAAAAAAAAGTACTGCTTTGCGCTTTGTATGCAATGTCTTTTTTTTTTTTTTTTTTTTAATTGACTGTGAACAGTTCTTCTGAATTTTATTCAGGGAAAAATCCAACACAATAGTTCATAGGATTTAGGATGTATGTACTGTATGGCCATAAGTTAGATACTCCAGGATATACAGTACTATGCAAAATTCTTAGGTACCATATTATCTGTAGCGCAAATTTTGTTGTACAAATTATGTCTGCATTATTATGTACAAGACCATTCCTTACAAAGATACAGTACACTAAAACTAATGAATAAATAACATTACAGAAAAGAAAGCAACATAAAAAAAATCAACAATGTGCATGAAAATAAAAAGGAACGAGTTTGACAAAGTTACCGAAATAACTCATATTCACCAGTATGCTCAGTAAAACCTAACAGCTGTTTTATTTACAGTGCTGTGCAAAAGTCTTGGGAACATCCAAACAAAAGCCATATGCAATGATGCTTTTGCAAACATTTCTACATTAAAAGAAACTTCTATAAAATGCACTAAGTAATAAAATAAACAATAAACAGTCAATATTCAGTGTGGAAACTCTTTGCTTGAACATAAGCGGTAGTGTTCGATACAGATGTGTGCAGTATTCTAAGTAAAACAGCTGTTAGGTTTTACTGAGCATGCTGGAGTTCTTTTGGTAACTTGGTCACACTCGCTCCTTTCTATTTTCATGCAAAACAAAGGAGTCTACTTTATTGATTTATTTTTTCCATCTGAAAACTGGTCTGTCATGTATTATGTTGCTTTCTTTACAGACATGCTAGTATTCTTCTGTAATGTTATTTATTCATTAAATCTTTGTAGGGAATGGACTTGTACATACAGTAATAATGCAGACATAATAAACTTACATAACAAAATTTGTACTACAGGTAATATGGTGCCTAATAGTTTTGTACAGTACTGTATATGTCCAGTATGCAGATTTTAACGTACTGTAAATAATTAAATATAGAAGAGGTGAAGAGTGTTGAAAGGTGTCGATTCTGACCTGTGTTTGTGCATTGTCAGCTTTGTTAGCAGTGATTTATTATCTTTTATCTATTTCTCTCATTCAGAAAGACAGCAGTGCTGATGCCAGCTTTCCCCAGGATGTTAAATTTATCCCCAGAGTGTGGTGGTGGAGGCTGGAGAGTGAAAGAAAAAGAGAGAGAGAGAGAGAGACCCAAACTTACATATGTAGCTTTTCAATAAAATACAGAAATTTGGACGATAATCAAATAATCTTGTTTTCAGAAACAGAATAAAGGATGAAACAAACAGCTTTGCCAGAAACTATTTAAATTTGAGATTTAATTTCTCAGATGATGTCGATGATTAATTAAGAATGAGGCAGTCATTCTGAAAGAGTCCATCTTTTTTTTTTTTGATCTGCCGGATTTAGAGAGAGACACTGCACAGTGATTAATGGATAAATGGTCCATTAGCTATTTCTATATCTTATGTAAGGAAACCTTTTCACAGCAGGTTGAGAAAAAAAAGAAGGGAAAAAAAAAGAAGAAGGAAGGCTGCCACTGAGCATCTTGGTTGGTTTGATGTCTGTTCAAGGTATACATTTCAGGCTTGGATGAAATGAACACCACCCACGCCCATCAAAGCATGTCTGTTATTTAGTTATTTATTCATCTTCAAAATAGATGGCCATACAATTCACACACCTGAATGAGAGTAACACAACTTCCTTAATGCCTGAAATAAGTAAAAAAATAAAATAAAATTTTTAACATACTCTACATACTGTAATCAATGACAAGGTGAAGCACTGTATGCATGAATAACTCGATTGATTGTGGTGAAATAGAAACAGAATTTCAAAGGTTAAAAAAAAAACATTTAAAATAAATGAAATATTCAATATAAACAACTAATGGTTTGCATGATGATGTATTTTAGATGAATGCAAAATATAGCGGCGTGATGGCTTAGTGGTTAGCAACTAAACTCCAGGGTCTGGGTTCGATTCCCGCCTCTGGGTTTGTGTGCATGAAGTGTGCATGTCCCCCTCGTGCTTGGTGGGTTTCCTCCGAGTACTCCAGTTTCTCCCAAAGACATACAGATTAGGCGGTCCATAGTGTGTGAACGTTTATGTAATTGTTGACCAGAGGTCCTACATAAATAAATACAACGGTCACCATTGGACTCCACATTAATTTCACATCTATAACAATCAGTCAATAAATTTATGTTTTCATCAATAAAAATAAATACATTAACTAGTTGCACATACGTGTATGAAGCTTTGTACTGTAGGTGCTATGGGTTAAACTCCCAATGCAGTAACCGTAAAAGCAAGGGAACGTTTAACAAACGCACATTATGGACTTCCTCTTGGCGCTCAGGTACCATTTACGCACCCCCTGACCTTTTCCTTCTCCAGTGGTTCTTATGACGCACTGCATCAACACCATGTGCTGAACCATAGGGCTTATTTGTTATGTTTTCTCCACCCATGCGCTCATTTCGTGCGCCTTCGTAACACGCTCCCTTCGCTGAACTTCTCATCAGATGCGTCACAGTTGCCTGGATACCGCTATGGCGCTGCTGCTGGCGCTGCTGTCATTGCATAATAAAGGCAACCAGGTAGAGGTGATGCATAATCGAGATTCCTTCATGACTTAAAGTGCAAATAATTACACTGTATCACAGCGGATTCTGGTGTTAATGCTTCGCGCGGGAAGGTAATTGTCTCGTCAGAGCGACGGTGGCATTCGCCGAAGCGTAACGCACAACCGGACGCACAACCTATTTTGTCTAGGCGAAGAATTGAGCCTGGTGTTAATATTCCTGCGCGAGGGGCACTGAGGTGGCACTCAGGCATTCCATGAAATTGAATTCTCTACGTGCTAGTCTTTAGCATGGAACCGTAACTGCTTTTTTTTCCCCCTTTATACTACTCCACCATGACCTTTAAATGAAGTCGACTTCTTATGAAATTAGCAAATGTCATAATGCTCCGAACAACAGACCGCCGAGGTCCTTAGGTCAGATTGAAGCAGCGAGAAAGTTTGGCGTCACACGTAACATCAGCCTCATCCATCAGACTTGTTTATCTCTGTCCTTTAGAACCGCCACGAATCGATCGCCCTCGCTCTGGCTTAACGCTCCGCAAAGTAGTATTAATGAGACAAGGTCAGGGCATGATGAGGTCTCCAGACACCATCATACACTCTTCTAATCACACCGGCCCTTTCCTCATGTTCATATGCTCCTGTAGTGACACGGGATCCTCCCTCGTAGGCACTACTGTTTGTACCAATTAAATAGCTGCAGTGACTCACAGTCACGTAATGAGTTTTGCAACTTCATACAACTGCCAGAAGTTTCCGCAAAGTTGCTGGTGGATGGTTGGACATAATTAAGCACTTGAAATTGCAATTTTCAGGTGTCTTAAGGGAAAAGGGACTTTCTTACATGACCACACAATGAAATCTTGTGTATAGTAGTGTATAGTGTATAGTACTGAACACTTCCTCCAGAACTGAATACCTTTCGTCTGATTCATCTGTCTCCAACCACAAGTAATTGTTTTGGCGTTTTAAAATCAGGTGACCACGAAAGTGAAAAAGGGAAACGATATCATTGTGAAGATTTTGGCAGCACTGGCGCGTCCAGGTTCTGGGTTAGATTCTCTCTTGGGAATGTGTGGATGCAGTTTGCATGTTCTTCCCTTGCTTGGTGGGTTTCCTCTGGGTAATCAGGTTTTCTCCAACAGTCCAAAAACATGCAGATTATGGTAACTGGTGTTCCCAAATTGTCCATAGTGTATGAGTGTGTGTGTGTGTTACGCTCTAAGCCTCGTGGGACAGGAATTTACATTTCAGCATTTGACAGACGCCCTTATCCAGAGCGAGTTACATTTTTATCTTATTATACATCTGCGCAGTTGAGGGTTAAGGGCCTTGCTCAAGGGCCCAACTTGGCGGTGGTGGGTTTGAACCTGGAACCTTCCAAACCATAGTCCAATGCCTACCCACTGGGCTGCTTCCAGGCGCCCCTGTATACAGGACAAAGAGGTATAGACGATGAGCGAGTGAGTGAGATTTTGGCTGACGTTGACATTAGTCTGAATTAATCGGGCTTTTGTACATTTTACTGCATCACAGCTCTACTAAGCAGTTCGTCTCAGTTTCAAAGCGTTTTGGCTGCCTAGCTTGTTCCTAACAAGCCAGAATAAGGGGGCGTCCAGTTTGATATTATTGAAGTTAATTAATTGACTCAAGGAAGGAAACCATTATTAAACTTTTCAGACTTAAAAATTAAACAAATTTGAAGCTTATATTGAATAAGACTAGTATAACTTGTTTAATAATAGCTCGGATATGAGCAGATATGACCTCTCTGTGACCTCTCCTCGTTCATCTAACACAGGTTAAAGTGGAAAGCAGCAGGACACAACAACATGACCATCTCCCCGTTCGAGTAATTAAATAGTGGCTTCATTCAGGGCTTTGTCAGTCACTTCTGAATTTGACTAGTGAGTCATTTTCATAATTAGATTTCAGGGCGCTGTGCTATTTTGATCAAATTCAGCTACATTAACTAAATTGAAAACACCATTCAAAATGGATCCCTAATTTTTTGGACATGGATTATTGGTGGGGAAATAATCGCTTGATTTATTCGTTCAGTCTCAGTGCTGTTCTGTTGAGTACATGGCTTTTGCTTTTACTGTCTTTCTTCATTAATTTGTTTGAACATTTCAAATCTTTCATCATTACGCGGCGGGTAGGTTTTAGCGGTCATGGTGAATTGTGGTTTTTATTGTTGACTTTAACAGCATTCTGTCCATCTGTCTCACCTACAGTACATACCTCTCCACACACATGCACCACACTTCCATTCTTCAAATCAGCAGACCAAATCAGCAGAACTGACTTTTTTAAGGCCACTATGTTTTAATAGAAACGACACCCTTCTATTAAAGGAATGTTTTGGATGTCAGTTGCCTGAATTACTTATTACTTCATACATATTACATTTTGATATGACTAATTTGTGAAATCACTGTTTTCATATTGTGAATTCATTCGCAGGATACTGTGCATCCTTTCCATATTTGTAGTCGTTTAGCGGCAATATTTTCTTTCCCTTTCACACCTCTGCTGCTCACATTTCTCAGAATATCACGAGAGTCTCGCATGCATTCTTACATGAGACTATTTCGGTTTTCCTTCTGGAAGCCAGCAGACCTCCAGCTGTTTTTTTCCTCTCTCTTTCTGTCTCTCTCCTCCTGAGCCACCGAGAAATATCATTAGGAGGGTGACGCAGGCCGTCCATCTGCTTTTCTTTAATTATGGTTTGTCACGTAAGGGAATTGGACCGGGGGAAGTGAGAGGGAGGGCGTGAGGAGTGCTGGGCGACTCGCGCAAATGCAGAAGCCGAGAAAGCGAAAACGCAATTTGGGGAAGCGTGTAAACACGTCTGCGGAGGCCGTTTTCACACACTCGAAAACGAGGAGGGGTTGTGGGAATGTGCCATTCAAACGGAACGCTAAACGCAGAATTGACCAGCCGCTGTCTATGAGAAGTCCAGAGTAGTTGCTTGGACTTTTCTCTGTTTTGAGATCTAGTCAGATGTTCAACTGTATCAGTACATGTACCCTGTTTCATCCTTTCCTGAAACTTTTTGTTTGAGTCGTTGCCAAGTAGGGCTCTTAGAGAAGCGCAGCACATTTCTGTCATCGTGTGACATTTCTTTGTTGTGAATCAGTAAAGAAAAAGAAAAAAACACACCTGTGCACTGTTTCACAACAATAAACTCCCCCCCGCACACACACTTGCGCAGATGCACTCATATGCTTGGAAGCGAGGGGATCTTTGCTTATTATGGTATTAAACCGACTGTGACCCTGTAATTGGTTCCAGCCCCCGTTAGCATCAGCATGGTTAGCCAGTGGTGCTTATGCTAGCATGTGAATGCGTGTTTTACCACCGCTAAGTGATATTAGTCACGATAATTTTTGGTAAATTGTCCAGCAAACTGAATTCAAGCCTTAAATGAACCAGGTTAAGAAAATGTATGAATAAAATTATTGAGTAAAGTGTAGCTTTTTAAGCCATTTTTAAGGTTGCTAGCATATTTTCCTGCTGTGCACAAACAGCAGAGATGGAGGGCTTTGCGTGGTTTTCAGTCTTACTTGATGTTTGACCACGATCCAGTGTTAGTTTATTGTTTTAGTTTTAGTGATTAGCAGATGAGAAATGCTAATATGCTTATTGTCCACAAACTGATATATACACAGCGTATATACTGTGTATATAATGTATTAGCATGAGGACAGCATGCTGCTAATCAATGATTGTTCAGTTCCCACAGACAGATGTGTTTCTGTGTTGGTGAAAGTGAACTATTAAATTTCAAGGATCAAATGGTTCACTTGCTATGGAAATAACAGCAGTGGGCTCCATTATGAGGGGAGTTCAAGTCAAGTAGAGACTTTAATTTGTGATAAAATTTCTTTCAGCTCAATGTACTGTATATCATTGACATATACAGAATAGTGATGGGTCGTTCATGAGTGATTTGTTTAATCTTGTGCAAGTCTTTAACGTGACTCAAAAGAACGAGTAGTCTCGGAAAGTGATTCGTTAATTTTCTCCTGGGCGCACATGCCCAAAGCATCGCAAAAACTCTGTAGGTTACGAAAATAAGTAGTTACCTTTGAGTCTTCTAGTCCGAGTCATTTGTTCTTTTATCACTTGACTCCTATAGACGCTATGGGGTGCAATAGATTCAAAAGAACAAACGATTCAGACTAGAAGACTCATGGGAAAAACCATCCAATTCTGTTTATCTTATGTCCTTAGCTGCATTGTAATAGTTTCATTACTGGGACTATAGCCAAAATTCGTGTATGTAGACGTGTTGGGGGTCTGTTTATTGAATATGTAACATTTTATTTTATTTCTGATCAAATGAACAAAATGAACTACCTGTAAATGATTCAAGATTTGACCATTTAGAAGAATGTGATTCAAAGAACCAAGTCACTAAAATGATCCAAACTTCCCATCACTAATACAGACTTCAAGTACACGGTGTACGGTGGTAAAACTCTTAGCTGCAGTTAAATACTAGAATGGTGCAAATTCTAGTTAAAATTCTTCTTAAAAGAAGGCTGTATGTCTTTGACCGTATGTATGAAGGCTGTATGTATTTCCAGTTTTCTATGTACTTTCCATGTGTAGTAGTACTGTATGTCAAGCAAACCAGACTTGTCCTACTGTATATTTTTGAAAGCAATTTTGCTGTCAAGAAAAGTCGAAGCCCCTTTGAAAATAACCTAAATACCAAACGCCATTTTAAGAAACGTTTCACCGAAACCAAGCAATTTATTTGGATGAGTGGAAATTTATTTATTTATTTATTGTGTATTGTTTAGACATTTTTTTCCTTCTTGACCCAGACAGCTGATTGTTACAGTGCGCTTATGTGACACGTCTAACTACCAGATGAGGAACTGTACGAATGGTCAGTGACTGTTGTGGCATGATTGTATATAATTGATTGTTATAAAGTCAAAATAATAGTATGGAAGTGTGAACCTGGCTTACAGTATAAAAGAGGTATATATGATGTATATATGATGTATACTATAGCAAATAATATTTAGCAAGGTTGGATTTACTGAAATTTGGATTTTCAATCATTTGGTTTTATAGCAATAGCAGTTTTAGGCAATAATTACATTTTGAGGTTTTACTACCCAGATAAGAAGCTATAAAGCATGCGTACTGTAAATTGTATAAATTAATATAGCTTGCCAGTTGATATTGATCCATCGTAGCATGAATGTCAGTTCATAAGACACGGTACTCAATAGCAATCACAGCAACAATGAATTTTTCTATTACTGTCCCATGTTGATGCATTTTATTACCGTGGGGTTGATTCGAACATGATTACCACTAACAAAGGAGGTCTGTGTTCTGAGAAATACAATAAGCAACCCAATTGCAAAAGACTACTGCAATCAGTAGAGATCTTATTACTTAGATCTACGTTTCATTTTCACAAAAGATTGCAAGTGAATGAAATCCTGTTACTGTACATTGTTAGAACTATTAAACTGAAGAAGCCTTAAGAACTACACTGTGTAAAAGTTCAGTCTAAATGACGTGAGGACGTTTCAGGTAAACAGTTTTATTGTGACTCTCCAAGTGAGTAATGAACAGCAGCACAGAGTACAGCAGCTTGCGGAACTGTAAAAATGTATTAATAATAATAATGCTGCAAAATAGCTCGTTTTTTTTTCTGACAGTGTGGGAATGCAAGGACCACATTCTTCTCACAGCTGAGATAGAAAGACCACACCAGCTCTAAAGGAAGACTTTACTCGATAATGCTAATGAAGCAGACTATAAATAAAAGCTAATAGGGACCGGTTTGTGTCTTTGTGGTTTCTTAAGATTACGGCAGCAGATTCGTTATTAGGGTTCGTGGGGAGGATTGGGTGCAGATGGCAAATGCGAGTCCTTTGATGAGTCCTTTAATGGATCAATTGCAGAGCTTCTGTTTGCCAAAGTGGTTATGTGGCATTCAAGCCTATTGGTTCGTATGAAGCCTTTTGCAGACAGTGGTAGCATGTATTGTAATGCTCAGTCTTACTTTGTCAGTCTTTACACACAGAAACCTCAATGTCAACATTGATTTATTGATTTGCATTATTTATTCATACGTCTTCTGTACCAGTACATTTCATCATCATTGGTTCTCTTTCATTTGTTAGCCTTAATTAGTTTGTTTATTTATGCGCTCTGTGGTTGCCAAGACTTGTTGCATTGTTATTGCTGTGATTATGATTTTTCTCGAGTCAGCATGGGTTTCCCGTGGGTTCTCTGATTATGTCGAACCTCCTAAAACTTGACGGCAGATGGATTGGCTTTGCTGTATTGTCCATAGGTGTGTGTATGTGTTTGTGTTTGGAGCCTTCTACCTGTGGCCTATTCTAGCCTCATGCCCAATGCTCACAAGTTTAGATCCACCAATGACCAGAACATGAGTCAGGGAACTCACCAGAACGACAAAAAACTCGCTGTAGTCACATATTTCAACTATTATAATATTACTAATATACCCCACAGGAAAGGACGTAGACGTAGGTTTTATTTTAGGTTCAGCACCACGGACAGGACACATTTAGCTGGTGTTGAGGACTGATGATGTACAGTATTTAGTAGTCGGTAGACCACATAGAAACTACTGAACCTTTATTTGTCTCATTTTTTACTGATGTGGTCATAAAATGTTGAATTTAAGCACAGCTTCTCTCCCTGATGATTCTAATGTACTGGCATGGCTAGAGAGATTGGCAGGCTCCAGTGTATTAGAGAAAATAGCAGCAGATTGTCTGTAGACTATTACCCTGTCTGCCTCTGTACTTTGCTGCATTTGAGGTGATGACACACAGCCTGTGGAAGTATTCCCTGTGTAGTCTGCATGTGCACTCCTATATATGCGGAGAGGTGTTCAGTTATGCTATTATTAGGTCTAATCCTTGCATAAGGCAAAGGTGTTTTCCCACTTATCAGTTTGCTTAAAAATTTATATCTGGGGTTTTTTTCTTCGCGATGTGCATTTTCGACTGCATTTTTCTCTACTGTGCTATGTAAATGCACACAAAAGTCATACACATCACTTCAGCACAGAGCACATAATTAAAGATATTTATGGATCATGATGTTAGACTTATTTTAGCAGCTGAAATCTAAAAGAGAGAAAAAAAAAACCCACAAAATACCCTGGATGTTCGGTTCACTTCCTTCACTTGGGTAAGGGTTCAAATCATTTTCTCAACCGAAATCGAACCATGTTGGAGTTCGCTTGAACTAGAGCGAGAAATCTCATTCAGGGTGCTCTTTTTATTACTTTATTTTTGTAATCCTGGAATGGACATACATACTTTTTGTCCTGTTCGCAGTTTAGTTTGGTTTATTTTCATACGGTTCCTTATTTTACAAGCCAAAGAAAGTTGGCCGATGGTTGTGTAGGGCAGAGAACATACACAAAAATTGAATTTATTTGCCCGAAATAGAAGGATGGAAAAAAGGTCATAGAAAGTATGAATACAAGTACAAAGAAATAACCCTAGTGTTGAGAAAATGGACCTGGTGCTAAATAAATGATTGGGTTATTATTATTACCAGCTGATACGATATTTTTTTGATACCTACTGAAGGTGCTGATTTGATCTGTACTGTGATTCTGTGTGCATCACAACTTTATAAATATAAGTTATTATAAAGAACATCTAAATATAAACATCTAATATAAATTCATCTATTTTGGGGTGAATGTGGCGATACATGAGTTGCCTCACTAAAGAACCGCGATATGTAACTGAATCAACTGAATCATTTTCCCCCAGAATCTAATAAATAATTGTTGTAAAAGCATTTTGTTTATCACACCTAACCTGTATTATCTCAGGAAAGGAAAAAATGTGATATATAAATATTAGAACACAAAAAGTATTTCTATAAATTACATTATGTAAATATAATATAAATCATACCGTTTTACTTTTCCTGGAGTGTGTATATATTTGTCTGGCTGACTCTGTATGTATACAGTTTGTTGGTGTGATTTATAAGTTAGGTATTTGTGGGTTATTTCATAGGGTTTTTTTTTTTTTTATGTTGCAGTTGACTGCGAAAAATATCCTATAGAAAAGTAAACCGATATCTCCCTTGTATTTGGACACCGTCTCAGCAGCTCAATCCTTGGTTTTTGTCATAGCGGAGCTGAATGCTATAACGGCTTAAGGGAAAAATTGCAAACATATGCAATTGATAGAAGTGGCGAGAGATCGAGTGTGGCTGCTAATTGCTCGTCCTTGGTACAGAGTGTTAAGGAAAGCCCTTTGATTATGTAAGGTTTCCCTCTTTCGGTGTGTCTGCTCATTCTCTGTTTGGGCAAGGCCACGTGATGTGTTTTCCATGGGCCGTGTTTAAAAGGTTAAGAGCCTGTCATGCAGCATCAAAGGTTATGGCACTCCACGTTCAACCAGGTGTCACCCATCAGGGCAGGAAGTAACGCATGAGCACAACAAAAGCGTGGGCCTTGCCTGTTCAATTAGTCAAGCTTGATGGATGGCACATGGCCCTGTGATCTACACATTTTCTAGCTTTCAGTCTCTCTTTTTTTTTCCCCCTGTGAAAAAGTTGTTTGCAGCATGAAGCACTTCAGCGCTGAGGAAAAAAAGCAGGAGAACAAAGGCTGCATCTCATTCAGGTCATTTTCCTCAGTGCGTATGATTTGCGTCACATGGATGTGCACGAGTGCTGAATCTCCTTTGAATCTTTAAACTCACCTTTCAGTCTGCCGAGCTTCCATGGTGCGCTCTTAAAGCTCTCCGCGTTCTAGCGACGGTGTGACTTGTTTAAAATTTGCACTCGTGTAATGTCTTCTACATCGAGCCTTTAGTACTGAAGGTCCATTTTTCAGATTACAAAAGCCTTGAGTAAGAGAACTGCTGCTCATTCTGCCTTCGAGCGCTGATCCTCGCTCGCAGCACAACTGGGACTGGGATGGTTTGTGCAGGCGAGCAAAGCCGTCATACTGAGGTCGAGGTCAGGGTGAAGGGTTTAGTCACCCGTAGAGCGCCCACCACTTTCACATGCGCTGCTGGGGCTCTGGACGTGACCCTTCGATCCGTTCTTAAATCCCCCGCCCGCTTTCACGGGCCCGTAAACGACAACATGTTCTCATCCGTCGGAGAGCAGGATCACACGGGCCGTTGTGCTGCCAGCACAGCTGTGGAAGGTCACGGTGTTAGCGGAAGCGGTTTAGCTTCACTCCGACAGAGAACAATATGATGAAACAGTCTCATATGGCTGGCATAGAATAAAAGTGTAGTGTAATGGATAAAGTACAGTCTGTATTTAATATTATAGTAAGTATGTGGCCTGGTGTTTGATCGGCTCCGTGTAAACACCCCGTTGTCGAGAGATTGCAGGTTAAAATCCCAAAGATGTCACAGCGAGAGAGCATAATTATCCTACTCCGTTGGTGGGAAGGATGGCATTTGCCTCCCCCCAGTCGGTCAGAGCAACGCTAGCTAATTGCGGATGCCTATTAGCTTATGTATACAAAATAGCACAGATAGTGCTTCCTTCCTACGCCGAAACATGAGCGGCATTTGAATAAGGAGCACTGCAGCAGCGTCCATTGAAGCACTCTGAGCGTCCGTCCTCCCAAACTGGTAGCTGTTAAATTAACTCAGCTAATGGGTGTTTTACATTAGCATATTTATTAATAAACATAAAAGCGTCGTCACCCTTGTGTGTTTTCAGTCTAATGATATTTTCGATGGGATATTGAACGATGAAATAGTTCGGAATCAGAAGTTTCAGGAACGTCTTACTCTCTCACTCTCTCTCTATCTCTCTGACTCTATTTCAACTTTTATGCACGTTAGCACGTTTTCAAAAGTTTTTGTGCAAATATACTGTATGTTTAAAAAAAAACAAAGAAACCCATGTGTACCAGATTTCTAAGGACTTGGAGAGATGATAAAGGCACTGTTGTTCACAAGTACAAAAAAAAAGTGCCCTAAGTGCACAAGATGTCTCCTTTAAAAAAATGGTATATACACTTTTAGATTCTTTTGCTTTTCTTAAACTATAGATAAGCAGATAAATCTTTCCACCCATCTTCTCATCTATCCATCTATCTATCTACCCTACCAGTCAAACGTTTGGACACACTTTCTAATTCCATGTACTGATTTTTTTTTTTTTTTTTCTACACATGTATCCTCTGCTTATGCTCTGCAAATACTTCATAACGGCTCTAATCTGAGGTTCTGTTTGTTAACTGGTGATTTCTAACTTCTCCTCTGCAGCAGAGGTAAGTTTTGGTCTTGCTTTCTGGGGAAGGTCTTCATAAGAGAAAGTTTCATCATGGAGCTTGATGGGTTGTGCAAATGCACGTGACACAATACTGTTCTTGCAAGAACTATTCCAGAACAGCTGACCTTCATGTCTTAAAATAAGAACTGACTGTTGTTGTTGTTGTTGTTGTTACTTAATTATATAATCCAAAAAGAATCCAGTATTGTTCTAGAATGTAGAACTTGTAGACTTGTGTCCAAACTTTTAACTGGCATTGAACCTGTCGTCAGGGAAATGTAATGTAAGCTATGCTTCCCAATAACTGGTAGTATGTGCGTGCATGTGTGTGTGTGTGTGTGTGTGTGTGCCTGTTCCCAGCAGTCCAGGGTGTCCTTCACCTTGTCCTCCTCTAGTCTCTGTGGTTTAGTAACAAAATAGAGGCGCTGTTTATATCGTACTGATTGCCACACTATAACTGATTTAAAAAAAATACTCTCTCTCTCTCTGACTTGGCCTGCTAGTTTTTTTTTTTTTTTTTTTAAGCAATGTTGGCACAGCTGAGTAAAAATTTCAGCCTGGGTGTGATTGGATTATTATGAATCAAACAGAATACCACTGGTATAGAGTTTCATTTGAATAAAGGGAACGGTTTAATTGGGAAAGATTGGCGGATATTTGCCTTTAAGCCATCATGCCTAAAGTAGGCCTTTGCAGTTGATCACTCGCAGATGTCCGCCTTCCTTATGCAAGGGTCAGCAATTTACATCTCTAACCTCATATTTCAGACGTGCTGCGGCGGTTCCCCCCAGCCCGATTTCAGATTAGCGTAACGGAAAAATGAAGGTTGAACCATCTGAAAGGTCAGGCAATGCGTGCATCTCTTTCCAGGGGACAATTTGCGGCCGGCAGTTTGTTAAGGGATTTCGCATGATCATTTTAATCATGTCAGGAATCTAAGCTATGGTGAAATAATTCAGTCGGTTAAAGGACAGCAAGGCTAAGCTGGGTTCAGCTGCAAATCCCTAAATGCTGCCATTATCCGAGTTTATCCCCGAAGGAAACTTTTTGTTTGTCTTAGTGTTCCATTGACGGATTCATTCATCTTGCAAAACATGCAGTCATTAATCAAGCCGTAATTGCTTTTTTTTTTTTTTTTTCGGACTGCCGAAACTTTATCAGTTTGCCTGTTTGTCTTGTTCTTAGTTGCATTAATTGGGTTGAATTAGTCATGCATTTCTTTCTATGTCACTCATATATATAAATGAAGAAAAGAAAAACAACAATTATTTAATCGATGGTCTATGTTGGTCTTTCCTTCTAACTAAGCCTCGTTTGTTTTCTCTTGAACAGGTTTGTGTTGGTGTTTGGCTGTTTGGTGCTGTCCGTCTTCTCAACCATTCCAGATCATCAAGAAATGTCATCTCGTTCTCTGTTTATACTGGTAAGACAACACAAAGAGCTGTTAATTTACAGTGCAGTACTGTGCAAAAGTATATAGCCCATAGCAACCATTAACCAATGGCAACCTATATATCATAGCAAGCATAACCACTAATAACGTATAGATCATAGCAACCATAACCACTAGTAACATATAGCCCATACCAACCATAACCAATGGTAACATATGGACTATTCCAACCATAACCTCTGGTAACCTATAGATCATAACAACTATAACCACTAATAACGTATAGACCATAGCAACAATAACCACTGGTAACCTACAGATCATAGCAACCATAACCACTGGTAACCTATAGACCATAGCCAATATGGTAAATCATATGGTAAATCATAACCATACGTCATGAAAGGATTGCATGGATTCCTAAAATTCCTAAAAATTCATGTAGGTCAAGTTTTTTTTTTTTTTGGTCGTGTCTTTTTTTTTTTTTAAAGAAAGGGTTCCAAAGATAAACTCCTGGGAAACATGACCCATTAACCATACTTTGTAAGAGTGGACGACTCATGCACACACACCGAGACAGATAAGGATGACAAATTAAAGGAAACACAGCGGCCATCTGTACAAATCACATGACTGCGAAACGGTTCAGTCAAAATGCTGTGATAACCGAGTAAAGGGATTTTTTTCTGTTGCTCAGCGTATAAAGAATATACTGTATCGCTCTTATACATTGCATAAATACATCCAGGGCGATCTGTGGGAACATGTGACATCATGTCTGTTCTTACTGCATTAGAGCCCTGATCAAAGCTCTTATTGGTGTTTCTGAAGGTGCAGATCAAAAGGTCTTTGAGGGTTATTTAGTTACTCATACGGTCGATTCCTGGCCACCTCACCATGTCATATCCTGTTCATAACTGACAAACAAACTACCTCCCCACTAGGGCAATTTACTCTTCAGTGCTGCATAGCGTAGCGCAGCGTTTTTAACAGAGAGTAAACATTGTAGCATGCTGCTATTAAACTCAATGACAAACAAAGCCATTTACAGCCAACTGATCAGATCGGTAAAAACTAAGTGCAGTCATGGGGAAAATCAGACGTCTCTGGATGGTGAGACAACGGATCCCATCATTATCATAAGTGGATTTTGGTCTTGTTACACGCTTCTGCAGCTGTACTAATGAAATCAGGGATTAGCGACGGCTTCATAATCAGATTAGCTCTCTATTGTGTTCGTAAATCTGACCCGCCTGCGTTTCCGATACAAAAGCATTAACGAGGAGAGATGCTCAATCACTTCTGCTCGTATTACCGTTTGCGTACTGTCAAGCTGACGGGGTTTCTCTAAACAATTATACCACCTGTGTAGATATTAGCGGCCTAAACACGGTATTGGAGCCGATTTTTTTTATTTATTTTTTTTATGTTATGTTATGCATATTATTCCAAAAATGCATGTGCCGAAGAAGTTTAGGCAACATGGAAGTAACCGATCTAGCTTCGATAAAAATTTTAAGTTGCTAACGTGGCTGTTTTGGAGAGATTATTTTATATGCAATATTTTTCAGTTTTAAACAATAATAAGATTTAAAAATGCTAATTTGTATTTGTATTTCTTTAAGTATTGATACTAAAATTGGTGTAAGTGTCTAGAAGTATTTGACCTGTAAAAATTGGCAAAACATAGTTTTTTTGGTAAAAAGCAAAAATAAATCTGTGTCCGTAACCAGGTCATATTCATATCGCAATATCTTAACAATTTTGCATTTCTTTTTATTTTTTATGTGTATTCTAAATGGGCCAAGTTTCGTCTTAATGAGAATTTAAATTATTGAAAGATTTGAATTCAGAAAAGTTACAGACACTACATACTGTAAAAGGGCATGAAATTGATCCTGTTTGAAAAATCACTTTTTTACCTACAGTAGTTGAGACACTTTTTAGCACTAATACCATGTTTTGGCCGTATGCAAGTTTAGATTCCAAATGCACTCAAAGATGTGAAAGCACAGAAAGATGTGCTGATGAGATGTGCTGATGATATGCATCAGGTGTGTATTTCAACTTACTGTACATGGAACAGAATACAGTGTAGCCTTCACTGATAAAATACACATTAATATTTGTTGAAAATAAGTCATAATAACAATACACCATCTAGCTAAAGTTTTTTGAGGTGGCACTTGGATGAATTCTTAAACTGTCACCAAAACTCAAGTGTTTCTTGTTAGATGGGGTTCATTTTCCAAAGCTGAACTTTCCAGAGAATTTTCTGAGGAACCCTGTTTACTGAGAGTGAAAATATAGCTTTTTTTATGGTGCACATAAAAATACAATAAAAGAATCCTCGTTCTTCTTAGGTTCTTACTAGAACCCTACGATAGAGAGTTTACCTTTCAAGAAAATTGTCTCAGTGTAAAACAGAAAGCTAATGCATCTTTAGAACCTTTAGAGGAACCAGGTTTGTTAGGTGTAGTCAGTCTCATCTGATGTCTGTACTGTATGTAGTTTCCTGTATGTACACATGGTCACACGTGCTTTGTCATGACTGCTTTCCTCCAGGAGTTTGTGATGATTATTGTGTTTGGGATGGAGTACCTGGTGCGGATCTGGTCTGCAGGCTGTTGCTGCCGGTACCGAGGATGGCAGGGACGGCTGCGATTCGCCCGAAAGCCATTCAGCATTATAGGTAAGCGAGATGGGTCTAGTACCTTAGAGAATTTATTGAACTGTGGAAACGCTCTTGAGAACAATGTACAAATACGTTGATTTATATCCAGTTTCTGAAATGCCCCTCATTGGTTTGATGTTTGTGTGATGTCCAGGGCCTTATGCTTTCTCCTTATGACGTCTAGGTGCGCAGTTCATTCTTTCATCGCAGTCTAAGCCTCACGGTGCGGAGCTGCTCATTTCATCCACTCCTACATGACACCTGGCCTCCAGGCTGCGTCACCCCCAGCTATAGAATCTGATACCGTTCACTTTTATCTTCCTGTTCGGGAGCCTGCTGTACTATTTGCTCATCGAATGTGGCGACGCTGCAATCTGGCTACCTTTAAAACTCCAGCACTACCACAAGTCATTTATCAACCAAGCATGTGTGCAACCTGGCAACCTAAACTCAGTAGAAAACATTAGTTTCAGATCGTTTTTGTTCGAGTCAGGCATGAGGGTCTGAGAGCAGTTGAGCGAGCAAAAAAGAAAAAGAAAAAAAAACATGGCCTCTCGAATGAACACATTCACAAAATCACTCATTCAAAAACATTTTCCTGGAGTAACATGAGCATGAGCCTCGTCCACTCTCCTGAATTTGCATGTGAAATCAATTTTCGGCCAGACTGAATGATTTGATAACCGTGACCGAGCGTAGATGGCTTTGGTTAAGCAGCGCTGTTATAGCCTCATTTCCTTTTGGTGTCATATTCCACAATCTGGCAACGAGGCCACCGGGAGCCTTAACCTCGTCCTTTCTCTTTCCCACTGTTCCTGGCCTCACTGTGTCTGTTTGGAGTAGAGCTTGTTAGAGATGAACCGTCTCACCTCTTGTGCACTCTTGCGTGCGTGTGTGTGTGTGTGTGTGTGTGTGCACATGTTTGCACAGCCAGCATTTACCCTGGCCCCATAGTTTTGAATGCGTGGCCATCGTTAAGCTTCCTGTCTGTGTGTGTTCGTGTGTGTGTGTGTGTGTGTGTGTGTGTGTGTGTGTGTGTGCGTGGAATGGTCCTACAGTATCACCACATATAGATTGTTTTTACTCTGTGTTTTCCACCGTCACCATCGGCTTGCTCATCAGGGACAAACTGATTATTATGATTTATACACATTTCCTCCAACTCACTTTCATATATATATATATGGTTAGCACTGTCGCCCCGCACCTTCAGGGTCTGGGTTCAATTCTTGTCCAAGTTCGATTCCCGTCTCTGTGTGCATGGAGTTTACATGTTCTCCCCGTTCTTGGTGGGTTTCCTCCAGGTACTCCTGTTTCCTCCCACAGCCCAAAGACATGCAAATTGGGCTAATTGACGTTCCCAAATTCAGTATATATGTGTGTGTGCCCTGCGACAGATTGGCACCCTGTCCAGGATATATCCCACCTCGTGCCCTAAGGTTAGCCTCCTGGGATAGGCTCCAGACCCCCCCGCGACCCTAAATACAGGATATAGCGCTATAGATGATGAGTGAGTGAGAGAGTGGATTGTATTGAATTGAAAATTTAAATAATGCCATTCTATAATTAATACAAATCAGTGACGTTATTGTAGTCGAAAATTTATCAAATATTTCTTGAAGTCCAGCAAGTTATTGAGCCATAAATATACTGCTCTAAACAAAAAAATTAAGCGAGCACTAAAGTTCTATATTTTTCTATATTTGTACAGCTAGGTTATTCTTTATATTGTGTATTTGCACAGCGAGGTTTTCTTATATTTTTCTTATATTTTATATTTTGTCTTATCTTGTATAGATATATTTGCCTTTCCTTAGCTAAAGTTATTTTCTATATTTTATTCCATATTTATTTCCTATTAATAATCTTTTTATTGTTAAGGTCACGGACGGTCGTTTAAGCATTTCGTACTGTGTATGACTGTATGTGATAAATAGAATTAGAATTTTTGAATTAGTCCCAGTTTGACTTGAACACCCCTCGTATGCATGTATATACAGTACATTCCCAAACATTAGTGTTCCACTACAAAATGAAACGTTGCAGAAAAATACTTGTATGCTGGGACAGAAAGCAACACAGAACAGTTAACAAATAAAATTTCATACAAAAAACAAAATGTTGGATTTTGCACGCAAAAAACAAGCAGGTGCGACAGTCAAAGTGCTCAGAGGAAGCGTTTCTGCAGGAGGCTGAGTAAAACTTAGCTAATTTCCTTATACGTCTGCCTACTGTATAAATATTGACTTTGTTTCATTTATTACTGTTTCTCGGCTTTACCAGAATGCACGCATGTCTGGACACACGTGTAACATGTACATGCACTCCATGCGTTCACGCTGTTGCTACTGAAAGCGGTTCATTAAAAAACAAAAATACAGTTTTTGCCCTCTTGTTTGTACAGCAAGCAATTGGTCCGAAGGGACGTTTAAATCCCAGCAGACCCCGACAGGGAGAACGGGTCACTGAGACGCATGACCGTCAGCAGCGTGCATATTTCCTCCCCGAAGTCTTTTTCCAAGAAAATAGCGATTATGCAATGAATTCGTAGAAGTAATATATTCATACATGCCCAAGGTGTGTGTGTTTTTCCTTCCCTTTTCCAAACGCCAACCCCGGATTGAGTGTTTATTTTGTTTTGCCAGCTTTTAATGAGCTCCATGCTCTACATGTCATTATAGAAGCTGCCGGGCCTCATTAAACACCATTGTGGTTATCAATAAATAAACAGTACGTGTTTTTTTTTTTGTTTTTTTTTCCCCTCAATGGACAGGAAAGATATCATGTAGATGAACAGGAGGACGTCTCAGAAGTGTTTCTGAATAAGTGTTTTATTTATAAGGCACATTTAAAAACAATTTGCATCACGGAAAGTGCTGATGAAAAGTAAATAATGCAAGCGTAGGCATCAGTATGAATGATAGCACACAACCGAGAGAGCTACACGTCCAGTATTAAGTGCGTGTGTTATGAATGGCTCTTGAAATGCTGTTCAAGTGTTTACGTAGGAAATTTTCTTTTCATTTGTAGGGAGATTTCAATGAATAGCTCTTCATTATACTCAACTTACTTTGCAACAATGACAGACTTGTATTGTAAATTAGGCCGCGCAGTGGTAAAGCGCTCGCCCCATCATCTGTGCATCGGTGATGCTGTGGCCTCTCGCAGCCGGGAGGGCCTTACAGAGAGCCGATTGGCCGAGCTCTCTTAGAGGGGAGGGATGTGAATTACACTTCGGGAGAAAAATGCGGGAAAATTGTAAATTAAAAACACAGTTAAAATGTCAGAATTAACATCAAATACAAAAAACTGCTGAATCATCGACTTTTTAGAAAAAATGTCCAAAATTTTTTATTTTTTTTTCTGATATTCAGAAAGCACGGCTGTTTTCATACGTTATCCTCTCACAATGTGCATGTTTTAGTCAGGCAGTGTTTTTATTTTAGTCTTTAAATAAATTTATTTATCTGTTCGTTGAATTCAATTTAAGCAGATAATTCAGTCGGGCATAGCTTTCTTACAGTTTCAAATACTTAAATTCACTCTAACTATAGCATGCTGCTTGAGGTCAGTTTCTAATGTAGAGATATACCAAATATAAGATATGGATAAAATGATAGGTCAATTTACTATTAGTATACTAAATTGATTCCATACTAACTCTTTCAAAAAGTTTGATCTTCTGTATCAGCATTGGAAGTTCATTTCGAAGCTCCGTCTGAGGCAGATTGGCAGCTGTAACGATGCGGTTTTTTTAAACCGAGTACACATTCTGTCTAACTAGTTCATGATTTATGAAAAGCAGAACCCTCTGCTAAATCAGAGCGTCCCTGAAGCCCCGAAACACGGCAATGAAGCATCGGCCTCATTATTTACGACGCCGAAAAACAATGAATCGGGGAACATCAGAGCTCGGAGACTTCGTTTGGAGGAGCGTGAGATGGATGGGATGGGATGTGAGGAGGGGAAAGCTAATATTATGGGTCTGTTTGAGGCTTGGAGCTGTTTGTGTTCTTTGAGGGTTTCTTAAGTGGATGTGGGTTTAGTTTGAACTTCCTTTGTCCTCTCATCTCGTCCTCACTCTCTCTCTCTCTCTGTGTGTTTCTCAAGTAGCGAGAAAGTACATGATTGGGGAGAAAGTGAAAAAAAATAAAATAAAATTTCTTTTTAATAGCAGGATCCTGTTCTCAATCTCGATGTATTATTATTATTTTTTTATTTAACCCCATCATTGCAGCATCGAGCTTTTCATGACGAAAGAGGAAGCAATGCGAGAAATCCTATTTATTCAAAAGAAAGACTTGCAAGCATATTCAATGAGACCAATGTACTGTAACAGTGGAATCATCAGGAAGATGATGATTAATGATCTATAGGACATAATGAACGTTTACAGGTGTGATTCCTTGACTCGGTAGACAGATCTGGCCTGTTTAATGTTAGATTTGAGGTTTTGAAATGACAGCAGAGAGACGAGACAGTGGGGGGCGGCTTTGGACAGTGGTGACAGCTCTGAGGGTATTGAGACAGCTCTTACAGAACATAGTGCATTGCTTCCAGGCCTTACCATCCAACAAATCAAAATTTCCTTTCCCTCTCTCTCTCTCTCTCTCTCTCTGTCAGACATCATTGTGCTGATCGCATCGGTCGCCGTGGTTTCAGCCGGTAGCCAGGGCAACATCTTTGCAGCATCGGCACTGAGGAGTCTACGCTTCCTGCAGATCTTGCGCATGGTGCGCATGGACCGCCGCGGAGGGACCTGGAAGCTTCTGGGCTCTGTCGTTTATGCACACAGCAAGGTACACTGGGATACTTTTATACTGACTTAAAGACAGTTTGAGTCAGGATTAGAGATGATGAGATTAAACTGTATTTAATTGAGGCCACTGTCGAAAAATTATATTAGGACACTGTTTAATCATTCACTGTATAAGAGAAATGAACTCCAGGCGACACGGTGGCTTTAGTGGTTACCACGTCACCTTGCCACCTCAAGGGTTCTGGTTCGATTCCTGTCTCTGGGTCTGTGTGCATGGAGTTTGCATGTTGGACACTGGCCCTCCATGATCCCAGTCCTATATGCTATACTTAGATTATACACAGTAAACACATATCTACTAGAGGTTGTCTGAGGCCTGTTTTTTTTATTTATTTTTTTTATTCCACTCTGGCCCGCTCCCAAAGGAATTCCGACCAAGCCTGTGCAGTCCCACAGTTATTTTTATTTGTACTCACATGACATATATTCTGATGAAATTATTCCGTTATATTTTCCCAAACTATGAAGAAATCCGTAGCTTAAACCACAGTGACCCTGCTTATGACAAACCACATTCAGACGAGGGAAAATACTCTCATGTTAATAAACTTAATGTTATTGTTAATATTTTGAATCTTTTTCCCTGGGTTGTACAGCAAGTCAAAGTTATATTTAAAACGCATTTAACAGAATGCGCCAAAGTGCTGTACACTTTGGTTTTTGGTTATTATTATATTTGAGAATTTGAGAATCAAGAAGCCTGTGGTATAAGAATGATTAAAAAGCTTGAGATGACGCCCTCATATTATTACATTTGTCACAGTTGGAGTATTATTTACAGCATTATTTTTGTAATAATGCATAATAACACATTTACTAAACACTAGGGTATAAGACTGTTATAAAATTCAATTCCTTTCCATTATGTCTTTCTGATCATTCCTTACATACAGTAAGATACATTAATCACAACTATTAGCGAGGCTGTATTATGTCCACTTCGCGACATTTATTTGCAGAATAAGGCTTAATCCTCTTTTTAGTCAGAGATCATCTGATCCTTGGTATTCTGTCAGATCATACGCCGCTCATACAGTAGGACCAGGTTTATTAAGGTTTAAACGAATACATTGATGGGTGAACATGCAAAGCTTCAGTCAAGTCCTCTGACGAACAAGGCTGTCTAACATAAGGGGTGACTTACAGTGGTGGCCAAAAGTATTAGACACCATACTGTATGTCATGTATTGTCGTTCTCTCTGTGCACAAAACAGGTGATGTCACTAATCAGTTTGAGCCTGTCTGGCTGAAGAGTTGTGCTAATTACAATAAACTGGTTCAGTTAATGAATGAGACAAATATTTGGCAGGACTTTTACTTTCTGAAGCCGGGGTGCACAAACATGACAGAACTCTCAAGTGAATTGCGAACTTCTGTAGCAAAAATTTTGTTCAGGAAGCAATTAATAAGTAGGCGTAGATTGAGTGGGTGACACCAAACTTCTTTTTGACCCTATGTTCAGGCAGATCTAGCAGGTTTTGAAAATGAAAGGATTTCATACCTAATATTGATTGTTACAGATAAATAACAAATTATTCTTATTATCTTGATTTAACTAAAAAATAGGAATGTTATTAAAACATTGAATTTCACTTTTGTCTCAATATCTTTGGCCACCTAAGGTGGTGCAGTGGTAAAGTGCTCGCCCTGTCATCCGGAGATCGAGAGTTCGATTCCCGGGTGATGCTGTAACGTCTCGCAGCCGGAGGTCTAGAGAGAGCTGATTGGCCGAGCTCTCTCAGAGGGGAGGGATGGAAGGTACTTAGTGCTCCCACATTAATCACGGCTCTGGAGCCAATCAGGGGCGTCTGCAGAAGCAGAAGGAGCGGATAGCGCTGTCCTCCGAGTGTGTTACTCCGCCCCCAACGGTGCATGAGCGAGCAGTCCGGAGAAGATGCAGTCGGCTGATTTCCTCCGAACCACGTGATAGCCTTCGGCCCTCCCGGCTGAGTGGTAGTAGTAGCCTTAATGTGTGGAGCCCCCTAGTGACGGGGAGGAATTGGACACGACTAAATTAGGAAGAAAATTGGGGAAAATAAAAAATATATATAAATCTTTGGCCACCACTGTAGGTTCAAATTACAGATTTATTTAGGATCAGTTTTTTTTAATGAACCCGTAACAGCCCAGACCCATTTCTCATTTCTGTGAAATTATGGTGGATATACAGTAACAAAGCAAATAGACCAAACATATTGTGAAAGAAATAACATTGCATTTTTCCTGACAATTATAGGGTTACAATTGGCTGTTACAGGGGCACAACAATATTTTATTTATTTATTTATTTATTTTTAAGTTGAATATAAAATCTTTTTTTTTTTATTACATTACGTCATTGTAATTGTTAAATAGGATGAATGGTACTTTCAGTAGAAAAAAAACAAGCTTTTTAAAATTAGCTAATGCTGTCATACAGTATGCGCTACCTGGGAATTTTGGTAATGATGACACGTGTACACAGATCGTCACATCCACAGACTGCACCAGGATGGTAGATATTAGATGTTAGACTTAACTTCATGAGTTAAAGTTAAGGATAAAGCCGTGGAAGGAGATTGTCAAAAACATTTAAAGTGTCACCATGGGTTCTTAAGGGCTACAATTATATAGTATATGATAGTTGAGTTCGGAAGATTGAGCTAGGCTCTGTTATTAAACTAGGGGCAAAATAGATCGATAAAACCTAGTTACCAGCACACTGTGCTAAGAATGTAATTAGTTTTTTTAGCAAAGCAAAAATACAATGCTGTATCTGTTTCCAGTTTCTTTACAGACATGCCTTCTCAACATGTGTACAGTATATTATTAAAAATTGAAATTTTATTATAATTTTCTTTTTCAAACCACATAAATAGATTCTCTTTTTAAGTTAAGTGGGTTATTTTGTGTAAATAAATAAATCCAACCAATTGTGGAAAAAAGTTCAACAGGGGCAAATACTTTTGCAGAACCATGAATCTGGTTTGTAGTTGGTACTGTTGGTACATTTCAGAGAAATACCAACAACAAACACATTTAAGCGGAGTTTAACATGTGTTATTGATGTAGTATAATGTGGCTCTAACACACATATTGGCACAACAGTGCCGGTACGCATGAGAGTGTGAAACTAAACTGATCTTAGGCTCCTAAAAACTCTTCTCCTTTTTTCCAGGAGCTGGTGACAGCCTGGTACATCGGCTTCCTGGTGCTCATCTTCGCCTCGTTCCTCGTCTACCTTGTGGAGAAGGACATGAACAAGGAGTTTTCGACATACGCTGATGCACTCTGGTGGGGCACGGTGAGTTTATTGGTGCTTTGATGGGAATCCTGGTGTCTGAGCAAATGAGAAACACAGCAATCGCTCTCATCTGTGGACCGAATATCTGAGAGTGTCGTAGTGAAGTGGTCTCGGGGTGATCCCCAGTGAACTCGGGAAATGAGAAAGCAAATTGAATAGGAATCAACCTAACCGCAGGAAGTGAAGCAAATATAAAGCGAAAGCTAAACCCTGAACCAGCGGAGAGCTGTAGAACAGCGGAACAAATAAAGATCTAATTATCAAATTGTTTACTGGGTACTTTTGGCATTGGTGTTATTTCGAGAAAAAAATTAAACAACATCTATAGGATGTCTCAGCCAATTCTTAATTTATATATATATATATATATATATATATATATATATATATATATATATATATATATACACACCGTACTGTGCAAATGTCTTTCTCCACCTCACAGTTCTTCATATTTTGCTTCCAAACAGCGAAACTTCTAGTATTTTAAATTCAGTTTTGAGGAAAAGGTCTCCAGGCTTCCTTCACATTTTTGCCTCTCATTTTAAGTCTAGTCCCTGTTTCTGGCTGGTTGCAGAAGAAGTTTTAGCTTGTTAAGCCACACAGTGACCTATGAATCATTCAAGCATTAAAAAAAGAAAAGAAAAAACATCTAATTTAAGGTATGAACCAGGTGCTGATGATGGCACATGATCAGGCTGATTGGTGATTGGTATACTTGTAATACCGAATGCTACAGTTAATGATCGGAAAACAGACGAGAGGGGAAAAGAGGTTGCTGCTGAGGTTGTTACATGAACAAGTTTTCATATTGTATCTTTAGGCAAAATGTTTGTTCCCGTTTCTTAAAATTGACCTTCGTAATTAAATTGAATTTAATAGGAGTGGCTCAAGCCATTTGCACTGTACTGTAGCATGTAATCAAACTTCATCGCAAATGAACCAAATGTGTCCCTTATTTAGATCCAGGAACAGATGACTGGGTGTAAAAGGATACGAAAGCCGCCATCTGACTTCAGAACATCGCCGCAGTCTAATTTTGCACTTTTCACTCAACATATGGGTTAAAATATGTTCATGAGAAATGTTCAGTTGTTGCTTTAAAATTTTGTCTGGAAGTCCGATTACACTTTTTCCAGATCTTTAAACGCATGCAACAGCTGAGTAGTTAATGCAAGTGACCAGATGTTTGTAAGTTCCAATTCCAGGACTGTGCCTTGTGCTAGGCCATTAAACATCGCTGTTCAAATTATATTCTACCTTACATTATCTGTCAAATTTTCTCTGTTGAATAGAAGACCTGGATCCTTTATCTCGCCTCCCCCCCCTTCATTCTGTCTTTTTGTAAAATGGGGTCCAAGTGACAGACCTTCTTTACTCCGGCTCTGGCTGTTAAAAACCAAGTCATCATGATGACCTAAAATGACAGCTTTTTTTCCCCCCCATGGCTGCACATGCACGCTCATGATGGGAGCAGGACTGAAAAGGATGAATAGCTCGCGTATCACACTCTCGATCGATAGGAACCATTTTTATGTTTAGACAGGAAGAAAATCACAGATCGAGAGGCGGAGAAAGCGAGAGGGGTCAGGAGACAAGGTGTGACAAGGCGACAGGACGAGATTAATATGCAGACAGCGACGGGGATTCAATCATGGAATTGGAGCACCATTGCTAACTAGCTATTTTTATCACAACTCAGAATAAATGAAATGATCTCTCTGATATCTGCCTTCTCATGTCGTGTATAGATTACCCTGACCACTATAGGCTACGGAGATAAGACTCCGAAGACATGGACGGGCCGCTTGCTGTCCTCCGGATTCGCCCTGCTTGGCATCTCCTTCTTCGCCCTGCCTGCGGTGAGAATCAAACTCGTAACGCCATAAACTCCAGATTAATTCCCTATATACTGTACACATCTGATATTTATGTGATTATATCTTGAATTTGCAGGGTATACTGGGTTCAGGTTTCGCTCTTAAAGTCCAGGAGCAGCACAGACAAAAGCACTTTGAGAAGAGAAGGAATCCTGCGGCTTGCCTCATCCAGGTAAAAAAAATTAAATAAAACAGCTTTAATATTTAGGGTTTTGTAGTAATTATGATCACTTGGAAACCTTCAGCTGGGAGGAAGATCAACAGCTGGAGATGTGTTTTAACAAGGGATGTCATTTTTCCACACTGTTTTTAGTACTTATCAATATGGAGTGACATACTTAGAATTAAGCACTCAGGGGCATTATGGAAGATTTGATGTACAGTACTGAGCAATAGTCTTGAGCCACCCTTTGTTACTCCATATTAAATTACATTGTCGATTCAATTAGGAGTCGGAACAAATCCCAGGCTGCAAAGAGGCCTAAAGATATCATTTATGTGTTCATGGTGCGGATTAGGGAGCCGCACTAAAGGATGTAAGAGTACCTACAGTATAAGACCTCTGTTTCTATAGACGCTGGTGGGGTCTTTGCGTTTGTCCTCAGTCTTGAAGCGTACTTTGTCTTGGCCCTGATACTGGACAGGGTGCTACCCAAGTGCGCAGGTATCAGTGTCCTTAAATAGACACGCCATCAGATGCAGCACGTCCATGCTGATTGCGTCAGCATCGCTTAGCAACCGCACGTCTACTGTAGGTGACCGCAGCTCTGGCTATTCTGAACTCCGCCTGCGGATGTGACCGTGGCAGAATGTTCTCTCGTGGTTCTGCCCCTCGCGAGACTCGCGTCGTTACAGGTTATTTATGTACAGTAACAACCTCAGCAGCAACCTCGTTTCCCCTCTCGTCTGTTCCAACCACTCATGACTCAGCATCAGCAGTATACTAATCACCGGCCTGGACATCATCTGCACCGGCTTCTCACTGGTTCATGCCTTAAGTTAAATGTTTTTTTTTTTTTTTTCTTTCTTTTCTTGGATGATTCATTGGCGGTGTGGCTGAACTAATGAAAAGCATTCCTCTGGAACTGCTCAGGTACAGGGACTGGACTGAAAATGAGAATAGCTTTAGGAAGCCTGGAGAGATATTCCTCAAGACTGCAGTAAAGATACAAGAAAGTCTGGCTGTTTGAAAGCAAAGGATAAAGAAATAAAGGGTGGCTCGAGATTTGTGCACAGGATTATAGTAGAGCTGGGAATTCAATTCAATTCAATTTTATTTCTATAGTGCTTTTAACAATGGTCATTGTCTCAAAGCAGCTTCACAGAAATGAAAAGAAAATGAAAAGAAGACTTTATAAGACACCAGGGACAGGCCGATACAATATTATCACGATACCTACAAGGCTGATTTGATTTTTATTGCAATTATATAATTATTAGGATTATTATTATAAATATCTTTATCAAAGTTTTTTTTCTAGATTTTTTCACAATTCTAAACAAATATTTTGCTCCTACCAGTGAATAGTTCACAGTGCGCCACCTGTAGGATTATAGAAGAACTGCAACGTATTACCACCTCAAATGCTTAAAAAAATTACTGTAATTAACAAAAATTTATTTGGGAGTCATTTTGGTGATACCTTAATTTCTACAACAAAAGAATCATAATATATAACATTATTATAATACATTTTTCTCCATCCCCATACTGTAGTATTGTACAGTATAGAGTTTTGGTGTCTGTATCAGACCCTTTTTTTTCTTTTTGTTGCTAATATGAGAATGAAGAACTGAGCATGTTAATGAATGTTAATTATAACCTTATGAGTTTTAATCAATGTGATTCATAAATGTAATCAAGATCATAATCAAACTTCACTGCATTGCATCCCATTTCCCTGCGCTCCATTTCTGAAGCGCCTATAGCAACCATTTGTAGAGTTGTTTCAAGCTGAAGTGATGAACACCATTTGTTTTTAAAAGGTTCTCCGCAAAGGAAATGGTAATTTTAAAGAGAATAACTGACAGACACTTTTCTCCTGCCGCTATTTAGAAATGTAGGTCAAGACCAAGTATAAAACATTCTGTTCAGTAATTGTAACTAAGGAGATGAAAGCAGTCCTGTGGCAAATAACCCTAATGTAGGCTTTATATCACTGCCTCATTTTAAAAGCCTGTATCTCATGCATTTGTATTCATGTGTCTGGGCAGTGAACAGTAGCTATACTATACGGTATAACAGCAGCTGTTATGGTAGTTCGTTATATTAATGCACTCGTCTAATAAGTTAAATAGGTGTAATTTGTGTTGTGTTCCAAAAAAAAAAAAAGAGAAACGTCTTTGTGGTTTCTTTGTGAAATGACGAACAACATTTTGATCTGTTTAAGCTGAACAGATGCAAAGGATTGAAATCGCTTTTGATAGCTTTTATAATATAAGTATTATGAGTATGTTTCATATTTGTGACATATCATTGTTTAGACAAACGTTTAAGAACAAAAAAAAATAGTGAAAATACAACAACAAAAAAAGATTTTTGGATAATTTTATGCAAACATGAGGTGTTCAATCCATGTGGATAATCTACAAGAGGCATTCAAGTCAAACTGGGACTATTCATTGTGCAGAATAACAGAATACACTTATGAGTGTAATACCTACCTTTGTCTAATTGTCTATATAATCCCCTGCTACATTAATGCACAGTCTCAATATGCCAGAGCCACGATCAGACAGCCTGCTTCACTTCTGAAACGCTGGCCTCCCGGGAACTCCTTTAATGGACCAAAGATCCGGAAATGGTTTAGACCGAGGTCAGGACTATGTGGGGGATGTGGCAATAACTCCCCCGTCGAGTTCCTGTTCCTGTATACTTTGCTAGATGTTCACAGGAACATCCACAGTGGGCTCCAAGCCCTCTTGGCCCGGATCGTCATTCACAGACATGCGGCCTTTTCTGAAACATGTTCAAATGTTTTACTGCGACTAAGGTTTTCATCAGAGTACTGTGCTAGAAATTTTCTGCAAATATCACTTGTTTTTTTTTTTGTTGTTCTAATTTCATCACAAGTCCTGGTTTGACTTGAACGCACCTCGTATGTCTGTCTGAATGTGTATATCAGAACATAACCACCTCATCTCTCCCCACGGTCCTGTATCAGGCAGCATGGCGTTACTACTCCACCGACGATAGCCGTGTGTACCTCGAGGCCACGTGGCGTCACTATGAATCCACCATCCCTGTGCTCAGGCACGTATGGATGCCTGCTCCGACCAAAAACCCTAACATTTCTCTTTACTAATCAAAATTCTTTTTTTGTTTGTTTGTTTGTTTGTTTTTTTATCCTGTCCCTTCCCCTTCCTCCTGGCCTTTTGTGTCTTTTCTCTTTCCTTCGTTTCTTTATCCTTTCTCCTCTTCCTTGTATTTGTGTGTATGTGTGTGTGTTTTTGGCATGCAGTGTGTTTGGCGTAGCTATGCGGCTGATGAGAACTCGGTTTCCATTGCTACCTGGAAGCCTCATTTAAAGGCGTTGCATACCTGCAGTCCTACAAAGTAGGTATAAACCTTTGGCAGTTGCTTTTTCTTTTTAACATTTCAAATTGCACCTTGTTTATTATTTTTTTTTTTAATCTCTGATTAAGAATTAAGTGTGATATGTTCTTGCTGGGTTTTTTTCTCTCTTTCGATTTCTGTCTGTCTGCCCTTTTCAATCTAGCACACACATACAAGCACTCGCCTACTCTTTATTCCGGGACATTACCTTTGATTTAAGACGTGCCTCATGAAAATTGCCTTAAATGTATTTTTAAGACTAGTGTTATCCAGGCTGTGTGGCTTTAGAGAAAGCTTTTGTTACAAAAAGAAATGAGGGAGGACATTATGGTTAGTGAAGGCCCCAAACGTTCCTCTACTAAGCACTCAAACTTATAATGATGAAGGGTTTATTAAAGTTTATTTATTTCTCCGAATCAATTCTCAAGTAATATATTTTTTTCCAAGTAAGTTTTTCATTAAATTGAGATACATACATATATACAGTATATAGTACCATTTCTTTTAAGTCTATGTGTAAAAACATAATTTAAAAATTATTCTGATTGTAGTGGGTCTTAGTATTAAGCAAATACAACCTCAGACTAATAACAACATATAACCTTTTTTCATAATGTTTGATTTATGTTTATTTAAAAACATGGACAATTTTGAATAGCCACCCCCTACTCCCCATCCCCAAGATTTAAAGGGTAAGTTGCAGTTGGATGCTGCTAATCATCAGCCCTTGATAACTGATCATCAGCAGATGCAGTGCAGGGCTCTCTCCAATCACAAATGGAAAGCATTCAAGACAGTTGCTAATCTTCCCAGAAGTGGAAGGGATCCCAGCCCATTCATTGTCAGGTCGGACCATGCGATGCTCAGAGAAATGATGGCACAATTAGAAGAAGACTGAACAAGTACAGTTTGTTTAGAAAGCTTTCCAGGAGTAAGCCCATTCTGTCTAAAAAGAACATAGAAGCACAACTGAAGTTCACAGAACTGAACAAACCACAAGACTTCTGGAACAAATGAGACCAAAGTGGAGTTGGTACCCAGGGCCATGTTTGATGACAACCAAACAGTATTTGAGCAGAAACACTTAATACCCACTGTCAAACACGGCGGTGGAGGGGTGATGATTTGAACTTGTTTTGCAGATGCTTGGTTGAAATGAGGTCAAGTTAATAACAATGATCTGACGCACATCAGTAAATCCACATCAGAAAGGCTGAAATATAAAAGAATCAAGATTTTGGAATGGCTGTAGTAGGACCTTTAGAGAGCTGTGCATAAGCAAATGGCCAAAAAACTTAATGAACTGAAGCAGTGTTCTAAAGAAGAATGGGCCACAATGGTGTCAGAGACTGATAAAGTCATACAGGAAACGATCGCATCATGTTATTGCTGCTAAATGTGGATCTACAAGCTATTGGATAATTAAGGAAATGGGGCGTACTTAGTATTGCCCATGTGTGGTTTTTTTTTTTCTATTTAGCTTCATTCTTGTTCAATCAATAATGGCATCATGATAATGCCAAGGTTTATGTTGTTGTTCGTCTGAGGTTATATTTGCCTGTTACCAAGACCCGCTACCCCCCCTTTACACAAAAACGCAGAATTAAAAGTTGGGGTACAAACTTTTGACAATGACTATATACTGTAGTGACGTTGTATTCACGTGCCAGATGCACAAATAAAATTACAACTACGAACAGAAACTTTGGTCTCCAAGCAGGAAAAAAAATATATCTGGATGACCAGGCTCTATGTAAATCGTGTTTATTAATGAATGCAGTTCAGAATAAAAAACACCTTAAATCTAAAAACTTGTCCAATAAAATTTTTTAAATAAAATTGCACACGAGTGAAGTCACATGAATTCCAATCTGCCCATTCTCATTCAAGTCACATGATCACATTGCATATACAGTATACATATCTATATATCTATATATATATTTTTTTTTTCATTATTATTCATATCCCAGGCAAATTCTGACTTAAAGTTACTTTTATTCAACCAGCAAGTTGTTTTTTTTCAGGCTTCTCCCAAATGATAATAAGATGATGTGCAAGGGGCAGTATTGTGGAAAGAAATTCTCAGCTTTTATTTACATTTGAACTAAAAAAAAATTGTTTATTCATACCCTTTCTCTGACAAGTCACTCAAGTCAGGCAGCTCAAAAAAAAATCAGATGTGTGTCACATTAGGGTAAAAAAAAATAATAAAATAAATTATTTGGATTTGAGTCACTTCAGGTTGGTAATGTGAACGTAGCCCATATCATATTACCGTCTCTTTTACATTCAGTCAGATCAACACATGAAGAATAAAGTGTATTTTAGGTGATTCAAATATTCTTAAATTGCAGCATCATGCATGTTTCCGAGCCACTGTGTTCTCCTCTATTACCCTTCCTCTCTAGCTGTTTTTAGAAAGCATGTACTGTACTGTAGTGAACCATATTAGCAGTTCATCAGGCACTAATGGTGATCTTCAAACTACAGTACAGTACTCTTCTTGCTAGTAGCTACCCAGTAACTGCTGTCAAGCCTGATGTGACTAAGATTGTACCTATTTAAAATAAGACTGAACTACACTGAAGAAGAAGAAAAAAACTAGCCAACTAATTTACGACATTAGTTCGAATGGTCACAGAAACACGTTCATTATTTATAAGCAAATATAGTCAGGATTAATCACACTTGATACTGATACTTGGACTTGTGCTTTGTATCTTTGCACACTCTTTCTTGACCTCACTGAATGCACGCATGTTTGCTGTAATGACTTGGTTGCTTTGCTTTACTGTTACACTGTTACACTATGTTCTTAAAAAATTCAGTTGTTTATTTATTTTAATGTCATATCTGTACAAAACTACAAAACCCAGCTTGTGCATTTGGTATTCAAGTTGTGTTCTCTTTTTTTCTGTTATCTTTCAACTGCTAATAAAGGAAGGATCAAGTGGAGACGTCGACAAAGTTAGTATCATCTTTTTCTCAAAACCGATTCCATCTACGTATCTGTGCTTGATTATGTTAAGAAAAAGAGTTTTTATACATCTTAAAGGAGAATGCTCGTACAGTGAGTTGCAGTAAAGTGTAAGATCTGTTTTGTATGAATTTTGTGGAAACACGATTAAACACATTTTAGTTCTTGAATAAGACGGTCAGTGATTTTGTAATAAAACACACTACTTGTTCGTAGTTCTTCTAGAACCAACTACTGATTATTTCTAATTTCCAGTAGGTGTGTGTGTGCATGAGGGGAAACTACAGTAATTGCAAGGTCTTAGCGTTAGATGTTTATCACATATCTGTGAAATGTGCTTTATCGGGGACCATGTTTTGAGCTAAAGAGAGAAAACATGGGACCGAGGATGACACTAGAGTTACTACACTACTGCTATTAAGCTAATGGATGCTGCTGTCAAACTGATAAAAATGACATCAAACCGCCAGCTACATAATTTTCCCTCATAATTAGAGCATGATTTATAGGATAATATACATATACACATACAGTACAGACCAAAAGTTTGGACACAGCTTCTCATTGAAAGAGTTTTCTTTATTGTGTTCTTTATTGTGTTCTTTAGCCCAAACGCGTCTCTTCTGCTTGTTGCCTGTCCTTAGCAGTGGTTTCCTAGCAGATATTCTACCATGAAGGCCTGATTCACACAGTCTCCTCTTAACAGTTGTTCTAGAGATGTGTCTGCTGCTAGAACTCTATGTGGCATTGACCTGCTCTCTGATCTGAGCTGCTGTTAACCTGCCATTTCTGAGGCTGGTGACTCGGATGAACTTATCCTCCGCAGCAGAGGTGACTCTTGGTCTTCCTTGGTGAGACAGTTTCTTTGTAGCGCTTGATGGTTTTTGTGACTGCACTTGGGGACACTTTCAAAGTTTTCCCAATTGTTCGGACTGACTGACCTTCATTTCTTAAAGTAATGATGGCCACTCGTTTTTCTTTACTTAGCTGCTTTTTTCTTGCCATAATACAAATTCAAACTCTTTGAATGAGAAGGTGTGTCCAAACTTTTGGTCTGTACTGTATATATATAATAATAACAGCCAAGTCAAGCCATGTGATATAATTAACTAGATTACAGGTAGTCCAGAGGCATGAAAAAAACCTGATCACTAGAGAACTTCATCGGATCCATGTGGATTCCGAACTCTTTATTTCTAATGAGTCTTTATTTCTAAATCACTTGCCTGCTGAATCACTGGTCATCATTGGAGTTACTGAAAAGCACATGGGTGACACAATGCTGAGAGAAAGCAAATTGAACTAACATGACATTATGCCTGTATCTCTCCTTTGATCCCAGTAAGGGTCTTAGTGATAAGCGCGGACTTCGCAGGAAACTGAGTTTAAGGAGGTATATACTGTACATACTGTGTATGTCGTGCCATGCATCGTGCTCTAGTAACTTCTGGAATGCTAGACTGACTCTGAAGTGCATGGTCGACTGGGACTGCAATCTGAGAGGAAGTGACATCTGTCTGCTGTGTGCTTATCTCCACACTCCAGTACTATAATTTGCACTGGTGGCTCATCCATAGGGGCAGGGTGGGGCAAGAATTACGCGGCCACATGTTCACTCCATGAACGCTTTGTCCGCGGGTGCCTAAAAAGCAGCACGGAACAACAGTTAATGCTGACGTTTGTCTCACACACTAGGTGCGTTTACATGTACCCTGATATTCCACAAATAATACAGTAGTATACAGGTATATATAAATAGGCCAATCTGAATAGAATTGCATTGTATAAACACCTGAACAGACCTGAATTTTCAGCGGGGTAAAAGTGTAGCCCTTTGATATTCCATTCTAGGTAAATATTATCCATGTCAACACTTAATATATTGCAAGTCGTCTTGCACCCCAAGAGTCCAGGTTCGATTCCCGACTCGGGGCCTGTGTCTGGAGTTTGCATGTTCCCCCTCTGCTGAATGGGTTTCCTCCGGGTCCTCGGTTTTCCTCCCACAGTCCAAAGACATGCAGATTAGGCTAACTGGCTTCCTAGCTTGCCCATAGTGTGTGAGTGCATGTGTGAATGTCCTACCATGGTCACCATTAGCCTAAATGGTCAATAGTTGGACTACAGAAAATCCTAGATGATGGATGGAAATACTTGATATGATTGTTTCTTATCAAATTAAATTGGTTTACAAGCTAAAGATTGAACTGGCGGTGTTATGTCATACAGTAAACAGTATGTTGGATTCGATCGCCATCTATACCACTTTATCCTGTGTACAGGGTCGCGGGGAGCCTGGAGCCTATCCCAAGAGCCTTGGGGCATGAGGTGGGGCACACCCCGAGGTGGGGTGCCAATCCATCACAGGTCACGCACACTCATTTACACACTACAGGCAAATCAGGAACAAAAGTCAGCCTAATCCATCTTTGAAAACTGGAAGCATGGGGAGAACATGCAAACTCAACATATACAGACCCAAGGTGGGAATCGAGCCCGGAAGGCGACAGAGCTGATCAATGAGCCAAAATTCGATCGGCTAAGGAAATTTTATTGTTAGTTTTTTGTCTGTGCTGGAGCGCTACTGTAGCTTTTAGGCCACACAGAAACTTCTGGTTCTGTCATGGAAAATCGCTGCACTCTTAGTTTTTCAAGTACATTCAATTCACCTTTTTTTTATTCATGTATGTATTTATTTATTAATTTGATTTAAATCGAATCACTATTTAGTAGCAGGAGGAAAATGAGATAGCCGTCCTGTTAACCTTCTGTAAGGCTACACGTTGTTTAATGTCTTGACCCACCACGATCTATGGTCACGAGCCGCTGCTGTAAATGGATTTCGTTTGAAGAACCCTGCTTGCAAATGGAATTTTTTTTACGTCACACTCAGACCGTGCATGCTAATACTCAGAGTGATATTTTTTTGTATGTGTTAGTTGATATAGTTTTTTACTCTGGCTGCCTTGATTAGTAATAATATTAATGCTTCCAATTGTTACTATTAATATTGTTTCTACCATCATATATGTCTGTAGAAATACAGTTATTTTTGGCTTGTTTCCAAACCCAGGCAGCATTCATACTGTAGGCTTTCTAAGCACCAAGACGTTGTGACAATTAACCCTGTCTCTAATTTTATCTGATCATTTTAATGAGTTGAGCTATGTAAAGACTTACTTAAATAATTTTACCGTAAATATTGGAGTAGATAGCTTACCGTAAATATGCTAAAACGTTTGCAATTACAATTAAAGCATTAACAGTGTACAGCTGTAAAGATTGCTGCACCTGCTAGAGGATGAAAAATGTCTTACAGTTTATACAATATAATAAAATAAAATATTGTGTAGAACCCTTACCAAAAACACACAAAGGCTCCTTTGAATCAGAATTCTTTATTTGCATATTTAATTAAAAAAGGAAAATGGCCTCTGATGGCATGAAGTAATAGAGGATGTATGTCTGGCTAAAACAGAAACTAATACAGTTAGGGCTAGTGAATGAGTTTGTTTCCAGCTTGGGAGCAACATGACTGATTACAGCATCATTACAGTATATAAAAAGTCTGTCATGTGCTCTCAGGTACTTGTTTTTGATCTCTCTCTGTCTTTGATCTCTTAGTCAGAAGCTGAGCTTTAAGGACCGTGTAAGGATGGCCAGTCCTCGTGGTCAAAGCGTCAAGAGCAGACAGACGTCTGTCACGGACCGGCGTTCCCCGGGTGCCGAGATCAACGCCGACGGCTCCAGTCCCGTCAAAGTGCAGAAGAGCTGGAGCTTCAATGACCGCACCCGCTTCAGACCCTCTCTCCGCCTCAAGAGCCAGTCCCGCTCCACCACCACCGATGGTGAGACCTCACTGCGATCTCAAAATGCGTGATGTGGAAACGAAAAAGTATTCCGAAAGCGTGTGAATTGAACACCTGACACCTTTCATATTCTTTCCAAATTACTGACAATAAACTCAGAAACTGTCTTGCACCTTCGAGTTGTAAAGCCATGACAGAAAAAAACCCAGTCTTGTAAAGGGAGAGCAGAGACTGTTGTCTCTCGGATGTCCCACAGCATTAAAGCTAGCTATAAACCATTAGTATGCATGCCATTTATTAATAGATTTAGCACTGTGATCACACGCCAGCAGGGTAGGTTTGTCTCACGCCCCCATATGCATAGTTTTTCTTAAAGCTGCACATCCTGGAGTGTGTTTCCCTCAATTACTCACCGCCTTCTGATCAATCAGAGGCGATAATTTGACAGATCTGTAACTTAAAGCTATTTGTGATTATGTTGATTATGGTCCCTATTATTCTAACATAACAATTAATTTTGAGCTCAGATGCCAGAGTTTAAATATATACAGTATGGACAGTTTGACAGCAAAATGTAATAAAAAGCGATTTTGGTACTTTTTGGCAAATTATTGTTCTCTTGCACACCAGCTGTATTTTTAATTAACAGCCGACGCCTTCTAACAAGCCAATCGCATTGCTTCTTTCTGTCATGTGATTAGAACAATATTAGAAGATATTGGCTGTGCAAAGCAGCGGCTGCCATGAGCGAGCTAAATGGATTTTCGGAGAATGTTGAATGCGATGTAGTCTACTACTGCAGTTACAAACATAAAAAAAAAATAAGTGTAGCATGAGTTTGTTATATTTATATTAAGATTCTGACAAAACATAAAATTCACACTTGTATAACCCCCAAAAATGTGGTGTTTCATTATTTGACATATTTGCTTTTGAACCTCATTGTGACACATGAAAAAATGGGAGTTATCTCGTTTTGCCGTCAAACTGTGACGAACAAACATATGAGCATCTTGATGAACTTGAATGATTTACATGTAACACAATTAATTTTAACACCTGACATAAATGAGGGGTAATAAATATATATTTTTTTATTATTGTATTTATATTTGTTATTGGTTAGTTATTTATTTTTGAGCAGAGTTTCTTCAGAGACAGATGGTTCTCAGTTTGTCCCCCGCTGAAACGGGGTCTGTCTTCTCCTCCTCCCCCCCTCCTTATCCATCCCCGTGTGCTCTCTAGATCCCGTCTCTCCTCTCTGCGTCTTTGGGAACGCAGCGGTTTTGTCAGACATCCAAACCTACAAACTGTACACGCACTTCTCACATGGACGAACCCACGCACGCGTATTTTAGGCAGTGACCTCTTCCAGCGCTTTCAGCTTCAGTCTTTGACGCCCGCTGAAATTTTCAATCTCGGGTTCACCCAGCCCGCCTGCGGCAAGACAAACTCGCGGCTGTAATGAACAAGCTGCAGCTGCGCGTATAGTCATTTTCTACAGTCGACCCTGTTCTCATTTGTAGATCATACGAGAAGACATAATAGTGTGTGCAGGATTTGATCCGGTTACAGGCTCTCTCTAAAACATTTTTTTGTGTGTTTTGTTTAATGGAAGTATTCTGTACAGAATTTAGAAAAAAATAGAAATGGCTGAACTTGCACGTACTTGATCACAGTCACTTGTACTTTTACTTTTGGGTGTACATGTGCATCTATCATATCAGAAATCATTCATACCGGTATACTTGCATAAACGAAAACTAACAAAAATACACTTTTTTTTTTATATAGTACAAAAATACATACTAGCATCTATCAAATATTATCCAAATATTAGCTATAGCATGTATGAGTGATCACTCATGGTTCCAAACAAACATGTATACAGTAAAATACTTGCATAGTACTTACGTACTAACATACTTGCAAACATGCATACTGTAAAATCCTTGTACTGTATGTTAGCCTAGTTGCATACTTCAATACTAACGTCCTAGCAAAGTATGCACTCTTCTTGCATGCAATTACTTGACAAACATACTTGCATGCTAAATAATTGCCTATTTAAATATGTGCCTGCTAGTAGACTCACAGGCATACTATACTGCAAAACATGCACACACTAGCATACTAGCAAATTTGCCTGGTCGCATAATTGAAAGTATCCATACACACATGGTATACATGCATACTTCAACACTAGTATACAGTACTAGCAACCCAGCAGACAATAGTATGCCTGCATTTAGGCAGCCTTGCTTGCATACTTTAACACTAGCATACTTACAAGCATGCATATTTATATTCTTGCATACTCGTATACTTGACTGGCAAATAACCATAATAAAAATATTCATACACTAATACACATGCAGGCGGTGTAGTGGTTAGCACTGTCGCCTTGCACCGCCAGGGTCTGGGTTTGATCCCCAGCGAGGAGATTCCCGTCTCTGTGTGCATGGAGTTTGCATGTTCTCCCCGTGCTTGGTGGGTTTCCTCCGGGTACTCCGGTTTCCTCCCACAGTCCAAAGACATGTAGGTTAGGCTAATTGGCATTCCCAAATTGCCCGTAGTGTGTGAATGAGTGTGTGTATGCGTGTGCCCCGCGATGGATTGGCACCCTGTCCAGGGTGTACCCTGCCTTCTGCCCTAAGTCTCCTGGGATCAGTCTCCTCTATGACCCTGAATACAGAAGTAAGCGGTATAGATGGCATTTCAGTTTTTGTTTCTCAGTTGTTGTTGCTTTTTCGTTTTATTTATTTATTTATTTATTTATTTCACTTTATTCACTTTCCACACTAGTGGCTCGTTTGTTCTTGATAATTTTATAGACTAAATGGCATTGTCTTTCCTGCTTCTCCATTTAATGTAACAGTAAACGGGCCTCACTGACATGGATGACTAAGTGGAAGATTAACTGTACTTGACAGCAGGAGAGAGCTGACATGTGTGTGTGTGTGTGTGTGTGTCCGCGCGTTGGAGCAGGTGAGGCTAATACGGCGCCGGAAGAGGGCTTTGATGACAAAGGCTGTCACTGTGAGATCTCTGCTGAGGACCTGTTACCGGCAGTGAAGACGGTCATCCGGGCAATCCGGTAAACCTCACTCACACCATCACGCTGCGTTTACAGGGGAGTTACGGACATAAGAACACTGTAGGGAGCTTGGGCAGTTTTAGGTTGAAACTTTCTGGTCACTAAAAAAGACTCCTAACCAACGGGCAACTTTTACTCACACTTGCATGCTTGCATACTAGATTACTTATCCTATTGGCAAAACCTGTATTACAGTATAGTATAGTTGGATGCAAGCATACTGTATTTGCCAACATGCATGCTTGCATATTTGAACACTACTATACTATGCAACATGCATATTAGCATACTTGAATATTGTTTCTTCTTGTGCATTCACCCTCTACAGCATTTATACTAGTATACTTGCTTACTAATCCCAATATTCAAAGTAACAAACGTGAATATTAGTTTATTACTTTACAAGTTTACAACTTTACATACTAGCATACTATCATACCAGCAAATACTCCATTACACCATACTAGCATAAGCACGCACATACTTATAAGTATGCCAGTACAGTACATGTATGGTGGTAACATATGCAGACTTGAGGTTATCATACAGTATTAGCCAACTTGAATATGCATACTAGCATACTTGAATACTACTATAGTAGCAAATCCATAATAGTGTACTATCATACTTAACACTAACATACAAGAGAGAATGGATTAGGCTATATTACTGTATATATTATTTTATATTAAATGTGCATGCATACTGTACACTTGCATACTTGGCCTACTTTACCTTACTATTACTATTCAAACGTGCATGCTTGATGACTGGTATACTAGATATGTATGCTAGGCATACTGTAATATCCAGCACCGTACTAGACATACTGCATGCATGCATGCATGCATACTAGTATACCTGCAGACCAGAAACCCAGACAACATGCATGTTTACATACGTGAATACTATTATGCTTGCACACTAGAATTCTCCATTGTTTGCATACTAGCATACATGCAGATGCCCATGCTAGACACGAGCACTGTCCGCTCATGATGAAAGGGCCAAAGAACGAGAGCTACAAGAGATTATGTGGCTATCTCAACTGTCTCCTGCATGTATAGACAGCCGTAATTAATATCTGGTGGACGGCGCAGTGTCGTGATCGTGCCCCAGTGTGTATTATGTGCAAAAGTGCTTTGTTTTTGTAGCTCTTCAGCCTTGAACTGTGGCTTTGTAAGATGCTGTAAGGGTGTATGTGGGAGGGTGTGTGTGGGGGGGGTGTTCGACTAAATAAGAGGTAAACAGAATCTCTGCTCAAGGATTTCTCAGGGTATCAAATTTCTGTTTCTCTGGTTACCGCTGTGTGATATTTCCTTAAAGCAATCACTTTTATCATTGGGGGGAAAAAACACAAGGCCTATATTTAGTTTTAACAACAGCAAAATAACATTTGACAGGTTCTTTTTTTAGTCATTACTGCCCTCTAGTGGTTCGTGTAATCAACCTGCTGTACTGCATGATGGCCTTCTTTCTTCTTTTCGCCTTTAAATTCATTTTCTTATCTTATTATTACATTATTAGTATTTTCTTATCTCAAAATATTTCTGATATTTATTTGTTTTTGTTTTAAAGGTCCAATATTAAGTTATATTTAGTTCATATTGACAAAAAATTATTATTGATGTTTTTTTTTTTCAATACCGACTTTTTAAACATTTTAAAAATGTCTAATTACATTTCTTCTGATTATTTACAACTTATACAATTATACGTAAAATATTAATAATTAAAAACCTTACATATAATAATTTTCAACCAGTTTCATAAAAAGGTTTAAAATGTTTTTGTCCGTTTCCTATATTCATATGCAGGATCATGAAGTTCCACGTGGCGAAGAAAAAGTTTAAGGAGACGCTGCGTCCGTATGACGTTAAGGACGTGATCGAGCAATATTCAGCAGGACACCTGGACATGTTGTGTCGGATTAAAAGTTTACAGACGAGGTACAGGAAATCACTCTTGTATAGCAATGAATTGCAGTGTGTTTTTTCACATAGGACAGGTGGTTTACTAATATGTTGCTAGATTAAATATGAAAAAATTGGTATGTTTGTTCACTTTTTTTTATTTCAAGATCATTTAAATTAAAGTTTGTTTGTTTTTTGTACAAACTGTAACGACGCAGATCTTACGAGGGGCAGAACCACGCATACATACGCTGCACTGTTCAGCGCGGGCAGATCCGCGTGCTGCTACCCCGCGGAATTCTGAACAGGCAGAGGCGCGGCCAGGTAGACACGCGGTTGCCAGGCAACGCCGCCGCGAGACAATCAGCGTGAACGCGCCGCACCTGGCGCCGTGTTTATTTAAGGGTCCTGATACCGCCGCACTTCGTGCGATCATTTAGGTAGCACCGGTAAGGTATCAGGGCCAAAGACAAAGAAAGAAAGAACTAAAGAGCGAGCGAGACAGAAAAGACAAGCACGCAAAAAGTTGAGAGACAAAGGCAAAGAACCAGCCTCTGCCCCCCTGAGACGCCGATAAAAATCAACATGTCTAACGACTAGGACATGCTACTATTTAAATGGTCAGCTAGCGTAAAAATGTACAACACGTGCGTTAGCGATTAATTCCGTACTGAAATACACGTATATGTTCATACACTGTTAAAGTGACATTAAATGTACAATTAAAGTTAACATATAATCACACAACCGTGAAAAAAAAACATTCTATACTCACCGCAAAATCCCACTACAGCCACATGGACTTGTGGGCGTTTCGCAAAGGTACGGAAAGAACCCATCGTTTGCGCATGCGCAGTGAGGATGGCTCGCTAGAACACCGGTCGCAGGAGAGAGAAATGGAGAGCCGCACGCTACCTTTTAAGCGCGCGCTCTCAGGCCAGATGTAAAAGTGTACACGTAAAAACACAACCTGTTTATCACTCAGACTCACTCCAATAAATCCTCGGTAAGGGCATGGGGCCCAAGAGGATACAAGTTTTTTTTTTTTTTTTCATTTTCATTTTTAGACGCCTGGTCCGGCGTAGATGGCGGAGTTCTGTTTATTTTGCGGTTCCAGCTTTTCTTTTGTTTGTTTAGTTTACAATTAATAATTCCACGCCATCTCCAAACAGAAAGGTCTCCCCATGCGTATCATAAGCATTTTCACAAACTGTTTTATTCACCCCCTCTGAAGCCCTGCGTTATGCCTCTTATAAACGATATTACATCTCGTGGTGCGGCTCTCCATACCGCACCACATAACACACACATATATATATGGCATTTTTCATATCGTGGTTATTTCTATTAGGTCTTTGCAAATGTAGCATGCAGTACTGAAGAACATGCGTACTCACAAGAGTACTGACCAACATGCATACCTACTAAAACAGCAGCATACTTAAACAAATGCACTAGAAAGAAATACAATACTATCATACTTAAATACTAGCATATTTCTATACTGCCCAGTACATGCACACGTGAATGTTTGGACACTAATGGATGTACTGGCATCCTAGCCAGCATTATAGAACATATGTTATACAGTACAAGAAATAATGCTGGCTAGGATTAGTACTTGCATGCATACTAGAAATACCATACTGAATAATAATAATAATAATTGCTGTAAAAAAATGTTGTTGATCAAAATATTATATTGGATTCCCCAGGAAATTGCTTTTGTTTTTGATTTGATGCAATTTTATAAAAAATAAATTATATAGCGCAAAGGTAACATTTATCAAATGCTCCAAACTTATATTTGTCAAGTTTTGAGCATTTGATAAAACGTGATAAAATCAATTTCTGGCTAATTGTTTTCCCTAGCCATACAAAGTTGTTCATGAACAAAAACTTGTTATTATTGTAATATATTATACTTTAGAAGCTTCCCATCCCGTCCCATCACTTTTTTCTGTCACATGATCAGCGAAGTGAATTTTCCAGCTGGGCGAAAAGGCTGTCGCCCAGAAGTAAACTTAATTTGTTTCATGGACTTTTGGATTCACAGTCTGTTGACTGTCATTGCAGTTATGGACTTTTATGATAAGGAGCTGTCATAAACTAGCGAGGTGAAGAAGAAACTGGTAGAGGAGGAAGTGTTGTTTTTGTGTTGTTTTAATGATTGATTGATGATGATTGTCAATTTTTGAAAGTGAAAATGTTTTGTGTGCAACAAAACAACGCTTCTTCCCTATAGTTCAAGTTTGTTCACAGTATAACTGCATATGTATATTACCGCAAGCATAGTTGGAGGGCGATTTTTCAAATTTGGATGATTAACTGTTGAAAGTGGATTTATAGCATTTTCACAAAAAAAATTATTGATAGGGCCGAACCAAATTTGATATGATATGATATGATATTTAGAAATCTGTGCCTTTTAACACACTTGTGATTCAAAGAAAACATGCACAACAAATTTTATATTAGTTTGTGTTTATTACTGCATCTTTTGGAATGCCTAAATCAATTTATCTCATTTTGCAGTGAAACCCCTCACATAAATGCTGAATATTGTTACACATTTTGTATTGCACTGTTAAAAAGATTAATCTAGTCTCTGTCTAATGTGCAACAATATTTCAGGGTGGATCAGATCCTGGGGAAGGGTCAGGTCCCTGTAGATAAGAAGCTGAGGGAGAAGATGCTGTCTGACGGAGATCTGCTGGAGGATGTCAGCATTCTTGGGAGGGTGTGTAAAGTCGAGAGGCAGGTGAGTGTGTGCCGTCACTAGCAAACATTTTCTTACTGTCCTAATTTAACTATATGTAATTATTTTTACTGTTCCTAACATGCTCATACAGTAGCCTCTGTACATTGATAACCACATTTGAAGCTCAAGTTATTTGTACAAGATGAAAATTTACAAATATAAATATTTATGTATTAATAGTTTAATCAAATCTGAAACTGCCAAAATAAAATAAAATTAATAAAATTTCTTTACTAAATTAAAAAAAAATTATCTCTGACCAATTTCAGGTAGATGAAAATAATCAGCTAAAGGTTGATGTGACTTTACCATCCCAAAGTTGCTTTACAACATTAGCACATGCCTCTATTTTGGCATCAAAGCATCATGTTATGGGAGGTTGGATGAAATCAGAAACCCTGGACGAACCAATGCAGACATGCAGAACCCACTGTCATAATGTAGCTCAGTGGTAACCGTCAGTTACAGTTACAGTATGTCAAAACTACAGCATTAGCCACTCAACCCATTCATGCCAAAACTTGACTTATGGGGCAAAAACATTATGGATCATTTTGGACAGTGGCATTGTTAACTGTTAAGTGGTTAAATGTTAAGTAGCTTAATATTTGTGTTTTAGATGGAACATTAGATCACCTTGACTTTGTGCAATTACCCACAGATACTGTACCATCCAAACACTCCGTAGAATTCTCTATTTTATAATAAAGTTCAAAGTGAAACCTGAGAGAAATTAGACAGAAAAGAACTCAGTTACTCAGGCATGGGTTAACTGCAACTATATGTATTTGTTTTAACATAATTTAATTCAGTGCTTAAGTGTTTTCATGCTTCCTTTCTAGGTGCAGTCTATTGAATCTAAGTTGGACTCCTTGCTGGATGTCTACCGGCAAGTCCTTCAAAAAGGCACCTCCTCAGCTCTCAGCCTGTCCTCCCTGCCCCTGTTCGAACTGGCTCAATCAACAGACTACCCAAGTCCGGTCTTTGCCAAGGATCTCTCTTCTCCTTCACAGTTGAGCCAAATGAGTAGCTCCAACTTCTCCCGGGGCTTTCATCTCATCTTGGCTCCCAATGAGTTCAACTTTAACCTGAACAATTCATCAGGATCTCCCTCTGTAGATGACACGCTAAATTCTGCCTCACCATTTAGCCCATCTCCGCTTCAGCCTCTTACAACACCCACCACAGATTGCCCACCTGTTTTCACAGCAAACAATGTTCAACACGGTGGGGTGCATTTTCCCAGACTGGCTAACCCTCCTCCACCCCCAGTTGCATCTGCTCGGTTTCAGCTGCCCCTATTGCCACCTCAGTCAGGCCGAGTGAACAACGGTTTAACCCAATCTCAGTCCAGTCCTTCTGATCATTTCCCTCCTTCATATTTAAACAGATCCCAGCAGGACTTGGCACAAAGTGCTAGAAATCGTCCCAATGCCAAAGAGGATGCTTCCTGGAGGAGACATATGAGCCCAGAGATGGGACTGGAAATGGACCCTCTTGTGGAGCTCTCACCTTCCTCAGTGCCAGATGGAGGGGACCAGGCTGTTTCCATGGGAAAGTCTGTCCAGGAACTCATTGGGATTCCAGAGGTTGATGGGCACCACAACCTCTCCGCCAGCAGCAGCCAGGACTCTTTGGCTGCAGAGAATGAGATAGGAGGTGGTGGCTGGGCCGAGGCCGAACTCTTAATCGCAGATGGTGACCTGGAGAAATCAGCTCAGACTCAGCCCTCAGGGTTTGGCTTCCTAGCACAGCCTGTGGGAAATTCCAATTTCTCTGAACCTTTGAGGACAGGGACAGCAACAAGAGATGGTCTCGGCCTGGCGCCCAAATTGGGTGGGACGAAGCCCTTCATTATGCCACACGTTCGACTTAAACAATGAGTCATGGAATTGATGAACTCTTATTAGACTTGATCTTATTGAAGGACACAAAGCTTTCTTGAAATCTTTGTCTTACCTTTTAAGTATTTTATGTTAGAATTTGGAATGGGAGGTAAGGCAAGAATAGAGTTTGGAGTAGGTTTTTTATTTTTTACATTTGTTTAAATTTTAGATTTAATTTTTATATTGTTGATAAGTAATGATTTATTTAAGATAAAGAAAGGTTTTATACCATCAAACATACATGAAGACTTTTCATTGCATGCATTGTGCTTTTTTTAAAGCACTGTATTAATGGGTTAGCCTAATGAGGGAATAGTTAAAATATTATGAAAAGGAACTTTCTCACATTTAATGATGGTATAATTTCATTAATTTCCTTTTGGTTTCCATTTTACATGTCACACCAACAACAACAAAAACCCTTCTATGTGAAGACAGATAGATTGAATATTTACTTCACGTGTAAACATTCTGGCTAGTAAACTGGTTAAATCAGGGTTGTATGGTGTTTTCAAGTCAATCGAACTGCACTAGGTTTTACTCACTTGATTTGAGAATGGTCATTTCAGTTCACACTGGAAAAGTAAAAGTGCCATGATGAATATAATACAAAAAGTAATAATTGCATGTATATTACAATTACAGTAGATTAAATCCATGAAGTAAATAATGTAATAATTCTGTTGCATGTTAAACTGGAACGGAAGGTTTATGAACAAGTTGGCTTGACAATGTCATTTTATCATTAGGGTACAGAATAAAGTTAATGAAGACATAAGGCGGAGTGATGAGAAGGGGCAGCTCTGGAGGAGATTTATGGAAGCCATGGTGGCTATGAAGATAAAGAGTTTACACAACAAGCTCAGGTTGATTGATTCTGGGATTCTTCTGGATGTTAAGATGTAATCAATTGACAGTAAATTACAGGAATAGATGTGTGATGCTCCTTGAGGCAGCAGAAAAAAACATGGACCCATTACTGAGAGGCTTCTTAGTTTCTGGGCAGTGGTGGCTCAAACCATTAAGGCTGTGGGTTACGTACCAAAACATTGGGGTTCAAGTCCCAGCACTGCCACTGGTGAGTTCTTAAGCAAGGCTCTTAACCTTATCTCCTCTGGGGGTGCTGTACACTAATTCACCCTGATTCTGACCCCAGCTTCCAGAAGCCATATGAAATAAAATTCTAGTGTCAGTAGCCAATTTAGGGGCAGAATAAATGAGCTTATTGGTAATATACCTCAATATGAGATTATTGGGTTTTGTACAGTCCTGGAGCACATCTGGCATGGGTCCATTTATAGCAGTCTCTGAAAACACAGGCTACGCAAAAAGAGAGAGAAGGTAATAATCTCAATATAATGAGCTTTCAAAACCCAATGCACATTAATATGTTTTAAACAGGTGATACTGTTTTGTGCCTCAAAAATATTTATTTATACAGTATTTATTACTATTTATTTGTATTTCGTTTGTGGCTGCTTTTTCTGATATTTGAATGAGCCACACACACACATATAGCCTCAATATGACCATCATGTTATGACTTGGTTTCCCCTCTTTGCCTCCTTTGATAAGAAATCCAAGAAGCTCCCCTGAGTATGAGAACCCTCTTGTTATAGAAAATAGAAGCTACAGTATAATACATTCTGACCGTTATTTGTTATATTTTAAGAGAAACTGAGACTGGTACATATACTAAAATAAGTGGACATATATAAATACTGTAGGCTAATAATTCAACAGTGAGAATTTTGCAGTGTTATATTCATAGATATGATATTTCTTGGGCTTGTCAAGCCAACTTCTTTCTTTATTATTATTTTTTTTAACATCTTTTAAGTGGTACATTACATTGTGAAGTGTTTAGATATAAGAAGTCCCAGGCATATTGAAGGGTACCTTTTGCTGTTAAACACTGTACAGTTTTGTTAAATAAATAAATAAATAAATAAAATAATAATAATTTAATATTGAGTACAACATACAATTTCAGGTTCTCTTTCTGTTTTGTGTCCTATTTTTTATGTGGAAAACAACTGACTCTTTTTGTGGGTAGTGAATTGTGAAATGTGTTGCAGTGTTTTGGTGAGTCATCACAATTTTGCTAATGCTAACTATTAACCTTTAACATTTGCAGCATAACCATGCTAACCACATGCACTTAGCTAGGTTGTTAGCCATGATAATTCCATTACATTCTCTATTATTTCCAAAAGCTGATATTTATTTCTTATATACAGTACAAGAGTAAAAGTAGTTTTTAATTATTTAAAAATTAAATTAAATTATGTAGCCAAAAGATGAGGTAAGTTTCTTGTAATGTCTCGACTTATTCTGACTGCTTGAGGTAGATATTTACATAGTTAGAAATGACACCATTTTCGGACAGCTACAATCAATGGTGCTGTTAGCAGCAGCTACATTACCACTGCTACAAGGTGGTATCAAAATGTTTTGAAATAAGCAGTTTTTTTTTTTGCTGTATGTCCTCTCTTAGATGCCTTAAAGCCTGGTAGTAGAATTTGCTATTGACGGTCTGGCTCCTGAGGACGAACTTTCGATGCAGTATGTCGCAATGTCAGAAAAGTCGATGAGTATGCACTCATCGACTGCAGTCAAACTGCAGACCTGCCACTCCTTTTTCGGTTGTGGAGATGATGGGCTCTTGCACCTTGAAGACTATTGCTTCATTACAGGGACGTACCCATACACCCAAGTTTTGTCACTGGTAATGATCCTCGACATGAAGAACGGCTCATTCACGGCACGCTGAAGGAATTCTTGGCAGATTTTGACGCAATGTTCCTTATGCTCCTGGGTCAGGAATGAACTAGGCAGCAACACGGCACATGTTCAGATCACACGTGGGGATTGCCTGGACTGTTCCCCATGACACACCAACAATGGCAGCAAAGTTGTTCTCCGGGAATCATCATGCACAAGTTGCCGCATGGTTTCAACATTGGTTGAAGGGCCGCCTGATCTCTTGACATCTTGCAAAGCACCTCAAATGAATGATTGCAGTATCGTCATAAACTTGCCGAAGATCCCTGTGGCTGACACTTTTGGCACACTGACTTATGAAGGTCGGTGCTCCCTGTGACTGTGTGCAGCCTTGTGCTGCCATCAGTTGGCTTGTTACAAAACTAGTCTCTAAACTTTTTGATACCACCTCGTAAATATTTCTATAATGAACATAGGTGGAAAGATCTACTCCTTAGTGAACCACTATTTAGAGTTATGTTACAAATAAATGTATATGCTTGAGAGGTGGAGTTTCTCTAAGGTTAGCAATCTTGCGAGCTTATTTTTTGTGGAAAGTTGATTAACTGTTAATGTAAACTAAGTGTTTCAGAATAATCTTGAACTGCATGCTAAAAAGCAACTGTCAGTCATCAAGTCTCATGAAATGGGGTTTTAAACATGCAGATGTTAGCAGGATAGGCTGCAAGCTAGCAGGAGGTATAGGTAATGTTTATAGACCAAAGTTTGTCAAGTCACATGAATTTCTTTGCTACTCAAAAGTTTTAGCTTCCTAGCAAAGTTTTTGCATTTCTAGTAAAATTTGCTAACATGCCATGTGTTTATAGCTATATAATAATTTCAAGGCAAAATTGCTAAACTCCACTTACTCCACATTTCTGCATGCAGCAACTAATTCAGATGTTAGTATGCTCTCTTTCCAGATGCTAAGCTAAAACAGGAACATAAAATTTGACAACAGCAACAAAAAAATGAGTGCTCAATGTTTTTTTTTAATTGTTTGTTGTATGAACTTATGGAGAATCACATGTCCACATGTTAAAGTACATGAGTGCAAGTGCAAATATTTAACTCGTGCTTTCTCAAAGTGCTAAGGGAGTCTCGGTAAAGTGCGCTAGCTAGGGTAGCATCATGCATACAGCCAGGAAAGACGAAGTTTTAAAGCTACGTCACAACACAGCAGCTCAACATCGACCAACATGAAAAATAATTAATAAATTAAAAAATCCTTAACTACAACAAGCATAAAAGGCTGATTGTGCTTACATGCCAAATCACATTGGCAACATTACTGTAGCTACATGGCTGGTCAGGACTGGGAAAGGTTCTCAGACTATTGCACATTTAAGCACAGAAGATAGAGACGATCACTTTTGCTTTCTTTAATCTAAACTCTACGATAAGGTGCTGATAAAGATTCACAAACATCAACTGACAATTCATACTAGAAACTTGAAACCATAAATACAACGGTACAATATATTAATTAACATCATTGTCAAAGCGGTTCTGTGTGTTTTTTTTTTTTTTTTTTCCTTCGTCTACTCTTGCGATGCATTGTGATAATTTGCCAGGCTTTAACTATTGAGCTAAGGAGCGAATGGATGACATGGATTCTGCTGTGGCTGACTCGAGAGGTTGCAGCCCTGCACAATATTCATTTGTTCTTCTGGGCCTTCTGAGCAGACTTGGTGATCTTGCCTGAAGTTGCCGTCTTCTTCTCCACACCCTTAATCACGCCCACTGCCACCGTCTGACGCATGTCACGTACAGCAAAGCGCCCTGGGGGAGGGAAACCAAATTATGTAATTTTTTTACGCTTGGGGATCAAGTCAATAAACCAAAAAGAGAGAGAGTGAGAAAGTCCTTACCAAGGGGAGGATACTCAGAGAAGCTCTCGACACACATGGGCTTGCCAGGGATCATGTCCACAATGGCGGCATCACCAGACTTGAGTGATTTGGGGTTGTCCTCTAGCTTCTTCCCTGAACGACGATCAATCTTCTCTTTTAGCTCTGCAAACTTGCAGGCGATATGGGCTGTGTGGCAGTCCAGCACTGGGGCATAGCCAGCGCTAATCTGGCCAGGGTGGTTCAGGATGATGACCTGTGTGTAGATGAAAAACAAGAAATAAAAATTAAGGACCTAAATGTGATGGTGCTTTTCCGAGAATAGCGATCTTGCCTTTCTCATTAGCTAATACTTGTGTCGGATTTTGTGTTCTCATGACATCTTATAATTGTAATCCATCTATCTATCTATCTATCTATCTATGAGAAATCAGTAGGGAAGCTGTTATTTAGCTAATTTTAAAAGTTTGCATTCAAAACTTTGAGTCGTCTGCTTACCTGTGCAGTAAAGGTAGCGGCTTCCTGCGGAGGGTCGTTCTTGCTATCTCCCGCAACATTCCCGCGACGAATATCCTTAACAGAGACGTTTTTCACGTTAAATCCCACGTTATCTCCAGGTAGCGCTTCAGACATGGCCTCGTGGTGCATTTCTACAGACTTGACCTCAGTGGTCACATTCACAGGAGCGAATGTCACAACCATGCCAGGTTTCAGGATGCCGGTCTCAACACGTCCGACCGGGACGGTACCGATACCTGTGAAGGAGAAGAAAGCTTTCTGCTGTGATATTGCAACAGACTTTGATAGACTTTGCAGTGAGTTTGGCTGGGATGATTTTCACGCTGATGACTAAACATGTTAGATCTGAGGGGAAAAAAAAATCCTCCTGTCTGGGCTGACAAATGCGTTTCCTCACCTCCAATCTTGTAAACATCCTGGAGTGGGAGGCGCAGTGGTTTGTCAGTTGGCCGGGTTGGAGGCTGAATGGCATCCAGAGCCTCTAATAAAGTCGTTCCTGAGGCGCTCCCTTCCTTGCGGTTGATCTTCCAGCCTTTAAACCAGGTCATCTGTGCAAAGCATAACCAGCCATACAGAATATATTATGTAACTTAGACATCATGGAACAGCTTTGGTATCTGTATATATAGGTTTGATCGATAACTTCAATTTATTTAATCTCAGCATTGTACTAACATTTGGGCTAGCCTCAAGCATGTTATCACCGTTCCAGCCAGAGATTGGCACGAAGGCCACTGTTTCAGGGTTGTAGCCAATTTTCTTGATGTAGGTGCTGACTTCCTTCACAATTTCCTCATAGCGCTTCTGGCTGTAATTAGGTTCTGTCGAGTCCATCTTGTTCACGCCTACGATCAGCTGCTTCACACCGAGCGTGTATGCCAGCAGGGCATGCTCTCGAGTCTGACCATTCTTCGAGATGCCGGCTTCAAATTCACCCACACCTGCTGCCACGATTAGCACGGCACAGTCCGCCTGTGCTCACGGACAAAAAGAGAGAAGTCATTCTATATTTTGCTAAATGCATAATCTTACACCTAGGCTATTTATCACAGACGTTTACTACAAAATGTACGTGCATTATATTACACATGCAAGTGCTTAAGATATCCAGAAGAAATTCCAAGAAACAGACCTGAGAGGTACCAGTAATCATGTTCTTTATAAAGTCTCTGTGTCCAGGGGCATCAATGATGGTGACATAGTACTTGCTGGTCTCAAATTTCCAGAGGGAGATATCGATTGTGATGCCACGTTCCCTCTCAGCCTTCAGCTTATCCAGAACCCAGGCATACTTAAAAGAACCCTTACCCATCTGAAATGTAAAAACAATACAGATATTGAGACTAAAAGCTTGTTTCACCAAGTAAAATTATATGATATTGATATAGATGTTAAACTGCACTATGCATTGTCCCATAAACAATTTATTCTGTAAAGATGATTTGCAAGACCTTTACAATATTTAGAAATCTTTAAGAATATATAATATCACATACAAATCTGGGTGTTTACCTCAGCAGCCTCCTTCTCAAACTTTTCAATGGTCCTCTTGTCAATGCCACCACACTTGTAGATGAGATGCCCAGTGGTGGTGGATTTCCCGGAGTCCACATGGCCAATGACCACTATATTGATGTGCAACTTTTCCTTCCCCATAGTTTTGAGTCGGTAGGATTACAGCAGGCTAACTGATTCTACAGTGAAACAAAAACTGAATAATTAATTTCACATACTGTATAATTTATTCATAATGTCAATCATTCAATAAAAGAACAATGCGTTGTTACTGTCATTGTTAATAAGTTGCGATGACACTAAGAGAGTGAAACCTACATCAACATTGGAAATAAATATATAAAGCTGCGGCTAATGCTGTCAAACTGGTAGACCAGCTTTTTCCCTGGCTCCTTTATTACTTGATTAAAATGGTCAATAAATGTTAGCGATTTTCTAATGGCCCTCTTGATGTGTTATTTTCTTGACATCATGGAAATTATGTTTTATATGGTGTTGTACATCTGCTGTAACGATGTGAGTCTTTATCTGTGACACTTTATATTATCTTTTGGGTTTGGGTATTTGGGAACGCCAGTTGACGCAACCTACATGCCTTTCTTTGGACTAACTGGAGGAAACTGGAGTACCTGGAGGAAACCCACCAAGCATGGGGAGAGCATGCAAACTCCATGCACACAGACCCGAGGTGGGAATCCAACCCCGACCCTGGTGACAGTGCTAAGCCACCATGCTGCCAATTTATATTTATAATACATCAAAAAATTAAAGGAAAATTGTATTCCCTAATTCTGTGCGCTAACAATGTTAAAACTGTAGATATCAGGCTAATCAGGATGTTTTTTTTTAAACTTGATAATTGTCAAGCTTGTAATCTAGTTGTCGATGACTCGTTGCTATTTATATGACTAGAGGAACCCGATCCTGACAACAACGTGCTACCATTTTACCTGTGCATAGAGTTTGCAGTCAACTCGCTGCCACTCCTCATGCTGCTCCAATATTTTAGCAGATATACAGGGTGGGCCATTTATATGGATACACCTTAAGAAAATGGGAATGGTTGGTGATATTCACGAAACTTATCAAGCAGTTTGCTAACTGTAGCATGGGAGATGGGTGGTCTTGTAGGGTGTCTTGCATTGAAATCTGCTGCAATGACCGGTTACTGCGTTCACCAGATATCAACACAATTTCGATCCGCTCATCACGCGTTAACCTCTTCGACATGTCAATGGCTGTGAACAAAGAGAAACTTGTGAATAACTCATGAAAGAATAAAGTTACGTTAAAACCAAGCACACCATTGTTTTTCTTTTGAAATTCCCAATAAGTTTGATGTGTCACATGATCCTCTTCCTATTGAAAAAACAAAAGTTGGATCCAAGATGGCCGACTTCCAAATGGCCACCATGGTCACCACCCATCTTGAAAAGTTTGCCCCCTCACATATACTAATGTGCCACAAACAGGACGTTAATATCACCAACCATTCCCATTTTATTAAGGTGTATCCATATAAATGGCCCACCCTGTATATTATACCTCACAGTATGATCTAAAAGGTGGTGATGACTGTGTCTACTGTTGCATTCGTTGACACACTATTGTTGCACGTGAGGGGCGCCTGTTACACCGCGTCTTCAGAAAATATGAGCTCCTCCTGATGTAACCGTTTTCACCATAGACAACATTTGCGGAACTCTTGTGACACGCTCAAAGTTGATGACGATGTAGGAAATATGCACACAAAAAAAACTAGATATAATGGCACAGCTCCAAGAACTAGGGCGATGTCGAAGGCGAAGTTAAAGATTTTTTTAGAATTAGCAGTCACTGATCAGGGAAGGAAGCACTAAATGTACAGTAGTTTTTGAGAAAGACTGGCCTGGAAAGTCTGCGTTAAAGGACCGGGAAGTTGAGGAGAGAGCGATATGGTGGTGGTAATGCAACTTACAGAACTCCAACTAGAAGTGAAGGGAAACATGTCGAGAAGAAAGAGTGTTTTGGAAGTGCCAGATAAAGAAGACAAGGAGTTCAAGACATAGAACAAGTCAAGACAAAATCAGGAAAGGAAGTATTAGACGTTTTAAGGAAGTCTAGTCTGGAAAATCGAGTTCGGGAAGATGAAGAAAAATGAGATCTAGAGTTGGTGGTAATGTAACCAACCTACTGGATTCCAACCGCCATTAAACAAAAAAGAAACAGTGAATTTTGTTTATATTAATAAGCCACAAATTCATTTTAGGTTTATGAATGTGATCAAATCTGAAGTCATTAACCTGCTCATCACTATGCAAACAGTGTAATTTAATGTAGTGATGAATTGAATGAAAGTGGTCCTTTTGAGGACCAATCCTCAAATCATTTTTTTTTCACTCACTCTCACTCACTCTTAATCTATAGCACTTTATCCTGTGTACAGGGTTGTGGGGGGCCTGGAGCCCATCCCATTGAGACTTGGAGTACTAGGCACCAATCCATTGCATGGCATACAGACACTCACACGTTCATTCTCACACTACAGACAAGTTGGTAACGCCGATTAGCCTAATCTGCATGTCTTTGGATCCGGAAGAAACCCACCAAGCACAGGGAGAACATGCAAACTGGAAACACACAGACATGAGCTGGGAATCTAACCCGGACTCTGGAGATGCAAGGCCAAAGTGCTAACCACCTCCGCACTGCCACCCAATTTTTCTCATATTTTCATATTTCAAAATCTAACTTAAGCGTGGACAGACTTAAACCTGTAAACTGTTAGCTTGGGGTAAGGTTACGCCACTGTACAAACTGATATTTAGTGTTCCTTGTGGGATTTCTCTAAGAAATTACACACAACACGTGGGACTTTTCGAGCCATGGCTTCAGAATATATTTTTTATTTATTTGTAATCAACACTGAATTTTCTCATAAAACATTCACCTCAGGCTTTGAATAAATAAAACAAAAAGAACAAAGCTTAAAAAGCATTAATAATAAGCGTCCATGTTTTCCTCAGCGGAGACGGCGCGTTGTCTAGGTAACAAGCGCGCGCGCCACCTATGCGGCAAATCCTAATCCCAATCTAGTCAGACGGGCGCGCGCTCCATGGTTATAGTATATTCGCCGAAATACGTTTCGGCGTCGCGTGCCGTGCACCTTGCTCCAGATCACCCGGTAGCGGCCGGTCTAACTGCAAATTACGTGTTGTAATGTATAAACATGTCACATGACGGTGAGCGCGCGAACGGTACTGCGCCGCGCGCGCATCCTTAGGACGGCCGCAACACGGCGCGCGCGCGCAAGGACGATAACATTCTAAGGTCATGGTTTTTTTTTTATATATATATATATATATAAATAAATAATTAGCCGTTTAAAAAAAAAAACACGTTCCTTTCTAGATCCTCTCAATCCACATCTCACATGCTGTCTTCGGAATTTCTCGCAAACACAAACACTCATGTAGTAAAATACAGAGACAAGCCACAACAGTGCACATACAGGTATAAATATGTTGTATTAATATGATTTCCGACCTGGATGACGATGCTGGAGGCCTGGAGCAAGAGCAGCGCGGACACACTGGCGGTGTTCTGTTCCCTCAGCTACTGTACCGAGGCTTGGATACCGCGGATGACGTCTGTTAAGAGAAACAAGCTGTAATATCTGTGTCCTCCAGCAGATGGCGCGATCAAACGGTGAGAAATCCAGAACAGTGGGAGATAATTCCCACATCAACAGGCTATCAAGATATGTGTATTATCAAGAATATATGGACAAAATTATTCAGCTTTAACCTGTTAATTATTGAATTCAGGTGTGTTAATCAGGCCCCTTATTCCCAGTGAAGGGCAATCTTAATGCTTCAATATACCAAGACATCTTGGACAATGCTATGCTTCACTACCAACAGTTTGTGGAAGGCCCTTCAACATGACTGTGATGCAGTGCACAAAGCAAGCACTATAAAGACATGGTTTGAGTTCGGTATGAAGAACTCGACTGGGCCGCACAGACCTCTGACCTCAACCCCATCGAGTACCTTTGGGATGAGCTAGAACGGAGATGGCGAGCCAGGCCTTCTTGTCCAACATCACTGCATCATCTCATAAATGCTCTACAGAATGAGAGCTGCTCAAATATCTTGTGGACAGCCTTCCAAGATGAGTGGAATCTATTTTAGCTGCAAAAGGGGGACCAACTAAATACTGAGGCATATAAATTTATATATAATGTCATTTCCAGTTTGGCCAAATAGTGTACATCTTTGCTTCTGTGGCACTTAACTAAGGGGGCGGGTTGTCAGCTTGACGCCTAATTATCATTCACACACCACAGGCAATTTGGGAACGCCAGTTAGTTCTACGTGCATGTCTTTGCACTGTGTGAGAAAACTGGAGAACCCGGTGGAAATTCCCTAAGTACAGAGAGAACATGCAACCTCCACACACACACAGACCCGAGGTGGGAATCGAACCCTCGGCCCTAGATGTGCGAGGCGACAGTGGTGGGGTTGAGATCAGGGCTCTTTGCAGGCCACTACATCACCCTGCCGCCATCTGGCTGCCCGCATCTGTGTTTTTTTTGTCAGTTGTGTGATAATATTATGCATATGTACATGCATTTAGACCTTAATTAATTAACCTTTTTAAAGCTTTACTCATAAAGCTAGTTCAATTTAAACCTCATGCACCTTCATTGGTTATAAAAGTAAACTAATTGTTCCCTTTAAGGTAACACAACAACAATAAGATAAAGTGGTATATTTCTCAGAGTGAAGTAGTTTGTTTGTTTGTTTGTTTGTTTGTTTGTTTATTTATTTAATATTACATGACTAGGGCACAAGGCACCAATCCCTCACAGACACTCACATGCTTATTCACACACTACAGATAATTTGGAAACACCAATTAGCCTAAACTACAGTACATGTCTTTGGACTGAACTCCAATAAGCCTGAAGAGAACATGCAAACTCCATGCACACAGAAGTGAGGAATGAATCCAACCTGGACCCTGGGGGTGCAAAGCAACAATGCTAACCACTAAGCCACTGTGCCACCTTGGTGCATTTTATGTTTTTATATTTTTTATGTTACAGTAATTGCATAAATGTTGTGTACTTTGAGTTGCATTAAGTTGAATTGTGAATTACATGGACAAGTAAATTATTACCAATACCAATAGAGGTTTACAAAGAAGAAATAAATAAAACATACAGGTCTCAATGAAGAGCATGTGATTGATCTTTCTATAAGCTTATATATATATAATGGTTTTATATGGTATAACAGAGCCTATTATATCAGTTCTATAAATTTGAGGCAGATGACAATTTGAAAGAATCCATGAATCAAGATCTGTCTGTCTGCTTCACATCTGAAACACTTACCTCCCAGGAACTCCTTTAATGGTCCAAAACTGTGGGAAAAGCTTGGAGTGAGGTCAGGACTGAATGGGGAATGTGACAATAACTCCCAGCCGAGTTTCTTTAATGTGCAGGTGGTGTGTTGGGCAGGTGGTCATGCATAGTCCTGCAAAAACAGAGAGCCTCCTCGGATGGGATCGTCATTCACTGAGGTATGAGCTTTTGGTATGAATGTTTGCACCATTCAAATGGCTTCATTCATGAGATAATTCATCAAAAGTCTGGGTTGGAAGTAAACATCCTTCGTATGAGAACATTTCTTTAAAATACTGAGAAAACGTCTTAGCCCTATTTGTGCTAAGCAACATCTAACTTACAGTATTGTACCCCAACCCTGTAAAGTTGCAAAGCCCAAGGAGGTATCTGAGAAAGTCTCTGCTAAGATAACAAACATGGATTGATTGTCCTGTAATGACAACAAACTATTCATCTACCACATACAGAGCAGGAATGCATCCCGGACAGGGCACCAGGGGTCATTTAATGTAGCCAGCATGATTGGAGGTTGAAGGAAAAACCAATAGAAACATATGGAAAACATGTGAGTGTCCACCCACACAAAAGGCCAGGTTGAACCGTGGAGCTGTGAAATGATAATGCTACCCATTGCACCACCATGCCATGGTGCTCATAGATCCTGTGTGACTGCTTATACTGCTTATAGTTCCAGCTCTCTGTGTGTCTTTTTTAAAGAGTCTCAGGGGCTTTGAGACGATAAACAGAAACACAGCTGCTTTCCACTGCACCAGTCGGCTCCACACACTAACATAGGCACAAGACAAAGATGGAAAAGTATCACTTGCTCAAGGCTTGGTGTGCTTCCAAGCTTTTAAAATAGTTGGAAACCCAGATATTAGAACCAGTGGGGAAAACTGAACTCGTGCCAAATATGTATGACCATTGATTCCAGTAAGTATAAGGTAATTAACCTGTTTTTTTGCAGGCACGTTTCATAAAATTGTTTCAGATGATGGCTGAGATTAGACATGTCAGGAGAGTATCTTTGTTATCGGTGCTACATGTTATGATAAAGAAGGCCTCTGTGATTAAATCTGAAGCACCCGTGGCCTGAAGCGTGTGGCAAATGGGTGAATATTGGGAGATAAAATAGATCACCATCTGCCCGGGAAGACGGTGCCAAGAAAACTTATCGGACTGCTTTTAGAAAGTTCTGGACTACGTCCCAATCCTCACGCTGCCATACTGCATGTAATGATTGTATGCAAACTATTTTTACACAGTATTTTGTACAGTACTCGCTGTTGTCTCAACATTTCCATCTGTTAAGAGTCTAGTAGGAAGGACTTTATTATTTATTTTTTATCTTTTTGGTGAGATGAAGTTTATCCTAAATGGGCATTTGTCCTACTGTATGTGTGGAGAAAATCATGTCTTGGGTGGAGACATGTCTCTTTAAGAGAGAGGTGTTCCCTTGTATATACTATAGGAAACAACCATTATTGTGTTATTTTTATTTCATTAATTTACCTTCTATATCAGTTTATCCTGTGTACAGGATCGCGCGGGCCTGAAGCCTAGCCTGCGGAGACTTGCACGAGACAGTGTACACCCTGGACAGGGTGCCAATCCATCACAGGACATACACACGAGTAATTTAGGAACGCCTATTAGCCTAATCTGTATGTTTCTTGAACTGTGTGTGGAAACCCACCAAGTGCAAGGAGAACATGCAAACTCCATGCACACAGATTGTGGAGGTGCGAGGCTACGTCACCATGCTGCCCATTATTGTCTATTTTTTGTTTTTTATATATATATATATATATATGAAAAAATATTTTTGGAGTTTTTTTTGGATTCACATACTTTTTCCATTAGGACTATGAGGTTTTTATGGATGTTCTCAATAAAGTCATAAAAGATCAGATTTTTTTTTGTGTGTTATTATTTTAGACACACTATATGTGTCAATACTCTTAACTTAGATGATGATCAAATCACAATTTATGACAAATTGATAAAGAAATCCATGAAATTCCAAAATATTCTCATACTTTTTCTTGCCACTGTAGATGCATGTATGTATTAGTACCACCATCAGATGAGATGAATTGTTAATTAATTATCAATTATATGCCAGTAAACTGGTGACAGGATCATGGGCACCCAAGGCCCCCAAAAATCTGAACAAAAAATCCAATGTAGCACAAATTCCCCCAAATATTTAATGCTGGCCCACGATAGAAGGGGACCAGAATACCCAGTGATTATGTGTACAATACAATTCCTATTTAACTTTCTCATTATTTAATACAATTGAGTGATTTGTGAGGAAGAAACACATATCAGCATTAAGAATTCGAATCTTCCAAATTTATCCCTCTGACAAACTTGCTCACGTTTCATTCCCTCTCTTTCCTTCACTGCCACTATGATTGGGTGATATTTTTATAAATCTAGGTCCTGAGGCCACCTGGGGAAAACAGAACCAAATTCAGGCCATGAAACAAACCCAGGCCAAGTACAAAGGATGTCAGTAACATATTACCAACCCATACTGTAGCTCCCCACCAGTGAAGAACTAGAAGGAGACTAGAATAACTTTAAAAAGGAAAGAAGAGAAGAAATATTACATCAATGAAGGGAAATTTTGTCAATTTTGAAATCGGGCATAAGGTTGGATTCTTATAAGACACGGTAAGAGACGCAATTGCTTATTTTTGCTTCTCTGTACTTTGATTTTGTTCTATTTTTAACATGGAATGTATCATGAGCTTATGTAACCAAAATAACAGTTTTTTTTTTCTTTAAGGCATGCTTTCAACAACAAAAAACACACACACACACACACACAACACACACACACACAGTTTAGGTGTCATGGTTGTAGTAGAGCAGTACACATAGATTAGAGTACATGACTGCAGTTTGGTCAAAATCCAAAAATTGTGATAGTCGCTTATCGTTTCTGGTTTTGTGAAGCATGAGATGAAATTTTGGACTGAGCTACAGGGTGTGAAGTCTGTATGTGGGGCAGATTGCTTTTGGGATTTAAATCTGTGCATAGATTATAAAGAGTCAGGATTCATTAAATGTAGTAGCCTGTAGTAGTAATTTGTCACACGGTGTTGCTCACACTGTAGCTGTACAGAGCGCTGATTGACTGACAGGGGCTCAGTGGAGATAATCTACTCTCAATATGTAGAGGCTGGAAATGCCATCTGTTAGAGGATTCACTCTCTACAAGCCATGAGCAACAATAAGGCTAACTGACACTTCAGCTACAACAAGATATTTCACTAATGTACTGTATGATGTTTTGTCTGTCATGATTGATTACTTGTCCAACATTTGATTTTGATCCCTTTTTTTTGGGATTATACAGTACCAGTGTATTGTTACTCAGTCTTAGGGTTCTTGCCTGTCATGTGGAAGGCCCAGGTTCAATTCCCACCTGATGCCCAAACCCAACGACTGGGTGCAGTGCCGGTCCCAAGCCCAGAGGAAATAGAAGGGGGTGCATAAAGTTATGTCTGGATCGGATTATCCGACTCCTCGACGGGAGCAGTTGAAAGACTTTCAATGGTTACTGTAGCGTAGAGTGTATGGCCAAAATTATGTGGAAACCCGACCATCACACCCATACAGTGTGTGATTCTTCTCCAAATTGTTGTCACAAAGTTATAAGTACACAATTGTATAGAATCTCTTTCCTTCTCTTTCTTAAATTGCTTCCCCTGAAACTGTTCATTTTTTGTTTCTATATGGTTCTTTTTTTTTTTATAAATTATTATAAGTGTCCAGCACCTCTGAAGAACATAACATGGTTTGATGCTGATATTTGCAATAAATAACTGTAACCGCCGGAAGGTTGGCATTTCGGGCTCCAGCTCCACCAGGTTGCCATTGTTGGGCCCTTGAGCAAGGCCCTTTACCCTATCTAGTCCGGGGGTGCTGTAGCATGGCAGACCCTACGCTGGAATATGCAAAGAAAGAAAGAATGTCACCGTGCAGTTATGTACAGTATACAGTATGTGACAAATAAAGGCTTAACTTAAATATTGGGCTAAAATTGACTTTGATCGTTTTTTGTAGCTAATTTAAAAAGCTTTGAGGGCTCCATTGAAAAATCGAAAGACAGCAGGTAACGCATACTCCCAACATCCCCGACACTTCTCAATCCACTCACGTCGTCGCCTCGGCCACGACCGAAATGTGAATCAGAAAGACAAAAGTTCCTCTGTGTCAGTTCTGCTTTAACAGCGTGGCTCTAGAAAAGATTATTCTGACTTCACTTGACATCATCAATCTCATGAGGACCTTTTGGGGACCAAACATTTCATAAACAACCCACACATAATAGCACACACTCCTCTGACACTGTACAGCCATTAAAGTGAGTCTGATGTACTGCCCTGTGCTTCACACAAATAATACACTTACAGTATGAAAAGGCTAAATTTAGCTCTTTTAGTGGTGCTGTATGAAAATCTACATAGCAGGCTTTTACAAAAGCTCCCAAGTATGACCTCTTTAGAATGCTAGACGTGTTAACCATACAAAGAACCTCTGAGCAAGCTTTTTTTTTAAACAATAAAAGTCTAAACTTCCTACAGATATCAAACAGTATTTGTTGTTGTTCAGGGTCTCTGAGTTCAGGTCTTTGTGGAACTTTGGTTTCATCTTGGTTCTCTGGTAACCTTTAACCTCAACAGAACACTCCAATGGATTGGCCATGCTAAATTACTCTGTATAATGACTGACTTGTAATTGCCCGGCGTTCCATCCAGCAGGGCCATAGGCAGGATTATATTTTATAGTATGCATAAAAATAATGTATACAGGTAGGTGCAATGCATGCACATACTGTAGGACTACTCAAATTTGTGATTTAATAAGAGAAAGCGAGATTGATTCCACAATAAATCTGTGGTAGGGTGATCAAACTTTGATTACCCTACCACATGCCTTTCTAGGTGACTTATTTGCCTGCTAACACACAAGATAACCCAAATCAGGCCACATTTCCAACAACACAAGAAAAATGCGTTCACTACCAGGCACAAGTGCGGTATCCAGGGTGTGTCCCCCTCTTCTCTGATCCCTAGCCATCGGTTGGTAGATCGGGTCGTCCATTCAGCCAGTGTGACACGGTGGGTGGCGCTGGATTCCGAATATCTCAGTGACAGCTTGTACGGTGACGTCACACCAAACTTTTTATGAGGCCCATAACTTAATCCTGTCAATGAATCCTCCTTCACCCCATCATTGTAAAAAAAAAAAAAAAATTCAAGCTCTAAATTCTGATGAACATCAAGTTGGAGTGATGTACAAGTTTCATAAATTATGATTAGACCTTTTCCGAGAAAGATTGAATTGCAAAAAAAGAAGAAAAAAAATCAGATCTGCAGGTTTATTTAAAAGAAGTCACGATCTGAACTGAATAGATCAGATTCCATGCGCTTTGATCTGCTCAACCTGTTGTGCAAAAACAAACAAAAATATAGTTGCAAGCAACGATGAGCAGGCCAAAGCACCTGTGCCATCGCCACTCGGGCGCACCACACAACCTGTGTGCCTTTTGAGCATGGTAAGATCTCCAAAAAGCCCCGGTTGCTGATGTCACTTAATGTGGGCCAGGTTGGGTGGCGATCATAAGAGCGCAGGTGCTTGGGCCAGCCATTGTTTATGTAGGATGTGTGTGTGTGTGTGTGTGTGTGTGTGTGTGTGTGTGTGTGTGTGTTTTAATAGTACTTATGTCATAAATGTGCGTTTTGCAAATGACCCAAAACATCTGACCTTGTGTTGAGCCCATTACGTGCAAAATAAATAAATAAATAAATAAATATCGTTAGAAGAACAACAGGGTCTTCGCACATTTATGACATCAGCATTATTAAAACAGAATTATCAGAGCGATGGCGATGACATCCTAATCATGTTGTCATCATGTTGATGTCATAGTGCTTGGGCCCTAATACAGTAAATAAATCCTTAGCAGAACAACAGGGCCCTCGCACATTTATGACATCAGCTTCGTGCTGATGTCATAGTGCGTCGGCCCTAACAATGTCCCAGATCTGAGGCACATATGAGGGGTGAAAAAAAAAATCTGATTCAGATTTTTCTGTGAATATACAGTAGTCTTGATGAAGATGAATGAATAAAGGAATCCATTTCTTGTATAGTTCTATGATGCAGTCGTCCACGGGTCTCCATTGCAGACCATCCGCACACAATTCGGCACAGGCTTAGAACCGGCACTGCATCCAGTGCCTGGGGTTAAGGCATTGGGGGATTGAAAGAGGGTGAATAACCTACAACGAGACCACCAATGCCACTTCTACATGGGACCTTTGAAGGGTTTCAAAACAAAACTTACTGTAATTTCCCCATGCTAGATGGAAAAATGGAAATGGGAAGTTTGGAAAATCCCTATTTGAAACAGAATTGTTAAATACACTTGATTGTGCCTGTTGGTCTTTTGGCTGCTCCCTCATCATGGCTTCGCCACAGCGGACCATCGGATGTGCATGACAACTTGGCACAGGTTTTACGCCGGATGCCCTTCCGTCTGACCCACCCATTTTTTCCAGGCTTGGGACCGGCACCTCATGCAGGGCCTGGATTGAACCTTAATATAGTCAAATACAATCAAGCTCAGGGGTAGGTTTCTCGTCTGCCATGCGGAAGGCCCGGGTTCGATTCCAACCTAATGCCCAAGTAAACTCATTACACTGGATGGATGTAGTGCCGGTCTCGAGCCTGGATAAATTCAGGGGGTTACATCAGGAAGGGCATCTGGTGTATAGTTTCTTTGGTTGTGTAAATGACGATTGTTAAAATTGTATTGAATCAAATCGAATTAAAACCCGTGCCAAAGTTGTGTACGGATCGGATGGTCCACTGTGGTGATCTCTTGATGAAAGATCAGGTTTTAAATAAGGCTTTTCCAAAACTTTCCAACTTTTCAAAAAAGAAAAATAATAATGACTTCCTGTTGCTTTAAGAAAGTCATACTGCTACTTAGAATAATCTTGTGCCAGTTATTTCAGTGAACCTAGTAGGCAAATTAGGAATATTTTCCCATGGCTTTTTCCAGGGAACACCCTCCTCCTTCTTCTCCTTCCTACGCGCACACGCCTGCGCGCTCCCGATAAACCCTCCGTCGCGGGAGCGCGCACTCGAGGATAAGGTTCTTTTTTTTTCTTCGTTTTTTTCTCGCTCCCGAGCTGTTCACACACACACACACACACAGCGAAGGCTGCAGGCAGCGAGGCGCTGAAGGCTGGGACAAGTTTTGCTCTGGTCGCTTCAGAATGTGGATCGTTCGGTCAGTCCGTCCTGTGCTGAAATGCGTGGAGTTACGGTGAGTTTGATCGAGTTTGCACGTCGCAGTCTGTGATATAAAGCGCGCTATCGGTATCGATTAGGAGTGAATCCTAGTCTGAATTAAAGACAGCTCGGCAACAGCGTCCTGGTTTACACACACACACACACACACACCAGTGTTGTTTTTAGTATTTGAAGTTTTCTCGTTTGAACTTGTTTTGACCAACATAAAACATTCCTAAGTAATAATGAATATCTGCAAAGTTATTAACCATTGAATAGCTCTAAACCAATGATCAATGCTCTAATGAGGAAATATTAATCAGGTCACAAAGTTTGAAGAACTAATATGTGGGGGAAAAAAATACCCTTATGTAATTTTAAAAAATGTTTTACTTTCCTTTTCTTTAGATAACAGCACCAGTGGTATTCCTCAAGAAACCAGTGCAACTAGAAAACAGACCGGTCCTGTCAAATTCTGCATAGAACATGAAAGTGAAATTCACCTAAAAGTGACAGGTTGATTTTTTATTTTTTTTTATTTTTTATCCTGTAATATCTTTTTGCCTCTGTTGCACGATTTGACTTGCGCTTTCAGAATGATCAAAAGTGAACCCAAAAGTGACCGAGTCCTACGGAGTGCCTCTCCTCACAGAAACGCGTACAAGTCAGACTTCCATTCCATCAAATGCTCCTTCGAGGGACCTTCTATCGTTTACTCCTACGGAGGCAGCGAGGGTCGAGGGAGACCCTCAGGGACCCGGGTGAATGAAATCAAGAACATCTTTCTTCAAATGGATTCCCAACAACCGCAGGACGGTGCAAACCAGACCAAAGCCGGACCGGTTAAACCACAACGAAGCGCCATGTCGTACAGGTCTAGCATGGGAAGTGCGTCCAGCGTGGAATCGGGCACCTCGGAAGCGGTAAGGAAATCGGAGGACATCTCGTTTGATAAAGTCGCACTGTCTGAGAAGTTCTCGGAGACCAGAAAGCTCTTCGAGAGTGGGCTACCGACAGACAGGAACGCACCTGGGAGGTCCCTCAGCAGATCGTCTGTGCGTAGTGTTTCGGAGGAGGGTAGGTGTGTGAAGAAGCTAACCGAAAAGACTGACCAATTTCAGAAAACAGGAGAACAACCAAAGATAGACAAGGACAGAGGAACAACTGATCGTGAGAAGCCACAACACAAGACTGCTGTGATGGTGAAAAATGCAGGACCCATATCCAGGAGACTGGAGAGCTTCATGTTAGACAGTGACAGTGAGTCCTTGTCCGGACCGTCCGTTTCAACCCGTTCACAGAGTCCAAGTAGTCATTCCCATCCACCGTCGTCCCCAAACAGTGAGCATTCAGACCCTCCACTGTCACCGGATAGTGGCGGTTCTCCGACATCATACTCTCTTTGGCCCGAAAGCCCTTCTGGCCAGGCAGATCCATACATATCACAAACAGAGTCCCTGTGTTCCCCCATGCCAGTGAATGGAGTCTGTGTAGAAGAAAGTCGTGATTGGAGTAACCAAAGCACAAACAACACATTGGACACCGCTAATGGAACTTCAGTTTCAGTTGTCTCAACTGAACCAACTGTTCTTTTTAAAAGTGAGAAGCGCCATCGTTTGTCTCTAAGCAGTGGTTCGGTCAGTCCTTCAGGAGATGGAAATGAATCTTTGGAACCGAATGTCTCCAAAGTAAAGCAACACAAGGGGGTGTTTGGTAGCCCAGGTCTTTCGACAGTCCGAGCGGAGTTGGTGGTGGTCCATAATGAATCATCAGAAGGTGAGAGCAATGAGGAAGACCGCAATGCAGATGATGTTTTCGAGGAAGTCATTAATGAGCAAACTACCACAGAGTTTCCATCAGACAAGGTGCTCACAGACAGCAAGGAGGTCCAAATGATGTATCATGAAGAAGAATCAGGGAGGGACTCTAAGGTAAGGGAGGAGAAAAAGAAGGAGGGGGTGGACAGAACAATGGGTGTAGGAGACCAAGATAAGGAAAGGCAGAAAAAATTGCTTGAGGGTAAAAGTATGCATAAAGAGGAGTACGAGAAGGTTAAAGCGGTACAGGACATGGGAGAGCAAGTGCCAGAGCAACTATGTCAACACAGTGAGATGAAAGCTGAAGAGAAAGTGATGGAAGAAGTAGAAAGCACCATGCAGAACAATCAGAGGGAGACCGAGGAGAATGTGGAAGATGAGAATGACGTGGTGACCGAAGCTTTAGAGGAAGAGGACGATGAACATGATGTTGAAGACAGGACTGTGGAAGAACGGCTACAGCAAGTGAATGAGGACTCTGCCGGGAAAAGACCTTTGATATGTGGTATTGAGAATGCAGCTTTTGTGGATGATCGGGAAAGTAAGTTGGACTTTCAGCAAAATGGACAGGACAGTGAGGCAGACCATGACCAGTTGCAGGAATATGAGGAGCTTTCAGGACTGTCTGATGAAGAAGAGCTTTGCCCAAGAAGGAAGATCAGATTCTCCACTGCTCCTATCAAGGTATGGTTAATTTATCCAGGTTTGTGTCTTGACTACAAAATCCCTACTTTGCCATAACAATAGATGAACGAATAGCTAATGCAATCTGTGTTACACAGAGGATTTCAGTTTTTCTAAACAATGTGTATGACCCAGCCTATTATCATAATCTAAACTCTCTCACAAGACTTTCCAAAGGCCTGCTTGTCTGTCTTGGTCACTCCCAGAACCTTCTTTTGTTGGCAAGTGTTTTTGTGTTTTGTGCACATCCTTCCTCTGCATTTTTATACAAGATCTTACATGCTGGTAAAAGTGTTTTCAGTACCTACATGTTGTGCAATATTGGCAACCCATGATCAGACTTGCTGTTCCTCATATGTTTTCAGTAGTATTGTGTAGGTAGGAGCATCTGATTCTGGATCAGTAACTAGTACACTAGTTACACAAGTTTGAGGAAACAATTTTTGGACGAAGGTCCTGTCTGAGCTTGCATTTAATTCAAGCATGTCAGGTTTTTTTTTTTTGGGGGGGGGGGGAATGTGGAAAGAGAAATAAGCTACACCTAAGGCTATTTCTCTTTCTTTCTCAAACATTTCTATGTGCCAAGGTTGGAATTGGTCACAACTTTTTCACAGGTGGTAGCCAAATGGTGGATGAAGGTTTATACCAGGTACTTGAGCTCATGCTTGTGAGAAAAGTAAAATAATAAAGTAAAATAAACTGCTGGTTTGTGATGGGGGGGTAGGACCTCAAACAAATCCATCCTACTGTATGCACTTATATGTTGTATGAGGTTCCTTATGTCATCATTTTTGGTCCTCTAAGCAGAACTGTTTTCAGATTATTGTAATGATAGTAGGACAGGACCATGTTTACCATCAGTTTTGACATCTGGTTGCAAATCTATACACGTTGACTAGCCCTGCTCCTGCTGTAACAAATAGCCTACAACGATGGGTTCATGTTGGATAAGTATAAGATCTTTTCTTGCTTATACTGCCTGTTGTAGTTTCTACATAGTTTATGTGAAGGACTTCCAACTCCAGCAACAATGCTTTTCCTGTTAAGAGATAGACAGGTGCATGAAAGCTAAACCACTAGGGTTCAATGGAAGCCATGGGACAACCCAATTCGGGTGAGAGTGGAAAGCGTTGTGATTTCCTGGATTAACTTTTAATTTCTTAACCTTTTTGGGCATTTGAACCAAGTTTGTCATTTAGAAAACCCTCGGTAATGGTAATTTTTAGAGTTGGTGGTAGCAGCTGGAGCTTGATGAGCCTATTGTGACTCAACCTGAGGTTAAATGTGTTAAGAGCATACTCCTTTTCATTTTTGGTTCTTGTCTCAAATTCAGCTGAGGGCATTTACTGTACATTTATCCTTATCCTGTCCTATCAAACTCCCATTATGCTTACCTTATTCAGTGGAAGCTTGTACTGTAAGTTGGAATTTCTGAACCAGAACAAGAAAAATCCAAAGATATTACCCCCTCTGTCGCCTGAACCTGAACACCAACTTCAAAATCATTCATATTCATCATCCTTTTCCAGGACTTGTTAAACTCTGGTCTGAAATATAGTCCTAAAGCGCCACGCTGCTTTGTTTGTTTTCCATCCGCTCAAATTCAGCACATCTGATGTAATGGATCAGCTAATTGCCAGTCCCAGAGAAGTGAGTACACTCATTCCTGCAGCGTTCTTCGCCTTCAGGACTTGACTTTGACAGTAACAGTAAAGAGTAATAGTCCCTCAGGGCTGTTTAGGAATATTTGCATTTGTTGAATGAGTATACAGTGTCATGCCTACCAGCGATTCCTGTCGCGCAGTAGCTACAGGTTCTGCCTAAGTGACCGCTTTCTCACAGGGTGCTGACATGAAGTCTTTTCTTTATCAGTTTCCCGATTTGTATTTGTTACTGCAAGGTCACGCAGTTGTCTAGATGCCAAAACAGGGACATGCTGAGGGGGGGGACTGTAAGGACTGGTTGGCATCACACAGGAAGTGTATTGTTTATATGGTCATGTGACTCTGTTGGACTACGAGAGCGTGGATTACTTGAAAGGAACAGATTCTGTTTAGAAAAGAAAGACTCCTCTGTGTGTGGGTCTGTCTGTCCGTCTGTCTTTCTTTAGCAAATAACACATTCTCTTTTACAGTTAACACATTCCCATTATGTTGTATCTGTTTTCCATCGTTGTTTAGTTATATGGAGTATTTCTTATAGCGGTCATTTTCCACTTTGCCTTGTAGTCTATGGTACGCACTTCACTTTCTTCCTCTAGGAGCTTTCCAGGTGTAGCTTGTAAAGTAAGGAACTGTATTCCACGGTGTTATACCTGGTCGGATCAGGACTTGGTTGTTTTTTGAACTTCCTGTTTTGAATGACAGCGTGAAACCTTATTTATCTCCAGCCCTATAAAACAGGTTTCTCCATGGCCCTCGTAACTACCCTGTATACGGTAAACAGTGCGTCATGCTTATCAGTCTTTCAGCACCATTATTTAGTGTCCGAGTTCACTTGTGCGAAATATTCCCACAAAAAAAAAAACCCACTTCGCATTTTAAGATTACGTAAACAGCCAAACACACATATGCAGAGTGAGAAGTCAAGACGTCTAGTGGGGCTAAATCAGGCCGCTTTCTGCGCTGTGGTGGTGTAGGAGAGATTTCACCCTTGAGTTCTACCAGTTCCACCCCGAGGTTCGCTATGCTTATTAGCAAGCTGAATCCGAAGCCTGGGGCACGGCAGCTCCTTCCAAAAAAGCACTGAGGAATCCGAGCCTAATGTGTGACCTGATTACTGTGCTCACTCCTGTGGTTTCTCACTCTCATCCAGTCGTGCAGTTATAAATCTCATCTTTGCTTGTCTCTAAGAATAAACTGTGCTCTGTGTTTGAGAGAGAGAGAGAGAGAGACTCTACTGTGCACGCTTGCTGAAGAACAGACATTGTTCAAAGGTGCACGGTTACTCCATGACAACATGAAGGATTCAAACGGAAAGAGTAACGGAACATTTTGGACACGATAAAGCGACGGAAAAATGATCGTATAATGTTAAATGCTGTTTTGTGATACAGGTCCAACTTTCAATACCAGTATAAGTTAAATATGGTTACTGTAATTCATATTAACATCTGAATCTTCACTGAGATCCAACTGAGATCAAAGACTTTTTTATACATTTATCACTACAGTAGTTTATTAAAGAGAAATTCCAAAAAATAGTGTTTCAGTTTATTCCTGAACTGCGCCGTGTTGTCTTGTACAGTATCCTTCCCTATAGCTTTAAAAAGCTCCCAGTATATATTTCCACATATCTACTGTACATGTATTATGGACACGATAAGCACTAAAAATGTTTTTGACTTATCATAAGCGACAAAAGAAGAAGGGAAAATGGAGTGGCCTGGTTGTGCCAGTTTGGACTAGTAACTGATTTATAGTCTATATGATTTTTTTTATTAGCTGTTTGTAGGTCACACTCCTATCTCTATCTGATCAACTTCACTCTGCCAAATTAAACATGGATTCAACAGTCATACTGTATGTTTAATAGAGCCATCAACTCAAACGCGCTGCTAGCGACGTAGTAAATTCTGAAGCTAAAATTGGCATGTGGGATCCCTTTTTACTTGCAGTTAGAACTGGCTATATCTGTGGTTCTCAAAGTAGGGTTCACGGAGCTTGGGGGTTTCTGGTTACACTGTTGGAAACCACAAGCCGCAACCATCTTAGAAATAACGTTAAGTAAAAATATTAATATACAGTATATAGGATATACACTGATCAGCCGTAATATTACCACCACATAACAGTAACACATGAATGTTGATTGTGAGTTATGTACCAGAGTTATGTGGTGACGGGATCATGGCACCCAAGGTTTACCCATACAGACCAAGCTTGTCTGGTCCGATTCCACAGAAAAGCCAATTCCGCACAAAACACCCCCCAGGGACCCTGCAGAACCACACCCCGACAGTCCAGAGCCACCCATGTGGCACAAGGGGAACCCAAAACCTAGTTGGTTTAAATGCTATGGCTGATCAGTGTATGTACACACGTGGACAAAATTGTTGGTACCCTTCGGTCAATGAAAGAAAAACTCACAATGGTCACAGAAATAACTTTAATCTGACAAAAGTAATAATTTAAAAATATTCTATGAATGTTAACCAATGAAAGTCAGACATTGCTTTTCAACCATGCTTCAACAGAATTATTTAAAAAAATAAACTCATGGAACAGGCCTGGACAAAAATGATGGTACCCCTAGAAAATACTGAAAATAATGTGACCTAAAAGACGTGTTAATTCAAGGTGTGTCCACTAATTAGCATCACAGGTGTCTACAATCTTGTGAATCAGTCAGTGGGCCTATATATAGGGCTCCAGGTAGTCACTGTGTTGTTTGGTGACATGGTATGTACCACACTCAACATGGACCAGAGGAAGCGAAGGAAAGAGTTGTCTCAGGAGATTCAAAAGAAAATTATAGACAAGCATGTTAAAGGTAAAGGCTATAAGACCATTTCCAAGCAGCTAGATGTTCCTGTGACTACAGTTGCACATATTATTCAGAAATTTAAGATCCATGGGACTGTAGCCAACCTCCCTGGACGTGGCCGCAGGAGGAAAATTGATGACAAATCAAAGAGACGGATAATCCGAATGGTAACAAAAGAGCCCAGAAAGACTTCTAAAGAGATCCAAGGTGAACTTCATGCTCAAGGAACATCAGTGTCAGATCGCACCATCCGTCGTTGTTTGAGCCAAAGTGGACTACATGGGAGACGACCAAGGAGGACACCATTGTTGAAAACAAATCATAAAAAAGCCAGACTGGAATATGCCAAACTACATGTTGACAAGCCACAAAGCTTCTGGGAGAATGTCCTATGGACAGATGAGACAAAAATTGAACTTTTTGCCAAGGCACATCAGCTCTATGTTCACAGACGGAAAAATTAAGCACATCAAGAAAAGAACACTGTCCCTACTGTGAAACATGGAGGAGGCTCTGTTATGTTCTGGGGCTGCTTTGCTGCATCTGGCACAGGGTGTCTTGAATCTGTGCAGGGTACAATGAAATCTCAAGACTATCAAGGGATTCTAGAGAGAAATGTGCTGGCCAGTGTCAGAAAGCTGGGTCTCAGTCGCAGGTCATGGGTCTTGCAACAGGACAATGACCCAAAACACACAGCTAAAAACACCCAAGAATGGCTAAGAGGAAAACATTGGACTATTCTAAAGTGGCCTTCTATGAGCCCTGACCTCAATCCTATTGAGCATCTTTGGAAGGAGCTGAAACATGCTGTCTGGAAAAGGCACCCTTCAAACCGGAAACAACTGGAGCAGCTTGCTAATGAGGAGTGGGCCAAAATACCTGCAGAGAGGTGCAGAAGTCTCAATGACCGTTGCAGGAATTGTTTGATTGCAGTGATTGCCTCAAAAGGTTGTGCAGCAAACTATTAAGTTAGGGGTACCATCATTTTTGTCCAGGCCTGTTCCATTAGTTTATTTTTTTAAATAATTCTGTTGAAGCATGGTTGAAAAGCAATGTCTGACTTTCATTGGTTAACATTCATAGAATTCTTATTTATTATTACTTTTGTCAGATTAAAGTTATTTCTGTGACCATTGTGAGTTTTTCTTTCATTGACCGAAGGGTACCAACAATTTTGTCCACGTGTGTAAATAAATATAATTGTTGGAATTCACAGGGTCCAGGAAATAGCCAAGGTATAATGCGTGTTTAAGTTTGAAGAGTTTAGACTAGACTATTTGCAAAGAGAACAATGCCCGTGGTTAATATGTTAATCAAAAAATAATTTGGGTCACATTGAACAGTCATTGTCTGCTACAGTCTAATCATTAAGGGATTTAAATTCTCTGTAGGTGTTCAGTACATATTCCAACGATGAGTACGATCGTAGGAACGAGGAGGTCGACCCCGTATCCGCGTCGGCCGAGTACGAGCTGGAGAAGAGGGTGGAGAAAATGGACGTCTTCCCTGTGGAAATTCAGAAAGGTAGAAATATAAACATAAAGATTTTTAAGGGACAGACTGTACTTGGTTTGGTCTTTGGGGTTTGTTTTAGGCATCATGTGAAATTAGTTTTATCGGGTGCAGGGAAATATTAGCCTTGTTTGAAAATGGGACTTAATCTAGAATTCCAGATATGCATTAGACCTTCATCTTCACTCGAGATTCTCTTCACTGTGTATATATTCTGTGCATGTTGGTTTGTCGAAACAGAAGACGAAGGTCTGGGGATCAGTATAATAGGGATGGGCGTCGGAGCCGATCAAGGTCTGGAGAAACTCGGCATTTTCGTCAAAACCATTACGGAGAAAGGAGCGGCTCAGCGCGATGGCCGGTACCCAACCCAAAGATTCTGAAATTTCCAAGATAGTTAAGATGCTAATAATGTGTTTGAGAAATATGATGATCCATTTTGACTAGCTTTACAATTAAAAGTCTTGGCTAAAAACTTCACTTTGGTTCAGTGTAAGACCAAATTAAACATAACGAGTCATGAATCAGTTTCATGTGCTGTGTCTGTGCCAGTATTCGAGTCAACGATCAGATCGTGGAAGTGGATGGGATCAGCCTGGTAGGAGTCACCCAGCTGTTTGCTGCCACTGTCCTCAAGAACACCCGAGGACTTGTAAAGTAAGAATACACACACAGACATGTTTGGCACATTTCGCGGTTTTTTTTTTTAAATCAATCATTTACTGTTAAGGAATTCTGGGCGAGGTCAGTTTATCATCAGAACGTGAATATAACTGTAGAGCTTCTTTTATTAAGGTCTTCTTACTGTGACCTCTTAACTGTAGTGCCTTTTAGTGCTCATAGATTGTAGGGCGTGCTTGTGTTTGTTCAGTGATAGTGCACGCTGAGACCTGGTGATCAGTTAATGATTTATCGCACTTGTGGCTTATCTGTTTTAACTTACCTTACTGCTACCAGTAAAGGGACGCACACCCGAGAGCACGTCAGGAATTTATAGAAGGACCAGGCAAGATTTTACAGAGTTAAAGAGGCATTTCTACATCGGTGTGGTGCTCACAATTCCACAGCACACAAGATCGGCTCCTTTGATCGGTGTATCTGTATTCAGTTTGTTACGTACATGAGATAACATGCTCTCGGTGTCCACTTGCAGGTTTCTGATTGGCCGAGAAAAGCCGGGGGTTGAGAGTGAAGTGGCTCGATTAATCAGTGAAACTCTGGAGCAAGAAAAGAGCCCGCAAAATCTGGACCAAGAAGATGACACTACCGAGCAGGAAGAAGAGGATGAAGAAAAAGTTGTCCAACCCCAAGAAGAGCAAACAGTCGACTTCCTGCAGCAACATGATGATGGCGAGCAAGAAGACCAGCTACTAGAAGAAGAACAGGGCAAGAACGCCATGGAGGAGGTAAAAGAGAGAGAGAGAGCAAAAGGCATTGCTATAAATTAAGGGTTATTAAAGTGCATGTGTTTTGGTATTCGTTTGCTTTTGATCTTTACATCAGTGTCCGATTAGTCTTCATTGTTTGATGCTGCAATACAGAATGGAGTGACTCAAGTAGAAGACAAGGAGGACGACGATGAAGAAGACATAACTCTTGATTTGACTCGGGAGGTGTTTGCACACCTGAAGAATCAAGGCATTATTATTCCAGAGGACACGAATTACACAGAGCTGGACCAAACGTTTAAAGAGGTATAATGCAGGAAAGTTGTTAAATTGGATGCTGGGTGAAAGACGATATTTGGCGCTGTATGCTAAACTAGCTGTAGCCGTTTCCTTCATCCGAAGCACGACTTTCAATGTAAGCTTTCTCGAACACTCTCTAAGCTTAACCGATCTCTCTTCCAGCTCCAAATGAAGCACAGCACAACTCTAACAGAGCTGAAGCAGATGAAAGAAAAGGTGAGCAGAATCCCAGCCGTGCCCTCTTTTGTTCATCTGTTATTCCTAATCAGTAGCAGCGTGTTTATTCGTGTTTCTGTAGCTTCGAGCGTCCGAAGCCGACCGCTTAGCCTGGGTGGCTCGAGGTGCGTCTCTGGAGAAGAGCGTGAACGAGAGCAGAGAGAGAATAGAGAAGTTGGAGAAACACTGGCTTGATGCTCAGGCTCTCTGCAAGACCATCAATCAGCGACTCAGCGAGGCCCAGAGTCAACACGAGTCCCTGCAGGTCAAGTACGACAAAACCAACACGCTGCTACAAGAGCACAAGGACCGGTAAGAACATGCAGCCCTGCATAAGCACCCCTAAAGGGCACTGATTACATTGTATAGCATTTTTACACTCTTAAAGGTCATATTTTATGCGGACTTCATTTTTAGACATTCTGATGGGTCTAATGTGACGTCATATACGTTGTTCAGCTGTGCTGTTCTATGGAACTTCATAGTAGCTCATTTACAGTACATAGACGTTATTATGATATGTCCAGGGGAAGCGTGAAACAGAGGTACAGTTGGAGGTATGAAATGAATCACATACTTTGCAGGACCTCTGAGACCTTTTTGTACCTTGTTATCAAATGGTAAAATATGGGGGGGGAAATTGTGCATGTTTAACAATTTACAGTAAACAACACCCAAAATGTTCTTATTTAGCACCATTATCCAACATTGCCAACTAACTATACAGTATGCTACAGTGCGCTGACAGCAGGCAGCTTAGATAATATCGTTGAACTTATTATTATAAATGTCTAACTTTAATAGCTAGTTTGTTTTCCTCTGAGCTAGTTAATACCAGTGTAATCACCCAAGGCCTTCTGACCCAGGTAGAAAACGTCTCTCCTGTTGGGGGTCGGTCATCCTTATACATAAATGGCCCAGTCTTGGTTTGCTACTGGACCCAAATTTTAAATGTTGAATAAACATTGGTGGAGTGGTTTTAAAGGTAGCTGAAAGACTAATTGGATGGTTGCACTAACCTGAATGAGGTGTATTTAAAGGTGACCAAACGGCCAATATTATATTGGACTAATACAGAAAATTTAAAGGGGATTTAAAATTGACACAACAAGAAAAATTAAACATACCTGAATTTAAACATACCTGAAAGTGGTGGCCAATCAAATTGCACTATCAGCGATACCAAAGATTGGCCCAACATAGTGGGCTAAATGTTAAATAATAAGTAACCAATGTTGCTAGCAGTTTTTCTAATCATAGTAAGTCCCGAACATACAAATGAGTTCTGCTCCTAGAGCTCGTTCATAAGTCCAGTTTGTTCGTAAGTCCAACAAATGTTGCCTAGGTACTAGGATACTGACAAAATTGGCTATACACAGTAGAGAACTTGTTCTTTAGAATTATGCCGATGATTGAACGATTTTTTTTAAAAGAACGAGCGATGTCTGTCTGACATTCTTCCGCCTTGCTCCGTTCTCTCAATTATTTTCACTTCCGTCTCCATCTCCTTCTTAGCAGTCAGCACCAGCTTCATCCCTGCAGCGCCTATGCTTGCTGCATGCATGTGACAATGTCATGTGATCTACTGTAACTAATGATATTAACATGTTTGTAACTAGAACGTTTGTATGTAAGGAACATTCTGCATAGGCTTTTATACAGACTGTGGTACTTAGGCTAACACTTGTGTGATTTGTATCAAAGACACTGTTTTTAGGACGTTACTTAATGTTACGTTAGTATATTTTGTATATTAGTTGCTACTGTAGGTCCACTAGAATGAGTTGGTGAAGCGCCTAGGATTGAAGTAATGACTAGCTGCAAGGTGAATATTAACAGTGAATAAATTGGGTGCAAATAGTATTGATTTTGTTGTTGTTGTTGTTGTTGTTTTACTTTCAATCAGGTGTAAATAAACCCATGCTGTATAAATCTAACTTAAAATCTCATTATTAACAGCAAAGACAAGCTAATTAACATTCTCTTTTCATAGCTGTTAGCTAATTACCATTTTTGATTTAACAGCACTTGCAACGAATTTATCTAATTACATAAAACATTCTTTCTTTTCATCATGCTGGAAGTCACATAAGATTTTTTGCATTATAGTAGAATCAAGTTTTAAAAGATTTCCCTCTGCCTCGAACAGTGAGATTTAAACGAAACGCTGTTTGCTCAGTTTAGCTTGCTAGCCTTTTTCATCTGAAGAGACCTTTGGGTAACTTTTTATAATCTAAAAGAGCAGAAAAGCTCTTTAATAATTGATGGATTTGAGAGCGAGTGAGTTTAATTGTAGTCCATTTGCAGGGAGACGGAGTTTATGAAGAGAGAAGAGGATTTGAAGAGACGGCTAGAGGACAGAGAGAGGGAATATAAGAAGACTCTGGGAAAGCTTCATGAAGAGGTAAACCTGACACCCATGTGGAAGTGCTAATCCTTAGGTATAGTGTGAAGAGAGAATTAACGCACCTTTACCACAGATGACGTTCTGTGCTAATTTGTGACTTTACAACACAGTTCTGCTTGGGACTAGAATTAGTGTTTGTCTGCAACATTTTAGAAATCATGTAACATTGGTGACTTGTGAATCCGAACAGGGTCAAAGTCGCCGCAAGGTCAAATATCTGAAATAGTTTTGCTTTAATCCTGTCCTTGCTGTTTGAATTAGATTCTGTGGGAATTTCAGGCATACAGTACAGTACAAATGTAGAACTAGTAGATGTGCTGGTGACGCATGCATATTGACCCCATTGGCTTTGCATTCTAAATGATATCTTGCTACGTTCAAGAGAACTTCTTATAGAGGTTATAATCAAATTAACAAGAAGAATGTTTTTTTTTTTTTTTTTTTTTAATAGATGATACAGAACACTGAAAGTAACTGTAAATGGGGGGGAAAATTATTTTAATAACTAAATGTCTAATTGTCTCTGGTGCTCAGATTGCTGTTTTGGAAGCCCGGGCGAGTTCGGATCAGCCTGAGGAGTCGTGCAGTCCTGGAGTAGAGAGCCAGCAGAGCAGCCCCACCTCAGGGTCCTCAGACAGGAATGACCCAGCCTCAGATGACCTTGTCCATGGTAGCGCAGAAACACTACAATGTCTTACATTCTCATTCATCTGTCATAGTCGGCTTTATAATGTCCATTGCATCAACTAGACTAGCATTTTATGCTAGTTGGGTTTACTCATTGAGTGCATTACAAACTCGTACCACATCTTAAATTTAAAGATTTTTTTTTTTCATGTACGTAAAGTATTCTATAAATGTCCAGGTCAGTGTCTCAATCCTTTTGAAATGCTGAAAAAGTTTTTTTGCTCCAAATTATGATCTGTAGTTATTTAAACACGTCACTCTCCAGATGCGGACTTGGGGGAGGCGATACCCCGGACAGATTGCTTAGACTGCAGCGCTTACAGAGCCAAAGCCAGGCTCGCACAAGGAGTCCAGCGCAAAAGGCCATCTCGAAACAAACTCAGAGAGTCGGCCAAGAGCACACAGTCCACCAATCAATCACAGGTAAATTCCAGAATTTCACTGACCTTGTTTCTACCTGGTCATTTAGGTGATAAATGTGACCTACTGTAAGCATGTACTGTATGTGATAAATATGTGTTTGTTTTTCCAGATTATGCTGATGATTATAATACTAGAGTGTAGTATATTAAAGTATAGTTTTGTTTAAGTATATTATTTTGTTTTTTGTTTTTTTCAATATTGTAGTATTTTGATTGATGTCTATTGCATAGTATATAATTGCTGCCTATCATAGTATTAAATATATTACAGTATAAAATTTCGATTTGTTGCCTACAGTACTGTAATAAAATTCAAGTATGATACAGGCTTCTAGTACAGTATGTGGACAAGTATACAGTATTATAGACTCCTAGTGTTCTGACTGTTCATCCATAATTGATCCGTGATCCATAACGATCCCTCCTCACAGTTCGTCTCAGATGTCGATACTAAATTTGTCGAAAAAATTGTTGGTGAATAAGTTTTCAGTTAATAAGTGATAAGTTTACCATCATAGTGCCAAATAAAATGTTACTGCCACTGCATGTTGTTATATTCGGGTGCATTCATGAGTGAAAAATGTAGTTTCTGGCACATCTTGTGTGCACGGCATTTGCTAGGGTTGCCAGGTCATACTGAAAAATCCCCCTCTGCAGTACCGAAAACTCACCCACTCTGATAAAAATCCGGCCGAATTCTATCCGCACTAGAACTCGTAGTGTTGACCAGTTCTACTGTATATGCGTGAACTTTGCTCCACCAAAATTAGCACCTAATTTAACAATTTTAGTATTGAATATTTAATTCTAAGAGTTTATTTAAACATTGGGCATCTTGAATGTTATTTTTTATTTACGACCATAAGTAATAAATGGAAAACAACAAGTATTTCAATTTTTTTTTTCTGACCCAGAAAGTGTACAGTACCTGATAAATCTGATGTTGTATATATTATTAAAATATATCGCTGTATATTATACAATGGTTAGTTCCAACCGAGTAATCTGATTGGACAGGAGCCATTCCATGAATGCTGATAATGGAGAATAACAACACGTTTAACTATAAGCATCACTCTGCATCACTTTTGCCTACATACACTAGTGCTAGTAAAAATTAAATTAAATTTTATTAAGTGTATTTTAAAAAATGAATACTTTCGGTCATCAGCTCATCGCTAGTTTCGCCAGTCGTGGAAAGATGTGAGTAAAATGTTAAATAAAAATTGTATAGTTAAATAAACAAATAATAAATGGCAGTTGTAGAACTGTTGTATAAAAGCATGGTATTGCTTAATCATAGTATTTTAATTGATGGCTTTTATTGTATAGTATTGTCTCAGTCCTTAAATTTCCATGATTATTTAAAATATACAAGGCTGTTTAATTTCCTTCTTTATTTCTCTCTGTAGCATGAAGAGAGGATAATCGATAACAATAATGAAACTTACCGGAGACAATCCTACTTAGAGAGCCTTTCCATACCCGTACCTGTTGTGCAGCCAGGCAACGAGCAGCAGAGTGAGTTTCAGAACAGGATGAAGCCCGGAGGAGAACGGGGAGGTGATCTGTCCAGCTCTCCCTCCCTTCAGGGCCCTATGCCTCATGGAGAAGGCAGCACCCGGTCCAGCTTATCTCCTCCTAAAGACTCCTCTACACCGCACTCTCCCACGTCCAGCCAGTCATCCACCGGTCTGCTTCACAGTCTCCGTAACAAGAGGTACAAGAAGAAGGAGAGCAGCCAAAGCAGGAAGAGCAAAGGTGCAGCATCACCAAGTCATTTGTAAATGTCACTGATTTGTTAATATTATAATTATTTTAGGGATACAGCACTTTAGTATCTGTTATAGTAGGAAAATAAACCAAGATTGCGCTGTGATACCATAATAGTTCATAGCGGAATGCATAAAACGACACCAAAGTTGATTTATTTTTCTATAACAGCACATCCTGAAGTGTTTTATTTTGCTTATACTGTACCACAGCAAATAAATGTTTTTTATTGGTAATTATGTTGCTGACATAGAATACGGTAAGAATGATCACATACCGTGCATGCAATTATCACACGCATTATAGCAGAGTAGTCTTGCCCATGTCATTTTTTTCTCAGAGTTAATAAGACAAGAAAGCTCATGTTGCAGTGAAACTGTAAAGCACAAACTTCTCCTCCCTTTTTGCAGTGGAAACTTTACTAGCTGTTACAAAACATTGAGTCTGGAGACTTTTTTCTTATGCAAATGTTAAACAATCGACTTTTTACAGAAAAAGCCACCATGTGAACGATCTGTTCTTTCTTAATCAACCCCATACATTTATTTAGAATAATCATGAAATAGCTGTTGCTATAAATATTCTAATCAAATAGATTAATGTGATCATTAGAATACGAACTTGTGAGTTGTCTTTCGATCAGGCTAAAGCTGCAGTTATAGAAAATAAATCAACGCCTTCTGACCAATTAAAAATCGAGAACTAAGGAGTTCTCTAGTTCAACCCACCTGCCTTCAGGGCTGCGTGCATGGAGTTTGCATGTTTTCCAGGTTCCCCCCGGGTACTCCGGTTTCCTTCCACAGTTCAAAGACGCACAAATTAGCCTAATTGGCATTTGCAAATTTTTCTGCAGTGTATGAGTGTGTGTGTTCGTGCTTGTGTCCTGTGATGGATTGGAATTCTGGGATAGGCTTCAGGCGTCCTGTGATCCTGTACAGTAGGATGGGTGGATGAGTGGGTGGATGGAATCGAGTGGGTGGCTGGATGGATGGCTGAGGGGGTGTGTGGATGGATGAGGGGGTGGGTGGATGGATTTGAGTGGGTGAGTTGTTCAACCCAAATGAGGGTTAAGGGAACACTGTATAATAAATAAATATTTTCTTATACTATAGATGAGGAGAGTGACAGCTCAACAACAAGAACGTCCAAAAGAAGATTTCCAGATTTTGGGTAACACTCAACACTCTGCATTTCACACAACACATGCATTTAATATGTATAAATATAGTAAATTTTTGTTGTGTTCATTTTTTAAAACAATATTCCATCAGTGGCTTGCGCAAATCTGGTGGGAAAGGCCGCAAGCAAGAAAAGCAGGCGCAGCGGGGTTCTGTAGGGAGCAGGTAGTTTGTTTACTTATTTCTCTGTATCTCATAAAATCTGGTCTGTTTCTTTCTCAGGAACATTTAATCCCACTTCCTTTACACAGTTTTCTCCCGTCTGAACCCAGGAGCTCCAGAGAACTGGTGGACGAATCTAGTGGAAACGCTTCTCCCTCTGACTCCGTGTCCGCCATCCCATCCTGTATGCCTTTCTCCTGGTTCGGAGACCGGGAGAGATCTAGAGGCAGGGAGCGGGAAAAGGAGCCATCACTTTCGAGCTGCAGTCTCCCCCACAGTCCAACGGAGGGACACGCGGAGGACAGAACGGAGCGAAGAAATAAGGTGAGAAATCGACAGACAGGGTTGGCTGCTTTGATCTTGCATGTGTGAAACAGGAACTCGTGTAGGAGCTGTGATGTTGGGTTGAGGTTTCGATTGGTCAGAAGGAATCGAGTCTTTTTCTAAATCAGTGGCTCTGACAGTAGAACAGGTTTAGAATCGTACGCTAAAATATGTTAGTATGTTAACAGAGGAACTTAGTTAAGTGACCGACCATAACTACAAAAATCTTAAACATTACACGCTCTTCTCATGCATTTCGTTACACTGTTAGTCCACATGAACTTGCTTGTTTTCGATTCTTCATAATCTATAGTAGCTCAGATGTTTAATATAATCAAATTGTTTATGATGGCCTTAGAGTTTACAGTAATTCCGTAAATCGAACATTGGAGTTACAAATTTCCACAGATACAAACGGATCGCGGATCTACAAATGTTCCTAGATGCGAACAAATTGCAGAAGTAGCTCACGTGCATTGTACAAAAAATAGAAACTGTCTGGACAAGCGTGCAGTAAATACAGAGTTGTCCTCCCCCGAGGTCAGCTGACCCCTCTACGTCACCAGCATTCCGAGAGTATAATGCAGAACGAAAATGCCAAACCTGTTTTTTTTTTTATATATATATTTGTGTGACTCAAGAACAAACCCAACTTGTGAACCTGCTCCCAGAACGGAACTTGTTCATAAGTCGGGGACTTACTATATTTCCAATGAGGCAATCTCTGATTAATGGCTAAGCTGTCTGAGTCGGTTCCTGAAACTTTTCTTTGAAACAGATCAACTTATCCTGGCACTCTCGCCTCTCCCGCTCTTTAGATTTGGTACAGTATGAAATAATTTTCAGTGTATGTATAATAATCATATTTGATAGACTCAGTCGCGTTAGAGGATATTAGTGTATGTGGAGTAGTCATAGTCAAAACCTCACCTACATCTCGGCTAGTTACTTAAAGCTCTACTTACATGACTGACCGAGGCCTCCACAAGTGTGCATGTGTAGCAGTGTTACCTTTCAGAGTAGTGCCACTTTATCATAGCCTGGCAAAAGTTTTAACAAATAAACCTAACATACCAAAGCATCACCTCGGAGGAGACGGTTATAATTAAAAAGAGGCCACAAATTTATATACGGATATCACATGTTTAAAACAGGTTAAAATTGTTGTCGTAGCTTGTTAAGAAGGAAGTGTGCGTGTGCGCGTGCAATCTCCTCAGACCCAGTCATCATTAAGGTGTTTGCACCTGCAGAACTGAATCTTACCGAATGTTTATTTATACACACGTGGACAAAATTGTTGGTACCCTTCGGTCAATGAAAGAAAAACTCACAATGGTCACATAAATAACTTTAATCTGACAAAAGTAATAATTTAAAAAAATTCTATGAATGTTAACCAATGAAAGTCAGATATTGCTTTTCAACCATGCTTCAACAGAATTATTTAAAAAAATAAACTAATGAAACAGGCCTGGACAAAAATGATGGTACCCCAAGAAAATACTGAAAATAATGTGACCAAAGGGACATGTTAATTCAAGGTGTGTCCACTAATTAGCATCACAGGTGTCTACAATCTTGTAATCAGTCAGTGGGCCTATATATAGGGCTCCAGGTAGTCACTGTGTGGTTTGGTGACATGGTATGTACCACACTCAACATGGACCAGATGAAGCGAAGGAAAGAGTTGTCTCAGGAGATTCGAAAGAAAATTATAGACAAGCATGTTAAAGGTAAAGGCTATAAGACCATTTCCAAGCAGCTAGATGTTCCTGTGACTACAGTTGCACATATTATTCAGAAATTTAAGATCCATGGGACTGTAGCCAACCTCCCTGGATGTGGCCGCAGGAGGAAAATTGATGACAAATCAAAGAGACGGATAATCCGAATAGTAACAAAAGAGCCCAGAAAGACTTCTAAAGAGATCCAAGGTGAACTTCATGCTCAAGGAACATCAGTGTCAGATCGCACCATCCGTTGTTGTTTGAGCCAAAGTGGACTACATGGGAGACGACCAAGGAGGACACCATTGTTGAAAACAAATCATAAAAAAGCCAGACTGAAATATGCCAAACTACATGTTGACAAGCCACAAAGCTTCTGGGAGAATGTCCTATGGACAGATGAGACAAAAATGGAACTTTTTGCACATCAGCTCTATGTTCACAGACGGAAAAATGAAGCATATCAAGAAAAGAACACTGTCCCTACTGTGAAACATGGAGGAGGCTCTGTTATGTTCTGGGGCTGCTTTGCTGCATCTGGCACAGGGTGTCTTGAATCTGTACAGGGTACAATGAAATCTCAAGACTATCAAGGGATTCTAGAGAGAAATGTGCTGGCCAGTGTCAGAAAGCTGGGTCTCAGTCGCAGGTCATGGGTCTTGCAACAGGACAATGACCCAAAACACACAGCTAAAAACACCCAAGAATGGCTAAGAGGAAAACATTGGACTATTCTAAAGTGGCCTTCTATGAGCCCTGACCTCAATCCTATTGAGCATCTTTGGAAGGAGCTGAAACATGCTGTCTGGAAAAGGCACTCTTCAAACCGGAAACAACTGGAGCAGCTTGCTCATGAGGAGTGGGCCAAAATACCTGCAGAGAGGTGCAGAAGTCTCATTGACAGTTACAGGAATCGTTTGATTGCAGTGATTGCCTCAAAAGGTTGTGCAGCAAACTATTAAGTTAGGGGTACCATCATTTTTGTCCAGGCCTGTTCCATGAGTTCATTTTTTTAAAATAATTCTGTTGAAGCATGGTTGAAAAGCAATGTCTGACTTTCATTGGTTAACATTCATAGAATTCTTATTTATTATTACTTTTGTCAGATTAAAGTTATTTATGTGACCATTGTGAGTTTTTCTTTCATTGACCGAAGGGTACCAACAATTTTGTCCACGTGTGTATATCTGATCTGATTAATATATGACTAATATGATTAATCACATTTTGAAATTAATACAACGTTTAGAATATAACACTGGCAATAGAATTAAGCTGTTAAGCAGGAACAAGACTGAATTCCATGTATTTGGAAGGAAATAAATTATCGATACATCTAGGATGATGCTTTTAGCTAAAGAAATACGTAATTTTTTATTATTTCTTACTTCTAGAAATTATGGTTCTGCAAAATGCATAAATAAAGCTTACATTGTGTAATGGGATTTGTTGGTGGAACCATCTGTCAGCTGTACTTTATTTCACTTTTAACTCAACTTTTTCTTGTATCGGCTTCTGGGGAATAAATGTGGCATGTTGTCATTCTTACAAAACTTTAAATCTTTTTTTGGGTGGGGAAAGGGCAATATTCTTTGCTTCTTATTCCATTCTCTTTGTCCTATCCTATTCTAAGCTTGTCTGTTTGTACTGTGTGTGTGTGTGTGTGTGTGTGGGGGGGGGGGGGGTATCCTGGCCACTTCAGAGCTTCGATTTGAACGCCAGCAGTCCTCGGTCTGCCCTGGCGTCTTTACTGAGTGACCCTCGTACTCGAGGACACTCCCAGAAGCGCTTCTTCTCCTCCTGTGAGGTGAGTGACCCCAGTGGTCACATGGCCATGGCAGGTTTGACAGTTATGAATCATCTGTCGCTGTTTTGAATCCCAGACTGGAGGCCCTCGATCCCATCTCTCTACTTCTTAACACTAGTCTATATACCGGTCAGCCATAACATTATGAACACCCGCCTAATATTGGGTAGGTCTTCCAGTCATTTGGACAATTTTACTCTTGTCACAGTAGCTACAATTACAATATCTCATTACAATTGCACCTGAAAGTGGGTGGGATATATTAGGCAGCAAGTTGATGTGTTGGAAGCAGAAAAAAATGGTCAAACCTAAGGATTTGAGTGACTTTGACAAGGGTCAAATTGTGATCTTTAGATCCAGAGCAACTCCCAAAACTGTACAGTGTTCAGGAAATACCAAAAGTGGTAGAAGGAAGGAAAGATTGTACACCAGCGACAGTTTCACGGGTGGCCAAGGCTCACTGAGTCTGTTTATGAGAGGGGACCTTTTCAATATTAGGCAGGTGGGTATGATGGTATGCTTGTACTGTATGTTTCCAACATACATATAGGAATATAGGTCTGTTCGGAATAGAGGAATATCTTGATTTACATACAGTATTCACACACAACCTCCACACGGTTTAAACCTGAAATATCAGAAGATCCGGTTTGTCCTGTGTAACCTACAGTATAAACAGCTTTTATTTTCGAGCGATCAGCACACTAAAGTCATAGCTGAGACTCAAGAGCAAGTCTATAGAAAATAAATCTCTGATAATGTTAGGAAAGATTTTCTTTAATTCATTAATTTATTTATTATTATTTCAATTTTTTTTTTTTTGTTAGATTTAGACTTGCTTCTTCAGCGAGGATCAGAAAATAGTGTTCAGAATGCTTGAATGCTTAAATCACTATGTTCTCCTCCTCTTGCTCGCACTTTCTGTGGCCTCATTCCTGAGTCTGCTCTAGATTCAACTTGTCCTAATAACTTTTTTTTTTTTTAAGCACCGCAGTAACATGCTTGCAGTATTTACACAGTTCACTGTTAACTGAGCTTTTACTGAACTGACCTGGCTTTCGTAAGCAATATATTAAATTCAGGTTTATCAGTCTTCCTTCACTCTTATGATATTAAAAGGGTAGCAGAGTGCAAATCGGACATGGCTCCGTATCGGGATAGCAAGAATAAAATGAGAGAGTAGTGCTGTTTCATGGTCCCTTACACCCGTCTCCCTCTAGAGCGGCTCCACTCACACACGAAACACAGAGGCAACATCGAAAAACTGATTTATTTTGCATGCACAAAAAACATTATAATGCTTATATTGTGCATATACTGTAGCACCAGTAACGGTGCAGAGAAGAGGTGATTGGTACTTGGACAGAAGGTTAGTCAGAGTTTATTTAGCAGTATGGCAATGTAGCTATTGTAACATAGAATGTGCTATTTTTTTTTTTTATCTTGTAAATAAGTATTTGGTTGGTGGTTATTTTATTTATTTAGGCCTAAAAACGGTGTAAAAACCTGTGTCAAGTTATGAGTGCGGATCAGATAGTCCGCTGTGGCGACCCATCAATGGGAGCAGTCTGAAAGACCAACATTTTATTTTTAATTTATGTATGTTTGCATTTGAGGTGTTAAAATAGTCTCGTTCCTTTATAATCCTACAGGTGGCACAATTGAAACTGTTCACACATTATGTCCACATTGCACAGGAAGGAGCAAATTATTGGCCAAGTCTGGTTACAATTGATATCATGATAATATCCGATCGTGTTGTCCCTGATGATTCCCTACTAATTACGTATATTTCGGATACCTTTTTAATGTTGTTTGAAAATTATTTCTACAACTAAAAATTATGATGCTTATTATAAATACTGTATATAGATGTATGTTATCATACGTGTTCTTCAGACCCTTGATGATGAGCCTACTCCGGTCACACGGCAACACCTGTGGCAGAACCGCCCCCTTTCGGAATGGACCAATCAGCAGGTGTGTCACTGGTTGATGGGAATGAACATGGACCAGTACATAGCCGAGTTCACCACCGAAGGCGTTGACGGCAAACGTCTGGCCGATTTGGACAGCAGTAAACTTAAGGTGGGAATTCGTCATGGATGTCATTTTCATTACAACATGCAGATGTAGCCACTGGTAAATAAAACACAGCCTTTTGTAATAAAAGTGCAATGTTTTAGGAGCTGGGAGTGACGAGTCAGAGAGATCGATCTACCATTAAGAGGAAGGTGAGAGACATGAAGAAGGCACAGGAAAAGTCGGACAAGCAGCGGTCAAAGAAGGAGAAAGAGGTCCGACTGAGCGGTGGTAGTAAACCTGGTAATCTTGAATCTGCCTGCTGAATCTAAATCGCCAGTACGCTTTACACTTCAGGGAAAGAGAGACATTCCCAACTGGATGTCATAGATGGTGCGTGTGTGCGCGTGTACTACAACTCACTGGATATATTGGGAAGAGGAGCACACTCAATTGGAAGTAATTTAGATTCTCCTAGCACATTCTCTCGGTTAGTATGGTTAAGTAAATACCTTTTTTTTTTTTTTTTTTTAATCAAAGTTTTATATCTTAGGACTTGATTTGTCACTTTCTAAACCTGGGACTTGCACTGCTGTGTTAAATTTAAAGTATTTAACTGTATACAGATCGCGCAGATTTTACTCTACTGATTGATCCGAATTTGAGGATAACGTCCTGATTTGGCTAAGTAACGCTTGTCTTTGGGTTAACAAGTTGAGGCAGCAAATCACAAGCTTAGGTATATGACATCACCATTACCTCGTTAACTCACTAATTTGTCTTGATGCCACAGTATGCTTGGCATAAAAATAATACATATAATTAAAGAAGATAATGATAGGAAAACAAATGAAACTTGTAGCACTATGCCTATGGTAGTTAGCTAAGCACTTTTTTTTTTTAGCTGAGTAGAGAGCTGAATATTATAATGTGTAATTAAAACCAGGATCTGTGTTTGCTACCAAAAAAGATGTAATTAGCTATATGTGTTGACGGCTTACGAAAAATTATTTGCACATTCAAGATGAATAATAGTGGGCCCAAAATTGAGCCCTGGGGTACGCCACATGATTATGATGGGCTTTTATGATGATGATGTCATATCCTGTGAAATTTGTGGTTAGTTTATCAAATGTAACCCAAGCTGGAGCCTTGTTGAGCCAGTGATGCTGGGATGTAAACCAAATCTAGAGTGGCAGTTTCTATTTATTCACACTGGAGGGCAGCAGTGTAACTGAAGTGACCCAGACAGTGCTTCTCATCAGGGCTGGCATTCGCAATGCTTTTTTTTTTTTTTTTTTTTGCTTGCTTGTGTTGAGTCTGTCTTAATGTTAAGAATCCAGTTTCTTTTCATCTGAAGTGCTTTGTGAATGCTAGAGCACACCCTGCACTTTAGCTTCATTTCTAAACTTTAATCCGTAGCAAGTGAATGTCTGCGTTATAAAGCACATGACACGAGAGTGTTTAGTGAGCAAACCTACTGAGTGGAACTTGAGTGTGCACGTTTAAGTGTGCACATCACCTCCCGTACTGTACACTTTTGTGTTTTTACTTTTCTTTTCTTTTTTTTTTTTTTAAATCTGCTTATTTTTATCGTCAGCTGTAAATAATGAAGCAATGCTGTCGATGGAACTGTGTCAGGAAGAGAGGTCTTCAGTGTCTTTTATGCCACAGATGGTTTTACATGTGTAAGAATAAATAAAAAAGTATTTTACATGAACGGTCAGTCTGTTTTATTCCATTTCTTTATTTTTGGATTCATAGTGATTCATTGCAATAATTCTTTTTACAGAGCTGTTTATGTTAAAACTCATGTGGACTAGAAGTCGGACAACTGAAAATATATCTGACTAAAAGTTATGAGGTTGATGATGTAAATTCTGGGATCATTTAGAAAAATAATATATGATAAAAAAATTAAATAAAGAAAATGTGCAGTATGGAATTTTGTGGCTGATATAAATCTCACTTCTAGTAAACAAACCAGACATGAAATATTCTTATAACGGTGCAAACATTTTAAAGAAGGGTGTACATCTGTGAGATGACTGCTTACTGCAGTCGTTCCCATGAATATATTCAGCGAGTGGAACGCTCTCAGGAAAAACTGACCTAGTTTGATCTCCAAAGTTGATCTGCATCCTGTTTTTTTTCTTCTCCCCGCCCCAAACAGGACAACGCACAACCTCATGCTGCCCATTGCGCTATTTGTACATTACAGTAGTCATTTCCTGCCTTTTTTCATTGCTGCCCAGACCAGCCCATATACCCAGCCCATAAAATATGTATTGATCTTTTTAATGACTTTCAGTTATACTGTAACTGTAAAATTATGATCGCATTTAACACATGCAAATCTAATTGTGACACCATCACAGCCTCAGAGCAGACAAAGCAGGCATGGACACCAAATTGAGAACAATGACAGGACAGGAATTCTGCTTCTACATCCCTCGAACAGTCTTGACCTTGTTCCAAAGGGGTTCTACATGTTTGGCAATTAAAGGAGTGCCTGGTAGGCCAGCATTACAGATGTAAAGCAGGCGGTCTGATCATGGCTCCGGTGTGCTGAAAATTTGTTCTACCTTGATACTGTAAGTGAATTATTGTAGCAGAAGATTATATAAAGAAAAAAAGGGAGTTTTGACTCATAACTGTCTTCTGTTATTCTGTGTAGAATATAAAATATATAATAAAGTTTTTTGTTTGTTTTAAAAAAAATCCTTTTTATTTTGTTTTATTGGACATTGAAAAGTTGCACCTAATTTATGAGTTATGTGCTAAAATCTCTTTCCCTCCTGAATAACAACTATTTGCGAACAGTAATAACCTTTTATGTCTGGCTTTCCATTATTGTTTCTGACATCTTCAAGTCAACCTACGTCAATACATAATACGTTTATTTAAAATGGTGCCAGATTGCACAAACAAATTTCAGTCTGTCTTGTCCTTTTACCCGAAACCCTGAAATAATGACCTGTGTGAGTAACGTAAACGACTGTACAGCAATGTCAATGTGAAACTGAGGTCAGTACCAATCTTCGCAATTCATAAAAATAATAATTATATATTTTTTAAAACATATTTTACAAAAAAAACATTAAGCAGTAATTAACAGTTAAGGGGAAAAACTAATATTTACATTCATCAAATGGTTCTGAGTAAACTTAGGAGTTAGAAATTTGGTCACAAAAATAATAATAATAATAATGAGGAATCTTTGGCTTGCTTGTGAGAACCAGAGAATAATTACCAGTTCCCTGAACATGATTAGTCTATACAAAACTACAGTATGTGTGCCCATATTAGATTTCTAAAGTTTTTGCACAAACTTTATCACGGTTCAGAATATTATCAGAATAGTCTAATTTTAAACAAAATTACAGGTTTATTATCTATTGCTAGCAAAACAGAATTTCTTTAAAGTGAAATCTACAAGTGGTTGAAGTTTGTTGTGAATTTGCATGTAATCTGCTTGTTCAAGAGGTAAAGCTGAGAGAACACTGTAACTAGGCAACGGGCTGCCTGGAAATGAGGCTAAAGTGGATCTAGCTAGCATGTAGCCTAAGTCTTGTGTACACCCAAATGTAAAGGCAGAAGGATAGTGTAAATAGCATAAAATTGTCAGGAACGCCAACATTTACCTCAGATTTGTTGATAAATTACATAAAAAAGCCTCAAAACTACTAAAATTACACTGTAATTACATGTAGCATTGAATGCTAACAACTGTAAGGCGAATATTGTGGTTATACATTGTACAGCAGACTATATGTGACAGTGAAGATCATCGAAGCATAGCGAAGTTGAAAAATATCCATCCCGTTTTTCTTGTCTTGTTTATCAGGTTGTTTTTTTTGTTTTTGTTTTTTATGTAGTCTCTAAACATAATACCGCTTTTTATATTTCCTTTCATTTTTGTCAGTCATACAGTATTTACAATGAGACCTGTGAAGAGCCTGTGAAGAAGAAGCACTTAAAGTCTTGGAAAAATGTCTTAACGTCACTTTAAAGCACTTAAAGTCTTTGGTCTGTTTTTTTGTTTTGTTTTGTTTTGTTTTTTAAAGCAGGATATTAGTGCATTAGCAACCAACGTAGCATAAGGCTAGGAGTAGCTCTCGTTCTCGTTCCAAGACGTCATCCACTGTTTCTTTTCCATTGAAGCTGGCTGCTCTTTCCCAGGCGGATATGTGCGCTCTTCCTTCTTAATCCTCACGGCGATGTAACGCGGCACGCTGTCGTCGTATTTGGTACGTTTGAAAAATCCGCACTGAAGGTACAGAGCACAGAGATTAGCTACGGTACAGCATGAGCCTGCTCATGTCGACTGCTTTTTCCTTTTTAAGCTCGATAACAAATGGAAAGCATGCCAGACATTCAGAAAGTGCGATGAGCAACATTTTGTTTGAGAGAGGCAACAGATAGGAATCTAGCACCAGACGATCAGAAAAATATAACATGCACAAAAGCAGGAAAGATTTTGAGTCTGCAAATTCCAAGCAACTGCAACCAAGCTGAGCATAGCTGTCAAGGTGAAATTTGATAATCATGTAGTATATACGGTACTGTGCAAAACCTTGAGCAACCCCATATTTCTTTGTATTAAAATGAAATAAATTAAATTAAGTTCATAATGTAGATTCAATTAAAGCAATGCTAACAAGCAATTAAAAATTTTTTAGTTTTTAATATAAAACTGATCAATGGCCTGATCATCTGTCATCATCTGCACCCGTTTCTCACTTATGTTAGATGGTTTTTATGCCTGAATGATTCATAGGTCACTGTGTGGCTTAGCAAACAACAGTTTCCTCTGAAACTGCTGCTGCAGGGACTGGACCCAAAATGAAAGACCAAAAAAATCTTCAGGAAGCCTGGAGAACTATTGCTCAAGCCTACATTGTTGTTGGCCTTATTGCTGTTCACGTCGGGGGGGTCGCCACAGGTTTTACGCAGAGGCCCTTCCTGACGCAACCCTCCCATTTTATCTGGGCTTGGGACCAGCACTGCATCCAGTGGCTGTGGTTTGGGCATTGATTTGGGAACTGAACTTGGCCCTTTCTGCATGGCAGGCAAGAAACCTACCATTGAGCCACCAATGCCACCAATGTACATTAAAAAATACAAATGGTCTAGTGACGAGAAGCTCAAGACTTTTGCACAGTACTATACATATACTTGTATATACATAAAGCTTTATATCAGAAAATATGAGGGGTCCATGTATGTAACCCTTTTATCCCCAGCGCTCACACCATACATGAAAGGTTTGCATTGTACACACCATCTTAAGTCATCACTTATGCACTGAAAGTTATTATGCGAATATTTCTGAGAATAATAAAAATTGACTGCCACCATTTCCCCAGATCGAAGCAATGCAAGGTAGCTTGATGATCCGGGCTAGCGTGAGTTAGCGCAGCCTCCACTGACTACCCATGCCAACCACTGAGCTTGAATGGATCTTTAAAGTTCTGTTACCAAAAGAGAGCTGCTTGAACTTTCTTTGTCACTCCCTCTCGCTATGCATCAGAAGTCAGCCTCTCTTTCTCAGGTTCATTTTTGGGCTCGCTTTGGCCGAAGAAGCCACACTAAAAGAATAAAGTTGTTAGATTAGGGCCTTTTTTTCCCCACTGCACAATGTACCAGAGCTTCTGGCACCAAAAAAGAGAAAATCCAAACATTCCTGTTGTAGTAATTGGTTGCTCATAATAGAGAATAATAGGACTGCAATGTTGGATGGTTTGTTGGTGGCACATTCGTAACCCATTTAAGAAACACGTTTGGCTCAACCTTATTTCTAAAGAAATGTTTCTATCAGTAACTGGGTACCGTTATTGGGGAATTATTGACACAGGTTGGAGGATTTATATTGTACGTTTGATAAATCTTTTGATAAGAAGTGTTTATGATTGGTTCATCCCTATTTCTTTCGCTCCTGTGTCAGAATTATGTTATAATTTGATGCTATCTTATTATCAGTGACAATTGTGTTTATCATTTATCTGACAACCGTGAATGTCATAATGATGTAATTATGACACATTATGAATCTTGCAAGCTGCTGTAAAGTCAACTACAACCTGTACTACTAGTTCCTGTTTCAATGCTTTAGAATGTGCAGTGGAAAAACAACCCTACAGCCATGGTCACAGCATTTACTGTATGGCTTGGTCATAGTCCATTTATAAATTTTCGTCAAACACACCTACACATACTGTACACACTGATACACAGGCACACAGGCCAATCATAATTAATGAATGAGAGAGTTAATGTGGACAAATCTGTTAGACTGCAGCTGTACCAACTCTTACCTTCCAGAGCAGGAAGACCAATAAGCCCAGCAAGAGCAGGCCAAGTAATATAGCCACCAGTATGATCCACCAGGGTAAACCTCCGTATTGCGCTGCTTTACGTACTGGGAATACTGTCACTCGTACCTAATCGTATACACACACACACACACACACACACACACACACACACAAATAACGTGGCATAATATTTAGAAAGATGTGGTGACTCTCGGAATATAATTCCAACTTTGTCCCAGCTTACCTGTGTATCTGTATTTGTCAGTTTTATGTTCTTGGTGGAAGAGCTCAGACTGAGGGATGCCTTCACAATAATGTCGACATAACTCAGGTCAGCGTAGTCCTGCATGGAACGACAAGAAGTGTTACAGTTCAGGAGTTCAGCACAATCGCAAAATGTTCACAAAAGTAGGATTTAATTGACTGATAAGAATTTATTGTTGTTGTTGTTGTTTCACAGGTGTGAAGGAATCAGGGAACGTTTTCATGGGACAACTCACAATTTACAAAATGTAGGACATAATGTAAAAGGTTGCACTTTAGAATGACCACCAGTCCAATCTGGCTCATCCTCAATAGCAGGACGTACTACATACTGACTAAGATCAACTCAGTCTAATAATAACTTATGCTTTGATCAGCTTGAATACATAATAATGTACAAGAAAACCTAAACAGTCAAAAGCAGGTCAACTACTCATCAGCTTTCAACACATAATTCTTCAAACCCACCTCTATAAAGGTGCCATTCCACAGACGAGCTCTTAAGGCGATGACAGCGCTGCTGTCCAATCCCTGGAGACTACATTTTAGCGGCACGCACAATGCACCCTTATCACACTCCTGCGAACGATACAACAAACATCCGCTTACAAACAGCACAGAGGTTTAGAAATAAAAATGTAGTTGAACAGCAAGCAGGTTTTTACCAAAATTTTTGATGTCTTCTTATCAGAAAAAAGAGATGATATAACCCCTTTGCCTCCTGTGCCGTCATCTTTATCTTTAATCTCACGTTTGGTCCTGGACTGTGATGGATCCTGAAAAAAGAATTAAGCAAATGACATGTTTCATTCCGTCCAGTCTCAGGACTGAAAGTTGAGGAATCAGATACACTGTATGGACAAAACCTGTTAATTATAGAATTCAGGTGTTTCAATCAGGCCCCTTATCCCAACATGACTGTTCCCCAATGCACAAAGCAAGGACTATAAAGACATGGGTTGATGAGTTCAGTGTGGAAGAACTTGACTGGCCCAAACACAGAACCCTGACCTCAACCCCACTGAGTACATTTGGGATGAACTGGAATGGAGATTACGAGTCAGGCCTTCTCGTCCATCATCAGTGCCATGTCTCATAAATGCTCCACAAACACACTCCAAAATCTTGTCGACAGCCTTCCAAGAAGAGTGGACAAAGCGGGACCAAGTCCATATCGAAGTGTATTGTATTTGGATACAATGAAATTCTAAAAATCTGTTTTAATCTTAATGTAAAATTTAAGCTGAACTCGTTTGTGGCAAGTTTGTTGCAAGTTGTTTTCTTCCTCTTAGTTATTTCCTAACTAGCTAACTCTCCCCATTATAAGAGCGTTACCAATGAGGGTGAGAATTACCAAGAAGCCACCCATGGAGTATTGAAACTATTGCTCTTACTGCAACACACTACAAGCTATCTACCCACTTCCACACACAGGAGCTCACAGAAGCCTATTCGATATGATTGACACTGAGAACATGGACATGCCAGTTATTTATTTTTCTCCATTGTGACCTCATACAAGCTTGCTCCTCAGCTCTGATATTCTCCGGAAGGTGTGGCTCAGCAAAAGCTATGGTTGGGAGGTAATGTATGATTTATTGCAGTGTCCAAGTCTCCTTAAAAAAAGTAATCTGAAGTGTGTCTTACCTGACTTAAACCGAGTGGGTCGACCTGGTATGGTGTGCAGGGGATATTATCCGTACCCATGGTAGTGATCTTGGTCAGGTAAAGGAGCCATTTATGTGAGGCTGTGTTCGCAGGCCAGAAGATGTTCAGAGACGCCGTGCCGAACGACTTCAGTGGCTTTCCCAAGTTTATCACCTTTAGGATTTACAATGAACGCCATTGATATAAACTCATTGATCAACATGAACTGGAGGAGAAAAAGGGCTTATGCTGAGACACGATGGTCTAAGCTGTGTTTCTATAACGTGTTATATTGTATAGTATTTTATTCACCCGGAATTCATAGTCAATCTGGCTGCCGATGTCAGTTTCTGACTTCATAGCGCTCTCTCCTAAGACCTTTCCTGAGAACTCCACCTGAGACGGCTTAGCCACCCTAAAACCAACAGATCCATTTTCATCGTTAGTGATCACTACACATTTCTATACTACTGAAATATATTTAATATTCTGATGATTATGGATTTAATGTTCTTGCATGCATGATATTTCCACTTTGTTTGTATATTCTGCATAAACTTTATTTCACCTAAATAATATTTTTAAGTAGAAAAAAACCTAAAGACAGAATATTAAGTTCTGGTATTTTTCATAACTCACCCAGAAACCGACAACAGCAGCTCAATTAAAACTTGAGCTTTCTGTTTTATTAACAGTGGCGATTGTTCACTCGTCCTACAAAGCACACAAACACACACAATCTGTAGTTACCATCGATAATCTTACATAAATACACCAATGTTCTTTTTGCTATACACTGATCATGCATAACTTTGACACCACCACCACCAGGTGAATCAAATAACATTGAATAGAAAGGTCTGGTCCGATCCCACAGGAGAGCAAAAAAAGGAAAAAAAAAAAAGGAAAAAAAAAAGTTTAATGCTGGCTGTGAAAGAAAGGTATCAGGACACCCAGTGCATCAGAACTTGCTGTATATGAGGCTTAGCGGGTAAAGAGTTCAAGGTTGTTTAATCCAGCCTCCAAATTTCTTAAATCTCGATCTGATTAAGCATCCATGGGATGTGCTTGACAAACAAGTCTGATCAACAGAGTTAATTCTTTAATCAGTGCTTATTTAATCAAACTTAAATCATTATTTTCATTGTGTAAAGCTGCTTTGCGACGATGAAAATTGTTAAAAGCACTATACTAATAAAATTGAATTGAATTGAATTGTTTCAATTTCAAAATTCAGTGTTGAAAATCAACAAAATTTTCACCGTAACTCACTTACGTTTTAACTTCAAGTATAACTTCCACTTGAGACGTATCCACCGAAATCCCACCGGTGCTCAGAATGATGTAAAATACTACCTAGAATATAAAACATAAGTCATCAGCATCAGAACAGATGACTCGTACAGACCTACAGTATTCCCGTGTTATCTCTTTGACTTACTTCTGAGTCTTTTTTAAAAGGATTTCCAAGCTCACATTCAGCTTTTGAACCGTTCTGATTAGCCAGGCAGAAGATCTGCTTGTCCTGTATGAGGGGCAGTTTAAGTTCAATTTAATACAGTATAAGGAGGTAAAACGCAGGGCTGATGCAGACGGGAGATGGTCGACTTACAGCAGACTTGGTGCGAACTGCGGAGTAAGACAGGGAGTCGGGGAACGATGCAGTCAGGACTGACTCATACGCGTCGTCTCCGCCCTTATTCGTCACAGTGACCTCCAACGCAATGTCCTTCTGGTTGCTGAGTGAAATGACCGGCACTCCATTTTCACTGAAAGCATGACAGGAGATGGTAAGAAAGTTGATTTATAATTCTGATACAAATTACATTATTATATAAATATAAAAATTCTTTAAAAAAAAAAATATATCCTATATTTTATATTTTATATCCTATGGTATATATTTTATCCTTCAATTATTTTTTCTGCAGCTACGTTTTTCTATACTTTTATTCTTATTCTATTCCATAATTTATTTCTCACTTGATTTTTAAGGTCATGAGCAGTTGTGTAAGCATTTCACTGCAATTTGATTTTAAAATATATATAAAATATATTACAGAATAAACTCTTCTAATTAAAATATTTCATATTTCCTTCAGTAATTTACAAGCAATATATTTTCTATATACGGCAAAAATCCAGTATTGGTGATGACTGTATGTTTATGTTATACATATAATACAAAAAATGTGTGGTAAAGAAGCTACTTCTGAAATAATCTTGCTTCCCTAAAAATTTTAAGTTGCTAACGTCGGCCGTTTTGTAGAGAATTTTATGCGTATACTGTCTTATTTCAAAATATTATCATATAAAATGCAAATTATTCATATTTCTTTGTGAGTAGTCTAGAAGCATTTGACCTGTACTGTACAAATTGTTGCTTAAATTAAAACATTCTGAGTAAAGTTACGGATTTTTCCCCAAACAAATCTGTAGTGTCCGTAACCCGTGTCAAATTCATCTTAACAATTTTGCGTTTTAGAATTAATAGACTTTTTCAGGTTTACAGACACTACATAAAAGGGCATGAAATTGTATTTAGCAAATATGTTTATTTTTATCTAGCATTTTATTTCTAGCATTAATTATTATGAAAAATGGTGTCATATGATTCTATTTGAAAATCCACTTTTACACCTAAGCAAGACACGTTTCAGCACCAACACCATGTTCTGGCTGATAAGTTTGACTGATGAGATGAAATAAACTGTTTACTTTTACTTTATGGAACAACTCACAGTGGAAGAGGTTTGAAGACGTCAGGGTCTTGGTCTTTGGTCTGCTCTCGAGAGCAAAATTTGTACTCCAGCTGCAATTTACTCTGGCACCGCAGGTCAGGGCCGCAGCCCTCTTTCACAAAATTGACCTGAGACAATAAAAAACAAAACAAAAGAAAAAACAATATAATTATAATTCATGCATATTAGCGTGGCCTTTAATTAAAGCCAATCTTCTGCATGTTGCTCACCTCAGAACGGATGGGTTGGCTCGCAGCGAGGACGGGGCTCAGCTCTGACAGCGAGCTTTGCCTCTTCCTGCGTCCTGCCGGCTTCATGATCTCCACGTTCACCTCTATGGGCAGGGATCTCAGCTTATCCCTTAAGTTATCCTTCAAAACAAGACAGCGAAACAGGTCTTAGAAGACAAACTTCACACTTTACGGCTCTGACAAGATAGTCAACCCGGTCTAACACACAAAATTACGCAGTAATGCACCAATTTCTGAGGTTGCCTCAGAAAATCTGCCTACAGTACCAGACAAAAATTAGGACACACCTTCTAATTCTATGGACTTTCCAGATTTTTATTTATTTCCACATTGTAAAGCAATGCTGAAGGTGTCCAAATATGTGATAATCTCCTTTGAACAGAATCTGTAAATCCTCCATAAAAGCTCTAATCTGAGGTGTTGTTTGTTAATTGGTGATTTCTTAGCCTGGTAACTCTAAATGAACTTCTCCTCTGCAGCAGTTTTGTTGTAAGTTTTGGTCTTGCTTTTCCTGGGAAGGTCTTCATGAGAGCCAGTTTCATCATGGTGCTTGATGGGTTTTGCAAATGCACTTGACAATACTGTTCTTGCAAGAAATATTCCAGAACAGCTGACCTTCAAGTCTTAAATTAAAAACTGACTAGTATTCTAGTATTGTTCTAGAATGTGGACAATAAATCCAAAATTGTGTCCAAACTTTTGACTGGTACCGTATGTGGATGTAAAAAATAATTCGCCATACCCACATACTCATCTAACACCGTGTTTTTATGCTAGTTATACCTGAAGTTTAAGCTTTTTGTAGACACACATTTGTTGGTTCTCCTGTTTAAGATCTATGGTTCCTGTGCTCTCGTAGTCAGTGTCGGTGGAAGACGGTGGGATGAAAACTGCACGAGACGGAAGTCCTTGCTCCTTCCTCTTCGTCTCTACCTGGATGGTGTATTTGATTTCTGAATAGACATAAGAACAGATCAATCAGACACAAAAAAAAACACATTTGGAGCATCTTTATTTAGAGATTCGGTGTAGTAGCGCTATGTACTCACTAAGGGCAGGCCTGTAGTCTTTGGAGTTGGAGGTAAATTTGAAACACGCTTCCACCTGAAGACTGAAAAAAACAACCATTTAATTGAAAAAGAATGCACTTCAGCACATCCGTGTATAAAATCATTACATCATGATTGAGAAGTCTTTCTTACCAAATACTGTCACCGCAGTTCTTCTTAGTGAGGTCGATCTCTTTGGGAGTGGTCGTGACCGTCTTTTCTATGTTAACCACTGGCCTTGCTCTGTGAATTGTCAGATTAGAAGGCGCATGAAGAGTGGAAGTTCAGCAGTCAGAATTCAGATACCAAATAAGGAGCGAAGGTTGTAGAGGTTTGATCCTGATAAATATATGGATCCTGGATGTCATTGGGTAACGCACTTGAAACCAAACCCGGAGCTAACTCTTGTCTTTAAGATAAATTATTAAAACGTACACTCGAATATTTGCACCTCCAGGATCCGGGTTCGATTCCCAACTCAGGTCTGTGTAGGTGGAGTTTGCATTTTCTCCCGTGCTTGGTGGTTTTCCTCCCACAGTCCAAAGACATGCAGATTTGACAAACTGGCATTCTTAAATTGCTCAGAGTGTGTGAATGAGAGTGTGTGCGCGCGCCCTGCAATGGTTTGGCAACCCAGCCAGGGTGTGCCTCATGCCCTACGTCAGGTTGTCTGATGGTTATTCCGTACCAAATGATGGTATTTTATTTTCTATAATACTTTGCACAGAGGGCTTAGATGATGCACTTTCAACACACTTGTCGATAGCTAGAATGACAATAAAATTCTTCACATTCTTCACATATTTCTTACTGAAGCCTTACTGCTACAACGATTATATAAATGTTAATTACTATTATTATTATTATTATTATTATTATTATTATTATTATTATTATTATAATTCCAAACAATAAATAAGTAAACTTTTGATTAAAACAGTGATTAAACAGTTGGAGTTCTCACCTGTACACGGCCACAGTGTCTGAGAGAGATCCAATAGCCAGATCTGGATACTGGTTGTTGTCTAAATCCAGGTTACCAGCTAAAGAATAACCAAACATCTTAATATTTAGATCTTTTCCTTTCAGCACCTGGTAGAGACAAAAAAAATAATGGAAAAAGATAAGCACACGAGCAACGAACTGACACCAATCTTCCTTTCTCGTTTACAATATATAAATTCTCCAAAGTCAAATAAAATCAACAATTCACAAACAGACAGACAAAGATAAATGTTTGAGCATGATGAAATGGTGTTAAAACCTGAGCGGGTTCATTTTTAAGGCCGTTCGTTGAGCCGTGATAGATGTAGACACTTCCTGCTCCATCGTCGTCATACGGAGCTCCAATAGCCACATCTGGACAACACAAACAGCCCATAGTCATATTTATCATAAACATCGGCGAGCCTGTTCATCGCCATTATCATGATCATCTCTAAGCAGCATATAATACCTTTACTGTGAAATTAAATACTTTTTACACTTTTCCAGTTGTCCTTAACATACACTACATTATGTGCATTATTACTTTATATAATAATTTTAGACAGATTATCAAGCACCAACTTTTAGGCACTTTACAATCTTTCAAGCTAGAAACACAACTGGTGAAGAACTAAGCTCAAACTAAGCTTCCTCTGTTAAAAGCCACTGTGTATTCAGAAAGCAAAAAGGGCCTAAAGTGGAACCTAGAGGTACTCCGGAATCAAATGTATTTTATGCCAACTTCAATTACTAAAATATTTTTCTGTTTTCTTTTTTTTGCTGTTGTTGTCAGGATGTTTGCACTCTATTTGATGTGACAACACTAACCAATTTACAACAAACTAAAAGAACCAATTCTAAGTTACCACTGAAAACCATCCAAGTGGAGTGGTTGAAAAGCAGTTCAGGTGTCAAAAGTAAAAAAGACAAAACATGTGCGTGAAAAAAGATATTATTCCTAAGTCACAAACCATTAAATCCATCCAGGTTAAGGTCGCCGAGGTTTTCAATAGCCAGCCCAAACATGGAGTTTTTGGCTCCGTCTATTCGAGTTTTTATTTTGACGGCCTTGTCCCAATCCCCCTTCTGATTGATGTAGACATAAACAGCGCCGCCGATATCACTGTCCTTCATGAAGAACTGAGGAGCCCCAACTACAAGATCCTGCCATCTGTAGAGAAGTGGCGGGAAAAAAAGCATTTAAGCATACGCAGATGTCACAGAATCTGTTTAAAATTGCTGAATTTCTCGTCGTACCCATCTCCGTTCAAATCGACCACTGCAAGCTCGTAGCCGAAAGATGAAGCCAGGCCTTCTCCTTCTATGATGTACTCAGTGACAATGTCCGAAGCAGAATCCAACCCCTTCTTCAACAGAACTACAGCTCCACTGTGATTGGCTCTCGGGGCTCCGGCAACGATGGTCAGCTGACCTTTCTTAGTCAGCATCTTACCAGAGTCGATAGAAAATCCTGAGGAGTGACATGGCTGATCAGGGATTCGTCTATGCGGTTCATCAGAGTGACAAAATGCTCAACCAAAAATGCTTAAAAAAATAGACAGAAGCATAGATGTAAGACATACATCTAGTGATATCTAATGGCTTATTCATCCATACTGGACTTGATGTTCATGAGCATGCAGCCTTTGTGAATGAGAAGGACTTTGGACATATGGGAGGTCTAGGGTTGTTACGGTGCAGAATTTCAGTGTCACTGTGTATAATTCGACGTTTTGTCCAATGACACTTTGGACTGTATGTATGAAGAAATCATAAATAACTCACATTTGGATTTTTTTTTACTTGATTTACAGCACTATACCATGATTTTTTTTCAGACTAAGTCATCATATCATGAACATTTCAAACCGTAACACCCCTAGCGTGATAATAATCATGAGCTTTTCCAGGCATCCAATAGGTTTCACCACATTGCACAATAGTACACACTAACTTTTCATATACACATCAACAATGTCGAAAAACAAAGACGTTTGAGGATGAAACTCCTTGCTCTACATGCAATATACAGTAAATGTATAGTATATACTGTACCAATCAGCCATAACATTAACAGTACAAAACTTTATGATTGGTTATACCAGTAAACTGGTGACAGTATCATGGGAACCACAGGGACCAAAAGCCAGTCCATCTAATCTGATCCCACAATGCAACACAAGTCTCCCGGCCTTCAAACTCCACAGATCCCAGTTCAATTGAGCTTCCCTGGGCTTCACCGCACAAGCAAGTCAGATCCACAATGGCTTCACCCCGCAATCCTCAGCACCAAAGGATCCACTGCCAGCATCCTGGTCCAAGACTTCACAGCCCTCCACACCCTCAGAGACTCTCCCGAGGTTCATGTTATAATGTTAATGTTTTTAATGTTATAGCTGATCGTGTCTATTGGTTGTGGGATATGGCTGAAATGATTGATGATAACCCCGGACGTCCCACAAACCTAAGTAGCTATTGGTGGTCAAGGGGCCACTGGTCACTGTAGCATCGGCTCGAGGAGGATGAGATCTATATACAAACTGATCGGGGTCGCTGTCAGACACACTAGTCATAAACAGAACACCTAAAAGCCACACACATACAGTATATAGTACACACATGTACAGACACCTGGCACAGAAAGAGAAAATTGAACTGAGTATCTTAGCATGGACCCACGTCTGTCAAGGAAACCAAAAAACCCTGTGATTAAATGACGATTTAAGGAAATGTTTTTTTTTTGTGATGTGATGTGATGTGATGAACACACCTAAATAGCTATTAGCAGGGACGGCCACATCGTCAAGGCCTTCAGGCGTGATGTATTTGACCTCGTATGGCCCATCATCGTAGTACCCCAGCTCTATCAGCGTGCTGTTCTTCTGCTCCAAGCGAACAACACCTGAGGCCACGCCCAAGGTGATGGATCATCAGAGACAATGGACGGATGGATGAGAGGTGTAGGAGAACAGAACACGTGGGGTAGTTGTAGGATGAGGTGAAATGCAAAAGAAACAAAATGTAAAAAAATGTGTTAAAAGAAGACAAAATGAAAGAAATTAAAGTGAAATGAGACTGATACGCCTAAAACAGATGTACTTCTTTCATCTCCTGATCTCTATCTCACACCCCTTCATCTTACTGCTCCTCTTGGCTTCCCCACTTATCCATTTCCAATTCTACCCATTTCCTTTCTTCTTCTCTTCTCTCATATTTTCATATCATATTCTCTCCATCTCAACTCTTACTCTTTTCCATTCCTCTCTTATTGTCTTTCTTTTCCTTATTTCTCCTTCCCGGTCATCTCTTTTTCTCTCTTCATTATGTTTCGTCTCCTCGACTACCCTCTCACTTGTATTCCTCCGCTGTTCACCCTTCTCATTTCCTCCCAATCATCTCTCCATATTCACATCCCCACAACGCTCCCTTTCTTTCTAATCTATAGTCGCCTTCTTCTTTCCCCTCCTCCTTCTTTCTCCTCTCCATTCCCACCCCTTCTCCTACTCTTCTCTCTTCCCCTCTTCCTTCATTTTATGCTCTTGATTTAGATTCCTCCTCTTTTCTCCTCCCGTCTCCTCCCACCTTTCCAGTTGAAGCCTCCAGGTGCTCCGAACACTAAGTAATGGTAGTCCTTGGTAAAGGTGACTGAGAGGCCTTGCTGGCAGGAACCGAACCGCTCGTGACCCCTCTGTCGTCCTTCACAGAAGCTCCAGTCTCCACCCTCGTCAGTCGTGGAGTCATCGATTGTCAGCTCCTCACTGAGCACATAGCAGCGACCCGTGATGTCCCGGGACTCCTGCTGCGTGTTAGTAAACTGTCTCTTCTGGTAGCGATGAGCACAGGTCTGTAACCGGCAGAAACCAGGAGGCGCTTAGTAACTAAAGCGAATATATCACACATGCGCACACACACACTCAAGCTCGCTATCACTGACCACAATCTTGCCCCCGGGTCCTTGACTCTGCACTGTGACTCCCATCCACTGGTTGTCTTTACTCTCCTTTGTCAGGTCCTCTACAAACCCAAACACACAGACACACACAAAACTGATATAAAATGACATAACTATATGAATATATATGTGTATGCAGTATGTAAAGTTTAAAAGTGGTCCATCAAATTCCACCATGCACGAGGAGAACATGCAAACGCCATGCACACAGAGACGGGAATCGAACCGGGCCAGGTATCGAACACGGACCCTGGACGTGCAAGGGACCGAGTTCGATTCTCGCCTCTCTGTGCATGAGGTTCTCCCCATGCTTAGTGGGTTTCCTCCGGTTTCCTGCCACAGTCCAAAGACATGCAGGTTATGGTAATTGGCGTTCCCAAATTGCCCACAGTTTGTGAATATGTGTGTGTCTGTGTTCCCTGCGATGGATTTGCACCCCGTCCAGTGTTTACCCCACTACATGCCCAAAGTTTCCAGAACCCATGCAACCCTGTAAAAGTGAGCGGTATAAAAGATAAATGAATATATACACACAGAGTACAGTATATGCGTACCACTATCGTCGAAAAGGATTCGATTGCAGACAGAGCTGGCAGGGTTCATATCGCACTTGTACAAGCCTCCTGTTATCTTTGACTGCTGACCGGAAAGTTTCTTCGCCCTGGGTGCACCAACCAGCAGCCTGCGTACAAAAAAAACACAAAAGCAAACATAACATACACAAATGAATATACAAGATCAAGGACACACTTGGCTCCCAACTGATAAAACGTCATTGTTTACATCTCTATATAATATTTTTCATGCAGTTTCCATCTTTAATAGTCTGTCTTTTTTTTATTTATTAGAAAACGTGCTTTCTACCGTCTTATAATAGCAACTAGATTATAATCATGATACTGTATGATCCATCAACGGACATATAACCTACAGAATAAACTATAAACCAGTAATCAGCAACCTTCAACTAAAGCCAATACTATAAGTTGCTTATAAACTGCAAACATTTGTAATATCTTTGGGATTGTAAAAGCTCTTAGTGATCCGTGTATGGGGAATAAATGTGTCTCAAGGAAACACACCACAGTGTTCTGGACTTTTAACCAGTCATGGTTTCAAAAACATTACTACTATAAAGACAATGTATGTTAAGATCAAAGTATATACAGTATGTACATTTTATTAGTAATTGTTTGCTATTAATTCTCACTCATCGTCTATACCACTTTATCCTGTATACAGGGTCACAGGGGGGCTGGAGCTTATCCCCACTGGACAGGGTGCCAATCCATCACAGGGCAAACACACTCAAATGGCCATTCACACACTTCAGGTAATACGGGAAAGCTAATTAGACTAATCTGCATGTCTTTGCACTGTGGGAGGAAACCGGAGTACCCGGAGGAAACCCACCAAGAACGGGAAGAACATTTAAACAGACCCCGAGGCGGGATTCGACCTCGGACACTGGTGGTGCAAGGCGACAATGCTAACCACTACGCCACCATGGTTACTATTAATTATGGATTTGTACTCTCTTTAAAATCACTGTCCAGTATTAACTGACATGTGCATGCACTATGGTCTCCGGACAATGACATCATCTCTCGCAATTTCAACGGTCACTATTTATAGTGCGATGTAGAACATAAGACAAACGCGTTTGTACACACCACAGAAAGCCCTCGCTCTGTGTTTTACACCGCAGCTCCACTCTGTCATACATCACTCATCACCGACTCTAACCCTTGAAGAAACGACAGAGAAGTCCTTTCTGATTTAATTTGAGAAGGAGCGCTGCAGCGCCGAGAGGACGAGAGACACACACAGGGCAAAGGCCGCAGCTCTGCTTTCAGCACATTTATCTGACTCAAAGGCCCTTTTCTTCTTTTTCCGGATCAGCTGCTGAGGCGATAACATTCATCGAGACACTTCAGAGGCGACTACACAAGTTCTCTTTGTGACCACAAAACAAAAAGCGGTTCTGACCGTGGTGGAGACTACGTTACCCACAATGCAGCAGGGAAAGCCCTGGGGCAACATCAAAGCCCTCGGCAGTCACAACACGTCTGTTCGGAGGCTTTGTTATTTCAGACATCCTTGAGACAGATATAGTTCAGGAAGATGCACTAAGGACATTTAACAACAACAACAACAACAATAACAAATAATAATAAAAGGTACAATAGCAAAAGAGTTACATTTAACCAAGAAGTCGCATCCATTTAGAAATATCTGATATAGAAACCTCAGATCAACTATATTCCAGACTGAATGTGGAATCCGTTACACCCTTCATAAATCTACAAAGCTTCTTGTTGAATTCAGTGTATACATGAGGCGAAGGTCAATGAGGTCAAATGCCATAAGGGCGAACGACAATTGCACTCATTCATAATAATTATAGCTACTAATCTAACATTTCCAGGGTTTTCTTGCTTGCTAATGAAAATATCAGACTGCCTTAAAGCAAACGCTGAACTGCATGTCATCGACATATTCATATATAAGAAATGTATGCATGTGTTAATAATATTGTGGATACAGCATTGCTTTCAGTCAGCACAGGACTATCGCATCAGACCTCTAGTGTTCGGGGTTTAAATCTCGCCTTCAGTCTGTCTACATGGAGTTCGCATGCTCTTCCCATGCTCGGTGGATTTCTTGGGATCGTAAACAGGATAAGCGGTCTAGAAAATAGAGGGTTGGAAGGATGGTTTTCAGTGTGATACTTGGTGCTCAAGTCAAACCCGGACTTCTGATTGTGCAGAATAACAACACAGTTATAAGTTTCACTGTTATTCCTCTATTTAATCCGCTGCTACACTAATGCACTCATCCCAGCGTTTCAGTACTGCTTGGATACCATCAAGGTAGAAAGTTTTCTCAGTACGCTGAAGCCATGATCAGACTGCCTGCTTCTCATCTGAAACGCTGGCCTCCCAGGAACTCTTATGGCCCAAATATATGGGAATGGCTTAGAGCGAGGTCAGGACTGTACAGGGGATGTGACAATAATTCCCAGCTTTGTTCTCAGAATGTGAACGTAGTGCAGTGGGCAGTATAAGGTTGGACATTTGCACTGAATTGAATAATTCATTTAGTCAAATGAGATACTTTGTCGAATCATTGAGTGCAAATGTCACCAATTATCTACAATACAGGAATTTCCTTATGTGACTGTGAGAATAATGAAAGTGAACTCAAGTCAGAATTAGACTTTGACAACTGGGACGCGTTTAAGTGCAAAGTTCATTTTAATTTATTGACCAGCACTTAAACAAGCAAATCAGATTTTTTACGCTATTGTGATGTCTCATACTAAGAGACCCACCCCGAGCTCAATGCTCAGTTCTGCACAGTTCTATTCAACTCTGTTCACTTCTGTTTGGTTCTGATTAGTTCAGAAGTTTTTTTTTATGTAGATTTTAAGAAGAGCTAAGTTAGCTGTTAGCAGCATGATAATGTCCCGAACATGGACATTTCAAGGTCACTGCATGCTGACTGGCTAGGAAAGCGTACTTCCTCACAGCTGCGGTTCATGTAAGACTACAGACACTGAAATAGCGTGTTTGGAAACGGAGTGAAACTAGCTAGAAAATCAAGAAAGTCAGAATGCAGGATCTGAGTTGTACTGTATTTCAGCTGGAAAATTAACAGACATATTTTAGAGATTTCCAAGACATATGTAAAATTGTTTAAAGAGGAGTTTAAAATGTGACCTTTAAAAAACATGCCTAACCATCAGGTCAGTTAATCAGCTTTTAGCAGCCATTTGAAAATAGCATTGAGCTTGATATGCATCCCCATCTATAGCATCTTTCATCTTTCATCTTGTTCTGGGTAACAAGAGAAGTCCCTGGGTGACGAGAACTGGACTCTGAAGGTACTTTTTACAAAAAGGGTTTGGACCCCAGCGATCACCCCATATGTATTTGTAGCTTTATGTAAGTATTAATATATCTCTATTATGCAGAGGTGGAAGGTAACTAATTACATTTACTCGTGTTACTGTAATTGAGTAGTTTTTTTGTGTACTTCTACTTGTTAAAGTAGTTTTTAAAATCTGTAATTTTACTTTTACTTAAGTACATTTTGTATTTTTGTATTGTACTTCGCTACATCTGAAATCATATTCGCTACTGAATAAAAAAAATACAGTGGAACCTCGGTTTACGAATGTTCCGCAAGACGAGCAAAGATTTTTAATAAATTTAGACTTGAAAAACGAGCATGTCTTGGTTTACGAGTGCCGAGTTTTTTGACACCGACACACACACACACACACACACACACACACACACACACACACACACACACTCTCGCCTTTACACCCCCCTCCCCAGCTTCACACAGACACACACACTCTGCTCTACACAGAAACTCTGCTCTGTTGCGATTCTTTTAAAAGGTAAGGTGCAGGTTCATTTGTTTGTTTGTTTTTTGCCTTACACCAGTGATTCCGTTAGTCTGCGCTCACGCGAGTGTCATTAGAGAGATTTCTTTTTTTCCCGTTAAAACAGTATTTCCGTTGTGTGTGTGTGTTTGTTGTGAAACTTAAAAATCGAAGTGGGGGGAGGGAGGAGGAGTTTTACTGTGTAAGACGAGGCGAGGGAAGGAGCTAATTCCACACATACACACACACACACACACACACACACATGCACATGCACACACAAATACACGGCGTCACATGTCGCTTCCGCCCTGAGAGTGACTTCATCAATCAGCGCGACCATATATAAACCAGAAAGAGATGATTTTTAGCACAAGAAAGGCAACAGTTTTATTATGCAAATGTGTCCCTTCAATTAAAAACAACTAGTTTGGGATTTATATCCGCTTGTCTTTTTTGAACTACACAAGAATCCCCCATCCCACCCCCCACTGTTAAATACCATCAGTAAAATGTCCCTGAAGTAACAGTACTTGTACTTGAGTATAAAAGTTTATTACTCTTTCCACCTCTGCTAATATGTTTATACAAAACACAAACAGTATAAAACCACTTCGCCCCTGTTAAACGTCTCAAATTTCACATTTTACATAATGCGAAAGCCCTAATACACGAACAGGCTTATGACACCAAGCTCTTTTACAGAGAGTACAGTGAGAAATGGGTCAGATTTTCCAATGAGACAACCATCTCTTTGTGTCGCTAAATACATACTTGGCATTTGCCTCTGTCCAATTTGCGCGCTCTGGATTCCAGTGAGACTTTTTTTTTTTTTTTTTTTTATGAATTTTCAATCTAATTTTAAAGCGTTAATGCCAAAAAGATGTGGAGCTAATATTAATAAATCCCATTTATGTAAATAAATTTCAACTTGTTTTTAATGATGCACAAAACATGATGAATTTTATTTGATATATAATACTGCTATTTAGATTAAAGCATTACATAGAAATATTAAATGTGCACCATTTTTAACAATTAATGTTGGACAACTGGTGCACTGTCTAGACAGTTACTTGTTGGACTGCACCAACTGACCATACCCCTATAATTCTCCTGTAAACTATCATGACTGTCTTATACAGTATATTGTAATGCCATTGTTTTTGTAGCTTTTATTGTAGGTGTTGCCCCTCAGATCATTTGCAAGACTTCAGAGTCGCAAGATCTGGCACAGATTTTACAAGGATGCCCTTCAGGTTATCATCCTTCCTATTTTCTAAATGGGCTTGGGACGGGCACTCATGCAGGTGCTGGGTTGTTTTGTATGGGGTTTAGTATTAAAGTGACCACCAACAGTGGTCACCCGGCAGTGACAGGGCTCAAAACCCCAACCCCAGAGCCTCAGCCACAAACGGTAAAGGCTCTGGGTTTATGATCAGAAGTTTAAGGATTTGAGTCCCATCACTGCTGAGCTTTTTCCAAGCATTTGGGCTGTACCCAAACTGTATATGCTCCAGGGGTGCTGCATCAGGGCTTCCTAACTAGCTTTGATATGTCTAAAAAAAAAAAAAAAAGAAAAAAAAAAAAGAATTTTACTCTGCTGTCTAATATTGTAATAAAAAAATCATCAAGTTCTCTTATCTTCTTGTTCATGCTCTGATGTCCTCCTATCCTCTATCTCCTCCTCGCAGATCTGGCTTCTGATCTTCCCTAACCAACCTCAAAACCAATATCTGATCAGGTAGCTTAGAACATGGTTTCCTCCCTCTCGCATTTCTCCCGGAGGACTTGGCTCGACCCTGTTATGGACTCTGGGTAAAAGGTTAGGCATATCCATTACACCATCTATCTCTTGGCATGAAAATCTCACAGCCTGCAATCTGTCAAGAATTCACCCGAACGTGAATATTCCATGAAGATCTGAGCTTAGGGTTATGACTTGGGGCAGACGGTCATTTTTTTTAACAGCAGCATACTGTAGCTCACTACATCAATCAAGGCGTATGAATTCTCAGGGAGTTCAGGTTACTTAAAAGAAAGATAGAGAGCAGCTGTGTGCAGGTGTGCCGTCCGAGATCGGAATCAACCTGCTGCTCATGGTAAGGATTATTAACATAAGGGAGATATAATGAAAGAACGATTATAATGAAAGTGGAGTAAAAACCATAATAGTGAAGCTTCAGCCAAAATATCCTGCTCCGTCAGTCCTTGAGAGTTGATAGCGCTTTTAAAGAGTGACTAGCAATAGTAATAATTAACCAGTTAGTCAGGTACATAGAATGCAACGTCCCACGATGTCAGTTCATTAATATACTGTATAATCATCTATATAATCCAGATGATCATATAATTTTTATTTCTACCACAAAGGCACAATAAATTTAAAGATGTTGAATATATAAAAATTTCTGAAGTGTTTAATATCTATATAAGACTATTGCTAACCATAGGCAAAGGACGTATTCACAGACAGTGTAACTGACCTCACGTGTACATCATATGTAGTCATTTTTTGTTTCATCCAGTCTGATAGAAAACGCACTTCATGTAGACGTGGCAGCCAATAAAAACATCAAATAGTTCAAGGAATGCGAAAAAAAAAAACACCTTGCTGCCAGCCAAGTGAGATCAGAGTGAGTGGAAACTCAATTGCGTTTGCCAGCATGACAGATAAAGGTTTTTTTTTTTTTGATGTCGGAAAGAAAAAAAAATCTAAATATTTGTATTACTTATCTTCCCATTAAAACTTACGTAAGCTTCATTCATTTATCTTCTCTACCGTTTATCCTGTATACAGGGTCGTAAGGGGACTGAAGCTTATCTCAGGATACCTGGGCACCAGGTGGGGTACATCAGGGTGCCAATCCATCACAGGACACACACAACGGGCAGTTTTGAGAACGCCAATTAGCCTAATTTGCATGTCTTTGGATTGTGGGAGGGAACCAGAACATGCAAACTCCATGCACACAGACCTGAGACGGAAATCGAACCTGAACCCTGGAGGTGCGAGGCTACCACTGTATGCCACCCTGCCACCTAGCTGTTATTAATGCAGGCTTATTATTAGTATCTAGTCCAATACACAGCGCTAATTAACTCCTAATTAATTGATCAGATAACACCTCAATCTTGTTTTATTTCACTCCTCCTCCAAACATGCTGTTTCAGTGTCTATGTAAATGAGCCACTGCTGAGCCACGCCCCTCCAGACACCAGCAACAATGGTGCTCTTCTTACAGTATATGATGTCACTTTAGGGAGAAAAATCTAATTGGCTTGTTTAAACCCCCACCAATATAAAACTGAACAAAAAACAAAAAACAGCCATCACTTTTTGTTTGTATAAATAAACTAGACATCCATCTGAATGTCTGAAAAATTTATTCTGCATAATGAATCCTCTTAAGGAGTTATAAAAGACATTTTCAGTGGCAGCAGTCACTATAACAGTCAGGACTTTTTCCACCACGGGATGTAGGCGGTGCTGCAGCCGGCCGAACTGGCTTTTATAAAGGACCCAAAGCCGGTTGCTAGGCAACGCCCTCAGACTAGCAAGCACTGTGAATGCACAAGACCTAATCACGCACCTTTAAATACCTGTGGCATGCTTCACTCATCTTTTTTTTTCATATGTGCATCTTTAATTATATGTTAGAGAAAGTTTTATTGAGGTTCTGAGGAGTCCCTTAGCCCTCATGTTCTCTGTCTCAAAGACTGAGAGAGAGAGAGAGATTTAGTGAAGGGACTGTTCTTTCACAACAGAGGTGACTCCTGTAGCTGCAACCCTCATCCACCTGAAAAGACACACTTTTTTCATGATTTGTCCTACCTAGGACAAAGAGGTGTTATTCTGAGATTTAGTTAACTATACTGATTTATCCTGTGTACAGGTCTGTGGGGGACTGGAGCCTATCCCAGGAGACATACAGTAGTGCATGACATGGACATTGTGCCAATCCATCACATGTCATGTGACAAGTTGATTTTTGTCTTAGTAACTTCAAGAGAGATACAAAAAAAGAGAGGTTGATGAAGGAATGACTGTTTATACCGTAGCTGCCATGACATACATAAGTGACAACCAAAATTAATTAGTTTCACATATGATCTGACAACAGCAGATGTAAATATAACCATGCTGGTTAAAGAAAAAAAGAAAGAAAGAAAGAAGCACTGTGTAACGCCGGCTGATTCATGTTGCCGGAGGCCATTGGTGACAATCAACAGCATCGACCAACAACAGCCCTAAACTACTGCAATGTGCCAAAGAGCAAATACGTCTCATCTGTAAACTGTGTAAAACCTTCATCCGTATAAATAACAACAAATTCACCTTTAATTTGAGGAAAGTGCTCTGACTCACACTGTGAGTGTAAAATAAACTACCAAGGGAAAAAATCTACTGATAATCACAGGGTGTAACATCTTATAACCATTAACTCTGCCATTACAGTGTTTCTTTTTGTACTTCTAATACAGAAATCATCAAAGAAAAAGATTTTCTCAAGTGTATTAAAACCATCAGGTCAATGACGATAAAAAAATAAAAAAATAAAAAACTATAACAATAAAAATAAACATCTTGTATGGAAAAAATTATAACAATAAATAAACAAATTATAACAATAAAAATATAAGAATTTAACAATTACATATATTTTTATTGTTATATTTTTTTATAATTATAAAATTATCTATTAAAAAACATCTTATATAGAAAAAATTATAACAATAAAAAATTATAACAATAAAAAATATATAACAATTATAAAATTATATTAAAAAAACATCTTATATGGAAAATTATGACAAAAAATGTATATAAAAAAAGAATTATATATAACAATTATAAAATTATAACAATAAAAAAAATATATATAAAAATACAAAAATTATAACAATAAAAGAAAAAACTCTTGTATGTAAGCCGTACCGGTGTGTGTTAATGAGGAGACTTCAGACATCAAACTCCTTAAATATTTTGGGGTTTTCGGATGTGTCAAGTAGAACGAAAGTTAGCATTACTTTAATGTAAATGTTCCCACTTTGGGAATATGGGAATGACGTCGCAAAAATGTCGAGCTCTTAAAATGAGCATTTTTTTTTCTTTTTGGTCATAGAAACCAGAAAAATACATCATCATGTGTATCTGTGCTATTTCTTTGCCTATGTGACCCTTTTTTTAATTAAGGATATGTCCCTCTATACTGCACAATCCTTTGCCATATGTACAGTATGTTTATTTTTTTAAAATAATTAAAAAAGCTTAAAATGCTCTGAGTTTTAAAGGCTACCAAGCTCACCGTCTATAAAGCCTGAACACAAGCGTCTACTGTTCTATGTTCTTGCTTTTTTTTTTTTTTTAACTGTATGTGAAGAATCACAAGATGCCTTATTGGGTTGTACAGCAACAGCGCCGTGATCGTCTCAGACGGCAGGGGGAAGATAAACAGCAAATAAAATCAAAACAAAAAGGAGCACACAAAGACCGAGTGAGGGGATGTACAGTACTGTATAATAAATTCCGGTTTATTACCGTTCTGGATCCTGGAATTTTATTTTCTTCTTCTTTATAATGACCTATGAGTCACGCCCTCATTAGTCCTAGTGAAGGTTCATGGTATCCAGAGTGAGAGCAAGCGGCTCAACAGTAATGCGATAGAGGCGTCTGTGTCCAGGCCTGGCTGACCTCCGCTATTAGATAAACAGTTGAGACAACAACTGGACGGGTGAAGACTGCTGGAGCAAGCAAAGACACATGCAGACGTATCTGACATGACACATGCTGTCTACACCAGGAATTACTTTCACTTGTAAATGATCTCAGCTAGGACTAAAGTGGATGCTTCACATGAAGAGATTAAAAAGGATTTTGTGTTGACGTTCTTAGAGTTTGTTTAGGATTTATGGACGTCGTCTGCAGCGCGGGTGCTTTGTAACACTCAGTCGGTATGTTTACATGACGTTGTGTTAGTCTGACTAATTGTGTTAGCCTGACAAAAGCTGGACGAAAAACCTGTAAACTTGTTAGTCCGACTGAAATCGTCCTCAATCGTTTTAACCCCTAACTGTCCAAAAAAAGCGCATAGCTTCAGTTAAAGCTTAAAGGTTCATAACATTTCAGGATTATCGCACCTGACTTCGTGCTGGTTATGATCGCGGCCGCGATGTGGTCGTAGATTATTATTCATTTTTAACCAGTTATTTTGCTTCCGTAGACACACATATCCCTAGAGACTGTCGGAGCTACATAACTCACCGCGACTGTCAGAGCTGGCGACCGTCGCATTTGGTGTAAATTAAAGTAGTGAAAGTAACCCTTATTGGTATTATGTAGCTAAAACGTAAGTTGAATGATCCATGGAGATGGTGGACTGTCCTGTTTAAAGCTTCTCTTTATGTTTCCACTTATTCCACTTTAGAATATCAGCTCCGTTATGTGGGGTCGAATCCCAAAAAGAGCTAAATGGAAAGTAAGTGCGCAATGTGATTAAAGGTGTCATTTGAAATTCAGCCTCGTGTTAGAAGCTAGTTAGCTTTCTTGCTCGGCTTAGGTGTAAATGAAACAACACAGTGAAACAATCACCTTGCTGTGACCGACGGTAATTAATAATTAATAATAATTAGTAATTAATATTTATTAGAATCCCTGATATGCAGAATGGTACATAAAATTAAACGTCCCAGTGCTATAGTGTTCCCATCTATTATCACCACTCATGAAATACCTCTTGTGCAATCAGATTGGTCGGTCAAAACTATCTGTTGTATAATTTACTTTATACAGTATGTTAATGATTAGGACAAATAATGTTATCCTTAGATACACGAATGTGCACAGCGTGCATGTTTGCAGGTTGAAAAAAGCCTACTTGACTTGACTTGACTTGTCTCTGAGCAGTTGAGTTTTAAAAGCCTTGTTTAAAAGTCCAACAGTGGCAACTTTGTTGGTATAAGGTTTGAACCTTTTGAGTCCAACAACTTAACCAGTGAGCTACCTCTGCCCCCTAGTTATGAGTTTAATTCCAGCGACTGTTTGGAGACCAAGTCCTGCTGAAGAAACAAGCAGCAATCCAGACCTGAGTTCTGTCTAATCTTTACATCTTTAAACATAAATCTGCTGAGACACCACTCCAGAGATACCTGACCTCTTGTGCCCTCCAGACCTGCCTGATCCATCCTGATGACCTACATCTGCTTGGAGTTTGAATCACATAGCGATCACTCGCTCCTGCTAAAAATGGCCCGTGTGGACGACTAAGGACTTAGAAAACATCTTTTCCATATCTGTTTTTTTTTATTCATATCCAGAAAATGTTATTTCTATAAAAGCTGCTTTACGACGTCCTTACAGTTACAACTTGGGTGTTCTGGGTTGTGGGAAAGAGTTTGCACAAGGGGCGAATTAAAAGGCGATGAACATACTGCGTTTCATGGAATGACAAGGATGAATACTTTTGTTAATAATAATATAAATAAATATTTGCTGATGCATGGGGTCAGTCGTCCATTGACGCTGATGTACGGATAGCCTCGAAACGGGAAAACCTAAACCCGAACCTGATCGACGTTCTCCTGTTTCGTCCGAGGTGAGTTGGTCTGGTCTGGTTTGTTCGCGTAATAAAGTCTCATGAAATCGAGTAGATTAGCTCCTGCTAAAAATGGCCCGTGTGGACGACTAAGGACTTAGAAAACATCTTTTCCATATCTGTTCACGAATATTTTCCGTGATATATAAAAAAATCGCACAAAACGTTTCAGTACTTAAATTGCCCCGAACAGTTTAGTCTCCATCAGAATAGTGATGGGAAGTTTGGATCATTTTAGTGACTCGGTTCGTTGAATCTTGAGTCATTTCGTTCTTTTGATCAGAAATAAAATAAAATGTTACATTTTCAATAAACAGACCCCCAACACGCCTACAAACAGAAATTTTGGCCATAGTTCCAGCAATGAAAATATTGCAATGTAGCTAAGGACCTGTTATGATAAACAGAATGATCAGGCCGCCTCTCATATCTTCTGGTCCGAATCGTTCGTTCTTTTGAATCTATTGCACTTCATAGCATCTATGGGAGTCACGTGATAAAAAAATAAACGATTAGGAGAAGAACCGCTCAATTCTGTTTCCTGCGTTATCACGTGATAACAGAACGAACATTACGGACTAGAAGACTCAAAGGTAACGACTCATTTCTGTTTCCTGCACATAACCTACGGAGGTTTTACGATGCTCGTTCGAAAAGAACAAATCGTTCATGAACGACCCATCACTTCATCTGTGTAAAGTTGCGAACCTCAGCAAAATAGACCGCATGTTGACTGAACCACATTTCCTGTTATAGAACTGCACTTTTACACATATTCATGGTTTCGAGACCCGATATCACACACATGGGCATCAGTTCCCCTTTTGAGTTTGGTTCCTCATGTAGTCTCAAGGAACTCTTTCTCACCACCGTCGCCTTGCTCAAAAGTTACAAAATGATAAACGCCATAAGGGTTTTTTTTTTTTTAATTATTATTCTTTTTTTTTTATTCATATCCAGAAAATGTTATTTCTATAAAAGCTGCTTTACGACGTCCTTACAGTTACAACTTGGGTGTTCTGGGTTGTGGGAAAGAGTTTGCACAAGGGGCGAATTAAAAGGCGATGAACATACTGCGTTTCATGGAATGACAAGGATGAATACTTTTGTTAATAATAATATAAATAAATATTTGCTGATGCATGGGGTCAGTCGTCCATTGACGCTGATGTACGGATAGCCTCGAAACGGGAAAACCTAAACCCGAACCTGATCGACGTTCTCCTGTTTCGTCCGAGGTGAGTTGGTCTGGTCTGGTTTGTTCGCGTAATAAAGTCTCATGAAATCGAGTAGATTAGATATCGACCTGCAGAGCTCAACTTAAAGCTACGGAGAAGCTTATGAACAGGAAGCTGAGAGAATCAGAGGAAGGAAGGGGAGCCTGTTTCCACAAAGACTAACCCCTTTAAACACCAGGATACAGGCCAGGTTATATATATGGTGATGTTTGGAAGATGATTAGGGGGATTTCTTCTTATATCTGTATTGTTCTCCTGGTCTGGTGCATGATTGCTGTTTATTTTCTTTCTTTTTTTTTAAGCATGCACAAAGGAAACACCAGCGGATACACCAGATGTGCGTGCACACACACACACATACACATACACGACCAGATCTAGCTGTCGTTTTCTTAGCAGTTACCTTTGGACTGTAAATCCTCCACACCTTCCTTTTATTCCAGGTAATAATTTGAGAAGAAGATCTAAAAACATAATCATAAAGATTCTCGTTCCGTCCAGGGCATCCGGACTAAAATTCCCCCTGTTCTCAAAATCTGTTCTCATTTCTTTTTCTCATTAAAACGAGCACCAGCCCAAAATAATTACCTTCCGCTGCCTGCCAGGACCAGCGCCGTACAGGCAAGTCCAAACCAATCAATTACGAAGGCCGGGATCTGCACTCAGCCAGGTTTCATCCGTCCTAGCCAAGTCTTTATCCTGACTGATGGTTTCAGCGTTTGCTCACCTTCAAGTCTGTCTTTTCATGTTGCTTCAGGCTTGGAGCTGAAGGTACTGTAACCACAGCTCTGAACAAACCCTAAACAAACGTCCCGGCCCATGGCAACGGTCTGCGGAGAGGCCGTTAATTTGTTACTTCATGCCATGCACGATGAAAGAAGCTAATTGCTGCATGAAAGGAAAGTACTCAACTGTCTTAATGCTATGATTACGTATTGTAAAACTTCATACTCAGTTCTGTGGAAGTTCACGAGGGGACTGGAACATGGGGGGTGGGGCGACACTCCGGCCCACTTCAGGGCACAGACACATGGACTTCGAGTAATTTGGATTCACCAGTGAGCCAACATGTCTTGGAGAAAACCTCTTTCCACAAAGCGGGTGGAAAACAAATTCCACAAATAGAAACCGGAGGCGAGAATTAAAACCCCAGCCCTAGAAGCGGGGTGTGATGGTGCTAACCACTAAGCCATCACATTACATCACTGTAATGTATTTAAATGCTAGATAGAGCTTTGATAGAGTACTGTACGTTCATATGCTTTTACACGGTTTAATGACAATGCAAGTGTTTATTTTAAAGACTTTCTTAGTTGATTTTGGGAATGATTACAGATATCGTTTCTAAAATCTCTAATCTCAAAAAATTCTGCAGCTTCTGTTTCACTGTTCTCTGTGTGCTTTCAATGAGGTCCTCCTGAGCATTGAGGATGGTGGACAGCTTCTTGGAGAATGTTTCCAGACACTTCCGCACTGTTGTTTCTTCAGGGAAGTGGTATCCAAGCTCCCTGATTCCACTTACAAAGTTCTTACTGCTCACGCAATATGTTCGGCCTGCATCCAGCATAGCATTACACTGCTTCACCAACTTTTCGAGTCGTGACTCGAAATGTAAAAAAAAAGCTAATTTTTTTATTTATTACTCACTCACTCACTCATCCACTCACTCATACACTCATGGTCTATACCGCTTTATCCTGTACACAAGTTCACTGGGGGCCTTGAGCCTATCCCAGGAGACTTGGGGCACGAGATGGGGTACACCCTGGACAGGATGCCAATCCATCACACACACACACACACTCATTCACACATTACGGGCAAGTTGGGAACGCCATTCAGCCTAATGTGCATTGTCTTTGGATTGTAGAAGGAAACCGGAGAACCTGAAGGAAACCCAGCAAGCATGGGGAGAGAACATGCAAACCCCATGCACGCAAACCTGAGGCGGGAATCGAACCCGGACGATAGTGGTGCGAGGTGACAGTGCCAACATGAACTCTGGGGGGTGTTTGCTCTGAAACGTTAGCGGTGGATACTTTGGGTGTTCTGGGTTGTGGGGTGGCGCTTTTGTGGATACTCAATAGGAATAAGATCTGGGGAAAATGTACAGTTGGCCAGATCACCAACCTTGAACTCCTTCCCTGCTGAGCCTCATATACGGCATGCTGTGGTGCACTGAGCGTTCCGATACCTTTCGATCACGGCCAGCATTGACTTTTTTTCGTCAATTTGTGCTACATTGGCTTTTCAGACCAAATAGGCTGACCTTTGGTCTCCAGAGACACAAATAGATGAGCCTTGGGTGCCTGTGATCCTGTCACCAGTTTGACTGATAATCAATGTAGTTCAGTGGTGTTAGTGTTATGGCTGATCGGTGTATATTTATTATATTGTACCGCAGAGATGACATTTGTATACTTTGCGGCATAAGTGACATGAAGCACCACTGGCTTAATGGACAATCATGGGATTTAAATCCGATTCTTACACCGATACCGGTTCTCAATACATGCTTATCGTTTATTCTGAAGTTTTTTAAATCTGTTCCTCTGGCTGAACTTTCTCTTTCTCTCTCTTTCTCTGTACAAGGTCATGAATAACCGCAAAGCCTGGAGCAGTCAGTGTGCAGGTCTCGCTTTGCTTTGTATTCTGGGTAAAAGGAAAATCAAAGGGAGGTATATGGTGACAGTGCGCCCAAGCTCTGCGTATAAGCATGTGTGTGCGTGTGTGTGTAGCAATTGCCTGAGATCTTCAATGGATTTGTTAAAAACCCATACAAAAATTATTTGTGCGTGTTAAAATTCTGTCTCTTCACTGACTCACAGTCACAAAAATTTGCTCACACACACACACACAACTTCTCGCACTAGCCATGACAGGATAAAGAATGCTACACCCAGCTCTCACACACATCCACCCCAACCCCCACACACACACACCTAACACTGCCCTGCCTTGGCCTGCAGGTATGTGAATCTCTCTCACACGCACACACATGCGTATACACACACACACCCCCACACACACACACACACACACACAAACACACACACACACACATACCTGTAGGGAACACATTTAGTGTGTTTAAACAAGGCAAACCCGTGCGCTGTCATCGAGGATGTGAGTCAAGACGGGCCATTCCAAACCACACACACACACACACTCACACACACACACACACACACCATAGCTATCAGACTTTTAAACTGTTCATAGGTGCGTTCTGCAACCTTATTCAGGCTCTTGTCGAACTTTTCTACTGTACTGATTTGGAACTGTAGCCATAGAGATAAAGAATGTTTATACAATACACAAGCAATGCGAGTTATGTGTATAAACACACACACACACACACACACACACACACACAGAAAGGTCAGAATGTCTCCGACATACTGTACCGTACACAAGTCTGACCCTCCACATTTTTATACATTTTGCTCTTATATGCCTATTGCACGCCTACTGCATTAGAATTTAACTGACAAATATTAATGCAGTAGGTGTACAGTATAGACATATTAGTAATTTGTTAAGTAACTAACACCATGCCTCGTTTGAATATTAAAATACTCAGATTTATTGTCTTATAATGGTGGAAGAAAAAACGCAGCTCTAACAAACCGATTAAAGGAAACAGATTACGCAGTTTTATAATATCTCTAACATTCAAATTTAACAAATGTCCGATTAAAGTCTCTCGAATGGGGACGACTGGCGCTGCATTACCTGGTTGTGTAGTACAGGGTGGGGCAAACCCTACAGCTTTACCCACCTGAGACACCTCTCCTTAATGTGCTCTGGTAAGAATAGTTCCCCTTGAAGGTAGCTCCAGAAACTTTTTATAATGGAACTTCATTATTGTTCAGCACAACTGGTGTTGTTTCCACATTGGGACCAGAACACCTGGTGATGTTTGCAACAACTATGGGAAGCCAATAGGGTCAAACTTGGTCATATGATTAATTTGCTGGCTGCTCCCAAGCTTGGCTCGGGTTTTACACCGGATGCCCTTCCATGACGCAACCTTCCCCAGTTTATCCGGGCTTGGGACCGACACAGCATCCACTGAGCCACCAATAACCAGGAATGATCAAATGCGTTAATATTGACTACCCTACTTAAAACAAACAAAAAAATACAATCTATCAGTTTGAATAACATACAGTAAGTGTGATCCACAGGTTGTCGTGTTTTTTTTTTGTTTTTTTTTTAGAGGCCATCACTGCGGGCATCAGGTTATTCTGTGATCACCAAGTTCATTGCATCGTAATCAGGATCGCAAAATTGGAAACACACATTTTAACATTTTAGGACAAGTGGGTCAATTTCAAATTGTTGCCATCAAGATTTTTTCCTGATTGATACCTGAAAGTTCATCCATAACACGCCATGCTTATATCTGAGTGAGGTCAAGTAGAGTCGTCTCCGCAAGTTGAAAGTAGACACTTGAAAGTTGTACACCGTTTGCATGGAAAGCGTTGCTATAAACAATAAAACTCCGGACGGAATTCAATAAAAATTCATAGCTTTTGAAAATCTAAAGCATTCTCTTAGACATGGACAGATTTTAGTGTATACACGCTAAATAATCAAAAGCGTGACACAAATAGCACAACTTACTGTATATGGTGTGTCTTTTCACAGGACACGCCATATGGCGTAGATTCCATTTTAACAGTCTATAATCACCCAAAGGACGCAACCTTACTCCAGTGACGGTGATACCCCAGTGACTAATGTTTTTGTCTTTTTAAACTGTTTTGTGCTGCTGTGCACTCTTCAGCAGTGTGTCGTGAGATTTTATTGAGGGTACTCAAAATTCTTGACTATGTCTACTATGCATCTCTGACTACAAAGTAGTGCACTATGTGGTGTAAAGGGTGTGGTGTTGGACATTCATTCGCTCCCACAATCACTCATCTTTCCCTCAAACTCTCTTTCACACTTTCTCTTGGTGTCACACACAAATAGCCTACACATTCTCTCCGTCTCACACACACACACACACAACTGCCTTCTCTCTAGGGAAAACAGCAGTTGGTCTCTCTCTCTCTCTCTCTTTTTCTCTCTCATCCTGTTGTCCGTATGGGCAGGAACGTTGGCAGCGGAGGAGAATTTCGAGAATGAATCATAACCTGACTCATATACAGTACAGGCACCTCAGATATTCGACCATATTCAACTAGTGAAACTACTGTTCTTTAAACATAATCATTAAACTAGATAGATAGATAGATTCCAGATTGCAGACATCCAGCGGCAATGGAGGTTAGTAGATGTGATTGCACACTGTATATCTTACAAATAGTCAAAATACACGAAAAATGGGAGAGCTGACCAAAGTTACTAGTGCAATGCTACGAACAACAACAACAAAAAAACTGCAGAATATAGACACATATAAACACATGTAAATAAAAGGATATAAGCATATAACTAAGACTCGATCTAATCAGAAAAATCTCTCTCTTTAGCCTATGCAGTTTTTCTTTTTGAAGAGCACAAGATGGTCAACCATCTGTTTCAAGGAGCATGTGCACTTGATTACGGTGTGGTCTCTTTACCTAAAATGAATGGATAGTAATTACCTATAATGCATTTCTTAAGTTATTTAGCCATTTAGTTTATCTATATGTTATACGTCAATAGATGTGTCTCCACTGAGTACAGTTTTAGTTTGGTTTAATTGGTTAGTATAGGTTAAGTTATTTATATACTGTATATATATATATATATATCCTGTGTACAGCATTGCAGGGGGGGCTGAAGCCAATCCCAGAAGACACAAACACACAATGGGCAAGTTGGGAACGCCAAATAGCCTAATCTGCATGTCTTCGGGTCTGTGAGATGAAACCCACGAAGCACGCAGACCCCGAGGTGGAAATCGAACCCGGACCCTGGAGGTGCAAGGCGACAGTGCTAACCACTTTGCCACTGTGCCACCTCATTTATTTATTATAATACGATATTTTATTATTATAAGATAATATTATTAGATTATTATAAGAAACACAATGATGAACCTTACAGATACGCACAGGTTTATACACACAATTATGTTAAGTAGCTTAAATCTACACAGTATGTTAAAAACAAGCCACCTAAAATGTTTCAGTAAAATAAAAATAAAAAGTTATGTAAAGTCAAGTTAAAGAGTTAAATATGCAGTTCACCAGACGTTAAAATGACAACCAGGAATTCACCTATGGCTTGTATGATTGATTTCTTTTAGTCACGACCGCTGCAAACATCTGCATGTGCATCTGCACGTGCATTGCAGCCTGCCTCCAGGAGACCGACACGAGCTGCAATCACCTGTTAGATTTCACTAATCTGTTAGACTCCAGTGCGCACTTACATTCGTTTATCACTCGGGTTGAGCTGTCGGTGCAGGGCAAGTGAGAACCCGAACAAGCTGTTCTTCTCCCCGGTTTTCCTGATCACGTTCTCCGTGTCCAGGTTGAAGGCGCAAATCAGGACGCATTCCATTAAACACAGGAGACACAGTGCTGTAACAGTCCGCTCACGCGCCATGTTACTGCGGGAAGAACAGGTCTCAGTCAGCGCGGAGCTCCGGTCCGGTCCGATATGGGGAGCTTCTGCACAAAACCTGCTGTTTCAGATTGTTCAGCGGAATCTCTAGCGGAGGCGGTTTTGTGTAACGCTGTGGGAAGATCGCTGTGACGAGGTCTCGCTCCCTGCCCTCCTCCTCCTCCTCCCTCACCCGGTGCGGCTCCACCCGAGCAGAGACGGTTGTAAAGCCGCGCCCTGTTACCTGTGCGGACTTCCAGGCGAGCCTGGTTACACGTCCTGTTGTTGTTTGTTTGTTTGTACCAAGGAATAAAAAGAAAGTCTGGTTATGTGGCAAGATTTCTCACACAACCAAAACAAAACCAGGCTTAAATGATTATTGGTCGATTTGGTCATTTTTGGTTTATACTGTATACCTGTTTTCTCACACGTTTCCAGAACATTCTTTTGATTCCTGAAAGCTGCTTTGCGACAATACCGCTTGTTAAACGCACTATACAAATAAAATAAAGTTAATAAAAGTTATTAGTAAGACTGTACAACTTCTTGTACAAATTACACCCTTTTGTGTGGTTTTTTTGTGTGTGTGTGTTTCTTTTTTTTTTTGCCCTGCCGCTAGATTCAGTGCCGGTGTTATGCACTAAAATGCCCCTGCCACAAATTGCCCCCCTACATAAGCTCCTTCGAATATTATATTAAAACAGAAATGTCTAATTCTAATTATTTTATAATCAAAACGAATTTGATTATAAAATAAGCAATATAAAAAATACATGTTGAATAGGATTTCTTTTATAAATGTATTTTTTTCATATACAAGATGCATTTTTTATATTGCTTATTTTATAATTAAATTAAAAATCATTTCGTGTAAGTATTCATAATAAATATTTATTTAGTGCAAACATTTTTGTATTACATGACAAATCCCTGCAAAATAAATGTGGCAGAAAATAAACATTATATGTGAATTTGTATTAATGGTCTTGACACCTGTAACGTGCCTAGGGTAATTTATAATAATAATATCATATTTGATAATAATAATAAACCTATGAATTTCTGTTCTGATATAATATCTGATATAGAGATTATATAGGGGGGGGGGGGGGGGGGCAATCCGTGGCAGGAGGGCATTTTAGCGCATAACACCGGTCCCAAGCCAGGATAAAATGGGAGGAAGGTGCTATACAAATAAAACTTATTTGAATTGAAATATTATTAATAAGGATGTAATATTTATATAAATTCTTGTACAAATTTTCCTTCATTTATTCTTCCCATTTTTTACATTGGTGGCAGGTTTCTCACCTGCCATACAGAAGGCCCTGGTTTGATTCCCTCCCACCCAACACCCAAAGCCCAGCCACTTGATGCAGTGCTGGTCCCGTACCCAGATAAAATGGGTGGGCTGGATAATGCCCAGATAAAGTGAGAGAAGAGTGACAATGACCATTATTAAATGCACTATACAAATAAAATTTATTTAATTTCATTGAATTGTTATTAATAAGGTTGTACCACTTGTACGAGCTCTTGTACAAATTGTTTACCTTTTTAATTTTTTTATTTTTATTAGTGGCTCAGTGGTAGGTTTCTCACCTGCCATACAGAAAGCCCATGTTCGATTACCTCCCACCCAATGCTCAAGCCCCAGCCACTAGAGCAGTGACGGTCCCATGCCTGGATGAAATGGGGCGGGCTGGATAATGCCCAGATAAAATGGAAAAATAGCAATAATGACCATTGTTAAAAAGTACAAGTTTATACCAAAAAATATATATATATTGAATTGAATAATTTTTAATAAGATTGTGCCACTTGCAGTGCCGATTCCAAGCCAAAATAAAATGGAAGTGTCAAATAAGGAAGGACATCCGTCCTCCTACTGTAACTGGCTAGATGCTTCAGCATATCATATCAGTTACAGTATAATAATGTTCTTCTTCTTTCAACTGCTCCTGTGCAAACAAACACGCAAAAACATTCACACCTAGGGAATGCACTTTAGAGTTGTAAATCCATGTAAGTATATGATTTGGGAGGTGGGAGGAAACCAGAGAACCCAAAGGAAACCGAGACTGACATAGCCAGACACTGCAAAACTCCACACAGGCAGTGAACTGAGCTCATCATGAAACGGAGGGCCCTAGATCTGTGACGTGACAACACTTCCTGCTTCACAAATATCCCCTTGTTATTTAAACTATGACACTCTAGTGTGCACTACACTTTCCTCTAAATAGAGAGACAAACTGTGCATTTCTACATGACATATATTCCAATAGCAGTACATTGCTGAAACCATTGAAAATTGTTGAAAGATTTCCTGTGCTTCCATGTTTACGCACCTGATCTACCAAGTGAGTAAGGGATACAAATAGGTTCAGTACATTCAGAATGGACTGTGAATGCTCTGTGGATACATAACCAAACACACCTGATTCGAATGTGCATAAGTTTAAACAGCACTACTTAAAATAATCAGGTTGGGTATGCATGGTTGCTTTCTTCCAGGATGTGGTGTCACATGTTCTGAATCAAACAGATGCCATGCACCTCTGTAACAGCGCTAACTGACGCTGTTTCATTTCAGGCAACGGGACAGTTAAAGAAACAACTGTTACATTGCATATTTGCATTTGATTAAGGCTCTTCTATGAACACAGCTCTAGATGATCTATTCTGAATAAGGACAATACACAGCTTGGCAGGAAATGTTTTCTAATGGAAACAGGAAATCCCAGTTGGTAGTATATTGTTGAGGACAGTCCAAACGAGACTTCGAAGTTACAGAAAAAATAACATGCAAGCATATGATAAGCAAGTAAATGGTTTTGGAAGGGATTTGAATTCACAACCTCATGCTCACTCGCAGAAAACCAGAAAACTTCTTCACAAGCTGAGATCGGCTCGACGTATTTGTTATTATAAAAAGCGTGATCGTTTTCATTTTAAAGAAATCTGACAAGACATGTAAAACACAAACATTGATTATGTGTGGTCACACAAATTGTGTATTGTAAAAGTATGCCCATACAAAATCTGAAGATAAATGGAGGTAAATATAGTATAGAGGTAAAATTTAAGAAGAGCAATGGAAAATGAATATGCTACATATGGATCAAGTATACAGTATGTTAACCTATATAGTTAACCTCTTACGCTGCCTGACATAGGGGTCTAAAACCCCTGAGGTCTTTTTACATAAGTGTTGTAAGCGTCTTGTTGTAATTAACAAATTATAGAGTAGTTACGTGTAGTGTCCTGTACATACCTCATATGTTTAACTATGCAGAATATACCTATCGCGGGGGGCCTGGAGCCTATCCCAGGAGACTTAGGGCACAAGGCGGGGTACACCCTGGACAGGGTGCAAATCCATTGAAGGGCACACACACATACATACATACATACATACACACACTCACACACTATGGGCAATTTGGGAGTTCCAATTAACCTAACCTACATTACTTTTGACTGTGGGAGGAAACTGGAGACCCTGGAGGAAACCACATGCAAACTCCATGCACACAGAGACGGGAATCGAACTTGGCTGGGTATCGAACCCGGACCCTGGCGGTTCAAGGCGACAGTGCTAACCACTACACCACCATGCTGCGAGTATACAGTATACTGTATGCAATTCAATTCAAAAATACTTTTTTAAGAAAATACCAGGAATTACAACTTGGACTTTATGTTTAAAATAAGATATGGATTTGGTAATGCTGTATAAATCTATACGTCTTCAGATAAGTTTATTTATTTTATATGAGTTTATATCTCTACAGAAGTTCTTGTTTTGAATACAGTATACGAAACAAAGGTTCTGCAGTTATTACTGCATACTGTGTGTACCATTTAAATATTAGATATCTATAGTAATTCCCATATTTATTTACTTCAATATTATATTCAATTGCTGAACATGTTGACGTGACCTTGTCCTCAGGCCATGGCAGGCATTTTGTTCTTCTTTCAGTGTCTATCACTTGCAAGATTTCCAGCATAGATAAGAACTTAACTTAGGCTGACGAAGTGAGCTGACTTCATATGTTCACATAACTAAGTACTCGACCTCTCTATTAGACCCTCAGCCATTTTATTCACATATAACTACGGCAGTATATTACATAACGGATTATCAACGCATCAAAGATTATATTCATGAAGTAAAAGTCATCATTCAGCCCTACAGTACGTTCCCTATATGCATACATGATTGTTAGCGCTGTCATCATTTTCATTAAAACATTACTTTCAATCTGACAGCAGACCTGAAGGTTGGAGAAGAATGGATTTCATATGTCCAAAGGCTCAAAACAACAGGGGCAAGGAAAACAATGTGAGCTTTGTGTCCACCTCCAACAATGCATCTGCGCTCCTTTTATCCGAGAAATAGAGGGGGAGTGAGATCTAGAGTGTGTGTGAGAGAGAGAGTAATAAAGAGAGAAGGAAATGTAAGAAGGCAAGCAAACAAAAAGACTTAGATATTAGGGTTATTCATGGTCAAAGGAGCCATTACAAATCATCATAGAGGTTTACAGGACTGGTCCTAGTAGTGGAAAGGTAAAGATCGTTTTTAACACTATTGAACACACACACACACACACACACACACACACACACACACAAAAAAAAGATAAAAGGGGTAATGAGTCATGCTCATGGGGAAGTGTTTTTGCACAAGTAGGGCACATGAGCAAGATCACATGCGTTTCCTTTAGAATAATAATTTATATTTAATTTGTGTTGACCCCCAGGTGACCTTTAATCCAGCGACCGTCTGCATGGAAGCATACGTTTCAGTCATGTCAGAGATATGAGAGGTATATAGAACGTAGCGCTTGTACACAGACATACAAGATGTAGTGTAAATAGCCACCTTTAGTTTTATGATCACGCATTCGCTAATATTTGATGCCATTATTAATATGACTCCTGTTAGTTTAGGATTGGAGTGAAAATTCCCAAGTAAGAGACTGAGATTGTTGGCCAGTCTGAGAGTGAACTGTCCCAGAGAGAATTATAAGACTAGACAAATCGTTACTCTTAATAAAACCCAAGCAGCACAGATCCGTGACGGCAACACAGCCTACGTAGGTCAATGATGATTTACAAAAAATACATGTGCTTATAAGTGTGTGTTAACATGCAACTGCACATTTCGGTTTTTGGATATGTTCGGTAAAACGAAATATAGGAATGTTGTTGCAAAACTGTACAACATTCAAAATTAGCATATTGTTGTTGTTGTTGTTCTTCTTCTTATTATTATTATTATTATGGAAACAACCAGATTATGTGTATCTGTGCTATTTCTTTGCCCATGTGACCCTTCCCCCCCCCCCTTTTTTTTGCAACGTCATGTTTGTATAGTCAGTTATAATGAAATGAAATTCAGTTTATCATATTGCCTATGTTATGCGAAGAAAAAGAATATGTCAGTCTATACTGCACAATCCTGAGCCATATATATGTTTATTTCTGTCAAAATCAAAGCACTGATAATTTAAGCTAAAACTAAATAAAAAATTTGAAACAAAAAAAAAAACTCACATTTTCATGCATGCATTTTATTATTCACTTCTTTACTGTCTCTCTATATTACATACATTAAAAGAGAAAAGACTCTGGGAGTCTATAAAACTGTAACAGCTTCATCACTCTTTATTCCATAGACAAATCAACCAGTACAAAGCGACAATAAAAATCGGAAGAAAGAAAAAAAAATCACACGCGTTCCTCCAGACAATTTATTGACCTGATGTTATATTATAAACAGATGCACTTGGATTAAAAAACGTAGGCCACATTCAGAATCTTTTGACTAGCAGTGTATAACGTTTGTACAGCCATGTTGGGCAAAAAATGTCTCACATCAAACCTTACGACAGATGAGCTACAGCCGCAGAAGATCACATCTGGTTCCTGTCCTGTGAGCCAAAAGTAAGAATTTGAAGTTATCATGAGCACAAGCTCACCAATACTGGACAGTGGAGGAAACATTCCAGCTGGTCTTGAGCCAAGGCTCAACTGTCTAGTTTGGTTGAGTCTGTGCCAAATGTTGGGCTATGTTTGGCCTCCAGATAAAATTTTGATGTGCAGGTAAATAGTGGGTATTTACCATATCATTCCATATCATGCCATTCTCATCTCATCAACAATGTATTTCCTACACTCAGTGTGTTTATTTCCCCCAGCTCGGTGGCTCAGTGGTTGGGTTAGTGCTGTTGACTTGCATCTCCAGGGTCCGGGTTCGATTCCCGCCTCAAGGTCTGTGTGCATGGAGTTTCCATGTTCTCCTCATGCTTGGTGGGTTTCCTTCGCGTACTCCAGTTTCCTCCCAAAGACATGCAGATTAGGTTAATTAGTATTCCTAAATTTGTTCCTAATAGTTTGGCTGACTAATTTGATCCCCTATTTGAATGTTTTGCACGAATGACCTGGTCTACTGGTGTTCCTAATAAAGTGTCGATTGAAATCAGGCAAACATGATTTCAGATCACTGATTCAGTCTTTAAACAGAAAGGACAATACATGAACAGTGTAATGCGCGTACACACACACACATGCAGTAATTGTGGATTTAATGTTTGATTTGCTATCGTGCACACGCCCTCTACACAGCACGCTCGTCATCCATCGACACTTTAGGTGTACCAAGCTGCTCCTTCATGTTGTTGAAATCCTAGGCTTCAGGCTACGACTGTACAGCACACTCAAGCTGGGTGTGACCTCAATCAAAGCCAAATACTCACTTATTGACATCCCTCTGTCCTTCTCTTCCTCCGTTCCACCCTTGTTTCCTTCAGCATATATTTTGAAAACAGTCTTGGAATCGAGGCTTTTTCATCTCCATCCTACTTTACCTTCTCACCTCTCTCTCGTTTTTGTCTCTCCTGGTAAAAATCCTGTAGGATTTTATTTAGATCAGTTTCTACATCTTTTTTTTGTTGTTCTTGGCTAAAGTACATTTCCTGATTGTAATAGAACCTCTGATCATCCGATCACTGTCTTAAAATCATGTGGAATATATTCCATGCAATTGGATGATGATGATGATGATGATGATGATGATGATTATCCATCATTCTAGAATAAATTGCAAAAATCATCATTTTTGTAAACGTACAAACACCCCTGCTACAGGAAATCCCCACCTGCTGCGGCACTTACACACCTTAACACTAAGCACAGTGTGATACTGAGTGCTCAGCACCAGCAACACAAAGTATAATTAAAACCTGTTTATTCAGTATTGACTGTATTGATCCTGAGATTTTTCCAGTGAACAGGTTTGACTAATGCATGAGCCCTGGGTTTTGAGTGTCACCAAAGATATCAAATCAATTCAACATTTACCGTTTAAATGTGTAAAGACCTGTGTCCATGATACCTGGAAAAGACACTAAAGTCTTTATTATAGTTACATTTATAGCCAATTTTCCTGTTGTTCCAGTAAATATTTTAATAATCCTTAATACCGTCCAAAATTAAGTGCATAATTACAAATTAGGTCTTACTGTAGGAATAACCTAAAAATGAACCGACATGAAAAGAAACAAAAGCAGGCAAAAATTGACATTTCCTTCTCTTTCCAACAACTTTATCTTTTCGACCTAAGCTTGACATTAGAATGGAGCTTCCCAGTTACAGAGTGCTTACACAAGCACGTTCCAATCAGAGTATTGATCCGTTTCCTGTTCAGCTTCCCCTATTGATCACTGACAACATATTGACATTTCTCACATGACCAATCAATGCACACATGTACACATCTACACACACACACACACAGACACGCACGCGCGCACACACACACACACCCACACATATAATGTTTTCGTTCCCCATAATGTTGGTGTGTATACAGAGTGAAGTCCCCATAATGCGACAATTACAAACACACATATTACGTTTTTGGTCCCCATAATGTTGGTGTGTATACAGAGTGAAGTCTCTATAATGCGACAATTACAAACACACCCACATATTACATTTTCAGTCCCCATAATGTTGGTGTGTATACAGAGTGAAGTTCCCATAATGCAATAATTACAAAGACACACACACGTATAACGTTTTCGGTCTCCATAATGTTGGTGTGTATACAAAGTGAAGTCCCCATATTGGGAAAATTATAAACACAAATATTACATTTTCGGTCCCCATAATGTTGGTGTGTATACAGAGTGAAGTCCCTATAATGTGACAATTACAAACACACACACACATATTATGTTTTTGGTCTCCATACTGTTGGTGTGTATACAGAGTGAAGTCCCCATAATGATAATTACATACACACACATGCACACATTCTCCCCATGTGGGAAACAGAAAAAAGCAATATACTGTATATTACATCATATTAATTATCATATTATTTCTGCTGACATTTTCCAAACAGTGACGAATGAGCCATAAAGCAAAGTTATTTCAAAAAACGATTCATTTAAAGTAGGAAAAGGTTATTTCTGCATACTCTCGGATTCACATGCGTCCTGATCTTAATATTCCTCAAAAAATCTAATGTTTAATCGATGGGTCTCCCAGACTCCAAACAGGAGGGAAGTTGTCTCACACACCAGCATTCATTTTTTATATTTTAATTTTTAGATTATAAAATCCCTTTAAATCCCAGGCTGTGTCAGAATTAAAACTGATCTTGCATACCAGCAATAATCCAAAGCGAAATAGAGCATAGTTTTACAATACTATCTGATTCTGGCAATAAATCATGATTTTTAAGAAGGTCTTAAGTTTCGTCTCATCGTCTCATCATTTATATCCGCTTTATTCTGTATACAGGGTCATGGGGGCCTGGAGCCTATCCCAGGAGACTTAGGGCACAAAGCAGGGTACACCCTGGACAAAGTGCCAATTCATCACACGGCACACATACATACACACACTATGGGCAATTTGGGAACGCCAATTAGCCTAATTTGGACTGTTGGAGGAAACCAGAGGAAGCCCACCAAGCAGAACATGCAAAATCCATGCACACAGACACGAGGCGGGAATCAAACCCGGATCCTGGAAGTGCAAGGTCACAAATGGTGCTAACCAATACAATACTGACTACAGTGGAACTAAAATCGTTTGATCTGATTGAACACAATTGTCATCTATTTGCTTCGAGAGTGTTTGAAGCTCTCCTGGTGGCATTGCTCAAGACTAAACTCTCAGTGGTATCCTGAGTGTGAGGGTGTGGCTGAAAGAGGCAGAAAGGGAAAGAGTGTGTGAGAGTGTGTGAGAAGGAGACAGGGAAGAGTGCAATCGAAAACAAGTCAAGTCATGACTGAGCACACACGACTTCACACACACACACACACACACGTTTTACAGAGAAGGAGAAAACACACCGGGTCAGCACCATGGCAATGAGCAATAATACTGCGGGAATGCGTACCCACATTCTTGGCAACGCAAAGGACCACGTTTAAGACCAGGCAGTAAGGTTCATAAAGTTTTTGCCAGCAAGTGCAAAATGTTTCAGTGTTTTGCTGAAACCATGACCATTTGTCCGTTGCAGAAAGTGAAAAAAAATAAAAGGCTGTTTTTTTTAAAAGAAAGGGTGAATATTGTACCACAGGATACTGGAGGGTGTGTGTGTGTTGTTAGAGGCCTCCACAATTATAGGAAACAATAAAAGAAAATGGACAATGTGGCAAAAAAAATGCAAGCATGCTTTTAAATCCAGATCAAGTAGACGTCAATAAAAGAAAATGAACAAACAGTTGGTTCATTATTTATATAAAACACTTTTTTAGATTTTTCACAAAAAAAAATTTTTAGAAAGTTTATTGCCAGAATATTAATTTATTATTACTATTATTATTATTATTATTATTATTATTATTATTATTATTTGTTAACCTTTTTTATTAATTAAACTTTTATATATTCGTCACCATACTAAAAACTTCACGAGCTGTGTCATGTTCCATGTTATGTCATCTGAGGATGTTTCCTTAGTTACCGCTAATTGTGCAGTCTTAATCCTAAGTTCCCATTTTCAATTTTGGGTGACACATAGTTTCCGTGTCTTAGTTCACTCTGCTGATGAAGTAAATGAGTGACTTCACCTCAGGTTGCAGGAAATAATCCAATCCAAAATAATGTATCAGACATTTGGGTTACTTGCACCCGGTCAAGACAGCACCCATAAGATCGACATTATAAAAACCCTTTCAGTGATTTTTCATATTTGTCTTTGCTCTATTGCTTGGACTTATATGTATTCATAAAGCAATTAGCGTGATTACGCAACCTCAACCAAGGACTTTTAATTATGCAGAATAATAGAACACAGTTATGATGTATATATAAACCCCTCTATATAAATAATCCCATTCTACAGTAATACACTTATCCCAGTCTTTCGCTAGTGCTTGAATACCATCAAGCTAGAATGTTTTCTCAGAATGCCAGAGCCTTGGTCACTTCTGGAACGCTGGCCCCCCAGGAACTCCTTTAATGGACCAAATGTGGAAACGGCTTGGAGCGAGGTCAGGACTGTGCGGGGGATGTGTCAATAACTCCCAGCCTAATACTAAACAGTATTAGGGTCACACCTCTGAACCACATCTGAGTTTACCATCAGCTTACTTATAAATAGGATTGTAAATTTTATAGGTCACAGGCGTATAGTGCTATCTGGAGGCCTGCTGAGCTGCAATACTGAGCAACTATTCCAACTGGAGGGATTTTATAAATAACTAACCCAAACAGGGTGGAACAACAAAATCTGCATTTTTCACATAGCCTCATGATAGCCCTTCTGTTATTAATATTCCCATATCAAAGGAGTATCAGAACGGTGTCAGGCTGAAATGAGGATGCTGCTGGTAAATATTGACCCAGTTGGTGTGTGGGAAGCCACATAATAAATGTCCTCTTTTATTGCTGGATATCACACACACATACACACGTCCCAACCTATCATAGGTCCAAGGTTGCGTGAAAAGGATTGTCATGGGTCAGCTCAATGGTGCAACTTTGGGCAGGACAGCACTCAGTCTGCCAAGTTCTTAACATAGAAAATTCCCATCCAGACCCTGGGGAGAGTGTGTCTGTGTGTGTCTGAGAGTGTGTGTGTGTTTGTGAGACCCTCGTGTCTCTTCACAGGCTCCCTCAGACTTCCTCATTTTAGACAGAAGCGAGGACTTCCTTCCACTTGTTTTGGAGGCGAGTGACCAAGGAGCCAGTGTTGTTAAAAATAAGGAGTCTGGAGGGGAAAAAAAAAAAAAAAAAGAGCTGGCGGCATGAGTCATCCAGACGGCACAGAACCAAACCTGACACAGTCACGCGTCTGGGCGGCTGCGTGGCTGTGCAATGCCACCAATGTCTGGTTTGCATTATATATTTACAAAATGTGAAAGTGGGAGGGTTAGTAGTATTAGTATTGTTTTCAGCACCAAATGATTTTATTAAAAAACTGAGTCCGGGTTCAGTGCGTGGATTTGACCAAATTGGATCTGGATCCTTATTTATGAATAGGAATGTAATAGCGTAGTAGGGCAGGTTTGTGTGTTTTAACAAGAGAGTTAGAACAAAAGGTCCCCGGTCTGTCATTGGTGGGCTACGCATGCGACCTTTAACTCTTCAGCTATGTGCTTGGATTTCATAGCACGAAATGCACAAAAGATCCTGGAAAGTCCTGGCTGTTGTATGGTGGTGTTACTGATGACAGTAAACTCACATTTAGTTCTTACTTGGATAAAATACACAGTAGCCGCTGAGGGAGGGGGTGTCATGTCACTAAACACATAAAACTTGATGTCAATCATTTTTAAAAAGATTATTGTGCGGTTTAAAAAGGGATCCGAGGCAATACAAAAAGGGAATACAGTCTTATGCAAAAGTTTAGGCACCCCCTGATAAATAACAGATTTTGGTGATTTTTTTATTTATTTATTGAAAAGACGTTAACACAGTCTCTATTGGAAATTGAAAAAATGCACAATATTTTCAGCAAACACTGGTTTTATTATGCCATAATTATGTTTTTATTTTTATTTTTTTGTTCAATTTATGGCATAAGGAGTAACTATGCATCAATGTTTGTATTTGTATATTGTGCATTTTTTCCATTTCCAGGAGAGACTGTGTTAACATCTTTTCAATTAAAGAATCGCCTGTTATTAACAAGGGGTGCCTAAACTTTTGCATACAGTAAGACTGTACATTTAGAGTATTTTGCAAAAACATATTGCACTTTAAATCTATTCAATGTTTGTGTGTAAGGCAGAAAGTGAGTGAACAACTGAGTAAATTCATGACTGTGGGAGTCACGGCTGTCTAACTTCATTCGTCATAATCCCTACAAATTCTTCATCCGATTAAGTATGGGAGCGACACAGTGTGTGTGTATGTTTGTGTGTGTGTGTGTGTGTTCTTGTATTTAAAGGGAAAGGGACACATCTGATCTGTGCTTCATCATGAAACCGGTTTTCTCCATAACAGAAGACAACAAAGGTATTACACACACACCACACACACACACACACACACACACACACACTCACACACTCTGACTAAATGCACCCTAAGGCCACACATGCCAACTTTCAGCTCAGCTATGCCAGGTCATGTAGAGGCACATCAAATCTGATTTCTCATTTCTTACACATTTAGAGTTCATTTATCTCTGACAATCCAATTTAATCAGATAGGTGAAAATTTTTTTGTTTGTTAGGGTTTTTTCTTCTTTTTTGGTGTATCTAATCCTTTGGGGAGAAGGGAGAGGATGGTGGAAGTGTGCATTATGTTGGAGGAGAGTGCCCTCTAAGATGCCCTTTCTGTTGAGCAAACAGTTTATGGTGCCCTTTCACCCAAGGAAACACGAAGACGTACCCAATTGCCCGTAAAGTGGAAAAATGACATGTAGAAGTTCCTCTACATGAAGAAGTGCTCTTAGGAGTGAAATAAAGTGCCCCCTTAGGTTCCTCTTTCAAAGAAAAAAAAACATGAACTAATCCCCTCCATGTACCCATGTTCTTGTTCTCGTCTCTGTGTGAATTAAGTGCCCTTTTCTTTTTTTTTCTTTTTTTTTTCCTTCACATAGTCTGTGCTACTGCTTTCAGGAACCTTAAAACCTTAATCGCTCCATATCGTCCTGAAATCGTTGCTCGTGCACACAAAAATTCCCGCCTTCATTTTCTCCCCCAAAAAAGTTCTATCTAGTAACAGATTAGTAAAGGATGTTAAAGGATTTCCCCCTATGAGTGGCTCGTAGGAGTGGATTTTACACAGAGGACAGTTTCCCTTTCAAAGAATCTGCCAAGTAGATTCCCTTTAGTAAGATAAACCCTTTATGCTTTGTACGAATCAAAATCCTATCTTGTCCCGGCTTACCGTATTGACAAGCCATGTCTGGGAAGCAGATGGCACAGGGAACGGGACGGCTGTGTAAAGTGCACACTCTCTGTTCAGCCTGCTGTCTCACACATGCTTTCGATCTCACACTGATTTTCACTTTCTTGTAACGCTCACGGCTCAGCCACTACTGCTTAAACTGCAGTGAATGAGTTGTTTATGCCAGAATCATGGTTTATAAACTCAGGAAGCTCTCCACACCCTGAAACACACACACACACACACACATACACACACACATTTATTAGCATTACTGCATCCAAACCACTGCAGTGAATGATGTTTGTTCATCATAAAATATTCTCGAAAGTCTCTCTTTCACTTATACTCTCTCTCTCTCTCTCTCTCTCTCTCTCTCGATGCATTTCAGTAATGGGGCTCATTTCACCCTCCTGCTTATTAATCCTACCTAAAAAGGCCAACGTTTGCATGACTTCAACGTCAGTCTTTTACATACACCAGGTTTCTCAAGGAAAAGACTTTTTTTTAGTTTGGATATTACTGTAGGTCACAAAGCAGAACTGTTCGAAACGTTTAACAAGACAATAAGTATAAGAGAATATTAATTTATTCATTTATTTTCTCTACCACTTATCCTGTAATTGTACAGGGTGTCGCGGGGAGCCTGGAGCCTATCCCAGGAGACTGAGGGCACAAGGCGTGGTACACCCTGGACAGGGTGCCAATCCATCGTAGGGCACACACACATATACTCACACACTCATTCACACTCATGGCCAATTTGGGAATGCCAATTAACCTAACCTACATGTCTTTGGACTGTGGGAGGAAACCGGAGTACCCAGAGGAAACCCACCAAGCACGGTGAGAACATGCAAACTCCATGCACACAGAGACGGGAATCGAACCTGTCCGGGAATCGAACCCGGACCCTGGAGGTGCAAGGCAACAGTGCTAACCACTACAACACCGTGCCACCTACCCTAATAGATTATTATTATTATTATTAGGGCCCAAGCACTATGACATCAGCCCTATGTCATAGTGCAGGGCGCAGGGTGCTTGGGCCCGTCATCGTTGCTTGCAACTATATTTATTATTATTATTATTATTATTATTATGAGATAAGATAAGATATACCTTTATTCGTCCCACAGTGGGGAACAGTATAGTGTATAGTATAGCATAGTATACAATAGTTGCACTCAAACAAATTGCACAAGGGTAATTGCACAAATGACAGTTCATTATTATTATTATTACTATTATTATTAGCATTATTATCTAATTTTCATTACATTACTTTGTTTCAAATATTATCATCAATGAGAGAAGACTGCCAGTCTATTGCTATTACAAGCCACTAATACCTGACATATTACGCGGACAGATTTGCAGACTTTGTTCCTTTGTAAGACATAAATCCGTCCTCTTGGCCTCAGGGAACAGTTTCACAAATTTCACAATCATCGCCACTCTGTAAGCTGTTTAACCAGCTCCAGTGATTATGTTAGCTTTATCTAATGCAAACAATTCAATGTTAACTTCAACTCCCTGTTAATAACCTGACACAAGCTTGTGGCGTTTAATGTGTTACTAATCTCTGAATAAAAATCATGTTAAATGAAAACAAGAGTAACAAATGAGAACTGCGGCGTGTCGGGTGACGATCTGAGACGACAGACAAACCTGAACAGAAACACACAGGTCTCAACATCTGTCACAATTCAATGAGTGATTGTGTGCCTCCTGGCTGTGTGTTTATGACTCCGCGAATATAATTAGGGTTACGTGGCATCATTTTGAGCATGTCTCTAAACCTGAATCACAGTGGAGACGTTAACCAACCACCCAATACACACTTCCTGTTGTTGGCCAATCATAGCCTGGGGCATGAGTTTCCCATCCCCATGGTAACAAATGAACTGATGTGAAGAACAAAATGTCACTATGAACAGTTCAATCCTTTATGCAAGCTTCACAAGGCCCCCTACCCATTGCCCTGAACCCTTAGTGACAATCATGACATCAATCATATCTAATCTCAATCTCAGTGTCTATGAACTCATACACACGTGGACAAAATTGTTGGTACCCTTTGGTCAATGAAAGAAAAACTCACAATGGTCACATAAATAACTTTGACAAAAGTAATAATAAATAAGAATTCTATGAATGTTAACCAATGAAAGTCAGACACTGCTTTTCAACCATGCTTCAACGGAATTACTTAAAAAAAATAAACTCATGGAACAGGCCTGGACAAAAATGATGGTACCCTTAGAAAATACTGAAAATAATGTGAGCAAAGGGACATGTTAATTCAAGGTGTGTTCTTTTGTCATGAAGACCATCGCAGGAAAGCAAGAAGTTATATCGATCAAGACATTAGAAATGCTTTACAGATCAAAGGTGGCTGACACATCTCAATATCAACGGTTCAAAGGAGATTGTTGCATATTTTTGGATGCCTTCAGTGTTGTTTTACACTGTAGAAAGAAATTAAAATTAGGAACAACAATGGATTTAGAAGATGTGTCCAAACTTCTGACTGGTCAACCGAATGGTAGAGATGGTTCAATTAGGTGAAGTTTAACACATTGTTCTACACTAATGTAATATAGTGACTTAAAATGTGCTTTAATAAAATGGTGAGCAGAACAGAACGACACTAAATTACATCCGGCATTCATAATCAGGACTTGTGTTCCTTATGAGAACCTATATATAGCACTATTAATGCCTGTTTATGGGGTTTTTACTTAAAGAGCTACAAATCAATAAATAAATTGATTTAAATAAATCATAACAGTAGTTACAGTAAAAGCTGCATTAATGCCCTTGAAGTCTTGATCTCCCACATAGCTTCTTTTCTTTTTGTCCTCACTCTTACACCTTTTGTTCCAGTTTGTTCTGGGTCTTCCTGAGAATCCAGCTAGATTATTATTCTACAAAGCAAGCCAATATTGCTTCTTTATCTACCCCTTATTTCATACTCTCCTAACTTCAACAAACACTGGACGTATTGTTTTAATATTATTTGTAGAACATGATAAGATGGAACAGCCATCTTAAGAGCGGTTTAAAAAATAAATCGTGAGGTTGGCTTTAGCTCCTGTAAGGTCAGGGTGTGTATGAGCCCTCCGAAAATGAAAGTCATTTGGATTTGAATTGCATGCATAACAGTTACACATTATGGTTTTGCACAATATTTTTTAATACTGAGAGACTGAGGGTAAATAATGCAAGTCCAACTGGCTGCATCTTAACCCTAAAAACCACAAATGGCAATTAAAATACATTAGCTTGGGGATTGGATGTGTGAAGTGTACTGTATATGTGGGAAAGAAAGACAGAGAGACAGAGAGAGAGAGACTGCAGTATGTGTCGTTTCACAGATTACTATGCAGACTGCTCATTACCCTGAGGAATTACATTTGGGCGCCAGAAAATGCAAACACACACACACACGCGCGCACGCAAGTAATGCTTAAATCATTCAACTAGAGGTTTACTGAGCTACAATACTGGTGGAGTGGGGGGGGGGCAAAGCCTGTCAATAAAATGAGTCCATAAGAAAACAAATCAAGTCAATTACAAACAGTTTTTTTTTTTTTTTTGGATTTTTCCCCGATTTTCTCCCTAATTTAGTCGTGTCCAATTCCTCCCCGTCACTAGGGGGCTCCCACATTAAGGCTACTACTACCACTCAGCCGGGAGGGCCGAAGACTATCACGTGTTTCCTCCGAACCACGTGACGCCAGCCGACCGCATCTTTTCGAACTGCTCACTCGCGCACCGTTGGGGACGGCGTAACACACTCGGAGGACAGCGCTATCCGCTCCCTCCGTTGCGCGAGCTCACAGACGCCCCTGACTGGCTGTAGAGCCGTGATTAATGTGGGAGCACTAAGTACCTCTCATCCCTCCCCTCTGAGAGAGCTCGGCCAATCAGCTCTCTCTAGACCTCCGGCTGCGAGAGGTTACAGCACCACCCGGGATTCGAACTAGCGATCTCCGGATGATAGGGCGAGCGCTTTTACCACTGCGCCACTCGGAGTTCCAATTACAAACAGTTTTACTCTTTTACTTGAAATTAAGATGCCGATTATAGGACCCCAACATTTAACCACACTGTGGATCTGACAGGTTGGCTTTAGGGACCTTACATAACCTCATCCAAACACCTTAATTAGGCATTTTAAATACAGACAGTCTCTAAATTGGGGCAGCAATGTGGCATAGTGCTTATGGTTACCCAGGGCCAAGTGTGGACTTTGCATGCTCTCACACAGTCCCAAAGACATTTAGAGTACACTAACTGGTGTTTCCAGATTGTTCATAGTGGGGAAGTGTGTGTGTGTCATTTGGATGATGCTTGTGTGCACTGCGATGGATTGGCACGCCATTCAAGGTGTACCCTGGCTAGTTTCACTAGAGTCCACTGGGATAGGCTTCCGCTGTAAGCTGTATGGAGAATGAGTGAGTGGGAGTGAGCAAGTTTTTATATTTTGTAAGAGGGAACATGTGGAGAAGACAGTGTATGTGGAAGTGCCGGTTGAAAGCAGGCGAAGAGTTCGAGACACAGTGCAAGACGAGACAAGATCAGGGAGGAAGCATTTAATAGTCTGGAATCGGAAGATGAGGAAGAGTGAAAGCTACAGTTGGCGGTATTGCAACCTACTGGATTCCAATAACAACGAAGAAGAAGAAGTAGCGATTCTACGACACAACAGACATTTTAACATTCCGTAGGACTACCATAAACAAATCAGAAAAGTAAATAAAACCCAGTGGATAAACAACAAATATAGTACTACTGTATATAGTACATAATGCTAAGGCATTAACATTCCTTAGCATTACCTTACCATAAATCAATCCATATAAAAATACTGTAGAGAAACAGCAAACAGTAAAATCTATCATTAGCAAGCTAAGACTCATAAATCAGAATCAAGCATGGCGTTCACTGTGTTTTGAAATAGCCTTAGCGTTAGCATGTTAAGAAGTAAAGCCTCGGTGTAATCCAGAGTGTAAATCAATGATAAATATGGGAGCATGAATGAATGTGCAGAACCAACTGAGACACTGGAATCCTTAGAGACATTCCTCATTAGACATGGTCACCCTGATGCTTATTCCCATGGACTTAGCAGGAATGGAAAAATGTCCAGTCCTGCACAACAGAAACCTCTAAAGGAAGTGAAAAAGAGTGTGTGTGTGTGTGTGTGTGTGTGTGTGTGTGTGTGTGTGTGTGTATAGTCTTATGCAAAAGTTTAGGCACCCCTCGATTATTTTAATTCAAAAGATGTAACACAGTCTCTCTTGGAAATGAAAAAATGCACAATATTTTCAGCAAACATTCCTTCTTCTGCCATAAATTGAACAAAAAAAAAAATACAATAAAAACATTATTATGGAAATCTGCAAAAGTTTGGGCACCCTTTATCATCACCATTTATCAAGGGGTGCCCAAACTTTTGCATAAGACTGTAACATACATGTAGGAGATATTTTTTTTCTCTAGCAGAGATGTTTCTTCTATAAATATGCAAGACCACAAGGATATCTGCCAACAAACTTGACTAGTGTAATGCTCTGATGGTGTGTGTGCATGTGTGATAATATTCAGTATCGCATATCTGTGGCTTTTTTAGCCATATCACAATGTAGCATGGTGCATAGAAGCCACTTGCATAAATTCTATTATGTTTTATTGTACTGTAAATTACTATTCATAAACTTATCTGTGTAAATGATTTATTCTAATTATATATTTTTTTTTCCAGGATATGAGTGCAGTGAGCTCCGGAATTGGTTTAAAGGACAAATGTTTTACTTTTTATTCATAATTTACTCTGGTCTAATACTAAATGTAAAATGAAATAATAGATTGTACAAAATGAGATACCATAAGTACAAATGGTCACCATAAGTTTGTGGACACCTGACACCATCAAATGTCACACATGTTTCTTCCCCAATCTGTTGCTTAGAATGTCAAATTCAAATTTAATTTGTCACATACACAGTCATGCACAGTTTGATATGCAGTGAAATGCTTATACGACCACTCGTGACCTTAAAATAAAAAAATATTTGAAAAGGCAAATATTAAAACCTATCTATACAAATTTAGAAAATAAAAATATTAAATAAATACGGAAAATAGAAATATAGCAAATATAAAAAATTAACCTATACAAATATAGAAAATAAAAATAGAAAATAAATATAGAAAATAGAAATATAACAAATATAAAAATTAACCTATACAATTATAGAAAATAAAAATATTAAATAAATATAGAAAATAGAAATATAGCAAATATAAAAACTTGTCTATACAAATATAGAATAAAAAAAATATATAGAAAATAGAAATATAGCAAATATAAAAATTAACCTATACAAATATAGAAAATAAATATAGAAAATAGAAATATAACAAATATGAAAATTAATCTATACAATTATAGAAAAAGAAATGTGAAATAAATACAGAAAATAGAAATATAGCAAATATAAAAGTGTACCTATACAATTATAGAAAATAAAAATATTAAATAAATATAGAAAATAGAAATATAACAAATATAAAAATTAACCTATACAATTATAGAAAATAAAAATATTAAATAAATATAGAAAATAGAAATATAACAAATATAAAAATTAACCTATACAATTATAGAAAATAAAAATAATAAATATATACAGAAAATAGAAATATAGCAAATATAAAAACTTGTCTATACAAATATAGAAAATAAAAAATATTAAATAAATATAGAAAATAGAAATATAGCAAATATAAAAACTTGTCTATACAAATATAGAAAATAAAAATATTAAATAAATATAGAAAATAGAAATATAGCAAATATAAAAACAAATATAGAAAATAGAGAATATAGAGACCTATAAATCAGCTAAACTTGTTCTACAAAACTGTTTTTGTATGCTGTAGTATTTGACTTTCCTTTCACTGGAACTAAGAGACCAGAGGAAGATCCTGCCCTCGTGCACATAATGAGTTCCATGAATGCATGGTTGCCAAAAGAATGTAAGTGTCCTGCACAGAGCCCTGACTTTAACCCCTCTGAACACCTGGGGATGAACCGGAATGCCGACTGCACCCCAGGCCTCCTTGTATGACATCAGGTTCTTATCTAACTAAAGCTCTTGTAGCTGAATGAACACAAATCTCCACAGCCTACTGTACATCTAATATACAGTAAGATTATACACTCTGGCAAGGGCATACCTCAGTAGATCATACACAGATTATTTCTTCTTGTTTAAAATCACTTGTTCTGTGGAACGTACAGTATGTGTCTGAGTGCAACATCAGAGCGCTTCGTCTCTGAGATGTGAAGTAATGGCCTGTTGGAACTAGCCGAAAGTATGTTTCCAGTCATCGAGTGTTACCTGTTCGAACACACACCCTTGCACCTTGTTCCAACACACACACACACACACACACACATATACACAGACAAACTTGTGCTCCCACCCTGCTCATTCATGCACATCTTGTCCTTCCCTGTTCCACCCAACCTTAAGGCTGTTCTTTTTTCACGATCCTGCAGATCTCCAGGTTACTAATGTTCTTACGCTCTTACTGTATACAGAGGCGTCTGATGGAGTCAAACTGAGATCATGATTTTCGCACCAGCTGTTTTAATTCCAGAGACTTGAACCACAAACACTTAACCTTAAAGAAACACTTCAGGATTTTTACCTTTAAACTCCCTGTGCACTAAAGTAGTGCGTACCGCTGGAATTTGGATGATTCCTTGAATGTAATATATTTATTGATAACTCTTTCTCTAGCTGTGTAGTTCATTCTTGCTGAGTTTAGATTAAATATAGTAATCTGTTACTATACATTACAGACAATGGTGGATTGGATAATAAAAGATTCTAACACTGACCCTATGAAAATAAAATAAAAATATCTTTTCTGATGGAGAAACACTCTGTTTGCAGGGTTTAACATATAAAACCTTTAAAGGTTCTCCAGTGGGACATACAAGAACACTTAAATTTTATGAGTTGTTGGTTGGCTCTGATGGCACATGGACTCGTTCATTCTTTATGCCACTTAGAGCCTGGAGCCTATCCCAGGGGCACTCTGTACTCTGGGTGCCAATCTATGCACACATTCACACATTACGGGCATTTTGGGGGAAAAAAACACTTAGCTTGATCTGCAGGTCCTTGGACTCAAACCCACCAAATATGGGGAGAAATTGAAAATTCATTGCACACATACCTGGGGCGGGAATCGAACCCGGAACCACAGTGATATCCACTACTCCACCATTTACTTACAATACTTTTTATTTTTTTTAAATAATTTTTATAACTTTCTGTAAGATGTTGTCTGTAAGATGTTCTCTCATGTCCGTCTCATCTTCTCATCTTTTGTCTATAGATTTTTTTAAAACTGATCAAACTGGTCAAACCAGAGTTTGACCGCTGCCCTTAATAAACACTTTAAGCGAAACGATTTTCTGTTCTCTCTACAGTAGAAAGAAATGTCCATTTGTTTTCCGATTAGATTCACGGAACACTGAAGTCTCTCTGCAACATTTACTTTGACCAAGTGCGCTTAAGCAACACTTACGTCTAACCTCATAACTTTCATCATAAAGGCATAAAATACTGCAACGGAGCACATGGAGGCCAGCTATAACTTCTAAGCACATCTGAAGCTTGGGCTCTTATCTCATCTGGAAAGAATATGCCCAAAAGCATGGACATACAGCACAGCACAGCACAGGTGTGCTCGTCATATCATGGCGCCAGAGCTTGCTGGGGGAAAGGTGAAGAGATCAAAAAGAAAAACAGAGACAAAGAAATCGCTCAGTGGACATGGAAAGAGGAGAAAGTTGTCCTGGAAGAGAGTCCACTTCCTCATATTTCGTAATGCCGCCGTACTCATCTTATCTTAATGCCAAATCTACACTCTCTTTTTAATCATGAAACAGTGGCTGAAATAAAAGGATATACTGCCTCTGCCCCACCCTGAGACCTGTGGAGTAACTGACACAAACACAGGAAGTCTGCTCAGTACAAAGCTTTATTAATCATGATCAGTTGGGATTGGTAGGCAGCTCCCACAGGAAATGACACTCAGAGGAGATAGAGGAGATTATGGTCAATGTGGACGATGATTCATGCATAAATCAAGCACACTCACCTTTAGACATGACTAATATTAAATATTAGATTGAATTCATGCTTGAGTCCTATCTGCACAAATGGGTGTGATGGTCAGGTGTCAACATACTTTTGGCCATATAGTAGATATTATCTACTATTTTTTTTTTTTTTTTTTTACATCATTGTAATCATAAAAGATCTAACAGTTTCATTGGGAATTTTTTTGTGTGTGTGTGCAAGTTGAATTTTGTTTATAAAACGTGTATTAATTTAGGTTTCTCCTGCACATTTTAGCTGTTTGATTTAAAACAATCATCGATTTCTGATGAAGTGTTATGAACATGAAAGCAACATGGACTAAAACAATGTCAGTTCAAATCTAGAAAGTAAATCTAACAGTCATTTCATGCTGTGTAATTAAGTGTTATGTCTGTCGCTGGCATGCTGCATGAATCTACAGGGTGGGTTAGAAAAAAATGATCATCCCTTATTCACTATCTCATATCATATTCAGTATTTGTATTATGATCATATGGGGTGCCACATATTGGTGCCACAAAAGGTCCAAAATAACCCACTTTTGCTGACAGGACATACATGCCAAAATGAACCAAGACTGTATGTATTATATACAGTATGTACTGTGTATACACACACACACACACACACACACATATATATATATATATATATATATATATATATATATATAATCATAAAAGATACAGTGGGAAGTATGTGAACCTTTTGCAATTTCAGGTTTTCACATGTTTTAAATGGTCTTAAATGATCTTTATTGAACACACTCATTCAAACAGTAAGTGAACCCTTGGAATTAATAACTGGTTGACCCCCCTTGGCAGAAATCATTTACCTTGACCAGGCACTTCCTGTAGCTGTGGATCAAACCTCCACATCGTTCAAGAGAACTTTTAGCCCATTCTTCCTGGCGGAATTGTTTTAACTCTGTCATATTCTTTAGATGTCTCATGTGTATGACTCTTCATAGCATCTCCATTGGGTTGAGTCTGGGCTCTGACTTGGCTCTCACTCCAAAAGGTGTGAGTTATGTTGTTTTTCTGAGGCCATTCGGTTGTGGACTTACTTTTGTGTTTTTGGGTCAATGTCCCAAAACATTGTCAGCTCACATACAGACATTCTCACATTATACCGAAGGGATGGGAATTCATGTTCCCCTCGATGACTGCAAGCTGGACAGGCCCTGATGCAGCATAGCAGGTCCGAATCACGATGTTTCCTCCACCACGAAGTGTCTTCATTTGTAGATTATTTGCCTAACTGTAGACTGGTGATTGTCTAAAGTCTTTGAAATCACTTTGTAACCCTTTCCAGCTTTATGAAAGCTCTTGTTGGTGAGGCAATGGCTCACATTAGCGTATTCTTCCCATGGTTTTTACTGTATCAGCCAAAGTAGCTCTAGTCCACATCTCCAATCTCATTTTCTTAACAAGACTCCAGGTATGCTAATAGTTGATGCCAATTATCTTTTTTGAGGTCATTGACTCAAGGATTCACATACTTTTTTCAAATAGCACTATGAGTTTTTTTTTTTTTTTGGTTGTTCTCAATAAAAAATATGAAAGATCAGAATTTTTTTGTGTGTTATACTTTTAGGCTCATTATGTAGCGTTCAATACTCTTGACTTGGATGAAGATAGAATTCATATTTTATGATAAATGAATGCAGAAAACCATACAATTCCAAAAGGCTCACATACATTTTCCTCAAACTGTACACCATATATAGAGTATACTGTATATCATACACTATCCCAGAATATAAGTGATTTCATATGTAATGTAATTTTCTATACTGTAACATTGCATAATTAAAGCATTATATTTTGTACATGATTCAAACCAGCATACAGTACGTTTACTCTATACCCTGTGGCTGTTTTTTATATTTTTTTTCTCTTACTGCTGGAACATGGCTAACATTTACATCTCCAGGTCATAAGCCAGAATAGAAATTATCCATCCAAACCAATTTTGTTGCAATAATATTACATTGGCCTTTGGGTACAATTTCACAACAAATTCTCCCCAATGTTCTCTTCTATCACTGACTGAGCAGCAGCACGCCTGCGAGCGCTGGGACGAGATGCCTTGTTTTTTTTTTTACAGTATTGGTATTTATACTGATGAAAGCCAGGTGATGCACTAACTTTGAAGTATACTCCAAGAATCCACACACAGGCGCTCGTTTCTCTCGCTGGCTTCCCTTTATTTGGAAATCTTCAGTTAGAACTGTCTCCCGTGTGAAATGTGTAGCCTGGATGTTCTTGTCACACTGACCTCATACTATAAGCTCTTAGGCTTACACGACCAGTGTTCGTATTTAAAGCAAGCTGTGCGACTGTGCGTGAGTTATCACCAGCTAGGCATGCGACACTCCTGTATCAGCAGTTCCACAGCCAGTCGTCATGGGAATAACTCTTTACTGCTACTGTAAGCTGAGCGAAGATCAGCAGTGTGGTTGTTCTTAACCTGGAAAGTACAGGATTTACACAGGGCAAGTTTGTAGAAGAGCAGCAGATATCCAGTAGCGCCATCTTGTGGTTCGGTTTTCTTAAGACACTTCAAGACACATGAAGGGAATATTTTTATATTATCAGGATTTTTTTTATATAATTAAACTTTTTTTTTAATGGTTAACGCTTACTAAATATGATCTGGTACAACCTTTTGTTTCCTTGTTTCCTAATACATTGTCAGAAAAAAATGTGTACTCAACATGGTACTTGTTCCAGACACTCTCTGAAGGAGACTTTTTATAATAAGAGCATGTTCAATAGTTCAATAGTTCAATAGTATGTCCTTCCTGTGAATGTAGAACCTTACAGCATGGTTTCTCTATCAGCCCAGGTTCCACATAGAAACACTATAGGAAGATACAGTAGGAACCTCTTACCTACTCCAAATAAAAACTCTGAGCATGGAAACATTAGTGACAGAGTTTCAGACGAATGAAAATGTGATATTGCCTCTTAACATTAACAAATCTTTCAGGGGAAGTAAAATTCTATTTAAAGGCAGATGGAATATTCTGTGAAAGAGCAGATGCAGTAAACATTTGTAACCTCAACGGGGCGCCATAGTTTCAGTTCTACACATTTCTCAAGGTTTCATCTAAATGTAATTGACTCATCGGCTAAAGTTCTAGTTTAGATTATTTTCTGGCTAGCTTTATGTCTAATGTGCTTTCACTTTGCAAGCATATGAATCTCCTATATTTAACCTGTTGCACACAGGCAAAGTGCATCCTGGGACTGAGTAAGACTTTCTTCACTGGAGGGTCTCTGTAATTCCTCCTAAAAAACACCTTTAAAAAAATAATAATAAATATATATATATATATATATATATATATATATATATATATATATATATATATATATATATATATATATATATATATATATATATATATATATATATATATATGTATTTATATATATATATATATAAAGTTTCAAATCTAGGCGGCACGGTGGTGCAGTGGTTAGCACTGTCGCCTTGCACCGCCAGGGTCCGGGCTCGATCCCCGGCCAGGCTCGATTCCCGTCTCTGTGTGCATGGAGTTTGCAAAGACATGTAGGTTGGGCTAATTGGCGTTCCCAAATTGCCCGTAGTGTGTGTGTGTGTCCTGCGATGGATTGGCACCCTGTCCAGGGTGTACCCTGCCATGTGCCCTAAATCTCCTGGGATAGGCTTCAGGCCCCCCGTGACCCTGAATACAGGGTATTCATATATATACTAAGGTATAGATGATGAGTGAGTAAGTTTCAAATCTTAAATGTACAAGCTACTGTATAAAATATAATTGTAACCATAAAAATCTTCCCCAGATATTTCATTTTGGGGGTGAAACATTTTAGCAGTCTTCAAATAATCCAGATGAAAACTGAAACTTTCCTGAAAGATTTCCTGGCCTACTACATAAAAAACTTAATTTTATCCAACTATGACTAAAAGGATTATTATATGTAATAACTTGTCCCGATGTACATGATGACATGTACGTTCATGCATGTATAAAATAAATGTTGTACAATGTGCGGGGGAAAAAACAGAAACACAAGTAAAATCAGACTGTTATTTCTCTGTACATTTAAATGGTTACAGATTGATTAGCAGCTATAGTGCTGTAAACTCCATTTTAAAATGCTTTAACGTTCTTGTTTTGTTGTTTGAGATTGAACTAGCTACATGTAGAAAGTATAAAATTAATTCCAATAATTTCAGCAGTTCATGGAGTGCACCATACAAACAATGTTTTATTAAGTGAAATATGGGCAAATATGAGCAACTTGTAAACATGTTCAGTATTTTTATCCTTTTATTGCCATTCTTTACCTTTTAATAAAACTATACAAATATAGGTACTAACCATAGTAGCCCAGGTCCCCACAAGACCTGTTGTTTTGGAGATGCTCTGACCTATTCGTCATAATTTGGCCCTTGGAAAAAAAAAGACAGTCAGTTCTTTACTCTTGCCCGTTTTCCTGCTTTAAAAATGAATTTTCATTTGCGTTCAGTTTGCATCACTAACCACTCATACTCATGATCTATTCTTTTAATGGATTTTAGTGAATTGCAAACAAGCTTTTCAAGCCACAAGACAAAATTTTTAGAACAGTCACACCACATTGATCAGCCATAACATTAAATCCTTCTTGCACCACCAAAACATCTTTGTCCCATCAGCGCATGGACCTGTGGAGGTGTGCTGAGGTAACTGGCATCTGGAATACCATTTCCATGAAGGAGTGTACTTGGTCTCCGACAAATGTTTAGGTACAGTAGGTGGTGTGTGTCAAAGTAACAGCCACATGAACCGGACCCACAATTGGACCCTTGTCAACATACCTCAGATCCTTACACTACTTCCAACACACCGAATGACTGTTCACACGCTACCTATCATATCCCATCGCTTAAAAAATGCAACTGTGATGAGAATACAATGTTATTCACATCATCTGTCAGTGGTTTTAATGTTATGGCTGATTTTATTATTACCTTGCATTTTTTTTTTTCACTTTGCATATATTCATTTTCACCAGTTTTTGTTACTTTTATCGTCCACCCCTCATGGTCTATAATTTTAGTAAATCTGATGTTAAACGCAAACTTTCCAAGCCACCAGGAGTCACGGACATGGCAGTCGCACTGGATATTTTTGGTTGGAGGACAGTTTCCCAACCCAGCAGTGACACTGAGGTCTTTAAAAATTCCACAGAGACTGCTGTGTTTGATACACTCTTAGCAGCACACACAACAATTTCAGTGCCATGGTTGTGCTGAGAATTGTATCTCTGGTCAGTTGAAATGTATAACTACCCTATAGAAGCACAAAAGGTGTCCAGTTATATGTTAGATTACACCAATGAAGTCAGAATGTCTCACTCATCATCTATACCGCTTTATGTTGTATACAGTGTCGCTGGGACCTGGAGCCTTTAGGCATGAGGCAGCATACGATCCATAGCACACACACTACAGGCAATTTGGGAACGGCAATTAGCATAATCTGCATGTCTTTGGACTATGGAAGGAAGGCTCAGAACCCGGACTCTGGACCCAAGGCAACAGTGCTAATCACTAAGCCAACATGGTGGTCACTGGGTGTATAATGAAAATATGCACAGTGTGTGTTTTAAAATGGCAGGATGCATCCCCACTTGCACAAGCATGGACATACGGTGAGGGGAAGAACACGGCTGTGTCACAGGGCAAAAATAAACCCAAGAAGACTTGCTGTCCTAAGAGAGTATTACAAGGCTCAAGGAGAAATCTCCTTCAAACTGTCACGCTGGCATTTTCAGCAGCCAGAGGCCTAGTCTGCTCAGCTGAGTATCCTGAAATTAGCACCTAGTCTCTCAACCTCACTGGTGCTGACAGAAGACTCAGAGAAAATTGCCACTTGTTGGGGCGTTTTAGGGGGGCGTTTGGCGCGACAGGGCATCAGGTGGCCTACGAGCGCTTTTTTTTTATCCCCGGTGTTTACCGGAGGTAAATTGCTGTTTTGCTCACCTGAGGAGGCTGAGGCGACTGTGTGGCGCCGTCTGCATTTAAGCTCTGGAAGCACACGGGGTGCAGTGCACACTCTGACCGGTAGGTGGCGAGCAGTGTTTGATAATCTCCAAGTATTGTCAGCGGGTAGCTGAAGTCCAAATGGCCTTGACATTTCCAAGGACATGCATAGAGTAAACACACACTGATGGTTTTCTGCAAAAAGGCATGAACCAAAAATTTTTTTGGCTTCAATATGAACAAAGAATTTATATGAATAACACCCGTTTGAAAGCATGTGTAAAAGTAAAAACTTCAGATTTTTGTGTGTCTGTCCCAAAAACAAATTTCTTTAAGATCCTTAAAAATCCATTTTCTACAATTAACAGAATTGTGATTTAATATAATGAGAAGGGTAAAACATTGTCGCAGTCACATCCTGGTCAACCGGTTCCTTCTGAAAGATATTTTTATTTTTTATTACTGTATGCCTATGTAATGTTCTTAAAGGAAATTTATTAACATTTTTTTAATAGCTAATCCTTACTTACTTTAAAAAAAATATTTACAAATGTTTGTGCACACAATTGATCAGAGACAATGGGTGTCTATTTATTTCTGTGTACATAACTGCTTGTGGTGAGAAAATAATTACACCAAGGCTTTTGATTTAATTATGATATTGATCTTCATGATGGTCACAACTGCATAACGATCATGTGTTTGATGAAAGATATGTAATTTTTTTTAAGCAGAATTCTACAATACAAAGCAAGTAGAAAACCCTGATGCATGTCTATAGTGTTAAAAGATATTTAAAAAGAACTAGCTGATGTGGGCAAGACAGTGGCACTACAGATAGCTTTGTTACGGCCCAAGTTCAGTGATGAGCATAAGTTATTGCTGGGTGTGTGTATCTTATTAAAACCATAAGATTCTAGAATATTAAGAAGGTAAACAATAATTCTCACTCATTCACTCATCATCTATCCCACTTTATCCTGTATACAGGGTCGCAGTGGGCTTGGAGCCTATCCCAGGAGACTTAGAGCATGAGGCGGGGTACACTCTGGTCAGGGTGCCTATCCATTGCAGGGCACATATATACTGTATACCCACACTCACACGCTCATTCACACGTTATAAGCAATTTGGGAACATCAATTAGTACTGTATAATCTACATGTCTTTGGGCTGTGGGAGGAAACCAGAGTAGTCGGAGGACACCCACCAAGCACGGGGAGAACATGCAAACCCCACACACACATATATCTGAGGCAGGAATCGAACCCGGACAATGGAGGTGCAAGACGTTAATGCTAACCACTAAGCCACCATGCCGTCATGATAAACAATATTTATATTTTTATATATTATATATATATATATTTTTTTCTTTTTATTATAGGAATGTCATTGTAACTATGTAAAATATTTATTGCCTCCAAAATGGGGCTTGTAGCACCCATGTCACGTGATTGTGCTGATATTTTGATATCATTATATTGTCATCATCTGAAATCCCAGTTTCAATGGCAGTTGTACAGTTTGTTCTGCTGCATTACCACCTTTTTTTAGAACTAAAAAAAAAACATAAAGGGTTCTAGAGCTGCCCTTTTCTTTAATGTGAATGTGGGGCAAAATTATATCATAACACACATATGGGACAAGAACATTCCTCCATTGAAGTTGTATAAGTTCTATTCTTAAAGTAGTAACTTTGTCAGGAATTCAATGTTTTAATGAAATAGTCATGATATTTGAATTAAAAAAAATTAAGCAATAAAATACATAATAAGCTGCTAATAATGGATCCGCTTTTCAACCTATTCCTAAATACAACACTCCATCCTTCCATACATGCATCCATCTATGCATCCATTGGCTCCTCACATGACGCCCCTCTTGATGTCCCCACCCACTAGACTGACTCCACCCACTTACCATCTCGAACACAGGAACAAGGAGCACCAATGCACCACCTCCTCACTAGCAGTCTATGATGAGACTTCAGCAAGGACTCCTGTGAAGCACTTGCCTGTACCGGGCTGAACATCACTCACGTTCCAAAAGAGATCGGATCATAACCATATACCCAAGCAGGAGTATTGTCAGATACTACTTGTTCAGATTGCTGCTTCAATTACTGTCAAGGTAATTACCACAAGGAGAGGGAAGAGATGACAGCGGTCCTGGATGGCCTTGGTTCGGATATGCACACAACCCATCTTACCTCCAGTAACTTCAGCGCCGTGCACAAGTCTCAGGACTCTCCCACACTCCCAGTGTCCACCGTCACCGACAGCAGTTTCTACAGCGTCCCTCAGAGCGCAAACTGCGCAGGAACAGCGGCTTACGCGCAGCTCGCGTCCTACTCGTACTCCCATGGCGGAGGGGTGAGCAGTGGACCCTACAGCCCCAAACCCTACGACATGGGCTTCGGCTCTTCATACGGCGCTTATGGCGCCTACGGACCCGGTTCTTCATCACCAACTCCTACAGAGCCAGGTAAAGATCCGGTGCGCCAACGTGTTCCAGGAACAAACACCTTATGCTCATTTGACATAGTTTACATAATAATAAATGAAATCTCTTTTTTTTCTTTTTTTTTTAAAAGAAAGTTAATCATACCTGCACCAATTTTCAGAGAGGAGAGTTAAAGTCTGTAGAATTATATGTAAAAAGTTTTTAGCCTTACTGAAAAACGCATGATATGTAGAAATCTGTTTTATTATTATTATTATTATTATAACTTACAAATAAAATAATTTAAAATATATATGTATTTACTTTACATATATTGCAGACAGAAAAAGAAATTAAATATGAGAAGTTACGTCACTAGGGGACTAGAACAATATCCACAGTTTTGGTTGTGATTGCAGTGTAGACCTCTGAAATAAATGTAGAGGTTGGAAAAAAAAATTGTGGTACATGACAAACTTTGGCCACTTTATCTAACTAGCAGAATCTTTCCAACCTCTACGACTACATATACTGCTTATGTATGCAATGTATTAATCAGAATTGTCTGTGTGGGTCCCGGGTTAGAGAAGGACGAGAGCGAGCCTGAGGTGCGCATGGTGAACGGCAAGCCAAAGAAAGTCCGGAAACCGCGAACCATCTACTCGAGCTTCCAGCTGGCTGCTCTCCAACGCCGCTTCCAGAAGACGCAGTACTTGGCGCTACCGGAGCGCGCAGAGCTCGCAGCCTCTCTGGGCCTGACGCAGACTCAGGTCAGCAGACTTGCACTTTATTTAGTTATTTATTTATTTTCATTTGATGTTTCTAGCAACGCACCATTCTCAAACGTGTGGTCTCTTAAGCTGAGGTTCTCTTCCTCCGTGCAGGTGAAGATCTGGTTTCAGAACCGCCGCTCCAAGTTCAAAAAGTTGTGGAAAAATGGGGAGATTCCGCCAGAGCAACACGTGGGCTCAGGTGACTCTCCTCCGGCGTCTCCTTCCTCACACACCGCCTGGGATTTTCCCTCAACCCAACAAGCTACAGGAGACGGGGACTCTAACACAGAGCAGGCGGTTGGTCCCCCCAACACCACCGCACCATCGTATTTGTCCAACTATCCATGGTACTCATCCACGAACGCGCATTTACAGCAAAGCGCGCTCTCGCAGCCCCTTCACAACTCCGCCATGAGCGCTGGGGCAATTTTCTAGCCACGAACTCAAGGCATCGGATGCACCTGTTACAGGACAGTGAACTTGTAGTGCACATACAAGAACGGAGAGAGACAGAAACCTAAACACTAACTCCGACATGCAATTTGAATTCTTTTTTTTTCTTTTTTCCCTTTTTTTTTTTTGCTGTGGATTTCCGTGGCGCGCTCGAGTGCGCAAAACGTGCAACAAATCGACGCACATTAAATTATTTTTCTATTTATTTATTTGTTTTGTTTGCAGTCGCAGGACAGTGGGACAAATTACAGTACATGCCAAGTTTAAAGAAAAACGGGTAGCCTTTTATTGCGTGCATTGTACAGTACATTTTCCTATCAGACTATATCAGGCCTGCAGAGTAATCTATCATGCTGTTTATACAACTTGTACTCACAATAAAAAAAAAAAGTAAGATGTTGATGTAGAACTGTTTCTGACTAACCTTAACTTTAAAATGTGGGTGCATTAAAATGTTGCTGTTGGTTGGGGCAGAATATAACCGAAAATAATCCCTCCTGTTGAAAAAAAAAAAAAAAAGACAGAGAATCACTGGACTGAATTTATACAAGGCCTGGACATTTCCTGGAGAACCCCTGAACAACAACAACAATAGCAACAACAGCAAAAACATCTTAAGTACATCACACTTTTGGAAAATGTAAAAAATTTATGGTTGTTTATTAAAAGTTGTTTGGTCTTCCCTCTGGGGGGGACCCTATGTAAAACCCTACAACAGAGTGATTTTCTATTTCAGGTCGAACCTCTCTCAAGCTGAGAGAGGTTCGCTTATATATCCAATGAGCTTTTAAAACATTCAACGAAAAGTGTAGCTACAACAACATTTATCCATCCGTTTTTATAACAAAATGTACACTGTAACCCAACAATGGACCGACTCTCTAAGAGGAAAGGAGTACTAACCTGTATGTTTACCATCAAGATTACATTCTTTGTAACTTTAGTGTATATTTTTACCTGAGGTATTTAAGTGGTCCTTAAAGTACAGTTATGTACCTTAAATCATTTAATTGGTACAACACAAACAGGAAACAAAAGGGTAGAAGAGGTGGCTAAACGGTTACTGATCCAAAGGCTGGGGTTTTAGGGGCCCCAGCACCATCATACTGCCATGCTTGGGCCCTTGAACAAGGCCCCTAACTCTATCTGCTCCAGGAGTGCCACTGCATTGCTCTGACCCCAGCTTCCGAGCTACAGTTTAGAAAAGAAAGAAAAAAAAAGATTTATTGTGGCAAATAAACACTTCTTCCTCCTTTACTTCTAAAAATATGTACCTTGAAGAGTCCTACTAAACCCTCCAGTAACAATTAAAGTATTTTTTTTTAAAGAGTATATGGAAATGTGGTGCACTTTTAATCAGCTTTTAATGTCGTGGTCCTTAAGGTCTGTCGCAAATTAACTTACTTTCAAAGGTTTCCAGATAACATAGATATTTTAGAATAGCTTCTAAATGTATAAAACATGTGCTTTATGGTGCAGCTCCAGAGACAAGACAAAGTACAGTTTAGCACATTTATTTTGGAGAGTACAGTATATAGGTAGTTTTATTGAAGGATGTCCTTATTTATATAGACAAATCGTGGCAGAAGTGGAAAGAGAAACGACGCCTTGAGGGCACTAAGAGGGGAAACGGCTGGACCGTTTCAAACCGCACACCTCCGGGCCAGTGAGGACGTGTACTTAATGCGCCATGTCCGTGTCCTCCAGTGCACATCACAAGTACCCGTATAGGGGGAAAGTTAACCCTTAGATGGATAGTTAGTAAATGCTGAATCTGTAAAAAGCGCGTGCTGTTGTATAAATAGTTCACAATATTTATTTGTCTGGGTTAGTAGCTACTACGTTACCGCGGTTATGCGCTATGCGCAAACGTCTAAGGAAGCGCCAATGCGAGCTGTGACGGCAATTTACCGCGCTAGTGTGCGGCTCAAGTATGCGTGGTAGTACGCGTTTCAGAAAGCAGCAATGTGCGGGCGCGTCTCACGTTGGCACACGGCGGAGAAACGGGGAGGGGAGGGCGTTCCGTGTGCGGCTACATGGCTCTTCCCACTGCAGACTTTCTGGAGTCATTGCGCGCCTCTCCCAGACGTTTTATGAGCAGCACTGAAGCAAAGTAAAAAAAAAAATATATATATATATATATGAGAGAGAGAGAGAGAGAGAGAGAGAGAGAATAAAACCGCCTCAAGCAGAACCGCCTCGGAAACATTATTCTCCCGAAACGCCCTGCGCCTCCAGCTCCGACTCAGCCTTGGGTTATTTTTGGTACGGGGGACACGCGGATCTCTAAAGTTTCATTTCTTGAAACTCTGCCTGTATGCACAAAGTTCCGCGCAATATGCACAAAGTGCCATACTGCAGTTTTAAACTTTGGGTGTGCTTCATGATTTACAGAACACACCTGAACACCCCGGGATATATAGCATTTTTTTTTTTTTTTTGTCATAAGAAAACAAACACTGCACATACAGTAGGTGTCCAACAAATTCAGTGTCACCTGTCTGAGGTGTGTGCGTGTGCGGGGGGCTTAAAATGTTGGGGGGCTATTATTTATGAACTTTCACAACCCGGGCAGCACGTGAGGAATGATTTCAGGCAGTCAGGGCTGTATTATTATTATTATTAGGCTGTATTATAAGGACATATTTTAATTATTCTAAAATAATACGTTAGAATCTTGTTACAAACGAATTCAAGCACTCATAAGCTACTGAGAACTCTCAGAAAGAATAAGGAGAAATAAGTAGGCTACACTCTCAGAAATAGATGTACCTGACTATACCTTTTTTACTTGGGTAATGCCACCAAGGATGGTACATGGTAAATCTTAGGATCCTACATCAGTGATATTTATGATCCCATTATAAACCTTAAAAGGCATAATAAATATAAAACATATGTGCATTTGATTGTTTAACCTCAGCAACAATGATGTTTAAGTACTTTTGTTCTTGATTTGTGCACAAGAACAGTTCCTTGATGATGTAAAAAAAAAATTGGTTTTGAATTTGAATTTGGTTTGTTATGAGAAATTATTATTCGCTCAGTAACACCAATAAAATGATGTAGGTAAGCATCAGTTTTAAAACCATGCTCCTTCTATATGTTCTATATGATCTGGGTTAAATGATCCTGATTGTTAATAGTGTATGCTGGATGGGAATTCCTTAACGGTGCGAACCCCAAAACCACGTGTCCAGTTGATGTTTTTTGTAAAATCACCGGAGTTTACATTGTTTACATTGCAGGGTCCATTTAAAGTAAATTGTGAATCTAATTTTATTTATACCACACACACAATCAGATAGATAGATAGATAGATAGCAGTTTATATTAATTTAAAATAAAACCTCACTTCAAATAGACATAAATTTACTGTGAAGCATAACTCATTATTTGTTTATTTGTTTGTTTGTTTTCCTTATCCCCTTTTATGGGCTTTTACACACCATCCTAAATCTAACCATAAATATCCCCGGGGTTGCAATGTGCAACCCCTAAACAACATGTAGACTTTTTAAAATAATAATAAGAAGAAGAAGACAAACCAGTTTTTAAATCTTTCTGTGTAAATTCCACAGCTATAGGAATTTCCGCCAATGTACAGCTAGCCTAAGTATTTATGGCCTTATTGCCGCACATTGTAAGCATTTCACATCTTTCAACAGAGTTTCAGCTGGTAATGATTGAAATGCCGCCCTTTATTTGCAAACCACATCATTAGGAGTCTCGGCTGATCGCATCCGCTTGCTGAGCGCTGTACATCCTATAGGCGTCCGCACAGCCCATAATACTATAGAAGTTCAGGATCTGACACCCAGTGTGGTCGCTATAACAACAATAAGGCAGCAATTCAAGCTTCTAATCTTACATTACAGTATAAATGTATTTTTTAATATTATTATTTTAATATATAAATATACATTACTATCAATAGACTGAAAGTGTTTTTTTCTCTTTACACAATAAAGATTTTGGATTTATTTAAGGAGGGAAAATTGTTTCTTTGAAGTCATTCAAGGATATTTTCAACTTTGGATATACATTTTTAAATGTAGTTTTGTAAGAGACAAATTAATACAAGATTTAATGTGCTCCAATAGCGACGAAATAAGAGCTGCTACCAATTTGAATGTAAGATTATGCATGCATTTTAAGTGAAAGAAAGAAAGATGCCCAAACAAAAATATCATATAATTTCAGCCATCTGTGGAGGCAATATAGACCAGAATACTATTCCACATATTTAAATATTTATACCTAAAATGTCAAAGGCGCAGATAAGGTAAGCCTATATTAACGTGATAAAAGACTTGACTGTCTAGTGTTTTGTCCACCGGTTTGTCCTCGGCTGCAGTCTCAGTGGGAGGTCATGATGATAACATGGTTGTCTTAAGCAGCTCTTTTCTCTAACAGACCCCCTGCGCGCTCTGGACCACCTGCACGCGCTTTAACAGCCGCCTCACAAGCTCACCGCGAACCGAGCCGCCTCTCCACCCAGCCAGTCCACTGCCAACCTCCCTCTCTCTCTCTCTTTCTCTCCCTCTTCCCTACACCCCCCACCTTCCTCCCATCCCATTCTTTTTGTTCCACTAAAAAGATTCGCCGAAATTACTTGTAATTGCGACACGGAAAAAGCAAATGTGCACAAAGACTGCGAAATGACTGCAATTACATTTCGATGTGAAAGTCGCGTTTAAAGGAGCCGCTATCGACCACAGTCACACACACACACACACACACACGCACACACAAATGCAAGGGATATAGTAAGTCTTTCTTTACAAGGGGAAAACGAAAGGAATAAATCCAAAAATGTATTATTATTATTATTTTTTTAAATAATGCAACATGCAAAATACAAAACCAACAACAACAACAACAACAACAATAATAATAATAATACTTTATAGCCTGTTATACCTAGCTTATCCATCTATTTAACCTTTGTTGTACAATTCCACATCGAAGGCTAATCTGTTTATTTAAAAAATATATTTATTTTACCTCATAGTCCCAAACAAACTACACTTAATGCGGTTAGTATTTCTATCTATCTATCTATCTATCTATCTATCTATCTATCTATCTATCTATCTATCTATCTATCTATCATTAGAGCATACTCTTTGACGTATCGAATATAGAGATATATATTTTGACATAATAGAACACATTATGACACAATCTGTTATAGAAATCAGAAGATTTGATCAGCATTACTTATATTTTCTGATAATAAATCATTTTAAATGTAACCACTCAGTGTAAAATCCGCCTTTGTGTTACAATAATTTTTTATTTACAATTAATATACACTATAGTCTTATCTATCTATCTATCTATCTATCTATCTATCTATCTATCTATCTAACCTTTGCTTATACACTCACATATACTTTTTTTCTATATATTTACACTATAGTCTTGTCACAAAACATTTAATGCTAATAAAATAACAACAATGATATAAAAATGATAATAAAATAGATGATACGTTTCTGTGCGCTGAATATTTGGTTAAACAGTAGGATGCCCATGGCTGGGTCTCAAACCGCGCGGTGCCCTACACACGCCGCTAAATCAGGGGGAACTACAGGCTGTTTCAGCCTGTGTGGTGAAGCAGAGATGCGGTTTGGGACGCAGCAATTTTGTCATAAGGGAGTGAGAGAAGAAGCAGAAAGTCCTATCAGTGGAAAATGGCCCTTGGGTAAAGTTTGTAAGTAAAAGAACAGCTCCAACATTTTTATTGCCGTTTTTAGTAACGCTATTGTGTCCATTAACCACATACAGCTCTTGAACTAGTGGCTTTTATAAACCTCCATTTCCCCATTCTAGTGCTTATTTACCTATATTTAGATATAGTCTCACAACGCGTAGCCCGCTAACGCACTACAGTGACTTATGGTTCTTATTTTCATGCGGTTTGGGACGTTGCCATGGCGACTGGTACTGATGTTCATTTCTTATTAAGCCCGCTAATGGGCGGGTTTCGTCCGTTAATCGCTCGTGCGCTTTGTTGTCGCCGCGCGACCACAGCACTAACCGGCCAACACCGGCTTTAACCAGCTCCTGTTCCTAATGGCGTGACACACCCTGTTTACTAAAGAGAGGGTTTAACAGTTACAGCCAGTTCACTATGTACAGTCACTATGATGTTCCTTACACATGGTTGTTTTTGTTGTACGACATGTACTCATTAAATGCGGATTATCTCCACAACACTACAGAATGTAAATGCGTGTTTTTATTTGTGAAATTCCCTGAACACATATTTACACTGATTAGCCATGATATTAACAGCACATAACAGTAGCACATGAACACTGATTATATATTATATATAAAATGGGCAATTATATATCATGGGCACCCAGGGGCCACCAACGCCTGTGGAGCCCAAAGGCCAACCCATTCAGTCCCATCCCAAAGAAATCCAATGCAGCACAAATGTCTGAAAAAAAGTCAGTGCTGGCCACGATGGAACCAGAACACCCAGTGCACCACACCCTGTCATGCATGGGGCCCAGGACTGCCCATGCACACCCCAGATCTCGGTCCCATCGAGCACCCATGAGATGCATGAATCAAACGGGTCTTATAAATGGAGGCCACATTCTGCAACCCACAGCACCCTACATCCTGGTGCCACATCACACCCTGAGAGTCCAGAGCCACCCTGGTGGCAAAAGGGGAACCCAAATCCTAGGTGGGGTAAAGTTAATTTTTTTTAATGTTATGGTTGATCAGTGTATATATCAGCATGTATCAGCATAATATAATGAATTGTCAGTTTTTATCAGGAAGAAACCACAACTAGCTCAACAAGATTTAAGTCTTATTACAAATGTTAGAAAAACATATGTTTAAGTTTTCTGTCAGCAGATGTTTACAGTATATAACATTAATGGAAATCTCTAAGATCGCTAAGGTTTCTACAAGTCAGTAAGATTTCCACACCAAGAAAGTCAAGAAATATTAAGAGAAAAATGAGAGTCTGGTAAAGGAATAACTGTTTCCACATGTTTATTTATAACATAACTGATAACAGGAACTCACTTCTCATGTCTCAAAGACATGTCACATTATTATGCTGCAAATACATAAATCGCCAATTCACCTAATCTGTCTGCCGTCTTTGGACTGTGGGAGGAAACCGGAGTACCTGGAGGAAACACAGCAAGCATGGAGAGAATACGAAAACTCCATGCACACAGACCCAGAGGCAGTGTGTGAATGTTGACTGGAGGTTATACCATGTTCGTTAAATGGGAATAAATACAATGGTAATCACCACTGGCCTCCACGGGCCCTAGTTGGACTAAAAAGGTTCCTAGATGGATAAATGAAATATATAAAAAGCACCACAACATGAATTAATACACATTTTAAATTATTTACAGTGCCAAACTTCCATTAGGAATAAACCACTTTACCCTTTGCTAAATGAACCTTTTCTCAATTTAAGTATAAACGAAATGTGTGATGTTACAAAAAATCTGGCATAGGTTTGACCACAATCAGGGTTTAGAATGCTGTGCAAGCTTATATTACTGAGCAACAAAATACAGTACATTTGACTGCTATGGTATACACTCTCTGGCCAGAAAAAGAGGGGTCAAATTATTGGCCTGCATCAAGCAAAGAAAACAACTAAGGAAATTTGAATTGATGGAACTGGGTTAAAAAAAAAAAACAAACACTATCAAAACCCTGAAGGATAGTGCTTAACTGGCAACGTAGTGGAATAATGGATGTGAATGGAAGAAAAAAAAGATAGAAATAGATATCACTTAAACCATTGGTAAAGTTTCATGGTAAAATCAACAGTAAAAACCATACGTTTAATAGTGAAAATAAAAGCATCTCCATACACAGAATGTGATGAGGACTTATTGCGACTAAGCGGGTGTGTGTCTATGATAAAACCACTTTTTAATGAGACTTAGCAGAGAAAAAAAAAAGGTTTCAATTTGTTAGGGAGCATAAAGATTGAACTTAAGAGCTACTGTATGGAAAAGGGGTCAGGGTAGGAAGGGAAGCACATGAGGTCATGTGTCTTATGATGCATAGTGAACACTGTACAAGTCTCTTGTCTGTGCCAGGTCATGTCTCTCAAAGCTATATTTGAGTAAGGGAATATTTTGAAATTGAGGATGAACATTTTTTTTTTTTAAAGAAAAACATTACTATTTGATGTCAGATATATTGTAACTGACATGTTTGCTGTATTGACTTGCATTTGATTTGCACATGGGCTTGTGCATTGTTGCCCAGTCTTGAGCATTGTTCTCACTAAACATGCTCTTGTTCTGAATAAAGAGACAAATAGTACAAAAAAATAGTATAAAAATAGTGTTTGCATTGTCTTTTTTTTTCATGCACAAAGTTTCACAAGAAGTAATTCTTTCTTCTGTGAGAACAAAAAAAAAACAAACAAGAAATTTAAAATGACAGTGATGACTACAGTACTACTTGCTACTATATAAAATTCCTGGGATTCAAGTATGATGTATGAGGTTAGAATATAGTGTATGGTTCATGATTAGAGACAGGGTAAAGATCATCATCCCTCTATAGCAAGCCTAGTGTGTGTGTGCTTGTGCAGGGTCGTTTGGCATGAAGCCTGACATTTATATCATATTCCTGTGTACACAATCATGCATCATCCATCAAATACAGATCTGTCAGGGTTTTGTTAGCCTCTCAGCTCCACCTGTCCAATCTCATCATAAGCCCTAAATATGATCAGTTACTAAACTTGATTATATAGGAAGCCCCCGATGCCAGGGAGCCCTCATACGCCATAAATAAAATCACCTCTCTGTGGACATGCTCTCACATAATGACGTTACTCCACTGTAATCTCATGACACGAACAGATAGTGAACGTGAGTCATGTTAATGAGACCTAACCACGTTTTCTTGGTCATTCCGGCGCTGATCTCGAGACAGATTGACGTTTTAGGAGTGACGTAGGATACGTTCTCCTAATAGAGTGAAGAAATTATGAGGCAAATGCAGCTGAGGTTAATGGAAACAAACTGAAAGGTGGCTTCAAGAGGCAAAGGCACAAGTAATCAAAACTGCAAAAATTATATATATATAAATATATATATATTTCTTGGCTTTATACTGAATACATTTTAAATGTGATTAGCAAAAAATAAATAAATAAGGCACATTTTTAGTTTCATGATTATTTATAATCAAGCATAGACTTGGAACAATGTTGATTTGCAAAATCATTTTTGTGTTTACACATATTTAAACACTACAAAATGTTTAAATTTCACTACACACTTCATACAAACACCAAACACACGTTCCATATTCAGTCTTCATCTGGCAGCTTGGTTAAAATCTCCACACCATCAGAGGTGATAACGACCGTGTGCTCAAACTGGGCTGATCTGAAAATCACACACACACACATATATTTACACGTCAGTGACGGATATTTAAAGATGAAATGATTCACATTTAAAGAAAAGCTAGAGATCAGGTCGGCTTGCTTTGCATCTCTCATTTCGATCCACTTTAAACATGGGAGTCCAGCTAAAGTGCTGACCCCGCCGATAGAGCCATTAGCAACTAGCCTGAGGATATGCAGGACAGCCTAGAAATATATCTGCCTCATTAAAAAGTGAAAGAATTGGGGAAATATTTCCACTTCTCATTGATTTTCTTTTGGAGCTTTTGCTCATTGCTCTGCCCAGTTTGATCAGCTGCCCATTCCTGCTTACCAGCCAGCTTCCCTGTATCATACCATGACTTTTGTTTTGTTGTGTTGCCATTTGTTATCATGATAGACACGCTCCTAATTCAATGTCGAGGAAGAAGACTTCACTGAGTTGTGCATAAAATAATAACAATGCCATCACAGTGCAAATAATAATGTTTTTTTTTAATCCATAGAAATACGAAAGAATGGTTCTTTTATCTGAAAATATAAAAGAACCATCATTTGTAAAATTTTCTATGGAAAGTGTTGTTACTATTCTTAAACGACTTTGTGCACCTAGATACCAAGCCATAGGTAAGTGTTTTGTAAGAAAGAAAGGTAAGTGCATTCTTTTTTTGTCTGTGCATTCTTTGCATGTTAAGGGAATCATGGAATGTTTGTCACTGTTTACAAGTTGGCACAAGTTTATATCTTTACAATTTCAATTAATAATAAATGAAACAAAATTTTATGCGTTACTTTTCACATCACTGTACCAAAAATCCCAAACCGTGACTGCAAAACCGAGGTATGTACAGAACCGTGACAGTACGGTCACCCCCATCCCCCCCCCAACCCCCCCCCCCCCCCCCCAACCCCCCCCCCCCCCCCCCCCCCCATTATACTCCTATGAACACTTGACTACAGTATGTGTAGAGCAGAGCAGAACCTTTTGTCATCCACGGAGACGGCCGTCCACTTGTCACGGAGAATCCTGAATTCAGAAGTTCCCTCCATTAGAATGGGCTCTGGAAAAAAAACATGAAATTGAATGAATCAGTAATTTGGATAATATCACATACTAGTAAAAGACTGTACATACACATGCACAAAGAGGAGTGTCCATACAATCACATACCTATTGTGAAGGCCATGCCCTCTTCCATCAGCATATCATTATCATTGGCTATAAATACATAAGAGAAACAAGAGACATGCTATAGTATTGACTTTGAGATGGTGCTTCAAATCTTAACCATGAAGTGACCTGAAGCTTAAAAGTTAAAACCTCAGGACTACCAAAGCGTCACTGAGCAGCTTGAGGTTGTTGGGTGGCCTTGAGAAACTATTAGAAATCATTATTCCCGTTTATTAGACAATTAACCCGTTCTCAACCAGCTGAAACCAGTGCTGAAGTCCAGTTTCAACATCTTGATGCGATACTTTTCTGTGAGACCAGGACGTGCTGGAGACCCAAATAACCAACCCATTTAACAACCATTTAAAAAAGAGTAAGGAAAAACAAGCAATGGTCAATCCATTGCCTTACGCATAAAATAAGTTTGTTCTGAAGCTGCATCAGTCGGCCCTGTGGCCTCGCACTCGGGTCTGTGTGTGGAATTTGCATGTTCACCCCGTGTGGTGGGTTTCCTCTGCGTCCACCATGCAGATTAGGTTAATTGGTGCTCCCGAATTGCCTGTAGAGTGTGTGTGTATGTGTGTGCCCTGAGATGAACTCGTACCCTGTCCAGGTTGTACACAGTATAAAGCGCTATGGTATAGACGATAAATGGATGGATGAATCCCAGCTAGAAAAAAATAGTGCTGTTTAAATTTTTTTATTTACCTAGGTTTGCTAATCTACAGTCGGTAATGCTTTGTGACAGTGCAGAGCAACTGACTGGGAGCGAAGTGCTATCCACCCTCTTCTACATACATGAGCTCACAGACACCTGGCTAGTTTTCCTCTGACTGACAGGACAGAGGATTGAGCCTTCACTCCGGCCCAAAGAGTACATCGTAGTGTATTCCTTAGACTCTCCAGTGGTATCATACAGATTCAACCTTGCAACCTCCTGATTCCACCTTTTTTTGTCATACTGCCATTACATTTTCACACAAAAATTTAACTAAGAGTGTGATTGTATACTGATGTAGATGCAAACACTCTCACTCACTCACTCACTCTATTGCTCATCAAGTTCAGAGCCATGGTAGCTCTGGAGCCTGTCCCAGGGGACTCAGGGCACGAGAGGGTCACGGTGTCACTCCATTGAGGGCACAAGCATCCACACAGACTTGGGACACCCAAGCACGTGGAGAACAAGCAAACTCCACACACACAGACCTGAGGCGGGAATCGGACCCTCGACCCGGGAGTTGCGAGGCCACAGTGCTAACCACAATGCCACCTTGATATACACTAAAATAAACATACTGTACAATAAACTCAATAAACAATGAAGCTCTTACCATGATGCCAGATCTCAGGGTGACCGTGGAAGTAAGACCCGATGCCATGGCCGATGAAGTACGGGCACACGCAGAAACCGTTCGAGTGGGCGATTTCACTGTAATTCACACACACACACACACACACACACACACACGACAGCACTGTATTTCACAAACAACGTGACAACCGGCAATCGAGCACTAAGGGGACTACAGGACTTCATGCTGGGTTCATGGATGCAACTTTATTGATCTATCCGAGTCACAGGAATGACGTCTAGTTGCTATGGTCACACAGGTCAGGCCACCTCGGGCGAAAATTACTTTAAAGGTGCCAATTTGTCCATGACGGACAAAGCAGGAGAAAATAAAAAGTCGGCAGTAAAAAGAAAAACTCCAACAAACGAATTTAGAGAGAAACTATAAGAAAAACTAAAGAATTTAGACAAAATAGAAAAGAAGAAGGAAAAAAAAAAAAAAAAAAAGAAAAACAGACAGAAGTCTAAGTGCTCTTTCCTGAGGAGATGTAATGGGCTCCTGTGTGTGTGTAATGATAGTGTTAGACTTTGCACACGCTCTGAACCTAGAACAAGAGAAAGGAAGGAATCAGGGTTAGAGGAAAAAAAGGGTTAGAGACACAGACAGAGAAAGAGAGAAGACAAAAGCACAGCTTACTCAGAGAGGCATGCCTATACCTGCACAGAAATTTACAGAACACACACACACACGCGCGCACACACGCACGCTCCCTCACATATTAGAGCATACTGGAGAAGGATAATACGTTACTGCTGAAGATAACTAAAATCATCATACAATCCATCAGCACAACAGACTTGCGATAGATAGACAGATAGAGTTATGAGAAAAAGAAAGTACACCCTCCTTCACAGTTTGCTTTTAATTATCTGGGTCTAAGGATAAATTGTGGGATCCTCACCGACGCCTTCATTAACTAGTCAATAATCTCAGGTGGCGACAAGAAGAAGAAGAACAAAAATGTTTTTGATTTTAACATTCAAAAACCAGGTTACCCTTCTTACTTTCACCATTATTAGGTGAGTACTTAGCAGCCCAGAGGTCCTAAGGAAATGAAATGCGCAAGAATAGATTAACAGAGATCAGAATTGTTGCTGCTCATCAATCTGGGAATGGTTATAGGGTCATCGCCAAATGAAAAAAAAAAAAAAAAGAATATTGTACAGTGAAAGAGAAGGACTCTGCTATTCCTCTCTAAATTAATAAATGGGTACTTCAATAATCCCGAAGGGAAAACGGCTCAAACTGCAACATCAACACAGCTATTACACTGTGTCACACAAAGTTTGTTCCAGGACAGTACGGGTCATTTCTTAATTGCTTATGTTGTAAAAGTATAGCTGAACGCACATTCAAACTTTGCTTCTGTGACTTGAATAATAGAATTCAGACCTGAACCTCCTACTAAGCTACTCGGAATTTTACATGTTCTAGAAAATGTGTATATATTTAGCCACAAAAGTCACAAAAGCAAAGCTCGAGAAAAAATTGGTCCTTTTCGTTAACTTTAGGAATAAGCAATTGGGAAATAATGCTTTTTGACAAGGGACAAAAGTTATCAAGTTTTCCCCAAGTTTGCTGCACAAATACAACAAGTAAAGATTCGACTATTATAAAGACAGATTAGTTGTTGACATGTTGAAAACCTTGTGCATTAATAAAGAAATAAAATACTGCGATATTGTAATAGGGGTGCTTCAAACAACTTCGACCACGGCCCAGGACCGAAACAATCCAGTTTATAGATGTATGTGCATCTATAAAGGATAAAGCAGACGCCCTGGATTGCACACAAGGAACTGGGAAATATCATATAGCCTAATCTGCATGACCTGCATGTCTTTGGACTGTGGGAGGAAACTGGAATGCCCGGAGAAAACCCACCAAGCACGGGGGGGAAACATACACTCCATGCACACGAACCCTCGACCCTGGAGGTGCGATGCTATAGTGCTAACCACTACGCCACGCGCCGCCTAAAAACAAATGTATATTTTTACGGCTTTAAATGTTGCACCTGCATCTTTTTTTGCATGCAAAACCCAGCATCTTCCGTTTAGTTTAAAAAAAAAAAAAAATTTTTAATCTAAAACGTTTATCGCTTATATTAAATGTACTGCTTTCTTTTCGGGCATAGAAATATTTTTTTCGGTAACTTTTTAGGTTGTTGTGGAATACGTAAAAACTAACAACATTTTATAACAAAATTAGCACTTAAAAACACAGGATGTCTAATACTTGCACATTATTATATACAATTTTTTGCGATTTGTATACATTATAATAATTACATGTATGAGAATATATAATATTCATAATACAAAAAGAAAAAAAACTGACAAAGTTTGGCTAATGATGAATAATAATTGAATAATTTTTACGAAATAATTCTTTAATAGAGATCATAAGAAGGTTGCTTGCATTCTGTACGTTAAAAATGGGTTGTGAGGACCCCCTGCTGTAGTCAGTGTGACCCGGCAGATGCTGTTATAGTCGTGTCTTTTGTGCAGCGCTACAGAAAGAGGTTTTTGTGTGTCGTCCCTTTCTGCGTGTCCTCCTTCTCCCCGTGGCTGTGAGTGTGTCTCGGCAGGGAGCTGGACTCTGCCTGGCAGACACTGCATTTCTTCAAGACAGCACGAGCTAGCCTGTAATTTACATCTCATACACACACTCGCGCGCGCACGCACACACACACACACACTTGCACGCACACACATGCGCGTGTATGTACGCACAGCGAGACCAGCTAACCTGTAATTTACACCCCATTGCAGAGAGAGAACCCTGGTGCACTCTGGGTAATTGTTCGTTTCGTGCAAACCCAGAAATACATTAACTCTATGTAGTGCTGTTCAGAACGCTGCGACAGGAAATGGAGGGTTCAGGACCGCCACTCGCCGTGTCCTCCCCTTTTCCCCCCTCTTTCTCTCGGTCTTTCACTTTTATACAGAGATCATGTTCTTATAGTCAGGTTTTAGAGGTGATGCCTTTAAGTTTCATGTGTCTGTGTGTGTGGAGGCTGAATCCTTAGACAAAGGCTAGTGAGCACTAGAGAGTCCTTGAGTTAATTATAGCTGGTGTGTGTGTGTGTGTGTGTGTGTGTGTGTGTGTGTGTGTGTGTGTGTGTGTGTGTGTGTGTGTGTGTGAGGGAGGGAGGGAGAGAGAGTTTTATGCCATGTTAATCTATGATAAAGGTGGATCTGTAAACAATGTTTTTTTTCCCACCGACCTTCTCTCCATATCTCTTTCATTTCTTCACTCATCTCTTCCTCTTTTCCCTTTAATTCTGACTTCCTATTGTACGTCTTCTCTTCATTTCTCTCCATATTGTCTTCTCATCCTTTCCTCTACTCTCCCTCCCTTCTCCGGCCCTCTGTCCTCCTTCTTCTCGTTGCTTTTCCTCTCTTCTCTTTTTTCATGTTTATCCTCTTTTTATCTTTCCTTGCACTCTGGCTCCTTTTCCCCTAAACTTTGTCTCCTAACATTTTTTGCTTTTCTCCCCCTCTATCACTTTACTTGTCTTTTCTCACATATTTTTTTCTCACGTGATTCTCTTATCTCTCATACCTTCCCTCCCTTATTATCTTCGATTTCTTGTTTTGGACTTTTCTTTTTTCACCCTCCTTCTTCACTTCTTGTCTCATGTCTTCCTCTATCTTCCTCTTCACATACGTCCTTTCTTTCTTCTCATGCTCATTTTTCTTTTTCTTTTCTGTCCTTTCTTCTTACTTTTCTTTCCTTTCACCTATTCTTTTCTTCTCTCTTCTTCCACCCATACTTTTTCCTTCTATTTTCCCTATTCTTCCTTCTCCATTGTTCCATTTTCCTTCCTTTCTTAAGGTATCTTCACCTCTTTCGTTTTCTTCCCTTTTTTCTTTCTCCATCTCCTTTACTCTCTCTCTCTCTCTCTCAGGTCACTCATCCTAAGAGACATCACCATATTGAGTTACAGTTTTTTGGAAACTAGATTCAGCGTGAAATTGTCAAAGGAATGTCCATTAAAAAAAACGGAGATGAAGAGTAAAGACAAACAAAATAAGCAGAGGACTGTGTGTGTGTGTCTCAAAAGCTTCTGTCTTTCATGCACTTTTTTTCTGACTCACACACCCAAACGAACATGCATAACTCATCATGTTCACCTTTCCAAGTTCTCACACACACACGTGCACATTGAGTACCTGATGGTGTTACCGATGACACACAGCGGGCGTCCCGGTCCACATGCAGCAATGGCCTGATCTCTACTCTCTCGCGCCACGTCCACCAACTTTCTACCTCGCTCATCCACAGAACCAATCAGAAATGTCTCTGAGGTGTCGCCATGGTAACCTTCCAGGTAAACCTACATGATACACCAAAAACACAAACTCAAGACAACTTATGAATCAATGATAACAAATCCCTTAGTAATAATAATAATAAGAAGAAGAATTCCATGTGTGTGTATATGAGTGTGTACTTACAGTAACATCTATGTTGATGATATCTCCATCTTGAAGTGGCCGACTGAAAGGAAATACACATATGTAATTTTATTAAGACAAATGCGTAGTTTAAATTAAGTCCTAAAGCGATGACATTATTATTTACGAGATATTGTAAATATTATTATTGACTTCTTTCATAAAAAGTCTGTTATATTCACATCCTCAGTCGTGCTTCCACATTCCTTTTAGACAGAAGTGGTTGGTAACCATTCCAAGCAATCCATACTTGTTCAGTCTTCTTCTAATTGTGCTTTCATGGACTTTCTTTGTATTTCTCTGAGGATTGCTTCGACGTCCACTCTTGGGAAGATTGGCAACTGTCTTGAATGCTTCTCATGTTGAATAATCATTCTCACTGTAGAACTCCTCAAATGGTTTTATTACCCTTTTCAGATTGATGTGCCACAACAATTGCTTCTCTATGACATTTATTATATCTACACACGTGGACAAAATTGTTGGTACCCTTCGGTCAATGAAAGAAAAACTCACAATGGTCACATAAATAACTTTAATCTGACAAAAGTAATAATTTAAAAATATTCTATGAATGTTAACCAGTGAAAGTCAGACATTGCTTTTCAACCATGCTTCAACAGAATTATTTATAAAAAATAAACTCATGGAACAGGCCTGGACAAAAATGATAGTACCCCTAGAAAATACTGAAAATAATGTGACCAAAGGGACATGTTAATTCAAGGTGTGTCCACTAATTAGCATCACAGGTGTCTACAATCTTGTAATCAGTCAGTGGGCCTATATATAGGGCTCCAGGTAGTCACTGTGTTGTTTGGTGACATGGTGTGTACCACACTCAACATGGACCAGAGGAAGCGAAGGAAAGAGTTGTCTCAGGAGATTCGAAAGAAAATTATAGACAAGCATGTTAAAGGTAAAGGCTATAAGACCTTTTCCAAGCAGCTAGATGTTCCTGTGACTACAGTTGCACATATTATTCAGAAATTTAAGATCCATGGGACTGTAGCCAACCTCCCTGGACGTGGCCGCAGGAGGAATATTGATGACAAATCAAAGAGACGGATAATCCGAATGGTAACAAAAGAGCCCAGAAAGACTTCTAAAGAGATCCAAGGTGAACTTCATGCTCAAGGAACATCAGTGTCAGATCGCACCGTCCGTCGTTGTTTGAGCCAAAGTGGACTACATGGGAGACGACCAAGGAGGACACCATTGTTGAAAACAAATCATAAAAAAGCCAGACTGGAATATGCCAAACTACATGTTGACAAGCCACAAAGCTTCTGGGAGAATGTCCTATGGACAGATGAGACAAAAATGGAACTTTTTGCCAAGGCACATCAGCTCTGTTCACAGCATATCAAGAAAAGAACACTGTCCCTACTGTGAAACATGGAGGAGGCTCTGTTATGTTCGGGGGCTGCTTTGCTGCATCTGGCACAGGGTGTCTTGAATCTGTACAGGGTACAATGAAATCTCAAGACTATCAAGGGATTCTAGAGAGAAATGTGCTGGCCAGTGTCAGAAAGCTGGGTCTCAGTCGCAGGTCATGGGTCTTGCAACAGGACAATGACCCAAAACACACAGATAAAAACACCCAAGAATGACTAAGAGGAAAACATTGGACTATTCTAAAGTGGCCTTTCAAACTAATTTTCCTTTTTAAATCTTTTTTTTATTCTGTAAAGCTGCTTTGTGACCATGACCACAGTTAAAAGAGCTATATAAAAAAAAAATCATTCAATTCAATATACAGTACATTATTATCAGTACAGCAATTAAACAAAGCATACTAGCTAACAATAATTATAGGTTATTAGCCATTAAACAGCAAGTTCCACCTCACACCACACACAAACTGAGGTAACAAAATTTCAGCAACTTTTGTCAGGAGGATACTGTGATTAGCCAGACAGTTAGCAAGAACATACTGTGGCAAATTTAACTAGCTAACTATTTGTGCTAACAGCAGGTACAGGAATTGCATTTTAAACTTAACACAAAGTAAACATACTTTGAATTAAACAGATAATATCTAGTTGTTGGCTTCCAAACGTTTATTTAGCTCCTTGTAACAGAGCTGTTTACTACAACATTAACTGAAATACAAGCTTGTACACACGTGGACAAAATTGTTGGTACCCTTCGGTCAATGAAAGAAAAACTCACAATGGTCACATAAATAGCTTTAATCTGACATAAGTAATAATTTTAAAAAAATTCTAGGAATGTTAACCAATGAAAGTCAGACATTGCTTTTCAACCATGCTTCAACAGAATTATAAAAAAATTAACTCATGGAACAGGCCTGGACAAAAATGATGGTACCCCTAACTTAATAGTTTGTTGCACAACCTTTTGAGGCAATCACTGCAATCAAACGATTCCTGTAACTGTCAATGAGACTTCTGCACCTCTCTGCAGGTATTTTGGCCCACTCCTCATGAGCAAGCTGCTCCAGTTGTTTCCGGTTTGAAGGGTGCCTTTTCCAGACAGCATGTTTCAGCTCCTTCCAAAGATGCTCAATAGGATTGAGGTCAGGGCTCATAGAAGGCCACTTTAGAATAGTCCAATGTTTTCCTCTTAGCCATTCTTGGGTGTTTTTAGCTGTGTGTTTTGGGTCATTGTCCTGTTGCAAGACCCATGACCTGCGACTGAGACCCAGCTTTCTGACACTGGTCAGCACATTTCTCTCTAGAATTCCTTGATAGTCTTGAGATCTCATTGTACCCTGCACAGATTCAAGACACCCTGCGCCAGATGCAGCAAAGCAGCCCCAGAACATAACAGAGCCTCCTCCATGTTTCACAGTAGGGACAGTGTTCTTTTCTTGATATGCTGTGAACAGAGCTGATGTGCCTTGGCAAAAAGTTCCATTTTTGTCTCATCTGTCCATAGGACATTCTCCCAGAAGCTTTGTGGCTTGTCAACATGTAGTTTGGCATATTCCAGTCTGGCTTTTTTATGATTTGTTTTCAACAATGGTGTCCTCCTTGGTCGTCTCCCATGTAGTCCACTTTGGCTCAAACAACGACGGACGGTGCGATCTGACACTGATGTTCCTTGAGCATGAAGTTCACCTTGGATCTCTTTAGAAGTCTTTCTGGGCTCTTTTGTTACCATTCGGATTATCCGTCTCTTTGATTTGTCATCAATTTTCCTCCTGCGGCCATGTCCAGGGAGGTTGGCTACAGTCCCATGGATCTTAAATTTCTGAATAATATGTGCAACTGTAGTCACAGGAACATCTAGCTGCTTGGAAAAGGTCTTATAGCCTTTACCTTTAACATGCTTGTCTATAATTTTCTTTCGAATCTCCTGAGACAACTCTTTCCTTCGCTTCCTCTGGTCCATGTTGAGTGTGGTACATACCATGTGAACAAACAGCACAGTGACTACCTGGAGCCCTATATATAGGCCCACCGACTGATCACAAGATTGTAGACACCTGTGATGCTAATTAGTGGACACACCTTAAATGAACATGTCCCTTTGGTCACATTATTTTCAGTATTTTCTAGGGGTACCATCATTTTTGTCCAGGCCTGTTCCATGAGTTTATTTTATAAAATAATTCTGTTGAAGCATGGTTAAAAAGCAATGTCTGACTTTCATTGTTTAACATTCATAGAATTTCTTTTAATTATTACATTTGTCAGATTAAAGTTATTTATGTGACCATTGTGAGTTTTTCTTTCATTGACCGATGGGTACCAACAATTTTGTCCACGTGTGTATATGCTAGCCAAGTTAGCTAGCATTAGGAAGAGTTGGCAGGGTAGCTAATATTAATGTTTTGTTTAAGTCCTTAGTGAACAAGAAAAAAGAAATATATATATATATATATATATATATATATATATATATGACACGTTTATAGAAGATTGAATGCTGTAGCAGAATTATTAAATCTGTCTTTGTTAGCTTAGTTACTATAAAAGATTAACTTATTTCCACACAGGGTATTAGCCTGCAGAGGTGGAAAAAATAAACTTTTGTACTCAAGTACAAGTACTGTTACTTCAGGGAAATTTTACTGAAGTACAAGTAGTTACCATTATAAAAATCTACTCAAGTAAAAGTGAAAAGTAGCTCATTTAAAATTTACTCAGAGTAAAGGTTACCGAGATACTTTTTTTTTTTTTTTAACAGCGGGGGTTCTAGTGTAGTTCAAAAAAGACAAGCGGATATAAATCTCAAACTAGTTGTTTTTAACTGAAGGAACACCTTCACATAATAAAGCTGTTCCCTTTCTTGTGCTTGAAATCAAAGTGGTCGCATAAATATGGTGTGACGCTTTGCGGCGGAGAGCCGAAGAGCCGAACGTTCAGCACAAAACCTTTATCAGTCCCTTTCAGCGTCACAGAATTATAATACAAAACATAAAGTGAAGAAAAGGGTAAAAGAATAGAGAGTTTCGGGGGTGAGCAGCACACCTGAGCTCCTACTCCGTTCTCTCCTTCTCACACACACACCTCCGCGGCGCACACACTGGGGGAGGGGCGGCAACTCTTAAAAGGGCGACATACATACATAATGTGGTCTACAACATAGTGATGGCTGTTACAATGGTCAGGGGGTTGCTTCATATGACTTTGACGGCATTTCGCGTTCAGCTGGGTCTGCATCACTGCCATCTGTTTTGTCCGTCTCCATCGTTCTTGTGAATTTAGCGTGTTTGTTCTCCCCGCCCATCAATCAATCATTGCAGTGGTCCCCGAGGTGCAATTTTTTCTTTTGCATTATTTTTCATAATTTTTCATTTTCATTAATTTCTTTTTTACTCAGTAGCGAATATGATTTCAAATGAAGCGAAGTACTACTTCAAACAAAACATACTTAAGTAAAAGTAAAATTACAAATTTTAAAAACTTTAAAAAGTTGAAAAGAATCTACTCAATTACAGTAATGCGAGTAAACCTGAATACACTGGTCTCCTTGTGTTGCTGGGGTGGCACTCGCTGACCCCTCAGGGTAGAAAAGTGTTATGGTGCTTTTCTATTATGGCAAGCGTTGACTTTTTTTCTGTGATTTGTGCTGCACTAGCTCTTATATAGGACTGGACTGGACAGGCCGGCTCCTACTGACCCTACTTGGTTGGTGAGCCACCATTAAACACAAGCGAAGAAGAGAACGAGAAAGTTACGTTTCGCGCTATGCTGTAAAATATTGACATTTAACAAAAGATTTCGCAAGTCTTCCTACTGCATCAAATATGGCTGTGTAGGTCAAAGGATGAGATTGGTGCGTGCTACGTGGATGAGATTGGTGAGTGCTACAGGCACACAGACGCGACAGGTGACACTGATGACGTCGTGTCTAAACAGTGACCTTTTACCCTCCTCCAGTTGGCTTCTGTATCTGATTCGGTCCGTGCCAGAGTAAGCTGTATCGTTCTCGAGACCTCCTTTACCAGAGGACTGGGGCGCGGTTCCCGAGCTCAGAACGATTGTGTTCTCACTGATCAAAATGAACCAGATTTTGGGGTCAGGTGTTCTCGGGAAACAATAATGTGAAGTTAACTAGCTAGAAGTACTTTAGCCAGTTAGTTAGTGAATACAAGTTACTGTTGTCACTTAAACACAATTTCTCTGTTTTTCTTTTACACAAGCATTTGGGTTACTTTGTGTGACCTGGTAATCATTAACACTAAAACTAAAAGAAAGTACAGCTCCGTGAAAAAGTATTTGCCCCTTCCTGAATTTTCATTATTTCGTGCATTTGTAACACTTGTGATGATTGTGTAATATTAAAATTAATCAAATTAAAAGATTAAAATTTATTAAAATTAAAAGATTGTGTAATCTAAAATAAGATAATCAGAATAAAAAAAGGGAAAAAATGCAGTTTTAAATTATTATTTAATTTATTTAGGGAAAATGTTGTCCAAACCTGCCTGGCCCTACGTGAAAAAGTAATTGCCCCCCTAAACCTAATAACTGCTTGTGGCACCCTTGGCAGCAACAACTGCAATCAAGCGTTTGTGATATCTGACAATGAGTCTTTTATTTTGGCCCACTCTTCTTTGCAGAATTGTCTTAACTCAGCCACATTGGAGGGTTTAACCTGTTTAACGTCATGCCACAGAATCTCAATAGGACTTAAGTCTATTTTCGATGTACCGTATGTTAACCAAGCTCTCATAGGGGCGCTCTCTGTTATTTTGTAACATTTCCTTCCCAGAAATGTTCTTCACTTTCTTTACAAACAAGAAAAACTGCTGAACGTATATTTACAAATGAGGTACTAACAGACTAATGAAACGGCCCGGCTGTGGTAATGTTACCTGTCTGGAATGCCATGACACACCACGTTGTTTACAGACGTGCAGACAGACTTGGGAAATCCACCATAGTGCAGGGGAGAGGGATAGGCGTTGTGTAGGATCGTCTCCTGGTGCACGATGAAGTCGATTTCGTCTGTTGTCATTCCAACCTGCGATCAAAACCGAGAAGAATTAAACTGAGAACTCAGGTGTGTGTTTCCATTGTAACATGTTAATTGACCCGCATGACTAATCTGATCCTGATTTGATCAGATATTATGTCAGAAAAGAACTAAGAATTAAAAAAAAAAAAGAATTAAGTATGTTATTCAGAAATATACTGTATCTCTGGAACAAATTAAACAAATGAAAAATCAACTCATATGTCTGGAATCAGATTAAGCTACTTAGCAACTAGTGCAACTTGCGCCAACACCACAGACACCAACGATATTCAATCTGTTCCTAAAATGGCTTAAAGTTGGTTTGCTGATCCGAGGTTCAAGCCTCAGTCAGATAAACTGAACATTCTTGAAACAGAGAACCTTAAGGCTGCGTCCAGCGAGGAGGAGGATGTGTCTAGCGAGCTGACACGCTCTCCTCAAACCCTCAATCTGCTCCTCATCCTTAATCTCAATATAGTCAGGCCACTCAGGGACAAAGCTGGAGGAGACGTAGCCTGGCTTCTGGATGTGCTGAGAGACAGAGAGAGAGCGAGAGAGAGAGAGAGAGAAATGAAGAGAAAGACAGACAGCAAGGGGAAAAAAAAGCCAAATTAAATACTAACTGAATTTGTTCAAGTCCAGGATTTAGATAAGTGTGTGCTTCCTGCTAATTCTCTGATGGAGAGTGTAGCGTGTTTCATCTGGAATATACAGTAAAGATACACATACACAACTGGGATAAACTCACAGGCCTATAACATTGTAATCGAATGATTATAATGATAAAAACAGGATTATACCTTGGGTACCGGGTAAGGCGGACGCACCACGGTGGGACGAACCACGCTGTCTGAACTCGTCCATTTTCTCCAGAAGAAGTGGCGGTGTTGTTGACCCTGTGCACTGCACAGGCATCTCTGGCACCCTGGCAACCGCACCGCTCTCTGTGACAGGCCCGAGGAGGCTGACCACAGACAACAACCATAATACAACTATTACACAAACCACAAACCCAATAACTGCAACACAACCAAACATCAACCAGGACTACAACGAGTAAATCACTACACGTCACACAACTGGATATCACATGGCATCTCCTAATGAGCGTGAGCATGCCGGAAACAAGCACATGTGCTGCAATAATACGTGAACATGTTTAACCCTGATCTCTATCTATAGTGTAAGTGTGATCACAGAATTTAAAAAGAATTGAAAACTTTTCTCTCTGTTCATAAATATTGTAAACACATGACTACATAGTTATGTACACTGAAGGATTTTTGACATCCAATTAAAAAACTAAAATAAAAACACTTATGGAAATTTGTATGCAGTTAGCTCCAAAATTATTGGCACCCTCCGTATAAAAAGGAAAGGACAAATTCTCACTTATGGAAATAAATTTGATCTCATGTACAAATACGTTTAACTGAAATGCTATTAATAGATATATAGTTTTCACCTGCTGTTCAACAGCAATTTTTATTTATGACTGAGTTTTGACTAAACAGAATTTTTTTTTTTTCGGTCTTTTCCGACAAATAAACTTGTCGAAATTCCTGTTTGTGGTAAACACACACACACTGCAGATACTGCCGTTTTAAAAACTGCAGGATTCAGTTTTATGAAGTTGCTGATTATGAAGTGTTTTAGCATGTATGTCAGAAAGAAAAAAAGAAAGAAAGAGAGACAAAACACAACATGAAGTCATATTGAAAGAAAGAAAAACAACAAAATTATTTAGAAAGAAAAACAACACAAAGACAGAGAGAAAGCAAGAAAGCAACAAAGAAAGAAAGAAAGAAAGAAAATCAGAGACAACACAGTCCTACAGACAGAAAGAAAGAAAGAAAGAAAGAAAAGCACAACACAAAGTCAGACAAAAAAGAAAGAAAGAAAAACTAAATCATACAGCAAAAAGAAAGAAAAGGGAAAAAACAGTCATATTGAAAGAAAAAAGAAAAACACAAAGTCAGACAAAAAAGAAAGAGAGAAAGAAAGAAAAACAACAGTTATACTGAAAGAAAGAAAGAAAGAAAGAACACAAAGTCAGAAAAAAAGAAACAAACAAACAAACAAAAGCACAACACAAAGTCAGACACACAGAAAAAAAGAAAGAAAAACAATGAATGAGAACAATCAGATAAAACTAGTCAAAACTAACAACATTTATTTAACATTAATAAAATCATAATCCACACAGAAACGTCACATGTAAGATTGTCCCTGAGCCGTACTGAAGTGTGTGAAAATACTTAAAGCGTATATTAGTAAAAGTGGAAGAACGTTCCGGAGCGCAAGTTTTATTCTGTTTGCTCGAAGTCGCTGAGTGTTGCTTCTGGCTTTTAGTGCTCTACGTGCTTTGTTTGGAGAGCCTCACGCTCCATCTCTCTCTCTCTCAAGCCTTTCTGCAGTGTTTAGAATATTCACTGCTACGTCAGCCATTTTCTTGTTCTGAAATCTCGGACTTTACTACAAGCATAATTCATCCGCGAGGGCGGCCAAAATCCAGAGCCGCCACACCGGAGCCACGCTGCACACGCTACTGTAAAACCACCCAGTGATGCAGAGGAGAAGAACCACAAAGTCAGAACAGAGCAGGGCTGAGTGACCACAGACCCAGAATAGAGCAATGAAAGAGAGAGAGAGAGAGAGAGAGGGAGGGGAGGAGGAAAAACCACCGACTGATGAACAGAGCAGTGGCAAAGGAAGTGTGGAGGAGGGGAGGGGGACAAAAGGTAAATATATAGATTATAGACAAATAGACAAATAGATAGAGAGGGATGAGCAGACAGACAGAGAGAAACAGACGTTAAAAATAGAGCTATCATCAGTGAGACAGTTCGAAAACAAAACAAAGATAACTAGAAAAAGACTACCTGATGAAAAAAGATAGAGCCAACAAATGGATGATAAGAAGGAGAGCAATCAGAAAGAAGGACAGAGGATTAAGAGACAAAAATAAGACTGTCAAGAAAGGAAGAAAGTCAGAAAACTGAGATAGATAGATAGATAGATAGATAGATAGATAGATAGATAGATAGATAACAAAAAGATAGATATTTGGATATCTAACATACTGTACAGGCAGATGATCAAACAGGAAAAAAGCAACAACAATAAAACAAAAAAAATGAGCAACGGAACTGGCAGAGAGAAGGAAGAGAGAAAGCGAGCAAAAAAAGAGAGTTAAAACACAAATAAGAAAAGCAAGAAGGAAAGAATAAGCATATAGGCAGACAAAGAAAAGAGCAAATGAAAAAAGAAGGAAAAAGAGAGAAAGCAAACTAGCAAGCACAGGAGAGAAAGAAAAAAATGAAAGAAAGAGAGAAAGAATCAGATTAACACAGAGCCAGAAAGCAAAATTAAAAAAGAAAGAAGGAAAGAAAGAAAGAAAGAAAAAAAGAAAGAAAGAAAATTTGATACAGAAAGAAATTTTGATACAGAAAGAAAGAAAGAAAATTTGATACAGTAGGAAAGAAAGAAAAAGAAAGAAAGAAAATTTGATATTGAAAGAAAGAAAGAAAGAAAGAAAGAAAGAAAATTTGATACAGAAAGAAAGAAAGAAAGAAAATTTAATACAGAAAGAAAGAAAGAAAATTTGATACAGAAAGAAAGAAAGGAAATTTGATTCAGAAAGAAAGAAAAAAAGAAAGAAAGAGACAACACAGTCCTATAGACAAGGCAGAGAATCAGATCATCACAAAGCCAGAAAACTAAAATAAAGAAAGTAAGAAAGAAAGAGAAATCAACAATCAAAGAAATGCAAACAAAACACTGAACAATAAAGTCAGACAACAGAAAGAAAAAGGAACATACAGATAGATGAACAGACAGGGGAAAAAGCAACAAAACAAGAAGTAAAAGGAGAGAAAGAGACAAACTTTTATAGAGTCAAACTGACAAGGACAGCAGAGACAGAGAGAGAGAGAGAGAAAGAATGAACAGAGAAGAAGATAATGACAGAAAAGGTAATGGTATAAGACAACAGACAAAATGGCAGAGAGAAGCAAGAATGAAAGAAAGAACAGATAGTTAACTCAACATAGTCAAAACACAAAGAAGAGAAGAGAGAGAAAGAGAAGAGCAAGACAAAAAGCAATGAAGAAAGAAAGAAAGAAGGAAAGAAAGAAAGCAAGGAAACTGAGGGCTGAGCAGTGTTATGGTGTGGGTGGTGTAATGAATAGGAGAGAGGATATGGCTGAGTGAGGATTTGGAGTAATTTAACCCTCCTCTGAAGTGTGCGTGCGTGCGTGTGTGTTATAAACAGTATAAACAGAATCCTGTGGTTGAATGTTAACTGGAGATCTGCACTGATGCAGTATATCCGCTACAGTAAAATGAACGGAACAGAACAACTGACTGTCCTGAATATTCAGACCGAAATGATTCCTGTGGTCTTCAGTAGTCGTGTCAGTCAGATTACGTCGTCGCTTCTTGCGTTAAAACAGAAACCCTAGATTGCGTTCTACAGGAAGCATGATGAATTCTGACATAATCAGACTGCATATTTTATACAAACATTCACACCACAAACATCCGAGGACGCTGAAACTTCGACCAAAGTGGATTTATTCTGTTAAATTCTCATACCGTACGTACCCTGTGAATCGGATCAAATGAAATCGTTCATGATTAGCTCATTGTTTTTCCTTCATTATTAATCAGAGGGTGACAATTCTCGGACAATTCTCTATTTCCACAGAAACATCTCATACAGTGGACATAAACACCTTCTTAGAAAGTTTCCTGGCATCTCATTTACACGACCTACAGTAGCACTCGAGGGTTAATTTGAAATTAGAAACCTTTCAATCAGTAGTCCAACATCTTAACAACTGAGCTACCTCTGCCATAGCAGAAGAATTTATGGAAGGAGTCTCCAGTGTCAGCACTTTATATTAATCAGACCTTGAGCTACAACTAGAAGTTTTCCGATACAGACAGTTTATTTCAGAGCGGAAACAAAAGAAACGCGTTTACCAGCGATTTTTTTCCCCTCTGCAATATACTACACAATTAACTGGTTTCTTTTTGTCTGTTTGAATTGTGTTTATTGTTGGCATTCTCTGCTTTGTTGTGCTGTTGCATACAGTTAGGAAGTCCAGCTACGAACAACATGCAAAGATGCGAAGATACGTGGCTGTGTTTTATTCATTAAAATATTAGACATGGGAAGAAAAAAAATTGATCGCATTTTTTTTTTGAGTGGTGATTCATGTATCGCTAGATCAAGATTAGATCAAGCTGAGTTTAGAGCTTGAGGAGGAAAAACATTGCAGTTTCTTTATAATCCTACAGATGGTGCGTTTTGGTGTAGCGGCATGGTGGTGTTGGGGTTAGCACTGTCGCCTTGCACCTCCAGGGTCCATGTTCGATTCCCGCCTCTGCGTGCATGGAGTTTGCATGTTCCCCCCGTGCTTGGTATTGGCATTCCCATAGTGTGTAAATGAGTGTGAAGGATTGGCACCCAGTCCAGGGTGTGCCCAGCCTCGTGCCCTAAGTGTCCTGGGATAGGCTCCAGGCCCCCTGTGAGCCAGAATACAGGATTAATTGGTATAGACGATGAGTGAGGTGGTGTGGTGCACTCTGTACTATTTACACATTTTCATCCCATGTGTGGGGAGGAAATTATTTGCTACGTATGTTTAGAAATAATAATTATGGCAGATGACAGAGATATGTGCTGTTCAGTAATGTAGCTTTTTGTTTCTTTTAATTTTAAATTAAATGTCAAACTCTTGTATTTAAAGTTAGTTAGTATCGTTTAAATACTGCGCTTGGTTTTCAAACAAGAAAACTAATGTTATTAGTTTAATGAATCCATTAATCTTTTTTTTTTTAAGTTTAAAATTGTAACAATGTAATATCAAATAAGGATATTTATAAAATCGTGATACTTGCAGAATCGCAATTTTAATCGAAGGTATCATGATAATATTATATCGGGAGGTGACCGTTGATTCCCTTCCCTATAAAATATATTCATTAAATGGTGGAAATTCATCAACTGCAATGTGACAAAAGCACACCTGGTGGAAATAAGGATTTAGGATGGGATTTGTTACAACACCCTACGACACAGCATAAGCAGGAGCATGAAAAGATGCTGTTGGCTGCTTCACAACTCTCAGAGGAAGCACATGTTAGCCTTGACCTTCCTGGATTGGTAGCTTTCATATAATATGAGGTGGTATCAAAAAGTTGTGAGACTAGTTTTGTCACACGACAACAGGTGGCAGCACAAGGCTTGCACGTACAGTCACAGGGAGCACCGACCTTCATAAGTCGGTGTGCCACAAGACATCGTCCTGTGTGTATCGGGAGCTGTGCAACTGTGCAACACAATCATGGACAGCAAGTTAGAACAAAGAGCGAACATGACATTCTGCGTAAAAACTGGACAAATCTGTCACAGAGATGTTTGACATGATTTGGCAAGTTTCAAGCTTCAAGTTTCAAAGTTTCATCTTTTTTGTCATTTGCAGCATAGTGCACCAAGAATTCGTCCCCTGGGGGCGAGACGGTCAGTAGCGAATTCTACTGCCAGATTTTAAGGCGTCTGAGCGTCATACAGCAGAGTTTGTAAACAGAGCTAATCTCAAAACATTTTGATACCCCCTCGTGGGTGAGACCTAATGACAATAGGGGTTCAGGTCATTTCATATTAAATGATGTAGATTAGATGAAAGTAAAAGGAATAAAAGTGTTATACTGCAACAGGCTGCAAAGTGTCTAAAGAATCAATCTAATAAATACATATTTCAGCAGCAACCTCGTTTCCCCTCTCTTCTATTCCAACCATTCAGCATCACCAGCACACTAATCACCAGCCTGATCATCTGCACCTGTTTCTCACTGTTTTAATGATATTTATTTAAATGAAAAAATTAGAGCAATTAAATAAATAAATAAATAAATAAATAAATAAATAAAAATTCAGGAGTTATTCCTCAAAACTACAAAGTCTTTGGAAGCAAACAGATCACCAGTCGCAGACTAGAGTAACTGTACATCCTGCACTGTTATTCGCTGTGGCAAAAAAAAAAAAAGTAAATAAACCGGGTGATGAAAACAGTAATAAAGCTGCAGCCACACCTAACCAAAACACGAGAGATTCACAGGTGAACAGCAGGAAGGTCCGAGCCAAGAAAGCGGCACATTATCTCTCTCTCTCTCTCATTCTACTCTCAGCGACTCGCTCTCTGTTCAAAAAGAAACACGCAGTTCTGTACCTGAGTGAGATAACACACGCCTAAGCGCTGTCACACAGGGCGCCGCCATGTTTACCGTGTGCACCGCGGGTCACGTGATGCGCTCGCTCGTTCGTTCACCCGCGCGCGCGCGTGCACGTGTCTTCCATGTCCACGCTGCCATAGTCTGTCAAAAAAAGAAAAGAAAAGATTATTAGTCCGGTTTTATATTAAGTAAAATATCCTGTATACGTACTAGTTATATATCGTTTTATAAAAGCTATTTATATTATGATTAATAATATTAATAATAACAATACATTTCCCTCACCGTGGTTTTATTCATTACGTTTTAACCGACGTATGAAGTCACGTGACCGACTTGGTCCAGCGTTAAAGGCAGCGACATTAGCTACAACTCAGTTCTACTGTAGTTTCTCAAGCAACTAGATGCTGGCATTTTTTCCTAAATTGTTATCTTGACCAGGCGACATGGCAGCATAGTGGTTAGCACTGTCGCCTAACACCTCCAGGCTCAAGGGTTCGAGTCCCGCTTTGGGATCTGTGTGCATGGGGTTTGCATGTTCTCCACGTGCTTGGTGGGTTTCCACCGGGTGCTTCAGTTTCCTTCCACAGTCCTAAGACTTGTCTGCCCTGTGAAAGATGGGGACCTTTTACAGAAGCTACGCCCTAAGTCTCATGATATAGGCGCCAGGCCCACGAGACACTCTACAAGATGATCAGTATAGAAGATGAACAAATGTTATTTTGCAGAATTGCCCTTTCACAGCCCGCAAAGGACAACAGTCCAAAGACATGCAGATCAGGCTAATTGGCGTATCCAAATAGCCTTTAGTGAGTGTGTAAGGGTGTGCATCCCTGTGCCCTGTAATGGACTGGCCCCTGTCAAGTGTGTATCCTGCCTTGTGCTTATATACTGTACATATACACCAGTCAAAAGTTTGGACATACCCTTTAAGTCTTTGGTGATTTTTATTACTTTCTACACTGTAAAACGGTGTTAAAGACATCCAAAATGTACAATAATCTCCTTTGAACAGTTGATATTGCGATGTATCTGCCACTTACAGTGTGCTCTGTTTAGCCTTCATAATGCCTCTAATCTGAGGTGCTGTTTGTTAATTGGTGATTTCTGAGGCTGGTAACTCTAAATGAGCTTCTCCTCTGCAGCAGAGGTGAGTTTTGGTCTTGCTTTCCTGGGAAGTTCTTCATGAGAGACAGTTGCATCATGGTGCTTGATGGGTTTTGGGAATGCATTTTGACAATACTGTTCTTGCAAGAACTATTTCAGAACAGCTGACCTTCATGTCTTAAAATAAAAACTGACAATTGTTGTTGTTACTTAATTACAGTAATGCTATAAGTGTTATTTACTAGTTTAAAAAAAAATCCAGTATTGTTCTAGTATGTAGAAAAATAAATCCTGGCTATCAAACCAATATGATGTTCTTCCCCAATCTGGTTCCACAAAGTTAAATACACAAAATTGTTTTGACTGACATTGTGTACTGGAGCATCACAATTTCCCTTCACTGGAACTTACAGTACTCCTGTTCCGACATGACAATGACACTGTGCACAAAGTGAGCTCCATAAAGACATGGTTTCTGAAATCCTGAAACTGAAATCTAGTGGAAAGTCTTTCTAGAAGAGCAGGGATTGTTATAACAGCGAATGAGAATTACATCTGTCCCGGGATGTTCAACAGGCATATACTGGTTTGATTGTCATGTGTCCACAAACTGTTTTCTGTAATGTATATAAACAGTGAAAATTGTTTATTAAAAAGTCTTTGTACAATGCTGGAAAAACGCTGAAAACTGCCCAGCTGTAGGCAACCGGATCAACAGGGATCCCTCTGCATTTTTTCCTCTTTCCAGCACAGCAAGAGGAGCATAAACACTCCAAATATAGTGCTGTGTGTGTGAGTCAGAAGGGCAGTGTACCTGTTTACTGGGGTGTGGGTGGAGTTAGGTGAAGAAAAACTCTTTTGGATGAGTAAACAGGTCAGGTCAGAGACGCATCAGGGTGTAATGTGTGTGTGAGTTGTCTGTCTGGGTCTCTCTCTCTCTTTCTCTCCCCCTCTCATACACACACACACACACACACACACACACACACACACACACACACACACACACACACACACACACACACACACACACACATCAGTGCTTTGGGGCAGTGGTTTTGTGATGACAAGAGCATCAAACCATTACTATAGCATCTTATCAGACCATGATGAATCACAAGTGGCCGAGTGACAGACTGTGGTCATATATATCCCTTTTACCTGTAATACAGCTCACTACTGTATTACTCTGCACTTTCCCCCCTGTTATTCATATACAGTTAATGCAGTAAATATTGTGACACATGGCTATGCTTTGAGGATGTGCACTAACTAATAATAATTAATCCTATGAAGTGGATATACACAGGAATATAAGCAGATATTGTCCATAACAATTGGCAGGATATACATTATATGTGTATATATATATATATATATATATATATATATATATATATATATATATATATATATATATATATATATATATATATATATATAATCTATATACAGTTAGTATTCCAAAATGTTATGGACATGTTGCCCAATATTTTCTGCACTTACTATATATCTTTTTTATATATTTATTATACAGTTTATGTTTATACTTAACCTGCACCTTATAATTTGCACCATATCTATCGTTGCACTGATGTATGTACACTACTATTTGCACTTTTGGTACATACTAAACTAAATTAATTTTGTAGCTGGGTACCTGTACTATGCAATGACAATGACGTTATCTCTACCTACCCACCTTGTGAACTGGTTAAAATACATTCATTGAACGGCTTGATTCATTAAATGCTGTTCAATGTCTCCCTCTAGTGGACAAATAATTTTAAACATACTTAAAAAAAAAAGTTGGCTGACTATGATTTTACGCAGAGTTTACAATTGACATTAAAATACATACATATACACTCACACAATGTGTTTATGATATATAAAACAACTAATGTTTAGTGATGTTTGTGGAAGACTGCAAAGTATTGTTTTGTGCAAATGCAAAAAAGAAAAAAGATTTTAAAAAATTATTTGTCGCGACTGTTAAACCCCGGAACTGTTCGTGGTTGGCCCGGATGCTGGATAGACACACACGCACGTGGGTTTCCTGTGCCTTGTGTTTTGGCACCGTGCGGAGTCATGTTAAAGTCTAAAACGTTTGTTAAAAAGACCCGCTCGGGCGGCGTGTTGAAAATAGTACGTGAGCACTACTTACGTGATGATATCTGGTGCGGAAGTGAAGTTTGCAGCGAGTGTAAGGACGAGGCTCCGGTTCTGCAGCGTCATGCGTGTATAGAGAGTAACCTGTGCAGCTTCCCTCACTACCTCATCCCGGACACTAATGTAGTCCTACACCAGGTACCAGTTCTCACTCAATATATCCCCATCTACGTCAGATATACTATTATTATTATTATTTTGTTCTATCTTTGTGAATACCTCTGCTAACTTGTGAGCTGTGTTTCATATTCTGAAAATTCTGCATTGTTATTCCTGTACAGTGTATTTAACATTGTATAATAATTATAAATTAAAAATGACAAACCAGGGGGAAGATTTCAGTTTAGATAAGGCATGTTTTTAATATGAGGTGGTATCAAAAAGTTTCGAGACTAGTTCTGTAAACCGCCAGCAGATGGCAGCACAAGGCTGCAAGCACACTTGCAGACCTTCATAAGTCGGTGTGCATAAAGAAATCGTCCTGTGTACATCCGGAGCCGTGCAACTGGTGCTATTATGATGTGCGTTATGATGAGCCAACGTGAAATTCTGCGTGAAACTGGGAGAATCTGCCACAGGGACGTTTGACACGATTCAGCAAGTTTACGGCGAAGCTGCAACGAGCCGTTGGAGTTGTCCCGGGTGGTACGCGCGCTTCAAGAGCGGAAGAACATCACTGGAAGACGACGAGAGATTAGCGGCAACTTGTGCATGATGACAATCTGCAGCATTGCTGCCGTTGCCGGTGTGTCGTACAGAACGGGCATCATGCAAGTGTGATTTGATCATGAGCAGCGTTGCTGCCAAGTTCGACCCCAGAGAAAACGACCGGATCTGTGGCATGTGTAAAACCAGATGCTCCACGATAACAATTCATCCATTTCACCAAGCTGAGTTTCTCTTCGGAAACAACATGATCTCACTTCCGCACTCACCCTACTCTCACCATATTTGTCTCCTGCGGTCTTCTCTTTCTTCTCGAAGATGAAGATGCACCTCAAAAGTTGCCGTTTCCAGCATGAATCACAGAAACTGCTAGACACGCTTCATTAAGAAGACTCTCAGGACATATTCCAGTGGCAGGAACGCTGGGATCACTGTATTGCTGTTCAAGGGGACTGTTTTGATGGTGAAAACAATCAGTGTAAACAAAGTACTTTCTTCTAAATAGAGCTAATCCCGAAACTTTTAGGTACTACCATGTAGTATTTTTTTCAAAATGATTAATTGGTATAAGTGAGCCATTCCGCTTTGATTATTGCAGTAATTTAGGTGAGCTGTACATGGTGTGTATGTTCATCATAAATAACTTCAATAAGCATCTAGTAGAAGTGTGAGATGACTTCGATTTTCTCATCAGTTTCTCTCTGTTTAACGCTGACAGATCGACATCCTGGAGGACCCCCTGATCAGGAACGTGATCATCCTGCAGACGGTTTTACAGGAGGTCCGACACAGAAGTGCTCCAGTGTACAAACGGATTAAAGATGCCATCCACGAAAAGGAGAAACATTTCTATACGTTTACTAATGAACATCACAGGTAGAAAAACTCAGCGGATTAAAAGTCTGATTTTATGAATTAAGATTTTGATTGTGATTTTTTAAATTTTATTTTGGAAATTATGAAAAAAAAAATTTCATTCGTTCATATAAATTATTATGCATTTTAAATGACTTTTTCTTAAAGCCTAAAATAATCATGTAATTGCAAAGACACTGTAGGTTTAATATCTCTCAATACATATTGATTTATTACTTCCTTTGGTTATATTTCTTTTGCCAGAAATAAGTTCCTCCCCCAGACAGACCAGGTCAACTTCTTTTTAAATTAGACATTGGACAACACGTGTGTGCCAGAATAGGGACGTTTTTTTCTCTTTTTTTGGTTATTATTATTATTATTAATTATTTTGGATCTAACTCCTCTGATAATGTTTTTTGGTGTTTTGGTCTGTCCGTGTGTATATCGGGCAACAGTTACTTCCTACACTGGAGATATATGTGTCATTTCTATAGCAGTTACATAAGCGGTCAGCTCATTCACACACTACGGCCAATTTGGGGACGCCAGTTAGCCTAACCTGCATGTCATTGGACTGTAGAAGGAAACTACGTGGAGGGAACTTGCCAAGTACATGCAAACTCCATGCACACACAAGTACATGCAGGGAATCGAACCCCGACCCTGAAGGTGTTAACCACAGTCTTGTAATATATTTTTGTAAGACGTTTTTGTAGTATTGTCTTCCGGCCTGTTTGTAACGGCCCTAAAGCCGAATCTAGTCCTGTCTGTCCCTGAAGAAGATTCATTACTCAATCCATAATTCAGGTTTAAAATTTCAACCTTTTTTTTTTTTTATACAAATGCATAGTTTCATCACCCCTTTTATTTGATTGGTTTAATTTGACTTGTTTTCCTCTCTTTTTTTCCACACAAAACCCAGACATCCAGCTGCATGTTTTTTTTTATTTTTTGCAAACAGAACCCTGCGCGCCTGGTGTATAACCCTTCTTTGTCATGTAAAGTTTGCTTAGAATTGTGGTGGTGGTGGGGGGGGGAGTATAGTGGGGTGTGTAAGCTGTTTATAAATCCAGATTATACGAGTGAACACACTTGAAATGCACCCTACACGTTTACTTTGTATGTTACGTTTCTGTTTAAAATTCTGCTTAAAAATATTGTTGAAAGGAAACTGAAAGGATGATCTCCTGTAAGAAATACTTTAAATCTGTTATCTATAGAGTTCAGACGATCAGGAAGTGATTCAGTAACTGTAATGAGCGTGTTTAACATTTATTTATGTGTTTTAATAGGAATTATAATTACATTATTTATGTTGATTTGACTGGTGTTATTAAGGATTGTTCCAGCTTGCTTATATTTAAAACGTAAATGTGACACCATGCATTTTTCGCTTGTGTTTAATCCCAGGGAGACGTTTGTAGAAAGGGAGCAGGGTGAGAGCGCCAACGACCGCAACGACCGAGCCATTCGGGTGTCGGCGAGGTGGTACTCAGAGCACCTGAGCAAATCACCGAGCAGTGCAGAACTGAAAGTGGTGCTGCTCACAAACGACCGCGCGAACAAGGAGAAAGCCGAGCAGATCGGCGTGGTCGCTTACAAATGTGTGTGAAGATGTGTCGAATCATCCTTTGGTTTCATTTGATCTAAATTAGTTCTGGGAACGTTTAGGCACATGTTTTGTTTTTGTTTCTTTGTTTGTTTTTTCCAACTTCTGTGCAGGTGAGGAGTACATCCGAAGCCTGATTGGCAATCCCGAGCTGGTCGACAGACTGGCACTGACCTCTGATGATCAAGTACGGACCATAATTTATTTATTTATTTTTCTTGTTCACCCCAAACTTATTGATTTGTTAATAAGTGTTACTGAGTTTTTCAGTTTAATTCATTTATTTGTTCATCAGTTGAATTCATGTTTTTGTGTCAGAATGAGATCAGTGGCAGTAAGGTGCTTTTCCCCGAGCATCTGCCTCTATCCAAGATCCAGGTGGGTATCAAGAGCGGCGCCTTTCTGCAGGGCTCATTCCGGGCAAATACAGACAACTACCTTGAGGCCACCGTCTTTATTCATGGAGAAGGGGACCAAATCACAGAGGTAGGAAATGTATATGAAATATATATATTTTTTATTTTAAACATGTATACATTTTTATCATGGAAATGTGAACGCATAATAATAAACCTGCTGTTCAGGGTTGTGAATTGGAGAACTCAAGAAAGCTACTAGTTTAAGACATAACTGTTTTTATATAGTTGACATGACCATGCAAACTAAAAGAACCGTGAGGCAAAAAAAAAAAACATGATTTGGGGGACTAAACTTTTATTTATTTATTTATTTATTTATTTTGCATTGTCATAAAGTTATCTCCTTGTTTTTGTTCTTACACCAGAATTTAAATCAGGCAATACATAATCATGGGGTTCAGTACTTATAATCACGCCTTATGATACACACGTGGACAAAATTGTTGGTACCCTTCGGTCAATGAACGAAAAACTCACAATGGTCACAGAAATAACTTTAATCTGACAAAAGTAATAATAAATAAGAATTCTATGAATGTTAACCAATGAAAGTCAGACATTGCTTTTCAACCATGCTTCAACAGAATTATAAAAAAAAATGAACTCCTGGAACAGGCCTGGACAAAAATGATGGTACCCCTAACTTAATAGTTTGTTGCACAACCTTTTGAGGCAATCGCTGCAATCAAACGATTCCTGTAACTGTCAATGAGACTTCTGCACCCCTCTGCAGGTATTTTGGCCCACTCCTCATGAGCAAGCTGCTCCAGTTGTTTCCGGTTTGAAGGGCGCCTTTTCCAGACAGCATGTTTCAGCTCCTTCCAAAGATGCTCAATAGGATTGAGGTCAGGGCTCATAGAAGGCCACTTTAGAATAGTCCAATGTTTTCCTCTTAGCCATTCTTGGGTGTTTTTAGCTGTGTGTTTTGGGTCATTGTCCTGTTGCAAGACCCATGACCTGCGACTGAGACCCAGCTTTCTGACACTGGCCAGCACATTTCTCTCTAGAATCATTTGATAGTCTTGAGATTTCATTGTACCCTGCACAGATTCAAGACACCCTGTGCCAGATGCAGCAAAGCAGCCCCAGAACATAACAGAGCCTCCTCCATGTTTCACAGTAGGGACAGTGTTCTTTTCTTCATATGCTTCATTTTTCCGTCTGTGAACATAGAGCTGATGTGCCTTCTAACCCTAGAAGTCTTTCTGGGCTCTTTTGTTACCATTCGGATTATCCGTCTCTTTGATTTGTCATCAATTTTCCTCCTGCGGCCACGTCCACGTTTCTGACTTTCATTGGTTAACATTCATAGAATTCTTTTTTATTATTACTTTTGTCAGATTAAAGTTATTTATGTGACCATTGTGAGTTTTTCTTTCATTGACCGAAGGGTACCAACAATTTTGTCCACGTGTGTACATATTACACAACGAAATATCACTTTTCCCACTGGAACATAGCAGAGTATTGTTAATAATGAATAATTTAAAAAGTGCTACATAGAATTTGCAATAAACAAAATCTTCTAGCCTAATAATATTATAATAGGTTTAGGTTGCTACCTATATACCATGAATATATAATTGTAAATGTCTGTGTGTGTGCGTGTGTGTGTCAGGTTCTCCTCCAGGGCCTGCAAAATCTGAACCGGGCCGTCCACCAGGACGTCGTGGCTGTTGAGCTGTTCCCCAAAGAATGCTGGGTCGCTCCCTCGTCTGTGGTGCTGCAGGACGATCGGCAGAATGACGAAGACACTGAGGAAGAGGAGGTGGAGAAGAAGGTGATATTAAAAGCTTTACTGTATGTATTGTGTATTTACTGTATGTATGCATGTATGTAAACCGTTAAAAAAATGTAATCACTGAATAATACATAGATAGCAATCGGTGCAGCTGCAAATGAAATCTAATTATTTATATGTATATATTAATTTAATAATACAGTAGGTTTGTGTTGATGTGCTGAGACTTTGATTTATTTGTTGATTTATTTTGGGATCAGTTGGAGAGCCCTGTACTGGATACCACTCTGCTGAAGCCCACCGGCCGTGTGGTGGGGATTATCAAGAGGAACTGGCGGCCCTTCTGCGGGATGCTCAACCAGTCTCAAATCAAAGAGGTGAAGAGAAGAATGTGCATTAGTTTAGCTTTAAGTGCAGCGTGTGTTATGATCAATAGTAATCCTAACAGTCCTAAAGGAACACAATATCATATCAGTGACTTGAATTAGAGATGAATATACTGTAGTTTCTCTAAAAATGATTGCCACTGCCAACTAGGTTTGATCTGGTTCTTGCTTGAGGAAATGCGTTTAGATATATTTAATAACGTGTTGTATATTTTTAGTACTTTTGTACAGAATATACCGCTTGGGTTTAAATTTTTTTATTTATTAATTTTTTCCCCGAAGGCCACCAGGCATCTGTTCACTCCAGCAGACAGACGAATTCCACGGATCCGTATCGAGACACGTCAGGCCTCCACGCTGGTGGGCCAGAGGATCATCGTAGCCATTGATGGTTGGCCGAGGAATTCCAGATATCCTAACGTGAGTTAGTGCTGCCGAGCTGCTCTAGTGATCTCTTACTGTATTTAACATCAACATCTGCATCAAAGTAGCTGTTTTATATAAATACAAGTTTTTTGTATACCTGATAGCCTCTTTACATTCCATCCATGATGATGTATTAATGTGTGTCCCAGGGCCACTTTGTGAGGAACCTAGGAGGAGTAGGTGATAAGGAGACGGAGACGGAAGTTCTGCTTTTAGAGCACGATGTCCCGCACCAGCCTTTCTCGCAGGCCGTGCTCAGCTTCTTACCCAAAATGCCCTGGTGTATCACAGAGGAGGTAAAGATTGACTGTAGTGTTCGTGTAATCGGTGCACTGTTCGTTAGTTCTCTTGCCTATAGTTCCGCTCATTAGATTCAGAATGTCGTCTTCCTCTCAGGATCTGAAAGTGAGAGCGGACCTGAGGCACCTGTGTGTGTGCAGTGTCGACCCTCCAGGCTGCACAGACATTGACGATGCGTTACACTGTCGCGAACTGGACAACGGAAACCTGGAAGTATGTGAGAGATTTTGAGAGAATTCAATTCATAGGTTGCAATTTATAGGTTGAATATTTCTGATATACTTGAGTGTTGGTGTTTTACCGCGTCAGGTCGGTGTTCATATCGCAGACGTGAGCCACTTTATCCGGCCAGGAAACGCGTTAGACCAGGAGGCAGCCAGCAGAGGCACTACAGTCTATCTGTGTGGAAAGGTAAACTCGCACCATGTGCAAATGCAGTTTATCCTATAATAATATAATTTTTTTAAATAATTGTTCATGTTGTGTTTCTCACAGAGGATCGATATGGTTCCTGAGCTTCTGAGCTCGAATCTCTGCTCTCTACGCTCCAACGTGGAAAGGTAAGGGGTTGATGGCACTCAGGCCAAACCCTCATTACTTGACAGCGACAGACATTTGTGCCACACATATTGCTCTGAATCATAAATATCGACATCCTGTCACATCTCGCACCTTTTTTTTTTTTTTCTACTACTGTCTCCACAGGTTGGCATTTTCCTGCATTTGGGAAATGAATCACAATGCTGAAATCATCAACACCCGCTTCACCAAGAGCGTCATCAATTCTAAGGTAGGTGATAATTCAGCGTGGTTCAAAAAAAAAAAAAAGAAAAGATTATTTCTTTATCTCATAGCAATTCTAGGTAAGTACTCTTTAATATTTTATGTCCGTAAAAGCTGCAGCGATCGGGTATTAACAGAGTGATGTCCTTTCAGGCCTCTCTGACATACGCCGAGGCTCAGATGCGAATCGATGACTCCAGCATGAACGACGACATCACCAAGAGCCTCAGGGGTCTGAACAAGCTGGCCAAGATCTTAAAGGGCCGGCGAATTGAAAAAGGGTAATGGTGACATAAATCAAGCAGTTTGACCCAAAAATTACATATTAGTTTATGGTAACAGGTTGTCGTGTGTATTAATAGTTTTATTAAATTCAATCTCCTGACTGTCGATGACGTCATAGGGCCCTGACGCTGTCCTCTCCTGAGGTGAGGTTCCACATGGACAGTGAGACTCACGACCCTATAGACCTCCAGACCAAAGAGCTAAAGTGAGTGCAGGATTAACGAGTTTGTTAAAAGAAAATCTCTCACCACATATTCACCGTATTGCGTGTTAAACAATTTTTTTTTTTCATTTTCCCAGAGAGACCAACTCCATGGTGGAGGAGTTCATGTTGCTGGCGAACATCTCTGTGGCACAGAAGATCTTTGAAGAGTTCTCCGAGTGCGCTCTGCTCCGGAAACACCCTGCGCCTCCTCCATCCAATTACGACATCCTTATCAAGGCTGCCAAGTCAAAGGTACGTGTTAAATCTATCATACAGGATCCTTTGCTCATACTGCATAGAGAGTGAACATTTAAGCAGACATCTTTATTATCCAGCTGAACGGCTTGATTCCTGTTGAGTTATTAATTATTTTCCTACTATAACATGCTCCTTCGTATTTTATTCTTAACAAATATTACTCGACCATTTTTAGGAGCTCCTGTGTAGATAAAGATCGATTACAGGTAGCCCCCTACTTACGAACATTTGAGCAGATACGAACGGATTCGAAGTGGTTCTACTTCCCGTTCAATCACAGAAGTAGTTCACGTGTGTTGTGCAAATAATAGACACTGCAGTGCATCAGATACCAATATTTACAATTATATACAATATTTTTCAGTGTGTAAGTGAATATATAAAATGTCTAAAGTCCGGTATATTATATGTGTAGGGGTGCGGGAGAAATGAGTCGACCTCACCCGGTTTCAATGACTCAGTCCGGATGTACAATGCCTGTCCTGTAATGCTGTCCCGATGATAAATAATCCTAATTTCGGAAAATTCTCAACCAGACAAAGTTCACAGTCCAGTACAGTGAAAAACCGCTCTGAGACAGAATGGCGTCTGGGATTCTCCTTGCGATTTAAAGGCACAGACAACACTGAGATTAAGTACTCCTCCTTAGGCACGATTATGGGTTTTGGCCACATGATGGCAGTGTTTAGTCAAGCAGATTGGTATGCTTTACATTGTATATTTGTGTCAAAGGCGTATAAGTTTGTCAGACTTACGAACGTGCTCCCAGAACGGAACCTTTAAATATTTAGCCATTTCTAGTAATATGAAAAGAAACTTTTGTACTAAACTGTACCGTTTTCCTCCTCAGGACCTGGTGATCCGAACAGATTCAGCCAAGGCTCTTGCGAATTCCCTGAACGAGGCAACTCTGGAGGATTTCCCCTACTTCAACACGCTGTTACGTATCCTCGCCACACGATGCATGATGCAGGCCGTTTACTTCTGCTCCGGCATGGACAGCGACTTCCACCATTACGGCCTGGCGTCTCCCATCTACACACACTTCACCTCGCCCATCAGAAGGTGACGGACAAATACACCCCTTAACCGAGGGGGGGGGGGGGGAGTTGCGCACAAATATTTCGGTCAGTCGCCTTGGCTTTGATTACGGTGCGCAGTGTCAAGGCCAGTTTAGATCCACTCTTTCAGTTTCAGTCCTTGAATATGTTCGTTCATCGGGGAAGAAGAATTCGCATAGACGTGATAACCTGGTCATTTAGTACATTCAGGTCATCAGCTGATATTTTATTGCCACAAACCGTTTCTGAGCCTAGACTTGAGCAACTGAAGCAACCGCAGATCATAACACTGCCTCCAGAGGCTTGTACAGCGGCCACTATGCATGATGGGTGCATCGCTGCATGCTCTTCCCTTCTTACCCTGACACGCCCATCGCTCTGGAGTACGGTCATCCCGAACTCATCAGACCACATGACCTTTATCCATTACTCCAACATGCAATCTTTATAGTCCTTAGCACAGTGTAATCTATTTAAATGGCAAAATCTGAATGAAACTGTCAAATGAAAAGAGTAAATGCAAAACTGAAAACATTAATTGAAAAGTAAATGTGCATGAAAATTTCGATATTTTAAAAGAACAAGCATAAAGGGACGGTGTATTTAGGTGTATTTTAGATTTCCATAAGCAATTTTTTTCAGGAAAATTTTAGGACCACTCAGTTTTCTCCTGTGCTATAAACTGTATATACAGGGTGGGCCATTTATATGGATACACCTTAATAAAATGGGAATGGTTGGTGATATTAACGTCCTGTTTGTGGCACATTAGTATATGTGAGGGGGCAAACTTTTCAAGATGGGTGGTGACCATGGTGGCCATTTGGAAGTCGACCATCTTGGATCCAACTTTTGTTTTTTCAATGGGAAGAGGGTCATGTGACACATCAAACTTATTGGGAATTTCACAAGAAAAACAATGGTGTGCTTGGTTTTAACATAACTTTATTCTTTCATGAGTTATTTACAAGTTTCTGACCACTTATAAAATGTGTTCAATGTGCTGCCCATTGTGATGGATTGTCAATGCAACCCTCTTCTCCCACTCTTCACACACTGATAGCAACACCGCAGGAGAAATGCCAGCACAGGCTTCCAGTATCCGTAGTTTCAGGTGCTGCACATCTCGTATCTTCACACCATAGACAATTGCCTTCAGATGACCCCAAAGATAAAAGTCTAAGGGGGTCAGATCGGGAGACCTTGGGGGCCATTCAACTGCCCCAAGATGACCAATCCACTTTTCAGGAAACTGTTCATCTAGGAATGCTCGGACCTGACACCCGTAATGTGGTAGTGGACCATCTTGCTGGAAAAACTCAGTTTTGTACTATTTGTTTTGTAGATACTCTGACATCATTGTGCACCGGCTCCTGGCTGTAGCCGTCCACGCAGACAGCACCTACCCCGACCTCATGGACAAAAACAAGCAATCGACTCTGTGCAACAACCTCAACTACAGGCACAAGATGGCGCAGTACGCCCAGAGAGCCTCAGTGGCCTTCAACACACAGGTCCAACTCTAACTCCCTATTCAGTGCCCATCATGTCATACATCACATCATATCATAGCTGTTTCGTCTTTTAAATGTATTAAATATTAGTATTAAAATACAAACTATATCACATTTTTGCCCTACAGCTTTTCTTCAAGAACAAAGGCGTCCTGAACGAAGAAGGCTTCATTCTGTTCGTGAGGAAGAACGCCATCATTGTCCTCATCCCAAAGTTCGGCTTGGAAGGCACTGTGTTTTTCGAGAACAAGGATAAACCGGGACCACGACTCAGCTTTGACTCAGAGGTTCTCGCTAATGTTCACATTTAAAATATGAATGACAAAATGAACTGTTGGCTAGGTAAATGTTTACATGAACTATTTTTATTGAGGATAATGGTGGTCTCATTGCTACAGTTGAAAAACAGTAATTCAGCCAAAATCTAGCCAGTCAGTCAACATGTTTGTCTGGTTTTTGCCCTGAAGGCTAAAATTAGTAATAAGTAAAGAAAGCTTAAAGAAGACTATGCTTCTTCCTGAAAGTTCAGTACATACATGGCCACTTTTTCTATTTGTATGTAAAAAAAATAGCTATAGGTTTATATAAGTACCAAAATAAGTCCTGGAGTCATTCAGCTTTTATTTATTTTATTTTTTTATGTCTATTGGTTAGCCATTAGCGATAGCTATTTACTGTAAAGTTGTTCAGCTGAATAGCTTAATCAGTTTCAACTGAATAAAGGGACATTTTTTCAAATCATAAAAATTAACACTCATTCATGGCTTCAAAACATTATAGCTTTTCATTTTCCTTTCCAGGGCCCAACCCTGACCGTAGAGGATAAGCACACCTTCCACATCTTCGACAAAGTCAAAGTGACCATCAGTCTGGACGCCTCCAACATCCAGCACCAGAAGATCAGGATGGCTCTGTTAGAGCCCGTGGTGAGTCTGTTAATTATGTCATTGTCAGAGACTGTAAAACATGAGACGCGATCCTAGAACCGGGATTGTGAACGTTTCCATTCTGGTTGACATCCTGGAAATGTGTTCTGCAGTCATCCAGCCATATATAACAGCTGGGAAATTATGAAGTAAATATTCTGGATATTCATGGATGTGTTGAAGAGTGTAAAATTATTAAGAGATGCTCCGTCACCACCTGGATTTAACTAAGCTAATAGTTAAGAGCCTTTAGTTGGATAATTACTAATAATAACACTAACCTGCACGGTAGCAGCTTCTCAGTTTTTAAAGAACTGTCAGAAAACATATCTAGTAGTCTTGGCAAATGTTATTTTAATTTCATGTAAATATCCAAATTTCAAAATTAAAATTAAAATTTTATTTGTCACATACACAGTCATACACAGTACAATATGCAGTGAAATGCTTAGGCGACCCTTAGGCCCGTGACCTTAGAATAAAGACAACAAAGAAAGTAGAAATAGATTTAACTAAGAATAAAATAATAAAATATATGTACAGTAAAAATATACAAATATACAATAACAAAAATGGAAAATAAAAATATAAGAAAAATATAAGAGAATAAGAAAACCTGGGTGTAAATGTAGAAAAATATATATATGATATAAGAAATATAAGAAAGCCTAGTATAGAAAAATATGGAATATAAATAGAGATGTCCAGGGAGCGTGCAAGTATGCTGTAAAGTGTTTTGTACTTAAAGTGACTTGTGCTATAGAATAAATAGCAATGTAGTGTGAAGGGTGTGCAATGATTGTCCCAAGAGTCCAGAGAGAGTGCAAGAAGCATGAGTGTGGGTGTGTAAAGTGGGTCAGTCAGTACTGTATGGTGTGCTGGTTGAGAGACCGTATCGCCTGCGGGTAGAAGCTCCTCTTCAGTCTCTCTGTATTCGCCTTCAGGGAGCGGAATCGCTTTCCTGACCTCAACAGAGAGAACAGTCTATTGCTGGGGTGGCTGAGGTCCTTCACGATCTTCCTGGCCTTGGTCCAGCACCGCTTGTTGTAGATCGAGTGCAGGTCAGGGAGCTCGGTGTGGATGATGCGCTCAGCTGATCGCACCACCCTCTGTAGAGCTCGTCTGTCCTGCATGGTGCTGTTCCCGAACCAGGTCGTGATGTTTCCCGTCAGGATGCTCTCTATGGTGCAGGAGTAAAAGTTCCTGAGCACCTTGGAGGGCAGTCTAAAGTCTCTTAAGCGCCTGAGGTGGTAGAGACGCTGTCGGGCCTTCTTCACCACGGTGTTGATGTGACAGGACCATGACAGGTCCTGCTTGATGTGGACACACGAGGTATCTGAAACTGTCTACTCTCTCCACTGGGCTGTTGTTGATGACAGGGGTCTGGTAGTTCCTCTCCTGCTTTGTGCTAAAGTCCACTACCAACTCCTTCGTCTTGCTGACGTTTAGAAGGAGATTGTTCCTCTGGCACCAATGCTCCAGATTTCCAATCTCCCCCAGGTAGGCCGTCTCATCATTGTCAGTGATCAGGCCCACCACGACGGTGTCATCAGCAAACTTGATGGTGGTGGAGTTAGTAGAGGCTACGCAGTCGTGTGTGTACAGAGAGTACAGTAGAGGGATCAGAACACAACCCTGTGGTGCTCCAGTGCTGAGCGTGAGGGAGGCTGAGACATGTCCACCCATCCTTACAGCCTGTGGTCTCCCAGTTAGGAAGTTGGAGATCCACTGACACAGAGATGAGCTGAGTCCCAGGTGCTCCAGCTTGGTGGTGAGTGTGGAGGGAATTATGGTATTAAATGCTGAGCTGTAGTCGATGAAGAGCATTTTAACATAATTCCCCCTTCTATTGTCCAGGTGTGTGAGAGATGTATGAAGATGATGAGCGATAGCATCATCTGTAGAGCGGTACGAGGTTTGAACAGTACGCGAACTGTAGTGGATTATAGTATACTTGTGAAATAAAATTAATTGGGTTAAGAACTGCCCAACTCCATTATTAAAACCTCGAAGGATATTTGTGAACCATTGTCTTCAAAGACATGTGGTTAGATACTCGAGGGATTGGGACTAAACAGCTGTGTAGCCTTAAGAGAACCACAAAGTGAAGCTAGTTATAAATTTTTTTTAAAAAGCTTCAGTTTGCTAGGAAGAGTAAAGAATGGACTGTGGAGCATTGGAAAAAGGTCATGTGGTCTGATGAGTCCAGATTTACATCAGGGTAAAAAGTAGCAGATGAAGTGATGCATCCATCATGCTGTACAAGCCTGTGGCGGCATGGTGATGATCTGGGGTTGCTTCTTCTTACTTGGTGTTACATAGTGATTATTTAAAGGTGTTAGTAACTTTGTATATTTCATTAATAAAATAACAATTAGGAAACTATTTGATGTTAAATTTACTTTATATAAATATGAATATTAAAACGTTCTTCCTCTTTCAGATCCCAGGCGTGAGTGTGCTGTTACCAGAACAAGAACCAGAGGCAAAGAAACCCAAACTGGATCGCTGAGACGTTCTCCAACTGCCCTCCGGCATCAACATCTGTGTCTAGTTTCTTATTTTAATGCTCATTTTTAAAATCTATGTAAATATGCATTTGTTAAGTCCAGTAGGGTAGGAAAAATATGGAGATATGGAGCCCTGTATGACTAATTTTAGGTCAGTTTCATGAGTGTGAGACTGGAATTCTTGGTGCTACATTAATTTGTTTCACTGAAACTGAATTCTCAAAACTGGCTTTTGGTTCAGCAGACCAACTGATATTAATTAAAATGAGTTTGTTTTATACCCACGTTTGGTCATTGTAAAAAAAAATTTACATTTTTTTATGAGGTTCACAGATGGATCGGTCATGCCCTCTTTAGAACCAATTCTGTGCCGATTGCATACAAGCTCCCAAAGTGGATCAACAAAATAGACCTCGGAGATCACGAGTGGGGAAAATGCACTCATATGAATTAAAGTGGAAATATCCAGTCATCTGCAGTTTCCTCTCACACCCTAACAGTGTGCATGTTTTTAATCAACATTTTGGGTTGCAAGTGCATGCCTGTGTGTAATGGAGGGAAATGTTAACAAGAATAGATGCTTCATTTCATAGGGGAAGTCTAAGACCAAAATTGAACTCTTAAAATAAAAGGGACATTAAAAAAATTTCAAACCCACATGGCAGTTCAGTTTAGTGCCCATTTGTAATTTTACATGATCTTTTGAACAGTTCATTTAATTTTATATTCGCAAATTCATTTAATTATTTAAATGATTTTCAGCATTTTTTGTAGATTGAAAAAAAAAAGATTTTACATGAATTTTGCATACAAGTTTTTACAGAGCATTTCTTACATCACTTAAGTTTTGCAGAATTAATTTACTTTCATACCCCCCACCACCCCAACATTTTTTTTTTATCTCACTCCTCGACTTGCAGAAGGATTTCATTTAACAGTTTTTACAGCTCTGGAAAAAAATAGAAATAAAGAACCTTTATTAAGAACTGTAGATGTGACTAGTTAGTTATTCCATTTTTAGAAGATCACGTTCAGAGGGAAGGCATCAAGTATGGATGTATTTGACTATACATGCAAGTTTAACTATACAACCTAGACAATGAGTGTGAAAGACGAGAATTTACTTTTCATATCAAAATCCTTTATTGCAATTTGGCCAGAAAATAATCATCAAAACAAAAACACAGGTTTAATGCTGCACAGAACAACATTAAATACACTGATTATTGCTCTCTTGCACTTTAGTGGTTCTGATTATGGACTCATAAATAACCAAGAGCATAAAAATCAATGTACAACAATTGCAAAAAGGAAAAAGAAAAACTAAAATCGATTAAAAAATAATAATAAACCAATTTATGCCGGAACACAATTATATTCAGTAATTCAGATACTTAAATAATAGTTAGAGCATTCATTCATCTATTTATCACAATTCAAGTCGTCTTCGTTTCTGACAGAACTTCATGAGGTATGATCGTTCCAGAACATTACTTTGTTTTGTGATGGTAAAGATAAAAAAAAAAAAAAAAAAAAAGGCACCTGTGCAAGACTTCACTGTATAACAGCATGAGGATTGTGTGTAAAAGCACCGGGGAAACAGTTCTTTTGAGCTGTGGGAGGAGAAAGGAAAGACCTGGAGTCCCTGATCCGTCCCTCGTGTTCAGTGGGATGGCAATAACAGCTGGAAAAAAGACCACAGCTGGATTTCAACGGTCTGACTCAACAGTTAAATTAACGTGCATTAAACGGTGGTTGAACTAAATCTCCGAACAGTGAACGAATATAACCGAACCTAGTGTACACTTTACAGCTCTAGCAACATTCTGATCATGTGGCAGGAGGATAATGCGTAAAAATCGACCAAATACAGGTTAAGGGCTCCAGTTAATGATCACACCTCGCCACATCCTTGAGGTGAGGAATCAGAGGCACTGAACTTGGTCAGCTCAAACCTCTAGACTTCTATCAGGGAACTTTTATGCATTGTGCTTCTATAACGTGATGGTGGATTAGATAACCTAATCACGCACAGTGAATGATGAGTATAATAATAATAATAAAACACGTATGTGCCTTCAAATGTTTTTGTGCACTCCAGTGAAATAATAGCTTGTGTGTTACCTTCGACTTAGTGTGTTTAGAGTGAGTGAGTCCCTCCTCGGCCGTGTGTGTGTCCTGCGTCTCCTTGCTCTGGCTGTCTGTACTGATGCCGTCCATTAAGCTGGTGGTGCACGTGGAGTACGTGTTATAACCGCTGTCCACCTGGACACACAACATGAGGGACGGATCACAGGCGGGCCATTAAAGGAATAGTTGGATGAAAAAAAAAAAAAAAGGTACCCAAAGTTCAAAGATTGTTTGATGTTTGATGGACTTAATTTTGCGCAATAGCTATGAATCTTATGCATTAACAATGGGAGTCAACTTTAATTCCGTCAGCCATGCATATTTGCATATAACTAAACTCCAGTGTGTGAAACTTGATCGTGTCTGATATACTGCATTATGTTGCATTAGGCTCCGCCTCCCAGAGTCTGAGGGCCAAATTGTACCATAAACCTCCATAAGTGATATAGATTAATATACAACTTAAAAATGAGCAAATACAGATGGTCTTGAAAAAAAGAAAAGGAAAATGTAAAGGTGAAGGAAATCTGTAGTAGACTGTTTTTTTTTTTTTTTTAATAATAGCTATAATTTTCTCAGCATGGTTTTTGAAAACACTTTTTTTTTAATATTAGGAAATTAATGCATTTCATTTTGATACTTTTCTCATCATGTACAATAGTGCTGTGTATTTATAGTTTTTGAGATTCTGGAGCTTAACGAGTCTGTTCGAACTGTGTATAAGTGATCGCATGTCGGGGATATCTTCATGACAAGGAAAACATCGTCTACATTTCATCTCATGTTCCGTCAAGATCCGAACGGATAGCGCGATGTTGATTGGTACCTTTTATACCACTACATCAAATTCCACAGCCGGATTAGAGAATTATTTTTAGACTTAAAACCATCTGCCGTATCACTACTGTGTCAATACACTTCAGTGACGAGCGACAGAAATCGAAAATTATGACCTTAAAATGCAATAAAAGCAAGATTTTAAAAATTCATATCACTAAGAACAGAATAAAAGCTTTGAGATCCTGGTTTTCATTTGTGTAAAACTGTTTGGAGCTTGCTTGCACTTTTTGTCAGCGTGTTCCTGGAGGACATCTGCTCCTTCGCAGCAGCTGGTGGTCACCACTCGAGCTTGACAACAGATTACATCAGCTGAGGCGGTCATTACAGAAACTGAAATTCACGTGGTTAAGGAATAGGTTCAGGTTAAAGGCTGGTGTTTTGAAGTACATCCTGAAATACTTTGGACCTAATTCCGGTTAATCCTGTTAGTCTTATTAGTTGAGGGCGCGCATACAGACCTGCATGCTGACATCATAGGGCGCCGTGCTCCCTTCAGCCAGCATCGAGACGAACATGCGGGTGCTCTCCGCGTTGGACACGCTCCCCGCCCTCGAGCTGCTGAGTCGACAGAACTCCTCTGCGCTCGCCACTTCTTCCTCTTCTACAGGGAACGGGAGAGGAGACTGCCGTTCCAGCTCGTCCTCGTGCGGCTTGCTCTGCTCCATCCTGTCTGAGCCGGCCGATGACCCCTGGCTCTCGTCACGTGCTTCGAAGACCCTGGGCGAGCAGGAGTCCAGCTCCATAGCGGGTAAAGGTAAAGGCTCGCTAGTATAGGAGATGTCCTCCTTGTCCTGGAGGACGGGGGAGGATCTGCTGCTGTAGTGAGGGTGGATTGGGGAGCAACTGCGGATGGGAGAACATCCCTCCACGTACGGGCTCTCGCCACACCGGTTCACGGCGGCGTTCTGGCTACAGGAGGGAAGACCGTCCGGGGACAGGAAGGACAATCGCTTCCTCTCGCCTAGCAAAGGCAGGGGAGGAAAAGAGCTTCAATTACAAGGCATTTATGCACATCTAATATACATACACACGCAAGTCAGTTTTTCTGCAAATATCTGCCTGACGCAACAATCAGTTTCTCAAAGAAGACACGCTTCAAAATCCTGGATGTGTTCTATGACTTCCAATCCAACAGGAATTATTGAGAAATTGTTGATCCGTCAATAATTAGAACATCACTGATGTAGTCTGACGCTATTTGGTTTCCGACATTCATGTTACATTCTAACACTTTTCCACATACTGTACCTGACTGAGGTGTAACCGAGTGCTGCAGGACGATAGGGGACACGGTGGGGGACTTAAACAGAGGAGATGAACGTTCCGGAAACATGGGACTGGTCACGCTGCCCAGACTATAGGCGCGACCTCGTTCCTGAATAGGACTGGATGAGAACTGACCCTGTAACGGAGGGATGGAGAGAAAAACGACACGTGTATTTACATGCTGTCTAGTGTAATAATGTCCACATCTAAGCATTATGATTCTACAGTTGTTGTGCATATTCATGTCCAGAACTCACGGACGAAGGCGTTACGGCACTGATCCCACACTTCACAGGTGACACGATGACCGATGACATCATCTCCCTGCTCCCAGCGTGCGTCTCCCTCTCCGGGCTGGGAGGGCCGGATGAATCCGAGCCGCTGGCGTGACCATCCAGGAAAAGCTTTCGCCTCAGGGAGGACGAGCTCAGGCTCTCCTGCACCTGCTCCGAGACCTCGTCCGTCTTGTAGTAATCACCTGGAAAGGGTTTAACGATGAACACACAAATATACTCGTACAAACATATCATGGTGATATCGGATTAACTGGATAGAGATTATTGATCTTACCTAATACTTTTTCGATATCAAAGTCCACAGGTAAAGACAGAGTTGTCTGAGAGGCTGCTGCAAGTCACAGAGGGGGGAGGGGGAGGGGGGCAGTTTATTCAAAGCCTTATAAAACACCACCAAAAATATAATACAACATGTCTTGGTCGTGAAAGACCAACCGTGTGTTTTCTTCGGCGAGGTGTGTTCCTCTGATGGAAGTGGCGACGACAAACCTGAAACTGAATGAATGAAATGAATGAGGAAATGTGTGCATAAAACAATGCATGTCACAAAACACTACATATGTCATCATAAAACCAGCTTCCAGAAAGTTCTCAGGAAATCTGTTCCTGCCTTTGCGGGATCTATTTTTTCTTTCCTATAACACTTAATATAGGTATGGCATAATCGTTTAATCCATGTTGTGTAGTGCCCAGACTGACTGTTGAACCCTGACTCCAAGTATTCTGATTCTGATTCCTGTGTCATATAATGCTCTGGTCATATCCAGATGGACTTATTACAATTTACACAGTTTCAAATAGAACTTAAAGGACTTATTCATGAAGTTGTGCAGCATACCAGAAGATAAAATATAACTGGGTATGGATAGTTGTATAGTATAAACTGACTTACATTTCTCTTGGCTGAGCAGAATTTGCTGTTTACTCGCCACTGGTCCCCATGGTGACGGAACTATAGTACCTTTTGTGAAAAACTACAGAGGAAAGAAATTTACTGAATTGTGAACCACTATTGAACAATTTTGAATCAAAGCACCAAATGTAAGCGCGCAATTCAAGCCAAAAACAAACATCCTTTCTTTTTTTATTATTAATATTATGGAGAAATACATTGGAGTGTGTGTTTTTTTTACATAGCGAATATGCAAGTAGGAATCTGAAAGTTTTTAAAATAAAATCTGCAAGCGTTTGTCAGTCACATTTTATACCAATATTTTAGAATTTCATTGTAGCACCCTGAAAGATTGTGAAACGGCAAAATGTGAAATATTGCCAAGCGTAAAACCAAAATGTCTCACTTGTTCAATCGCATTTTGACGCTTTTGCTCAATTTCAGCGTCCGTCCTTAGGGAAAGAAAGAATAAAACACAATCAAGCTGTTATGAGCCAAGTTAGCTCTCATTATAGATCCCAGCTGTAAAGCATGTAGCATGTTTTACCTGGTCTGGCTCATGAATAAAGCCTGGCGGTGAATATCCTCTGGGTCTATGTGCACCGGGAGGAGGCTTGCCATTTCATCGATGGACCATTTGAATTTCGCTGGTGTCTGAAAATGATCAATTCTGTTTAATTCCCTTGAAAATCAATTAGTAATAGTGCTTCAGAATGACATCCAGAAATATAAACAAAATCTTCAAGACTAACAACCTATTTAACGAGGATTGATTTAGTTATGCATCACAATTATTTTGTGTGGCAATTCATGTATGACTCCAAAATCTTTTTTTTTGTTGTTTTATGTACTTCTATACATGTTTGCATTTGGGGCGTCACCATTTCTCTATGACCATACAGGTTGTGCACTCTAAACTATTCACATACGGGCAAGCAGCACAGCTTTTAGTGTGGTAGGAGTAAATTATTCGTCAGGTTTGTTAAGAATTGTACTGAAATCTCATTTAAAAAAAATTATTAACTAATTTTGAATAAAGATATATATAAAATTGTGATATTTTCAGAATCAAAGGCACAGGTTTTATGCCAGATGTCCTTCCTGACATAACCCTCCTTCCAATTTTTTGTCTAACCGAGCTTGGGACTGGGTAGTATGGGGTGTGGCAAAGCCACCGGGGCTCGAACCCGGATCCTCAGATCATCAAATTACATCCACTAATACTAGGTATTTATCCACCAGAGGACATATTGCCTTCTATATTCATTTCCCTCTTATTGATGGTCTTAAAAATATATTTTCCTAAGCGTTTGTTGTTCTGAGTATATATTGTCCTGTGTGTCTATTGTTCTGAGTAACTTATAGAAAAGTTGCGGTGTATGCGTAGAGCCCTGACGCCCTAAAGGAGCACCTTGTTGTTCTCACGTATACACGTTTTATGAGGTAAGTGCAGTAAAAACCGCAGTACATCTACATCTAGGCATTTGGCAGCACTTTGTGTGATTTATTTTGCAATGAAACGAGTTGTGAAAAAATGTGACCCTCTGATCTAGAGACATTAACAAGAGATGGTGGACATTGAGAAAAAGGACTGAAGATGTGTTTGTCTGTGTAGGTTACTAACAGCTGAGGAGGTCCTGGAGCACTTAAACACAGAAGGACTGGGCACCAGTGACTCGTGCAGGCGGTGGTAGTCGTTTGGACTCTCAAACGGGTTAAGGAAGCCGGGTCTCGCCGGAGTTTCCGGTGTTATCTGGATCTCAGCTACATCTCCCATCCTTCCTCAGAGACTCGAACAGAACCCTGAAGCCAAGCTGCATACAACCACAACCACAACACAGTGTTAGCCAGAAATCTCTAAATATCTATAGTTCTTATCACAAAATACAGAGCTATTGTTAACTACAGAACATTATGATTAATTAAAGTAAGAAACAACAACAACAACAACAACAACAAGCCATAGTTACTTACACAAACACTACCGCAAACCCAGGCCCCCGTTTCCTCACTGGTCGCTAAGCTGGTTCAAACATTTGATTTAATTTTCCCTCAACACTCGCTCAACCAATCACAATCCAGAAAGAGAGCACGCTGGCCAATTAGAACGACGCGCAAAAATATGACGTCGCACATCACATCCGTTCAAACGTCCCGGAACTTTATTGATATACTCTACGGTTTTTTTTTTTTTTTGTTAACGTGATCGGTCATTTATTTAACCTACTAACGAAACATATTATATATGATATGTGACTTTGTATTTTACTAACGTAGCGATTAATCTACGTATTGGAGAGGAAATCACAAACGAAGAGTGAGGAAGAGGACTGTTGTTGCTAAGCTACGGGTTATGGCTAGTGCGGCGAACCCAAACATGAACGCCGTGCGGGAGACGATGGACGGTGAGAGCGCGGTCTGTCTCTGAGTGTCACTTTAGCTGCAGAATAAAATGCAGAATTAGTTTCAGAATTTATTTCGTGTTAGTTTGGGTTGCGTGTTGTTGATGTGTCAGCTAATAACGCGGGGTAACTGTTACCGGTAGAATGATAAAACATTATTTTATTAAGTGTTGTAATAAATAAATTCATCGTTCATAATTGATTATACGACATTTAAAACCGTATTCTTTATCCTGGCATGTCTAAAAAGTACCCAAAATTACCTAGGAAAAATTAAATAATGGGTCGTTTTTGTGAATAGTAAGGAATATTTTATTTAGACACGCCCACTAGCCTCCTCAAGTCACGCCTAGTAGTATAAACGGCTAGCGTTTTAATAACGACTCAGTGATCACGTGACTAATTGGTGCATAACTGATATAACTATCCTTTCATTTTCACACTTCACACGGAGTGTGAACTGCTCGACTGCTTCCACCAACTCTCATGGATCGAGGATGTACAGCTAGACCTGTGGTAACGAGATAAAATTGAATAAGGTCCAGTCAATAAACATTTTTTTTTTAGTTAAAAGGTGAGGAGAGTAAACCATGGAGGTGGTGGACAGTCCTGCAAATCAATTTTGAATATCAACTAGTGATGGGTCGATCATGAACGATTCGTTCTTTTTGAACGAATCTTTAACGTGACTCAGAAGAACGAGTAGTCTCGGAGAGTGATTCGTTAATTTTCTACTGGGCGCGCATGCGCAAAGCATCGCGAACCCTCCGTAGGTTATGCACAGGAAACAGAAATGAGTCGTTACATTTGAGCCTTTGGTCCGAGTCGTTCGTGACTCCCATAGACGCTATGCAGTGCAATAGATTAAAAAAAACAAACGACTCCGACTAGGAGATATCATGGTGAGCTGCTCATTCTGTTTATCATGATATGTCCTTAACTGCATTGTAATATTTTCATTACGGGAACAAAAATTTCCAAGCCAAACTTTGGGGGTCTGTTCATTGAAAATGTACAAATTTTATTTTATTTCTGGTCAAAAGAACGAAATGAATTAAATGACTCAAAAAAAGATTTGTTCATTTTGATGAACGTGATTCAAAGAACCGAGTCACTAAAATGATTAAAAATTCCCACAACTAATATCATCTCTCAGGTATTAATATCAACTCTCAACATTCAATTAGTATTATCAACTATCAGGTTCCCGGATTAAATCCCAAATGGGGTAAATGGAAAGCTAGTGCACTATGTAGGGTGGAAAAATCCTTCACCTGTCCCACACACCATGTAGTGCCCCTGATTAGGGCTTATAGAGGGATTTGGGATTCAGCCATGTGTTGCGATCTAGTTATCTTTGTAGCTCACCTTACGGGTAAATAAATTTAATAAAAATACGAAGGCAATTCGGAATTACTTAAAAGCAATTATTACACATAATGTAAGATAAAGTATTAGAGGAAGTTTATTTATTTTAGATGTTTTATTGCTGAAGGTTCATCTGTGACTGGTTTTGAATGTGGGTTTTGGCAGGCAGCTGCTTTCTCCACAGTACTGCGGAGAGTACAGACCTGTTTTCACCCAAGATGTGTAATTAACGATTATTAGAACACCTGTGACAGGGAGTGATGCATATAGTTAAAAGGCCCAGTGCTATTACTATCTGTTATAGTCACTCGTGGAATGCCTCTCACCCAATCAGGTTGTCCAGTCGCAACAAACTGTTGTATAATACACATTATTGAATCATGATGGATTCAAGACACCGATCCTCTTTTGTCAGTCTAAAGACTACAGTTCTCTCTTCTTCTCATCTAGCAGTGGAAATAAAATCAAACACAGTTATACGAGCCAGTTGACGTGAGAAATAACATCAGCTTTGTGAAATTGTTCCTAAGTTTTTTTTTTTTCTTCTTCTTCCATTTGTGTCTTTTTCAGTTCTCCTGGAGATCTCGAGGCTCCTTAACACCGGGCTCGATATGGAGTCGTTGTCCATCTGCGTGCGGCTCTGTGAGCAGGGAATCAACCCAGAAGCGCTCTCGTCAGTCATAAAGGAGCTACGCAGAGCTACAGACACACTTAAGGTAGCAGGAATATTTAATGTAAACTGCTTGTGACAAATGAATCAATTTGCCTTTAAAAAAAACTGATATTTTGCTCCAAAACTGCAAATTTCACAAACACACAACGGAAATATTTTAATTCCAAAACTAGTTTTTGTGGCTTTTTATGTGGTATATGGAATATATCTATATGACTTACTTCCTGGTCAAAATAAATAAATTACACACACTAATATTTTGTATGACACCTTTTGCTTTGATTACAGCAAGCATTTGCAGTGGCATCATTTGAATAACTTATGCAATGCAAACATTGATTTCGTCTGGAGTCGCATTAATTTCTCTCCAAGATCTTGTTTTGATGATTTGAGAGTCAAACCGCCATGTAAAGCCTGCTCCAGCACATTACAAAGGTTCTCAGTGAGGTTAAGGTCTGAACTCTCTGGTGACTGATCCGTCTAAAAATGTTGTCTCATGCCTGCCTGTCACAATTTGAGCCCAGTGAATCCCAGAATCTTCACCTTAGATTATGCCCCTTGCTATAAATAAAATGTAAAAAAAAATCCATCGATGGAAAAACCCGGTCATTCAGTACATTCAGGTCGTCACCTCATTTTTTGGCACATAACATTGATGAGTCTAGACCTGAGCAACTGGAGCAACCCCAGATCATAACACTGCCAACAGAGGCTTGAACAGTATGATGGGTGTATTACTTTAAAAAAAAAAATTCTCTGAATACAATCCTTGAAAAAAAAATTCTCAAAAACCACTATTCTTTTAGTTTTTAGTTTTTTACACCTGAACCATATTAATCACTACATCAACTATCCAATGGAAGGCTCTTACTGCTTTGCTTAGTTTAATCCTAATGGTGAACTTTTTTTTTTGGCCAGCAGCATATTTATTTGTTTGGTCTGAGTATTGATTTTATACAAATGTTTTATATAATATATATATATATAGATAGATAGATAGATAGATAGATATGTGTGTATATATGTATGTTTTAATATTTAGCATTACATATAAACTAGGATGCTTATGAATCTTTGTGTCTTCCTGTCTGTTCCAGGCTTCGGACAACAGCACAAGCCAAGGATAATTCACACCAGGCTCGATGGCTTTAATTGAAACATTGCTCTAGATGAAATTTCACCAAGAGACTGGAACATGCAATATATATATCACAGTTTCCTTATTTCTTTTGTACTTTTTGTAAATTGTCCACATTTTCTTTTCCCACAGTGAAATGTGTGTTTTTCATATATTCAGTATTTAAAATGGAATCAAATTGTTATTGTTATAAACCTACATTTTTCCTATGATTATTGAAGAGTGTGTATTAGGTTCCACTTTGTCTTTTTGGTTTGTGTCTTATTAGATGCCATGAGATTTCAGCACACAACCAGACAATGATGATGATGAAACAGGATTTGTGCTGTGTTTGTGTTTGTCCACTAGGTGGAGACAAACGTAGCTTTTGTAGGCTGTCTCAGTATCCTGTGTTATGGCCAGATCTGTCCTGACAATGAGATCAGTGGACCTGCTTGTTTACAAACCTGACAAATGTATGAGTTAAGGTTATCGTCATGCTATATATTTGAACATGTAAAGTTTGCAACAGAGCAATTCTCATACATCATGTATTGATGCGTTAGATTGCTGGATCCACTTGCCCTCCTACACAGTACGGTATGGATTTGTTCATTAAAGTATGGTGTAAATTTATCAACTAAGGTGCAACTTTGGAGCTTTATGGTGTTACAAATAAATGTACAAAAACAATAGGTGTGTGTATCGTAATTCATGTTTAGTGACTGTTTGTCTGAGAGTGTAAACAGAAATCCAATCCAATCTAAACGTATAGTGGATTTGAGTTTTTTTTTATTTAAATGTTTCTGCTTTAGGAGTCCTCTGAGAAACTTTATCAAACTGAGTCCGCGCTGATCAGAAAAGGAAACATTTAGTTAACCTTGTAAGCGCTTTTTCATCTTACATAAATGTTCACTTGGACAAAGGTGGACGGTAACAAAGGATGTTTACTTCATTTATGTACTTACAGTAAGTACAGTTTTCATGCAGACGTAATTTATTTGAGTAGTTTCATCAGTGGATAGTTTTCACTTTACTCCACTACATCCTACAACTAATATCTCTACTTTCTGTGACCCCTTTTGTGCAATCTGTTACTTTATATAATTACAGTGCTGTGTATCATTTGAAGTCGTAATATCGCCACCTGCTTACTATTATGCAGAATAGCCTGATATGCCTCAAACCTCAATCATGTATCAAAAGTAAAGGTGGTTGCACAAATCACAATTCAGAGAGAGTGAGAGAGAAACCAAAACTTACTATGACTTAAAGGATACTTTATGCTAATACAAACTTGGTACTTTTGACTCTTGAGTAAATTTGCAGGTGAGCACTTTTGTGTTTTTCTCAGGTGGCCACGTAAATAGAAGACGTTTACTTGATTAATATTTTACCTTGGATATATTGAACTTTTAAGTATTTGATGCTGTAGGCATTCTGTTCTTAAAAAAAAAAGAAACAAAAAGTAATCATCAATGTTGTGCCCCAACAAGTATTCTTTTTATGCCACAGGTACTTGTCAAGGATTATAGTCTTTTATTTTTTTCACTGAATGCATATGAAAGAAATTATAATGTCTTGTTATAACAGTTTTAAATTGATTTCTATCTCTCTCTCTCTCTTTGAGTTAATAAGACCCAACAAAAATACAGCTTGTCATAATTGTTTCTCTGGACAATTAAAGTTACAATTTTGTCTCTGACTTCTTTAAAAAAAAAATTTTTATACAATTCTGACCAAAAGCATCATAAAAAAAATTACTGTACTTGGTGTAATCATTCTACAAGCTAAAGACAATGTGGATCTATGGGGTATATACATAAGTTTAGGCACCCCTTAATAAATATTACGGAACTAGAAGCCTTTTGCAAGGAAGAATGGGATAAAATCACAAGTACAAGAATTGAAAGACTTTTAGCTGGCTATAAAAAGTGTTTGCAAGCTGTGATATCTGCCAGAGGAGGTGTTGCTAAGTACCGATTATGTAGGGTGCCCAAACTTTTGCACAGTGCCATAATAATGTTTTTATTTTTATTCAATTTATAGCATAAGAAGTAACTATGCATGGACGTTTTCTGAAAATATTGTTAGTTTTTTCCATTTTCCAAGAGAGACTGTGTTAACAATATATATTATATTTACAATAAGTATAATAAAAAGAAAAAAAAAATAATAATAATCCTTAGAAGAACAAGAGGGCCCTGCGCACTCAGTGCTTGGGCCCTAATAATATATAAAATCTATTCATATGAAGAAGACATGACGCCATGGGGTGGGTGTCATTTGTAATCACTGTTGCTTTTCTGGGCCAAGGTTTCTACTGCATGTTTTTGTTTGTTTCGTTTTTTTTTTTAACACTACTGCTAAAAACTGTACAATCCTGATCCATTGAACTCTTACACCTTTCATGCAACTGATGCAACCGGTTTCTTTTCTTTTTTTTCCCCTTGTAATAAGATTGTATGTCATCTCTGCTCGTACGTTTTCTCCTAAAACAGCCCGGCTGTTAGGGCTTGGTTTAGCAGTAGCTGCTAATCGATCAGCATGAGAGAAAACTTCTCGTCAGTGCCGTGCTCATTAGTGTCCAGCAGGGCTGGAGTTGTGAGAGGTGCTTGTGTCCTTGGCTCCTGCAGACAGAAGGTCCCCCATGGCGATGGAGAACTCATTTAGCTGATGCGTCTTTAATCGCCTTGGCCGTATGGAGACATGGCCTCTCTATTCGGAGAGAGAGCTCTCCCGGAGTATGTCCTCTGATTAAATGTGATGATTTAATTACACCGAGCGAAAGCCAAGCATTCGTCACTGTAGTGCTTTGTTTACGGAGTTAATGTATGGGACGGTTTTATGAACCTGCAGCTCGAGTGGCTTGTTAGTATGAAGTAGCTTCCTGGCATGAAGCTCTTTGTCGTGCTTTACACGCATTGAATTTGGATCCGTTTGTTAATTCAAATGAAGTGTTTCATTTACGGATTGTTTTAGCGAAGTATTAGTACACCGTGCACAAATGATTTGATGGTAGACCGGGTTTTTAAGCCAGATCTTTAGAATTCAATCGGGAATCTGGTACAGTATATCCTCTTTTTTTCTTTTTTTTTTTAACTGACTTTCAAAGAGAGAAACAATTTGACAGACATGGTAGATAACAAACCACTAATCTCTTCCTGTAAACAAATCTCTTTAATAAATTAATTTGATTTTCCAATGAAAACTGCAGAGAGACAATCTGATTGCATCCTGGCTGGTCATGAAGCTTCTGGCCAGAAAAGTGTACAGAAGATAACAGACAATCTGTGGCTCTTAGACTGATCAAGTACGGTCCATTTGAGAAAACGGGTTCTTCAAGGAGAACCCCTTTCTCCAAAGAAAACCTTAATCTGTTTTTTTTTTTGTTTTTTTTTTGGTTGGTTGTTATTAATAGGGTAGTATCTGCCTTCAAGGAGATTTCATTTCTTTGTTAACTACCTTTGACCTGTGGCAGAGTGGAATTAAAGAAGCTAATAGATTAAATAGATTTGGGATCAATAGAAATTTATATATGTGTGTGTGTCATGTATTATAGTTCCCCCTATGCACGAAACAGGTGATGTCACTAATTAGCTCTCGCCTACCTGGCTGAAGAGTTGTGCTAATTAGAATCCGCTGGTTTATTTAATAGATGGAACAAATCCATTGTGTTGTGATTTTGACTTACTGAAATCGGGGCGTCCACCTCTGCACAAAAATTCTCAAGTGAAATTTCTTCTGGATTGAGTGAGTACTCAGTAGTAGTGTACTGCTGGCATATTTTTGACTCTATGCCCAGCTGGATTTTGGAAAAAAAAAAAAGGATTTCATACCAAATATTGATTTTTATATAGCACTGCACATCTCACTGCATAACGTAACAATTATATATTCAGTATAACCTTGATTTTGACTATATACAGTATATATACTATATATATACTATAAGAAAATTTGTCAGTGAAGGCATTGAAAAAAGCCAGTAAAAAGGGTGTATATAAATTTTTCAGTTATAATACTTTTTTCCAGTTCCACCAACTCTACTGACGAAAGGGGAACCCGTGTAGCAATTTTGATAATTTCCACCAATCCACAATAGACCAAAATTCAATTAGAAATGACTTAAGAGAACATAATTTTTTTTTAATGGAAAAAAAATTACAATTCATTAATTTACTTCAGATTCATGATATGATTCAAAATCTCAAAGTAATTGAAATGACAAACAGGAAAACTTAAAAAAGAAAAAAAAAAGCAGTCAATAAACTGCAATATTAGAATTTCTAAGACAGACCAGTTGCTGGTCATCAAAAGCGAGAAAGTAGTAAAGTCTATAAAGACAATTTATTTATTGTGTCAAAGTTTGATGGACGTGAATCCCATTAAAAAGTTATGTCTTGAATTATTTGAAAGCAAATTTCAAAGGATTTCAAATTACTTCAAAGTGTTAAACATTACTATGAGTCTTTGTTGATTCTTATTTCGTCTAAATGTCTTTGATCTTTTGGTGCTGTTTTCTAAACAATGTCATTTTCAGAATTCTTTAGAACAATCTACATTTCTGTTCTATTTCCATGTGTTTTAAAAACCATTGAAATCCCCCCCCCCCCCCCCCCCCAATAGATCATTGTAAAGACAATAACACAATACAGGGCAATCCCCAGTATTTCATTAACACTTAGTGTTTATTGGCATGCTGGACGTGTCTTCATATAATGCGATTGTGGGTGGTAATTCAGCTAGATGGCTCTCTTCCTGAGTACTACTGTAGCTATTGAAGAGGTCTACAGGAAATGACTGCGAACTCTAAGACCTATTTCATTGTCACTAACATCACTTCACGTTCTAAAAGTGTGTAATATCTGTTACTCTATTACCACGAGGACGGTAAGGTCATGCCGAAGTTGATGCTGATTAAAAAATAAATAATGCTTTTTAACCTGCAGAAATATTCAAAGTTAAAAGTCAGTCAGGAATCTGGGTCAAACCGGATGAGAAATACACAGAGCGCTAAAATTGCGACGCAGCCAAAAAGCACTCATGATAATGGCTAATTATCATATATCTAAACGCTAATGCATGTATTAATTGCTTTAATTAGTCAAGCAGTTAAATGAAAAACAATGTCAGGGCCTTTTAATAATGCATAAACCTTTAGCAAATGTTTATGTAAATTCCCCTGTGTTCTGTTTCACTTAATACAATGTTTGTAATTAAATTGCATCTCTGCGTGTTCGTCTATGTAATGATTAATAGTTTCTCCATAAAGTTAATAATTTCATCTTTTACCCTTCCGCGTGAAGCAACAGGGTGGCTCGTGTCCCAGGTAGGTGGAAAACATCTGGTATTAATCTCAAGTTGATGAATTTGATTTTAAAATAAAATCCTTGTACAAGGTTAATTAGATGTTTAAAATGTAAAATACTAATTATTGTAATAATGCAGATTAATTTAGGAGTTTGTTATTTATTTTGTGTCAAGCCCTAATAAACCCAGTTAGATATCTGCTTGACCTTAAGGTCTGCATTTAAAGCCGGTTTTACATTGTGGATGCAAAATAAAGGTCGCTACAAATGAATAGACCCATTTTGAATGGATTTATTTTTGTTCCGTGGATTTCATGGGCATTATTGACCTTTTATGCAGAGGAGATTTTATTTCTGACCTTATAAAGAGACAGGGTAGAGCATACGATAAGGGCATCTACCTAATCATTACAAGCACTAAAATGAAATCGGTTGATGAATTTGATGAAACACAGATTTTTTTTCTTTATTTGCAGTTACTGATTGACCATAAGTGAGCGTTGAACTTAATTTGGAAGTGCAGTATAGAAAATAAATAAATGTAAAAAGATGTAAAGATGTGGAGTGTGAATGCGGGTAAAAATGTGACTTTTCTTTAAAGAAGGTTGGATTGGATACTACGGTATTTTCCAGACAAGACGTCCAGAGTTTAAATTTCGTTCGATTTCCTCAGACATTATTCATCATTTACGTTTGATGATTAATATTCTCTTAGCTTGTCATCTACATTTTAGAGATGCCACTTAAAGACTTGTTTTTGTCCTCTTCTGATATTGTGATTCTGCTTCACTAATATTAGCTTGGCGCGTCATTCGCCTGAGAACATAACGTACCAGGACAAAAAAAGAAAAAAGATGCATTTGGGATTTATTTCCAAATCTAGCTCTGAAATCCTGCAACGTGAGATAAATGCCTTGTAACGGTTCCTGTTTATTTTTGTCACTTGGCGTTTGCAATTCAGCTCGAGATTGTGGCCTACAGTATGTTAATATTTCACCTGAAGTTTTCTCTAGGATTGACATGAAGTGATTTTCCAGTAAAAGTACCCTGGTACTGATCAGCCATAAACTCAAAACCTTTAGCCCAATACTGTATAGGTCCTCCATGTGCTGCTGGGTCAGGCATGACTTCACCAGACCTCTGGGGATATGTTTTGATGTCTGGCAGGAGGATCCTATTGGTGCTGTGGGTTGTGGATCAGGCTTGTTTCTTTAGTGCATTCCATGGACGCTCAACTGGACTGATAACTGGAAAATTTGTATGATGGATCAAAAAAGTCCCATTCACTGCAGGTTCTCATGCACTGGGGCTTCTGATTCCTTCCTATCATGTTATTGGCTATTCTGTGGCATCAGACCAGATATGCTGGCCTTTGGTCCCCCACACGCATAATTGAACTTGGGTGCCCATGATCCCATGATAATCAATGTTATTCAATTCCCCTAGCAGTGGTGTTAGCGTTGTGATCGGTATATGTACTCCTAGTGGCACATGTCAGCATTCGGTATGGACAGTGTTGTATTCTATACATGTATGCATTCTCATTATAACTCATCACATTGTACCGGATTGTGAACAGATAGGATGGGAATTGAGCAGCTTGGCCCATAACCTTTATTGTCACTACTACTACAAAGTCTGTTCTAGGAAATTAATCCACAGTAATAGGCCATAACGGTGCACCATGCCACTGAAAGTGACACTCTGGTGATTAAGTACCAGAAAAACAAGCAAGGCACAGGTTTCTCATTCTGTGGCGCCTGAGATTAAGCTTTACATCACAGCTGTCCTGCTCCAACTTGAACTCTTCCTGGATGTCGGCCCTGTTTCCAACTCAATCCGTAGTGCATCAATCCCCATTACTTCCTAATGATCAGCCTTATAGAGCGCTGTCACCTGCGCGCCCATTTTCATCAGTGTCGCCACTGGAATGGTGCTTCGCTCCCATTAACCCGCGCCTGGCCCAGTCTCGCTCTTTGCTAGAAGACAAACAAAAGAAGCTGATGATGCTGGTGCTCGCCTTCGCGACAGCACTATTTATAATGATTAATGAGCTCATGGTTTTTGTTGATTACGGCTCTGCCAGGCCTCGATACTTGTTTCAATTAAGTGTTCTGAAGGTCGCTAAACCACGTCTCGCACCCCCGCACGCGCATAATCCATTCCCATTAGCGATGATACAGTGAGGAGATATGGCTTCACCAGCTTCAAGGAGGCTCACCATGATGAGGTCTCTATTGCGCTCATTTAGATGCGACGACTGACTGACCTCCCGTTTCTCCCAAGGGACTCGGCACAGATCTAACGTTGAATGTCTTGCTATTCGTCTAAGTGTGGATAGACTAATGTTTATGCGCCATCAATCTGATCAGACAAATGCCGCCCACAGCATGCTTAGATTGGTCAGACATTGTTGTTGACAGCACCGGAAGCGCCCTGTCATTCTCAATCAGGCCACGTTTGCACAAAAGTGTAGTCTACTGGGAGAGTGTGGTTGATGTACCTCTGTTTTTTTTTTTAAGGCAGCATCAGTGGATACGCTCTAGATTACAGTTTGGAAGATTGTGAGTTGTAATGCTGGCGCTGCCAATATTGGTCCCTTCAGCCAATCACTTAACTCTGATCTGCTCAAATGAAAAATAAAAGCAAGTATTACTTAACGAGAAAATAGTTTTTTTTGGTGTTTTTGCTTCATAGGAAACCCTTTGACCCACTTCTATTGTCTTATTGGCTAAGTAGTAATTCCATCTAATTGCACTGCATAGGAATCTATCTATCTATCTATCTATCTATCTATCTATCTATCTATCTATCTATCAAGTCAGTACAAGCAGACATATACCGTTTCCCTTCTCATTAATAAAATTACAGCTTGTTTTCAGTATGCTGATCTGAGACAAGTGTCTTAGTCAGGCATGACAAAATATCAATCCAAAATATCAAATGAGACTACTTCCCTGGCCTCCATTTTCAGGAAGAGCCAGCTTCATATCTTTCCCCTAACTAGGCACTTTTCCCAAAGCTCAATTTCCTTTGATGGCAGCTCCACCTTATAAAATGACTCTCCCCAAGGCTGTGTGTCAGTGGTGAGCGGTTATGTTGACAAGCATCATGCTCTTCGCTTTGATTCATACAGCCATGATAGGATTCAAGAGGTTTTTAGTTCTCATTCGAACACTTCAGCCATCTTGGATGGGATGAGTTATGGCATTCATAATCTGAATTTGTTGCAAGATAAATAAAGAGGCACCTACTGTAGATTCCCAAGCCAGGCCTTATTTTTACATCCTGCTTTCAAAAATGCTCGGTGAACTGGTTAAATTGTTCAAAGCAGCTCCACTGGAACATCAAAGTCAAACCCAACTTTGGCCTCAAAAGGAAAAAAATAACCCTAATATAAAGTGGAGACACAGTGGGGGTTTAGCCAAATGCTTTTCAGTGGCAATGTTTAAGGTAAGTGGAGGGGAAAACCTGTTTTATGCAGGGCTTTGATTTTTTATTTTTTGCATATATATATATATATTTTTTTTACACTTGCATGATTGTGGTCATCAAATACATTTTAATATTGCACAAAGATAACCCAAGTAAATACAAAATACAGTTTTTAAATAATGATTTAATTTATTAATTGCTAAATCAGGAATGTACTGTACTAAACCATATTTTTATAAAAATTTTTGGAAAGCTAAGGTAATTTCACTTGGCCTGATTACTGACAGATCTGTTGAATCAAAAAATATTTGAATAGAACCTGTCTGAGAAAGAAACACATAGCTGTTATTTCTTTATATTGTGGCACTAAGAAACAAAGTGATTGACATGCATCACTCTGGAAAGGGTTGCAAAGCCATTTCTAAGGACTTGGGACTCCAGTGAACCATAGTGAGAGCCATTATCCACAAATGGAGAAAACTTGGAACAGTGGTGAAGAACCCTCCCACTAGTGGCCCGGAATTACTCATACAGCACAGCTACAACTCATCCAGGAGATTATAAAATAATCCAGAACAACATCTAAAGAACTGCATGCTTCACTTGCCTCAGTTAAGGTCAGTGTTCATGATTCAACAATAAGAAAGAGACTGGGCAAAAAAAGTCACTGCTGACCAGACACAAAGGAACACAAAGGCTTGTCTCACATTTGCCCAAAAAATCTTAATTATGCCAAAGACTTTTGGACTGATAAAACAACTATTTAACTTTTTTTTAGAAGGTGTGTGTACGGTTACATCTGGCATAAAACTAATACAGCATTTCATAAAAAGAACATCATACCAGCAGTCAAATATGGTGGTGGATGTGTGATGGCCTGCAGCTTTAGGACATGGTCAACTTGCCAGAATTCATGAAACCAGAATATTCTGCCTGAAGGAGAATGTAACCCACTAGTTTGTTATCTCAAGCTCTTGCGCACTTGGGTTATGCAGCAGGACGATGATCCAAAACAAACCAGCAAGTCCACCTCTGAATGGCTCAAAAAAAAAAAAAATGAAGGTTTTAATGTGCCCTAGTCAAAGTCCAGACTTCAATCCATTTGAGATGGGGTAACATGAAAACCCTTCCATGTGGCTGAATTAATACGATGTGAAAGACGTATTGCCAGCTATCGCAAAAACACTTGATTGCAGCTGTCGCGGGTACTGCTTGCGGGACGAAGGAAAGGCATAGTAGCAGAGGTGATGTGAACAGAAGTCTTTAATGAATACAAAACAGGGAACAAACGGAACAGAACTTGAACTTAAACCAGGGAGAAACTAAACATGGAGCTACACAGACTGGGGGTTACCAACAGACGGAGAGACAGACAGGCTAGGAGACAGACAAAGGCCAGGAGAACACAGAACTAGAAGAACACAGAGCTGGGAGAACACAGAGCTTGGAGGAAACACAGAACTAGGAGAACACAGAACTAGACAGCAAACCATACCAAACCAGACAAGGACAAACTGAACACAAGAACATTTATAACTAATGAGCAACCTCGGTTCAGGTGAGCGCCACATCACCTGACCGAGGTGCATTCTGGGGAATTGAGTCCAACATAAACTACAAAAGAAAACAAAATGGAGTCTCTGGGTGCTTTGGCGCCCTCTAGTGGTATCCCCTGACAGCAGCTGTAGGTGGCACAACCAGTTATTAGGTTTATGGCCATTTATTTTTTCACTAAGACCAGTCATTTTTCTTTTAATTAATAAAATCATCATTTTAGAACTGCATTTTGTATTTACTCGGGTTATCATTGTATAACTTTAAAATTGATGAATTTGAAAAATTGATGCTCTGAATCCCAAAAAAACTTTTTCACAGCACTGGGATCAATCATTTTCAAACGGAATTATTACCATATCTTGAGAATGTCTAAAAAGTGTAAGCTCAACGTGTATAAAAGAATCATTAAAGAAAATTGTTTGGTTTAGCTAGACAGCTATGATATTTACTGAGTTACAGTATGGTCGTGTTCTGCAACATAAATGCTGCCATGAGTTAATGCTACTTTAGGATCTAAAAGTAAAGAAACTCAAAAAGTATGGCAAACCAAGTCACTGTTTTATAAAATTCAATCCCATTTACTTTTCTCATGGATAAAAAAAAAAGGAACAAGCTGTCTAGATATCAATGTGCCACATTTGAGGTCTATAAGTAGGGGGAGGAAATGGGGTATATGGCTAATGCTAGTCAGCAAACTGGATCGTCCCTATGTTTCCTAGTTAAATTTTCTGTTAACAAACATTAACTCTCTTATTCCGCTTGAGACAAATGTAACCCTTTTTAAAGATAAATTATTTCCTGAATATCATCCAGTTATTGTTATTGGAACAAGGCTTCGAAATGTTTTAAACACAACAAAACTAAAATGTATTTATTTACATAAAGTGATATGTGGTTTATATGTGTTCTTGAGAAAGGATTGAATCGAACAAATACCCTTTGTCATGCTCCCATTATGTGTCATAGAAATATGGTTTCTGTAAGGCTTTGAGAACATAAAGGATGATCCCTACTAGCCAGGTATTGTCAGTGACAACAATATATCAATAGCAATTTCTGTCAAAAATGGTAGCTTACATCGCAAAGTTGGTAGAATACTATTTAAAAAAGTATAGTAAAGAATTTTATACTTTGGAAAAAGTGACGTGTTCAACAGCAAAGAACAATAGCTGCTGCTAGTTCACGATCTACCCTCATGTGGGTAAAGAAAGTCAAAAGCTGTGTTAGAACAAACAATGAAAAGTTTATAATTGTTTTTTTTTTCTTTCTTTCTTTTTAAGGACAGTCAGGCTGTCACAATGAAATTTCGAAATTATCTACTGTAGCTATCAAAGAATGCTTGCTCAAATGGCTAAGTTTATTATTTATGGCCACCGTTTATCCTCAAGTAGGGTAAAGAACTCCTAAAGCTGGAAAATGGAAAATGAAATCCCATGTTCATTAGTTGCGAGCCATTACGGAACAATCAGACTTTAAATTAGAATTATGAAGCTAGCTAGCTTTTTTCTTTTTCAATTGTTTCAAGAAGTTTAAGAAGATACCCAATTAAAAAACAGTCAGTATGTTAGTTTACCTCGAAAAATATCCGGACTAAAAATGATTGCCCCACAAACAGAGCAGCGCTTATACACCTTCAAACTGTGGTAAAGATGACATACTGCTCCTTCATACTAATGTGTTATTACTTTAAAGGTTAAGATTTGAATATGGATCAGTGTCATCTTTCCCTGTGGCTCTTGTTACATCTACTCCCCCAAGTGACTGTGCGGAAGTCTTTATTCACGTCCACTTCACTCCTTGAATGAAGGTTATTTGCCAGCTGAAGGAGCTTTCTAGTTTGTACATGATGGATGTTACGTGGAGTGAACGCACTAGGGGGCTCAGGTGTGTGTGTGTGTGTGTGTGTGTGTGTGCGCGGATGTGCATGTGTGTGTGTGTGTGTGAGAGAGAGAGAGAGAGAGAGAGAGAAAGTGTGTTCACAGAAATGAGAAAGAGCGATAGAGGGAAGATGCTCTATGATCTGTGAAGAACCCGCATGCGAGAGAGAGAGCACCTGAGAGCAAGTCCGGTACTTATGGAGCAGATCCATCAAAATCAGCATGCTGTTAAGCATTAGCAAATAGCCCTCGACCTCTCTCTGCCCCTGAACCAAAGTATAAAAAATCACAGCACCACCGAGGTCGCCGGAGTTAGGTGTAATGTTATGCTTTTTCTTTTATAAGAAGTGAATAGGTGCAAATAAATAGTAGTAGAGAAGTACTGTAAGTTTGGGTTTATGTTGTTTATGTTTAGCGTTAGCTTGAGAAGCTTCCTAAGTTAGCTAACATGATGAGCGTTTACACTCTGTTCTAAATGAAACTCTTTAATTAGGTAGCACTCAGAAGAAACATACTGTTTGCTTCAAAAGTTGGGAATTTTGCCCAATTTTGAGGCAAGGATATTTCACATCTTCTTCACTGTTGTAGCAAATCATTTCTAATGTTTTTGACTAACATGGTCGTCCCTCAATAGTGTCTTTACATTTACAAAGTCAACTGTTTGTCTCATTGATCAGATTTGTACTTGTCCTAATAGTTAAAATCAATTACATTTTTTTACCTGACTTTTAACCTACACTTTATGTAGCAAGCTAACGCTAATACTCTAGTTAGCCTTTGATAAGTAGCAAGCTAGCTAGCCAGGTTTCTTGGAAAATTAACACTTTTTACTCACTTTTTTAAAATGATTATTATTTCCCATGTATTTAATTCTGTTTTGGTGCGAAATTATTTGTTTTGCTTATGGGTGTGTCTCATTTTTCCTACTCTCTCCCTCTCTTTCTTTTTTTTTTTTTTTACATTTTACTTGTTTATTTTTTCCTTCTTTTTTTTGTTGGAATTTTCCACCTTCTGTTTCTCCTTCCTTCATTCTCCCCATTTAAAGAAAAAGACTGTGGCAGGTTTGGAGGTTGTATATGGACGATGGATTAGAAAGAAGAATAGCTACCATCAGTTCACGAATTGTTCTTCAAATTAGCGCTAGTACATTAGCACATAAGTGAGCAGTAGTAAATAAACAAATGTTCTGATGTATGATGAGACTTTCAGTCAGTAGTGAGAGTGTGACAGTGTGAGTAAGAGATCATTTGCCTGTCCCTCTCGGGAATTCCATCTTTCCATGCGTAATTAACCAATTTTGATTGGAAATGAACTTGATTTCTGGAGTTGACTGTTACTGAATGCAAATCAGCCACCTTCTGTCACTAAGATTAATTTGGGGCAGATATAAAAAAAAAAGAAAAAAAAGCCAAACACTTGTTCAGGTGATCAGGGATGAAAACCAGGAGTTAATGTAGTGTTAATAAAGGAGTGTCCCTAACATAAAGCTCATCGTTATAGCACTCGTGTCTCTCTTTGACTTTGACCAGAGGAGGGAGCGGTGTTCAGGACAAAGTCCAGCACAAGCACAAGTCTTATGACTCCTTTTCTTCATTTTCTTACATATATAAATATAAACAGAAATATAACTTCATTGTGTTCTCGCTGCTAACTGCTCTGAGGATTGTATTGATGTATTCAGAATTCCATAAGACACAGTACTTGACAAAAATAAATAAATAAATAAATAAATAAATATGTACCTCTCATAGTGTGACCAACACAAAGCAATATACCTTATAACTGTTTCCTAGAGAAACCTTAAATCTTCAGAAATATAGCTCTGCCCACTGTCCAGCGTGTATGTGTGTGTATTATTGTATCCTTGTGTCATAAACAATTTTTATTAGCCTTCATAACCTCACACATTTTCATTAAGGCAGGCTTTACACTTTTGTACCCTGTCATATACTGTATAATATGTGCTTTACCCAGCCATAATTCAAATTTAACTGTGTAAATGAATTTAAGGATCTAAGTATACAGAAGATCTTTTGTTTAAGGTTCGCAAAAGGTTTATATTGTTGCATTGAGGGCTAATAAATTACTTGGCTTCCATGTGCTAAAGTACAGTATGTGTAATGTGAATATGTACGTTTAAATATAGAATGCAAATGTTAGTTTAGATTTTTAGTTAGAAGTAATCATCAGATTTTTCGTTTGTACGAAACAAAATCACATTTATAACCTTTTATTTTAACACCCAGACTAGATATCCATAAACACACACACAGTATTGTGCAAAAGTCTTAAGTCACCTCTCATTTCTTCATATTTTGCTTCCAAAGACTGGTGGTGCCGAATGCTGAGTGGTTGGAACTGATGAGAGGGGAAATGAGGTTGCCGCTTGTTGTTACATAAACAACCAATTTTTAAATTGTACTTTTAAGCACTTTGTAGCCTTTCACAATAAAACATTTGTTTGGCATTTTTCATAATTGAATCTACATAATTTCATTAAATGAAATTTTAAATATAAATAAATATATGAAAATATATTATAAATAATATAATAAAATATAGTAAATGAAATAGATAAAAGTACCTCATGTAATAAATAATATGTAAGAATAATATGTAAGTAAAAAAAAAAGAAGAAAGATCATTGGTTTTATGTATATAAATAAAACTTGATGTGGGTTGTTTACTATATTTAATGGAAATGCACACTGTATACATAAAACAGATATAAGTATTCACAAAATGAATGAATATGTAATGAGTATAATACTTGGGGTATGTTTAGTTCAGTCTGAAACCATCTTACAGCAATTCTGATTGTAATTTGTGTAATATAATATAATATTTGTATTATGTAATATTACATATAATAATTGCATATGATAAAAATAATTCATGCAGATTCCCCTGTTTTTTTTATTTTTATTTGATGAATTACACGTTACATGATCATTACATTTCATACAGACTCAAGTTAAAATTACTGTAAGGATTGTATCTATTACATATTGATTTGCTTCTGTACATATACAGTATGAAGCAGGAAGTGAATATACAAATGATACGTTCAACTTGATTAAAATCAGACCACTGCAAACTACTACCACCGCAGTTGTGCTTTTTTGTTGTTGTTGAGTTTCACAATTCCACATCATTTGTGGGGAGAAATACATGCTTTTCAATCCAGTGAAGGACACATTTAAATCAGACCACGCCAAAACTCACATCCATCCTGTCGGGATGATACAGCGCTGACGTTTCAGCAGAGGTGAGTTATGGCACTGAGCATCAGTGACCGCGGCAAATTCCATCCTCCCCTGAAGGACCTTTGTGAAAATGGCACGATTAATCCATCAGACGAGGTGTGCGCATGGCAAGGAGAATTAAATTACCACGGACTCATATTTATCAAGATTATCATATTTATCAAGCGAGAACGCTGGTTCGGGATCAGATCCCTTCTGTTTATGTGGTTGTATCTGTCATGATCTGAAATGTGAAAACTGATCCAAGATCAGGTTTTTGATTAGAAAAGGTCATTTATATGACCCGTTTCATGAATTTAAAACCGCTTAAGGTGTGATGGATTGAAAATGCATTTTATATTAACCCTTCTGTTTCATGTTTATTAGAGAATAAAATGTATTTTTTTATTATAATCTCATAGCTCTTTTATTCCTCACACACTGTGGTGATGTACGAAGGCTTTAGGTGCACACGTGTCATTCGCATTCAGTAGCGGGGTATCGATCAGACTTGTGCTGTGATCAAGTCTGTAAAGATTTGTACTTGTGCAGTGCAAGGTACGTTTACGTACACACACACACACACACACACACACACACACACACACACACACACACACACCTCTCTCTCTCTCTCTCTCTATTAGTCACTCTGTTGCTTGTATTGCCCATTTATCAGGCACTTAAGAATCAGATAGCATGTTTCACTCTCCCTCTGTCTCCCTTCCTGTCTGTCCTGTATATTCTCATTGATCGAGGATCATTCACAGGCGCTAAATGTACATTATAACAAATGTTCTCTTTGCATTACAATGGAGAGGAGCGCGGTCGATGTGGAGGTCAGGGAATAGAGTTCAGCTACAGCACCTAAAGGGAAGTGAATGAAAAGATGCTGCAGTCAGTGCAGTGAATAAACGCTCCACAGATATTACTTCAACCTTTAAAACGAAACAATTTTACACTAGTTTACTTCCTCCGAAATGTCACCGATCTGCTGGGAAACAGGTTAAAGATGGCTAAAGATGGCTATCAAGTATTACAATTGCATTCCTTTTATTGATTTCTCGCCTTGTTTTTTTCCCGCCAATTTGGTTGCTGGCAAACTGCTAGCCACTATCCAGCTTTACCCAGAATCTGACAGCTACAGTACAACCGCGCAAGTTATATGCTAACATGCTTTTCTCTTTTTATAAGACCAATAAAACTCATCTTTTCCATTTTTTTGTTGTTGTTGTTGTTGGAATAGTGGAATTTCCTTTAAACGGCACAAACCTGAAACCCATGAAGACATGGGTTGCCCAAGTTGGTGTTGGAGAACTTCAACCCTGATCTCAATCCCACTGAACACCTTTGGGATAAATAATACCCCAGACCTCTTCACCCAAACATCCGTGCCTGACCTCAATAATGCTCTTATAGCTGAATGAATCCTAATCTTCACAGCGCTTAAAAAAAATCTAGTAGAAAGCTGTCCCCGGAGACTGGAGGTTAAAATATTATCTAAATCTGGGCACCGTATCTGGAAGGGTTGGGTGTTTCATGAGCTATGATGGTTTATATCATGTATATGAGCTCATATACAGTACAACAAAGATCAGCTTGGTTAATTTCATCCCTCCCACCCAAACAGTACAACCAATTCTGCTCTCCTGACTCATCATCTGCTAATTTCCAACTCACAGCACCAGCATTCCTTGTTTAATCCTTTGCTTAGGTTACTGCCTGCGTGGAGTTTTCTATGAATTTTTCCCTATTTCTGCTCGAGTTTCCTCGGGATTCATCCGGTTTTAACTAAATTAAAATGTCCCCTAGGTATGAAGGAGTCTATGAATGTGTGTTTGTTTGTGCATGGTGAGGGAGGCAGTGCTGAGGGGCTAGAATGATTCATGAGTTGGTCCCTTAGGGTCTTTTTTTTTTTTTACACAGTTATTTTCCAACTCTTTAGTCTGGAAACTCTGCAAATGACTTCATGTGAGCATTCCCCGTGTTCTACTCTCGACCCGTTCATACTGTAGATCTCCATCTAAGACGACGTATTGATGTCAATGTCCGCAGTAGACGTTAAATGATAAAATTCAAACATGTTTATCCACAGTCTGTTCTCAAGGCCATTACGTGAACTGGCGGCTCTTAAGTGTTAAGGCTACAAAAATAAATAGCCATCACACGTCGTGCAAGACCACACACAAGCCGAAGTCTTGTTTATTTCCCCCTGTTGTTTCATGAGCAAATTGTAGCACTTTAACAGACGCTGACAGCAGCAAAAAGTGTTGTAAAATGTCACGGCGACGCTAAATCCAGGCGACAGGTCTTAAGTGGCGCTGAAATTGGCGACACAAGAGACTTTGTGATAATTGTATTGGATGTCACGGGCCTGGGCGTGTGGTGGGGTTTGACAGTATTAATTTAGATGAATGCCTTCTCCCTCCAGAGATACTGTTCATAATGTCTTGGGGATGAAATGGGGTAGAACTACAATGTTATTCATTAGCAAATATTATGAAAGAAAAAACAGACAATGTTCGCTTTTTAGTATGATCGAGCCATCGATCTTTCATTTACTGTATACACAGTCACGAAAAAAGTATCTTCGCTTGCTTATAACCCAGCACAAGTGGATTGCCTTCAGTCCCTGTACTTTGTAACTTTTATCTGGGACAGTGAATGTAGTGTTCCTTAAAAAAAAAAAAACTCATTTAACCTACATAATTAATACAGATTAAGATGACTTTTGAAGTTTTAAAAGTAACATGTGGAGTTTTATCTGAAAGTCTTGAACTTTATTTGAATGCTTGTATGTGTCACATGATTGGCTGATTGGAGATTTGCCTTAATGTATACTTAATGTGTAAGTGTTCCTAATAAAGTAGATGGTAGGTGTATGTGTGTGTGTATGCAGGCTGACATTTGAAGAAGCAATCATAAGAGCTTTAGGTCTTCCTAAAATAATGTTAGGTTGTAGATTGATGTCTTATTAATGTGATTAAGTGAGCTATAATTAATTAGCCACTTATTAATATGTTCATAGAAAAATGTACATTTATCAAACTTGCATGCATCACAATTTGACAAGCAAACAAGCAGACAAGCTCTTAAATCAAAAGCACAGGTTTGGCAACCAATAGTGATTCATAAACGTGGGGAAATCAAGGAATGCAATGCTGGCATATCCAGTGTGCTAGCACTAGACTAAAGCATCCATCAGCCACTGTAAGCCATGTTCGCTTTCATAAGTGACCTATCATATCACGTTAGTTTTGCACTAATGCCAGATGAAATGTACCAAATCCTCAATTTTGGCAGAAAAAAAAAAGTTGATAATATGTTGTCTCCCCCCCAAAGTTCTGTACTTTGTTATAACTTAAGTTCTGTAACTTCTACCTCAGAGATTTCAATTGTAGATTACTGGAATTTCTCTTTTGTCCTTTTTGTTTGTTTCTTCTTTTTTTTTTTTTAGCCATTTTGAATTAAGGCTATACTTTCTTTTCCAGGTCTTGGGTTAATTATCCTAATTGTATAATGCAAATTCTTCAAACATATTCTTTAAAGAAATTATTAGGTGAAATTATTAAGGTGCCGGCCCTTCCATACAAAATACAAGTCTTTCATGTATGCCCGGTTTTGTGTGCGTGTGAGTTTGCATGTTCTCCCTGTGCTTGGTGGGTTTCCTCAGGGTACTCTGGTTTCCTCCAACAGTCCAAAGACATGCAGATTAGGTTACTTTGGTTCCCAAATTGCACGTCATGTGTGTGTGTGTGCTGTGTGATAGATTGGCACCCTGTGCCGTAACCTTACCCCACCTCGTGCCCTAAGTTTCCTGGGATAATTGCCTAATCACCCCCCCCCCCCCAAACGCGATCTTGTATACAGGATAGCGTGATAGAGTGAATTACCAATGTAAGTACTCATATTGCTTTTAAATATAAAAAAGTCATCATTTGATCACGCAAACTGGAATGCAGCATATTGCCATCTTTTGGAGAAAGGCGAATAATGCTTATTGGTTCCGGACAAGCACAAATAGTATTGAAATCATGATTCTGATTATGCATGTAGTATTTGTGTTTGTTCATTCGCTTCATTAATGACTTCCCATTAGGTGGCAGTATAAACTCCTCTGTGTGTGTTATAGACATGCTGTGCGTGTGTGCGTGTGTGCACGTGTGTGTGTGTGTGTGTGTGTGTGTGGGTGTGTGTGTACTTGTCCTTGAGGTTAAGCTTTGGGGTTATGTGTAAGCACATTGGAAGTACCACACACATGTAGTAAAACCAACATGGGTGTCAGGATATGTGTGTGTTTGTCTCATAGTTCAGCATATCCCACAGTGTAACACCGAAAATGCAATTAGTCCTGTGATTAGCACTTAATAACATTTGCGTGCATTTTCTCCACCTCTTAATTAAAAACACTGTTTAAACCCATGTTTGCTTTCCAATCTCTCCTTGTCATTTTATAAAGTTCATCAATTAGATTTGATACCTCCGTAAGGGGATGATGTATAATTGCCTTAATCATTTCTTATTCAAATTTCCACCCTGCTTTCCAAAGCATATCCATTTTGCTAATACCGTGTAATTAAAACATGTCATTGCACTACAAGGCTCGAGCTATACCCTATTAATGACCATGAAAATTGTTTTAATTAAATAGCCAATTATAGTAAAGTCCAGACTATGAGGACTGACATTTAAATGAGCTTTAATTTAAATGGCCTTCAGTATTTCTTCATCAGAAGTTTTCACACAGGGAATTAATCAAAGCGAACTGGTCTGCTCTCACACAACGTATCAGAAAGCCCTTATTTCTTCAACCAAACTCGCAGCGTAAATACCAGAGGTCTCCTAAATCCCACTCCATAAGATATGGAATAATAGCTATGTAATGCACTATAGTGTATGTTGATTTGGATTTCAGCCAAATTGTGATTGATCCAAACCTTCATCTTCCATGTCTTTATCTCGCAATAGTTAGTTCACTTAGTTTGAATGCAAAAAGAGGATCATCTTAAATGCATATTAATATTTCATCAGTATATTGAACGAATTCTAATAAAACCTTCTAGTTTTAGTATTTCCGAGTTATTTTTTTTCTATACCAGACTGGTAGCATTTAAGATCTGTTATGTAGCCATTAGCTGCTGCTACAACAAAGATCAGACGGAGATGTAATTAATCTATTTTGTTCAAAATCTTGTGCAAATAACCTACATGTCCTTCCAAAAAATCACTTCCATTGACATTGTATTTTGTCTCTTCATATTAAATTGCATCCGAGGAAAAAACAACAACAACAACAACAACAACAACAAAAACTTTCCACATAAATTTAACTAGATCTTCAGCTAGATGGCATTGTTTTGTTCCCATTTTATTGATTTACATTATAGCTGATGTTAGATTGTGCAATCGCAGCAATCTTCTAAGATTATATCTTGTCACAGTGTATGAGATGATGCCAATAAAATCCTGTCTGAATTCTGTAACAGACAGTGAAGACCCTCTAATGGCAAAGCTGTAATTATAGAAAAGGGCGATTTTCTGCTTACATCATCATTCACTGTGATCCACACCTGGGCAGAAAATGTGGTCAGGTCGACAGAAATGTTCCTAAAAGTGATCTTGAGGTAATAAGATCTATTTTTTTGCGTCCCATCAATGTTGTCCTCCTATAGGTGGCTTTCAGATGAGCAGTGTAACCATGTTGACTCTTTTTGACACTGACTAAATTACTTCATCATCAGCTGTCACACTGTCACACCATACGTACTGGGACCACCGACCAACAAATTGTTTTTTTTGGAGGGATCAGTGGTAGGTGTCTCACCTGCAATGCGGAAGGCCTGGTTTCAGTTTCCACACAATACCCAAATCCCAACCACTGGATGCTGTACCGGTCCCAAGCCTAGAAAAAATGGGAGGGTGGCGACCCCTCGACTGGCGCAGCTGAAAGACCAACAACATACAGATAGCCTCTGACTTACAGCAAGGTTATCTCTCGATAAACCTATATATATATCCTGTATACAGGGTCATGGGGGGGACTGCAGCCTATGCCAGGAGACTTAAGACATGATGCAGAGTACACCTACACACTACAGGGAATTCGGCAGGGCAAATTATCTCATGCAATCTGCGTGTCTTTGGGAGGTAACCGGAGGAAACCCACCAAGCACAGGGGGAACATGCAAACTCCAAGCACATAGAGGCGGAAATCGAACCTGGAATCTGCAGGTGCAAGGCGACAGTGCCACTACGCAACCATGCTGCCTACCAAGAACATGTTGAAGTGTACATTATTGGTTGTTTACTCTTGTGGTCGTATGGCTGACTCGGAGTTGGGGCTCAGTGCCGCCGTCTAGTATCACAAAAGAGTATCGCACTGCATATTTCCTGCCCAGATTTTCGGTGAGGTGATAATGTTTTATGTGACAATTCAAATCTAAACAGTTAAACATATCCATAGTTCTCAATTAAGCTCCATTTGGACTGAGGTAGGTATCGTGTATGTTTTATTGCTCCTCCAATTGAATTTGGATTCTTGATGGTGTGTTTCTTCTCCTCGGCCGTGCTGTGCTGTGTACTGTAGAAGTGAAGAGAGATATGCAGTAAGGAAGGAAGGCAGTAACTTGCTGTGTGTGTGTGTGTGTGTGTGTGTGTATGTCTTTGGGCACAGCCTCTCCTACACCGCTTGACTCCTCCTCTCGAGCCCCGCGACGGGACAGAGACGAAGGGTCCGGGGCGCGCGCGCTGCTGTTCAGTCCTGTGCGCTGCGCTCGCGCTCTCGCCGTCAGGCTTTGATCGATGCCGACGCGTTTCACTTTAGCAACAAAACGGACTTTATAGATCAACTTTGGCTTTGTTTTTAATTCTGACTTTTCATTTAAAAAAACAAAAAGGGAAAGAAATAAAGAATAAAAAGTTTTACTCTGAGAGATCATGGCCACGTCGGTTCCTTTGCTTCCATCAGCGCCGCTCGCGCACCACGCGCCCCCTCCGATCTCCATCTCCGCGTCGGCCGGCGGCGGCTCCTCGAGCCCGTCGAGTCTGTCTCCGTCGCCGTCGTCGCTCGCTCCGTCGGCGGCGTCCAGCCTGTTCCGCTCGGACCTGCTGCCCTCGGCGAGTCCGGCTCTCCCGGTCGGCAGCGCGCCGCACAAGCCCGCGTACGCCACGCCGTCCCCGGTGGAGAGCACGCCGCGCAACAACGAGTGTCGCCTGGTGGAGGTGCGCGGCGCGCGCCTCGCCTCGTTCACCGTGGACGGCCGCGAGCTCATCTGCCTCCCGCAGGCGTTCGACCTCTTCCTGAAGCACCTGGTCGGCGGCCTGCACACCGTCTACACCAAGCTCAAGCGGCTGGAGATCACCCCCGTGGTGTGCAACGTGGAGCAGGTGCGCGTGCTGCGCGGGCTCGGCGCCATCCAGCCCGGGGTGAACCGCTGCAAGCTCATCTCGCGCAGAGACTTCGAGGTGCTCTACAACGACTGCACCAACGCCGGGTGGGTAGCTCTTCGACACGTGCGTGCATTGCAAGTTGTCTTTTAGCGTTTGTGCGCAAAAAAACAAAACAAAAAAAAAGTTCGCGCATCATTAGAACTACATGAGCTTATCTGTAAAGTGAGGTGTCACGCCTGCATTAAGCGCGTGTGAATTTGCTGGTGCGCTCCAAAAGCATAAAGTAATGCTCCTTTTACTTTCAGGAGTCTCATATCCAAAATGTTCTGACCATCATCTTAAGAACCATTCCTTGAACTTTATTCTTTATTCATTAGAACTTTTATTAAACTTTATTCATGCATTTATCTTTAGAATCGTTTCCTGGCCAGGTTCATGATGAATGCATCCTGGTAAAGGAGTGTCTCCTGTGTGAGACAGAAATACTATCTAGGATGAGACACCAGCCTATTATGTTGAATTAATAATTCTCTTTCACAGTTGATTCATCACAAAGTGCTGCGGTGTGTGTATGTAAGCACCCTACTATGTGCAGGTGTATAAACTTTTAAATATGTGTATATATATATATATATATGTGTGTGTGTATGTGTGTGTATGGACAAACCTGCAGGTCAGTGTGTGTTGGCTCTTCGCGGTAAAGCGGTGTTGATAACGTCTCTTCAGATCTTTTATTGTGGGTCATATCAGTGTGATTGATAACACCACGCCAGCTTTAGACCTGCTCTTGAATGGATTCCACTTTGCCGAGCTCGCTGCTCACCATCTGTTCCTTGTCATGGCAGCTTTTTGTCATTTGTGCATGCGCTGGGAAGTTGTGCAGTGCAGGTTGGCTTATATCACAACTTATAGCTGATCATCAGGCACGAGCAGTATGAAAGACATTGTTGGTGTGTTAATAGGGCTGGAAGCCTCTGTTCTCTCTCTCTCTCTCTCTCTCTCTCTCTGTGTATGTGTGTGTGTGTACATGATGAAGGGCGACTTGTCTATTTCCGCCTCAATCAGCTCTAATGCCTCAGTATTGATAACATGTCACGGCTTCATTCTGCTCATCTCCTCTGCTCTCAGCGCACACTGTTGTTCTTTGCACAGTGAGAGATGTTCTGTTCTTATCTGTTCTTCTTGGAAACTGGAAAAACAACAAAACAGGACTAATTAAAGGTTTTGCCTCCACCTGTAAGCCTTCCCAAGTCTATAATGTGAACACAGTGATAATAATTTCATTATAATAACAGACAGTAATTATCTCCCAGCATGCAGTTGTAATCCAGTTTACACTATATTAGCGCTGCTGTTTTGTTCGTTTACAAAAGTAATGAGTTCAGTCGTGGGAAAGATAGATTAGAGGTTCAGGGTCGGTAGCGAGCGCAGTGCCATGTGTACTGTAGGAGTGCAAGTTTTGTTTAGTCCTGATTTCTGAATTGATTTTTCTTTGTTGTTGTTGTTGTTGAGAAATTTTTTGGACAACAAAAATCATAAACTGACCTTAAACAGTTGCCCACCAAAGATGATTTCTGAAATTGTTCGCATTTTCTTTTTGCAAGACACTTGAGATAGGTGCAATACCATCAATGTATGTTAGTTTGCTTGATTTAGACAAAGATCAGTGCATGACAATTTTCAGATTTTGTTCAAACATCTTTGGTGCAGCGATATGGTGTAGTCAGTTTACAAATATAATATATCGAGTTCCAGCTCAGGACCATAAATGTGGTTAAAGGACTAATGCAGACTGTTAGGGGACCAAGCACTGAAACGTAAGTGTGATGGACATCACAGAGGTTACACTGCAGTTTATGCTCCATGCACTGTGATGTAAATTCACATGATTGATCTGAAATGATCGTAGTTATTTGCTAAATAAAAAAGGATTTATAGTAAAAAAAAAAATATATATATATATATATATATATATATATATGCTAATTTTTTTAATTCATTATTGGTCTCACCATCTGAGCTAATCAATTCAAGTCTTACTGGTGATTACATACAAATGTTAAACTAAAATAGTGTCATATTGCAGGATTTTAAAGTAATAAACAACATTATCTGAAGTCACATATCAGGATTCTGAACATGTATCTCATCGCACTACTGATTTATAGCCTGAAGAATAGCAAACAATAATAACCTTTCTGTCGTATGAGTTCACCATCAATTTAGAGTGTTGATCCAGTCGCTTATCATAAATGAACATATCATAAAACTACCTCTAAACAGACCTCTAAAACAGAAGTTAATAAGCAGTCAGTAGGTGCACAAATCACAAACTGTATCAGGGTTAAATAAATAAATAACATGGTTAATAACTCACGAATGTAGCTGAGAATTGCAGTCTAGATTACAAGAGTTTTCAAAGTGTTTTCGTTACACTATTATACTGTATGTACGGACCCGTGAATATAAGTATTCATATTGAATCGTAAGCTACTAATTATATGCATGCGTCTATATAATTTATCATTTATTTTCAAAAATCAGTTGGAACACTGGTCCTTATTCATTAAACAAATCTTCATCTGGATCATGAAACTGTCGAACAGCTCCAAAACAAGTGCTGATTCTAGTGCAAATAACAAATCAGCTTCAGCTGCAAGGAAACAAGTTCCACCTTTTAGTGTCTTACTTACAGTACGTGTCGTATATTGTACAGTACATACTGTACAACACACCACACTTTATAACTTGTGTTATGCAGGTGGTGGAAAAAAGAACATATATTAGTAACATAAAAAAATTATGTGAAATGTGAAATAAAACTACACAATAAAATTTAATTAAACAACAACCTTGGTAAAAAAAAAATAAATAAAATAGTGTAATGAAAAAAATTTAATAAGTAAAAAATAAAGAAAGGACAGTCCAAGAGGTTTGTCCTGTGCAGCTTTTTTTTCTGAAATGAGTAGCAACATATACATATATAAACAAATTATGGAAGTGTGATCTATTAAATATAACTGAAGTCAGATTTAATTATCATAAATAAAGGTAAGACTCTAACCTGAACACCAATTGGTGATGGTAATGCTATTCAAACTGTATTATGTCAGTGCCAATGTAGTGAAAGTAATGGAGAAAAACATATTTGAAAGTGTTAAAGCGCTTGCTGTTATTAATTTTACCTGTCACTCAAAGGCACCCAGGGTGTTCACAAAGTGGAACAAGAACCGTAAAATTAAACCGAGCTGATTAAAAACCATTTGCCTACGTTCTGTATGATACAGTTATCTAATTTCACCACGGCCTGTCGTTTGTGTTTCTTGGTATGATTTTGTGCAGATGCTTTTTCGGTGAGATGACTGATGAAATCTCTAATAAAAGCAAAGTTTCACTCGTCATCACACAAGCATTTGGATGCTTCGAGTGCCTTTGTGCTTAACCTAATATGAAAAAGAGCATTGTGTTGCACAGTTGCTAGTGAGAAGCCACCTATCTTGGGGGAGGGTGCTTTAAAGACTGGCTCAGACTGTCTAGTTATCTTCATTCTCTCTCTCTCTCTCTCTCTCTCGGTCTCTCACTGCTCTTTGGTAGATGTTAAGCGACTATGACACGAGTCATCAGGAACAGACGAGAATGCCTGATAGGGTGAGATCGCACCTCCCTGCTCCTGCACATTCCAGTTACAGCTAAAATAGTCACCACGAGCACCCGGTTCTCCACAGAAAAATTAATTAACAAGGGCACGCTCGAAGTGTTTCTTTTTTCCCCCCTCTTATCCCTTCGTCTCCTTGTTGAATTACGGCCTAATTGTATTAATATTTTTCTCCCCGGGAGGATGAAAAGATCATTTGACGATTGCAGCATTCCGAAATTTGTAGCACCGCTTTACGATTAAATTATGCAAATCAGCTCGTCTCCCCAGGCCCGGATTGGCTAATTAGGACGGATATGGTGCGAGGAGTTGTTCGGAAACGTGAGCCGAGTCTTGGCCAAACGAGCAGAAAATTGAAAACGGCCAGGCGGAAAATTTTAGAGGTTTTTTTTTTTTTTTTTTTTCGTGGAATGATTATTTAATCCTGTCTTCACTGTTACAGTGTGCTTGAAGTCCTCTTTTTTTTTTTTTGTCTTGCGTGGCTTAGGTGGAAAAATCACAGCTGAGAGATAAAACATGAGAAGACAGCTGCAAAGACAGTGTCAGAAATTCATCCATTTTTTTCATCAAGAGGTGAAATTTGACCTTTACGATGGCATTTTTTCAAACCTTATAAAAAAGACAGTGCACAGCATGAGAGAAAAGCACCCCGTCACCCAGCCTTCATGTGTTTCATCACGATTTTGCCGCTATGTTGTCTCACGTCTTTGTTAACAGCTGCTTAGGCAACATTAGAGAGAGACCTAACATGTGTACATTTAACTTGGTGGATGTTACTGATCAATGTGGAGAACCCATTCTTTCAACTGTACCAAGAGAAGACTGTGCATTCTGAAGACTCACCTTTCTCGCATAATTGTTAAACCAAACCTGTGATTAATTTTTTCCGTTATTGGTCTATGAATTATTGCTTATTAAAAAATGTGAAAATGACATTAAGGCTAAAAGACAAAACATGTACAATAACATTAATGTGCTGATAATAAACTTCTCACAATGTCTTAGGTTAGATTAAAAATGCATCATTACGTAAATAATAAAAATGACTAAAAGAAAAATTCAATGCCGGGCGGCACAGTAATATCACTGGGTCAAAGTGATTCACACTGTGGCCTTAAACCACCAGGGCTGAGGGTTCACGTCCTGCATCAGGGAGCTCTGGTTTCCTCCCACAGTCCAAATACATGCAGAAAATGTTAGCTGGCGTTTCCAAATTACCCGTTGTGTGTTAGTGTCTGTGCTTATGTGCCCTGCAATGGATTGGCACCCCATCCAGGGTGTACCCTGCCTCGTTCCCCAAGTTCCCCAAGCTGGGATAGGCTTCAAGACGGACAGGATAAGTGTCATAGAGAATGAGTGAATGAGAGTAATGCTATGCTATAAAGGAATGAACCAGACTTAAAATGCACACCGCCATTTTCCTTACACCTGGATCCAATATACCGAGATACGGACTGTTTATTTACGAGTCTGTGGTTATTTTTTGCTTCTGCATTAAAAATGTCAGAGCCTTCAAGATAAAACGTTCTTTGCTTTTTGACAGCGAGTCCTTGTTCACTTATAACCTCACATTAGCCAACCCTCCTGCAGGAAAGTGAGAGAGTAACTGATCCTAGACTTCTGTGTCATGGTAACGCTGGTGTGTGATGGCGACTCAAAAGTGACTCATATTGACTCAAGATGACACGCCACAGCAGATCCTTCTAACATCATGTCATCCAAACCATTCCCGAAATAGACCATAAAAGGAAAAGTACTTACAGGAAAATGCTGCAGTGATTTTAGGTGGCGTAGTAAAAAACAAATGCGCACACACACACACACACACACACACACAAACACACACACACGCACATTTTCTCACAGTTTCTTTCTCACAGTTACTTATTCACTCATCAACCCTCATTAACTCTCTCTCTCTCTCTCTCTCTCTCTCTCTCTCTCTCTCTCTCTCACTCACACTAGCACCTTTGACCCAGTGATATTACTGCCTAATGTGATGCCATCCTCGCTGCAGTCTTAACTATTATGCATTAAACCCAGGCAATTACCTCAGTGTCTGTGGTGGAAAGACACATCCTCATCGCTTCATCCGCTGCTTCATCTCTGTACTTCTATCTGCCTGCATTTATCTAAACGCCCTTTGTGCTGACTCAGTCTGTCTCCAGTCATTCATCTCTCTTATATTCTCACTCTTTCACACTGACCCAGGATCAGCTCAACCTACTGAACCCGTACCTTCATTTACAAGATCACAAACCACACAACTGCCCTCAGATCAGGCTTTTATAAACCATATTGTATTAAAGGTTTATTGCATATAAGATACCTAGATTAGTGGCAGAAGGCACAAGTGGTCTAAATGCAAAGGGAATTTCAGGAAAGATCAATATTATGCTGTAGTTTTAGAGTATGACTGTTTTAGGACCAGCCTGATAATTCGCCTGGATCATACACCTAAGGATGCGAGTTGAAAATTTTTCAGCTAGTTCGTCTTCTAATTCATACATAAAGAGATTCAAGCCCCACCCCAGACAGGTTCTGATTGGATGCTAAATTTCTACATTAGAGTCCATGTTGTCAAGAGTCCAATGTTTACATATTTCCCTGAAAAGTGTGTTTTTGACTTGCACTAAAACGTCCTTGTGATTGCAGACTTTACGAATTGCACTATCGTAACTTTATCTGTCCAGAGTGTGCTTTTCGGGATATAATCTTCTATTCTGCACAAGCTGTTGAAGCCATTAAAGATGCATCCGCCACAATAAAGGTCTTGAATGTCCATAAAAGACATTTTGCTCTCAGCAGATTTTGCAACTCATAAGCCGTAAAAAAGCGCTTACGCCGCTCACTTACAGTTCCGCTGCGTCTTACTTATAATCGGCAGGTGCTTTCTATATGTTCATTTGTTCATTTATTTGTTTATCTATCTATCTATCTATCTATCTATCTATCTATCTATCTATCTATCTATCTATTTGTCTATTTGTACTCATTTCTTTAAAAAAAGGCACCGACTTCCAGAATGTCTTAAACGCTCGATTGAAGCATCACACATCATTAGCCCAGTTAAGTGACCTTTCTATCAACTTCCTGCACACTGCTGTGTGTCTGTGTGTGTGTGTGCGCACTTGTATACAGACTCCAGACACTCTAGAGTTAGCTTTGCTAAAACCTTCAGTTGTAGATTCCCAAATCTATGTAAACCAAACAGCATAGAATCAGCACTTAAAACTTATATTTTAAAGATAATTTTAGTGCTAGATATGTGCTTATAATTTTTGAGCTAATTCATCACAAGGATGCTAATACTGAGGTAAAATGTAGAACATTTGTTACTAATTTTTTTTCTTGCACAACAGCTAACGTTAGTGGTAACAGTTTATATGCTAGCTAATATGAGGTACACACGTGGACAAAATTGTTGGTACCCTTCGGTCAATGAAAGAAAAACTCACAATGGTCACATAAATAACTTTAATCTGACAAAAGTAAAAATTTAAAAAAATTCTATGAATGTTAACCAATGAAAGTCAGACATTGCTTTTCAACCATGCTTCAACAGAATTATTTAAAAAAAATAAACTCATGGAACAGGCCTGGACAAAAATGATGGTACCCCTAGAAAATACTGAAAATAATGTGACCAAAGGGACATGTTAATTCAAGGTGTGTCCACTAATTAGCATCACAGGTGTCTACAATCTTGTAATCAGTCAGTGGGCCTATATATAGGGCTCCAGGTAGTCACTGTGTTGTTTGGTGACATGGTGTGTATCACACTCAACATGGACCAGAGGAAGCGAAGGAAAGAGTTGTCTCAGGAGATTCGAAAGAAAATTATAGACAAGCATGTTAAAGGTAAAGGCTATAAGACCATCTCCAAGCAGCTAGATGTTCCTGTGACTACAGTTGCACATATTATTCAGAAATTTAAGATCCATGGGACTGTAGCCAACCTCCCTGGACGTGGCCGCAGGAGAAAAATTGATGACAAATCAAAGAGACGGATAATCCGAATGGTAACAAAAGAGCCCAGAAAGACTTCTAAAGAGATCCAAGGTGAACTTCATGCTCAAGGAACATCAGTGTCGGATCGCACCATCCGTCATTGTTTGAGCCAAAGTGGACTAGATGGGAGACGACCAAGGAGGACACCATTGTTGAAAACAAATCATAAAAAAGCCAGACTGGAATATGCCAAACTACATGTTGACAAGCCACAAAGCTTCTGGGAGAATGTCCTATGGACAGATGAAACAAAAATGAAACTTTTTGGCCAATGCAAATCAGCTCTATGTTCACAGAAACATATCAAGAAAAGAACACTGTCCCTACTGTGAAACATGGAGGAGGCTCTGTTATGTTCTGGGGCTCCTTTGCTGCATCTGGCACAGGGTGTCTTGAATCTGTGCAGGGTACAATGAAATCTCAAGACTATCAAGGGATTCTAGAGAGAAATGTGCTGGCCAGTGTCAGAAAGCTGGGTCTCAGTCGCAGGTCATGGGTCTTGCAACAGGACAATGACCCAAAACACAGCTAAAAACACCCAAAAATGGCTAAGAGGAAAACATTGGACTATTCTAAAGTGGCCTTCTATGAGCCCTGACCTCAATCCTACTGAGCATCTTTGGAAGGAGCTGAAACATGCTGTCTGGAAAAGGCACCCTTCAAACCGGAAACAACTGGAGCAGCTTGCTCATGAGGAGTGGGCCAAAATACCTGCAGAGAGGTGCCGAAGTCTCATTGACAGTTACAGGAATCGTTTGATTGCAGTGATTGCCTCAAAAGGTTGTGCAACAAACGATTAAGTTAGGGGTACCATAATTTTTGTCCAGGCCTGTTCTATGAGTTCATTTTTTTATATAATTCCGTTGAAGCATGGTTGAAAAGCAATGTCTGACTTTCATTGGTTAACATTCATAGAATTCTTATTTATTATTATTTTTGTCAGATTAAAGTTATTTCTGTGACCATTGTGAGTTTTTCTTTCATTGACCGAAGGGTACCAACAATTTTGTCCACGTGTGTATAAACATTAAATTAAAAGATTAAAAGCAGTAGCCAAGGTTTGTAGTAAGTTAGCTAAAGTTTATAACATGAATAAAAGCAGTAATTAAATCTGGAAGCAAATTAGGTACTGTGTGGTAAAAAAAAAAAAAAAAAGAATTATAAGATTAAAAACAGCACCCAATGTTTGTTTTACCTATGTGAGGTAAAAATAATAAAAGCGGCAGTTATGTCTGGTGGCAAGCGAGACAGTGTGAAGTAAAACAATTTCTTTAACAGATTACATTAACAAGTTCTGTAGCATGCTATGCTAGCTTATGTGAGGTAAAACTTTTTAATTAAAAAATTTAAAGGTACCGACAAATTTGCTAGCAAGTCATCTAATTAAAATATATTAAAAACAAAAACAGTAGTCAGGTTTTGTAGCAAGCTAGCTAATGTGAGGTAAAACTATTTTGTTTCAAGATTAAAGGAGGTAGCCAAGTTTTGAAGCAAGCTAGTTAATGAGAAGGAGCACTACATTATCAATAGATTATCAAGCAGTAGCCATATTTGCTAGTAAGTCAGCTAATTAAAATATTAAAACCAGTAGTAAAGTTTTGTAGCATGCTAGCTAATGTAAGGTAAAACTACTCTGGTAAGAGATTAAAAGTGGCAGCCAGGCTTGCTAGCAATGGGTTAAAGTGATAAACTATTTTCTTAAAATATTAAAAGCAGTAGTTAAGTTTTGTAGCAAGCTAGCTAGTTATTGTGAGATATTGGCAGCTATTTTATTAACACATTTAAAGAAGTGTTTTTGTAGCTAATGTGCTAGAAACTGCTTTATTGCAAGAGTAAAAGTAGCAGCCAAGTGTGCTAGCAAGTCAGCTATGGTGGTGTAAAACTATTAACAATATTAAAAGCAGTAGTGAAGTTTTGTAGTTAGATAGTCAATGTGAGGTAAAACAATCTTACTAAGAGATTAAAACCATTAGCCAAGTTTGCAAGCAAGGCAGCTAATATTAGTGATAATATGTAAAGCATTTAACATGATATGGACATTTTATATCCCTAGGTGTGTCGTCTCTGTTCCACTTATATATAAAAATCGAAACAAATGTTATATTGCGAGTCGTGCAAACACTCAAGGATCCGATTAGTTCTGAAGGAGAAACATTGGAGACCTTGGTGGTAGGTAATAGCCAACTATTGATTGATATTGAAGTGTTTGCTTTCTCAGGGGTATTTCTCTCACACACATACACACACTTTTCTGCATCTCTTTCCTGTCTTGACCTTCATGTCCACCCCTGAGGAAACATGAGCCGGCATCAGTCAGCACAGTTGATGCTTGATTCTGTGGAGCTTAAACATGCATTGAACAGAGGCTTACAGCAGGGGGGGTTGAATCGGTGTACGTGTGTGTGTGAGTGTGTGGAGATTGTAACCCATCAAGCTTGTATTGTCCTTCCAGCCTTTAAGTTCTCCCGTGTGTTTTCCATCTGGCATCGCACACAGCCTTGGAGTTTGTGTTGAATAGACCCGGTGGAAGCAGACACCCAATGTATGTGGGTATGAGTGTGTGTATGTGTGTGTGTGTGTGTGTATGTGGCTGTGCGTGTGTTTTGATCTTTCTAAGCCCGTCGACTCCAGCGAAAAACCCTGCAGCAGCTGCCGAGACACCGGATAGCCCTGTATGCCACATTAGAGAAGAAAGCGTGATCGTGTTCTAGAACAACGGTTCGGTACAGATGATGTCTTAGTCACAGTGTGTGTGTGTTGTGTGTGTGTGTGTTAGGGATGTGGGTGGACAGTAGGATTGATGAGAAGGGTGGAAAATATCACCTGACATGGAACAGTGGAACAGGCATTATTAATGTCTTTCATGTTTGTGTGTGTGTACATGTGTATATGTGTGTGTGTTGCAGTCAAACAAAATTCAATAGCTTCTGTCAGTGCTCTGCATGTGGTGCAGAAATTTGCTATCCAGGAAAAAACTCCAAATGTCAGCACTCCAAGTGTGTGTGTGTGTGTGTGTATATGTGTGTGTGCGTGTGATTTCTAAAATAGCTCTTTCGTTAATACCATTGTCTCTTTGTCACTTAATCCTCAGTTTGCCTGTACTCACTGTCGACTATAAACAATGACAAGCAGCTGACAGATCACTTTTATCAGCTATGTGCCATTACACACAGATCCAGGATCAGTTCTAAGCCCTGTTTACACCCCTCAGTGTCTTGTAGTCAGTACAAGAGCAATACTGACCTCGGATCAGCGTCGCATCAGCAAACATGAGAGCTGGTTTAGTTGAAGCCCGAGGCCGTTAAACTGCTCTCGCTTTGTTCAGCTTTCACTGTGTGAGCCACCTGCGGGAAGCAGCTGCTCCTACACTGGACATTTGTTGATATTAAAGTATAACTGCTTAAAGGAATCATTTGGTAAAAAGAAAAAAAAAATTAATTTACACAATCTACACAATCTGTCATACCATGTTTGGGGGCTGACTTTGCTTTTTTCTTACTTTTGTTCTGGAGTTATGAAACTGATTGTAATCTGTCTCAACTAAAATTTTAAACAGGTGTAAGTCTCATGTTCTTACATTTCACAGGGATGTTCTGTCTTGGCTAATTCTTTTTAGTTAAGTTGAATCTATAATATATTATCATCTGGCTTTCATACCTGCTTTCTGGCACACAAACACAGACACAAAGGAGGGCCTGGGGGACAATGATATTGAATTTCACCGAGGGGAAAAAAATAGTTTTATTGTTGTCCAAAATGGCAGTCGAGTCCCAGGCTTCAGTTACACGATGACGTTTTTGTTCACGTTTATAGATTTCTGAGGTAGGAATTATGAATATGTATTGTATGTTGATGTGCTTAAGTGCCTGTTGTCTTAATTCTACAGTTCAATATAGGTCATGCTTGGCTTCCCGAGCTCTGACTAGGACAAAATAACTATTCTTGGAACTCAGAAAAGTACAGTCAGTGCAGGCGTACATCAATTCATCCAGATGTCAACGAATGAAATATCACTTTAATATTTACATAAGAAGGTTGAGGCGCTGTTGGATGAGGCTCTTGGTTGTTGATCAGAGGGTTGGAGATTTGAACCCCACCACCGCCGGGTTATCACTGTCCCAGCCACTGCATGCAGTACCCAAGTCTAGTTAGATAATGGGAGGGTTGTGACAGAACCGGGCGTCCGACGTAAAACCTGCTCCAGATCTTATACTGATCACATGATCCAATGCGGCGGTTCCGAGCATAAAAGGGACACGACTCAAGAAAAAAGTTTGTAGGTAGGTTTACAGAAATATTTGCTTTTGATCAAGTTCAGTTTATTACTCTTGTTGTGGAAAAGAAAACATAATGTTTGAATCCTGCAACATCAATCTGTAGCCAGGACTCTGGGGAACAATAGCGGCACTAGCCAATCCTTGGCGACTGAGCCTTATTTCTTCCCCCTAACTGTGTACGCGCAGCAATACAAAAAGGCTCAGTCATTACACGATGGTGTCACTTGTCTCAGAGGATGCACCAGACAGACTTTGTTGCTCTGAGCAGTAACCTTGTGCAGTTTTGGAGAAAAAAGTCCATGTTTTATTCTCGCCATATAGAAAAAAAACAAAAAAAAATTGTTTTTCATGTCAGTGTGTTTTTCATGTAGAGTGCTTTTTGGTCAAAATTTGAATCAGCCAAAACGAGCAGTTCTTATTATTTTTTTTATTATAAAAAATCATATTTTCATTATGATTTTTCACATTAAAATGACAAATTTTCAAAATATACCACTCCTTTTTTTCTTTCAAAAAACAAATACAGCTTTCATCTCCCATAAAGTACTTGCAAAATACTCTTATTTTACAAGACTATTGCTTATTCTTTATTTTTTTAGTTTATAGGCATTATCGCTCCCTTACTGGACAGGAGTGTGGAGCAGACGTTCGGCAGGGAGTAGACGATCAGTCTGTATGAGACGTGATATTTAATCAGTCATTAACACGGCATTTCAATGTTTATTAGGTCTTTTTAGTAGTCCTTAAAAACCTGTAAGAAATATAGGTGCCTGAGACAAATCGAACATCAGACATCAGGGCTAATTAAAACGAATCACATTGAAAATCGCAATGCTCATAAATCATGGAATCGAATCGACAGTCTACGTGTGATTCACAGCTTTAGTGCTGAATATTGCTAAATAAAATATTTGACATTCAACAGATTATAAGCCTAGGCTAGTGTTGCACATATTTGCAGTTTATGTTTTCTCTCTCTCTCGCTCTCTCTCTCTCTCTCTCTCTCTCTCTCTCAAACACACTAGCGCAGGAGGCTAGCCTTTGCCCCACAGCAGTCTAGCTGAGTTTTCTTAGCCCTCTATAACACAGCTGAATGTGACCTCGGTAAAACACATGGGGCTGAGATTTAATCGAGATTCAATTTTCCATCTGGCTGCTAATGAAGCATTTTTTAGCTCCATTACATATTAGCACGGTCGCTGTTTACCGTTTAATTGCGCTCCTGTGTATTGTGTTGTAGAGACCAAACGATCATTTTGCGCTTACACTTTCGTGCTCGGTAAAGGAGTTCAAGCCGACCGATTCGAATCGACGCACCGGAGTCAATATTTAGGCTCCAGAAGGAAAAAAGTCTGATTCTTCACTCCCAACTTCGAGATGTCTCTGTATCATATTGTCCTGTATTTTTCATGAATCGTTGCATTGAAATGGGCATCATATTATACAGTATGTAGACAGACAGATACACACCTCAGCGCTCGAGTTAATGGTTTAACAGAGACGGAAAGTGGACACAGATGAAGACCTTTTGACTACGGCTGAGGGACGTTGTGAAGGGCACACGGAAGATTCAACCCTCCGACCCTGTTATTCATCACGTAGAATCCTGACCCACTGTGCGGCTCTCTTACGGAGACAATGGAACAACAGAAATATGTCCTGCTAAAGACTGTGTGTGTGTGTGTGTGTGTGTGTGTGTGTGTGTGTGCATTCTGGCAGTAGGAAAGTGAGCCAGCATGGAGTAGAGGAGGGAAAGACGTCAGAGGGAGATTTTAATTAAAGTATGAAATGAGAGGTCACGCGTTCTGACCCCCCCTCACACACAAGTACACACATACACAAGGACAGACACACACGCGCGCACACACACACTAGTGGTCCCCTCCATCTCTCGGCTTGATGACTTTTCCATGAAAGGGTTTTTCATTATTTCCACCTCAGGGAGTCTCAGTGTTCCGGCTCCCTCTGTAGTGCACAGAAATCTGCATTGTGATTGTGTTTGTGTGTGTGTGTGTGTGTGTGTGTGTGTGTGTGTGTGTTGGGTAGAGGTGATGTTTTTGACTTGGTTTGATTATTAACACACCATTCTGCTTGTTTGATCATAAAGGCACAAACCCTGGTGTGTGCACGCACACACACACACACAATGTTGCAGAATAAGAGGTGATGAAAACGGTTCATTAATTTTCCGGGTTGTTTCTCAAACATTAACTGAGTTACAGTGCTTAGCTTCAGATTGCATTAGAGCGAAATGAAATGAAATCCTTCTCTAAACGTGTCGATGTGAAGCGTTTACATTTTCATTCATTTAGCAAAGTGATTTCCGCAAAGTTGATTCATTTCATCCTAAGTGACTTTCGAGCGAGGCAGAATTAATTTCAGACATCACACTTTCAGGCAGGACTTTTCTGCTCGTCAGAACCGTACCTGTAATCTGATCGCATTTTCCTAGCAGCATGAGTTAATTCAGCCGGATTTCTGAAAGGGAGATTAAAGCGGCAGTAAGTCACTTATAGAGGACACACCTTGTGTAATATTTGGGCAGCAGACAGACGAATGTGATCAAATACTATACAGCGTCCCAATAGCTGAAGACATTTCTACGATACACAAAGTACATCAGGAGACAGGACAGTTTTCACAGTTCTAGTAAAGTAACAGTGTTAAAGCCTGAGCCGTGTTCTACTGTTGTTACTCATTCACTCAGCTGAGCCTCCAGACTCCAGATTCTTTTGATCCTCCTTTCTCATCTCAGTCCCTTTCTTTCTTTCTTTCTTTTTTCTATTCTTTTATCATCCCTTCTTATCTTTCCTTTGTGTAATTCTTATCATCTCAGTCCATTTCTTTCTTTCTTTCTTTCTTTCTTTCTTTCTTTCTTGAATCATCCCTTATCTTTCCTGTGGTATTCCTTCTCATCTCAGCTTCTTTCTTTCTTTTTTCTATTCTTTTATCATCCCTTCTTATCTTTTCCTTTGTGTTCTTTCTCATCTCAGCTTTTCTTTCTTTCTTTCTTTCTTTCTTTTCCTTGTATAATCTCTTTTTATCTTTTCATTTGTGTAATTATTTCTCATCATCTTTTTTCTTTTTTCCTTTCTTTCTTTCTTTCTTTCTTTCTTTCTTGTATCATCCCTTCTTATCTTTTCATTTGTGTAATTCTTTCTCATCTCATCACTTTTCTTTTTTTCTTTTTTGTATTATCCCATCTTATTTTTCCTTTGTATTATTCTTTCTCTTTCTTTCTTTCTTTCTTTCTTTCTTTCTTTCTTTCTTTCTTTCTTTCATTTCTTTGTATCATCCTTTCTTACCTTTCATATTGTAATCCTTCCTCATCTCAGTTTCTTTCCTTCTTTCTTTTTTGAATCATTCCTTCTTACCTTTGATTTGTGTAATCATTTCTTTCTTTTTCTTTTATTGTTTTTTTCGCTGTCTGTTTCGCAGTCTGTCTGTCTGATCTCTATTCTAGTGTCAGTGCTGATTTATAAGTTGACAATAAAAGGAATGGAACTTTTTTAAAATGATTATTATTATTATAAAGATTCGGCTTCCAATTTTGCTTCCAAATAAATTGTTATAAAATCCACTTCAGATGTTTGACAGAGAGATATTAGATAAGAGTATTGTAACATAATCGTTTCTGATGATACAACATTACATCACCTGGTCCTGAGATCTGCTCTCTGTAGTGCCCCAGACTTGGGGAAAAAAAATTAGTTCACCAAAGTTCAACCAATCAGGATGAGCAGGTGTGTTTCTTTACCTGTCAATCATATCATATCAGTTTGTGCAATACGTGAAAGACAGTTTCTCACGTCCACTTTCTCACTGAAGGATTTCTGAACCAGTTAAAGCCAAGGAGACAAATTCTGAACACCAGATCTCATGAACAACTGCGTATGCTAACATCCTTTAATATCTCATTTAGTATAAAATATAAGCCTGCCGTATAAAACTAATTAATACACACACATGCATGCACTTCCTGGATGGAAGGAAATTAGAGTTCTGGGTGTGTTTTCAGCGTAACTTGGTAACGTGGCGTTTAGCCTAGTTGTGTTTTTTCGCTGGATAGAAAGTAAACTGCTGTGCGCTTGTTAAAAGGCTGTGGTAGAGTAGCCTGCGGGGTGTGTGTGTGTGTGTGTGTGTGTGTGTGTGTGTGTGTGTGTGTGTGTGTGTGTGTGTGTGTGTGTGTGTGTGTGGATGTATGGTCTCTGTGGGAGAATGGGCCTTAATGAGTTATGTGTAAACACACTGTGTGTGGTGTGGGAAAGGGAAAAAGGGAAGTGGGGGTTTAATGCACCGCATGCTGCAGACAGCAAGATGACAATAAAACACACACACCGAGAGGAAAGGATGGGTGTGTGTGCATGTGTGTGAGAGAGAGAGAGTGAGAGAGATAACAAGAATGTCGCCACAAAGCCACACACAAAGAGGAAAGCGTTGTATATAAACGTTTGTATTTTCCCTCCATTAGATTTGAAAGGGAACCTTCAGACCTTAAAGATGCACACACACACACACACACACACACACACACACTACACACACACACACACACACACACACTCACGTGCCCCATATCTGCCAGCTGCTTCAGAGGGTATGCAGTGATTTATACGGCCCGGTGCGGATCTGCCTATTTTAGCTGTGGACCCGGGCCGAGCAGAGGACAGAAGGGACACGCGGCGTCTCAGTGAGGCCAAAGACACGCTGCACACTCTGGCCTACATACAGCGTTCACACACGGCACTGCAGCAGGAGACAGCTCGTCCCACTCTGTCCCACATACAGCAAGGACACATGCGCACATACACACATGAACACACACACATGAGAGACAGTGACGAGACGGTGTGTGTCTCACTGATACTCCTTACTCCAGGTCACTAGGGGAGAAACTCGTCTACTTCTACCTCTCGTTTTTTTTCTCCCTCTTTCTTTCTTTCATGTCATCCTTACTCAGCTTAAGTTTCTTTTTCTTCCTTCATTTTTTTCTTTACCCCTTCATTATGTTCTTACCTACTTCAACATTATTTCTCTTTTTACTTTCTTTTTTTAAATCTTTCATGTTATCATTATTCAGTTTAAGTTTCTTCTTTCCTTCCATTCTTTCTTCTTCTTCTTTCATGTGTTTGTCTCCAGCTTCTTTCTTTCTTTCTTTCTTTCTTCATTTTTTTCTTTACCACTTCATTATGTTCTTACATACGTCAATATTATTTCTCTTTTTACTTTCTTTCTTTTTTTAGATCCTTCATCATTATTCAGTTTAAGTTTTTTTCTTCTATTCTTTCTTTCCTTCTTCTTTCATGTGTTTGTTTCCAGTCTCTTTCTTTCTTTCTTTCTTTCTTTCTTTCTTCTGTTTGTCTTCCTTGCTTAGCTCCAATTTCTATCATTTTGGTTTAGTTTAGTTTGTTTGTTTCTTTGCTTCCTTCTTTCCCTCCTTACCTTTATGTCATCCGTACACAGTTTACAGTACAGTATGTGCTTTCTTTCTTTCCTTCCTTCCTTCCCTCTCTCTTCCTGCCATATGTTTTAATGCATAATCCAGTAATATAACAGGGCCATTAACAGTCAGCTCTACCTGTGTGTTACAGTAAAGAGTCACATGTTTGACCTTTGACCCTGCTGTCAGCTCCCTGTCGGTTAGAGCACTAATGAGAGACAATAATAACAGCTTCAAACCGGCTTTTTAAATTAACCTTTTGACGTTCGCCCCGACGCCGAACCTAACGACATATTTATAGTCGGCGATGCCGATCAGCGCGACCTGAGAGCGACGAGATGATTGGAATCTAATTAAAGAGCAGGACTCTTTAATTTCAGTCTGATGGGGGAAGGTTCGGTCCTGCAGCTTAAAAAAAAAAAACTCCAAACTCCTCTAAACAATACCCCGTCCTTGTACGAGTTTCCAAGCGCATGTTCGAGGCGATTATTAGGAAGCCTTCATGCCAAACCAACAGAATCCGACTGGCGTAAAGTGATCCATGTTGACATCTGAGGAAATGAGAGGTAGCTGTTTACCTCAAAGGTGCCTCTCGAGCAGTGCTGGGATTTCCACTAACCTTTTTTTCCAGCAGTTTCACCTCTGAGCTACCATTTCCCATAATGCTTCATTCAGTCCAATTTTATTTATAAAGCACTTTCAACAATAGACATTGTCACAACACTGCTGCACAGAGCTCTGGATGTACATTCAGATCCCTAATGAGCAAAACAGAGGCGACGAGGTGAAGAAACAAAATTCCTGAAACGAAAGATGAGGATGAAACCTCAACCTCAGACAAGGTCCTGATGAACTGGAAATTAAAAACAGGACGGCGCACTTTACTTATTACATCAAAACAAGTTATATTGTTTACTGTAAATCCTGTTCTAATAATATGAAATGCCTGGTTTTAATGCCTGGCAAATGCCTGGCATTTGTGAGTTTCTGTATCTAAGACGCTTTTTATACACATAATATTTTTTATACGCCATACTTTATTCCAGTATACATACTTTTATAAATTAGTTTTGAAAATGTAATATTATATAGCATTATTATTTTTTTAAATATCGAAAAAAAAAAAAAAAACAGGACTTTCTTCCAGGTCCGGACAAAGTAGGATTCATACTGTACATTTACAAATTCATACACAGTATGAAAACCTTTAATCCATATATAATAATAATAATAATAATACACCAAAACAAGTCATGCAGATTGTTTAAACTGTCAGATATACCTATGAACTTTACTAAACAAAAAAACAAAAAGAAAAAAGAAAAAGAGTGATAATAACCGCCGTTTGAACCCGCCATCTTGAACGAACTCTCCTTTTCTTTTTCTCGTCCTATGTTTAGATTATCTGTAGTTCATGTTGTCTTTAAGAGTCTCTTTAAGAACTATTTGATCCCGCTGATTCATGTGTTTATGTTAATCTCTTGATCTCGCTCTTCCTCTCCGTCCTTTTGTCAGTTATAACTAATCGGACTTGCTGTGTTGCGATGTAAAATAAATACATTTCTGCAAAGAAACGAGACGAGGAAAAAAGAAGAAGAAAAAAACCCGACTGTACGGGACATGGTATATGTTTTTTTCACTTCACTTTGCTTTCCAGGAAACACGGTTGCTTGCACTGTTACTGGAATTTGCTTTTTTTTCTTTTCTTAAAGAACAAAAAATGTAAGTATTGTAGTCAGTATACAGTACGTTTGGTATAGAAGTGTAAAAGCTGTTGACCTATTTTGTGACGAGGAAAAAAAACACCATGTATATAATATTTCCTAATATAGCATTTCTGTAATAAAGTCATTTGTAAAAAAAAAAAAAAAAAAAAAAATTGTAGAACCTGAAAGTCCTACAGAAATCTTAACATCACATGACCGTTGTAATATAGTTGTAAAGACGTTTTGCTGACATTCATTATCGGGGAAACACTGTTTTGGGGAAACACAAATGACTTTGACAAAAAGATGTTGAGATAACGTCGAATGAACGACCCAAATACAACCTCAAAACAACCTTGATTTCTGATTTAACATCCATTTACACATCGTTAGACCACATCCGTACTCTCTTGAGTTTCTGCACACAGCTCGTGAACCTCATGTCGCTCGCCTCTTAGCGCTGCAGTATTCCATCTCTGTTCCATTTTCTTTACTGTAATATGGTGTTTGCACAGCGTTCAAACTGCATCACGTCTGGTTTCGTAGAACAGATCTCAGACTTTATGGGTTATTTTTGATTTTTTTTTACCCTTCCGTAATCGCTGTTGTCCAGTATGTTTTGTTGTGCATTTACTTCCATCCACAGCACGTTCCCTAGCCGTCCAGTGATAATCCTGCAATGCTTGAGAGTCTGAATCCTGCTCAGACCATCGGTTTGGTATTAATATTGGTTTGATGTCATTTTAGAGACACTCGTTCACTGTTATCCCAATTCGTCAAAGTAATTCTCACTCACTCATCATCTATACCGCTTAATCCTGTATTCAGGATCACAGGGGGCTTGGAACCTATCCCAGGAGACATAGGGCACGAAGCAGGGGTACACCCTGGACAGGGTGCCAATCCATCACAGGGCACAGACACCGCGGCCAATTTGGGAACGCCAGTTAGCCTAAACTGCATGTCTTTGGATTGTGGGAGGAAACCGGAGCACCAGGAGGAAACCCACCAGGCAGGGGGAGAACATGCACACTCCATGCACACAGAGACGGGAATCGAACCCGGACCCTGGAGGTGCAAGGCGACAGTGCTAACCACTACACCACTGGGTTAGTTTTTATGATTCTGTAACACTTCCCTGTTCAAAACTAATAATAAAACCTTCCAATAAAACTAGAAAGACAGAAATGGCTGCTCTCCTTTGGGGCGCGATTAACATCACAGTGAGACATGGACATCCGTGTATGCGGAAGAGGGCAGACAGCGCTCATCGTTCACCAATCTGCCGAGAAGTACAGTACAACATAAAGAGCAGCAGCAAAAGAGGTTAACGCTCTTCACGTGTCTCAGATGAAGCACATGCTAGTCTTCATCCTTACCGTAGCACCCTTGCAGCTGTCGGATACTAGCGAAGAGCGTGTGATAATACGTGGAAAGTAAAAAAAAAAAAAAAACGAATATGCCATAATAAAAAATAAAAATCAAACACACAGAACGCATTTTTTATGAAGTTCAGGGTGACCTTAATCCTTTATGGCCCAGTTTCCCAAAAGTACCATAAAGTTCGTTTTAAACTGGTAGAGCGTGATGTTTCCTCTCCCCGTTCACAATGATCTTTGTGCTGCAGTGCTTTGGGGGAACTTCAGCCTAGTTCCTGCATTAATCATCCAGAAGTAAAAGAGACATCCCTGCGTTAGCCGAACACATAAAGAATGATCTCACGCGGACTCAGCGATCGTACAGTAGTGTAGGATACAGTAGTCCCTTATCAGGCCCCGCGACACACCCCCTTCCTAATAAACCCGTCGGATCACGCAGCGGCTCGGACAGCTAGCCACGTGCTGATTCGCACACCAGAGCGTTCGCTTTCTGGTTAATGTAATCATGTTGCAAATGACGTGGCTGCATGTTCACATTTGTACGTTAATAATCAGGTTGTTCCAGGAGCAGCTGTTATTCTGGAGAAGGTCAGATGGAATTGTGGGAATTACTGAAATCTCTGTAGACTCACAGCACCCGGAGGAGGTTTCGGATAGTTTATGTTTGTCCTGAAATAGTGTGTGTGTGTGTGTTTTGGAAAAAAGCTCTGTTTGTAAGATGCTTGCTGTACTATTATTTCCGTTGCTGATATTTCCTGTTTTGTGTGTCTGTGTGTGTCTGTGTGTGTGTGTGTGTGTGTGTGTGTGTGTGTGTATGTGTGTGTATGTGTGATGAGAATGGGAATGTACGAGTAATGTTTGTATGTAAGACACAGATGTTTAACCCCTCTCTCTCTCTCTCTCTCTCTCTCTCTCTCTGAAGTTCACAGCACTATTTACATAGCTTTCATTACACACTGCAGCACAGACTGCAGCATAAATAGTGGCTTATTTGGGCAGCGGCCCCGATAAGGGCTCCAATTACTGCCCATCGTGAGGCAACTTCCTGTTTGAGGTCTGAATAAGGGATGTTTGTTTCTCGCCTTTCCCGCCTTGACCCTGGTGTAAACCCCCCTCTGTTTCCTCAAAGGGTCATTCCACTCGAATCTGTGTGTGCATGTTTGTGAGCGAGTGTAGTATGGGTATGAAAATTCAAATAATACACTGCAGGAAAGGACATTGAGAGGTTTCAATGTCTTTTGTTTGGAGCTTCCTTAAAGAAAAATGTTGTGCTAAGACGCTTACATTATTCATTTGGCTGAAGCTTTTATCCAAAGCGGCTTTTATAAATAAAGAGGGGGGGTGTATGACCCGACCAGATGTCCAGACTTATGAAGAGACGAAGTGAAAAACAACTGGAATAAAACTACTTCATAAGACTAACTTTTGGGAGAATGTAACCATTCGTTCTCGCATTTTTATTATTATTATTGTTATTGTTTTTATTATTATTATTTGTCATATATTCATTCAATTAAATGCTTTCTAAAGCATTTCTGACCCGCCTCTATGGCTGGGTTTTACTCAACAGTAGCAGATTGTTAGCAGCGAACCCAGTTCCTTAGTGTATTTTTGGCTGTGCGTCTTCTCCAAACATCCCTCGGTTGAGGAAAAAATACGACTTCCTGTTTCAAAAGGAAATATGTCAAGATACAGAATCAAAGAATTTCACTCAAATTATTCATGATGACTTTACCAAACCGATCTGAAAAAAAAAAAAAAAAGCATGGCTATTCATTATGAGTGAAAAGAAACATCACTCCATATCACCAGGGGGCACTGTTCTATAGAAATAACCTAGCATTGTGGCAACATGTGAGGTTCTGCATCCCACATGGCGTATCAGACTAGATAAGTTCTTGAGTATGTCGTTTGATTGCCGCAATCACAAATACATTTTCTCCCTAATTTAGTCGTGTCCTATTCCTCCCCATCACTAGGGGGCTCCACATTAGGCTACTACTACCACTCAGAGAGCCGAAGACTATCACATGTTTCCTCCAAACCACGGAACGCCAGCCGATCGCATCTTTTCGAACTGCTCGCTCACGCACTGTTGAGGGCGGCGTAACACACTCGGAGGACAGCGCTATCCGCTCCTTCCGCTTGCGTGAGCTCACAGACGCCCCTGATTGGCTGTAGAGCCGTGATTAATGTGGGAACACTAAGTACCTCTCATCCCTCCCCTCTGAGAGAGCTCGGCCAATCAGCTCTCTGCGATGCTGCGTTACAGCATCACCCGGGAATCGAACTTGCGAACTCTCCACAGCGCCCTCTTATGGCCACAAACGATTCTCAAGGTAAAACATGCTTAAAGAGAGAGAACAGCGCACTCTTTACATACCAGTGCATTTAGCACATTATTTGAGCACTACTTCGATTCATCTAATTGACTTTCCCAGTGTAGATACATTACAAGTACACTTGTGTCAGGTTCTCTCCATCACATGACAACCAGGTAGGGCAAGGTTAGCGTACTGTATGCTTCATATGTGACAAATAAGGGCATCATGTCTTTTTGAATGAATACACACACAAGTCCTATCTGCCCTTTTCCGCATACATAAGCTCACAAAGGCACATAAATGGCGTATTGTGGCATTGCCGGATTCAAACCCGCCGTCTCCTGACGATGGCTCACCGGTTACCATTACATAGAGGATAGTGGCATACTATTTTGGCCTACTTCTTATTTTGAAACAGTTTACAATGGTGCAGTCTGGGATGTAAATATGACTCGGTTTAAGAAGTGTGTTTGCAAATTGAATTGATAGCCATTTTGTTGTAAAACCTGCAGTCATCCCTCATTTTTTCATATAAAATTTTTTCATTATTAAATTGCCTGAAGATGCAATTTATTTATTTATTTATTTATTTTTATGTAGCAACTTCATCAGCACCCTCGTTTCCCCTCTCGTCTGTTCCAACCACTCAGCATTCAGTATCACCAGTATACTAATCACCAGCCTTATCATCTCTTATCATCTACACCTGTTTCACACTGACTCGTCTTCATTTCTTCATGCTTGAATGATTCATAGGTCACCGTGTGGCTTAACAAACAAAAGACATTCCTCTGAAGCTGCTCAGGTGCAGGGACTGGAGTGAAAATGAGAGACAAAAAACGCTCTTCAGGAAGCCTGGAGAGGTATTCCTTGAGACTACGTTAAAACATACAGTACAAGGAAGTCTGGCTCTTCAGAAGCAGATCATGAAATGAGAGGTAAATAATATTTATTATGACAACTCACTGTTCAACACATCCTGAACTCTCTTAGTCAAGCAGTCCTTAGGAATACTTCTCCAGGGTTCTTGAAGAACATTCCGAAGCTGTTCTTTGGACGATCCCATGCTCCAAGATCCATGCTTTGGGAAGGCCAATCCATGAACGCTAGTGTTCCATCCTTCGTTTTTTTTTTTTTTTTTTTTTTTTCCATTTCTGTTGGGACATGCTTTGACTGCACTGGCAATGCGTTTGGAAGACGACATTAAAAGGATACAAGAAAGTCTTTGGAAGTAAAATGTAAAGAAATGAGGGGTGTCTAAAGACTTTTGCATAATGACTTTTGTACTGGTTAATCTAGCTAAAGCAGACAAAAAGCAAATGAATAAAATGCTCAACTATCCAACATAAGTTTTCAAAGACCATTTCTATTAACATATACAGACATTTTAAACAGGTTGATGTGATGTTTATTCAGAAAAAAACGCACGGAAACTTTGTCATGAAATCTAAGAAAACTGGCAATGCACCAAACCCTACACACCCCTTCTCCGTGCCTAGACAGTTTGGCTTCAGTGTGCCAAGGCGTTAAAAAAACCAGAACAACCTTGATCTGTGTAACACGGACTAAATTGTTACAAAGAAGGTCAATGGAGAAATTTGTTTGTATTATTGGCAGGCATTCTGCATGATGTTTCAGGTACGTAGAGAATGACCTCGGTCGCTCATTAGAGAAAATGCAGAACAGACATCAAATTTTCTAGGGTTCTAGGTTGGGTTATGGAAATTTGTGTAAATTTCATTGCTCGCCCATGGAGTTTTACATTTATTGATTTGCATTTATGTGAGGCAAGCAGAATACAACGCAGGCAAAGGGCTGAGAGGCTAAGGGTGGAAGGTCCTGTCCTCTCTGTCATTCTCGAGATTTAATTCCATGACCTGCCGGTCATCACAATGTAACCTTGATGTCCGAGCGAACACTACCCTCATTAAGAAAAGTTGTGCTTTATGTAGGAATGGATGTCTAGGTATTCGGAGGATTAGAGGACTAGGAGACCGAAGAGAGCGTAAGGAAAGAGAGCTGATTAATATGCAGAGTTAATGAAGCAGTGAATAGGAGACAGGTGTGTATGTATGTGTGTGTGTGTGTGTGTGTGTGTGTATGTGCAATGTAGGTGGGAGGACGTGTGTTCGCGCACCAGCAGCAAACACTCAACTAGGACACGTCTCTTCCATTCACACTCAGAAACGACAAATACTATCCAATCAGGTTAAACGCTGTAACTATGTATGACACTTACTGTATCATGACACTTTCTATGCTCATTTAGGTCACTTCCTGTTCGGCTGAAATAAACAAGAAGATTGCTTTTTGTAATATAGCGAACCAGATACCAAGAAAAGCTTCACAGAAACAGCTACTTTAGCTAATATTAATAGTAATAGGTAATTAATAAAAAAATGAGTTCAGCATGTCAGTTTAGCATGTAAAAATAAATAAATAAATAAATAAATCAGTGGCTTTGAATTGTTATCAAGCACAGTGGTACCTTGGCCTACGCTTCAAAGGTGAAATTTCGTATTGCAAAACGCATTTTCCCATAGTAAATAATGTAAATACAGTTGATCCGTTCCAGCCACCCAAAACAATTACAGATCTTACCAATTGTCAACACTATAACTATGTTTAAGTATGAAAAGACATGTAAATGAAGTAAAATATGAAATAAATAGACATTCAGCCTCACGAAATCTTAATTTATGATTCCTCTTGGCACCGGCTGCTTAAAAATGAAATGCAAAGTGAATCCCTTTTATTCTTGCTACTGTCTTTGTTAACGTTCTTGGGACCCATGGTGCTATGTCTTCACTAAAAATGACACAGACAAGTTTTTAGCGGCTCCTGGACGTGCAGTGAGCCAGTGAGCGCTTCAACTCGTACATGCCCGAAAATGCCTGTATGTATGTATGCTGAGATAAATTTCTTGCGAAATTTCAGTTCTCTATGCGAAAATATCTTAAGGCGTTTCTTAAGGTGTTTGGATAGCATTCGTATCAGCATTTAGAACGACAAGCCCGCCTAGAACGAATGCATAATTATAAACCCGTCAGAGCTAGTGTTATAGAAAACAAATCGACACTTTCTGACCAATGAGGATCGAGCTCTGAACATTATAACGAGAAATTAAGCTAAACGAATATACAGATATTCATCTCGTGTCTAACATTGACAAATGTGAGCTAGTTTACGAGCGCTTATCTAGTCATCTAGCTATTTGGCATTGCAGGAGGGTGTGTGGGCGGATCCAATTAGCATAGCCATGCATATTCATCGACGCTTGAATATTTAATGCGGGCAAAGGCATAGGCCGTTTTTTTCTTTTTAAAGGAGCGTCCCGAGCATTGAAACGTATTAAACGGTTTATTATTTTACATAAATTATTTAAAATGTTTAAAATGACGCGTTCAGGGGTTCTTGAAGATCTGTGCCATCTGTCTTGGCACTGTGACCGTAACGAAGAGAGCACGTTTGAAGTGCGAGCGATGCAGAATTGAAAGGTGCATATGGGCGACGGCAGACAGTATTTGCCAGGGGTTTCCAACACAATTAGATTAGGAAGGAACTTGACAGCCTGCTGTTCTGTCTCCCTCTCTCTCTTTCTCTCTCTCTCTTCGTTGTTTGCCAGGCAGTGGGCAGCCCACAGGGTGTTGTGCCCCCTTTCATACCTTTGTAATTGATGAATTGTGCGGTATGCAAATGAGAATCCATAAATCTTATGAATGACAGCTTAATTTATGGGAGCCTTAATGAATGTGGGATTAGATTTTAATTAAATGTCCTCAAAGGCACCCTGAGTGCTAAGTTACATTTTTGTTCTCTCTCTCTCTCTCTCTCTCTCTCTCTCTCTCCGCTCTCCGTCTTTCTGCTGAAATCCCCTGTTTATTGCGTTTTCCCTTCCACGCATCAGTCAGATGAACTTTCTACTGCGGTAGCACCGATAAAGATCGTGTCCATTTTGTTAGCCAAAGGAGGCACAATTAATACTTTATATTTGCTTTTATTACGCCGCGAATTATATCATCCCTGCCGATCAGGCTTTGCGCTTCCTGGAGCTAGTCATTTGCGTGGCTCGGATTAAAGCTGCATTTAATCTGGTGCCGTCAGTATGGGTTTAATTAAAACGCTGCCCATTAGGAATGATTAAAAATGCCATTAGGTGTCCAACTCGCTTCTGGAGGGACTAGAAAGAAGTGTGTGTGTGTGTGTGTGTGTGTGTGTGTGTGTGTGTGTGTGTGTGTGTGTGTGTGTGTGTGTGTGTGTGCGTGTGTGTGTGTGTGTGTGCATGTACTGTGTAGGCCCTGTGTTTTTTTATTAGCACTGATACAGTAATAACTCCTCATGATTACAGCACTAACAGAAAGTCGACCCACGTCAAGTCCTCAGTCTGAATTGATGCAGCCGATATGTTTGTCCTGCTAAAATCGGCGAGTGCGTCTGTTTGTCTAAGTGTGGATGTGCTAAAAGGGTCGTCTTGTGAAATATTTCTGGGTTGTGGCGGTGTTTAGTCTGCAGTTTGCAGCAACTTAGGGCGGTTTTCTCTGAAAACAATCCTCTCTATTTTTTTACTCCCCGCTCAATGGCCTTAAAATGTCACAAAGAAAACTGATTTGCATATTATTCAGATACTCTAATGTGATTGACTGACTGGTGCATAGTGTACACAAGAAAAAGGGTAATTAAATAATAAAACATCTTTGGTTTAATTGTTGGGAAAACTTCTACTGAAATTTTTCAGGAAAAAAAAAAATGTTCACGAACCAAAGAATTAGAGATGCCTCAGTTACAATTTCCCTGCAATTTTCTTTTCAAGTTACTTGTCAAATAAAAAATCAACAAGGAGGATGAAGGCTTCCTCCAAGACATGTGCTTCTTCAAGCGCTGTTGACGCGCCACACATTCGTTCGACTAGTGCCACTATGATGAGTCTTGTGAGTTAACCCCTCCCCGTCAGAACTCCTCCTTACAGATGGAGCAGCTTTCGGGCACAGAATGTGTCATAACCACGTCTGATCGGCCAATCACCTGTCACGGCCAATTAACCTGAAATGATCTGAAATCAATTGGAGCATCTCTGATTGATGGGTATACAATACAAATGGAATTGAAGTATTGTGATTGAAAATACTGTTAAAACTAGAACCCTGAAGGTCAAGGCTTCTTCATCTTCTTCCTCAGATGAAGCCCTTAGACCTCCTACTTGAAGCTTCTACTAGAACTGGTTCCAGTAGGATTACTATCCTAGAACATTGGCTAAAAATTGCATCCAACTTCATCTTGAAAAAGCAACAAAACGTTTGCCCTTCTTGGTGCAAAATACATGAAATGTATTTAATTCATAGCATGAAATACATGAAATATTTATAGCATGAAATTGTTTTTTTTTTTTTTTTTTTTTTTTTACGTTGGGTGTGCTACAGTATCAGCTAGCTTATTTACTGGCCTAAGCAAACAGTACCTCGCTGATTTCTCCAGCGAAGTTGCTACTGTTGGAACGTCTTAAATATTTAGTTCGTCTTCTTCTTCATCATATGCTACATTAATCTCAGACTCACAGATGAAATTTTGCAAGTCAGCAAATGAATAATAATCAGCGGCAATGATCTGCCTATGAATATTAATGACTGGATAGATTCCCACTCTATAACAATTCATTTCTTTAGTGATACATGCATCTTTGGAGGAATTTTATATTGTTTCATTTCATACTCACACTGGAATAATATAAATAAAATAAAAATAATAAAAAAAAAACACATTATACGATCCCTCATATTTAAAGCTTAATGCTACAAAGAAAAGGGCACGGAGAGAAACAGGGCTGTATTTGATAATCTGATCTGTTATATGAGAAAGGCACACACACTTCCCGGACAAAAGATGACCTAACTGCTCGACCTGTTACATACGCTGAGTGTGTGTGTGTGTGTGGACCTGTTTGCGCATTTTTCTTAGCTCTTTGCTAAGGTAGCCTGTGCTAAAAAATGACCATATTTATTGCGCTACTGTACAACACACTGCTCTTTGGCGACATGAGTTGTGGATGAGATGAGGTGAAAGAGCTAAACCTGTCATAATCCTTCCTTACAGTTTAAAAGGTCACTCGCTGCCATTAAGAAAAAGCCATTTTGTTCATTTATTTACTCTCTGCGGCAGACAGATAAAGAAACGGAACAATTAGGGAGCGGCGAGAGGGAGATTTTGAAAGGGCAAATGGTGGAGAGCTTAATATTTTATGAGGGATGATTGGCGCTCGCGGTGCGCGCACGCGTGTGTGTCAGGTGGCATATAAGCTACAGCACAGATGAACAGTCAGTGAATGTTCAATTTAAAGAAACAGTTTGGGGAGGAAAAAAATGAATGTACACAGACTTTCAGTAAAGATTCTTCGGCTAATTTAGCTAACAAAGTAAAAAAAAAAACGTTACAATTGGTTTGTTTGTTTGTTTGTTTGTTTGTTTTTGGTTTGCTTATATTTGTACATTAAACAGTTTAATATGTGAAATGAAATTGTTACTATATTATCATCTCTTGCCTTGAACCACTACATGTACAGTACGTGAACCTCCTATCTAAGCGTGGGGCTAGCATAAAAACAGACTTGGCTAAGAAAAGAAAAAAACAAGGTTTTCTAAAACGCTCCTATTGCTGTTGTGTTTTTAAGCTGTGTGACATCATTTGGTTTGTTAAAGATAAGTCAGGAATGGCACAAGCTACAGTAATTTAGCATACTTTATAAGCATACAGTACATTTAATAAATAATACTGAATGACTCGAAACAGAGATGACTTTCAGATTGCTAAACTATGAGGTGATGAGATACATTAGCTTTATAGATGTGGTACAGAAATTAACTGTCTAAATGTTTGGATGGATGGCGTAAGTGAGAAATTGTGTTTTGTATGTATACACACGTGGACAAAATTGTTGGTACCCTTCGGTCAATGAAAGAAAAACTCACAATGGTCACAGAAATAACTTTAATCTGACAAAAGTAATAATTTAAAAAAATTCTATGAATGTTAACCAATGAAAGTCAGACATTGCTTTTCAACCATGCTTCAACAGAATTATTTAAAAAAATAAACTCATGGAACAGGCCTGGACAAAAATGATGGTACTCCTCGAAAATACTGAAAATTATGTGACCAAAGGGACATGTTAATTCAAGGTGTGTCCACTAATTAGCATCACAGGTGTCTACAATCTTGTAATCAGTCAGTGGGCCTATATATAGGGCTCCAGGGGGTCACTGTGTTGTTTGGTGACATGGTATGTACCACACTCAACATGGACCAGAGAAAGCGAAGGAAAGAGTTGTCTCAGGAGATTTCGAAATTATAGACAAGCATGTTAAAGGTAAAGGCTGTAAAACCATTTCCAAGCAGCTAGATGTTCCTGTGACTACAGTTGCACATATTATTCAGAAATTTAAGATCCATGGGACTGTAGCCAACCTCCCTGGACGTGGCCGCAGGAGGAAAATTGATGACAAATCAAAGAGACGGATAATCCGCATGGTAACAAAAGAGCCCAGAAAGACTTCTAAAGAGATCCAAGGTGAACTTCATGCTCAAGGAACATCAGTGTCAGATCGCACCATCCGTCGTTGTTTGAGCCAAAGTGGACTACATGGGAGACGACCAAGGAGGACACCATTGTTGAAAACAAATAATAAAAGTATGCCAAACTACATGTTGACAAGCCATGAAGCTTCTGGGAGAACGTCCTATGGACAGATGAGACAAAAATTGAACTTTTTGCCAAGGCACATCAGCTCTATGTTCACAGACATGAAAAATGAAGCATATCAAGAAAAGAACACTGTCCCTACTGTGAAACATGGAGGAGGCTCTGTTATGTTCTGGGGCTGCTTTGCTGCATCTGGCACAGGGTGTCTTGAATCTGTGCAGGGTACAATGAAATCTCAAGACTATCAAGGGATTCTAGAGAGAAATGTGCTGGCCAGTGTCAGAAAGCTGGGTCTCAGTCGTAGGTCATGGGTCTTGCAACAGGACAATGACCCAAAACACAGCTAAAAACACCCAAGAATGGCTAAGAGGAAAACATTGGACTATTCTAAAGTGGCCTTCTATGAGCCCTGACCTCAATCCTATTGAGCATCTTTGGAAGGAGCTGAAACATGCTGTCTGGAAAAGGCACCCTTCAAACCGGAAACAACTGGAGCAGCTTGCTCATGAGGAGTGGGCCAAAATACCTGCAGAGAGGTGCAGAAGTCTCATTGACAGTTACAGGAATCGTTTGATTGCAGTGATTGCCTCAAAAGGTTGTGCAACAAACTATTAAGTTAGGGGTACCATCATTTTTGTCCAGGCCTGTTCCATGAGTTCATTTTTTAAAAATAATTCCGTTGAAGCATGGTTGAAAAGCAATGTCTGACTTTCATTGGTTAACATTCATAGAATTCTTATTTATTATTACTTTTGTCAGATTAAAGTTATTTCTGTGACCATTGTGAGTTTTTCTTTCATTGACCGAAGGGTACCAACAATTTTGTCCACGTGTGTATGTATTTGAGTATATTGTACTGTATATTAGCTGGCTATTCAGATTATTGGCAGCAATGTGGCTTAGCGGTAATCATAGTCGCCTTGCCCCTCCAGGGTCTGGGTTCAATTCCCGCCTCTGGGTCTGTGTGCCCTTCTTGGTTGCTTGGTTTCCTCCGGGTACTACGGTTTCCTCCCACAGTCCAAAGACATGCAGATTAGGCTTCCCAAATTGGGTGAATGTTGACCGGCAGTCATACCACAGAATAAATACAACGGTCTCCACGATCCCTAGTCGGACTACAGAAGTTTCAGATTATTATCTATACTTTTTTCTTTTTCTTTTTTACCACAGAAAACATGCTAAAATGATGCTAAAGTGATTTTCTATTTCAGTTTCTCAGAACATGCGAACAGGTTATGAAAAAGGCCGCGTCAATCCCTTGACATCTCGAGTCAACCGTCGTCTTGTGAGAAACTGTTAGCTAGCCAGCTAACCCAGATGTCACTTTTTATCTCATATCCAACAGGCGAGCTATAAATGAGGTGAGTGTGAGTAATGTGAGAAGAAATCCAGGTCAGTGCGTTAAACAGAGAGCTGATCTTGCCATGTGTAAACTCGAATTCAGATGAAGTGCGTGAATGCCGAGGAGCAGGTAACGAGGCGCACGGTATCAATAATTCATGAGGGAAAAATGGCTGATTGTGGAAAAGGCAGATGAGTCTACTGTGTGATCTAATTACTGGAAAAAGAGAGAGACGGCAGAACGGTGAATGTCCTTGAGAGCATTTACTGACGCTTACTCTGCATTGTGAATCTGTCCAAGTCTCTCTCTCTCTCTCTCTCCCTCCCTCTCGATGTATAAATGTATATTTACACGTCAAGTCATTTACATATAAAATAAATGCCTGGTTTTCTATTTATTCCTGAGACTTTGTTATGAACATTTAGATCACTAAAAAGGACACTTTATCCTGGTCCAAATAAAAGCCCCAGCCTGTGCGTGTGTGTGAAAATGTGTGTGTGAGGGACGGTATTAACGTGTTCTGCCCTTTGATACACCTGATCTCTTTTGTCCCTGCAGCACAATAGTTTCAGATCACACTCGTATTCAGCGCAGGCAATTGAATTTGAACTAGCTCTGTGTTCTTCGCTTTTCAGCTCCAGACCTGGCCGACCTCCGAAAAGGACCCAGAGTGTGACGTCCCCCGAGAGTCCACACATCCTGCCCCACTCTGTCTCTGGACTCATGTCCTCAGGAATCATGTCTCACACAGGTAACACTAAATCTGACATGTTAACAAAAGACTTGTGCCTACAATTGGTAACGTGATATATCCTAATATTCAATGACACATTGTTACTACCGCTGCATTCCAGTCAGGACGAGGATGCCGAGGTTGTGGGCAACATTTGCACTTCCAGAGTCACGCTTGAAAGGGCTTCTGACTTTGAACGAATATCCATTTGAAGGCAGTATCCATATGACCAAAGGAAATTTCAGTGCTGAATTCTAGTCACCTGTTGAGAGATTCTTGAAAATTGAAAAGGAAAAAGTGTGTTATACTGTAAATATTGGTTTACAATATTACCACAATATTATACTATGATTTCACATGGAGGTTCCTTCGAAACTTTAAAAGCTTCCAGTGCTTTTTGTCCATCATTCGGCTTTAATGGTCAAGAAAATTGTGTGATGATGCACCCAATAAAGCACGTTAGGAAACTTTTTTTTTTCTTTTTTGGATTTTTCCCCGATTTTCTCCCTAATTTAGTCGTGTCCAATTCCTCCCCGTCACTAGGGGGCTCCCACATTAAGGCTACCACTACCACTCAGCCGGGAGGGCCGAAGACTATCACGTGTTTCCTCCGAACCATGGACACCAGCCGACCGCATCTTTTCGAACTGCTTGCTTGCGCACCATTGGGGGCGGCGTAACACACTCGGAGGACAGAGCTATCCGCTCCTTCCGTTTGCGTGAGCTCACAGACGCCCCTGATTGGCTGTAGAGTCGTGATTAATGTGGAGGCACAAAAGTACCTCTCATCCCTCCCCTCTGAGAGAGCTCGGTCAATCAGCCTCCGGCTGCGAGAGGTTACAGCATCACCCGGGAATCGAGCTCTCGATCTCCGGATGATAGGGCGAGCACTTTACCACTTCGCCACTCGGATACCTTTAGGAAATCTTTTAACAAATGGGACCATAATGCTGCCCAAAAATGCTATACTCCTGCAAGATATCCTAAAAAGTGAATATTGGCAAAGGCCTACCAGAAGGACCTGATACCTCAGGTGGATCTACTAATGATAAACTTAGACATTTGTTTGCGATGTTATGAAAGATCCTAAACCACCTTTCGTAAAACGTTGTGGGTGTTTGAGCGCGGATGCCAGTGGGTATGTGGCGGGAATACACCCTGGTTGGATGGATGCCACACATTTTACAAAATTATTCATATCTCAGTGCAGAAGAAGAAACCTGAAATTCCACACAAGCTTAAAAAACCTGACACCATGACGGAAGCATAACTCAGAAACTCAGTTTATTAATGCGGTTTATACACATAAAATACCAACATTGAATATTTACCTATACAGACAATCTATTTAAATATAAACTAACAGGTACAATAAAATTGACTATAAACCATGACATACAGTACAGTTAAAGTCGTATGGCAAGTGATCAGGAACATAATCAGGTCAGACTTGACAGCTAGGCAATTATTGTAGTATAAAAATGTAATATCAGCACACAACTAATGAACGCTCTCGGTGAAGAAAACCAAGATGGAGACCAATTAAGACCTTCCTTCATTTCCCTTTTCCCTGCGTTTCCCAAAGGCAGTCCTCGAGGACCAAGATGTTACACTTTCTGATCTCATGCTACTAGCATGCCTTGATTAAAAATCACCTACGCTTTGATAATTAAGTCGTCGAGTTAAATGAGGTGTTTTAGTACAGAAAACATTAAACTGCACACTAAGTGCTCTATCCCATGAATCTTAAGGGGTTACTCAGGTTTTTTTTTTTCACAATAAAGAAATCATTTTTTATAAGATACTTTTCATTATGCATACTTTGTTTTTGAACTAGTTCAAGTCTAGCGAAGTAATGAGCAGAAATGTACAGTGTGTAAACCGCTACCTTTCCCTCCCGGCGAGTCTGTGAAGCTAAACACTCATCTGCAGCGACATCTGAGCTGCCCTTGCCTTTGTGTATGTATGCGTGTGTGTGTGTGTGTGTGTGTGTGTGTGTGTGTGTGTGTGTGTGTGTGTGTGTGTGTGTGTGTGTGTGTGTGTGTGTGTGTGTGTGTGTGTGAATATGCTCTTTTCCCGCCACTCCTCAAAGAGAGCCCTAGAAAGAGAGGCCCATACGTTTGTACTCGTTCAGAAAGAGCAGGTGAGAGATAGCGGGTGTGAGAGAGAGAGAGAGAGAGGGAGAGAAAGAGCGAAAGAAAGGTGTGTTGAGGGGGTGGGATCTCTAATGCAGGCAGCCTCAAGTTTTCTTTTATCTTCAACAGAGGTCACACTATCAATGTCAACTATGGAGATGGGAACTCAAAAGCCTCTGGGGGGACGGAGGGAGGGAAAAAAAGAGAGAGAGAGAGGAAGATGGAAAGAGGACAGTTTTTTTTCTTTTGAGAGGCTCAAAGAGGGAGAAAGAAGAACGCTTTGATATCGTTCTCTCTACTGGCTGAATGGGGGCTTTGGCTTTCATGCTCTGATCTTGACATTTTGTGAAAGCATTTGGAGAGCGACTGAGAAAAACACACACACATACACACAAACGGTGTCTCCTTTTAACTTCCACATAAATTGTAGACAGTTTCAGTTTGTCTAAATGCCAGGTAGCTAAAAGTAGCAGGACTCAGTTTAGGCTAGTCTGAGTGTGTGTGTGTGTGAAATGGACTTCTCTGGAGTGTTTGGGAAAGTTTTCGCCAAATATAATTTTATCTGACAGGATCATATTTTCGAGATTATATTTGTCCTCTGCTAGTGCTGTTCATATGAGCGGAGTTCGAGTCTTAGAAACGTACCTTTATTTCTCTATATACGCCCCTGCTACACTAATGCACTTATCCCAGTGTTTCACTAGTGCTTGGATACCATCAAAGTAGAAAGTTTTCTCAGTACGCCAGAGACATGGTCCGGCGAGATCCTGTAATCTGCAAGTGGTGTTGGTGAATGATTACGTATACACTTCAAACGGACAGATGCGTCTCTCCCGCAAGTTGGCGACTAGTTATCTACTGCTTTTCAGGATCACACGTTCCACCCGATGAATGTACTGTACACAGGAACGACTTCAGTGGGGCTCCGAGCCGCTTCAGGATGACCGGGATTGTACGGCCTTCTTTGAAATGTTTGCACCATTCAAATGTTCTACTATGGCTAAGAGTCTCATCACCGTACTGTGCTTGAAGTTTTCGGTAAATGTCAATCAGAGTTATACCTTCAATTCAATGCACCGGTTTTACTGTAGGGATTTTACAGTAGGTCTGCTACTTCAGCAATTACATTACATTGCAAACAGAGCATATCGTACTGTGTAGGATTGTGTATGTGACAAATAAAATTTGAATTTGATTTGAATTTGAACTTAAATCAGGAAACTGTCATGCGCATGCTCCAATCGTCAGTTTCCTTGACTGTTCAGGAGGATTCCTGCCAGACTTTTTAAAATTTTAGACTAACTTATTATTTTAGTCTTTTTAGTCTTTATAGCACATATAGCTAGTCTGTTAGTGTTTTATGGGAAGCACAATACCAGCAAAGACAAACATGTGATGATGATTCAATTTCTTGTCACATAGCACAGTGAAATGATTTTTGCACATATTCCAGTTAGGAAGCTGGGGTCAGAGTCAGATACAAGCGCCTCTGAAGCAGATAGGGTTAAGGGTCATTGCTCAAAGGTTCAACAGTGACAACTTAACGGTGATGGCGCTGGAACCTTCAACCTTTCGATCAGTAACCGAGTAACCCGCAGCGGTAACCGATTGAGCCACTATGTTTTGCATGCCGGTGTAGCCAAACTCCCACACTGACCTCCAGCTAGATTTTAAGCAAAGTTGTCTAAAAGCTACACTTAATTTCCCCTGTTTATACATTTTCATAATGTATGTAGGATAGTCATGAATTTTTAATTCAGTTTAATGGATTTATTTGAATTATTGAGACATACAGTACTATTAAACCTCAAACATTTCCAAACAAATATGAAACATTTGAGGTTTGGCGAAACAGTGGAGTCTAACGTTTGCAATTGAAGAGAATCTCTCGAATAGCAGTATTAAATGAGCGCTTTAGGTGTAAAAGTGAGTAATCATTTTTCTAATTTTGTTAGCAGGCTTGACCGTAAACGTAACCATAAACTATAAATGCAAAACATAAACTCAGGTCTAGCTTAAACTGTTTATCATGGTCAAAGAGTCTAGACACAAGAAAATAACTAACATATAGTTTCAAGTATATTGTCTTTTCCATGGTATACATACAGTATGTCGGTGGTTCTTTTAGGCAAGGTAGCAACTCTAAGCAGCTTGGTTTTGTCATGTTTGTTTCATAAGTTTGCTGTTGGAATGAGACTAGAACAAGGCACTGACATGATACTAATCTGGGCCTAATTGAATTATGGCACAAGACTGACAACTCACATAAATGCGCACACATTCACACAGTCAGAGCGGTTCAACAGAGACAGATGCCTAATACTCTAATACTGTGCACGGTAATTAAGAGCGTGCGATATGGGGCATGCTGCTCTGGTTCTGCTCACACGGAACCTGAATATTGCAATATATCATATAACTGATTATCCTCACACACCCAATCATTCTTAACGTCACTGGCATAATATCTGTTCTCAGAGCAGACTGTGAATTCTTGGAGGGCCAGTCATTTGACAGCGCAAGTAGATATTAATAGACTAGTCACTTTGGCATTTTAATTTGACATTGTCCACTTCTCCTGTCACTCAGCTCAGTGGAAGTGTCTTTCTCCTCATTATGTCAAACACTGACAGTATATTAAAAAAAAATGCATTTCTTTTTGACATAAAGTGGATGATTGAGCTGTGTTTTTTTTTATATATATATTTTTTTTTTATAAAAGAACTGTAAAGTAAGATCTTAATTAGACCTTGCATAATATATGTGTGTTCAAACACGAAAGTTTTGAAACGGAGAATGAAGGGAAATCTTGTGATAAGGTTAATCAACAAAAACCCATTTCGAGAATCTAAAACAGTCTTTACACAAGCGAATTAGGTAATATCGCAGCAGATTTATATTACATTAGAAACTTTTTGTTATTAGGGTGATTTCAGCATTATGTATGTGATATTATGACTAATGCTGGTTAAAACAAAGCCATAGACGAGCTTAGTATCAGTGAATTAATTTGCAGAACTTGTGATGTAGCTTCTGCAGCCATAAACAAACAAATCCTCAAAATTCATATAATCATATACATCCTGAAAATATACAGATTTCTATCAGTGTTAGTGTTAGGATGTGACTTTTATGACAGAGTACAGATTTATTTATTTTTTTTACAAACTCTGTGAATTGTAAAAAAAAGTACCCGCTTCAGCTTCAGAATTACACTGGCACAGGAAAGAAATCTAAATAAACACAAAAAAGTGTACAATTGAAAAAGTTTTGTGATGTAGTGGTTACCACTGTCGCCTTACACTGCCAGGGTCCGGGTTCGATTCCCGGCCAGGTTCGATTCCCGTCTCTGTCTGTATGGAGTTTGCATGTTCTTCCCGTGCTTGGTGGATTTCCTCCGGGTACTCCGGTTTCCTCCCACAGTCCGAAGACATGTAGGTTAGGTTAATTGGCATGACCAAATTGGCCATTGTGTGTGAATGAGTGTGTGAGTGTGAGTATGTGTGTGTGCCCTGCGATGGATTGTACCCCGCCTTGTGCCCTAAGTCTTCTGGGATAGGCTCCAGGCCCCCCCGTGACCCTGAATACAGGATTAAACGATATAGATGATTGAGTGAGTGATTTCAGATAATGTTATTGGTGTGACATTTTCATGTTATAGATGTGACATGATGAAAAGTACAAAGAATGTATTTGAACTTGCAAAGCAATATATGAGAAATAGTAAAAATGTACTTCCTCTTTCATCTTTCTTTTTTACATTTTTCTCATCTTTTTTTCTCTCTGTCGCTCTTTCTCACTGTGTGTTACAGGTCTGACAGCTGCTACTTTAGCCGAGGCCATGAAGAAGAAGATTAAGCTGGAGGTTTTGAACAGTTACCACGCTGCTAACAACCACGGCGCAGACCATGAGAACGGAGACGTCAACTCGGGCATGGGTGAGTCTCCCAGAACTTTTCCAGACACATCCACAAATTTCATTTTTATATGTGTAAACATTCCGCAAGTGTTATTTTTGTGCATAAACTAAATCTGATCAAACTAAATCAGTCAGTGGTGCTTCAACCGTTATTTCTCAAAATACTCAATGTTTAAATAGTCCCGAATACATTCCTGAATTCCTTATTATTATTATTATTGTTCCCTTTTATTAAGATCCCATAAGATATCCTGCCTCATGGCTAAATAAGGGCCAAAAGAATTTTGTATCATCCCCATTTTATCCTGCCTCGGCTTAAAAAAGGAAATATAACAGCCCTGTTTAGCAGCTAAATATAACATCCTTTATCAAAAACCGCGGCTTCCTTTCAGCCTGATCCTTTAAACAGATGTCATAGCTATATGGAAAAACAAAACAGTTTTAAAAATGGAAAGAAGTCTTCTAAGGAACCACTATTACTATGGAGATTCATGCAACTCTTTGGACTCTATTATTGTGTTCAATTACCTCCGAGAGAAAAAAAGAGATGGATCTAGGAGACACTTTGAAACGTCCCTTATTTTATGATTGGTAAGCAGATTTAAGGCAGAAAATGCTCAGGAAATGAGGTCATAATCTTTAGCCGAAGAAAGAATAGAAGAACGGGGCCAAGATGTCACAGCGAGAAGGATAAGTGTGAATAAGATTAGCCAGGTTTTACCTATAGATGCTAATGAGGATGGCGCTTTTTATCTTCGGCAGTTTAAAGTGAGGGTAACCTTGAGTGCCGAGTCCTCGCCCAGAGTACTAATAGAGAAAAGAGACGTGTATAAGAGGGATGAGTGGGACAGAATAGCAATTTCTTCCTTCCTCTGTCTTTGTTTCCTTCTTCTTGTTGTACTGGAGTTTCATCTTATTTCTATAGAATTGTTTAGACAGAGTTGCATGAACGTATGTGGGACAGGAGAAGTATTTATTTTACAGTACATGAAGGTTGAGAATGTTGATGGATGTATTTCGTCCTTGATTAAACATCAGTGTCAGATTGTCATGATGATGTATAGCTTTTGATGATTTACATGATGATAAACCTTTTAAATCACAGTAAGCAATACAGTAACGTCTCATTAATATGCCTTCTGATTTCTTTGTTTTGTATTAAAAAGCAAGCTGTCAAATCTGCATCAGTTTCATTTAAGTTTCATTTCACTTAAATGAAGCTGATGCAACTCATGCTAATGCTAGCTAGCATGTCAGATAAGCAGTCTGTCTGGTCCTGCTGCGTTAGCTTGCTAGATTTAAACCTGCTAGATTTAGCATGTACTGATTAAGGAATACAACTGACTGTTAATTGTATGAGTTAATACTCATGAGAGCTAAACAAATGTAATGTTGAGAGGTTGTGAGGCAAGTGTCTTTGCAAGCAGTGCTAATAACTCTAAGTTTCAAAGAAACAGGCAAAAAACGGAAATAGGAAAAAATATCACTTGTTGCTAAACAGCCCAGACCTTTCAGAAACTCGAAACAAAATGGTTCACAGTAAAAAAAAATGTGAATAATGACTGTTAGGAATGCCTTTCTTTGAAACATGTTAATGTAAACCATATCCTGCTAGCATCCATACTTTACTAGCCATGCTAGTAATGCTAAAAAAACACTTTTAGAATACACTGAAATCCTGTTTATGTTTGAATAATGAAGAGTTTCCCAAGCCAATGGAGTGTAAAAGAACATTTAGGTGAAAGTCATTGAGTGTGTGTGTGTGTGTGTGTGTATATGCAGTACCAGTCAAAAGTTTGGACACACCTTCTTATTTAACTTATTTTCTTTATTTTTATTGTTTTCAACATTGTAATACATTGATATTATGACAACAGATATGAATTTACAGTATGTATTTAACTTTAAATTTGTTAAATAACCCAAAATATGTTTTATTTATATATATATATAAAATATATATATAATTTTTTAAAAATAAAAGTAGCCACCTTTTTACTTTAATGACAGCTTTGCACACTCTTGGCATTCTCTTAGTCAGTCTCATGAGTTAGTCACCTGGAATGGTTTTCCAACAATCGTGAAGTTGAGTACTTGTTGGCTGCATTTCCGTCACTCAGCTGGATTTAGCTTGGGTGATTGTGGAGGCCAGGTCATCTGATGCAGCACTCCATCGCTTTCCTTCTTGGACAAATAGCTCTTACATAACCTAGAGGTGTGTTTGGGATCACTGTCCTGTTGGAAAACACATAATGGTGCAAAGCAGATGGGATGGCATGTCGCACCAAAATGCCGTGCCTTCAATTTCACCTGTCACCAACAGCATCACCAGCAAAGCATCCCCACATCATCACACCTCCTCCTCCATGCTTCACAGTTGGAACCACACATTCAGGAACATTCGGTTCCTCCTCAATACGTCTAAGAAAGACATGGGTATTAGGACCAAAGATCTCTATCTTTTGACTTATCAGATCAACGCACAGTTTTTCCACTGATCTAATGCCCTTTGCTTGTTTCCGGCCTCAAGCAAATTTCTTCTGCTTGTTGTTCTACAGAAGTAATGAAATATATCTACCATTTGAACTCCAAGAAGCATGTCTATGTGCAATAATCTGAGGTGCTGTAAATAAACGGTTTCTGAGGTGGGTCACTCTAATAAACTTATCCTCTACAGCAGAGGTAGCTCTTGGTCTTTCTTTCCTGGGAAGGTCCTCATAAGAGCCAAGTTCATCATAGCAGTTGATGGTTTTGGCATTTCTTGAGAGTTTTTGTATTGATTGACCTTCATTTCCTAAAGTAACAATGAAATGTATTTTATCTTTATGTTTCTTGCCATAATATGGATTTGTACAATAGTTGTAGTACCACTAATAAGGATATTGACTCTGTACCCACCCTTCCTCTGCACAAGAGACCTGATGGTGTAAAGCAAAGAAATGTCACAAATTAACTCAACAAGGAAAACCGTTTCTGTTAACGAGGTTTTGAATGTGAAGAGAAAATGCCATGAGTGTGCGAGCTGCCACCAAAGCTGTATATTCTGGATTGTTGTTCTGAGTTTAACTTTTTGTGTATTACAACATTCTATACTTGTTCTTTCATAGTATATATATCTTCACATTAATGTACAACGTTAAGAGTATTTAAAATAAAGAAAAACAACTAAAACCTTTGACTGGAAGTGTGTGAGTGTGTATTACTAGGGTTATGATGGATAAGATAAGAATATGACCTGTCCTGGGAACACTAGGCTCAAGGCAGGAATACACCCTGGAAAGGACACTATGCACACATATTTGCATTCTCACAATGTAGCATAGCCAACTGCCATGCTTAATACTGGATAATACTGGAGACCCTTGATGAAACCTGTGCAATTAATCAAATCAAATCAGGAACCCTGGAACAAAAGTTATCTTGTTCATAGTTTGAACACCATTGTTAATTGCACAAATGCGCCCTTAATTATTTACTTGCATTAAGTAACATAACGAGTGATGGACTGTTTTATGATACATCCTGTACTTGCGATAAATGACTTCACAGTGGAACTTTGGCAGTGCTCCAGATATGATTGGTGCCCTGTTTTTAGCAGCCGTGATTGCCAGGATGTGAGCTCATCTTTGGTTAAATAGAGATCCCTTGAACAGCTGTGCCCTCTGAGCAGGAAGTGGAAGGCTCTGGACACTTTCAAGCTGTCCCGTCACATAGGAATGTAGAAAAGAAGTGTCCTTCTTACCCGATTGTGAAAGATGCTAAACAGAGAGCTGGGTTTCAACAATGATAACTGCACCAAATCGGACTGATATACTGCGGGAAAAGCAGTGATAAGCCTAACACTTAGTGTTTATTTCTTGGCAGACGCTTTTATCCAAAGCGACCTGCAAGTGAAAAAGCCATCTATCATCTGTCAGGGTTTAAGCCTGACTCTTTGGTGGTCTTAATCCTTAGACATTCAAAACAGTCAATTCTAAAGTGTTTATGCCTTGATGAAGTGTCCCCCTCTGTAGGGGTTAAAGTGGAGTAGCTATTTGCAATCAGCTTTTTTTTTTTTTTTAAGACAATGCCTACTCATGCACAATTCCCAATACTCATGCCAGCTAGTGCAAAGGTTCATTTATCCATTTACCTGTCTAATATCTTATTAGCAGTGGCACCAATGGCACCAAGCTGAGAAGACCAGACTAACCATTCTCCAGTAACAAATTCCAGCTCTTCCAGAGGGGATCCCCACATTTTCCCAAGCCAATTATTCTGTATAGTCCCTGTAGCAGTTCCTAGGTCTCCCTCGAGTTCTCCATTAAGTGGAACATGCCTGAATGAGCTCTAGCAGGAGCCAAGCAAGGGGCATTCTTAAGAGCTCCTTGAATCTCCTGAGCAGGTTCCACTTGATTCAAAGGAATGGAGATGCTTTCCTGAATGGCTGAGCTTCTCAACCTCTTACAACCACAGTGTTAAGGCAAACTATGTCATTAATACCTACAACGTTGGACTATAAATGAGGATAGAGATTTAGATTAACCATTATTAGAATGTATCAACTGATTACACCACAAAGAATATCAGGAGCAAAATGTTTTTTCCTGTGATCCCTTCAGTGATAGTTATCCATACAGATTTGTAATGCATCTTGTTTTTCAGGACGTTGGTTTGGAATAAACCTAGACACGACAACACTGAGTGCACCCTCTTTAAAGTCCAGAGGTAGGCTTCACTTATTTAGGCTTAAATGCAAAACTGCAAATGTCAGTGTTTACCATGGGAATTCAATATGCATTGTGAGTCAGATTTTAAGGAGTTCCAAAACTTTATCAGTAGCATGTAGACCACAACCTTTAAACCAAGCACCCACCAATATTTTATTAGAAAATCAATGATAGATAATGTGGACACATTCAGCTTTAAAATAACACCTTAATTCTAGAGGTACATTTGAGTTCTGAATACCTATAGCACTGTGCAAAAGTTTTGAGCCACCCTTCATTTCTTTATATTTTGCTTCTAAAGAGTCAGACTTGCTTGCATTTTAATGTTGTCCTGAGGAATAGTTCTCCAGGCTACCTTACCAGTTTCAGAGGAATGTTTTTTTTTCTTAAGCCACACAGATCTTTCAAGCATAAAAAACATCTAACTTAAGGCATGAACCAGTGAGAAAGAGGTGCAGATGATGACAGATGATCAGGCTGGTGATTAGTGTTCTGGTGATGCTGAATGCTGAATGGTTGGAATAGAAGAGAGGGGAAATAAGGTTGCTGTTGAGGTTGTTACCATTTTTAAAAATTGTACAGTATCTCCCTCACTCACTCATCATCTATACCACTTAATCCTGTATTCAGGGTCCCAGGAGACTTGGGGCACATGGCAGGGTACAGACACACACATACACTCACTCATTCACACACTACGGGCAATTTGGGAACGCCAATTAGCCTAACCTACATGTCTTTGGACTGTGGGAGGAAACCGGGCTACCCGGAGGAAACCCACCAAGCACGGGGGGGAACATGCAAACCCCATGCACACAGAGACGGGAATCGAGCACGGACCCTGGCGGCGCAAGGCGACAGTGCTAACCATTATACCACAGTGCCGCCCTGTACAGTATCTATATACAAATAAATATATTTCTATACTCAAACCTCACTTAACTCTGAATACAGTGTCTCTGAAGATCTTACAACCTTTATCCGCTGCTGAAAAAAGCCATAACAAGTGCTGACTATCAATGGCTAGCTATTAACTGTTCTTGCTCAGGACTTGAAAGGATTAAGGACAAAAACTGTGGTCTCTTTGAGGGAACCTTTGAAAAATACCCTACAACAGAGGGCTTCTATATTAGGAGAGGATGCAACTCGAAGCTAAATCCATTAACCATCCAGAGAGCCCTTGACGTGTACATGAAGACCGTGCATGTACAGTAGGTGCATAGAGGATCTAGGTTGCATTTAGAGGAGAAGAAGGAACAAGAAGTTAGTGAAGAGCATATAAAAGAAAGTAAAGTTGCGAGAAGAAAAGAGATGGGAAGAGTTGAGTTGATCTGGACTGAGGTGTGATGTCTCCAGGGCTTCAACTCTTCACACACACACACTCATTAGTGTGTTCCCTCTCACGGGCTTCAGGTGACAGATAAGCGTAACGTTCCTCAAAATTTATAATGGGATTTGATGGAGGGAGAAATAGGATTCCTACAGGACGCAGGGATAATGGGGAAAATCAGCTGATAATAGATGAACGCTTAATGAAGTTGAACAGCCTGGGCGCTCCCCAAACCCCACTACTTCTCATTCTCTATTAAATCCTGTACGAGCAGCTGAGAATCAGCAGAAAAGTGGAGTGCTTGTGATGAGGATGCTCTCAGAGGAGTGCGAGGCGTAGGACGTAGATAACCTCTGAACTGGACTGTGCTTTACGGTTAAATCGTAATATTTTATGGGCAAAAGTAGTTCGAGAAGTTTACCTCGGATCGCAGATACTCTAGCACTTACAGCGTAGTAGTTTGCTGAAGTTTTTGGGCTCAGACAGCAAGGTCAAAACAGATCGGCTGAAATTCGTATTCGAAAATTCAAATTCAAATTCAAATTCAAATTTTATTTGTCACATACACAATCCTACACAGTACGATATGCAGTGAAATGCTTAGGCAACTGCCCTGACCTAAGAGAATAAAATAAAATTAAATAAAATATAAAATATAGAATATAAAATGTAAAATGTAAGAATATAAAAATATAAAATGTAAGTAGGTAAAAAAATTGAAATTGCACAAGTGGAAATAAAAATATTGAATATGCAGATATACAGTAAAGTGACATTTTAAATGATAAAGTGGCTTATGTGCATATTTAAGTGACGTGTGCATACTACCCATGAGTGGGCAGGTGTGCAGTGAGGACAAGTGTGCAAATGTCCTGAATGTCCAGAGTGTCCAGAGTGAGTGCAGAAGCATGTGTGGGTGTGCAAAATGGATCAGTACTGTGTGTTGTACTGATTAAGAGACCGTATCGCCTGCGGGAAGAAGCTCCTCCTCAGTCTCTCTGTGTTGGCCTTCAGGGAGCGGAATCGCTTTCCTGACCTCAACAGAGAGAACAGTCCATTGCTGGGGTGACTGAGGTCCTTCATGATCTTCCTGGCCTTGGTCCAGCACCGCTTGCTGTAGATCGAGTGCAGGTCAGGGAGCTCGGTGTGGATGATGCGCTCAGCTGATCGCACCACCCTCTGAAGAGTTCGTCTGTCCTGCATGGTGCTGTTCCCGAACCAGGACGTGATGTTTCCCGTCAGGATGCTCTCTATGGTGCAGGAGTAGAAGTTCCTAAGCACCTTGGAGGGCAGTCTGAAGTCTCTCAGGCGTCTGAGGTGGTAGAGACGCTGTCGGGCCTTTTTCACCACGGTGTTGATGTGACAGGACCAAGACAGGTCCTGCGTGATGTGTACACCGAGGTAACGGAAGCTGTCCACTCTCTCCACTGGGCTCTTGTTGATGACGGGGGTCTGGTAGTTCCTCTTCTGCTTTGTGCTGAAGTCCACTATCAACTCCTTTGTCTTGCTGACGTTGAGAAGGAGGTTGTTCGTCTGACACCAGTTCTCCAGATTTCCAATCTCCTTCAGGTAGGCCGTCTCATCGTTGTCAGTGATCAGGCCGACCACGACGGTGTCATCAGCAAACTTGATGATGGTGGTGGAGTTGGTAGTGGCTACGCAGTCGTGAGTGTACAAAGAGTACAGTAGAGGGCTCAGAACACAACCCTGTGGGGCTCCAGTGCTGAGGGTGATGGAGGCTGAGACATGTCCACCCATCCTTACTGCCTGTGGTCTCCCCGTTAGGAAATTGGAGATCCACTGACATAAAGATGAGCTGAGTCCCAGGTGCTCCAGCTTGGTAGTGAGTGTAGAGGGAATTATGGTGTTAAATGCTGAGCTGTAGTCGATGAAAAGCATTTTCACATAATTCCCCCTTCTAGTGTCCAGATGAGTGAGAGCAGTATGGAGTAGATGAGCGATGGCGTCATCTGTAGAGCGGTTTGAACGGTACGCGAACTGTAGTGGATCCAGTGTGTCTGGTAGTGAAGAGATGATGAAGTCTCTGACCAGCCGTTCAAAGCACTTCATCACCACTGATGTGAGGGCTACAGGTCGATAGTCATTGAGGGAAGCAGGATGTGGTTTCTTCGGAACAGGAACAATGATGGACTCTTTGAAGCATGTGGGGATCACCGACTGAGATAAGGAGAGGTTGAATATCTCTGTGAACACTGGTGCTAGCTGGTCTGCGCAGGCTCTGAGGACTCGGCCTGAGATGCCGTCTGGTCCTGCTGCTTTCCTGGTGTTCACTCTCCTGAAGGCTCTCCTCACGTCATGCTCGGAGATGATAAACGCGTTTCCGGTGCTGGCAATGACTTCCTGTCTGCAGCCATTAGCAGCGCTAGCATTAGCAACGCTAGCGTCTTTAGCTGCAGCCTCGAAGCGAGCATAAAAGGTGTTCAGCTCGTCTGCCAGAGTCATGTCCGCGTTTGTCATACCGGATGTTGGAGCTTTATAGTCCGTTATTGTTCTTAGTCCCTGCCACAGGCTCCTAGAGTCACTCTGTTGGAGTTGTGACTCTAGCTTCCTCCCGTAGCGCTGCTTCGCTTCCTTCACCGCCTTCCGGACGTTATATGCCGCAGCCTTGTACATGTCCATGTCCCCCGAAGCAAGTCCCGCATTGTAGGCAGCAGCGCGAGATCTCAGAGCGTCGCGGATGGTTTTATCCACCCACGGCTTCTGATTGGGAAACGTTCTGATGGTCGTTTTCTGTACGGTATCATCCGCTAGTTTCCCGATGAATCCCACAACCGCTTCCGTAAACACGCTGACGTCATCGGAGCTGTTTCGGAACATGTCCCAGTCTGCGTCATCGAGTGCGTCTTGAAGCGCGGCCACCGATTGGTCCGTCCAGCGCGCGACCTCCCTCTGAACCGGAAGTTCCTGTTTAAGCCTTTGTTTATATTTTGGCATGAGGAAGATGGCGGCGTGGTCAGATTTCCCAAACGGTGGACAAGATTGTGCCTTGTAGCCGTCTTTAACTGGTGTGTAACAGTGGTCCAGTGTCCTTTCGCCCCTGGTCGGGCAGGTGATGTGCTGATGGAAGTTAGGCGCTGCACGTTTGAGGTTGGCACTGTTAAAGTCCCCCGCCACAATAAGCGCAGCGTCCCGGTGTTGTGTCTGGTGCTGTGTGAGTGCCTCATGCAGCTCGCATAAGGCAGTGTCCGTGTCCGCTTGTGGCGGAATATAAACGGCGCTGATTATGACCGATGTGAACTCCCGAGGAAGATAAAAAGGACGACATTTGATAGTCAATAGTTCCAGGTTGGGTGTGCAGGAGCGTGCGAGAGGAACAACGCTCGCGCTGTTGCACCAGCTGCTGTTCACCATTAAGCACACGCCGCCTCCCCTTGTCTTCCCCGAGTCCCGTGTCCTGTCCATGCGGTGAACCGAGAAGAACTCGGCCGGCTGGATGGCGTGGTCCGGCACCGCTGGGTTCAGCCATGTCTCGGTGAAGCAATTCAGATCAAATACTACTTTTACTACTACTACTAATAATAATAATAATAACAATAATAATTGCATGCTCTCTCAATGCTTTATGGGTTTCTTCTGGGTACTGCGATTTCCTCTAACAGTCTAAAGACATGCAGGTTAGGATAATTGGTATTTCTAGATTCCCCGTAGTGTGAGAGTGTGTGTGTGTGTGTGTGTGGGTACAGTATGTGCGATGGATTAGCACCCCATCGAGGGTGTACCTAGGCTTCAGGCTTTCAGGATAAAGAGAATGATCCAGTGAAAGAGTAATAATAATAATAATAATAATAATAATAACGATCATCATCATCCTTCTAATCATAATTCCATTATTAGATTCAAAACATCAAACCCTGCATAAATATGGATTCACACAATTAATTACAAACAGTGTGTAATCTAGTATCCACTTCTGTTTAGACAGAAATAGCATGCTATCTTGTTAGCTTGTCATTCCAAGGGATCCCATGCAGAGCCCCACAACAGACCGCGAAACCCTTTTCACTGCGAAGCTAACCTTCTACAACCTAGGAATGAACCCTAATAATAACTGAAAGAAAAGACAGAGATTTCCTTGTTCAGATTATGCAATCTGAACAAAACGCCTTTTTTTGCAAATCTCTTTTGTCGAAAGCGGTTTATTTAAAAAAACAAACATATTTTTCATTAAAGGCAAACAGGTTTCCGTCGTTGTGTTAATAATCTGAATATAGGCTCGCTGTTCTCCGCATTAGCCCGAGTAGGTCTGAGGCTGTCGTGATGAATCTGAGGCACACGAACAAGCTGACCTTTAACGAAAAGGTCCGTGCCAGGAGAGCGCCTCAATGTGCAAAGACACTAATACACTGTGTGAATGGCTGGTTATAATTAGAGCAGCAATATGATGATGATTTGTGTGTGTGGGTGGGAAAGTATGTCCCTGTATTAGAGGAAATGTATGTGTTTAGACACTTTCTAAGCAAACTATTAAAGCAGGAAGGACAGCGATACACTATCAGTTGGAAACTGGTGAGTGTTTCCCTGAATCGCCGGCCAGAAAAATTTGATTTTTTTTTCATGACAGTATAAAGCAGGTAATGCACCCAAACATTAAATATGATGGAGCATATTGTATAATGTGCATCTATTGATTGGCGCTGGAGAAAAAGTGCTTACTGACCGTTACAGTATATACGTTCAGATACCAGTAGTCGGTCAGTGTATTAGTGATGTACAGTATATCCAGGTCAGTAAGCACTTGTGTTAAAGCGCAGACACACAAGTTGACAAAATTGTAATGAGGACAGGCTGTGTGTGTGTGTGTGTGTGTGTGTGTGTGTGTGTGTGTGTGTGTGTGTGTGCAAGGATGCACACGGCAGATGCCTGATGCTCATTGTAAACATGAGTAATCAGGAACAGCTGCTCAGCTACGCCGACTCTCGATGACTGTGTGTGGCAACTTCAAAGGGGAGAGCGAGCGAGAGTGCGCGAGAGAGAGAGAGAGAGAGAGAGAGAGAGAGTGTTTTTGGGTACATTGTTAAGCCCAAACAAACAGAAATAATACGAGACAGAATATTTAACTATTTACAATATTTACCCCCTTTATCACACTATCACATTTTTATTTCTACCCAAACAAATGTTTTCTAAACCTGTAATATTTATAATCTATACCTCTGCAAAGAAAAGTGCATTGCATACTGAGTAATAACGGAAGATAACAAAATCGTCCAAAAAAAAAAAGAGAGAGAATTTTTTTTTTTTTTCATTTTTTCAGAGATTAAATTTCACACAACAGGCTTATTTGGTCATGGCTCCGCCCCTAGCCTGTTATTCACAAGATCATAAATTGTTCGTTTTTAAGTCGTCTCTCCTTAATAATCCTTTAACCTCTTAACACAGTTGTAAGCAGCTGGTTAACTCATTTTCATTGTATCCAAGTTTGGATACAAATTTGGATTTATTTCCTACATTCTAGAGCAGTACTGGATTTTTTTCACCAGTAACTATGAAATAACACATATGGAATTAAATAATTAAGTAACAACAACAACAGTCAGGTGTTATTTTAGGACATGATCAGCTGTTCTGGATCAGTTCTTGCAAGAACAACATTGTGTCAAGTGCATTTGTGAAACCCATCAAGCAGCATGATGAAACTGTCTCTCATGAAGACCTTCCCAGCAAAGCAAGACCAGAACTTACCTCTGCTGCAGAGGAGAAGATCATTAGAGTCACCAGCCTCAGAAATCACCAATTAACCTCAAACAGCACCTCAGATTAGAGCCATTATGAAGGATTTTCATCTCAATATCAACTGTTCAAAGGAGATTATTTCAAATTTTAAACGCATTCAGCTTTGTTTTACAGTGTAGAAATGAATAAAAACCAGGAAAATCCATGGAATTAGAAGACATTTGATTGGTCGTGTGTGTGTGTGTGTGTGTGTGTGATCATTTTAATAATGCATATTGAAAATATTCAATTTTAATAATGCATATTGAAAATATTTCCCTGTATTCACTGTATACTCTTGTGTTACAGTTTAACGCCTGCCCTTAGTCTTCCATTATAATAAAATTTCACTAAACAGTTTTTTACAGTTTTGTGTTGTATGTAAATGTGTTGAAATTCTTGTTGTGTAATGATCACACCTACTGTACGCAACATAAATAACACTACTTATTACAACTTCCTGTCTTCTTAAGAAAAAATCTTGAGTACTTTTCTCTGATTTTCACTCTAATAAAAAGAGTAAATTGCAGTTTTTTTTTTTTATCTTTTGTGGTATCGCTCTGGTTTATTTTCCCTGTTTTTGATTCCTTGCTATTTTTTGCACAGGATGTTCTTAGAACTACAAGAGTAAGAAATCCAAAACCAGCTCCTGTAGTGATATTTTTGAACTTCCCATGGTCCATAATGTGGCATTGTTGTCCCAAGAGCCTGTTAAGATACAAGGCGAAAAAATGAAAGTGTGTTCAGTCAAAGTTATTTTATTTTTATCCACTCCCAGGGTTTAAAAGGAAACGAGAGCCGATTTGATTGTATATCACAGCACCACATCTAACCACACCTCTTTATTAATTTATTTATTTTAGTCTTTGACTCTACAGGGGGCGAACGCTTTAATTGTTATTTGCTTCCTAAATGTATTCTGTAAGCCTCAGTTATAAGACCCTGCACAGAACTATAACTAAGAAGAACTGTCTTTAATATAGTTCACTAAAGAACGCCGCATTTAAAAAAGTATGTTTTTCGCACATTTTTGTGTTTAAATAGAAATTATTACAATAGATGACAATAATTGACAAATTCAAAAAGTATTGAAACAAAAAAAATATATATATATATAGATATGTACACTTTTTTTTTACTTTTTCTTAACTTTTACAAAAAAAAAATATATATATATATATATATAGTGTGTGTGTGTATTTTTTTTTTGTGAAATCACATTTATATATATAAGAAAAAGTTTTTAAATTTAGATTAGATTTTTTTTTTTTTATTTTATAACTTCTAAAAATTTCTATATATATATAGTTTTTTTTGGATGAAATCACATAAGTGAACATGTGTAATAAAAAGTGAAAATGTGGAATAATAATAATTATTATTATTATAATAATATATAATAATAATAGATGGAAATTAGAATTTATTTATTTTTTTTACTTTTTATTAACTTGTGTGATTTCACAAAAAAAAATAAAAATAAATATATATATATATTTTTTTTTTTCGTTGAAAATTCTAATTTCCATGTACTTCAATTAGTGCTTATAAATGTTCCTACCACTGGTGCTTTGAGGGTTCTAGCTTTGGTTCTTGCTAGGGACAAACTGAAGAACCTATTAAAGTTCTACATCTAACTTTGCTTTTAGTGTTGAGACCAATATTTGTTTCCTGAGATACAGCTTATATAAATGTACCCTTTCACACAACGCATTAATACTTTAATAGGTTTTAAAGACTTGCCGCTTAAAGACTTGTTACTTACCGCACAATAGATGGAAACAAATGATAAGAATTAGCTTGACACACCATATACTGTACAGTATATCAGACATACCATCATTTTACTCACACGAAATTCAGCTCTATCCTGTCTGCTTCACTGTCCCTCACAACAACCAAACCTCTTAAACAACACAAATAACCAGAGTTACCCAACCGCCTTTGTTATTTTCTTTACTTTTGTCCATGCTTCCTTCGCTCAGCCGCCGCTTCATGTAGCGTGATTATTTCCATAAGGCTACCTCGACATTAAACACACCAAGGCATCATTAATTGCAGCTTAGGGGGAAAAAACACACAACACAGGGCTCCTGGTTTTCCATAAATCCCTTCGCTTTACTGTGGGGGACGTGGAAATGACTCTGGTGTGCGTCCGACCACTACAAAGCCCCCTTTACTAAACTCTCAGACTAAACACCTTCCCAACAGGCACTTACAGGCAGACACACCTTCGTCTGGGAAGTCCGTGCGTGTGTTTCTAAGGCTCGTCAGGCTGGGACAGGCTTTCAGCTTCTTTTTAAGGGGTATTAGTAGCAAACCTTGAGGATTTGCTCTGCTGCTTGTGTTGAATGGACATGTGGGAAGTCGGGATGATGACAGCGTGTCTGAAGGGCAGCTAATGTGCGCTTGCCGTGTTTGTATTGTTCGCCGTTTTAACTTTTGTGGCGCGTACTGTTTGCTGTCTGTCTGTTTTCCTCTCCCTCATGCAGGATGGAAGTCATTAAGTCGCGATCACATCTTATCACCCGCTTACACATGCCCTAATCACCAGGTTGTCTTCTCTCTGAAGGCTGTGGATTTTCATGTGGAAGAAGGTTTTTTTTTTTTTTTTCCTTTTTTTTTTTTATTTACTGGCAGGAGGAAAATGACATGTGGTGGTATTTTTATGAGAAGTCACTGGTGGCCGCGTACAATCTGCTGCACCAGCTATGCCTTCATGATATCCTCCAGCGTAATGAACAATGGCATGTGAATGCGCACAAAGATGTTTGCTTCTAGGCTTAGCTTCTGTCGTGAAATTTAAAAGATCAAATCGGAGCAGGCGGAGAAATGTATTGTTTCAAGCAGTTTTAAATCCTGAGAATATTACCATTCGAGAAATTGCCACTGTTCATAAATATGAATTCATTTACTTAGTGAAAATGCCTAGCCGAACCAAAAAGCTAACCAGCTATGTACAGTAAGTGCTTGTGAACTAGTTTGCAAGTGTAAAATCGATGCAATCTGTATCATAACATAACATAATCGGATTTCATTGTCCTCTTGGGGTCGCCACGATTTAACGGCACAGTTTTCACGTCAGATGTCCGTCCTGCCACCACCCACTCATTTCTCCAGACTGACCCTGAATAAGTCATAGGGTTAAGCACCTTACCCGTGGGTTCGGACCCACCCATCTGATGTTCCAAGCAGTAACCCAGATCCTCAGCCACCTGATCTCTCGAAAGTGAAAAACCATAAAATAAGAAAACAAGAAACTATAGGAAAGTTTACAACAAGACATACTGTAGAAGCACCAGGGTAGAAAAACAAACAGGTCACTGTATAACAGGTGAATACAATTGGGGAAGAAACCAGTGATAAGCAAAACCAAAGCACATGGCCCTTGTCTCATTGTTACGTCTCTAAAGACCCTAGTTTAGTGCACTTACTATGGGTGAAAGTTACAAGGTACAACATTGTCCGTTTAGTGACATCACAAAGTGAGATATTTTACAACCTCACAAAAATGCTGATAAAATGAACGCAATAATTTATTATTATTTTTTTTTTATCTCAGAAGAAATCTCGTGAATGTCATAAATATTAAATCCTCCGTGAAAGTGGTATGTGAGATTCTGTTTTTACTCCCAGGCCCTAGGACCGCCCGCACGCACACTAAGTACCGTTACAAAATCTATCCACAGACCTTACAATTCAACTTGGCAGCGACCGAATTTTATTCATTGTGCTTTATTTCCTCCTGTTTGATTTCCCTCCAGGTGTTTTTGTTCTCATTGTTTTACGCGCGCTGTTATTGCGACAGTTTGTGCCCAAATCAGCTCCAAGATCCCTTTTGTGTTTGGATTTAGCCAGCCGTGCTCAGCCTGGCTCCGGCCCAGCTCTGTCATTAGACTTCCTTTGTTTTCTCTCCTCGCCGTTCCGTTTGTTTTGCTTCTCCCTCTCGTTTTTTATTTTTTCCCCCCTTCATATTCGGCGCTAAATATTTATACAAATCGCAACTTCCTGTCAAAATCATTTACGATCCCATAATAGCTCCAGCGTTGGGTTGCACAATGGGAGCCATCGCGGTCGAGGCGTGGGTGTCTCTGATTTCTAAACTCTCGGGTTCTCTTTTGTTTTAGGTAAATAGAGATTGAACGCTCCTCGCCTAGCATCATTGGGTGCCATGTGTTGCAGAAAACAGGGTCTTTAGACATTAGAAGGCTGCGTTGTCATTCACTTTGCAGCTGTAGCTGAGACTCTGGCCCCTGGAGATGTCGGGGGGGAACTGCATGAGTGTGTGTGTGCATGCATTTGGCCTTGTTCCAGAGGTGACTTTCTGGAAGACAGGAGGGGTTTAGTATTCCCCAGTCACTTGGTGCTGAGTTTGAATGTGTTCGTTCCTGTTGCCTGACACCTAGGAAGATTCAATTGAATCCAATTCAGTTTGATTTGTGAAGTGTTGAACAATAGTCATTAATGCAAAGCAGCTTTACAGAATTAAAACGTTTAGGGAAACAGTATGGACTATTATGGCCATCAATCACATGATCAACTTAATCTTAATCTTAATATGTTTGCCTTATACCCTATATATATATATATTGTATATATAATCGATGGCCACTCCTTAAAGTCGCACCTGCACCCCTGCCCAACCCCCCTGCCCCCGCCACCTCCAAACTCATTCCCGCCACCCCATGTCTACAAAACCCAGCCACGCCCCTGAAGCAGCCTCACAAGCCCAGCAAGTGTTTAAAGAGCGCATTTCTTTTGTCCATTGTGGATTAATTTAACCTTTAACGTAGAGGCAGCAGTTAGTTACGGGCCAAGAAAACAAAATGAAGGAACAGCTTGCGAGTGCTTTTGGCATGTGCCGGAGATCAGCCCATCCAAATAACAGCCCCCTGAAGACAAACATGCGGCCGCGCGCACACACTTTGTCCTCTTTGATCTTGCTTTCTCGTCTGCTTGAGCAGCATGACTGATCTGCGTGTCATCTGTCTCATGAAAATCAAGTACCCCCCCCAACACACACACACACACACACACACATACACACACACGGCCGTCTTTTTCTTCATTTGCTTTCCTCTGTCTGTGAGCAAAAATGTCAGAAGGAGGGGAGTTTGGGAGAGCGCATGTCGCCTTTTGTTTTCGCCCACGCAAGTTTAGTCTCCGACGATGAGGAGGCACCTCTGACCTTTCGCCGAGCTTTGGCTGGTATTTCGGTTCAAAAGCAGAAAATCAGATTGCCAGGTGGCCGTGAATATGGGTGCATGTCTATCTGTGTGTGTGTGTGTGTGTGTTTCTTCTCGCTGTGAGCACCGACCTCAGAATCCGTTCGAGGGATCAGTTCAACTTCTGATGGAAAAACAGATGAGTCTTTTGAAGGAAATGAGCTACAATGCGCTTCCTTTTTCATCCCGCGTTTCAAAGAGATGGCCAGCAGCCACAGCCGAGTGGCCGAATCTAATCTCGAGGACTGACCTGTCCAACCCGGAGTGGATTGGATTCTCCCGTTCTCGTCGCTCGCCTACAACCATACATACGTATGACTGTAGAAGTGAGCGAGTGAACTCGGGGCATTAGATTAGCGAACTGAACAAGCAAAGCAACCAGCGATCAGAGACGATCAGAGAAAATCAACTTTTTCCCTGCTGTTGTCGTGCAGCGTGTTGCACTCCAAATAGCATCTGCTCTAATTTATCACCGGGTGGTTATGGATGAAGACATCTGCAGCGGTTCGAGAAGGAGCTAATTGGTGTGCAGCATGGAACAGAAAACACTCGCTGCCATGCTGAGAACTAACACCACATCCTTCAGCATAAATAGATTTCATAATTAAGTTGTGTTTACCGGAAATGTCCCCCCCCCCCTTTTTTTTTTTTACAGAGGTGTAACCACATGTTGGGATTAAAGGGCCATTATGGTTATGTTTTTATACAAATCTTTGTTTTTAATTTGCATTACATGTATATAGGATATGATATACATCATATATACTGTACAGTACAATGTGTCTTTGTATTAGATCTGGAAATGAACTACTTTCGAAAAAACGACTTTCGTTAACGCTGGTTTAGGATTGTTGTTTTGTTGCAGGTTAGAGTTTTATTCCTCCATTCAAGTAACTAAGGGGTGGGCAAACTTTTGCACAAGGATACAATAGGGTGCAGGAAAGTGATGCGTATAAATACCTGCACAGTGATCACCAAAAGTAATGAGAGAAAAAAGTGAATTTCAATGTTTTAATGACTTTGTAATTTAAAAGAAAAATGACATCGTAAGATGATGAGAATAATTCGTTGTTTTATTTAGTATGAAATCCTTTATTCTTCAAAACCTGTCGCATTTGGCTGGGCTTAGAGTCAAAAAGACGTCTGCAGTACCCTGGTGCCACTTGCTCAGCCCATGCCTGCTTCAATTCCTCCTGAAGATCATGTACAGAAGGCGGTTTCTTGACTGCGACTGCGTTCTCCAGTTTTTCAATCAATAAACCGAACTCTCCCATATAGGATAGAATTAATTAGTGGATTCGCATGTTTTGTGCACATATACTACTATAAAACTTGGCAGATGTTGTTTTTAATGCCCCCACTGTAAATTGAACGTCGGTGTCGTTGATGTGTCCAGCAGGGTTGGAGCTGCCGTTCATGATGATGTCACACCCCCTGATTCCTGTAAGCCTGCCCCCTGCGTCGGTCACCATGGCGATGAATCAGATGAACCACCTGAGCACTATCGCCAGCATGGCCGCCAGCGCCCAGGTGCAGAACGACTCGAACCGCGTGGCCACCTCCGTCATTAAGGTTAGGACACGGTCTCAGGATCAGTTTGATTTGAACTGTTTTTAACTTAAACATAATAATGTAGGAGTAAATAAAGAGGAGTATTGCTTTTTTTTTTATTTACTGTAGATGAGTGTAAATGATTAAGGATTAATGAGCGTTTCAAGCCAAAGGATAAATCAGGCAGATCCAGAGGGCGAGGAAAGAAGCCACAGCAGTTAAAGCGTGTCAGGATGATTAGAGCTTTGATTGCCCGAGCTGTGAGTAAACTGATGACAGTAGACTGATGTGTGTGTGTGTGTGTGTGTGTGTGTGTGTTTAAGGAGAGAGTCCGAGACAGTCCATCCCCATCTCCCTCCCTGGAGGACGGCCGCAGGTCAGGGAGTCACGGATCCTCCAGGCAGAGCAGCAGCGCGTCAAGTTCTCCTGCTCACACCGAGAGCTCGTCTGATCGGCCGCGTACGTCCGCACACACACTTTCCTTGCCAGCCGAGCACAGACTGGGCTTTTTGTCTGCAGAAGAGGGAACACCTACATAAATAAATAATGACATAATTATATAACTTCTATCTAAACACCTATATTAAGAAAGTGTCTGGTTTTGTTATGCGTGTCACAAATACATTTTAACCATTTTTCTGCTTCACTACACACTAGCGCACTCACTCACACCCGCGCAACGCTCAGGATATGTGCTTTTATGATAATGTGGCGACTCAGGCGCACACTGCAGCCTCGCGAGTGTGCCAGGCTTTTAGCATTAGGTATAAGATGATACGGTATAATCTGCTGAAAGGAAAACTTTCATTGGATCTGGATCTTACTTTAGGAGATAAAAACTGCACGAGCACATGTCAAGCCTCCTGCTTTTATCATCCCGACTAATACACTAATATAAAAGTTATATCTTTGGTAACCGATCCGAGAGTATGACCTCAAAAACTGCGCAGCGCGTCTAGCTGTGCTTTAAATCCTATTTTTTTTTATCAGATTTCAAGTGGACAACTTTAAAGCACTTATAAGACATCCTAGCCAGGTGTCCGGTTTCGTGATTGGTTTAGAGGTTGTCCGCAGTAAGATTTGATTTTGAGCTTCATTCGGGTTTAAGATGACCGATTTATGGTCAAAGTTTGTGGGAAATTCAGAGTGATGTTCAAATTTCATGTTAAGCGTAAAAAGGTCTTTTTTTTTTTTCCTGTCTACAGTATATAGCGTTTAAATCTTTAGTACGGTAGATGAGTGAAGTCAGACACTACATCTGGATATGACTTGGAATGTCGGATTTAGTTCCCCCTTGAACATTCTCACATTTCCTGACTGCTCTTCACCATTTTACCTGCAGCCGTGCATCAAAACGGCCTTTCCTTGGGCCACGCTCTGTTAGGCCTGTCTCCCAATGCTCCCCCGGGACCAAAAGAGGGGGATCTGGCAACCCAAGATGCAGTCCACGACTCGAGGAGGACGCATGCAGAAAAGGGTGAGGCTTTTATATCATTTCCTACGTTTTATGTCCATACTCATTACCATGAGAGAGTTATTTGGGATTAAAGTGGGTAAAGGAAAAAGTGGTGAAAGTGGTGAGTCTCTACTGGCATCAGTACAGAAAGCTGTGGGTAGGAGGCTGAGAAAGTCTATTATGGTTAAAAGATGTTTTTGCATATTTGTGCAATGCATATTGGGGTTTCTATAGGACAAGGTCAAAATGGGACTCGATTTTCATTTAGTCCGATCCTTGAGAGTCGACGGAAAACTTGTCCCCACCTTGCGGAAGAGACGCATCTGTCTGTGGGAACTGTACACACAATCATTAACAAACATCACTTGCACATTACAGGAACTCAGCTGGGAGTTATCGCCACTTCCCCCATACAGTCCCGACCTCCCTCCAAGCCATTTCCACATGTTTGGGCTATTAAAGGAATTCCCGGGAGGCCGGCGTTTCAGAGGTGGAGCAGGTAGTCCGATCATGGCTCCGGTGTACAGAAAAAAAATTCTATCTTGATGGTATCCAAGCACTAATTGAAACGCTGGGATAGGGGCGTTAGTGTAGCGGGGAGTTATACAGAGAAATAAAGGGAGTTTTTACTTTCATAACTGTCTTCTGTTTTTCTACACAAGCAAATTTCCAGTTTCCCTTCAACGCCTGTCATAGTAACTGGACCTGTTTTATCTTGTAAATTCTGAAAAAACTTTCTAAAGAATACGACATAAAATTTGAATAGCACATAAAAATTTGAACAAAATGACAAAGAAATGTAATTTACCGCGTATACAGTATATATACTGTCTATATATACAGAGTCAGCCACAAAATGCATACACACTTCAGTAAAAGAAAAACTTGTGTAAATATGATCATTTATATAAATATATAAATATGTATAAATATATACATATTAAATATGAAATTTATCATTTTTATATATATATATATATTCATGTAATATTATAATATACGTCATACTATTTTTCTTTTCCTGGAGTGTTTTTTATTTTATTTCACTGTATACAGTATATGTGTGTTAGGTTTCAAAGATAAGGTTTCACAGTTGAGAAATCCATAGCAGATGAACAAAGTATATCAATTAAAAAAAGAATTATAATTGGTTCAGAATGACCAAATATTACATTTCCAAATGGCATATGCTCTTCAAATCAGGTCTAGAAGATCTACTTGCTTTTTTAATTCACTGTAGATGTTTGAAACTTTGCTGTTTGATAGATATTTTGCTTCATTTTATTTATTTGTAGATAAAGTGTCAAATGCAATTTTTTTCTTTTCATCCATTAAAAAAAAAGTAAAAACCTAAGGGGGTGTAAACTTCTGCATTCAATAATACGTAATGCGCTAACGGCTGTAAAGTTGATCGAGGGCCACAATTGTGCACTTGAGCCTCACATACTTATCTATATTCTTCTCCTGATTATTCCGGCATTGTCTATAGAGCACCGCGGCAGCAGTATGAAGAGCAGACCTGTGAACGATCCCCTGATGTGCTTTAATGTAAATTAAAATTCAGTGTGTTTTCTCTGCGCTCATGCATGGGGTCTCAGAACGCGTGTTCCGAGAACAAAGAAAATCAATGTGCTCGCTCACATTTCTATGAAAATAATCCATTAGGGTGGGAAAGAGAAGGCAGCGGGGCTAAATTAGTTAGCGATTTGCGAAGCGTGAATTAATGAACAAGCTTCCCCCCCCCCACCTTCCTCCTCCCCCTCCTTCCTCCTCCTTTTTTTTCCCCTAGCTCTCCTGGAGGTGTAATTTTCTGTAATAACCTCCCAGAACCCTTGTTTGGTTTCTGCATTTGAAGGCTTTCATTAGCTTAATGAGGACTTTTGCAAGGGCGAGTAGTCAGCACAAATTTCTCATCGCGCCACGATACCTCCCGATCAGCTATGCTGCTGTGTGTGCTCGCAGTGGCGGTAGTGGGCAGGACAGGCCTGTACTGTAAGTTTACGAGTTAGAAGAAGCTCCTACGGTCGCTTCGCGCGAGTTGAGAAACGGCCGGGACCACGCGCGAGACGCTCGAACAGCAATACCATTTAGCGGAGACGCCGCTAAAAGAGGAACGCTAATAAAAGTCACGCCGGAATAAGGTGTAAACGATGATGAGACGGGCTGCAGTGCATTAGATTAATGAGAATCGGCATTGCTCTGTCTGTTTCTCTCTCTCTCTCTCTCTCTCTCTCTCTGAGTGAGATGAACGTTCAGTGATAAACAGACACTCGTCAGGCATGACTGGCTGACGAGCTGAAGCAGGTAATTGAGAAGCTGTTTCATTTGTAACCAATATCCACGATCTGCTCATCATACCTAGACCCGGCGCTCTCGAAGAGCCGAGGTGTAACGAGCTGTAGCGAATAACGACAGCAAATATTAGCACGTAATTTGTTTTGATCACAAATAATTTGCACGTCTGCACCATGAACGTCTGACCGAACGGTGCACGCATATACGACTTGGACACATTTTAAAGATGGAGAAGTGTTTCAAGATGTCCAAAATGGACAACCTGCAGTAGGGGTCCGTGGAGAACCTTTAGTAGAACAAAGTGAAGAACAACCTGCTCTAGGCTCAAAGACAGACTCAAGTCGTGAAAAGTTACAAAGGTTAACTTTAGGTTAGGACTAGAATAAGGTAAATCATTTTATAATCTTGCTGTAGATATATTGGCCAGGACTTGGCCAAGCTGGGTTTTAGCAAGATTTCTAAATGCAGTTTAACTCTGAGGCGGCACGGTGGCTTAGTGGTTCACACTATTGCCTTGCATCTCCATGGTCTGGGTTTGATTTCCGCCTCTGTGTGCATGGAGTTTGCATGTTCTTTCTATGCTTGGTGGGTTTCCTCTGGTTTCCACCCATAGTCCAAAGACAGGCAGGTTAGGCTAATTGGCATATTGTGTGTGTGTGTGTGTGTGTGTGTGTGTGTGTGTGTGTGTGTGTGTGTGTGTGTGTGTGTGTGTGTGTGTGTGTGTGTGTGTTATGCGATGGATTGGCACCCGTCCAGTGTGTACCCAACCTTGTGTCTTAAGTCTCCTGGGATAGGCTTCACGTCCCCCGTGACCTTGTATACAGGATAAACGATAGGGTTAGGGCCGATGAACGGCAATAGACGATGAGTGACTGAGTGAGTTTAACAATCCTGAATTAATTGAAGTCCTGCATGTGCAAAATCTTTTCCATTTTCCGAGGATGCTGTTTAATAGTCAGCCAAAGTAGTTCTTTTAGTTTCTTGCTTGCTGTTGGTTGTGTGTTTACCTAGTAAAAGTTACCTTGAGGTAAAGTTTTTAATTAAAGTGGATTCCCAATTCTATATAACAAAGCCCTCAAAGTTCTTTCCCACTCGAGCGGACCAATGGATCACCCGTCCATGTTTAAGGTGTACACACGCGTATGGACGTCTCAAGTGACTCTCAAGAAACCCGCTGCCCATTTCTCATTGGTTACTCGTTTCTGCTCACAGGTCTCGTAATCACCATCTCTTAAAAATGAGGGTCGTTTCATAAAAGAAAAGAGAACCTTTTCTACCATTCAACAGCTAGTGCGGAGAAGACAGGACCTCTTTGTCCTTGCTTTCAAATGAATCATCCGGGGGGGTTAGAACTGAAAGCGTCAAGATCAGAAATCGAGGCGTCTTCCTCAAAGACGACCAGCCTCAAAGACGTTGTCCCTCATCCTCCTCGCTCTGCTCGCTCTCCGCCGGTCTTTCGCTCTAATGCTGACTGCGGCGGACTTTAGCACAAGTTCATTACTCTGAGGAATCTGAGCAGAGATAGAAAGAGAGCGCGGAAACGACCTTGGCTTGAACAGGACTGCTTATGATCAAACAGGCTTCTAGTTTGTGCTGCTAGAAGAAGAAGAAGAAGAAGAAGAAAAAAAAATGCCACGGAAAAGATCCATCAGATTTCATAGAGGGGCGGCCGGTGCTAAGTCAGCACCGATTGTCCCTGTGGGGGCACCATAGTTCAGCGGCACGACGTGAGGTTTTTTCCCGCTGAGTGCTCCAGCGGCCCACGCCGGCATTCCGCTAATCACATTCCTCCAGATGCCTGGCTTTTTTAGCCAGGAGAGCGGGAAGGGGGGGGGGAGATGGATGAGGGAGCAAGAGATGGATTGTTTTTCATCTTTGAAACACCTTGGATGTGACAGCAGGCTTCACTCTCCTGCCAAGATGGAGAGATCGGATAAAGATGCTTTGGTCAGCTAAGTGGGGGGAGGGGGGCGTAAATCTAATCAGCCTTTATCACGTAGCGGGCAGAAGGTGAGATTTTGAGCACCTGCTCGTTTAAATGGATTCTGTATGGCATTATATGTACTTAAAACACACCGCGGTCCAAAAGCAACACCGAGAATTTTTAACATGGTTTTTAAAGTGAAGGACGTCCAAGAATAGACGCGATAAAGTGGGTGTGCAGTGGAATGAAGAAAGAGTAAGCGACTGATACTTGAGCTGATAAAGTCTGATACGGATAGACAAATGGACAGAGAAACTAACACAGCCATAGAAATAGACAGGGGCCGTTAAATCCACTCTAAAAGGGGGAGCGAAAAAAAAAAAAAACCCAGAGTGAACAAGAGAGAGAGAGAGAAAGTGAGACATGCAGTTAAATCCGGTCCAGAGTTTCATTAACTGACTTCCATTAAATATTTCCTGTCACCCGCAGCCCACCCCTGTAAAAATAGCCTGTGCTCTTTATAATCACCACTCAAACAGTCCAACACAGAAGAGATAAGTGGAATATTTTTAAGCACGGAACGTCTCAGTGCAATTAAAAGTGCTCACATACTGCGCCATGCCTAATATCCCGTATGTCAAAACTGCTGCTTCGACAAAACTGTGTTGAAAGTGACTTATTCGACAAAAACTTAAATCTGACATGAAGCTGTATTTAAAGAGGTGGATACGTACAGTAGCTGCATATGGAAGCAGTCCTGCGGCTGCGGCGGCGTTGCAGATAATCCTGTCAGGAAGCTGAATTAATGAAACACTCCTCGTTTTGCACATTTGTAGAGCTACGAGAAAGTGCGCTCGCCCGTCCATTTTATTAGGAACGGCTGCAAGCTCGCACGTCTCCCGGTAGAATGAGATTCCCGTTCCTGTGGAACGATTCGCTCTTGCATTGTTGTAGAACACGTCCCTTGAGTTTTAACATTCTCAGAGATGCTTTTATACTCATCGCTAATGTAAAATGTGGTTATTTGAGTTTCTGTAGCCTTCGTGGGAGTTTTGAACAAGTCTGGCCATCTCCTTCAAGATCTGGCCTCTTTCATCGACAAAGCTTTTTACCTGCTGAACTGAACTCAGTTGAGACCGCTGTGTGTGAAAGTCCCAGGAGACCGGCATTTAAATGTTTTTTATTTATTTATTTTTTTATGCACTTAACGTCTTGTATTATCACGTACGCCACAGTTGCAATCACTTAGATGACATTTTTCCCCCACTTTGATGTTTGATGTGAACATTAACTGAAGCTGTTGACCTGTAGCTTTTGTCTGTTGTTTTGTCTGCCACAGGATTGCCTGATTGGACGAACTGCATGAATGTGCAGTAAATAAAAGTGGTGGACGAGTGTATATTTATAATAAATACAAAAATATTAATAAGTAGCTGTCCATCTCATTAAATGTAGTATTGATGATTGAGTTCATGACCAATTTCTCGGCCTTAATTTGTCTTCAGCTGCCAGGATCTGATATGACTGTTGGAAAATTAAACTACAATTGGACAGTTATACAAAATAATGGGAACAAAATAGTTAGTCAGTGTTCACAAATAAGGCGTTTAGGAATTATAAGGAAAACTCTGAATGTATAGCGACATTATGGATTATGTAATGCAAGGTGTCTATCATTTCTTACTAAATAAATAGTAATAATCATCATCATTTTTACTAAATAAATTTGAATCTCCGGTTGAATTGAAGAGTCAGTTATTTAATGATAGAAGTATAATATTGTACATTTTTATGGTTATTGGTACAGTAGTGATGGGTGCATAAGAACCAAACAATTTCTTGAGATGTTACATATTTCATACTTAATACACAATTTCTGAATTATTATTATTATTATTATTATTATGTAAGTTCTGCCTCCCGATTTGAGCTTTTACACGATTCATAGTTTGCCATTTTGTTCTCATTTCACACTCGTTTACCTTTTATGGAGTGTTGTGCGTGTCTCTAAATGCAAATGATTTGTACCCTGAACAAGCTTTATACATACATTACAGCTGAATCAGCAACCTAAACGTGTATCAGCGTAAAAATTTGTAAATCTGTCAAAAAAAAATTGCATTTACAAACAATCTTGCTTAAAAAAAACAAATTTGCTTAAGACGATCTCAAACCTACAGGACCTAGAATCTGATTTCCCGCAAGTTCGCTGCACCATATGGTTGTACAGTAGTCCGTGCATTAGTCAGATTTGCGCCTTCCCACTTTATGATTAGCATAACAGTGCAGCACAACTTGTCGCTAGGTCTATTCTGTCCTAAACATACGGTAAAACAGCATTATTTATGCACATGGTTTGGGTGAGTGCTCGGGCCATATGGGCAGACGGGGTTATGGAAATAAAGCAGCTGTGTTTTTGAAGAGAAAGTCACCTTCCCCACCCGAACACCCCCCCTCCCCCGCCCCCCCCTCCTCCCTTAACAACACGTTTTATTAGCCTGCACAAAGTCGGTTATTACAGCTACAAACACAGCACCCTCGATGAAGAGAGCCTGTGTGCTGTGCAGCATTTACAAAGTATGAGGTTGGAAGTTTTTTTTTTTTTTACTGCCATGTTGATAAATGTGCTGTACAATCTCTGGGCTGTAAAAGAAGCACTCAACAGCTCTGAAAGCATCCAGCTACGCAACAGCAGGCATGTTATTGAGATCACTGTCATCTTATGACTTATTATCATGGTGCTTTGATAGATCCAATATGCCATGTTTGTTATAAAGACATTCTTGCGAGCTTTGTGATTATTATGTTATTGGTTTAATTACGTTTTAGGCATTATCAAGATCGTGCACAACAGAAATCAGTCAGCGACGGACGCACCGCGCAGACGCACAGGTATGAGTCCGTATTAAATATCGGCATCCTGTATAATTAGCTACATTTGCTAAACATCAGAGAGAAGTACAATACTACGACAAATTCCTTCTCGCTACAGAGCCGTAATAACTGTTGCCCCTGGTTAACCTGCTTCATACCATAAGGCCTCATACATTAGGAGTCCCTTTGAAGTGACTGAAGTCAAGATCAAGGCTTTGGCCTGATCAAAAACAACTCATGCGAGCTGCAGTGTGTGTGTGTGTATGTGTGTGTGTGTGTGTGTGCGTGTGTGTGTGTGTGCGCGCGCCTCGTCTGCTGCTTTAAGTGCAGGTCTCCGATCAGCACTGCTGTAATTATCAAGCATCCAAAACTTTACGACTGATGCAGGCATAAAGTGTGCTGCAGAGGCTTTTTCAAGTCACTGAAAACTTTTTGGAAACTCTCAACGAATACATAAATATACAAAACGGAAAAAGATACATAAAAAAAAATATACACAATATAAAAGGTTAAGAAACACAACATGGTTTATACTTCAACACGCAAGTGTGAACAGAAATAATAACCTTAATAGCCTTAATAACCCAATAATAGCCTTACACACCCGTGTCTTTTTGGTGGATCGACATTTCAGGTAAAACTGTTCCATTTTTTTAAGCATCATTGTCCCCAGAACATGAACATTGCTCATCATTTTCATGTATTTTTAATTATAATTGATATTATATAAATTACACACTTGTCAGCACAATTTCATCAGTACAAAATAATAGTCAAAATATTCAGGCGTAAAAAAAAAAAAATGCTTTCTTTTCTCTATCATCTTGTTGGTGATCCCACGCAGCCTTGTCTTCAGTTCCATATCGAAATGTGATTGGCTTGTAAATGTTACGACGTTTTACTGTAACACTGATATGTCTGATTTTGGTCAGACAAGATATATCGGCCGGCATGCAGTATTACCTCCATGCACACTACATAACATACATTTTAAAATGAACTTCACTTGAAAATAAAGGAAGCAGCTTTAACAAAATTTTTATTCAAACTTCGTTTTTTCGCCGGCGAATTAAGATCTCCAAAGCAATTCGGTCAGAAACGTGACGTGCTTTCTAATTTAAGAACGAGCCGGAGAGCTTTGTTCGGAGGTATTTACTGTATATGAAAACAGTATAGTGGCTTTGTGCTTATCCTGTTTCGGAATTGTCGCTAGAACGCTATAAGGTACAGCCGCGGCAGGTGTAGCGCAGCCGCTCTAACAAAGACGCTCTGGTCGAAGTCATAATAAGGCCAGCTTTGAGACGGTGCAGTAGTGATGGAAATTTACAGTGTGGAGGCCAGAGGTGGACCGAACATGCTGACTCTCGGCGAACGATCGAGCTGACATTTATTCAGGCCGAGTGACACGGGCCGCATTAGAAACACAAAGTAGCTTTGATGTGCTGTAACGACCTTGGAGTGTTATTAGACCTGTCTGGCACCCGGCCATAAAGACGCACGGGCTGAAGTGCTCAGCTCTGCATATAGAAACTTGCTGTTTCAGAGGATAAAGTGTTTGTAAGGTAGGTAAGTAACACTCTGCTTGTTTGTGGCTCTGGGTCCATCTACAACCAGCCTGCAATTTCTGGTTTGTGGTGTAACCCGAGCTATGCATTACTGCATCAGTTTCATGGATTAGATTCATCTGCATAGTTGTTTTGGATAAAAAGGTCTGCCAAAAAGAATCAATGTTAAATGTCTTACCCCGAGGAACCTTGTTACAGTGCGAGTACAAGAAGAAGAAGAAGAAGAAAAAAAGCTCATTCACATATAACAAACTAAATAAATGCAATCTTTAAACATGAATTTTCAGTTTCTAGCTTTTCAAACAGTATGTGCAACTGTCTCAGACTCAGACGGTAATCCTGAAGCAGGACATGAAACTAACTGAACATAATGACACTGAGGGTTTGAAGCCAGTAGTGTGATTGCAAACAGGCCAGTGTCATGAGTAATCAGGAGACCGGGAGCAGGCACAGGGAGCTTGACAAGAGGTCATGTGATGAGGTCATTGACTGAGGATCATAGAGGTTGTAGTCTGTAACTCTGAGCTTGTGAGCATGGACGTGACACCATCATTGAACCTCCGTTCGAGGCTAGAGGACTTTCCCAGCAATGATGGGCAGGGTATTTTTTTTTTTTTTTCTCGAAATGTAGTTTAACCGTTTTAAGCCGCGAGTCATTTTACAAAAATCTAGTTATCGGAAGAAACGTAGCTTACCTACCCTGGAGCTTGTTTTTTATTTGCATGCTCATGCTTCGTCTGTGTTTATGCAGTGAGTCACTGGAAGCAACTTGGAACAAGGAAAGTGTCGAGTTGGGTTTCACACAGGACGTTTGAAATCATCATCGTAAAAAACATGAAAAAAAAATAGTTCACGGCATCAGTCTCGTCTCCCGTCAGTTTCTGGTTCACTTTGGTGATATGCATACACGTCTGTAGCCCCACAAGGTTATAATTAAGTTTTTGTCATGCACCCATGTATGACTGCATCGTACCAGTCAATGTAAAAATAAAAATAAAAAAAAAAGCAATTAGCTGAGTCACGCATTTTTATATAGTTGTTTTTATGCTCTCGTTTTCAGTCTAGTCCCTGCACCTGAGCATGTTTCAGAGGAATATCTTTCTGTGTTTGTTACACAGAGAAACACACCTAAGTTAAGGCATGAAGCAGTGAGAAACAGGTCTGGATGATGACAGATGATTGTCAGTGATGCTGAACGCCGAGTGGTTGGAACAGACGAGAGGGCAAATGAGGTTGCTGCTGAGCATCATTTAATTTAATGTGAAGAAATATGAGACGGATCAAGACTTTTGCACAGTACTTTTTTTTTTTCTTTTTTTTTTTTTACCAGAAGTAGGGGTTATTTTTCCACGTTTGAAAACTGACTCTCTAAGAAAGAGCTTCATTGACTTGGTTAAAGTAAAAAAAAAAAAAAACATCCTTCGATAAGGTTAATTTATCCTGATATCGTCGTGTACGTCACTGCTTCTCAGTCATGCTCCGGGACTTTAAAGTGGGACTTTCAGCTTTAAACTGTGTCTATGAACATGTTTTATAATGAACGTGGTTTGATTCCTGTTACAGAAGACAGTGTCCTGTGCACGCCCACATCTCGCGAGACCTACGAGAGGGTTTCTCACAGCATCCCGACGCTTCCTCCAGGCTTCCCTGCACCGCTGCTCTTTCCCGAGGGCTTGTCTTCCATAGAAACACTTCTCACTAACATCCAGGTATGTCCTGTTCCCAGGAGAACACGTACAGTAGACCGGCCAGTGCTGAGAAACAAGCACAGGATAATGTGTTTCACTTTATTGTTTATAGTTTATTATTTAGCTTATTATGTGATAAGTGTTTTCTGGAATAAATGAAGTGTTCACAGTTGAAACACTTAAATTAAATGAATAATTATATATAATTATATATAAAAGTATGAATGTGGATTTTAAAAAATTTGTGTGATTAATCAGAAAAATCTGAAAATAATGCATTTGCAAATTATGGGCTAATGATTATTATTATAAAAGCATGAAATGAGTTCATATAATCATTAGTTTATTTATTTTCCTAATAGTTGAAAAATGCTTCATGCTATGTGTGTGTGTGTGTGTGTGTGTGTGTGTGTGTGTGTGTGTGTGTGTGCGCGCGCGTGTGTGTGTGTGCGTGTGCGTGTGTGTGTGTGTGTGTGTGTGTGTGTGTGTGTGCGCGCGCGTGTGTGTGTGTGCGTGTGCGTGTGTGTGTGTGTGTGCACGCTTGGGTGTGTGTGTGTGTGTGTGTGTGTGCATGTGCGTGTGTGTGTGTGTGCACGCTTGGGTGTGTGTGTGTGTGTGTGTGTGTGTGTGTGTGTGTGTGTGTGTGCGTGTGTGTGTGTGTGCACGCTTGGGTATGTGTGTGTGTGTGTGTTTGTGTGTGTGTGTGTGCGTGTGTGTGCGCGCGTGTGTGCGCGTGTGTGTGTGTGTGCGTGTGTGTGTGTGTGTGTGTGTGTGTGCACGTGTGTGTGTGTGTGTGTGTGTGTGTGTGTGTGCGTGTGTGTGTGTGTGTGTGTGTGTTCAGGGTCTGCTGAAGGTGGCTATAGATAACGCCCGGGCCCAGGAGAAGCAGGTGCAGTTGGAGAAAACAGAGCTGAAGATGGAGCTTTATCGGGAGAGGGAACTACGCGAGACACTGGAGAGACAGCTCTGTGTGGAGCAGAAAAACCGAGGTCATTACTGTACCCATAATCTGATCTAGGATGAACTCATCCAGACATTTCTTTTTTTCAGTGTGGAGTAGGGTATGAAAGCAAACAACTAATTTTTTTTAATGAGAACAGGTACTCCGGTTTCCTCCCACAGTCCAAAGACATGAGATTAGGCTAATCGACGTTTTTAAATTCCCCATAGTGTGAGAGACTCTATGTGCATCCTGAGATGTATTGGCACCCTGCCTCATGCCCTGAGTCCCTCGGGATTGGCTACAGGCTCATCCACTCTGTGCAGGATAAGGATGGCACCTTTGCACGTCCACATCAATCGTAGCGACACTATTCAATCACAGCTGGCTGCGAGCTCACACACTCTTTCCTTAGAGTGTGTTACACCACTCCATAATGAGGTGTGAGCAGCAGTTTGAAAAGATGCCTTCAGTGGCTTCAAGTGTTGGTACTGTAGCTCTCACTGATGGTAGAGTCCTACAATTAAATGTTCCACTAAATATTGGTGGACCAAACATGGGGGGAATCAAACCTTTTCCACCTTGTTTATGATTGCGTCACAATCAGGGGAAGTCCAATTTTAGGCGAACACAGGTCTGTCTTATTTTATTCGGTTGGGTATTTGTTTTTGTTTTTTGGGGGGCTTTTCGGTTTTCCAGAATTCAGTCCACTGTGACATCATATTTATTTAAAAAGCTGGTAACGCTATCAGTCATTTTGCGACATTTACAGTATGTACACTCACCAGCTAATTCATTATGTACACCTTGCTAGTACTGGGTTTCTCCTTCACAGGAGACATTCCTTAGAGATATTGGTCCAGTTTAACATGATAGCATTATGCACTTGCTGCAAATCTGTCAGCTGCACATGCATGTTACAAATCTCCAATTCCCCCACATCTCAAAAGCATACAGTACAATGTACATGTTGAACTGCCATGTTCAAGTAACATGGTCAGCTTTAAGACGGGTAGACAATATTGCAGCAGAAATTAAGATACATGAGGCAACCTTTCCAATCCTCTATTGTCTAATTTTGAGATCAGTTAAAGTTGTTTTGTAAATGAGAAGTTTTTGAACAAATTATTTGACTTTCATACTGTATGGATACATACAAGCTTGGGGTTGAAAGTTTGCTTCTTGAGCTACAAAGATAATGTAGCTGACATGTAACTGATACTTTTATCAACGTATCAACATAATTTTATCAACATCAACATAAACTCATTTATATATAAAAATGTACATTTTTAAAACTTGAATTTAAATATACAGTACATATATATATATATATATATATATATATATACATACATACATACATTTATACATAAATACAGACATTTTCTATCTGTTTCACTTCAGTCACTTCCGTCTTCAAACTTTGCTTGCATTAAGAGACGGTCGTAAAGCGTCTAAATCACAGTGACAGGAAAACATGCAGCGTTAATTAATGTTGTTTAATTATGAGGCCCTTCGTCATTTGTTTTAATATCGCCCACGCCATGATCGAGCCGACAGAAATAAACTGTAGGTTCAGCATTTTCCTTTAGATGTACACACACGAACACACACACACACACACACACACACACACACCTAGGCAAATAGTGCATGCATAAACAAAGGCACGAATTACCCAAGCCCAAAAACACAAAGCACCAATATTCACATGGAAGTTGCCTTAGTAATTACATGCACTCACTTACAATGAAATTTGTATTAATGATTGATTAGGTCTGTAAACCGAAACGCCGTGTTAATTTTCACCCACACAAGATATGATAAACATAACGAATGCTGTACATTCACATTAATACATCACATTAGCATTAAGCGCTGTCTCGGGTTGTAGCACTCCATTGTCGAATAATTTGCTGTTTTATCTCTTCGTGGTGAATGAAGAAGGTGGAAATGTGAGGGCTGATTCCAGATCAGTTAATAAAGGGAAAGAGGAAACCTCAACACCCATGGGAGCATTAGAGCTAATGCAAAGAAGCCCATTTTCGCTGACTCGAATGTCTTAAGTCCATTATTACAAACAGAAGAAAATGAAGGTGGTCAATTGAGAATTGAGCTCCATCGAACATTTAATACACGCATTGCGCTATATACTGAGTTGTTTCCAAACTACATCTGAGCAGCAATTATGTGCTGAGTGTTTACTCATTAAAATCATTTAGCTACAGTGTTACTTATTGCTGCTGCTAGTATTTCCTACTTTAATTAGCTGTGTGTGGATTGAACTGGATCAGGGATTTTCCTGCCATTGTGAACTGTAATGGTCCCACTGCTTAGAGCTTGTGGGCGAGTTTTATTGAGGACGCTTTAATATTCCAGTAACTGATGCACCAAAATATCCCATATTTGTTACGGACATATCTGGGGATGTCGCTACATCAGTCTGAAACAGTTCGGAATTTCGATAGAATCGAAGTTTCACAGAACAACCATTATTAAAATGAAACTTTTTTCCCGATTTTACATTGCATCTGTACTTTAATTCTCAATCCTCTTTGTACAGGTTTATCGAAATATATACAGTAATGTGCAAAAGACAAAGAAACATGCAAATAAATGCTGGAGAGCAGGGATGACTTCAAAAGAAAATAAGGCAGGAAAATAAGCTATAAAGAACAGTAAACAGTAATTAATGAAACAAAGTATTTGATGTGACAACGCTTTGAGGATTCTTTAGTCTCAGGTACAATTTGTTAATTTTTATAGGGAAATTAGCTTTTAGTTTTCCTGCAGCACCCCCCATAGTTCTTTGATTGTTATACCTGCTTTTTTTTTTTGCATGCAGAACCCAGCAGATTCCAGTTGTTTTTTTGTCTGAAACGTGGTCATGTGTATATATGTATATATCTTTTTATTAATTTTAATTTTGTGATGGAATGCTGAAATTATCAATGATTTGGTGCTAAGTTAAAAAAAAAATCATCCATAGGAAAGTCTGTACTAAAACACATGGTGCCTAAGACTTTTGCACAGGACCTTATGTTAAACTTTAGATAATACAAGTCTTTAATTCTATATTCTATCAATCTATAAAGACTAAGCCATACTGTACTTTAATTTTTATTTAAAAAGCATCTTAGAAAAACAAGATGGAATAAAACACCACAAGACCACATCAGGTTCGCGCACTAGGTCCTCTAACGCTGGAGCCGGGTGTGCTTAGAGGTTCGGCAGGCTGTGTATTCTGAGATGATTTTCTGCTCTCTGCCGTTGTAAATACTTGAGTCTTTTTATTTAAGTTATAGTTGCCTTGCTGTCTGATCGAGTCAGTCAAACTATTCTTCTCTGACCTCTCTTATCAACAAGACGCTTCATTTCTGCGAAACTGCCACTCACTGGATGCTCATGGCTTTTGTATCATTCTGTGGAAACTTTAGACACTGATGTGGGTAAAAGTCCCAGGAGATCAGCAGTTTCCTTTCAGGAATAGTGAAACCAGCCCTTTAGGCAAAAACATAGAGATCGCATTGTTTCCTCAATGTACTGATGCTTGACACTTGATTTAATATTAACAGATTTAAAAAATTAAAAAATAATAAATATTTTGTTATTTTAATTAACATTTCTTTCATTGATATTATATAGGAGTGGTATAATGGCCATAATGTGTGCTCGTCCTCTTGGCTAGCATGCTCACCTCATAGCTGCTGTAGCATTAGCGAATAACAAAACAAGCAGGTCTGTGATTGAAACTGAAATATATGGAATTTAGATGTAATTCTAAATGACATAATAAAGAAATAAGGATTTTCTTTCCTTCTATGAGGTTTTGAACTGTAGTTGACATCTTCCTGCTTGGCTCTGGTGTTAGTTATTGTGCTAATACTATTTTCTTCCTTCATCTGGCTAATGAGCTAATTCTGCTAATAATGCTGCAACTTAAATGCAGCATTTAAATTCACATAAGTTCATTCAGTTACGACAATTTTGTCTGGCTAGGCTAGCACATGGCCACACACAGCTTAGTCTCATGTAATTTTGTTTGTAATAAAGTTCTAAGACAGATTAGCATAGGAGTGTCATTATTAGGGATAAAAGGATAAGGCTTGATACTACTATCATTATTAACATTTCATAACCCAAGGTGTGACAGTGACACATTTTGTTTTAATCTGTGAGGAAATTTGCTAAACCCTGAGGTAATTAGCTACCTACTGTAAGCAGATGCTAATTAAAATGGCTGACTAAAATAGATATTACACTGTAAAAATAGACAGTGATTTAAGAAACGCTCCGAAAGAAATTGTGCATAATTGAGTCTTTAACGCACTAAAATGTCTGAAGGCTGTCACACGTGGCTTTCTGATGTGAGACTGGTTGCATGTTTTCTAACGTTTTCTATGTTTGTAACTCTGCAGCCCTGATCCAGAAGCGACTGAAGAAAGAGAAAAAGACGAAGCGGAAGCTCCAGGAAGCTCTCGAGTACGAGTCCAAGCGGCGCGACCAGGCCGAGCAGACGCTGCAGCAGACGACAGCCAGCGAGCACGCTCACACTCCAAACGGTGAGCAAACGCCCATCACACACTGCTGAGTTACACAGCTGGAACAGTAACCAGCTGAAGGAGTGGCCTCTGGTTATACCTCAGGCTGCACACACACACACACACACACACACACACATACACAGCGTTGAAAAATGCATGTCATTAGAGTGCTGATATATTGCAGAACTTTACAATTGTAGCACATGGAGTATAAATCATGGGTTTTCTTCCTCCTGTATTGTGTGCTGCCGATCCATCATTCTGTATTGATTACATCCGCAATAGCTCTTCTGTTGTTTATCCCTCCATTCGACACACACTGAACGCACAGGCTTTCTGTTATTTTTATCTAAATGGTTTTTCCAGCCATTTTCTTTCCCTTTCTGTTTCTATTCATGGAAAAAGGTTGTTGATTATTAAAAGAAAAATTTAGCCAGAAATGAACGAGACAAGATACTGTAGATGAACAGTAGTCCACCAGGACTCGTCCATGAATTATGTTGGTCCTTTAAAATGAAGCATTGAATCTAAGAGTGCCGTTCAAGTCAAACTGGGACTTGTGAGGAAATTTCTTGTGAATGGAGGCATGCATTTACACTTTTAGCTTTATAGAAGACTTCAAGCACAGAACAGTGATGAGACGTTCAGCCGCAACAAAACATTGAAACAGTGCAAGCATTTTAAAGAAGGCCGTATGTCAACGAATGAAAGCTTGGAGCTCACTGTTGTCATTCCTGAGAACATTCAGCAAGTGGAATGCCTGATGCTTAAAAAACGACACATAACTTGTGGAAGAGACGCATCTGTCCGTGGGAACTGTACACACATTTAGCATCTCATTCACCAACACGGCTTGCACACTACGGGAACTCGGCTGGGAGTTATTGCCACAACACCCTACGCTTCAAGCCATTTTCTACATGTTTGGGCCATTAAAGGAGTTCCTGGGAGGCCAGTGTTTGAGACGTGAAGCAGGAAGATCAATCATGGCACTGGTATACTGAGAAAACTTTCTACCCTGATCGTATCCAAGCACTGGTGAAACACTGGGATAAATGCATTAATAACCTGGGATTTAATTGAGAAATAAAGGGAGTTTTTACTCTCATAAGTATGTTCTGTTATTCTTCACAATCAAAAGTCCTGGTTTGATTTGAACGGTGCTTGTGTATTCATGAAAAACTACAATACGTGTTACATTTCTGATGTTCATTTATTGGTTGGTTTTGTATATTTGTTATTCCTGGCAGATGTTAGCAGGTGTTTGCTGCACTGCTGTCACTGCCTGATATGTTAATGATGTAACAAAAAAAATGAATAACGCAGTCATTTCAAGATTTTTGCTTTTACATTAAGCTATGATGTGATTTTGATCTTTTTTTTTTTTTGATCAACATAAATTTACTAAAAATAACAAACGATCAATGTTTCTTCAGAGCCTCCTGCTCCGGAAATGGAGACCGACCTGAGCAGGGACAGAACAGACACAGACAGGACGATACCAGGTAACATCCGCTTACTTTCCGTTTGTAGGATCTGGGAATCCTAGTCTGTTTTGTTTACTCCTTCTACAATTTCCTTTTTTTCCCTTCAGTTTTATAGAAGTGCGGTAGCACACAAATCATGCTTTGGATGTCAGTGCACCCATCATATCAGTGGCCCTGATCAAAAGTCTCAGCGGTGTGACCAGAAATTGTGTCACGAAGCCTTTGTTCAAAGATTAAACATCTAAAGCATTGAGAAGGAAATTAAATTGAATGTCAGCGAAGCAAAAAAGAGAGACAGAGAGGGGAAAAAAAAGGCATGTGGGCAGTAATTAATGGCTCTCTTAATTGTCCTCGTGAAATATTTGCATGGGCATAATTTACATAATTTACATGTAGTAATTAATCATTCAAAGGGGTTCCTTTCTCTTTTTTGTCTGGGTCGAGAGCGCGTGGGCACTCTGTTTCGGCTGACATTTATTTTAATGTGCGTCTTCTCTCTCGACAAAACCTTTCATCTCGTTTTGAAATCTGCCCGTGTAAGAACACAACCTCGCGGACCGAGACTATTCATCGTGCATCGAGGCCCACGTCAGTCAAGTCTGGCAAATATTCAAATACATTTCGGTTCATTAGATCTTCTTTTTTTGTGTGTGTGTGTGTGTGCGTATGTTTGTGTGTCTGTCTGCAGATGGACGGCTCTTTCTCAAGACTGCGGTGATGTACTGAAGAACCGGAGCGAGAGAACATGTAAATCAGTGCGGAGACGGAGGAAACAGAAGTGCGAATAATCACAAAAAATCGATTGTATCGGAGGACTAGAGACATTTCAAGGACCCCAAAGGGTCGGTGTCTACAAATTACTGCGAGGAGACCGTCACACGCATTGGAAATCAATGCTTTCATTGTGCCTCTCTGTGAAGACGAGGCACCTTTTTCTTATCACAGAGGCTAAAAACACACCATGTGGACCTTCACAACATTTTTTTTTCTAGGATATTTAAACCACTCACACTTTACTGACCGTGAAAAAAAAAAAAAAAATTCAGAGCTTGTCTTTTATAGCCCTGACTATCTGTAAAGCACTATTTCCATCGAAGTGGGGGAAGAGTCTGATGATTTGAGTTTATTCATCGTTTATCGAATATCTACATGACATTTAATGTGTTTTCGTGTAGCTGTCTTGTTATTCCCCAGAAAAAAAAGATTGTCCATGTTTTTTTGTTTTTTTTTTGTCATTTATTATACGTTTGATGATTATAGCAGGTATTCTCAAACAAAAAAAAAATCATGAAACATGGATCGTGTACATAAAAGTGTAGAGATAATATTGTGCATTGTATGTCGTAGTGCTGTTAGGAAATCAATACAAACCTCTTTAATGAAATATCTTGCATCTAAGTTATTATTATTATTATTATTATTATTATTATTATTATTATGTCCATAATCCATCATCATACCTGATTAGGAGAGCATGCTGGCATGTCATTACATTTGTCGTGTCCGTCTGATATATATATAATAAAAATATTTTTTCACCTGGTACAAAGCAGGTCACACCTTACGGACGCGTTTCAAACTACACATCCCTTCAGTCTCTTGGGGCAGTTTTATTATTATTATTATTATTATTATTATTATTACTAAATAATGGTCTTTGTCTAGGTTTTAAATATCATTATTCACATTTTTCTCACATATCTGGTTTTTCTTATGTATTCTTGTTTTATTTCATATTTTTTCAACAATAAGAATAAGCATCTTATTTTCTTAATTTTGTTGACCAAAATTCTTATGGAAATGTAAGTGGAGAGGAAAAGTGAAAGGGAGAAAGTACAGTATAATGGTTTTAGTGTCAATTCCATCTGCTACTTTTTGTGCTTTTAAAATAAGACAGTGTGACACAAGTGTTTCAAGTACACACTTCAGGAAAAAGAAAAAAAGAAATCAGGTTTCTTAAGGGTTCCTTGGATGTCGTGGGGTCTGTCTTCTTAAAGAGTAAGCACTATGGTGTTAAAGGTTTTTCCAGAGGCGCAGGACAAGGTTCAAGTACCTCCTACTGATTTCTTTGCTCTAAACAGCGTTGTGAGATTTGTTTTTTTGAAGGCTCACATTTGGCAAAAACTTGCTTTGCAAACTGCATTTCATTATATAATTTATCTTCTCGTTGTAGTATTTTGTTTAGTTTTATGCACCACAAACTCTATCCTTATAAGAAAATATTATTATTATTGTTATATTATGTCTTAATTCTTTGATTATATATTGTGTGCGTCGAGATTGCATAGGATTCAGTTAGTTAGTATTTAATTAATCATAGATATCCTAAATTTGCTCCTATATTCATTCATTGATTCAGGATCCAAAGCCTGTTCTTATGTCCGTGATTGGACTATTGAGAAAATTCATATATTTTTTATTAGAAAATGACCAGAATTTCCTTGGTAGTGGTTCATTCATGTAAAACTCTCATTCAAGCCTGTTGTTTTTTGCAGCTGCAATTGACAGCAATTAACACTAGGGGCAGTACAGACACACCCTTATTTTTTTATTTTTTTGGTTTTACCAGACATCAATTACCGTAACTCTCATGCAGTGGCGTCATTAGGCATCGCTACAGACGATGTGACAAATCAGACGTGTCTTGCTGTAGCGTGCAATGCAGTTAGAGATATGTCCAGCCACAATGGAGCAGGAAGATAAGGCTAATGTAATCGAATCAGAAAGGGGATATTATGCATTAGTGTGCGTGTTAGCCGTAGCGTTCAGAGGCGTCTGGCGGCTGAGGTAAGGTTGGAGGACGTGTTATCTAAATGAGTGCGAAGAAGGGATGAGGACCAGGGTCCGCAGACGGATAATGAAAGGGCAAGAGAAGAGCGGACGGCTTTTAGCCCTTTCTCTTTTAGCCATTACTAATTCATGCTGCTCTTTCTTGCTCTTAGTGATGAGAGAAAAAGAGAGGGAGAGTGTTTAGGGAAAGGGAAAAAACCGGTGTGGGGATAATGTGCCGTGAAATTGAGTCTCGTTTGCAAAGGGTTGGGCTGCTTTTGACTCCAAAAGCTCGACACAGGAAATGCTGGGAAATTGACTGCTCTCCATCTAAGAGTGTATTGTTTACTTTGATCAACCTTTACTCTCCGGGCTAAAAAGGGAGGTTAAAAGAGGGCAGGACTTAGTGCCATTCATTGGGCTAAAGTGTGAATTCCGAGAGGGACCTTGTAATGGATGTGAAGCTTTACCACATACTTAACATTTGCTGACTTGAGGTTTTCTGAAATAAAAAGGAAAAAAAAAATCTCCAGGCCAAGCTCCGGGTTTCCTGACTCCAGCGCTAATTAACCTAACCAATGCCACTCTGCTTATTTTTTCTTATCAGAATTGAGTTTGTCATAATTATAGGCACTCAACAGCTTGATGATTTAATGTGTTTTACATCGGATTTTGTGCATCACTGAAGAGTCATCTTTAAAAATAAAAACTCTGACTTCCTGTCCAAAAGGAAGCTGTTTTTGCTGCTTATATATTTTCAGTAAAAACATTCTGCCTGGAGGGTTTTCCATTTGGAAAAATTTTAAAAGCTTCCTTAACTTTTTTTTTTTTTTTTTTTTGGAACAGAAGAAATTTCCTTTCTCAAACATCAACAATCCACATCAACAATCAACTATCAACAATTCAAAGAACACTTAAGGAACACTTTATCTACTTAAGGTCTAAACAGTTCAGATGCCAGTGGACACACACACACACAGAAATGCTCTGCAATACGGAAGAGGAAGGAACAGAGCTAAAAACCTGACCATTTTAGGTATATATTCTTTTTATATATATATATATATCTATTATTTAGGTATATAAATTAACTTCTTGAGTGTATGCATTCATGGAAAAACAACACTTCCCAAGAATCTGTTACATCACTGGAATTTACCAACGCTAGAAATTCTTGATTTATCAATCAATCAATCACAATCATATTTTTTAATGTTTAATTTTGTGATCACAAACAAGAACGCAGGTCGTCTTGATATCAATAAACCAAACAGCACAAATTCCCGTTCTGCGTTAGAAAGCTTAAAGTTCCTACTGAAAGTAGCACTGAGCTGCACAGCACTGTCACTGGAGACTCCTTCCACAAATGCTACACAAACCTCTCCTCACAGCGTCGCTATATTAATTACATATATTTCATTTAGTTCATGTGTCCACGTTTCCACCATTCAGGTTCCTGAGCGAGCAGCCGTTATTGAACTGATGGCACAGTAGACTTTTAACGGAAACCAGTGAAAAATTAACCATCATATTGATTCTAAGCAATCAGGATCGAGAATCCTGGGATAAAGGGTTTTAAATAGATCAAGTCCCCTACATACGAACATTCATTTTATGAACTTTCGAAGATAGGAATATGTGTTAGCGCATGCTCAATTGTGGAAGTCCAGCGTACACTGCCGCATGCGTGCAGCATGCATCCTCTCCGAGTGCAGTACAAAACAAGGATGTCCGGAGACTAGCGTAAAAGCAGCTTGTACTACTAGGAAGGGGACAAAAGTGAAAAAAAATTGACCGTTGTTCGTTCTTTTAACATGAATCGTTCCACCATCTACACGATTCTCAGGAACAATGACAAGATCATAGAACATGTTGGTTTTCTTCTTCTTCGTCTTTTGGCTGTTCCATCTTACCCTGTCCTCCGGATCCTCTTCTCTCACACCAACTAACTTCATGTCCTCTCTCACTGCATCCATAAATCTCCTCTTTGGTCTTCCTCTAGACCTCCTGCCTGGCAGTTCCAACCTCAGCATCCTTCTACCAAATATATTCCACCTTTCCTCTGGACAAGTCCAAACCACCTCAATCTGGCCTCTCTGACTTGATCTTAAAAAACATCTAACATGGGTCGTCCCACTGATGGAATTCTTGAATGTTGATTTTATACCGTCTATAGCCAACTGTGTTGGTATCTTAGTACCTAGACAATGTATATTGGTCTTACGAACAAACTGGACTTACGAACGAGCTCTTGAAAAGGAACTTGTTTGTATGTTGGGGACTTGGTGTACACTAAAGCCAAATCTTACCATCACTGATTTCAATCATATTCTCAGTAAAAAAGCTTCGCGTAAGAAATGCTCTTGATCCAAGAGTTTGTTTATTAATCTTTTTTTTTAAAAGATGGGAGGGAAAAGCGCACAGACTTTTCCTGGGCTGAAAGTATGAATGTGAGTGATATTTCTGCGTTTGAATCTGGGGAACCTGAGTACATCGAGTCGTGTTGCCGGTTTGAGATGACCATACTGTTGTAGAATTATAAACTGGCACTACAGCTGCGGCGGGTCCTGAGGGACGACCGACAAACGCAGGAGAAAGCGCAGGAAAAAGAAACTTACGATCACTGATGGCTCATGTTCTCAGTGAAAGCTTCCACTTTCTCCACAGAAGGGAGCCATTCAGACGGATTTTGCTGCTAGTCAGCAGTACGTGAAGCAGATGTTGGTGGACACTGTTCAGACATCTCTGTCACATTCTACCATCTCTCCATTTAACTGCTCCCTAATGAGTATTTATTGTTTCCCAACACTACTGTCGCTCCTTTTCATTGGTGTGTGCGTCTGCGTGTGTGGGTTTGTCCATGTGTGTCTATGCGTGCTTGTGTGTGTTCCTGAGATGACATATCCTGGCCGCCTCTTGACAGCTGGACTGGCTTGTTTTCGCTGTCGTCCCCCGGGTATTCGCTGTCAGCTTTGTGCTTGGCCAGACTGCGAGGAGAGAGATTAATGGACAATAAGGACCCAATGGAGGGAGGGAGGGAGGGAGGGAGGGAAAAGGAAGATGGACAGAAGTGGTGTGACAGTGGGAGAAATAGAAATAAGAATGAACGGAATGAAACAGAGGAGGAAAAGAGCCGACAAGTAAAAAAAATATATATATATATAAGGAGAGAATGAGGACAAATAATAGCAAAACAAGGACAGAGATGGATGTGGGACAGAATGACAGAAAGGTTTGAAAAGAGAAGAGTCGGGACAGAAAGACACGAAGAAGAGACAGGACTAGTTGGAGATAATGGGATGGAACAGGATGACTAAAAAGAGACAGTGTTAGAGACGAAAAGGGAAGAAAAAAAAACTAAGGAAAGTTGTTCAGACATGGACAGAGACAGCTAGAAGGACAACAGAACGAGAAAGAAATTAAGACAAAGTGACAGGCAGGGAAATAACGAAATGGACAGAAAAGGCCCAAGAGACTATGACGAACGGAAAGAAAGACAAAAAGAGAAACAGTGACAGAGAGCGATAGGCAGAGAGAGAGAGAGAGAGTGAGAGTGAGAGTGAGAGAGGACAAGCGCAGGCCAACAACCATCTGCTCATTTCCTTCTAATGGACAAAGCAAACAGCAGGAGACACTGCTGACTACAAATCTGGCTTTTCTTCATTACTGAAAGCACACAGTAATTTGTCCCCAAGTTTAACACAGACACAGACATGCCTATTCTTTCTCCTTTCCTTTTCCCCTTGCTGCACATCTTTTTTTTCTCTCTCTCTCCCTTTATTCTTTAATCATTAATCACGCCCGAGAGATAACCTGCCACTCTTGCGCAAAGGGGCTTTTATTTAAAAGAGATGCACAGCCTCGGACATTAACACCAGTCTCATTGTTAGTCGTGACATAACTACAATCTGTAAGCCTGATCAAACGCACCCTGCCATTCAGCAAACTCGGGAGGGGAAAAAAAGAAATGAGAAAGAAATTGTGACTGATAGTGACCTACACTGACCTACACTGGTTACTGTACTTAAGATACTGGGTGTGGCCCAATTACTTCTATGAACATACAGTTGTTTTTAAAAAGGGTTCTAATAAAAAGATCGTTATTAAAAGGAAGTTCAGATCACTAAGACACAAAACATCGCAATTCTGTCTTATTGATTAGCCAGCTAGCAGCATGCAAGTGAAAAAGCTAATCGTTAGCATCTTCATTAATCAGCACACTAATGATTCGTTCTGGAAGGTTTCTGACTTCTGAGTAGGAAAAGAAAAGAAAAGATCTCCAAATTGTAATTCCCAATATAAAGTTTTTCTGTGAAGAAATGGATATTTAAGCTAATCACCTATTAAGCTAATCGCGATGGCTGTCACAATCCGACAAAGACCATGAACTTCCCAAAGTTTCCTAAGAATACTAAAGAACGCAGTGAGAACGGGGACAAAATGGTGTGAAAAATGTGTGCTTATCATGTGCATACTCCTGCCTAGCCACGTACCTGTCAGGTTCTCAATGCATCTATCATAATGTCACTAGCTTCCTATCACGCACATGATCATGCTCTCACCAGATCCAGATGACATCACTCACTCAATCTCACTCATCGCCTATACCGCTTTATCCTGTATACAGGGACGCGGAGGAGACTTTGGGCACGAGTTGGGGGTACAGCCTGGACAGGGTGCCAATCCCTCACACTCACGTTCACACACTACATTGGGAACACCAATTAGCCTAATCTACATGTCTTTGGACTGTGGGAGGAAACCAGAGCACCTGGAGGAAACCAACCAAGTACGGAGAGAATGTGCAAACTCCATGCACACAGACCCAAGTTGGGGGTCGAACCCGGAACCTGGAGGTGTAAGGCGACATTGACAACCACTAAGCCACTGGGCCACCTTCAGCGAGATCAAATCGAGTAATTACTTTGTCCGAACTCTCACCAGCCACTTAGTACTACATTGTCATTGCACGCAGTGGGTTGGTATCATCAGTGCTTTCCATCATGAAGTGATGGTGTGAGAAATTGCATCAAATATTTATTCGAAATTCCCTGAACATTAGATAGATGCACCGATAACCAACTGCTATAAATATGGTACTCATCAGAAGAACGTAATATGAACTAATATGAATGCGGCCTTCTGCAACATGGAAAGGTTCTACAGTACCACGGTCAGAGCACAACCCTGAAGAGATCATTGTGAGAACTCAGCAACAAAGCAGTGACATCCCAGTGACATCCCAACTCAGTCAGAACACCATCCAACCTTGCACCATGCTTGTAGTACGTCAATGAAGTCCCTATGAGGTGTTAGTTATGCTGTTAACTGGTCAATGCCATTGTTAAATGTCCTAATTAAATTTTTTCTTCTTCCTGCATTGACCACGTCCTCATTAAGCAGCTTCACAACAACGGAGACAATATAATGCCCTCACCATTTTCTACCAAGTTCTACAAGTTCTTACTGTGTTCACACAATTTGTTGCAGATGTTGTGGGAACACGGATAAGTGTGAGGGATTAATTGCACGATTGCGGTTGCAATATTTTATCACACAACAGTTTTATAAATAAGAATAGTTTTGTGTAACTGATAGTTTGGACAAAGTATGAACAAACCGTTCATCAATCGTACAATTCTGTTAAAGGTTCTGGAGGCACTGTGGCTTAGTGGTTAGCACTGTTGCTTTGCTCCTCCAGAGACTGGGTCGATTCCCGCCACGGTTCTGTGTGCATGAAGTTTGCATATTCTCCTAGTGCTTGGTGAGTTTCCACCAGGTGCTTTGGTTTCATATATGCATTTGGATGCAATGGATTGGCATCCTGTCCAGGGAGTACCCTGCCTCATGGCATAAGTCGTCTGGGATACGCCCCCTCCAGGCCCCTGCGACCTGTAAACTTTATAGACAATGACTGAGTGAGTGAGTGAGTGAGTTAAAAATTCTTCAGGTGAAATTTGCTTCCCTTCTTTTTTCATCTTGATCTGAAACGCTTTCATGGTTTAAAGCATACATGGATAGCGCGCGTGTCACACAGCGAAACATCTCAGTGCGGTTATACTAAATATAAAAACTCTTATAATGCTACTTGTCCAATCAAACTATTGGACACTAACTTACAGTTGTATAATACACATTATAGGGAGGAGTCTCCAGCATCGGTGCTTTGTACTGTAACAGTCAGAGTTAAAGCTATAACTTTTCTGACACGGGAAAGTCTTCAGGACAGATGGTTTCCCTTTCTTGGTAAGATGACAAGCTGTATTTTTTCTTCAAGAAAAGGAAGAGAAAAAAAAATATTGTTAAGGAAAGGAGTGCTTGAACGTTTTGCTGTGGTACTATTAAAGTAATATTTTGGAAAATGTATTCTTTCTTTTAATAAAAAGATACAATTAAATATTTAAATATTTATACTCCTACTTTTCACTTCTATTTTGAATTATGAAAACCTAACACTTAATAAGAGGTGGCACAGTGGTTCAATTCCTGGCCAGGCTCGATTCCCATCTCTGTGTGCATTGAGTTCGCATGTTCTCGCCGTGCTTGGTGGGTTTCCTCCAGGTACTCCGGTTTCCTCCCACAGTCCAAAGACCTGCAGATTAGGCTAATTGGCGTTCCCAAACTTCCCGTAGTGTGTGAGTGAGTGTATGTGTGTGTGCCCTGCGATGGATTGGCACCCTGTCCAGGGTGTACTCGTGCTCTAAGCCTCCTGAATAGGCTCCAGGCCCCCTGTGAACCTGAATACAGGATAAAGTGGTATAGATGATGAGAGAGTGAGGGAGTGAGTGATAAAGAGGAAAGGAGTGTTGAACTTTATTACTATGGTACTATAAAAGTAATATTTTAGAAAATGTATTGTTTCTTTTAATAAATAGATACAATTAAATATTTATACACCTAATCAAGTACATTTTTATTTTCAATTATTAACCTAACATTTAATAAGAGGTGGCACAGTGGCTTAGAGGTTAGCACTGTCACGTTGCACCTCCAGGGTCCGGGTTCGATTCCCACCTCAGGTCTTTGTGTGCATGGAGTTTGCATGTTCTCCCTGTGTTTAGTGGGTTTCCTCTGGGTACTTTTCTCCCATAGTACAAAGACTTGCAGATTAGACTAAATGACATTCGCAAAGTGCCCATAGTGTGTGTGTTTGTGTGTGCCCTGCGATGGATTGTATACAGGATAACGCTGTATACAGGATAAAGCAATATAGACAGTGAACATTTGCTAAATTAGCTAGTTATGTCATTTAACTAAATGTAATTACGTTAGCTAGCTTGTACATTACTTTGTTGAATTAGCTAGCTAATTAACTTTTAAACATTATTTTTGTTTAATTTGCTTCACATTCTTACTGAAAGAGTAAGTAAACATCTAACCAGTAAGGCAAATTCCAGATTTGCATAAATTTGGTCATACAGGATGAAGCATGGTTAGGCCTTTTACCAGTTAAAAGACTGGAGTATGTAAATGTTGATTGTTTTTGACTTGTACTTAAGTATTTTTTGCTCCATAATTCTACTATTCGTAGGAGTAAATAAAGTATATATACTTATAACTAGTATATATACCACAGGATATATAATTTACTTGTGCATAGTTTCTCTCTTCCGTTATCCAATCCTGGTATAAAGCTGTATTTTCAAATTGTGTTTCTGTGTATTTCAACATAGAGGCGGTCATAATGAAAAGCATGGAACATGAAAAGCAGGATGTTTAGTGTTGTGGAAGCAGATTAGGTAAGTGTAACATTTGAGGTGTGTGTATGTGTGCGTGCACAAAATATTAAAACAATGGGTCATGAGATTTCAACTTATGGTTGAATTATTATGCTGTGGACACAAACTAGAGAGTGGCATGAGCCCATGACTTACTATGTTGTGGATCTACGACAGTACGTCACCACCAGTGAATCATTTGAGTGAAAAAGTCTATTAACGTGACGCGGGCTAATAATATATCCATGTCACAATGCCAGAGACTCCAGAATGTTTTTATGCTTCATTCCAAAACTGAAGTAATACATTATCATTATATTATCTATTATCTAAGTTTTTTTTTTCCCCATGGCCACAAGGGTTTAATTAAATTGATTTTTCTGTCTTATTCACTTTAAAATACACAAGCTTTGTATTTTCTAGCCGTGAAACAGATCTTGATACGTCCTTAATAAATTAATTTGTAGTGACACCTTATTAAAAAAAAAAAAAAACTCCAGAATGTCAGCTCAGCGGCTCTGTACAGGAGTTCCTTACAGTACCTAGTCTTGTGTAAAAGTCTTAGCATCTGTGCCAAGCGACACTAAGGCATGACTTTGCAGTTTATATTCAAGCTTCTCTTTTACTTAATTATCAAATTGTTAAAATGTTTGCATTACTCTGAGCGACTCACTTCCCCAATAAATTCGATTCTAACGTTCATTATGATTTTCTGGAGGGAAAGGTAATTTTTATAGCTCTTTTTCCTAAAGCACATTTCATTTTCTACGATGCTTTCGGATACAATTTGAGTGCCATGTGTCTTATTTATATGACTAATAATTTACTAAGCAGGAAGCAGGAGAAGGAAAAGAAGAAGGCCGTCTGGTACAGTTCCTCATTACTACCTTGCCAGGCGGATGTTTGGATATGTTTTGTGTTTAATAGGAACAATATGGATGGGGAGAAAAATGGGGCCACTGTACCAACATATGGAGAACAAACCCACATTTCACTGTTTTACACAGATCTGGGATCAGTTTGCATACATTATAACCTTATAGCTGAAAAGCAATACTGGCCTTAAACCTGGGTGAAAACACTCCATAGGGTCCCTTCCTGCTCCTTCGGGGCTTTGTCGTAAAAACTAATGGTGCCGCTGTGGCTTTCATCAGAGCATCTGTATTCGGTTTCCGATCATCTCATTAACTTACGCAGACGTGAGTCACGTCCCGTCAGAAATAATCTGATCCCAGCGGCCTGTCATTGCAAACCGCTTTTATTGGGCTGATGATATGATTAAGAATATGATTACGCAGCGGCAGCATATGGAATAGGATGGAAAGGCATAGAGACGTGGAATGGAGAAGAGGGACAGAGAGAGACATTAAATGTACGTGGTAGGACAAACCAATAGTTGGGATGGACAGATAAAGTGGGCAGGAATGAACAGGTGAGACGTAGAGTCGGAATAACGAGGTGGGATAAAGAGCAGAGTGGAATATACAGTAGAGATGGGATGAAGGGATTGAAAACAAAGTGTTAAGATGTAGAGGGTTGGAGAATTGGGATGGGCAAATGGAAGGATCGGGATAAATATGATGAAAAGATGGGATGCAAAAGACAGCTCAAGAAAGATGTGGAGATGGTTGAATAGATGAAAAAACAACAGAGAGAGAGAGAGACCAGGTGAAATAGAAACATGGGACGTAGGATGCTAAGGTGCAGAATGCTGGATGATTAGATGAAATAAAAAGTTAAAAAGAGTTGGAATGCGGAGATGCAATTGGATGAGAGGTGATTGACAGATTAAATGGGGAGATATGGCAAAAAAAAAGGGAAAGTGTTGGGATTGAAATGGAATGGAGAGGAAAAGAAAGGATTGGGGATGGAGAGATGGAGAGAACAGAACAGATATTTAAATTGACTAGAGAAATGAAAAGGAAAAAAAGTTCGATTGAGAAGGATGAAGATATGGAATGGGGAGAAGGACAGAACTAGACCAATTTGGAGAGGTATGATGAAAAGGATGGAGATGAAATGGAGAAATGGAAAAGATGAAGATGAAGGAGAAACAGATGAAAAATGAGAAGGATTGGAGAGATGGGACAGAGACAGACAAAAAATATGGAAAGGACAGAGGAGGGACAAAGAAACGGATTGAGAAATGGAAATGGAGGAAGTGTAATGGAGAGATAGAAAGAAAAAAAAACCCTCAACGTTGGTGATCAATAAGTCCTGCAGTGTTCTTCCATACATCTTCTGAGTTCTTTAAGTAGTCTTCAATTCTTTTTTTTTCCACATCAATGCTTACGCTTATAGAAATATTTGAACAACTGCCCTTATACTTTCATAATAAGTGATATTCTAAGTGGATAAGGGGCAGATGTGGAAAGACCTTGCCTGTAATAATCACACCGGTGATTCGAGATGAAGTTGATAAATGCTCGAGTATTCTCGTAATTATAGCAGCCGAGTGTGTCAGTGGACGTAGAGAAACTACACACAATCTGTGATTAATTGGTTGCGTCTGGCACCTTCTCTCACACATAAACACACACTGACACACACTTTCTCTCACACACATGTTCAGATCCTGTGCAAAGTTCCAAACTTTGGACACGCATTTCCACATCAGCACTTTTTTCACACATACACACCTCAGAACATCACTACACTAATCCAGTATTAAATAAGTTAACCACAGCTTAACGGCAGTTATAGTAAAGCCGGCTTCACCACTTCCAGCTGGCTGCCTTCACGTGCCTCCATTAGTCACTGACTATTGTGTCCAATTAGCCGATTAGCTTCTGCAAACCCGCAACACGTCTCACATCCCCACCAGATGGCCATTACACAAACACACTCATTTATCTCAAAGCCAGTGGTGGGGAACAAACAAAACACCTATATTATTTCATTCGCTGTAGGCAGCTTGATGTTTGGCGCTTTGCCTCTTCTCTCTCTCTCTCTTTTCTTTGAAGCAGCTGGTCGCTGTGGCTTTCAAAGTCAACTCCAAAAGGAGGCCATCTTGTTTTTATTGGCTTGATCCCAAACTGCATATTTCCTCACTAAATAGTATGTCAAAGTAATACACAATGAGTGAATGTGTGGTAGTGCGTAGCAGCATTGCTAAGTATCTGTTTTAGCATGATAATACGGTATAAGGTTTAGCCATTAAAGGACAAAAAAAATCTACCCGTAACCATCAATACTGTACGTCCACCTTAAACATGTCTACTCAATGATTAAAATTTCTGGAGTGAGCCTTTTCCGGTTTCTGTGAAGGTTTCAATAAATTTTGCAAGACTACAATGGCTCTTGGACGGGATATTAAAGTAGACTTTTGGCACAATGTTACAGTTAGCTACAGCTAAGAATTCTGAAGGACACTTTGCTGATTGTACATAAGTTTTTACAACCATAGAAATGTGGTAAACCTATAAGTGATAAATTCCTGCAAAAATACTGAGCTTCAGAGATGCAATGATACATCACATGATTTTCTATAACATTATATAAAAAATAAGACATATGGACTGGTGCGATCGTTTAAACACAAAAGGCTGCAATTTGTTAAAAGTAATACTGTAGGTGCTTACTCGGTAATGTATGTATGGTTTGTCAATAATTAAAATATTTGCATTTTTCAATAACTTTTGAGGTGCAAAATAAATATTGACAAACATCCTCTTAATGATGCATGATCATTTGTGCAATGGAACACACAGTATATTCTCACTCACCCTCTCATTCACTCATCATCTACTGTATACAGGGTTGTGGGGGCCCTGGAGCCTATCCCAGGGCATGAGGCGGGGGTGCACGCTGAACGGGTTGCCAATCCATCGCAAGGGCACACACTCATTCACACACTATGGGCAATTTGGGAATGCCAATTAGCCGGAGTAAAACCAAGCACAGGGAATGCACAAGTACAGGGAGAACACAGGAAAGCACAGGGAACACGTGCAAACCCTCAACCCTGGTGGTGCAAGTGCTAAGCTTAAAAAAAATGTTGCCGAGCATCACTTTGTCAATTGTCTTTTAACCAAAGAAGAGTACGCTGTCTTTTTAAAGTTCCCAGAAATTGTTAAGCTTGTTTCCCTAAACTCGACGTTCCCAATGTTGTAAGCATTCCCAAAGAACAATAACCAAACAAGATCTTTTTTTTCTTTTCTTTTCTTTTTTTAATCAAACAGAACGAACTGTATTTACAGAATATTACTGTTTGGCACATGATTGCCAGTATGACCGCTAACGTTTGTTTATGCTGCCACCGTGTGGCCAGGTCCATGTAATGCAAATGCAACCTTCAGTCAACGTTTGCAGAGATAGAATTACCGTCAGGAAGAAGCATTAGCTGTGATAAAAGTTTAGTGCTTATAATAATTGAACATGACTAAATACAACAGTATATAGTTTGTTTCATGGTTTTCTGCATTAATTTGTCATTAAATGTGCCATAAAACGTGATCTGATGAAATCAGGAGTATTGGCAAATATAATGTGCCTAAAATAATAACACACACACACACACACACACACACACACACACACACACACACACAAATCTGATCTCTGCAACAAAAAAAAGAAAGAAAGAAAGAAAAAGTAGATGCTAACACGAGCCATGTCTCGCTAACAAGATCTTTCAGAGGATCTACGCTCAAGAATTGCTGATTTACATAAAACTGGATAGATAGATAGATAGATAGATAGATAGATAGATAGATAGATAGATAGATAGATAGATAGATGTCACATAAGAACATTTAAGCAAACAAGAATGGCAATGAAATGAGATAATAGACAAACTTAACTTGATTACAAATTAATGGGAAAACCATGCAATTCCAAAAAGTTCACACAGTTTTTCTTGTCAGTGTGTGTAGGGCATGTGTGTGTGTAGATATATAGAAATGCAATACCCAAGTATACAGTTTTATTATAATTTTATATAGTTAATTGATATAGGTCATGTTACTGTACTTTCTCACTCAAAACCTGACGCTTCTCCCGATGCCTGAGTTCCGCAACTACGCATGCGCGAGCATTTTCAGCCATTCAAAACTTCGATAAACGCGTTGTCCATAAACGGCGTTTGTCCCTCACCGGCTTCCATTCTAGATCCCATTTCCCTGTCTACCTCCTACACTCGGTTTTCCCTTTAACTTTTGTCAAGTTTATATCGATTAAACACAGTGCCTTTGTGTAGCGCTGGTCGCGTTAGTTTCTTGTTTTATCCGCGCATGTAGCCAGCACAATGTTCACCACTACCGGGTCCAGAGGGCTGTGTAAGTAAAGCTCAAAGCCGCCTCATGTCGCGGACGCTTTTAGCGTGACGGCGGACGGACATGGGTGAGACCCGGGCTCCGTCCTAAACCGCGCGCTAACCAGGTGTTTAGTGAGGCTACACGGCACGCGAGTCTGCGTTACCATGGTTACTGGGAGTTGGGAGCAGGCGCGGGTCGGGTAGTGGGACAGAGAGCGGTTTGGGACGCGGTGCTCTGTGTGTGTGTGTCAGTGTGTGTGTCATTCATTCTGTACTTCAGCTGACACACAGGGCACAGTGTTTACTCTGTGTGTGTGTGTGTGTGTGTAAGTCATTAGTGAACAGGTTATTCATCTAGAATGTCTGAGTTTTTTCCAGCCTATCCATCAATCCGTCCATCCTTCTTCCCTCTTGTTCTCTCTAATTTCTCTATTCATTGAAATGTCCAGGGTTTGTCTGTCCGTCTGTCTCTCTACCTGTCTGTCTGTCTCTCTCAGTGTCAGTCTATGCCACTCTCTTTCTCATTCTTTCCCCTTTTCTCTTCATCCATCAATTTATTCCTCCATCACTCTGTCTCATTCTTTCTTAATTTACACATTAACCGAAATGTCCCGTGTCTCGGCCTGTCAGTCTCTACCATTTATCTTGTTCTCTCTGTTTTCATAGTTCTCTGACGTGTCCAGGGTCTTGTATGTCTCTCTCGCCATCCGTTCATCCCTCCTTCACTTTGTCTTATTCTCTCATTATTTCTCAGTTCACACTTCACTGAAATGTCCACGGTCTGTCTGTCTGCCTGTCTGTTCTTTCATTAGCTTTCTTTCACTTTAAACTGATATTAGTTTCTGCCAGCCCTTCTATCCATTCATTCATCCATCCATCCATCTATTCTTCGATCTCTCTTATTCTTTATAATTTCATATTTCATTGAAATGTCCAGGGTCTGTCTGTGTGTCCCTCTGTCTCTTCATTAGCAGTCCACACTTCACTGTTTCACTGAGTGTTTCTGTCCGTTATCTGTCTGTATCTCTACCTACCTGTGTCTATCAATTCTACATATGATTTTATGGAGAAAACAATGAATCTTCACAGACTCGGACAGATTAATTTCAGAATTTCATATCAGATTTGCGTTAATGTTTGGTGGAGATCCTGTATTGATGATCAAATAGTCTGGAAAAAAAAACTCTCTTTAACACATCTCAAGAGAGTTTCAGATCAGGTCTCTGAGCTGGCCGGTTCATGTGTGAAAATCCTTCCAGAAGCACTCCTGCACAATTTGAGCCTGACGAATCTTGACATTGTCTTCCTGAAATATGTAAAACTCCACAGATGTGATAATCTGGTCATTCCATCAGTTAGGATTAAGAGAAGTGTTGCTCACTGAAACATATTCATCACTGGAGTAATTATCCAATCGAATGCTCTTATGTGTTTTTTTTTTTAGGCCAGGCTGTGTAGATCCTGTTTAATCTGTATCTATGCCATACATTTACATTTATGTGCTGCTTCTCTGCCTCCCTCCCTCACTTACTTATTTACTTATTTCTCTTTTTCATCATCTGTCTATCTTTCTTCACGTTACACAGACATGTATATCATTTAGCACAGTTTGATGTATAGCATCAAGCCCAAGTGTAAAAGAGAACTGAAATCATAACAGTCTCCTGCGTATTTATTTATTTAGACTGCACTCTTTGAACTTTTGTACCCGGCACCTCTTTGACGCCTGCGTCTGCCCGACAGATAAAGCTCCTGTGTCGAAAAGCCTGCTGTTGCTTCCCACCGCCTTCGGCGCGCTCCTGCTCGTGGCTCTGCCTCAGTACCAGAAGCTCTTCGTTTACAGTCTGCAGGCCATCACGCAGCACAGGCAGGTCAGCGTGCATTTATTTGCGTGTGCGTTAGTGCGAGGTTACATTCCTGAGTTGTGTAAAAGCTGCAGAACTTTTTGCTGTATCTGTGTTCTCTGTGTATTTTCTCTAGTTGTGGAGGCTGCTGTGTGGGAGACTGATCTGTCTGGATGTAAAGGACATGTTCTGCAGCAGTCTGCTCATCTACAACTTTCGCATATTCGAGAGGCGGTTCGGCAGTCGCAAATTTGCTGTAAGTCATCAAGCCCGTCACTTTGGTTTATGATCAAGTATCACAATCTATATTTCTCTGTATTTAGACTCCGATCTGTTCTGTGTGATGCGCCGACAAGTATGCAATTTGCATTAAATTGCATTGTTTGTAAATTGTTTAAGCACAGAGTGAGATACAGGTCATTTATATCTGAGTGGAACTGCTGCGCTTCATTCACTTCCTTACGCTGACACTCACAACGTCTGTTGGCCGCACTGTGCTTTCCGCTCAAGGCGCCAGTCTCCCCAGTCACCGCTGTGCAGGGGTGAACGTGTCATATCAGTTCATTGGTAACTGCGGTGCGACCAAAAATGGATGCCCCCGCTTGTGATTCGCACAAAAGAAGGGCAGCGTGTAGTGATTTGTTTGTTGTGGTCTGAGGGCGTACCTGATGCCTGAAACGACTCACGGAAGAGCATAAACAGAAGCGTTTGGGTCTCTGAAAACCGAATTTGGGCCGACATTTTAAGGAAGGTGAAAGTTTCTTAAAGAGAATCATTACTGGTTACGAGACACGGATTCATCACCACGAGCGTGAGAGTAAACTGCAGAGTATGGAACGGAAACATCCTCAATCACCGGCCGGGAAAAACTCAAACATCAACTCGAAAAATTGACGCTTACTTTCCAGTATTGGGACATCTTAATAAGGATTCGTTCTTATTGAAAAGCTGAAGCCTAAACTTCGGATTAAACGTTTAGGACCGTAATCCAAGTGCATTGTGATCTTGCATGACGATGCACGTCCACACACTTCTGTCGACACTCTGCATAAACTTTTGGTGGTGTTAAAGCATCCTTCCTATAGTCCTGATCTCGCTCCATTGTACATACTTTCACCTGTTGGTTCCCTTGAAAGCGGCCCTACAAGGATGAAGATTCATGCCTGTTGAAGAAGTGAAGACAGCGGTGCATTCATGGCTTATTATGATTACATCTACATCTACATCTAGGCATTTGGCAGACGCCCTTATCCAGAGCGACTTACATTTTTTATCTCATTATACATCAGAGCAGTTGGGGTTAAGGGCCTTGCTCAAGGGCCCAACAGGGACAACTTGGTGGTCGTGGGACTTGAACCTGGGACCTTCCGAACCGTAGTCCAATACCTTAACCACTGGGCTACCCCTGACCTCTGATTATTAGAATTATATTAAAAATGTAGATGTACTCACATAGGCTTGTATTCACTCACATTTATTTGCAGTCACTCAAATACACTTACATAGTCCCACAAACACTTACGTGCGCTTGCGTACGCTTGGATGCGATGACGTACACTCCCGTACATTCGCATTTGCTCACGTACAGTACATACACATACAATCATGCAAGCTTACATGTGTTTGTATTCACTCAGATACACTTATGTATCTCATACGCTTATATACACTCGCATACGCTCGCATTTACCATTATACATTTGCATACACCTACACACACTGACATTTGCTCACACACACTCGCGTACATTTTTATAAACTTACATCTACTTACACACACTTGCATACGCTATCTTTTTTTTCCCCTCTTTCTTGCACATTCTCAGAATTTCTCCATTTGTGTCAGTTGTTTATTCCTTTGTTACTTTTAATTGTTAACGCTGTTTATTAGATTTTGTTTTTGTCGAAGGACAAGAAACGTTCTTTTTTTTTTTTCATTTTTGTCTGTATCTCTTTCATTCATTCGTTCTTTTTTTCTTGTTCTTCTTTTTCCTCACCCACATCTTCATTTCTATATTTTTTTCCATGAAGAACTGAAAGTAAGATAAGCATGTAAGAGATCTTGTCTGTAATAAAGATGTCATGTCTGTCTCTATCTCCGTCTGTCTCTGTCTGTTTGTCTCGTCCTCTCTCTTCCTGTGAATTGTTATGAGTAATATTAAAGAGTGTTACTACTGTAGACTGTTAGATCTATCGATTAACCTGAGATAGATCGATTGTGTGACTAAAATGTTATTAAATGGTCATAAGATGTACTAGTATAAGAGCCAGGGAAACTGGACACTAAGATGTTAAAAAACAAAACAAAATTATGATAAAATTCCACCTGAAGATTCTCTTGTGGTTTTCTAATGTGCTCTTATGTGTTGATGTTAGTCCTTCCTGTTCGGGACCTGGGTTCTTTCTGGGTTTCTGGACTTCCTGTTGGCCGAGGTTGTCCGATTCCTGTTCGAGCTGCAGTTGGACGTGCTGCCGGCTGGCCTGTAAGTCAACAATCCGTCCGATTTTTCTCATTTCCTGCCGAAGGATTTCAGACGCATTTAATATATAATATAATATAATATTTACTCAGAAGCATCATACAGTTCTACGTCTTCACCATGTGAGCGCGCTGTGTGCGCTGAGAAATCTTTCTTTACGTCGTTCTCAGGACGCCGAGTGCCGAGAGGAGCCTCGCTTCTAGAAGTGATGGTTTCCTTTGATAAAAATGCGGTTTATTTTTTCTCTTTCATCGAAGTTTGTTTTGCATACCGTTTCACCTCAACTTTGCCCTCAACACCTCCAGACATCACTTTTTCCCATGCGTCTTGTAGCTTGAACCGTCCGCTATTGTCAAATGAATTAGGGTGTCATATGAATTAGGGTGAGGTTTGAATTAGGGTGTCAAATGAATTAGGGTGAGGTTTGAATTAGGGTGTCAAATGAATTAGGGTGAGGTTTGAATTAGGGTGTCATATGAATTAGGGTGAGGTTTGAATTAGGGTGAGATTTAGAGGGCTGAAGTGCAACATTGAGCAATCAAAAGAGCAAATACTGTATGTGCAACATTAGGAGCGAAGCGTCCTAAAAAGTTGAGGTTTCATTACAGTACGGGTGTGTCACTGACAAAGGATTTCACAGTGGCATTGAAAACCATGCCAGAAGTAATGAAAAACAAAATGGAAGTGTTAATAAAATATTTTAAAAATCAGCTTTCTATAAAAGCTTTCGCATTTTTGATACTTTTGAATTAATTTTTCCAATGAGTGATTATTATTAAAAGTGGATAACACTTCTTAGAATCTATAGCACAGAAGGTTGCCGTCGCTAGTCTGTATTTATCCGCGGTGCACGAGGTGTGTAGGGTGTTAGTCTCAGGGGACAGAAGTTCAAATCCTGCTTGACGTTTAATGTTTTTCATCCTTAATATCAAAACAAAATGTTAAAAATGAAATAAGTCAGTTATGAAAGCAAATTGCTTAATTACAATTACTGTAGGTTTTTTGTATGTTTGTTTGTTTGTTTTTGTTTACGATGGTCGTACATGCCATAGTAAATATGCACATTTTACACACTGATGATGACTTATGATTACTAATTTTCTTCTTATTTTTTCACGTTGAGGTACTTTGTAATGATTTGAACTTTCTCGAGTTCTATGGTTGTGAAACAGTTTCAATTCTCAGTATTTTTGCACAAGTATCTTAAGATGCCATTTCTGCGTCACACACATCTCACATACGCCTTCGGCTGAGGTTTTTAGTCAGTGCATGAGATGCGAAACTGGCCACTATAAACCTTGATTACCTGTTAGCCTGTTTATTATTTTCCAGTAATTCCAGTGCAGCGCTAATAAAGCAAGCATGATTTGTCTGATGATGACGTTAAACGTAATTAGGGACAGTTAGTTTATCTCTAATGCTTTAAACTCGCTCAGTAGAGTCCGTTACGATGTAACATGATGGATATCTTCAGTCGACATGACGTTTTTGAGAAATTTCCCCAAAGTAGATAATCTGTAGGTGGAATGATTAGCGCGGTGACCTCACATCTCAAGGGTGAGAGTTGAGTCCCGCCTGGGGGTTTGGGTGCGTGGAGTTTGTATGTTCTCCCCTGTGCTTGGTGGGTTTCTTCCAAATACTCTAGTTTCCTCACACAGTCTAAAGACATGCTGATTAGGTTCCAAAATGCCCGTGGTGTGTGTGTGATAGAATTGACACCCCAGGATGTACCTCGCCTAGCACCCAAGCCCCCTGGGAAAGACCCCAAGGCCTCCACAACGCATTACAGAAAAACTCTTTGGTCTCTGAGAACACGAAACACTCGAATTTAGATTTATATCTCACAAATATGATATTGAAGGTCACTTGTTTTGACTGTGCTTTCTCAGAAATGCTTTTTTAGCAGTAGAAATTGAAATTAATTCATGTAATATCGCTTATAATAAGCTTTCTGGTTACAAACCGGAGAACACAATCCACTTCCCATCAGAAAATGTTTTTCAAAATGACAGTTTAATCACTGGGTTTGACTTTTAATTTTTTTACTTTATACACAGAAATATAGTACGCATATTATGTACATATTACATAGCCACATCTGGGCTTCTGCACTATTCTGGACTATTCTGTCCATATCACTCGCCCCGTGTTCTGCTTGGATCTGCACTCCTCAGGTTTATTCGAGCAGGATTATTTTTACATCAAGAAGTAGGGTAACGCAAGTTATTAACATAGTATATGTGTGAATTTTGTCCCACTTCAGCCAGTCATGTTAAAAAGAGAAAAAAAAATAACCTTCTATAAAAAAAAAAAGATCAGTAAATCCACTGGTAAAGTGTGTAGGTAAAGATTATGTCATATCTTGTGGTGAAAGTTTTTTTTTTTCCCCCCTCCCACTGAATATGAAGAATCTGCAGGAAGTGGTCTTGCATCAAATCCCTGATAACCTTAAAGGTGTTATATTTATCTCTTTAGCAGGTTAACACATGCCTCAGAGCTCCCGCAAAGTGTCTGTGTTAATGCTCCAGCTGAAATAACTCTCAGATAATGCTTTTATCACACCTCAAACCCCCTTTATTTGACTCATCCGCCAAATGTCTTGTTTCAGTGTCTACGTAAATAAGCCACATATCACCAGGCGACCGAGATGAACGGTCTCTGATAGGAGGTCACATTATTATTAGATGATTAGATGTTTTAAGCCCTGGCTAAAACAAAATGGGGAAAAAAAGGTCAAAAAGCAGGGAATTTTTGGGGGGAGTGTTTTTTTTTTCCCTCCCCGATGTTCAAAAGCATTTCCATTAAGTGTTTGTTGAACGGCTCTGGGTTTGTTTTCCTAAAGGGGTTCTGCTACTGTACATCCCTTTTCTCGAAGGAAAGTCTCTTATATATTGGCGAGAAATCTCCCCAGCAGGAGACGGCACAAATCGGGAAACTGACAAACAGACACTTTCGGTTCTAAGGAAGTTTAAAGTTTTCCCTGAGAACTTGTTTCGCTATAATTAAAAAATCTTTCTGCGAGCCTCTCCAATCAAAAGTCTCTTCTACCATGTAAACCGGTTATAATCATTAACGTTGCATGTCCCCAACATATATTCTGTCCCAACGCTCTTTTGAGAGGTGTTGAGGATCAGCAGCTGTTCTCAATGCCTTTCATGGTCATCTGTCTTTTGCTGCGGGACAAATAGGCCTGTTGTTCATTTGTCCCCGAGCTGTTGGGTGAACTGGGCGCCGCACTGGTGAGAGACGGGCTGACCTGGCGCTTCAGCAGGTTCAGCAATTTTTTCTTGTAGCCGTTGCAAGCAAAGAAGTAAACAAATGGGTCGAGGCACGCGTTCATGTTCATGAGGCACACTGTGATGTGCAGCGAGATCTGGAAGGAGTGCAGCTCCTCGCAGTCCGGGTCGTACACCAGCTTCCGGATCATGTACTGCAGTAGGTCCATGTGGTACGGGCTGAAACAAACAATGAACACCAGGACCACGCCAGCGATCACCGTCCGTGCCTTGCGCGTCCTCCCAGATCGCTCCGTCAGATGGTTGGACTTGGCAGCTAACTGCAGTCTGCGTGAGAGCGCTGAGTAACAGATGAGGATTGTCCCCAGAGGGATCCCGTAGCCCAAAACCACGGCACCGATCAGAATATAAGGCAAGCCTTGGACAGTGAGCTCAAAATTGGGGTACTCCATGCAAGTAATGATGCCATTCTGCTCTTTGTGAGTCATGGGCTTGGTCAGTAACGGCAGCGTCTGCGCCAACACCAGTGCCCACATCAACAAACAAATAAACTTTACATTCCTTATTTTCCGGAGCCACGCGAACCTTGGTCGGCACGCTACGGCAACAAAGCGATCCACAGCAAGACAGGTCATAAAATTAACACCTGCATAGCAATTGACGTAGAAGAGCAATGTCGTGACCTTGCATAGTCCATCTCCCAGAGGCCAGTGGAAGCCCAGGGCGTAATACATGGCCCGCATTGGCAGCGACAGGCAGAAGAGTAAGTCAGACACCGCCAGGTTGGCGGAGTACATTGTGCTGGAGTTGACCTTGGTCCGCTTGGTGTAGATGACGTGCAGTGCCAGCCCATTGCCCAATAGCCCCAGCGGACAGACGATTGCATAGGCTAGAGGCATGAGCACTCGTGCCACTCGATAGTGGGAATACAGCTCGGTGCAGTTGGAAACCGCTAATGCAGACATCGTCACAGACTTATAAACAAAGAGACTGAAACAGAAATGGAAATTTGCATTGTAAGTTCCATTTTAGCTGAAAAATAAAATCAACAAAACAAACACCTGGACAACCAGAAAACTGTACCACTGCCACATAATTAAGAGATTTTACATCAATCTTACTGTGATGGGGAAACCATTTTTAAAGTTTTTACATAGTACCTTTAAGTGTTCCTCCAGAAGAACCTGACCGAGGAACCTCTTAAGATGAATTATTATTTCAATTTAAAGCTTGTAAAATGTACCATCTACTGATGCTGTCTACAGTCCAGACCACCATTTTAGAAATCTAGATCTGTGGGTTTTTTTCTTTTTCTTTTTTTTCTTTTTTTTTTGTGGTTGTGTGTGTTTTTAACGTAGCCTCAGCTTTCTTAAACTTAAGAAAAAACATTACAGTTGCGGCCAATCCTTTATGTTTGGTTTCTGTACATAGATGCAGCTGTCGAAGGGAATTGGATGCTGGAAAAAAAATTATCCAAAACCTGAGCATAACACCAATAAAAATAGCTGTATTAGGGGGAAAAAAACCTTAACAATATTTGCAGTTAACAGGACTAAGGTCATAGCTTCAAGGAAAAATACTACACTTTGAACACACTTTGTTTGAACGTCAAAAACAATTTCCTGCACGCACACAGTTATCTATCAGCACCAGATGAATAATATCTAAATAAAAAAAAAACGACTTAAACAAACAAACTAAAAAATAAAAGCTAATGAAAAGAATGGCACAAGATAAAATAATGTAAATGTCTGCAAAGAAAAACAAAACAAAACAACAACATAAAAAAATCGAGCTGAAATTAATGAAGCTTTTGGGAAAAAAATTCAATTACCTTAGTTACTTTGAATCTGTCGTGTCTGTGTGGATTGCTCGATCCCAAATCGCTTCAGAAACGCGTCATAAAACTGTGAAAATTGTTTGACCGCTTCCCAAAGAACACATATGGTGTTTCCCCCCCACGAACTGTCGCGCTACACACACAAACGAGCTATTTATGCATGCTTGCTAGTAACAGTAACTGAACAAAAATTATTCTCATAATTTACAGACAGTGCCTGTGTCATTCTCACATTTACATGACCACAAAACACGCTGAAAGACCATTGGCAGGTTTTTATTTTTATTTCTCTTGGTCTGGTTTTGTCTTAAAAAAGAAAGTTTTTTTATATGTTTTTTTATCAATATGTTTTTTTTTTATTACATGTAACAGTAGAAATAGTCATTATGAAAAGATTTGTATTTAGCGCTATTGCTGCCTTAAAAAAAAAAAAAAATCCTGAAAATCACATACTCACCAAACGGTTTATCTGAGCAGCAGTTTATTTCTCTGATCGGGTAACACAGAGTTCCTCATGCATTTTAAACAAGACACACGTCACACCTTGCTTACTCTCTATATGTATATGTATATTTTTTCCTCCTCCTCCTTTATGACAATTTTCTAGCATCAACTATCTCGGCTATCTCGCGTACAGCTTTTTAATAATGCGCAGCACCGGAGTGGAGTGAAACTCTAAAGCAAACCACACCACTTCCTTTTCTCTTTTTGCGCAGCCCCTCCATCTTTTTGTCATGAGGAAGACCATTGGTGTTCATTTGGAGAAGTGAAACTCGGTTCTCAGACAGTTTGATGTTTGTACAGTATTTTGTATATCATCATAAGTGGAGCAACAATCTGATGTTGCTTTTTCAGGTAGCCATGATGGGCGTAAGATGTTATAATACCATTTCCTTGGGTACATGTTTTGCAATATTTTTGTACACAGCGGCAAGGCAAATCATATTGTATTAAATATTTTATTCTGATATGTTTGTCTATTCATGTTGAAATGAATCACACAGGGATTTAGTTTTATCGGTTAAGGCTGTATTTATGTAAGGAGTCTACATTGCCGTCACACAAGCACCGCAAAAGCACCACGAAAGCAAAGCTGAAAGTTTCCACCACAGGAAAGTTTTGGTTGCTTGGTTAGACTAGAAGTGAGAGTGGGGAAAATGTTGTTTAATGTTGAATTCCATGAAGTATTCTTTGTTAATCATTTAACAAATATATGTTTACATTGGAGTAAGAGTAAAAAGCTCTTGCTTCTGTAGGAAAATGGGCAACGTCAGGGCAGTAAAAGTATCAAACCGCATTCTCATCGTCATCCTTACGTAACAGATGTGTAGCTTCCTATTCCAGCTTCATACTCCCCTTTGCTGCTGCTATAACCCCCACTCTTCTGGGAAGGCTTTCCACTCCATTTCGAAGCACCTACAGGATCATTGGTGAGCGTTCAACAGTAGTAGTTGAACAGCTGGCGTTTGCGTGCAGAGGGGCACAGCTGTTCACAGACTGGTTTGTGTGGTCGCGTGTGAGAAATCGAGGGGATGAATGAATCAATGCTGTGTGTGCAAATAAAATAGGATTTTCCCCTATTTTAAATGATGAAAAAAATTAATATGTGGAGATCAAAGTTTTTTTTTTTTTTTTTATACTGTGGACGGCCATGAGGGGAAACTGTGTGCCTGATCATCATTAATTATTATTAATGAGTCGAACATTGTTTTAATGATTAATTTTTTACGCGTCCGAGTATCAGATGAAAAAATGTGTCAAATTTGCTGCTATTATCTGTTATGGTACGAGTCATTAAATGCTTTTGCTTGACGTCATATGACACGTTTACACAGCTTTGATGGAACAAAATGTCCCTCCCTGTGGTTCGCCCTCTCGCTCACTCTCCTTGTGACTTCTCTTTTAACCAAAATTCACGTGTGGGTGTTCCCCTCCCATATGTTGACACCAGTATTCTATACCCGAGGTAGATTCACTTGACAGGAAATAAGGCAAGGTTTAACTCAGGCCATGGTTCATTTGTCTCAAATCTGTGTAATCGAGTTCCAAAAGCATACTCTGTTTGTCAGCGGTCTTTCATTGACTACAATATTCTCTTCTTCCTCATTTTTTTCAATATTTTGCAATTCATATGTGCATCACCAGATCACCAGAAAGCTTCTATTTCATAGCGTATTTCCTCCTTGGCTGCTGTTGATCGTGAGCTGCTCTTAAACATGCAATCCCATTACCAAGCCACAGGATCTCCTATTAGTGCCGTTACAAAAAAAAGCAAGAAAAAAAAGTGCTAATGTTCCCATGTGTGTGGTTTGCGCTGGCTGTTTACCTAAACTGATGGTTTTACAACTAATAGTGTTGGCATGGTGTTGGAGAGGCGAAAAAAAAGCCTGTGGTTTTCTCACTTTGTACAATAAGCCTATTCGTGTATTCATAAGAAAGGCTGAGGTAAATGAAAGACTGCGTGATAAAGCATGTTTATTCACACGTACACCACAGGCAGGGCTGTACACAGTGAGGGTTATTTAGAATAAACTAAAGCTAACACAAAGCTAAAATTAAAATGTCATGTGTACCTGAATGAGTGATGGAGTAAATCTCAAATAAAAAGACATTTTCATGAAGGCCAGTGTGTGTGACACTATATTTTTGGTTTGCCAACAAATGAAAAGCAAAAAAAAATATCAATAAATAGTTTCTGAATTACAAAAAAAAAAAATTAAAGATTTGTCCAGTCCTTGTTTGACAGCATTAGCTTATCTACCCAAACACAGCACTGTCAGAAAAGCTTTTATATTATTTTATATGATTAAAAACCAAGCCAGTTGTCTATTGACTGTAATGATGTGAAATCTAGAAGCTAAAGTTGCTACTAAATCAGATAATAGTAACTGTTATTCTGTGTAAAATTATAAAGAAGCTGATGTTGCTCCTTTAGCTAAAGCTAGCTACAGAACCTAAAGTGACCGGTTAGTTAGCTAACATTAGGCTAACTGCTACGCCATGTAAACAAGTTGTTCATGTCAAACGCAAGCCGCCTTATTGTCCAGCCTATAGAACAAAAATGATAGCATAGGCTAAAATATTATGTTAAAATAATAGATGAAGTACTTTACTGTGTGAACACATAGCTAACATTGCTAGAGAGTGAGGTAAAACGCTAAGCTCATTATTAAACTGTGTCCACAAGTAACTACAGAAGCTACTTAACTTTAGGCAAACTATTACTATTAGTGTAAACTAGTGTGTTAGCTAGCACAGAGTAAACTATTATTCTGTGTAAACAATTCACATAGGTTACTAGCAAGCTTGCTAGCATTAGAATAGACTACTGTGTTTATAACCTGTGGGATTAGCTAACATTAGCATTATGTTGTGTTTAACAGTAGCACTAGCATTGTTGCTAGCTGATGAAGGCCACAAATAATATGCCATTTTTTTTATCTTTCTCTCTCTCGCTCTCTCTGTCTTTCTCTCAGACTGGGTCCAGTCTTCGCCCTCTTTGTGCCTTTCTTCTGTTCCATCCCTCAAGTCCAGGTCACTCAGCTACTGAGCTACGTCTCCATCAGCAACAAGTCTCTTGTATACCTCGTGGGTCTGCAGGTGAGGCATTTTGACCTGCTGAACAAATATTGGTATCAAGATCCATCGATACGTGCTACTGCTGCACTCTCTATTAAATATAACGTCCCTGCACAGTCAACATGTTCCAAAAGACTCCTACAGTAGCAGTTTGCGGTTAACACAGGAAAAAAAAAGAAAAGTCACTGCATTCCTAATGTGCATTTTGTTTCTTGCATATGGTTAAACGGTCCCCTCGGCTTTTGTTTACTTGCCCTTTTTCTTCTACCAGTTGCTGACCTCTAGCGCTTCCATGTGGGTTGTGGCTCTCAATGGATTGGTAAGTAAAAAGAAAAAAAAAGAAAATCCTAATTTAATGCCCTGAACTTTCACCTTGGTAAAAATTTCCACACAAAACCACGTGCTGTGTAATCTGTAAAATGCACGGCCTTTTACCTCGTTTTGCGCTTGCAGCGTTTTGAAAATAATTTGTGGTTAGCATCGAACATTTTTAAACTCTTGTAAACATTTCACACATCTTCTCACTAGTAAAGAGAACTTGTTGCTGATTTCGAAGCAAACTTCACGGTTACACATGTGCAAAATTACACGATGTTATGCGTAGCAACTTCTTGTGTAGATGTTCTTTCATTCCTGTAAAGACAAAGATCATATGGTTTATATTAAGGCGTTATTAGTAAATGCATCAAACTAATCTGAATCAAGTGTGTGACTGCCTCTATGCTTCTATTTGTCTCCACAACAAGTCACTCTAAACATTTAACTGGTGCTCCAATCGAAATCGGTTAATAATGCCTTAATTTTTACAGATCGTTTGTCTCTTAATTGCCAGCTCTGGTCAAGGCAGCCCGAGTTTACCACTCCATGCATGCGGGCAGACAGTTAGTGACTATTTATTGCTGCTGCACACATCTGGATGATGCGAGAAAAAGACTCAATAGAAAAATCACAAACTTCTTTTTTTCATAAAGAAATGCCTGCCCACGCTACTTAATAATGATTGGCTCATCAAATACAAAGTCTGTGTTTATTTGAAAACGTTTCGTTTTTAAAAAAAAAATTTTTATATTGATGTAGCTTTGTTCCATGTGCTGCATGTTATAACAAGAAAGTGTAGTAGGACATTCGCTTTTTAAATAAGCATTTCAGTGTGTGTTTGTGTGTGTGTGTGTGTGTGTGTGTATGAGAGAGAGAGAGAGCTATTTGATGCTAGATAAGGAATGGAACATTTTTACTTTTTAGTCAAGCATAGACTATTCTATTGGTTTCAGTTTCTTCATAATTTACAACCCGAATTTCAGAAAAGTTGGGACGTTTTTTTTGGGGGGGAATAAAATGAAAGCTAGAAGACTTTCAAAGTACACAAGTCAATATTTTATTCCCAATAGAACATAGAGAACATAAATGTTTAAACTTCATTTTATCCACTAAATGAGCTCATTTCAAATTTGATGTCTCCAAAAAGCTGGGACGGGGACATGCTTACCATGGTTTAGCATCTTCTCTTCTTTTCAGAACAGTCTGAAGGGATCTGAGCATTGTGTGTTGAGTTTTGGTGTTAGAATTTGGTCTCGTTCTTGCCTGATATACAGTAGGTTTCCAGCTGCTGAAGAGTTTGTGGTCATCTTTGATGATTTGCCAGATGTTCTCTATAGGTGAAAGGTCTTGACTGCCAACAGGCCAATTCAACACCCGCAACCTTCTACTACAAAGCCATGCTGTTGTAGTAGCTGCAGTATTTGGTTTTGCATTGTCCTGTTGAAATACTTGAGTACTTGGACTAATCCACCCCCCAGGAAACTTCAAAGCACTTTTTGTAAGTCGCTCTGGATAAGAGTGTCTGCCAAAAACCCAAATGTAAATACACAAGGCCTTTCTGAAATTAAAGTTGTCTACAACTTTCTTTTTCAGCGTTCATAATCCCTTCCAAAACACACAAGCTGCCCATACCATATGCACCTATACCATCAGAGAAGCTGGCTTTTGAACTGAGCGTTGATGACATGCTTAAAGTTCTCCCTCCTTTTTTAGCCTGGAGGACATGGCGTCTGTGATTTCCAAAAAGAAAGTTAAATTTGGACTCCTCTAACCATACAACTCTTTTCTACCTTGAAACAGTCTACTTTAAATGAGACTTGGGCCACAGGACACTACGGCGATTCTGGACCATGTTCATGTATGGCTACCTTTTTGCATAATAAAGCTATATTTGGCACCTTCAGATAGCACGGCGGATTGTGTTTACCCACAGTGGTTTCTGGATGTATTCCTGGGCCCATTTAGTAATGTCAATGACACAATCATGCCGATGATGCAGTGTCCAACAAAGGTCTTCGGCCTGGTCCCTTGCGCACAGAGATTTCTCCAGTTGCTCTGAATCTTTTGATGATGTTATGCACTGTAGATGATTAGATTTCAAAAGCCTTTGTAGGGAACAAGGAAGGTTTTTTTTTTTTTTTTTTTTTTTTTAAGTATTCCACAGTCTTTTTATGCACTTTTTCAAAGATTGGAGAACCTCTGCCTATCTGTACTTCTGAGAGATTCTGCCTCTCTAAGACGTCCATTTTGTAGCTAATCATGTTACAGATCTTATTCTCCCAGCTGAATCTTTTCAAAATCTCTTGCTTTTTTAGCCCTTTTTTGTCCCTGTCCCAAACTTTTTGAGACCAGTAGCAGGCATTAAATGTTCTCCATGTTCTTTTGTGAATTAAATATTGGCTCATGCGGTTTTAAAGTCTTTTAGTTTTTTCATTTTATTAAAATGTAAAAACCGTCCCAACTTTTCTGGAATTCGGGTTGCACATGAAATAATAAGAGAATGGAATATGTTGCAATAAACAAATCCAATAAATAAATCCAAAACAAGTCTAATTAACAAAGCCTTCCATCCATCGTTTCTCAGATCTTAATTCTTATTTGTGCACTTAATAAGAAAATGCCAAAACCCTGATTGAAGCACACCTAACACATTTTTGTGTGTGCAGGTCTCAGGCATGCTGTACTACAGTAACGTGTCGGCTCTCCAGCGGGTCCTGTATGTTCCTCGTTGGGTGTCACGCTGCAGCTCTTATCTCCTTGAGCCTGTGTTCTCAGGCACAGAACCACGTGCCGAGGCTCCAGTGGGCATGGGAGCAACGTTAGACATCCAGCGACAGCAACGAATGGACATGCTGGACCAACAGCTGCTGCTTTCACAGCTGGCGCAACTGAGAAGAAACGCTCAGCAGCCACCACCACAGCAGGTACCGCCTACAATCCCTGGTGTGTTACTTAAATTTACATTTGTCATGGTCATGTTACTAATAGAGACAAGGATACACTCACTAAGAATTTTAGTAGGAAACACATATACACATACTCATTCATGTCGTTATCATATCGCAGCGATGACGAATGATAATGCAGCAGTGTAGAATCATGTATATTTTTTTGAAAGTGGTGTGTGTGTGAGTACGTGCGTGCGTGCATATGTTTTGCTGACTTAGTATGCCCTTTAGTTAATTTACTGGCACTCAGATGCACAAAAACACACACACATTGCACAGGAACAAAACAGCTCAAGAGTAGTTGCTTCATGTCTTAGTTTGTCCTCGTTTCTGTCTTTATCTCTGTATCAGTTTACCAGTTCTAAACCACAGGGGGAAATTCCAAGTTGACCACACATGAACAGAAAGTTCACCTTCATATTAGCGAGAACAAAGTAACACTGATTCTGTACACATACTTAATACCCATGTGCCCAACTAATAACACGATGTGGACTTGCCTTTTGGTTAGTTGCTGGTCAGTTTCCAGAGTAAGGACAAAAGTCTTTTGTCCTTAAAAGTGAATGTGAAGCCATAAAAAAAAAAAAAAAATTAACATGGATTCATAGTTATACTGTAGTTACAATGTTACCATGGTAATGTAGGTTTATTTCTGCTAAAATTAAACATCTCCAATTGTGGCCGCATTAGGGGTGTTACAGTGACGTGATCACAGGTAAGAGACTTTAGGCATTCTGCATTTCAGGTTATAAAGATAGGAAAGCCATGGCCCTATTGCGTGAGTAAACGCAGTATATGGTTAAAAAAAAAAAATTGTGAACAGTTGACCATCATGCCCATATGCGGTTCTTTAATAAACCAATACCACAAAGTGACACTACACTACCGCCCAAAAAAGTTCCTGATTTTTATTTCTTTCAACAAAACAATGCTGAAGACGATCTGTAAAGCCTTCATAACAGCTCTAAACTGAGGTGCTGTTTATTAATTAGTGGTTTCTGAGGCTGGTAACTCTAAATGAACTTGCTGCAGAGGTAAGTTTTGGTAGCTAGTTTCATCATGGTGCTTGATGTGTTTTGCACATGCACTTGACTACTGTACCGTCAAGAACTAATCTAGAAAGCCTGACCTCAGTGTCTTAAAATAACAACTGACTGTTGTTGTTGTTGTTACATAATGACCTAATTCCATACGTGTTACTTCATAGTTTTGAAAGACCCAGTATTGTTTTAGAATGTGGAAAATAAATGACTAAACAAAAACAGAGAAATTTCAAATTAAAATTTTATTTGTCACATATACAGTCATACACAAGATGATATGAAGTGAAATGCTTATATTACTGCTGATGACCTAAAAAATGTTTAAAAAGCAAGAAAAAGTAGTTTTCTCTAATAAGAATATAAATTATGAAATGTGAGATTTTTTTTTAGATTATAAATTTAGAAGAATATTGAAAAACGTTTACTGTAAAAAGAATTAAAAATTTACATTATGTACAAATAATAAAATAATGAAATAAAAAGACTATAAAAAAATCTAATAAAATAAAAAAAGAGTTGAAGTGGAATGTAGAAACTATTGTCCAGTTATGGGCAAGACAATGTGTAGAATAATGTGCAACGTCGCAGATCAAAGTTTACTTTGAACTTTTGAGCGGTGGTGCATGTAGAAAGTCATTGTATACTGTAGCATTATACATTACAGTGTCGTGAAAAATTATTGAGATTCTTAACCAGGCCATTCATGCTCAAAAACTCTCCAATGCAGCTGAATTAAAACAATTCTGCAAAGACAATTGGGTCAAAATTCCTCCACAGCAATGTGAAAGACTTATTGCCAGTTTTTGCAAACTCGTGATCTGTGGTTGTTTCCCGCCAAGGGTGGCACAACCATTTCATAGGTTTATGGGGCAATTACTTTTTCACCTAGTTCCAAGCAGGCTTGGCATCATTCTTTTCCCCTTAACAAATAAATTCAGCATTTAAAAATTTCATTTTGTATTTACTCTTTGTGTAATATTACTATTTGTTTAATGATCTCAATCAGTCAAGTGTGACAAATTAAAATCCCCAAATCCTTCCAGCCTGACAATGCCAATGTGCACAACACAAGACCAGGACCCATATTCACAAAGCTTCTTAAGCCTAAAAGTTGCTCCTAGTGATGAAATTTTAAGAAAATTCTTAGAATTATGACACTTTTTTTTTCAGAATTCCCCCTTAAATTTAGGACTAAATCTTAGTAAAGATAAAAATGATTCATGAAGCATCTGAGCCCTAAAAACAGCTTTTAAGGTAATAATTGAAGAAAAGAATAGAGGGGAGGACCTTTTAAGAGTTTTTCTTGCAAAAAAAAAATTGGAAAAAAGAAATATTCTCCAAACACTGAACGTAAAGCTAAAAGTAAATACTGCGCTTCTGTCCAATTTGGTTTTCTTGTTCTTTTGCTTCCTTCCATGCAACTTAAACAGACCGTCCTGCAATTGTGTAAATTGGTAAAAGCTGAGCCATTTTGCTCCCATCAATCTAAAATTGATTACAAGTAATAAAATCAGTATGGAAAATGGAACGTAAGGACTTAAATATAAACAACTGTGTGGAAATTGGGTGCTTCAGAAGTGGACACATTTTCAATATTTGTCTGTTTTAATTATCTTTTAGATATTTAGCCTATAATAGAAACTTTGCATAAAGTAACCTGTACTCATGATTATACAATTTCTTCATCTACAAACATTACGATTTCACTGTTATCATGTATTCTGTTTTCAGAAAGAGTGTATTTCAAGAACTTTGCAGAGGTCAGAGGTTATTTTTTTTATCAAACAATCACAGTCCGTGAATTGCTGCATCATCCCTAGCAATGGGGTCAAATGCACCTCCTCACTAAGATAAATGCTTTTTAGAGTTGGTCTGAGACGTTTCCTAAACCACTTTTAGTCTAGGACTCCCAGCTAGGACTTTTTAAGCTAAGATAGGAGCTCTCTGAGAGAATTCTAAGAGGTTTTGTGAATACGGGCCCTGAAGTGTAAGATCTTGGATGTCCTGCACAGAGTCCTGATCTCAACCTCACCAACACATTTGGGATGAACTGGGACTCTTACTGCACCCCGAAATCAGTGCCTTACCCCTCTAATGCTCTAGCAGCCAAATAAGTACAAATCTCCAGAGTCACACTTTAAAGTTTTCGCAGAAAAGGTGAGAGCAGCAAATGGGGACTAACTCAGAGTCCCCATTTGTGTCTCCCCACTCTGTGTAACTCAGAGTGTTTGCAAATGTCCAAGATTTTATTTTCACACATTTTCAATTTTTCCCCAATCATAAGGTACACTTTCTTTCAAACAACCATTAACGTAATTATAAATGAGAAAAAAATAACATGACATTACTAGTGTAAGACGAATGAAAGGCTTCTAATAAAGATCTTTCATATTATCTGTGATCAAGATCAAGATTTACATGAAGTTGGAAGGGTTACAAAGTGATTTCAACAACTTTAGAAATTCACCAATCTGCAGCAAATGGAGACACTTTGGGACTGTGGGCGTCCAGTCCCAAGTGACTCTAAGAGCACAACGAAGACTCATCAATGAGATAAATGAGAAACAACCCAGAGTGACAGTCAAGGGTTTAAAGGCGTAATTGGAACTGGCTAACATCTGTGTTCATGAGTCTACAGTACGATACATTGACGTAGGCTGTGTCCATGGCAGGACACCACAAAGGAAGCCACAGCTTACTAAAAAGAACATTGCTGCACGCCTGACGTTTGTTGTTAGTTATTCATTCCAAGGGTTTGCTTACTTTTTGAATGAGTGTGATGATATGATAGACATGAAAGATCATAATTAGTTTGTGTTGTTATTTTAGGCACATTACATTTGTCACTACCCTTGACAGATCACATTTTATGACGAATCAGTTTTTCTTGCCACTGAAGATCTGTACAGCCAGATTTTTGTCACAGCATCATGCAAAACTGACCAGAGAGAATTTAATGAAACTTGCACAGTACCTGAATATCTGCTTGAAGTTAAACCTGCACCATAAGTGAAATCAAAAGGTTGAGTTATGAACAGTTATGTGCTGGATTTAAGAATCTACTTTAAAATAAGCAACAAATAAGCTTTGCTCAATGTAAACGAACACCTGCAACAATAGATATTAATTAGAATATTTAATACTGGGATTAATTCATATTTATTACATATTAATAATTAATTAATTCATAAAATAACAGCGGTAAAAGTGTGTTGGAGCTTTATGCGTTCTGCCTTTTTCAATTTCATATCTGTCTTTCATTCTCTGATTACCAAACAGAGAGACAGGCAGACATGTACGTGATCATATCATCACTTGAGTACTAGCTTTAACCTTTAAACTTTTTCTACAAATTCTTTTCCCATCAACAACAGGTACTTTTAGCTAGTAGCAAATGTACCGTATATAAATTGGTTGTACAAGAATCCGTTTTGCGTGTTTTGCGTTAGTAGTGCATGCTTTTACTTTTCGCCTTCTGTCAAACCAAAAGGAAGCGTGTAACTTCCTGGCTATATGTGCACATGTTGCAGTTGTGGATGCTGGCAAAGTTACTAATGATGAAATACTGTATCTTATCCAGTAGTTAATCTCATATCTGATAAATCTGCTGCAGTGTGCAGTGTTTTGTCTAACCGTTTTTATATGAATGTTATCTAAGTAAGCAAAGTTGATGTTGAAGATGTATCATCTGTTGAAAACCACAAGAGTAGATAATTGTGTGACTGTTAAACAAGGGAACTCCATTTGATCATAATTCCCAAGTTTTATATGAACATTCATTGATGATTTGTTTTGGTTTGCTGATGTGTAGCTATGTTTTTATTTCTTATACTACAATATACAATATATAAATGAATAAAAGTAATAGTGGTTTCTCTTCCCAGTTAGGCCAAACCACAATCACATTCTCTAAAATGTAAAAATCTCACTTAGATGTGACCTTGATATGTAGGACGTTTTGTCCCCTTTTTGACCCTTCTGCTGTTTCAGCGAAAGTAGGACAAACAAAAATACAACCCATGCATTATATAAGGCAGTTCACTGAAAGAAAAGGTCTGAGACTGTGCAAGATGTGGATTTGTTCTGTGATAATTATATCTATCTTTTGACTCATTGTGGGGAGCAATAGACTTTTGAGCCCTCAGAGTAAAAGTGCCGCAGCCTACATATAATGAGTTATAATAGGAAGTCATGCGACACACTAGGGAGTAAATGGCGCATTACAGCTTGAGACATAACTGATGAGTAACTTCGGCGCATGTGATATACTGGAAGGTGTAGCAAACATAGCCAGTATACCGTATCCACAGAGTCATTGGAGCGCTGCGTCCTTTTCTAGAGCAGGATACCGAATCAAATGACTCGTTTTATTTGTCTTAATTCATAGATTTATGTTGGCTTGCTTTCTTCATTTTTTCATGTTTAATATTTTAGTTACATTCCTTAATATGAATGTTGATATAAAATGATGTATTAAAATTGTGTGTAATGGGAATACACGAGCTATTTAAACCTCACAGGGAAATCTTTAGGAAAAGTGTGGTAATTCATAACTTTGGACACAGGATGTAAACATTTTCATTAAATTACAACATTTTCATTAATCTTCGGCTACTACTGGGGTACAATATAATAGCACTGTAGACGTACAGTCGTGGCCAAAAGTTTTGAGAATTGCATAAATATTGGAAAAGTTGCTGCGTAAGTTTTTATAATAGCAATTTGCATATACTCCAGAATGTTATGAAGAGCGATCAGATGAATTGCCATGAAAAGGTGAGCGCTACCATCAGTCCTGTGTCATGCTAACATTAAAGCATCCTGAGACCCTTCATGTGTGCGGTTGCTTCTCATCCAAGGGAGTGGGCTCACTCACATTTTTGCCCAAAAACACAGCCATGAATAAAGAATGGTACCAAAACACCCTCCAACAGCAACTTCTTCCAACAATCCAACAACAGTTTGGTGAAGAACAATGCATTTTCCAGCACGAGGGAGCACCGTGCCATAAGGCAAAAGTGAGAACTAAGTGGCTCGGGGACCAAAACGTTGAAATTCTGGGTCCATGGCCTGGAAACTCCCCAGATCTTAATCCCATTGAGAACTTGTGGTCAATCCTCAAGAGGCGGGTGGACAAACAAAAACCCACTAATTCTGACTCCAAGAAGTGATTATGAAAGAATGGGTTGCTATCAGTCAGGATTTGGCCCAGAAGTTGATTGAGAGCAGCCCAGTCAAATTGCAGAGGTCCTGAAAAAGAAGGGCCAACACTGCAAATACTGACTCTTTGCATAAATGTCATGTAATTGTCGATAAAAGCCTTTGAAACATATGAAGTGCTTGTAATTATATTGCAGTACATCACAGAAACAACTGAAACAAAGATCTAAAAGCAGTTTTGCAGCAAACTTTGTGAAAAATAATATTTGTGTCATTCTCAAAACTTTTGGCCACGACTGTACACTGATCAGCCATAACATTGCATTTCTTAACATTTTGGGTTCCCCATGTGCCACGGGGGCAGCTTTGCCTCCTTGGGGCATGGCTCCGTATGGCTTCTGGAGGTATGTTGTAGTGTCTGGCACCAGGAGCTTGGTTGCAGATGCATTGGGTGCTGTGGGTTGCAGGGTCCAGTGCATCCCTTGGGTGCTCAATCTAACTGGGATCTGGGGAGTTTGGAAATCAGATTGGTAGCCTTTGACTCATTGTCTTATGGGCCCTGTGCACTGATGGGCTGATGTAGTGCACTGGATGTCCTGGTGCTTTTCTGTGTGATCAGACTGGATCAGCTAGCCGTTGGTCCCTGTGAGCCTTGGGTGCCCAAGATCCGATCACCAGTCAGCTGGTGTATAGTAGGTGATTTCATGTTATTCACTGTCAGTGGTCATAATGTCGTGTCAAATCGGTATACAGTACGTAGTTAACTTAATGACCAACAGAACAGACGTCCCTGGATTTATTTAAATGTTTTTTCATCCAGCAAGATAAATAAATCATTTAGCCAAACGTGCGTCTTTTTACTTTGAATGTGAAAATATTATTGAAATTCCTGACATTAAAGTATCATTTCGACAGCCATAATTTCAACAATTTCACTGTCGTCACTGAAGTGTTTTTTTTTTTTTTACCCCAAATTATACATGCTATATATACGCTATATATATATATATATATATATATATATATATATATATATATATATATATATATATACACGTGGACAAAATTGTTGGTACCCTTCGGTCAATGAAAGAAAAACTCACCTAGGGGAAATTGACAAAAGTAATAATAAATAAGAATTCTATGAATGTTAACCAATGAAAGTCAGACATTGCTTTTCAACTATGCTTCAATGGAATTATTTTAAAAAATGAACTCATGGAACAAGCCTGGACAAAAATGATGGTACCCCTAACTTAATAGTTTGTTGCACAACCTTTTGAGGTGATCACTGCAATCAAACAATTCCTGTAACTGTCAATGAGACTTCTGCACCTCTCTGCGGGTATTTTGGCCCACTCCTCATGAGCAAGCTGCTCCAGTTGTTTCCGGTTTGAAGGGTGCCTTTTCCAGACATCATGTTTCAGCTCCTTCCAAAGATGCTCAATAGGATTGAGGTCAGGACTCCTAGAAGGCCACTTTAGAATAGTCCAATGTTTTCCTCTTAGCCATTCTTGGGTGTTTTTTAGCTGTGTGTTTTGGGTCATTGTCCTGTTGCAAGACCCATGACCTGCGACTGAGACCCAGCTTTCTGACACTGGCTAGCACATTTCTCTCTCGAATCCCTTGATAGTCTTGAGATTTCATTGTACCCTGCACAGATTCAAGACACCCTGTGCCAGATGCAGCAAAGCAGCCCCATAACATAACAGAGCCTCCTCCATGCTTCACGGTAAGGACAGTGTTCTTTTCTTGATATGCTTCATTTTTCCGTCTGTGAACATAGAGCTGATATGCCTTGGCAAAAAGTTCCATTTTTGTCTCATCTGTCCATAGGACATTCTCCCAGAAGCTTTGTGGCTTGTCAACATGTAGTTTGGCATATTCCAGTCTGGCTTTTTTATGATTTGTTTTCAACAATGGTGTCCTCCTTGGTCGTCTCCCATGTAGTCCGCTTTGGCTCAAACAACGACGGATGGTGCGATCTGACACTGATGTTCCTTGAGCATGAAGTTCACCTTGGAGCTCTTTAGAAGTCTTTCTGTGCTCTTTTGTTACCATGCGGATTATCCGTCTCTTTGATTTGTCATCAATTTTCCTCCTGCGGCCACGTCCAGGAGGTTGGCTACAGTCCAATGGATCTTAAATTTCTGAATAATATGTGCAACTGTAGTCACAGGAACATCTAGCTGCTTGGAAATGGTCTTATAGCCTTTACCTTTAACATGCTTGTCTATAATTTTCTTTCGAATCTCCTGAGACAACTCTTTCCTTTGCTTCCTCTGGTCCATGTTGAGTGTGGTACATACCATGTCACCAAACAACACAGTGACTACCTGGAGCTCTTTATATAGGCCCACTGACTGATTACAAGATTGTAGACACCTGTGATGCTAATTAGTGGACACACCTTGAATTAACATGTCCCTTTGGTCACATTATTTTCAGTATTTTCTAGGGGTACCATCATTTTTGTCCAGGCCTGTTCCATGAGTTTATTTTTTAAAATAATTCTGTTGAAGCATGGTTGAAAAGCAATGTCTGACTTTCATTGGTTAACATTTCATATAATTTTTTTAAATTATTACTTTTGTCAGTGTCACAAAGTGACCTGTTCGGTTTGCACAGCACTTACAAACACAGCCTAGGGTAGGGCTTCGCTCCCAGTCCAAAGCTATGACAGGGATGTGGCCTGGGACACTGTCGACTCTACGGAGGAGGAGAGAGAGGAGGATCTCTCGACTGTTCGTCCCAAGTCCTCATCACCTCAAGACAGACCCGTCTCTCCTGCAGCATCATCTGGAGGTGGGATGTATGCTGTGATGCGTGACTTCCTAAGCGCTCAAGAGCAGAGAGAGCAACGTTATCTTCTGGAGCTACAGAATCTACGAGAGTCAATTCCACAAGCTGTTCGACCAGCTGAGGGGTCGGGTGAGGACGAGTGCCCACGGATGGAGCTCCCAACACCAGCTTGGCATAGGAGAACAGCTTACCAGAGAGACACCAACCGACATGGGGCCCAGCAGCCAGCCGACGCTACGACCAGAGCCAAAGCTGCCAGTCTTCCAGCAGGGGGAGGACATCGAGAACTTCTTGCGTCGCTTCGAGCGTCTGGCTAAAACCTGGAGGTGGCCAGAGGACGAGTGGAGTTATCATCTTGTTCCACTGTTAACCGGGCAAGCACTGGAGGCATACCTGGCTATGGATGAGGACCGAGCGGAGATCTATGCTGACTTGAAGGAGGCGCTCTTGGAAAAGTTTAACATCTCCCCAGAGACCTACCGTCAGCGATTCCGGGCTGTTTCCATTCCAGCTGGGGAACCACCAACTGAAACCGGGTGAGGCCTGAGCTGCACACAGAAGAGGAGATCGGTGAGACAGTAGTCCTGGAACAACTACTTCGTGTTCTTCCCTATGAGATCCGAGTATGGGTGAAGGAACATGAGCCAACAACTGGACTTGATGCTTCTAAACTGGCTCAGCAGTAGATCAATGCTCACCGTGGTATCTCAGCAGTGGCTCTGATGCACCTCGTGTTGACTTGAACGTTGCTCATGTGCAGAAGGTAGCTCCAGAAAAATTTGTTATTATTGCCAACAACCGGGTCACAAAGCAACTGTGTGTCCGGTTCGTAAAACAAAATTGACTGGGTTTTGCTATGTCCCAAGGGAGGAGGACATTGATTTGAACAATCCATGCAAAACACAATATGTTCAAGTGACTGTAAATGGAAAATGTCTGAATGCTCTCTTGGACACTGGTAACTCAACATTGCTCAAAAGAAGTCACCTGTCACATGTTCCATTTGCTAATCTGGTCATTGTACAATGTGTTCATGGGGATGTGAAACAGTACCCTCAAATAGAAGTTAATATGTGTGTACAAGACCAAACTTATTTGTTGAATGTGGCTGTTGATGATGATCTACCTGCTGATATGATTTTGGGAAGAGACTTGCCAGTGCTTACTGAACTGTTAAATTCTACCAATGAGTAATCGCTTCTGACCATACTGAGGTCGCTTATCCTGTTGTAACACGAGGCCAGGTTAAAGCAGGTCTGCAGCCTTTGCCAGTCTTGCACCATAGTCTGTTGCAAGGCGGGACTAAGGGCCCCAGAAAGACACGTCGTCAACGACGACTAGAAAAAGGTCTTGATACCCCAGCCCCTGAGATCCAAACTGAGGGTCTTGAGGTTCATGGCTGGAAGATCCCAGAAAATATTGCAGAACTGCAAAGAGCGGATGAGTCTTTAAAACCACTGTTTTCTAAAGTGTTGGATGAAAAACAAGCTGACTTGTGTGGTGAAAGATATGTTGTCATCAATGATGTGTTGTATATGCAAACGCCTGAATTCACTCGTTTGGTTGTCCCTACTTGTTGTCATCCCATTGTTTTACACTCAAGTGGACAAAGTAGAAGCCATGCAGCATAGTCCAAGACCGAGGACCAAGATGCTTCTGCTGTGGGGATTGGTGCAGTCCTGGCCCAGGGAGAGGCAGGTGAAGAAAGACCCATTGCTTACCTGAGCAGGAAGTTGCTGCCAAGAGAGACACGATACTCCACAGTGGAGAAGGAAGGCCTGGCGATCAAGTGGGCATTGGAGAGCCTCAGGTACTACCTGCTGGGTAGGGAGTTTGTACTTGAGACAGATCACAGAGCCCTGACATGGATCCATACAATGAAGGATCACAACTCGCGGGTCACGAGATGGTATCTTTCCCTCCAACATTACCAGTTCAAAGTTCGGCATCGACCTGGGCCCCAGAACAAGATAGCCGACTACCTGTCTCGGTACCCAGTCAGTTCGCGGCCTGGAGAGGGTAGAGGTGATGTCACAAAGTGACCTGTTTGGTTTGCACAGCACACACACACACACACACACACACACACACACCACGTCTTACCTCACTCCTCCGTAATCCCCAGGCTGTGGTGATGCGGGTGCACACGCATGCCATTTGCCTACCGGTTCACATACACGCAAATATACAGTAGTCCACGCTGTGCATAACAACACATTCACCCACACACATTTAAAGCTGTTTGTCGTCTTTTTTTTTGGTTTTGTCTTGTGTTTTATAGTGTTTGTGTATTTACCAGTGTTCAGTGTTTGTTAGCGTCTGCTGAGTCGGTCTTTCGCGTTGCTTTCAGACCATCGGCCGGTCTGACCCACCTGAGCGGGTCCCGAGCGCCACCTGGCGGCCTGGCGATATAGTGCCAGAGTTGCGGCACGCCGGCGCAGAGCAACCGGAAGCCGACTCGTCCATTGTTTCTTGTAAGGGGGAAGTATGAGTTTGTGTTTAATTTGTAATGTTTCGTTCCGTTATTTGTGTATATGTTTAGCTTGTTTAGGGTAATTAAACAAAGGAGCATGAAGTGGATGTGGGAATATATGTATTTTATGTGTGTGTTTAAGAAGATGCATACACTTAACATTTCATACTTCCCTTTTCAATGTATTTCACTTGGTTTGTTCTGAGGGGGCGGGGTTTGAACCATAAAAGGAAGCCCCAAACCAGTATGCAGGGTCAGTTTACCTGGCGAGCGAGCGTGCAACTGTGGTGCCGTGAGCAATATTCAAATACTTTGTGTGTAGATATAGTTATATGTTTGTTTGTTTTTTTTTTGGTTTTGTATACTGTTTGTTACTTTGTATATAGCTTTGGTTTGTTTTTTTCCACTGGGACTCTTACACCTCTCAAGCACTGTAAATAAACTATCACTTTTTTATTTAACACCTCTGCGAGTATTGCCATCATTTTTGGGATTATTTTTTTTCCCTTTTTCCCCTTTTTTTTGTGGTGTTGGAGAACCCTTTTTTTGGACGTCGGGCCGCAAAGACCCGTTGTCTCACAGTCAGATTAAAGTTATTTATGTGACCATTGTGAGTTTTTCTTTCATTGACCGAAGGGTACCAACAATTTTGTCCACGTGTGTATATACTGCCAGTCCTTGCGTCACTATAATAAATCTTATTCCTGTAACTGTTGAGTACAAATAGAGCAGGAGGCCATCACTAATTTGTGCCGTGCTGCATGCTGTGAGGCTGGCGTTTAGTTTGTGGAATATGCAGATCATTCCTTGACATCAGTCAGGTACATAATGTTGTGTATTTGTTCTGTGATGTAGCTGTTCCTCTTTTGATGTGTAAATGTAGTACTGTAGGTATGAAAACTAAACAAGACTACCCATTTTAATCAGAAAGCCTCATTCATGCTTGCCCATGGAGAAACTCATCAGCTGTCCACTTTCAGTGAGTCTGTGCCCATGATAGCCTCAGATTCCTGTGCTTGGCTGACAGGAATATAAATCAGTGTGGTCTTCTCCTGACTCCATATTCTGATGGGACAGATGCTGGGATTCAGATGCTTTTCTGCTCAAAGTTGTAAAGAGTAGTGGAGCGCCTGACCTATCCCATCAACAATTTTTTTTCCTTCTGAAGAGCATACAATTGTTAAATGTTTTTTGGACTCTTCTGTGTAAACTCTAGTGTTTTAATTTTGCATTAAAATCTCAGGAGATTCTTGAAATGCTCAGTCACGGATCAGTCCACCAAAGACAAAGAAACTGAGATTGCGTTATAATATAGTACTAGAGCAGAGGGACTGATTGATTGGGGGCCTTGCTCAAGACTTTCTGGAGTTATTTGCAGTTGTACTCCTAATGCTCTTTCTGAGAAACACTGTCCAGGTTTTTCCATTTCACCCTTTTATCTTGGCCTCCTCAAAGCACTCAACACAGCCTTCAGGTCCGGAGACGAGGAGGCCTACAGCGTTGCTAGGGCCAATCTGAGGAGAATATTTTTCAAAGCCAAAAGTGAACACAAACAGCCGATTGAGGAGCACTTTGACTCTGTTGTCCCCGATGCATGTGGTAAGGTATTCAGGCCATGACAAACCTCAAACCACCCAGCATGCTACTGCCAACCAGATTTGCCCCACTCTCTCATGAGTTCAGCTACTTCTAACCTCATTTTTGAAGGGGTACACATAGGCCAAGTTCAAGACGGAGCTCCTACCGTGCTATTCTCACTTTCCACCTGTGAGGGATTTCCACACTAGGCCTGATTGATTTGTACCTCCTCCTCACTCCCCCACTGGCCAGAGTTTATACCATAATTTTTTTAATTTTTGATAAATAAATAATGGCACAGTGAAAAAAGGTACATGTTGTTATTTGTTAGAGGTTGTATACGCCTAATACTAAGACCCGCTAATTAGATTTTTTTTTTTCAATAACGCAGAAATAAAAGACAATAGAGGGTACTCTTTTGAACATGAATGCCACTTATGAATGTCTGGTTACATGCTAACAGCATTTCCTTGACTTGGTACATGTACATTACACAATGACAAACTTGATTCTTTTTTTATATATAATTATTAATTTAATTTCCTTAAATTATTTAATTAAATTTAATTATTAATTGAATACTTCACACACTTATTTTAATAAGACCACGATCACTTTTCTGACACTCAGAGCATGGCTCTTGTCACTTTTTCCGACTGATAAAAAAAAAAAAGGAAGGAAATGTTAGTGCTTGCGACACGCTCTCCGTACTAAATGACACTATCTGAGTCGTGATGAGGTGTCATTGTGTTGCAATTGTTTCACACTTCACTATAAATGTTTGTTTGCTTCTCCTCCACAGCAAGGCGGACTCCTCAACCGATTCTTTCCGGGTTTGCGACACCGAGGTCAGAACGTGAATCACGTACAGCCGCACTCAGTGGACGCACCGGTGGCTGAAGAACAGGTCGGGGCAAAAACAAATACACACACACACTTTTTATTTATTGATTTGTTTTTAAAAGTCCTTATATTTTTATAGCTCCAAGTAATTGGAAAACTGACTGATCAGTAGTTTGATGGATAGTTTGTTATTTTTAGTACAAATTAAGGAGCTAAAAGTCCAATGAGAGAGATATCAGAAATGTAGGCGTTCGTTCTTAAAAAGCAAGAAAGCTCTGTTGAGCTCATCAGCACCCAAAAGTCACGGGTGCCTGGAGCCTATCCCAGGGGACTCTAAAGCAAAAGGTGGGGTACACCCTGGACAGAGTGCCAATCTATCACAGAGCGTGCGCGCACACACACAAATTAGCCTAATCTGCATACCTTTGGACTGTCTGAGGAAACCGGATATATCGGACCCTCAACCTTGGAGTGCGAGGTCACATCGCTAATCATTACACCACCGTGCCACCTGCTGCACAGTTAATCACACAAAATTTAATTCATGTAAATTATGTAACTGCGCCATTATTTAAACAAAAAGGGCTTCAGTTTCAGATATTTATATTAGTTTAATGAATATTTTTCAGGGTCATTCTAGTAATATTTTTTAACAACTTTGGATCTTTTAACCTTTTTGATCAAACATTCTGTCATATTTTAAAAATCTAAATTTTCAGACATAAAAAAAAAAAGTAAAAAAGTACAGTGGAACCTCGGATTGCGAGTAACGTGGTTTACGAGTGTTCCGCAAACCGAGCAAAGATTTTTAATAATTTTTTATTCGGAAACCGAGCAAGTATTAGTTTACGAGCGCCGAGTATCATGCTTCACACATGCGACACTTATTTTGACACCGAGCGTCACTTTTTCAACTCCCCCCCCCCCCCTCCCTCCCTCCCCCCACAGCTTCGCAAACATACAGAAACTCTGCTCGTGCGCGCGCAATTTGACACACACGCACAGACGCTCTTTTGCCTTTTCACCCCTCCCGGCTTCACAAACACAGAAACTCTGCTCTGTCGCGATTCTTTTCAAAGGTAAGGTGCTGGTTCATTTGTTTTTTTGTTTTTTTTTTCTTTACAGCAGTGATTCCCTTAGTATGCGCTCACGCCTGGTCAGAGAGATTTCTTTTTTTTTCCTGTTAAAACCGTATTTCCGTGTTTGTATGTGTGTCCGTTTGTTGTGAAACTTAAGTGATTCCTTTAGTATGCGCTTGTGCCAGTCTCGCTTTTTTCCGTTAAAACGGTGTTTCCGCTGTGTTTATGCGCTCGTTGTGAAACCTAAAAAGTGAGTCTGTTAATATACGCTCATGTCAGTCTCAGAAAGATTTTTTTTTTCCTGTTAAAACGGTGTTTCCGTTGTGTGTGTGTGTGTTTGTTGTGAATCTTAAAAAGCGAGGTGGGGAGAGGGAGAAGGAGTGTTACTGTGTAAAACGAGGTGAGGGAAGGGGCTAATTCCACACACACACACGGCGCCTGCGCGCACAAACGGAAACACTTATCTGTCAGGATTTATTTGTACTTTTTTTAAAGGTAAAGTGCATATTAATTTGTTTTATTTTCATTTTATCGATTGTATTAATTATTTTTATGTATTTATTTTTGGGGGCTGTGGAACGAATAATTTGAGTTTTCATTATTTCTTATGGGAAATGATGATTTGGTTTAAGAGTGTTTTGGAATACGAGCCCACTTCCGGAACGAATTATGCTCGTAATCCAAGGTTCCACTGTAATGATTCCAGAGAACATGTGGGGCACACAGTGACAGAATTTATATATATACACACACATATGTGGGTGGGTGTGTGTGTGGGTGTGTTTTTGTTTGTATTTTTGCACATAGCTTTGCTTTTTAATTTTTTGCAATGTCAAAATAGTCCCAGTTTTTTTCTTTTTTTTAGACAAATATTCGTAACAAACTAACTGACTAAGTGTTTGGAAGAAACATTTAGCTCATTATCTGTTAAACATGGTGCAGGCATTGTAATGACATAGCTATGTATGACTATGTCACTGGTGTTTGCTGATGGAAGAGCTATACTTTATGTTCAGATCAATTCAGTCAAATCCTGCTTTACAGTACAGATGACACACAATGTGGGAAAAAAAAACCTTACAAGTTTCATGAGGCAAAGAAACTGAATTTTCTTACTGTAAATTGAGATGATATTTCCTGCAGACAAAAATCAAGGAATAAAAACCCACATGTGAATAAAGTAAAAGCCTGGCACAGCAGCTTAGAAGAAAGTCAGCATTCTGTGATTTCCATGACTTCCAGATTTTCAGCAATAATTGTCTGCACAGTCTTTGCACCTTTTAAATTAAAACCAGTCCTAATATTTCTGATTGCCAGTTTGTCCAATTACTTTTCAGCCGATGAAAATGGAGAAATATAATGCAATATTTTCCCTAAACCCCTTTAAATAAAGCTGAAAGTCTATACTTCAATCGCATTTTGATTGCTTCATTTAAAATCCATTGTGTTGGTGTACAGGGGAAAAATACAGCTAGGTCATTTTGCTCAATTAGATTCACAATCATGTCAGTTCAAAAGAAAGCAGTAGGGTTGGTTGTGAGAAAAGAGGAAGTCTTGACCGTGTTTTGCAATTGCAGATTGGCGTAGACACCAAATATGTTTAAATATCACAAACTGCTAGTGTACATGACTTTTAAAAAGGTGAATAAATGAATACCGGTATTAAAATAAAGAGAATACAAGTGAGTCCGATCTTCTGTGATGTACTGGATCTAAAAGAAGTTCCTCTCCTTTATATGAGGAATTACACATGATGATGAATATTGTATGAAAACAGTACCACAATGTAAAAGTCGCCTGTAATTTTGTGTAGCAATTGCAATTTTTCTTTTCTTTTTTTTTCTTTTTTTTTTTTACATTATTAATGAACAACTTGTATGTATATTAATGACCACTTATAGTTACGATTCATGTCCTAGAACATTTGCTAGACAGGATAACTTCTTTCATCACATACTTTATACAAGCTGTACATAGAAGTTTTTCCTTGACATCACTTTTTTCTTTCTGTAGAAATTAACAAAGCAAAAAAAAAAAAGAAAGCAGCTTGTCATGTTACAGAGAGAATTTTTTTTGACCTGAAAACTCTACTGTTACAACGGCTGACACTGGAGACACTGGAAATGTAAAAATATATATATAGGTGCATCTCAATAAATTAGAATGTTGTTGAAAAGTTCATTTATTTCAGTAATTCAGCTCTAATTGTGAAACTCAAACTGTGTGTTAAATAAATTCAATGCGCACAGACTTTGTTTAGGCTCACATTTAACAAAAACCCACCAATTCACTATCTCAACAAATTGGCATGTCACCATATTCTATTCAGCTAATCAAGTCAAAACACTTGCAAAGGTTTCCTGAGCCTTCAAAACGGTCTCTCAGTTTGGTGCACTAGGCAACACAATCATGAGGAAGACTGGTGATCTGACAGTTATCCAGAAGACGATCACTGACACCCTTCACATGGATGGTAAGCCACAAACATTCAATGCCAAAGAAGCTGGCTGTTCACTGAGTGCTTTATTCAAGCATGCTAACAGAAAGTTGAGTGGGAGGAAAAAGTGTGGAAGAAAACGATGCACAACCAACCAAGAGAACCGCAGCCTTATGAGGATTGTCAAGCAAAATTGATACAAGAATTTGAGAGAACGTCACAAGGAATGGCCTGAGGCTGGGGTCAAGGCATCAAGAGCCACCACACACAGACGTGTCAAGGAATTTGGCTACAGTTGTCGTATTCCTGAACCACGGACAACATCCGAGGCGTCTTACCTGGGCTAAGGAGAAGGAGAACTGGACTGTTGCCCAGTGGTCCAAAGTCCTCTTCTCAGATCAGAGAAGGTTTTTTATTTCATTTGGAAACCAAGGTCCTAAAGTCTGGAGGAAGGGTCGAAAAAAGCTCCCTTTTGCGGCGTGATGATGATAACGTGTTAAGTTTCCACAGTCTGTGGTGCAATTTAGGGTGCAATGTCATCTGCTGGTGTTCTTCCATTGTGTGTTTTGGACCAACTTCACTGCACCCTTTTACCAAGAAATTTTGGAGCACTTCAAAGATGCTGATTTCACTGTCCAGCAGGATTTTGCCTACACTGCCAAAAGCACCAAAAGTTGGTTAAATGACCAGTGGGCTTGACTGGCCAGCAAACTCGCCAGACCTGAACCCCATAGAGAAACCTGGGCTTCCATACCACCTTATCACTGTTACTGACTACAACTGATCACCTCCATGCCACGCCGCAATGAGGCAGTAATTAAAGCAAATTGAGCCCCTACCAAGTGTTGAGTATATATTAAAGTAAATGAACATACTTTCTAGAAGACAAGTCAAATGTGAGCCTAAATCATCACAATCAAAAGAACCAAATACTTAAACTACTTCAGTCTGTGTGCACTGAATTTATTTAATAGACAAGTTTCACAGTTTGAGTTGAATTACTGAAATAAATGAACTTTTCCACACCATTCTAATTTTTTTTTAGATGCACCTGTATATATATTCCACTTTGTTATGGGACATTTCAGGTGCTTCGACGGGTCAGGTACATTATGGCATAAAGGGGTAGATCAGAATCTATCACAGAATAATATCTTAGTATATTATTATATCGTTATGTCTCTAATAGTTTTGCCGTGTTGCTATAGTTTGCCGTACTGTAAGTTTACACTTGGATAGCCCCCCTACGTATCACGACTGTTGTACTGTTCTTGGTGTACTTTCTACTTATAGGTGCAATTTCGATTTCTCTCACTTTTCAACAAGCCACAAACCTATGACACATTCACAGAAGGAGAAAGATAACAACTTTGATTAATTTTCTTGATGATGTACATCCTGTGTGGTTGCTATGATGAACTGATATGTCATTTGTTTATTTCGTGTTATTTACCGGCATCCGTGCTGCCGGGGGATCTTTGGAAAAGGGGTGATGATGATAACGTGTAGTCAGGGTGATCCCTGACAGAGGATAAAGGAAATGCGCACATAGAGAACTCATCAGGATGTCTCGGCCGAGTTTGATGCGTCAAAAAGAAAAGTGAAAGTGTTCTTAAAATGAATGATGTCTAGCAGGTTTGAAAGATATGAGTGTGAAAGTGTAGGAATTTCCCCCAAAGTCTGATTTCCATCTTACTATGTGGCAGATTTAGTTCCACATTTGACTTACAAATGTCTACACATGGGCAAAAAAAAACTGATAACATATTCACTATTCCAGTGAAGTTTACAGATTCTTCCAGTCTCGTATTTTGCATGTCGGGTTAAGAAATTACAGCGAGAGAAAGAAGTCGTGAGTCATTTGTGAGTGTGTAATGAATTATGAACTCCTGCTGCTCAATCGTTGCTCAAAGTGAAAACTAGGGTTGATTGAATTAATAAATTTGCAGGAATTGAATGGCTTGATTAAATGAATACAGCTTAATCTTTCCTCTCAGTGATTACAAAAGGCGTCTCAGTTTTATACAGGTTATAAAGTTAAATGATTAAGCTTATATTTTTAGCTAAACAAACAGGTTTGCGTAGCACAATCTGTTTATACAATGCAATCAGTGTGCACCCTGGATTTTGGAATCATGTGGTTGTACATCATCATTAAAAAAAAAAAAAAAAAAGATATCGTTAAACAATAACACGCAAAAGGGACTAAGAAAATGAAACTTCCCCGAGTTAGGTTCATTGATCTGATTTGTGTGCATATTTTTTACAAACATTTTTTCTAACTCTGCTAGTGGTGGAAAAAAAATCTAGGTTTTCTAAAACTGCTTCATATCTCTTGGTGTCCAGGTGGCAAGGCTGATGGAGATGGGTTTCTCCAGAGTGGATGCTCAGGAAGCTCTCCGAGCATCTAACAACGACATCAACATGGCCACCAACTTCCTGCTCCAGCACTGAGCTTGAGCACCACAGGGCAGAGCCGAGGGTGAAGGAGACTGACACGGAACTGCAGCGACTGGAGGGGGGGGATAAATAAATAAATAAATAAACACCATGTGGAGACCACGTTGGAAGACTTTGTGAAAAAGTGAAGTACTCTCTGGAGCTTGTGCTGTCACTTCCTCTCAACCTGCTCTGTGTTTAGGTGGCGAGGAGCCTCTGAAGCTGCTGCCACCGTTTCCTGCCAACTTCAGCAAAACAGAGCCAAGATGGTTGCGCATGGCGGTGCGGCGTTCTCTCAGGGCTCGCGTTCTCTGGCCTCGTCATCCCTCTACAGCCTCCACTGCACATTCTTAACAATAAACGCACATCGTGGCGATGATGATGATGAAAGACATGTATTTAGACATAGTTGTGGATTAATTTGCTGTTTGAATAATTTTATACTCATGGAACTTTACAGTTGGAGGAATAATCAAGCAAAAAAATTAAGCTGCATAATTTTTTTATTTTAGTTTTTTGACATTTCTCAGTTTTGTGCAGGTGGTTAATACTGTATATGTAGATAAGTAAGGGAAGTTAAAGTCATCCAAAGTCCTTTCTGTAAATGTCCGTTTAGGAGACCGAATGACTGGCTGGCATCTAGGACACTCCAGAAAATACGGTACTAGGTTTTATCGAACTACGTCACAGGAAAGAGTAGAAAGCGCTGTCCACCCTTTTCTGCATACATGAGATTGTGCTTGTGTGTCGCTCTGATTAACGGCAAGAGTATCTCTGCTATTCAGAGCCTGTGGTTTGTTTTTGCTTCCTCTGTCAGCCATAGTTGTTGACGGGTTGGAGCATAAAAGCTGTATGTTCTGTTCTTGTCCTGGTTATACAGCCATCTAGTAAAAGTATTGCTGGCTGAACAATGTTGTCCGAAGCACTTACTGAAGGTTTGGATATTTATATATATAAAAAAATTTAACTATGCTTGAGTCAGACAGACTTCCATAATCATTTGTTACATTAGCCTAATATAGCTCTAGCGCCAAAAAAAAAGAAAGAAGCAGACATCGAATATGTTCTGCTAAAGGGGAAAGTGTATACATTTTTATTTTTACCAGACAGTTCCCTGGCACTGCATTTGTAAAGATTTCAAAAGACAAACTGAAACGTTTTGAATGAAATGTTTTAGCTAGAACTTGTTGTGCATGCAGCATACCCAGCTTTTTAGTGTCACTGCTAATAATTAGCAGGAAATTATTTATTAATAATTAATAACAACTTCAAGTTAGAATGGTAAATTATACGAAGTACTTTGGCGAGGACTAAAATGTACACAATTTTCCCATTCTCGCAAATGCAGTCGATCACCTGAGCCGTACGTGTTGTCTGATGCTCGAGTCCTCCAGTTTTGCACTGGAGCTGCAAGAGTAACTGACGAATCATAGAAAGTTCATCTCCTCCAAAATCTTTTCTGTAAACATCCGCCCTGTATCACTTCCAGTTCTTTAGAAATGTCAGCAAGACGTTATCATTTTTTCCTATGACAATATAATTTTTAAACCCGAGGTCTCACTTAAATGATGTATTATTCCGAATGTTCTGTAGATAATATACGCTGCCTGGCCAAAAAAAAAAAGTTGCCATTTCATAAGGGTGAAATTATTGTTGTGCATCAAGCAAAGAAAACAACTAAGGAGATTAGAAACCAGGAAGGGATCATGCTATACCGTCAATTTTGTGGGGAAAAACAATCATGTATTGAAATTAAACACTTTTTGACGTTGCATTTTAAAACACAGCTATGTTTAATAGTGAGAGTAAGAGGATTGTGTGGTCATAAGAAAAACGCTTCTTGGTAAGGCTGATCAGTAAAAAGGACTCAGTTTCCTAGAAAGCATAAAGATTGGACTTTGGAGTAACTGGAAAAAAGGTCATATTGTCTGATAAGATCAGACTGACTTAATTCCACATCATTGCGTGTATCACGATAAAAAGGGAAGGACATGAAGCGATTCACCCATTATATAGGAAGACATGTATATTGCACACTGTACAAGTCTCAGGAGGCAGTGTTATTTATGATCTGGGGTTGCTTCAGTTGGTCAGGTCTAGACTCAACAATGTTATGCAGCAATTAAACAACGTCAGCTGATGATCAGAATTTACTGAATTACCATAGTAATCATTTTTACACTTGAACTGGACACCATATTATGTGCTGTAATCGAAGCTAAAGGTGATTGAATTAAATATTTTTTAATAATGTAGGTCTACTTTGAACTTTTGATTTACAGTTTAACGCCTGCTGTTGTACAAGGTCATTAATTTATCAAGATTTCAGCATTTATCCATGTCAGTAAAGTAAGTAATGTATATGCACATTCAGGTATGTAATCACGCAAAAAAAAATTTGGCTGAGATACATAATGTCATACTAGTCTCTAGTTAAAAATAAATTAAAAAAGAAAGAAAACCTCAGACAGCAGATATTTCTCAACTGATCTACTACATCGACTATGCCTTTACTGTAACTGCAGCTATCCAAAAAGGCTGCCATTGATAAATTGATTCATAGTGCTCATTCATAGTGGCCTGGTTGTGTTTTCTATCTTAACAAGACAATGTTGAAGATGGTGCTGTTTAACATTGAACACAAATCAAAAAATTATGTTGTTATTATTATTATTTTTATTTATTTTTAATTGCAATAATATGGGATTATGACCAGATGAATTGTGTTTAACAGAATTCAGCTGTGAAGTATTGTATAGCCACTCTCAATATTTTCTGTAGATTACTATTTAAAAGAAATAATAATAAATACCATTCTGACTCGCTGGATAAACAGAAATTCACCCAATAAACAATAATTCAGTGTTATTTCTCTTTGAAATCTACTTCTGGACAAGATGTTCTAATGTTATTTAATGTGAAGCGTGTTTGTGATTCACATTTGCAATCCTCTCTATGATGTTTGATCTTTCATCACATTTCTGTTATTATTTCAGGAACAAGATCAATTCCCAGTTTGTTACAGTGGATATGCTGCCGTAAGAAGCCATTAAAATCTGTGAACTTATACCTGCATATTATTTCCTAGAGCTGTAAACACTCACTGATTTTATTACATCATTCGACTATATTAAATATGTATTTAAATATGCACTATTGGTCTGAGTACAGGGCCAATCTTTTAAACGGGAAATACTGACGCCTGGTGGTCGTTTCGTTTCATTGCAAAATTAGAAGTGAAATTAACATTTATTATCCTTATTGGCTTGTCACAATCACATCAACTTCTGAACGTAATTTCACTAAAATGACAGCATAGATACTGAGATCTTACCCTTTTTTATCACTTTTAAATCTTCGCATCTTTTATTAACCTATTGCTGCCCTGTGATGTAAAGTACTGCAATCAGTTACTAATTTGTAGGAAGGAAAAATGGAAGCAATTAATGAATGAGAAATTGTAGGAGGAAAGAGAGGGAATAAGGAAATGAGAAGGGGAAAAGAAAGAAAAAAGACTGAAAAGTAAAAATAAGTAAATAAAATAAACAAAGTTATGCAAAACAGCAGAAGGAAAAAGCAAGGAAAATGAAAGTCAGTTAGGGAAAAAAGAAACAAAAAGGAAACAATGGCAATTGAGAAAATAGTGGTGAAGGAAAGCTTGAGAAAGAAAACTGAAGGAGGTATGGCGGGTAGGAAGAAAGAAAATATAAAGAAAGTCAAGCTAGAAGAATGAGCTTGAAAGAGTGAAAAAAGAGTGAGCATGAAAAAATTAGGAAAACTAGGAAGAAAAAGACAAAAGGAGAACGAAAGGGAGGAGGTAAAGGAAAGGCAAGGACAAAAGGAGGTAAGCCAGGAAAAAATGACAAATTGAGAATAAAGGTGTGAGAAAGATGAAGGAAGGATGGAAGAAAGAAAAGTAAGGAAAGAAAGAAGAATGAAAGTAGAGGTAGAAAAAGAAAAGTGATTAAGAAAGGAAGGAAAGTGAAATCAAAATGAACAAGATTAATTAAAAGGAAAACAAGGCAAAAGAATTAGAAAGAAAAAATAATTTAAGGTAATGGGGGGGGGGCAAGAAGAAAGAGAAAAAAGAACTAAGGGCAGAAGGAAACAATCAAGAATGAGAAAATAGAAAGAGAGGTAAAGGGTGAGAGAAATAAAAAAAAGGCAGGGGTAAAGGGAGTAACAGAGAAATAATAGAAGAAAGGCAAGTAAAATAAAATTTAATTAAGGAAGGGCCGAAAAAAGGTAAGACAAAATCAAGGAACGTAAAAAGTATAAGGAAACGAAAAATTTAAATGAAAAGGAAAAAGGAATGAGAAAAAGAAAGAAAGAAAAGACGGAGACAAAGAGTCATGTATAGGGCAAAATTAAACAAAAGGAATGGAAATAAGCAAACAATGATTTTAAAAACAAAACATAATGTTTTTTTTTTCATCTATAGCATATAATGCTGTAAAAACTATTTGCCCCTTCCTTTTTTGTGTGTATGTGTGTGTGTGCATATTTGTTGCACAAAGATACCCCGAATAAACGTTCCTTAAAGGTTATTAAGGAAAAAAGCTTTCCAAGGAATTGCCCCTAAATCTAATAACTGGTTGTGTAACCCTTGGTGGCAATAACTGCAATCAAGCACTGGCGATAACTGGCAATACGTCTTTCACATCACTGTGGAGGAATTGTTCAAATTTAGCTACATTGGAGGGTTTTCGAGCACAATTCGGATTTAAATCAAGACTTTGACTAGGCCACTCCAAAATCTTACCTTTGTTTTTTTTTTTTTTTTTTTTTTACATTCAGAGGTGGACTTGCTGTAGTGTTTCGGATCGTTGTCCTGATGAATAATTGGTGAAGCTGACCTTTTTTTGGTCAGCAGTGACCTTCTCCTTGGAGCTCTCCCATAGATGCCATTTTTGTCTCTTTCTTATTGTTGAATCATGAAAACTGACCTTAACTGAGGTAAGTGAAGCAAGCAGTTCTTTAGATGTTGTTCTGGATTGATTTATGAGCTCCTGGATGAGTCGTCGTTATTCTCTTAAAGAAATTTTGGTAGGTGAGCATGAAAAGCCACTCCTTGGAAGGTTCACCAATGTTCTGAGTTTTCTCCATGTGTGGATAATGGCTCTTATTGTGGTTCGCTGGAGTCCCAAAGCCTTACCAATGGCTTTAAAACCCTTTCCACACCAATACATGTCAATCACTTTCTCAGCTGTTCTTGAATTTCTTCTTTTTCTTAGCTTGTTTCAGACAGGATCTTTTTAAGTGATTTTTTATTCAGTATTAGTGATTGGCAGTAATCAGGTCTGGAAGTGGCAAATTAAATTTAACTCAGCTTTCCAAAACTCAATTTAGCAAGGTGAGTGCAATTATTTCACATATGCCCAGGTAGGTTTGGACAGTTTTTTTTAACCTTAATAAATTAAATCACCATTTAAAAACTGCATTTTGTAATTACTCGAGTTATCTTTGAGAAATATAAAAATTTGTTTGCAGGAAGGGATAAATACTGTACATGCGCACTGTGTGTAATGACACCTGACCAGTAGATGGCAGCGTGAATCACAAACTCCGCCATTACGTCTCTCTTCCTCTTCCTCCTCCTCCTCCTCATCCGCGCCCTTTGGATAAACCCGCCCTCGCTCTGATTGGCTCAACCTGTACAAAGCTCTGACGCAATATTGCGCGCGCGCGCAAGAGGCGGAGCTTCATCTTATGGTTAGCAGGTTGTTCGGTTTGTAGCGCGAGGCGTTTATACTGTTAGATTTTTTTTATTAGTTCGGTTACAGACACACAGATCCGCCATGAGCGACAACGAGAAGGAGTTTGTGGTAAAAGTACGTAAGGATATTTTGTTGTTTATTTTAAACAACGTATTCAGGAATACAACGTTAAATATTTTCACAATTTGTAAGCGCGATGTTGCTAGCTAACACACGAAATTCGTTGGGGAAGGGTTTAGCAAGCAAGCTATTTAGCTACACTGAATGGCCGCGCTGCGAGTGAGGCTTTTTTATTGATGTTTGTTGTATCTAAAGTCTGATGGTTTCTGTGATTTGAACTTATTTTTAATTGTTAATATTCATTACCGCGTCGAGGCCTATCGGTGTAGCTTATTAGCTTAGCTTATCTTAGCTTAGGTCTTCATTGTGAGGCGTGAAGCGCGCTGAAGGCCTGTAGGTGTCGCTGACTCAAGTCTCAATGTCCAAGTCAGCCGTGACGTAGTGCACTAGATAAGGCGTGGACTAGATTATTTCGCGCCCTGTGTAGGGTTCCTGTATAGGGAGACGGTCGCTGGTTGGTATTCGACCTTGCTTCTTCAATTTAGGGCAGCGACGCAGATTTAACACGAAATATGACTGTTTAAAAAAAAAAGATTATGCATATTTTTTTTCAAGTGTTATTTGATTATTGTTAATGTGAAGGTTAGTTATGAACCAAAAAATACGAATTGTAGCTGTGAACACCACGTGCTCGCGCCATTTAAAGGTTAAAATTTAATCCGGATTTGAACGTATTTAAATCGTATTTTTGTTCATGTTTTTCTGTTTGTTCTAAAAATTTAAGACTTTAAATTAAGTCGTTTGAACCTTTCCATCAACGCCTGGAAGGAAAGTGTGATTTTATTCCGGGGTTCATTTATTAATAAACTAAACCGTATTAACGACAATTCTTGAAGGTAGCAGTGCTTATTTATTTTGATGATCTGGCCAGTCCAGAATGGTGGACACTGAGTTTATCCCCTGTTTAAAGGAAAACTCCACCTTGAAACACAGTACGTGAGGTTGTATTTAAATGTGAGTTGTTTTTAGCAACTCTGGGGCACATTGTGTTTTTCGCACTGAGTTTAAGGGTTGTGCCGCAGTGTCTCTTGGGGACATTGTTATTGCTGGTATGTGACTGGTCCAAGCAGGTCAAACTAATAGCAAAGTAACCATTGTATATTTCAAACAAACGTTGTCTTATTTAATGGATTAAAATTTTATAATGAATAAAGGATTATAATTTAAATGCCATCATATGACCAGATAATGGATAAAATAAGTGCAGAGTATAAGTATACATATAAACAAGTATACAAGGTTAATGTTTACGGTGGATTTTTCCCTTAATCAGTGGTGAATTTGGTCCTCCTGTACAAAAGCTGAGCTTAATTGAAACTTGCCCTGTTTAAGAACCATCGCTCGTTTAATCTGTCATTATATTTATTTTTACGTAGTGCAATTAATTCGTAAGCATTATGTATTTGGCCTGTATCAACGTATATCAGTGGACCGTTTTAATTTATTTATTTCCATATTTTATTTAAACTAATGTTACATTTTTCACCCAAATGCCTACTACACGGACTTTACCTTTTTCTTGTTTTTCCTATTAAGGTTAAGATGGGAAGAATGAAAAAGGTGGCTGAAGTCGAATGTTGTTTAAATGAGGCTGAATTTTACGAGTGCATGCTAATTCTGTGTGGCCCGAAGTTCTGAGAAGTTCCCTTCATGTAGAGTGTTGTCACATTGGAAGCAATGAATGGTTCAAGATGAAGTACTGAAGTCAGAATAAGAAACAGAAGAAAGAAGAACAGAATTTGTTGAAGTTATGAAGTTAATCTCAGAAGTGTTCAAGTGGATAAGATGAAAGAGGGCTAAGTAACGTGCATTAGTCTGTTTTTGTCTGAATAACTCTCTTTCATTAAAGTTTGCATGCTACTCTTTCTGTCATAAAGACAACGCCTTTGTAAACGATATTCTAATGTTAGTCAGTGTTTTGTTAAAGAGAAAAAAAAAATCCTTCATGATGCAATGGTTTTAAAACCGACTCCAGCTTTAACAAGTCTGCTTGTCAACATGATTTAGCCAATAAGAGGTCTGGGGTCATGACTTGATGCATGGTAGGTTCTGGCTCTGTTTCTGTTGTGCTCATTTTGTTTGGGTTCATGCAGGAGTCTCGCTCTCGCAGTGTGAGTCCCAGAGGCTCTGTGAAGTCGAACAGCAACTCTCCGGGAAGATCTAAGGATGGCTCCCACCGCTCCAGGTCCAGGTCCAAGTCCCGCTCCAGGTCTAGGTCAAAGTCAAGGTCCAGGTGAGGATCCTTCTTTACATTTAATGAAACGTATATGAAAGATGTAAAGGATACATAGCTGTGATTCATCAGGTTTATACAATTTATATTTAATCTGAACTGCAACCTTTTTTGTCTCTCCCTTCCACACACAGGTCCCGTTCCCATCGGAGCTCTCGTCGTCATCACTCCCGTTCACGTTCTCGAAGGCGCCACTCGCGCAGTCGGTCATACAGCCGCGAGTACCGTCGCAGTCGCAGCCACTCACCTATGTCCAATCGCAGACGGCATGTCGGCAACCGGGTACGGAGTCTCTGTGTCTTGTGCGCACACAGAGCTCAATATCATACCACACATTCTCAACTTTCTCTCTCTGGCTATATAAATTAGGTTTCACTTGGGAATGGCAAAGCCTAGGGTATAGGAATAATAGCATGTGGATATAATTTTTTTTAAACTTGTTGTTAGAATCTGTCTCTAGACCTGCATAGAAGTATGTTATCTTGCATTAAATGCTGTTGGTGTGGTAATAACATTCCAGTGCTTCTTTGTCTTCGTCTTGTAGGCAAACCCTGAACCCAACTGTTGCCTAGGTGTGTTCGGCCTGAGCCTGTACACCACAGAGCGAGACCTGAGAGAAGTGTTCTCTAAATATGGCCCTCTTGCCAGCGTTACCATCGTCTACGACCAGCAGTCTCGCCGCTCACGTGGCTTTGCCTTTGTCTACTTTGAGAACAGAGAGGACTCCAAGGAGGTTCGTTTATGTGGAGTGCGTTTGAGGGGGGGGGGGGGGGAAGCTTTTGCTCTCGTATATTTTTATAATGGTTCTATAAGCTACTGTTATACGATTTTTCACAATGTCCATCTGAAATGTTTTCAGGCTAAAGAGCAGGCTAATGGCATGGAGTTGGATGGCCGACGTATAAGAGTGGACTTTTCCATCACGAAGAGACCACACACCCCTACACCTGGGATTTACATGGGACGGCCCACCTAGTGAGTGTCTCGTCCACACGCTTCACACTGATCTAGGACAGGATATTCTGTTTAACTGTGTCATGAGAGGCAGTTTCTTCAGCAGTAGTGACATCAGCTCTATTTTTAATAGAACTACTCTAAGTGTTTTATTGTTTTGGGTGAACAGCAGGGCTGGTGGAGTGGGGGGGGCTATATGAAGTGCTTTAAATAGTAATCTACCATTTTACACTAAAACTAGAGTACAGTTGAATACACCAATACTATCATGATTTCAGAAAATGGGTTAGAAAAGTAATGGAAAATAATCTAGGACTTGTCATGTTGATTGTGATGGTAAGAATCAAGTCTGAAATACTGGAATAATAAAGCTGAGTTTTATTTCTATTGATTGATCTAATTGATGTTTGTGCTGGAGACCAATCTAAGAAGTCACCATCATAGGAGACACACCAGGTGCTGTCTGCTGTGTAAACTCTTTCAAAACTCAACTTGACCAAGCATGTATGACGAGCAGCTTTTAATGAGGGCGAGTTTTGAGGCGGGTGTCCGCTTTATCACAGAAGACTTTTGAGGCTGATTTTGTGCTTGCAGTGATTTGAGACTAGTGCATGCACCTGTAATGGTTGCTCTTCGAGACTAATTCGCTTATGGGTTTTCACCTGTGTAGTATCTATGCAGGGCCAGAATTTCTGATGGAATAAATGCAAATGGATAAGATGTAATTCTATCCAGATATACTTGGTTCTCTGTCTACTTCGGAGTAAGAAAATGCGTGTTCTCTTGCATATACACCGTCTGCTGCAACCACCTCTTCAAGTCTAGTCGTTGAATAAAACGACAAAAGGATTAGTTCTCTCTCCTGTTGCTCAGGGCTCGCTTAATGCAGCTCATATTACAAACTCAGTCTGGTTCTTCCTTCACTCATACATCAGGCACAAGTCACTGTTGTCTAATACAGTCTGGTCCTCTAGGCACAGCATAGTCAGATCATACAGATGTGCAAATAGTACACAGTTCAGTTTTTTTTCCCAAAATGCTGACATTGTACCTTTTCAAAATTCTTAGCTGAGCTTTATTCCATGTATTTATTTATCTCAATGAGTACATTTTTGCTTTCTTCATGTGCGAACAGTGGTGGCGGTGGAGGTGGCGGTGGTGGTGGAGGAGGAGGAGGAGGAGGTGGTGAAAGGAGACCCAGTACATCCTCCAGCCGTTCCAGAGACTATTATGATCGCAGCTATGACCGTGGCTATGATCGAGGGTATGACCGCTACGACGATCGGGAATACTACAAATCCTACAGGTCAGTGAGTGTAACTGTAGGTTGTTTACTTTTTGTCTAGTATTGAAAAATCTTCTGTATTCCTGATCTCGGTAGATTGAGAATCATACTGTATCTTAATATAGCTTATTGATGTACAGTATTTGATCAGTGGTCATGGGCTTTTAAAAATATTGCATAAATTTATCAAATAGTGTACCCTTGAACAGATTTCATTAAATTTCTTATTGTTTGATTTGTGATGCATATTTTGATTTATGTAACATGTCGTAGGTCTAATCCTATGCTGACCTCTAACCTTAAATCATATTCATGTAGGCGCAGGTCTCCTTCACCCTACTACAGTCGTGGAGGATACAGATCCCGGTCCCGCTCACGGTCCTACTCTCCACGTATGTACAACGAGTGTGAAGAAATGTATTTGTTTGTATGACCCCATAATTTGGCAGAAGTGAACATGGGGAAAGAATGCACTGAATATTGTAGAGCAATGCGGCGAGTCGTCTAGTCTTGAAAATATTCGATCCTCTAGATGTGTGCATATGCCTCACAAACTGCATATTTATAACCTCACAAAAAAGCTTTTTAATCTAATGTTACCATCTGTACATTTTTATAGGGCGCTACTGAGGAAGGCGGAGTTCCTAATCGATGGAGAGGCTTCTGTGCTCGTGAATGAAGAATAATGGGGATATCAAAGTTTTATGTTTTTGGTGTGTTTTTTTTTTTTTTTTTTTTTAATGCCGTGCATGTTTCATTTAATAGTCATTGTTTATGATGAGCTGTGCATCTTGTTAGATTGGCTACAGGCCTCATTTGATGTTTAGCTTGTGAGTGTGTTATGTTGCAATATACCAGCGTGTCCCAGTCAAAATCCTTAAACCGGAACAGCTGGGGAATCCAATGTTGTCACTATTCAAGAAATAAACAGTATTTTACAACGGTCTTGTCCTCTTACCTTGACTATAGTTTCAGAGCCTCCACAGTGACAAACTGAGATCTAATATAAATCAGTTTAGTCATGAAATGATTAGGGCTGAGCAAATTATTTTATCAGTATGTCTATGCAATGCCACAATAAAAGTGATGAGGTAAAACTACACACACAAGGGTGAGTCAAAACCCTGAATTTTGACGGACTGAATCAATCATTAACCTTCAGAAATGACATGCATATTTCAACATGATCTCCCTGCTTTTCAATCCATTAAAAATCAATCTGTCAATGTTTTAGGCTGACCTGTGAGTCATGAATTGCACTGCCTCCATTTCATCAGAAGTGGAATCTTGTCCTCGTAGGGCGACCAAACAGCTGAAAGTTTTTCAGGAGACCAAACAGCTGAAAGTCTGATGGAGCGGGAGCAGGACTATAGGGAGGATGCTTTTAACAACTTAAAACGAAGTTTTTGCAGAGTTTCCACAATGTGGGTAGATGTGTGAGGATGTTTGTCATCAGCCGTGGAAGTCGCAGCTCCTTGATGGCCAACTTCTCTATCCGTTCATACACACTTGTTCGTGGCAGAGTACTACCTCCATACTGCGTGCAAAGTGATAAATAATGGCACCAGGTACACTCGCACCACAAAAAAAATAATCACAGGTTCTTATGATGTATTTTATTTATTCAGAATGGGATGTAACACCTTAAACAAGTATTAATACTGTACATGGTTGTGGTTTGCGGCTTGCACTAAGAATAACTGACACGGCCCGAAAAATGTCTCTAAATATTTAATTGCGTATTGTTAGTTGTCTGCAGATTAAACTAGAAAGACCAGAAATTAACAATAGCGACATTCCATACTGACAGTTGTATTAAATGTGTCAAAGTGTAAAACACAACATACTTTCATTTATGAGGAAAAAAAGATCTAGTGTAACCTAGTGAGTAACATAGATGCATGTAAATATTTTGGTTATTTTTTATCGTTGGCTTCTTTTCCTGTAACCAAGGTGTGTCGACTAGTCCATGTTCTTCGCTTTCTGAACACTGTAGGCCGAAATCATCTTTCTCAAGCAGCCTGCATGTACTACTGTACTGAAGACTGGGATTATCTTAGGTAAATGGGCATATTCACATATATCATGCAGTGGACTAAACAGTGCTTCCTTCTTCCTACACTACCCAGAATGCATTACACATAGAACTACGTGATACAATGTATTATACTGATGCACTTTCCAAATAAAAAAAATTAAAAATCACAGCCCACCCTGAAAGCAAAGCTGGTGTGAGTATTTAAAAATTAGATTCACTTCCAGAATGAATGTGCAAGGGTGTTTTTTGTTTTTGTTTGTTTTTTTCTCCCTGAAGGGCATGATGATGATTATGGTCTGGGTTTGTGGTACTGCTGTTGTTTTTAGTGCCATCCCAAGTCCAACCTAGAGAAACTATTGTTTTAGTTCAGCTGTGTGTCTATGCAATGTGTAGGGTTGTGTTTGTTTGTTTGTTATTTATTTACATTTTTTTAACAGCTTTGCTACAGTATCCAGGTGTGATCCAGGTGTGGTGGAGGTGTGTCCATGAGCACACAGCACTGATCTTCCTGCTCTGGTTTTATACTCGGGTCATGATTGAATGAGTATAACAGAGAGAAAGGCATCTGATTCTCAGCGCGCGAGCTTTTTATCCAATAGGCGGTGCTTATTCGGTATGACGTTGGGACATTTTCTTTAAAAAAAAAAAAAAAAGAAGAAGAAGAAGCTTTTAGTCAAGTGATTTAGCTGGTCAGGGAGAGGAGTTGATGCCGGGAGTCCTACCGACTCACTCCATTGATCCTGATCATTCTCATTTCATTCTCTGGATTTCTTCTACGCAGCGCGTGCGTGCGTGCGTTTGCAACTGAGTGAGTGAGTGAGAGAGTGCGCGCGTGCGTGCGTGAGTGCGTGCGGTGCGTGTTTTCCTTTCTTTCTTCCTTTCCTTTTCTCTTCTTGCCGTTGTTGTTGTTGTTGTTATTGGTGTTGTTGTTGGTGCTGGTGGTGGTGTTGGTGTTCTTGTTGCCGCCGCTGCTTGTTCATTTCCGCTCCGAGTTTGGATCATGAATAAACTGTACGTGGGGAACCTGAGTCCCTCGGTCACAGTGGACGACCTGAAGCGGCTGTTCTGCGAGCGCGAGCTTCCCGTCACCGACCGCACCGTCTTACTCAAGTCCGGTTACGCTTTCGTTGATTTCCCTGACCAGAAGTGGGCCATTAAAGCCATTGAAACGCTGTCAGGTATGCGTTAATTGTTTGTTTGCTTGCTTGCTTGTTTGTTTTAGGCTGTTTTATTATTTAATAAAAGGTGGCACGTGAATGAATACCTTGTCCTTATTATTATTTTTTTTTTAAAAGAAATAATTGAATGTAACCTCATGAAGAAAACGTAAAAGGATAAACACCCAAACACATACACCTATATATATATATATATATGCATATTTATCTACATGTGTGTATATATATATATATATATATATATATATATATATATATATATATATATATTAAAATTGATATATACATATATAAAGACAGAGAGAGACAGAGAGAGAGACTACACACACACGCATTGGTCCTGCGCGCGCATGCATATCTGGTCAAAAAATCTGACCTGATGTACACACTTCAATTGTCTCAGGATTGACACCCAGGCTTGACTGCACGACAGGACTCTCGTGCCCTGTTTACAGTTGTTGTTGTTTTTGTTTTGTTGGTGTCCTTGTTGTTTTTGTTCTTTCCCTCACACGTTCCTCTTGGGCTAGTCCGAGTCTTCCCCTGAAGTGCTCGCGCGCCGCGTGCATGCATGGCATCGCTATTTTTTCGGTCATTTTTTGTCGCGAATTTTCTACAGCGAGCTCGCAGGGGGAAACCCCCCAGCCCCGGTACGGACCCGTAGCCCTAACGCCCAGCTAGGTATCTACGAGGTGGCCTGGCTCTCGGTGCTGCCCAAGTCCCGGAAAGAGGCGAGAAGCGGACGGTGAGAGAGAGAAGGTTTTTATGAGGGGCGCAGCGGCGAGGGCGAGTGTCAGACTGAGCGGCGTGCTGCCTGCTGTAGGCCCATCTCAGTCAACCCTGTGCACGAATGCACTTATGTTAAAACACACACATACACACACACACACAAGCTCATTATTGAAAAAAAGAAAAAAGATATCCCGATCACAATGTAAAGCTATTTAAAAGCTAATAAGCTAACTTGGGTGTACTTCATGCTTTCTTCTGAAGCAGTGAATTGACGCCTAGGAGGAGCAAAGCGTGGCCCACTCTTTCTCTCTCTTTCTCTTTTGTGATTTTTGTATTTTTTATTATTTTTTTTTTTAAATAGCTTTATCCTGGCGTCTCATTTCCTCCAAACAACACCAGTTATAGGAGTTCAATCATTATTACCTCTTAATGTTGCCCAACCTTATAAACACCAGAAATGATCCAATACCCACAGTTATATACTTCTATATATGTATAAATAGATATGTAGGTATTTACAGGCTAGTTAATGTCCAGTTAAACTACAGTGCATAAACCAAAACTCCGTCTGTGCATTTCATTCAATTGCTTTATTATAGCATGTCTGTTTTATTTTTCTCTCTCCCAGGGAAAGCCGAGTTGCACGGAAAGGTGATCGAGGTTGATTATTCCGTTCCCAAAAAATTAAGGTAAATGCATATTCATGCAGATATGAAGATTTCTCAATCACTTTCTAATCATGTGCTCGGTTTTTTTTTTGTTTTTTTTTATTGTGTGTGCACGAGTAGGCCTGCTCGTTCTTGTTTGTCCAAAATGCTCCCATTATGTAACGGGGAAAAATGTTGTTTACGATGTTGCATTTTCATGCATGTGGTTTAAAAAAAAAACTAACGAAAAAAAAAAAAACAGGGCTTGGCAGAATTGGTTACCTTTATACATAACCGACTAGCTTATGCAGCTTTATAACCTGGGTTCGTAACCTGGGTTACATTGTTTATGGTTGGGAAATCACACTAACACTAGTACTTAGTAACACTTCCTGTGGAAGTAGCCATCTTTCACTATAATCTACACACACATACAACTGGCTTGCTTGGGTGAGGTGGGGTGAGTTGGAAGCCAGTCAGACATTGATGCTTTTACGGGGTCAGACATTGATGGTTATTATTTTTTTTCTTGATTTTTCCTTAAACATGGTTGAGACTGAAGAACAAAGCCGCCTCGCTAAGCTCCAGGCCTTTTTTTGTTTGAACGTTTGAAACGTTGTATCAAAATAATTGACACGTCTCCGCGGTCAGAACTGTGTGCAAAAATTCTTTAAAAGCGCAATCCTAATTTTTGACCTTCCTACGTATTAAGGACAAAACAAAACTAAAACACAGACACACACACACTGCGGCCTGAACTGTACCACGTGACAACCTTTACATTCCTCGCGCGCCCGCCCGGCCTATGGAAAAAGCCGTAGGAAAACAGAACGTTGGGATTGCCATGGCGACGTCCAAAACCGCCCAGCGCACTAGCCTACTAAACAGCGTGTCAGAAAATAGTACCTGTGGCTAGCGGAGTTGCTATAGGCTGCGTACTGTTTAGTATGCTAGTATTCCAAGGGTTTTAAAAAGCGAGTGCCTGTGTGGCCGTATCTTAAGGCCTACATGTTTTTTTTTTTTTTTTTACTGCGCCGTTTCTTTTTCTCGTTTCAGTGTGTCGTAATTGGAGACGGGGACGCAAATATGACTGACTGCTGAAAGACAGACAGGGAAAGGGTTGCCATTTTCTGGTGTAGTCAGACGAAAATCATTAAGGCCCAAGCCGAGAACTTCCTGAAGCAGAGCCAAATCAGTTCTCGGAAAAGCTAGCATTATGGAGAAAGGAAGGTAAATTCATGGAGTTAGATTACACCTCGAGAGAGAGAGAGAGAAACAAACAAACGTTGTTTGCAATATATGTCCTTAATTGCAGTGTAGGCTAGAGTAAACTGTCAGGAACGCTTTATCATATAAAGAGAGAGAGAGAGAGAGAGCAGGCCTATAGCTGTGTGGAGAGCGGAGGGAGGCGACGCATAGGGAAAAAAAAAAAACAGCGGAGAATCCATGTTGTGTAGGCAACGGCGTTCTTTACGTAATTAACCGCCATGTGTATGTCGCTTACGTCAGCTGAGGAAAGAGAATACGCCGCGTGCGTAACGTTTATTACCGCAGACTATTAGCTGAGCTGATGAATAAACACAGATTCAGTTTTATTTACGTAGCGATTTTAATGAAAGTCAGTGTCGCAAAGTAGCGTTACATCATTACAAAAATATATTATTAAGTTTGTTAAATATGTATAAATTATAATCATCAGTTTGTTGCTTTGTGTTTCCCCACAGAGAACACGTCAATACAAAGTTGTATACTCATTAATTCTTTATCAAAGATAAACACAGAGCATTTCAGTCCTAAACCTAAAATCAAGTCAGATTAAATGATATTACTCAGTCCTGTGTGTACATACTGATGTTAAATAAGCGATGAGATGAGATAAATCTCTATTAATCTCCTGGGAATAAGTCAAATATTAATAATAAAGATTTATCCTATCATATATATATATTATTTCGCTTATGATGTTAAATCCGGTGAAATATTGGCACAAATTTAACACCATTTTTAGAGCTTACGAATCTGTATCATCTATTCAGGATTTATAAAAAAAAAATCTTGTTTTCAGCGCTATATTAAGCTGGAGCAGATGTTTTATCTAGAAATAGTAAGCACTAAATTTTAATCTCAGTGTTAATAATAATAATAATAATAATAATAATAATAATAATAATAATTAGTTGAATATCATTAAATTCATGAGATTTGTAAATGTTGATTTGTAAATTCACGACGTTGTCTTTGAAAGGGTTTACATTTTAAAAAGGTCAATACTGTGTATCTATATATATATATATATATTTTTTTTTTTTTTTCCTGTAATATAAAAGTTTTTATAAATAGGTTACAAATAAATAAATAAAAAAACAGATACCCAGATACAATTATAAAAATAAAATAGATATATCTATTATTATATTATTACTATAATTTTTAATAATTATATACAAAAAACTATTGTCGCCTAAACCTTTGGTCATTGATCGATTCTAGCGTTTCTGTTACATAGATAAATGGTATTTAATTCATTTTAATTACAGACAGATTTTAGTGATTCATAAAAATACCAGGCAGACGGCAGGGATCACTGATTTAGCATTTAGCATTTCGCACTTATCTAACCGTCGCATTAGTTCACCACCTGCTGTGTTTGGATCTCCTCAGAAACTCTTAAGATTATTTCAGAAAGTTCATTTACTCCGAGTCAGAAGGTCGCTCGCTCGGCTCAGGACTCGTTTACACTGGCAGTATATCAGTTGTGTTTTATTTTCAGGGTTACACTCAAAAAGAGTAATTGCTCTATGTTGCTTTACAAGGACAAATAAATACGACTAAAACAAACCACCAAATAATTTTTTTTATTTAATTCATCGTGCTCCTTTCACTGAAACAGGGACATCATCCTGCGGTTATTCCATTGTTGCTGCGTTAATCATTTACAAAAAAACTGTTGCTAGTTGTGTAATTAAAAAGGTTAGAGGGAGATTTTTGCATTTAAGCAGAGCTGTTATTATTATGGTGTATGTTAAGCATTTTATTATATAGATATAGTTTATTATATCATAGCGTTCATCTCAAAATGTATTTTCAACCTAATCCTAAATCAGGGATTAGTGATTGTTTTGTTTCTTTCTTTTGAATATATATATATAAAGTACGGTTTAATCGTTCACCTTGTAGCTTTAAGAAGTCATTCTGTTTCGTTCTCGTAGGCTGTGTATTCGATTTATTATTATTTTTGGTTATGTTTTTATTTCTTGATTTGGATTCCATTAGCCTTGTACACTCAGCTGAATTGAATCCATCTATTTAGTCAATTGCTATGCTTTAGTAATTTGATTTGCGCTCTGGTTTGATTTAACCGCAGCAGCGTAACGCAGAGGACCGAAATCTGAAATTGGAGTTTAAACCAGAGCGGGTGACAGAATCGTTAAGCTCGTCATTAACCGGGCGTCGTGTCCGTTCAGACACGTGGCCTCTTGGATTCTCCGAGTGCTCTGATATCTGATTGCAGTTTATTTTTATTCATCAACATGTATCTGGTGCCATAAAAGAAAAAAAGAAAGAGAAAAAAGCGGTTTGCTTTCTCGCAAAAAAAAAAAAAAAAAAAAATTCGGGCTAGATAAACTAAAAACACATCTCCTCCTCTTAAATACATCAAATCTTAAATAGCAAGTATAATTTGATTATTAGAGAAGATTAATGTGACAGTATCGCTAGTTTCTCCTCTTCCTTCTTTCACAGCGGCAGCCTCTCTCAATCTGGACTATTTTAAAATTTCAACTCTTTGCTATAAAATCATCACGCCGATGACTGACTCAAGCTTTGTCCCTCTCGATTTTTTGTTTGTGTGTGTGTGTTTTTTTTTTTTTTCACGCACCAGGAAAAATGGTGTGAGTGTGTGTGTGTGGGGGGGATGGCGGTTGTGTTTTGTTAAGAAGATTTTAGTTTTTGATGGTTTTACAGATCAGTTTTTACTTCGAATCCTCGACTGGGAGAGGAGAGAAAGAAAGGGAACGAAAGTGAAAAGGAAAATGCGAAAGGAAGAGCGAGAGGGAGAGAAAGAGATGCTGATAGTATAAAGAGATCAATAAAAAAAAGAAAGGGAGAGAAGGAGACAGCAGAGACACTATTATATGGAAGTCAGATTGGGAGAGAGCGAGATCGACAGGGGCAGCGGCAGTTGATAAGCTGTGTTAAGAAACAGTTCGCTTGGTAGAGATAGAGAGAGACTAAGCTGTTTCACAGAACGAGAGAGAGAGAGACATGAGCCACACTGTGCCGCTGTGTTCGGTGGACCCGGTCCAAGCAGCTCAACTCCGTCTGACTGTGCCGTTTACTCTGACAGCGGGTTGCCAGATGGCACGTGGTGTGTGGTGCGCACCCAGAGCCCGGTCGCTCGCTCTCTTCACAGACACCACGCCGGTGCCTTCTTAAAAAAACCCACCCGTGCCCGTCCGTACCGGTTCCAGAGCCGACCACGCGGACGGCGCGACCCGCTTCAGTCTCGCTTTCAGAAACCGTCACAACACTTTATAGTGCGCACACATCCGTACATAAACCGAGTTCTCGATCAATGATGACACGCGGCGGGGTCTCTGCCGGCTTTTTAAAACGTCAGTGGAGGACGCGTGATTTTATATGGCTTGTCTCGTTCGTGTCTCGATTACACACAAATACAGCATCAATGACGGAACAGGAGAACAAGATAAACTTTTCAGTTAGAAAACTAACCAACCTAACATCCAGAAAGAAATAAAAGATAAATAAAATGATCTGCTTCATGTTGCGAATATGATCCTTCTTATCTTCCGTGATAAAATCAGCAGCCTTGAGTGGTTTCATGCTATTGTAAAAAAATAATTATAGTGATAGCGATTGATAAATTATTACATTTATTATGCATAGTAACTGAAATCTACCACACACACACGCGCACACACTCAGCGTAGTCCGTTAAGAGTACGGAAGCGACACGAAGGACGAAAGCAAGTGTATTCACGGACTAAAAAAATGGTTGACGTATAATTGTTTCAATAATGGTTTAATATCTAGTGCTAAATTCTGGCCATATGCGTATTTTATTCAGGTTTTATTATAAACTACTGCAACAAGAGTTTACTTAAAAGAAAAACAAAAAATCATGTCATTTAGCACCTAGTGTAGACACAGCACAGAGTTATTGTTCCAGACAAGGCTGATGCTCAAGGTGACAGATCGATCCTCTGACTGCTTGCTTTTTTACTCACCACGCAAAAAAAAAAAAAAAAAAAACTGAAAGAAAGCTTTATTTTTTTAATCACGACAATACAGCATTAACGAAAGAACAGAAGAAACATTTTTTTTATTATTATTATTATAAGAAAGATGTGTTGCCATGGTTTTAATGAGACTCTGTGATTCGATATGACACGGCGTTACAGTTGCACATTCATTCCCATCAAGTTCATTTCAAAGCCGTGCTCGTCTTTCCGTACGAATTTTTTTCAGCTTTTACGCCGGTTATCTTTAAAAGAACCTGTCGCTCTTCGTTTGCATGTGTGTATTTTTTTTTCTTTTTTCTTTATTTTATTTTTTAAAATATCGCTCATGTAAATAGCCTGAGCTGCTTGAATTGCTGCCATGGCGATGGACTCATCTCTCTCTCTCTCTCTCCTCTTTCCTCCACCCAAGCTTCATCATCCCTGGTTCCTTGGATCCATTCGAAGCTTTTTGTACTTTAACCAGAATTGTTTCTTAAGCTTCGTTCGTTCCTTATTATCAAAAATGATCATAAAAGAAATTTTAAAAAAGACTAAGGTTTTCCAAGCTTTATTTATTAACGTTATGTACTGCTCATTGTGTCCGCGCTATTTTTTAATATGGGGCTTTTTATGTCTTTCTGAAGGAACGTTAGGATGGTCGCAGGTCAGTCGTGTGTGTGTGTGTGCGCATGTGTTTGGGAGTGTGCGTACCCAGATGCAGCCATATCAGACTGGTGGTGTGAATGAGATCCTGGTTCCGTCATCTCGTGTCATCTGATTCATTGGAATTCTATCACTGAGCACATGGTGTATGAGGAACTGCCAGGGAGAACAGCAGATGCGTGCTTCACGCTCACACACACACACACACATAGGGATCAATCTCAGACCTTAAGCTAAATCGTTGAACGACACAAGCTTAAAGGTGGATTCATCCTGACGTCCATCCACTACATCTGTAACGTGTGTGTGTGATTAGTGCAGGCAGAAGTGAAAAAAAAAAAGAACTCGTATGTGTGCGTTCACTTACAGTATAATGGACGTCTTTTTAATACTTTGAAAACTTTAATTTGAGAGTATTATCAAGAGTTGTGCAATGGGGGGAAAAAAAAACGTAATCCCAGGTATTTCCACAATCCTGAAGGTCCGTGCCCCATCACCACACACAATTACCTCATAATCACAAAATAAACCCAACACCTCAGGCTTCAGAAATCACATCCCGCATAAAAAAAAAGGTTGTAGACCTTTGACTGTATGTCGTCGTCGTCGTCTCAGTACAGAGAAACGTGTTGCCGCCGCCGTATGTGACGCTCACACGCGTTCCGCAGACGCACGAGATGGAGATTAGGCCGGTGTATTCCTTTAACAGGGGGCAGATCCCTGCTACACCATGTTTTCAGTTGTGTGTTCCAGCGTGCTGTCAACAATTGTGTGTTAACTGATAACAGGTTAGTGCCGAGTGTGAAACGAGCGGATCTGTTTGTGTGTGTGTGTGTGTGTGAGTGTGTGTGTGGTGCACAATAGAACAGCTGTGCTTGTTTGGTTTCTTGGGGTTGAATTGGTTCGCTTTTAAATACCTGTGTGTGTGTGTGTGTGTGTGATAAAGAGAGAGAGAGAGAGAGAGATTTCAGTCTAATTATCATAGATGTGAATCCAGCATTTGCTTCAAACACGCTTGAAAACTTGAGAAAGTGTTTTGGGTGACGCAAATGATTTTATGAGACCCGATGCATCTTTTGTGATGATTTAGCTCGTAGGGTTTAATTCTTTCTTTTTAGATTCCAGAAGGAGATCACAACATCTTCAGGACAGAGAAGTTCAGAGATTCAGGTTTCGTAGCAACATTAAAAAAAAAAAAAAAAACATTTTTAATGAAAGTGTATTTGAGGGAATTACTGTTTATATCTGCTATAATGTAAGTGCTATGTGTGGCTTGTCTCATGGCGGGACCTTTAAGATGATTGTTGTGAACTGTTTTCTAATAATTTCACCATACAGTGTGTTTGATTCTTTACATACGACCGTAATTCCCTTCATTCATTTCCTGCTTCTGAAAAACAAAACAAAAAACTATCAGTATGTGGAAAGCTCTATTGTAAGTCTCTCTCGCTCTCTGTCTCTCGCTGAGGTGAATTTCTCCAGCTCAATCTTCCATTCATATTTTCTGGCCTGAAAGATGATACCTGACTTGACTCAGGACTCGGAATCGCATCATTTCCGACCTCCGTGCATTTGCGATACCGGAGTGGCAGAAAGCATTTTCTTCCTCATCCTAGCATGATCAAGCAAGCCGGCTAACCGTAACCAGCCACGATTGTTTACCCTCCCTGACTCAATCGATATGTCTTCATGTTGATTGATCCAAGGCGAATGGCTGTACGGTATATACGGTATAAATCCTTAGTTGTTTCATTGTAGATGCATTTCACCTCCCAGGCAGCAGAGGGCGCTGCAGGTTTTAATAATAATCGTCTACGTAAGAAAAACAAAAAAACAAGCCATAATGTTAAAATGTCATTTCTGAAATACACACTGACACCCAGAATGCGCTCATATTATTTTATTGGATTTTAATAGCAGTACTGATATTATATTGTTTTATATCCAAATGTGGTCCATCGTATTTATGGCTCCGCTCTCCATCTTCTCGTCGTTGTGTGCCATATAAAGCAGCAGCAGCAGCAGCGTTCCTTCCTCCTGCGTATCTCCTTTACTCACTGACGGTCAAGGCTGAATGCCATGTGCAGTTGTCTCTGCTTTAAAGCCCCCACGTTTCCGCCATGAATCATTTGCCTTAAATGACCCGAACGATACTATAGCCGGCACCTGTCGCCAGCACGACGACGACGTGGACAAACGCACATAAAACCTTATAGACGCACCGTTTTCCTCCCCTCGCCAACAAACATTCAGTTTTATGAACTGTTTTCATAAAAAAAATTTTTTTTTTTTTTTTTTTACTGAGTGTAAACCTATTTTATTATTATTTTTTAAATACACTGCACTGGAGTAGTGGAGCCTAAAATCAATGATTGTTATCGCTCTAGGATTTGTATACCGGAGCAATGCTAAGTCCGTTAATGCTAATGGTGTTGATTCATTTCCTTTAAGTGCATCCTTTAGTTTTTATAGGAGCAGCTCATTCATAGGGACCTGTACAGCAGACAGTCCAGACCATCAAAGACCACATTGTTATTTAATCATAAAGAGGAACATGTACTCCGTGAGATTTTTTTTTTTCAAACATTTATTTAACATTTATGGAAGAGTCCCCAGTGTTGGAGATTTGTAAAAGTGAGTCATTTTTCCATCACAGGGAAGGTTTTTGAGAATCGCGGACTTTGCGGCTCCGGCTTCTCGGGAACTCGGAGACGTCTGACAACATTAAACAGATCTAGACACAGTTTTTTTATTTTATTTAAAAAAGTATGATTTATCATTAAATTACAACAACAACAAAAATGTTTTTTTTTTATTCATTTGGAAGTCATGCACATACACATGGGAAAACAATCCACCACTCCGGTATGTCCTGTAACAGTAATGTCCCACTGTGTTTCATTGCTCACTTAGTTAACTGAGTCATCAGCCTACTTAAATGTTAAATTAGTTATATTGCTATTAACAGGATTCGGAAGACAGAGTAAGCACAGGCTCCACGCTCATTTCAGCCTGCACGTTACAATTCCATTCCACCAGCACAATGCTCCTATAGTCCTATACTGGCTTTATACCCCGAAGCCATTGGCTTAAGGAGGGCTCTGCGGTTGCTATGGTAACCCCTTAGCCGATGCCCGATGTGTGTGTGTACATAGGTGCGTAGTGTCTGCGCGAGCCAGGTATCCGTGGAACGTGGAACCCTACCGGCATCACACGAATACATGGCAGGGGAAACTGAAAGAGGTGACGGCGCCCGTGTGTGAAATTGAGGTATATGGAAAGAAGGAGACAGAAAGAAAGAGGGAACGTCGTTTCCGCCCGCGCTGATGAACAGGTTTCGGGACTGGATGCGCATGCTGAGCATTAAAACATATTAGATTCTTTTTTTACACCGGCAGAAAAAAAAAAAAAAAACCTTGGGTTGAGATAGAATGTAAAATGAGGAAAAAAGGCAAAGAAAGTAAGTGAAGAGGAGTGTGTGAGAAAGAAAGGAAAGGGGGGGATGTGTACCTGCACCGTGTGTTTAAAGCACCGCTGCTGATTGGTCGGCGTTAAAGCCCCAGGTGGACTTAAAAACCCGATAGAAAAAAAAAAAAACTCATATATCATGAAACCCGGAATATTATAATAGATGTTATAATATGAAATAGAACCGTAACATACAGATCAAAGCTAAATGTTTTCTGTTTGGGGTCCCAGAGTCTACCAGCCCAAATAAAAAAACATTCTAATTCTGCGGGATCTACGAATAAGTTATCATTTACTACAAATGCAACACTCCATGCAATACATTTATTCATACATAACTCTCAGAGAACCGAGCCGTGAAAATTAAATTAACCTAAAAGATTTTTTTTTGTAGAATTTTTGAATCTGTCTGATGTTGAGGGTAGAGCTTGAGTCTCTTTCTCACACACACACACACACACACGCACAATAGACTATTATTTTTCAGAGAACTGAGCATTGAAGTCTTCAGTTATGAATATATAAAATGATTTGCAAGAAGAATCCTTCATTTTTGATGCTTTTAAAAAAAGGAAATGTATATGAAGGCCGTAAAGGCAACGTCAGAGCTATAAGAATCATGGGCCTAGGGTCAATGAGAACAGCACCGAGGCCTCATTGACACATCATGTGTGTGTGACCTGAGTGACGAATGGAATAAGCTCAAGTTTCAACGGACGTAAATGTCTAACAAAAAAAAAAAATGTATAGTGTAAAACGCGAGCGGTCTTCTTTGCAGTTTTCACCCGTCTAGCCTTGGATTCCCGCGCCGTGATCTCTCAGACTGAGACGCTTTCCCGCTTGTACTGTACAGTGCATGCATGACTGTAGTCGTCCTGTCAGCTCGGACCAGTTTAACATTCTTCCCCGACCTCGCTCATCGACAAGGCGTTTCTGCCTGCAGAATTGCTGCACACTGGATGTTTTTTTTTTCTTTTTCTTTCACAAATTCCAGAGAGGGTTCCAGTGTGTGTGAAAATGCCAGGAGATCAGCAGTTTCACAAGCAGGCCACAGTCACTGAGATCTGATTCTGCTGTTCGTTATAAAGATTAACGGAAGCTCCCTGCGTGGTTTTATGCATCGTGTCGCCGCTACACGATTGGCCGATTGGATAATTGCACGAACGAGCAGGTGTACCACGGCTCCTAAACAACCGTGCGCTTTTATTTTAAGGAGCTTTAAATAGAAACGTAGAGGTGGTTCGCTTGATCGTTCAGTGGATCGTGGAATTTCTCAGTAGTACTGCGAGTCGAGAGTCGTGGAAAACGGCGTGCAATTTAATTTTGACTGAATAAATGATGGCTAATATTAGGTGTTACGGTCTTGAGACGCTGATGCAGTAAATCACGAGCTGGCTGTTTGTTTACTTAATGTGTTATATTTGCAATCTGAAAAATTAAACATGATTAAGAAGCAGAAGCTTTATAATTTAGAAAAAAAAAATCTCTTCATTTGAGTAATAAATTGCAATAAATCTGGTTTATTCCCAAATTATTTCAATATAAATTCGTCCTGATTTATCATGCAGCCGTGTAAATAATTCTATTCATATTGCATGTGAAGAATATACTGTATAAGATTCGCACAAAAATGAGTGGATAATAATATTATGACCTTTTCAGTCATTTTAATTAATTGTCCAGAAGATTCGCAGGATTATAGAGTCACTATGGTAATTTGGGACGGTTCCCTGGTCACTATCGTGTACCGTGCGGCCAAACGCTGGCAACAACTGGTCAGAGATCTGCTGGAGGGGGAAAAAAAAGTGGAGGAGATGATCAGAAAGTGAAGGAGTGTAGGTTTCAGCCAAAGCTGTGAGGTATCAGTGGATTAAGGACACTAATCCTGGGTGGTGCTCCTCATCCTGAAGTTGTCAGCTGAGAATCAAGATTAATCAAGATCGTGTGTGTGTGTGTGTGTGAGTGTGTAAGAGTGTTTCAGTTTACGACATTTTTTAAATGTCAACTCTCTTCGGCCAGCTGGGTAAATGAGCGTCTGGTATATGACAATAATAGAACACGCGCGCATACACACACACACACACACACACACACACACGCACACACACTCAACGTAGCATAAATGTGAATAGTTAAAAAACTAAATTCCGCTTCCATTCTACTGTCAGTGTGTCCAAAATGCTGTCTGAGTCTGTGTGTGTTCACACCTTTCATGACGTACCGTTATGGGAAAATAATCAATAATGAGATGGTGTGATGAGACGCAGCAAACAACACTCCATCATTTTCTCACAGCAGGACATCTAAGAGTGCAATTTTTTTTTTTAATGGATTTTACTTTTCAAGAATTGTTAGAACAAACAGGATGAGTGTTTTTTTTTTTTTTCTTTTCAAATCTGTTTATAATTGCAGGTAATATAATAAAACGGGGAAAGCCCATGGAACAAGTTCGTTCCTGTTATCACTTGTGTCAATACAGCTATAAACAGTCATTCTCGAAAATGGGGGAAAAAAGAAAGAAAGAAAAAAGTTAATGGAAAGCCAAGAGAGAAAGAAATAAATCAACACCCTTCTGACCAATCAGAATATTTAAAAAAATGTTTTTTAAAGCAATAGTTTTATCTTTTCAAATCTAAAAATAATTAAATGACATTGTAGTCATAAGCCGCAAAAACACACAAACATTTCCAAGTTAACACATTTGGCACGTCTGTATTTTTCCACCTGAGTGTCCACATATTCATTTCCATTTCCACGCTCTGAATAACCTTAAGCTACACAATCTCATTTTAAAATAAATACTTAAGAAAAAAAAGAAGAAAAAAACAGGCCCAGGCTGGATTTGGACATTTAGATTCAAAGCAGAACTATATTTATCATCGGCATCACGTCCAGCTTTCCAAAAAGAAGACAGAAATGACAACAAATCGCGCCGAGGGGAAAAAGTGATTCCAGTTATCCAAGATGGCCGCCCCCGTAACGTTCCCCCGGTGTTCAGTTACACTCTGAAGTTCGCCTCGTGGGGTTTTTTTTTTCTTCTTTTTTTCTTCTTCTCTCTCTCTCTCTCTCTCTCTTTTTTTTTCATAAACAACAGGAAGTCACACTCTGTCCTAAACCACACCACCACCGCGTGTGTCTGTGTATAAGAACTAGATGTTCTCTGACGTAGATATTTACAGAAATTAATATAGTAATGGAAACAGATGTGTTCAATTTTAATACATTATAGTTGTAGTACAAGTGCACAATTTAAGAAGGGCAAGTAGTTTTATCATGTAGCATAGTATTTATCATGAGCAGAGCTAAAATATCATTATCACACCATTTCAGAGCTTTTTTTCCCCTTATACTCATCAGGGAGGGAGCACCTAAGGATAGCTGTCTAGTCTGAGTTCTTAGTTAGGATTAGTCCATAAATGATATTTGTGCCGTTAGGATTTTTGTAAATCTGCTGTTTTATGAATGGAATAAAAAAAAAAAATCATAAATTCAGAAAGTAAAAGGTACAGATTCACATTCATCATCTAAAAATTAATCTCTGATAATCTCATCATCAGGCCAATAATTGTTTCTATTAAATTAATTATTACATTTGATTCTATTATTTAGTTTTTCTATTATTAGAATAAAATCATAAAAGAGTCAGCATTTTATGTTTTTTTTTTTATTATTATTTTTTTTACAAGTACGTTTTTGTGCATCTTTACCAAAATAAACTTTTCGTTGTTGTTCAATTCAGTAAAGTCGGATTTATTCATAAAACATTTGAATATAAACCCTCAGTCCGCATTCTAACGGAATTTAATTGTCATTCAATTAAAACAAATTACAGATAATGATAATGATCATTAGTCATTTAAAAAAAAAGTACACAATACAAAATCATTATAATATTCTAAGACATAATGTATGATGTTATTCAGTTGAAAGCCAGGGCGCATGTTGTAATCACACAGTGTATACTCTAACACGCCATCGGTCTGCATTTGATATCAGTGTATAAAGTGTGTTAGAAGCAGAAGTGTTGCTGTCGTTGTTGTGTTTGCTGATTATTCGATTATTTGACGCGTAAGGACGTAAAGTATTCGTTAAGCCTTTATTTAAGATTGCATATACTGGACAGTGAAATTAAATTATGGGCTTCTACTACGTGTTTATTACAGTAAATAGACAAGTATAATATTTGCTGTTACAATGTAATAAATAGTTATAAACGTTTAAAGTCTGAATATTTATGAAATTAATCGGTTTATTTTTGTACAATAAGCTGGTGAACGTGTAATCTGTAACAGACCTCTTCTTCTTCTTCTATTAATTATTATTATTATTATTATTATTATTATTATTATTATTATTATTACTACTACTATTAGGCAAGGCAAGTTTATTTCTATAGCACATTTCATATACAATGGTAATTCAAGGTGCTTTACATAAAGAGAAGAAAATAATCGTAAAATGAAATGGGAAAAAAAGTCAAAATTTTATTTAAAATAAAAACAAAAATTAGATTAGATTTAAAATCTAAATAAAACAGTTCAGTTCAGCTGACTGTTTGTATATTACTGTATATCAATTTTGCAAAGGCCAGTATTGAGCTAATTACACACACATGGTCTGTCCAGGCCTAATGCCTAGTAAAGACTGATTATGATTCAGGCACATAATACTTCTTCTCTTATTAATACAAAAATAATCATTCGATTCCATCATGATTAGGTATTAGATAATTAGATAATTAGATGAGAAATTAGAATTAGAAATGATATAGATAATAGTAGAGCACACACTCATATGTTTCTATATTAATGTAAACTCACTGCTCATGTTATTAGAAAGATTCATACAGTGACGCAATGAAATCCTAAGAAATGTATATTCTGTTTATACAAGTGTAATATGCTGTAAAAATTTATACATATTCTATAATATATGTTATATATGAAATATATATTTACTTCAAATGAAATGATCCATGTACTTTTCAGGGGTAAAAAAAGGTATTTTGAATGACCACGGTGTTGTGCGTCTGCGATTGTTGGATAGCTGCGAGCAAGCTGAGCAGATTAAATATTGCAGTTAATGCCTGATGAGCGACTAAAACGGATCTCCACTTGCATTTTAATAGCTGGGGGGAAAAAAAGGTATTATTCATTAGCAGAATAATACAGAATACAGTAGGTGATTTTCCAGGTGCTGTGATTCAAAACTATTTTAATCACCAAGAAATTTATTTTCATTCCTTTATGAAACCACAGAGCGGCATGTAGAGTAGGACAGTCATGTTTCCAGACTGACTTCCAGCTTCACATGGAAACGTACCACGCTGGGCATTTACTTTTCACTAAGCCAATCCTTTATTGTTGAATGAAAATAATGTCATGAAAAGTGACCTCATAAGTGCATTTAAAAAACAATTTGGAACGGACTAAACGTTTTGTTTCGCGGAATGAAGGTGTGAGATCGCGGTTATTAAGCAGATTTCAATTTCACACTCATAAGCACGTATAAAAAAAAATGTACAGCGTCATCTGTTGAATTTTTGACACGAACTAAGGTAGATTCTTTTAACGATAATAGGCCGTTTTCCTCATAAATTTCAATGCGTTACCAAATGCACCTGTGACGGCATATAATTACTCAAAAATTCCAAAACCCATCTTGATTTGTTGGTTATTGTAGATGAATTATTGTTTTGATTTTTACATTTTTATTACATATATAGAAGATAAAGTTGAATGTATTCAGATGCCGAATACACTCACGAACCCAAGCCTTATCAATGCAAATTACTGTGTCATAATATTTTATAATAATAACTGTCAGTGGCTTTGAACTATGACCTGCCTGTGAGTTGTAACACCAGCTAGAAAATATTTCCATTTTGTTTCACTACATTTCGTTGCTTTATTGCTCAATAACAGTATTGTGAATGCCGTAAAATGAGGGCACTCGATAAGAGCGCTGAGTGCTGCTTATAATCCCAATCCCTGTCAGATTAAGGGAAGAACCACGTGGCCCCGTCTTCAGAATAGCCCTGAGGATCCTGTAGCGTAACAACTCCGTTAAAGACACAACCCTCCTGCTTTCTCCTTTTAGTCTCTCTCTCTCTCTCTCTCTCTCTGTGTCTCATGCTCGACTGGTTGTTCCTGTAGGTGTGAAGGCGTGGCCGGATCGGGTTCAGTTTGTGATCCCCTGCGCTACCGGACCGATCTCAGTTTGTCACGGATGACGAATGGGAGCTGGAGCTCATGTCTGCTTACAGCAGGAATTTACTAAACTGTGCGAAGGTGCGTCTGGTCTGCATCAAGCCGCAGCGTAGACCGGGTATCCGACTTTCAGGTCTTGGTACAGTGGGGCATTTGGAATCCGATTTCGGCTGTGCAGCGCTGAAGGAAATGTCTCTAAAGGAAAGCGTTGTGTTTGTTTAACTGATTTTTATTGGATTTGAAGTATTCATCATTGTACAGTTTAAACAGTGATCAGAATATATTGTGTACATTATTATTACTAGATACTAATTGGACTGATCGGTATGTTTTTTTCCCATGGTACTGTAGATGCTGATATAATTTGGAGCTATAATTTTCTTCTTCATATTTCGCTTCCTAAGAGCCAGACATTCTTGTATTTTGAATGAAGTCTTGAGGATCTTGAAGGTCTCTCATTTTTAGTCCAGTCTCTGTACCTGAGCCATTTTTTGTTTGTTTGTTTGTTTGTTTGTTAAACCACACGATGACCTATGAATCAGTCAGGCGATAGAATAAAACGTCACGACACGGTGAGAAACAGGTGACTGTGATTAGTGTACTGGTGATGCTGAGTGGAACAGACGAGAGGGGAAATGAGGTTGCATACTGTAAACAACATCTTTAGGCGCTTTGCAGCCTGATGCAGTAAAAACATTCGTTCCTGTTTCTTTCCTTTAATCCACATCATTAAATTTAATTTAATGAAATGAGGGGTGTCAAGACTTTTGGACGGTATTGTATTGTAGATTGCACTATATCTCTGCCTATGTATAATTACATTTATATATATATAAGGTTGTTAGGCTGATAATTTCTTTGTCTCTTGAAGAGCTCGAGGGATCTGGTTAGATTTACTACTAAAAACAAACGGATCAAGTGCCACTCTGAACAAAGTCATTAGCAGCTAATACAATACGAGTACCTCCACTCATATCCGCATTATGTATTCAATTAACCCTAGCGAAATGCTACAGTGCATGCTAGGCCACTTTATTAGGCACATCCATGCCAGCCAGGCGTGTCAATGCAGTACAGGTCGAGAACTGCTGTTAATATTCACATCAAACATCAGAAAAGGGGAAAATTGGATCTTGGTTGCTTTTGTGGCCTGGTTGCTGGTGCCAGATTGTTTTTTTTTTTTTTTTTTTTTTTTTTTAATGATGATGTTGTTGGTGTTAGTGTTTGAGAAACGACTGCAATTGTTCTCTTGGGTGTTTAAAAAGAATGGTGCAAAAAGAAAAAAGGAAACGGAGAGAGCGGAAGTTCTGTGGGTTGAAATGCCTTGTTGATGAGAGCGGTCAGAGGAGGCTGGCCAGGAGAGTTCGAGCTGACAAGAAGGCTTTGGTAGCTCAAAGAAATCCACTCTTTACAACCTTGGTGAGCAGTAAAGCATCTCAACACATCAGAAGGGATACAATAGAATAGAATAGAAAAGCACTTTGGGTCCGCAAGGAACTGGAATCTGAGGCTTCGGTCAGCCGAACCGAACAACGGGAGACCAGGTCTTCAAGCTTTTCTGCTTAGCATGGTTGTAAAGAGTGATTTACAATAAGTTTGTGGTGAGAATACATTGCTTCTGCATTTTAACATTAATAGGATCCAGGGTGGTTGGGTGGGGTGTGTCGGACGGGTCACATGGCTGCTCGGTTCTATCTGGATCTGGGGAGTTTGGAGACCAGGTCGGTGGCTTTGCGCTCTTTGTCTACTCAACCCTGTGTCCGGCGAGCTGTTGTGCACTGGGTGTTCTTTAGGGACGGGACTCCTCTGGAACCACCCAATACGATATTACTACCATAACCAGGTGCCAATTATTACAACACCTCGGTGCCAAATTGATTTGTACTGCAATACTGTAAGGTAGATGATTTGATTTGTGATTTTGTTAAAATTCTAAACAAACTTGCCAATGTATTTGCTCTTACCATGTGTTACGGGATGCTGTGCTGCCTGCCACTGTGTGAAGTGAATAGTGTATAGTGAACTACCTGTATGTCAATGATAACTGAATAAGAAACATTTTGCAGTCTCAAAACACAAATCACAATGCACAAATCAATCATCTTTCCACCCAATCCCTTTTTTGTTTCCCGCATTAGCTTTTTTACACCAGTGTTAAGTCACTCACAACCTACGAACCCGAGTCGAGACGCATCATCTGTACAGTATTATCCCTTGCATAATCTTCGCTTATGATTAGATCAGCTAAATGCCGTCTTAATAACGTCCCTTTATTAGTTCATTAAGCATTTAACCGAGCACGTAATGAGCACGCTACTCCGTTCCGACGATACAAAAAAAAAAAAAAAAAGAAGATGTACAACAACAATCTGCCATGTACTGTACTTTACTGTAGCTCTCCAACAGGATGATCAAAGCATGACATTCGGGGTTAAAACGTATTTGTTCTCACCAAGCCGAGATGTCAAACTATATTATCGACAGGAAAACAAAAAAATTTGGCTAAAATTTTTATTTATCTTTTTTTTTTCCCCCCCTCTGGCTGTTTTCCAATTTATAGAAAATGCTCAGCACTGAAGAACTGAACGAACCTGAGTGTTATTGTAAAATGATTCTAAAAACAGCAGACATAAGCCCTGCTGTGCAGTTGAGAACATTATAGTGCATTAACAGTAATTACTGTTTTGGAGTAAAAAAGCCGGTGACGTCCAGTACAACTTCTCTCTCTCTGTATATCCTGTTTTTTTTTATTTTATTTATGCCGCCTCCATCTCCTCGCACCAGATCAATATGTGTAACTGTCTTGGTCAGCAAATATCTCACTGTGATAGCGTTACCTGTTTCCACACCAATCTGAGATCAATGTCTGATCGAAATCTCACAAGGGACGTAACAAAGCGAATGTGTCCCAGTGATGCGTTCTCTCTTTTTTTGTTATATACATTTTTTTTTTTTTTTTTTGGGTGAGCACACTGAGAGAGAGAGAGAGAGAGAAAAGCTCATGTGTTATGAATGAGAGAGTGTAATGCAGCATGGATGAGTCATACTACACTACAGTAGTGATACAGAGGCATACACATTTAAGAATTTTTTTATTTTTATTTTTTTTAAGTATGTGTCATACACTTTTTGCAGTTTCCCATTTATTTTACAAAGACATTAGGTTAGCTTTACCGCAAATATGTAGTCAATTTATTTTTTATTTTTTATTTAAGTTTTTATTTTGTTTTGTTGTTGTGACGGTTTGTCCATTAGTTCGCCCCCCCCCCATTTAGGACATAGCAATTAGCAAGTCTCACCTGCGTAACACTGGCTAATGCTAATAGACCTCTCAGTTTACCGTACGTTAATCCACTATGCTTTCCCGCAGCCTGTCCAAGAATACATTCATAAATGGACCGATCCTGATTTTAAGAGACACTTAATGCTAACAGGATAGCTACCTTGGCCAAACCGACGCTCGAATGATACAAATGATAATGTCGCTAACAAAAGGCTAGGAGATTCAACATGCAAATGAGGAGAGATTGTAGACCGCCGCTTTATACGGCAGTAGAATGTTAATGGACCATAAAGTTAATAGACGAATTAGAGCTTAATCAGGACACTAGACTAGCTCGATTTAAAATAAATAAATAAATAAACAAACAAACAAGCAACAAAAGCCAAGATTTTGTTTTATTCAGAGTATTTCGACCTTCCGTCCTCATCTAAGTATATAAACTTTTGAGCTGTGGCAAATTTTTTTACCATTCCATCAGGGTAAAGCAGCGTCCTTCGTATCACTGTGCTGTCTCAGTGAAATAGTTCATAATGGATTTGGAGCATCAAGTGGCCTTGTTAGTTACAGGGGGAAAAAAAACAGTGTCTGCGCTCTCTCTCTCTCTCTCTCTCTCTCTCTCTCTCTCTCTCTCTCGATCTCAATAGAGAATTTGTCTGGAATGGATTTAGCATTCACATATTCACAATATATATATATATATATATATATATATTTAAATATAAAACACACAGAACACACAGAAAAATTATTTTCAAAGGTAAGGTGCTGGTTCATTTGTTTCTTTTGTTTGTTTTTTTCTACTTTACAGCAGTGATTCCCTTAGTATGCGCTCACGCCAGGTCAGAGAGATTTCTTTTTTCCCTGTTAAAACGGTGTTTCTGTTGTGTTTATGTGTGTGTCCGTTTGTTGTGAAACTTAAAAAGTGATTCCCTTAGTATGCGCTCACGCCAGTCTCAGAAAGATGTCTTTGTTTTACGTGGAAACGGTGTTTCCGTTGTGTGTGTATGTGTGTGTGTGTGTGTTGTGAAACTTAAAAAGCGAGGTGGGGAGAGGGAGGAGGAGTGTTACTGTGTAAAACGAGGCGAGGGAAGGGGCTAATTCCACACACACACACACACACACACACACACACACACACACACACACACACACGGCGCCTGCGTGCACCAACGGAAACACTTATCTGTCGGGATTTATTTGTACAATTTTTTAAGGTAAAGTGCAGATTAATTTGTTTTATTTTCATTTTATAGATTGTATTAATTATTTTTATGTATTTATTTTTTGGGGCTGTGGAAAGAATAATTTGAGTTTTCATTATTTCTTATGGGAAATGATGATTTGGTTTACGAGTGTTTTGGAACACGAGCCCACTTCCTGAACGAATTATGCTCGTAATCCAAGGTTCCACTGTATATGGAAACCTTGCCGGTATGCTTTAGACATCAAACTGCGTATTTGGGTGTCCTTCGTATCACTGTGCTGTCTCAGTGAAATAGTTCATAATGGATTTGAAGCATCAAGTGGCCTTGTTAGTTACAGGGGGGAAAAAAACAGTGTCTGCGCTCGCTCTCTCTCTCTCTCTCTCTCTCTCTCTCTCTCTCTTGCTCTCTTATATATATGCTTATTTATTTATTTATTTAGTTAGTTGTTTATTTATTTATTTATTAGAATTTGTCGAATTTTATTTATTTATTAGAATTTGTCGAATTTTTTCATATCTTTAGATATCAGAATAGATTTTAAATTGCCACACATAAGAATCATGATACATCACTGAATCAGATTTGTGTGAATACAGCTATCATTTTAAAAATTGCTGATCCTTAATTTCAATTCAGACTTATTTTATCAGCGATCACATTATATGTAAATGAATTGCCACACAAATAAATCACAGTACATAACTGAATAGATTTTTCATCCAGTCTTTAATAAATGCTGTACTATACTGTATGTTGTTGCACTACTACTCTCACTGTGCACATTTCTGTGTGTTGTATAGAGACGTCACCATGCAGTAATTATGCCCCGTGAAAATAAGCCTGATCCATGTTCGATAATCGAGAGTTTTTACAGATTCTCATGACGACGAATTATTTTTGATTCCACATTTTAAATATTTGTAAGGGTTAGAGAAGGTCCCATCAAGCAATATAAGCTCAAGATACAGTAAGGAAAGACAAAAACATAGTGAATAGGCAAATGGCAGAAATAAGTACAGTATACCATGTCATAAGAACAAAGAATAAGCACTACCATCACCACTACCACTCCTACTGTAGGGTCCTATGTTATGCTCCCAGTATATCTCTTTAGAGGACACCAAATGTCCCAAAATCTCTGTCTCTGAAAATGTCTCTGATCGCGCGTCAGCTTTTCAAGAGTAAGAAAAATCGAGAACCAAGAGAGCCAAAAATTTTTTTCTTCTTAACCCCTTAATACAAAAACATCTCATTAACATTTAAAACTCAAGCGGCACAGATCCGCGCCAGTAACGCAGCATAGCATGCCGAGTATCATGTATCACGCATGCGACTCTTATTTTGACACCGGGCGTCACTCTCTCACCTTTTCACCCCCAAACCCCCCCCACCGCTTCGCAAACAAACAGAAACTCTGCTCGTCTCTCACACACACACACACACACACGCACAGACGCTCTCTTGCCTTTTCACCCCCTCCCCGGCTTCACAAACACACAGAAACTCAGCTCTGTAGCGATTATTTTCAAAAGTAAGGTGCTGGTTCATTTGTTTCTTTTGTTTTTTTTTTTTTTACTTCACAGCAGTGATTCCCTTAGTATGCGCTCACACCAGTCTCAGAAAGATGTCTTTTTTTTTACATTGAAACGGTGTTTCCGTTGTGTGTGTATGTGTGTGTGTGTGTTGTGAAACTTAAAAAGCAAAGTGGGGAGAGGGAGGAGGAGTGTTACTGTGTAAAACGAGGCGAGGGAAGGGGCTAATTCCACACACACACACACACACACGGCGCCTGCGCGCACCAATGGAAACACTTATCTGTCGGGATTTATTTGTACTTTTTTTTAAGGTAAAGTGCAGATTAATTTGTTTTATTTTCATTTTATAGATTGTATTAATTATTTTTATGTATTTATTTTTTGGGGCTGTGGAAAGAATAATTTGAGTTTTCATTATTTCTTATGGGAAATGATGATTTGGTTTACGAGTGTTTTGGAACACGAGCCCACTTCCTGAACGAATTATGCTCGTAATCCAAGGTTCCACTGTGTATGGAAACCTTGCCGGTATGCTTTAGACATCAAACTGCGTATTTGGGTTTTCAGACACGTCAGGTCGAAGAAAAATGTTATCATTACCTTTATAATGTGTAAATTTTACCACTACCAGAATATGGGATTGACGCCGCCGAAATGTAGAACTCTCATAATGATCGTATTAATTATTTCTTTTTTGGTCATAGAAACAAACGAAAAAAAAAAGCCAGAAAAACACCTGATCGTGTGAATCTGTGATATTTATTTTTCCTCGTTCATGTTTGTATAGGTGATTAAAATGCATTAAAATTCAGTTCATCATTTCATAATTCCTGTATTATCTTGGCATACAAAAACGATCCGTTCCGGAGGCGAGTTCTTAAGGCGAAATTTAGTATTGCGTTTCAGACACCCGAAAATATGACCAATATTACCAATTTCCAAGACTATATTTATATTTTTGTCGTATGCCGAGGTACCTCTGGTACGTTACTCTATGTGGCACAATCCTGAACTCCTAAAAGAAAAAGTCTAAAATGCTCTGGAGTTTAAGAGCTACCTCGATTGGGAAATGTAAGCTTTATACTGCTTTTCTTTTTTTCTTTTTTTTATCTGGGGATAAAAACACATCGATGTATTGATGTCTGTAGCTGGATCCCTCTGTAAGTAACTGGCCAGTGATGATGCAGGCCCTATAGAGGATTTGTGTCAAAGCTGCAAATGAAAAACTGAAACTGAAATAACGGCATCAGCAAAAGGAAAGTTTGATTTGTAAGTTCATTTTTGTTCAGTCCTTCTTGACGTAAATCTAATTCCATTTCGCTGGAAAGTTCGCTTTCGGTTCCCATTTAACATCAATCCCCAAAATCATGGAGGTCCACAGTAGATCCAGTAGATGATTTACAGGCTTGTGTCCCTCTCAGTTTTATGTACAGTAGGTTACCTCATGCCCTTTGTGTTCTTCTCCTGCCCTGATCAGATGAATTTATTCATAATCCTAATGTAAATGAGTATACTAAGATGGATACTAATCTTACTATGAGTATCTATCTATAGATCGGAAGTGAACAGTATAAAGTAACTTTGTGGTTGTATGATCACCCATTAGCACCAAAGGGCTATAGTGTCTTTTTATTTATTATTATATATAAAAAATTTCCCTTTGCTGGAACTATGAAGCTCTAACCTGTATCCGGTATCAAGATGAACCTGTGCACGATGAACATGAGCTCGGTAAAGACCTGGTTTGTGAATGTTGTAGTGGAAGAACTCGCATGGTCTGAACAGAGCTTTGATGATCTCAACCCCACTGAAGAGCTTTAGGATGAACCGGGACGTTGATTGTGTTTGTAACGGCATTATCAAAGTGAAAGGAAAAGCTTGTGTGAGTGTGAGAGAGGTCGAGTGGTCAGAGAACAGAAAAAAAAAAAAAAAACGCAAAATAGAGCCATCTTGCTGAGCGTGCAAATGATGTGAGTTAAAATACGGGGAGTAAATACGGTCTGTGTCTAGACGGGATCATCATCGCCTCCCTGTAACTTTTTAGATAATTTTTTTATTATTAATTTCACAGATAATGCATGAACCTAGCTTGATATGCGTTTAAGCTGCATTACTGTATATTAGGTACCACCGTTAGCTTGGCTGATTAGATTTCCAAGCAACCTAATGGGATGATTGAATAATGAAGCTATGAGTTCACCTAGTGGTCTAGCTAATGAATAAATGTGGGAATATAATATAATAATACGGGTAAATATCCACCCAGGAGGAGTGAACTTCTCGTTTGTTTGTCATTACATTATCCGAAAACGTCTGAAAGCCGGGATGGGGATGCGGCAGCAATCTCTGGACTTAAGTCATGAGCAGCATCTTTTACCGGATCTCTGTGAGGACCTTCAAAAGCGTGGCTGTTCTGCAGCACTCCAACCTCCCTCGTGACACTGTTTGGGTGGCTCTGTGTTTTAAGAGCTAGCGGTCGGAAAATTGCTAGTTTAAATTCCAGGGCTGCCAGAGAGCCACTGTTAGTCCCACGAGCAAAATCCATAACTGCTCGGCTGTGAACTTTGGGCTGTAAGTCATAATCCACTGGAATAAATGCGTCTGCCAAATAAGTAAAAGTCACTGGATTTGTCGACTTTTTTCTTTCACCTTCAACCTCATTTGGTTCCTGTGGAGATCTTCTGGTCTCTTATGCGCTTATGGGCTTACGAGACAAAGCAGGAAACCTTTGCGGGTTAATTCAGCTTAGAGGTGACTCCGGACCTGAGGGTGGAGAAACTAGAAGAATTTAGGAAGTTGCTCAAGAAATGCATGAGTTTATTACAAGTTCTGGAAGTCTCATCGCAATCTTTTTGGTTTCCTGCTTAAGATGGGGTTTCCTGCGTAGGACGCCTCTTTAGATGTTAAAGTGCAAGATTATTTATTACGTTCCCCTTAATAGAGAAATCACTCGCATATCTATCACATGTCATCTACTGTATATCTGACTACGTGAGCCGCAAAACGAGTGCCGTTTGAGTATCCTGTGTCACAGGACTGAGTTATTTGTTCAGAAAAGTTTGTTTCGAAATGTGTCCCGACTTTTACGAAATGGCGACACTTAAAGAATCACGATATGGATAGAATCGCGACATATCGTGAAAATATCGTATTAGGTACCTGGTACCTGGTGATTCCCATCCCTGTTTTGCACTGTACTATGGAAAAATGGAAAAAGGTAGAAGTTCAAAGTCCTGAGTTGGAGGGGGGATTCCAAAACATTCTGGCCAAACTACTAATGGAAAGATGCCACTCAATTGTTAGTCCAACGAATAGTTTCTGTCTCTAGTAGGTGGCATTAGCACCCGGGTTCTCTCTCTGCAGTCTTGAGGTGATAGAGGAGCTGTAGTTGGCACGCGCCTGATCTCATTAAGGTGATGTAGGCCTGTGATCTCGTTACGGCCGATGATGTAATATGCTGCAGACGAAGTCTTAGGCCATTTAGGGTCAGTGTGCTGGCAGGTAGTTATGCACTTAGTCTGAGAAAATATGCTCTTAAATATCAGCCAGCGCTTTTCAGAAGCGAGTACACTCCTGTCTTTGGTTTCTCACTTATCGAAATCAAAGTTCCAGAAAACTTTTTCTCAGTGTGGGGAGAAAAAAAAAAGACACACACACGAAAACAAAACGAGCGTACTCTGTATTCTGAAGCGGCAGCCATGTTTCAGCGCTTCCTCCACACACCGGGACAAGACAGAACCTACTGTGGACTTACAGTATGACTGAATTGAACCGAATAAGGAGGAGTTCGACTTCATTCCTGTGTTAATTCAATCAACCCAGCTATGTTGAAATAAAACATTGTTGCTGCATGCGCTGTTGAAAAAAAGTCAATACAACATAAACTCTGATCTAATCTTTCAACCGCTCTCTTTCCGCAGGAGTCGTAAGATTCAGATCCGGAACATTCCCCCTCACCTGCAGTGGGAGGTGAGTCCCGCTGCGTCTCGGCAGCGCCCCAGCTTGATTTCAACACAAACACCAAACGCAGCCTCACTTGATTGCCGACTATTTATGGTGGACTCTTGCGGATAGATCAAAATCGCCCTATTAATTTAAATTCTGCACCTTGAGATTATTTGAATTATGAATTATGGCATACAGTAAATCATATGAAAGATGAAAGGCGAAGTCTTGCAGTTACGTCGAGACTGTAGCTGTTACAGAGCTTAGAATTCGTATTTGTATCTGAGATAGAGATGTAAACCTGATCACCTCTAGTGACCACCGGCGAATGAAAAAAATATGACAGTGAATTGGTTAAGAACCAATTGTCGAAAGGGAAAAAAGTTCAACCGCACTTCTGTTTGTTGTTATAATGTGTGTATTCAGGTACATAGTGAACCAAGAAAATAAATGAATCAGAGTCAGGGGTCACTCATTGGACTACGGTTCGGGAGGTCACAGGTTCAAAATCCCACGACTAAGTTGTCAAGCTGTTGGTGTCATGAATCTAGGTGTTACTCGGGCTAGATCTGGCGGATGTTGTTGCCATGGGAAAATAGGGCAAACGCAGAGGGGTTTATAAACAAATAGTCAAAAACAAACAAAATAAAAATAAAATTTTTATTTACAACCAAAACAAAGACAAACAAAGAAACTAAAACAACAAACTCAAACTGTAACTTAGGGCTCAGAGCCAACACAGGCTCTTCGCAGCAGACACAGGGACTAAGAGCTGACACAGGGAGACATGGAGCTGGAACCACCTAAAGACACATGGGGAACTAGAGACGGGACAGGAAAATACATGGCCAGAGAAACTAAAGGACGAGACAGGACCAGGGACAGGACCAGGGACAGGACCAGGGACAGGACCAGGGACAGGACCAGGGACAGGACCAGGGACAGGACCAGGGACACAGAGACAGGGCCAGAGACAGTATGGGTTAGTGGTTAATTGGATTAGTAGCTACACTGAATATTGATATACTGGATGCTGACCTAACCAGGTTAGTATCTAATAGAGTTAGTGACTAACCGGGTTAGTACTGACCTACTAGGGGAACCGGAACTCAAGAGGCAGGGCACATGAGGCTAATCCAAACTAGCGGCTAAACCTACTAGCGACCAAAACCAATAGCAGTCAATCCCACTAGAGGTTAGCCTACTGGAGGCTAACCCTAATAGGGGCTAACCCTGCTAGCAGCTAAGCACTCATACAAAATACACTACATACAAAGAACTAAACAAGAGGAAGACCGACACTGGGGACACACAAAACAGTACTTACACAGGAGGAGACACAGCCTAACTAAACACTAAACAAGACATCTCCATGAATCCATCAACACAAGGAACATAAAGAAAACCAATAATAAAACCCTCTTGAAAACAAAGGTTAAACAATATAACTAAAATATAACTTCAAAGAAACAAAACCAAACAAAAAGGAATGCCCACATGACAGTAATATAATTACATATATACATACAATGCTCGTTTCCCAGAACAAACTGCTATTTATAGAATCTTTAATGGGTTACCTCGGTTCAGGTGAGCACTCTCATCACCTGACCGAGGTGCCTTCTGGGAAACTGAACAAAAACTACAAAACAGACAAACATACAAACAGTGCCCTCTAGTTGTGGTCCCTTACAGTTGGGCCCTTGAGCAAGGCCCTTAATCCTCAACTGCTCAGATGTATAATGAGATAAAAATGTAAGTCGCTCTGCATAAGGGCGTCTACCAAATGCCTAATAAAAATGCACTAGCTATGTGTGTTTAAACTCATAGTTCCCTAATTAGGTACACCTGCTCAGGTACTCATACTGTAGAGGAATAGATAGATTCATTATTGATCCCAAAGGCAATTCCAGATAAATTACATTCTGGATGTGAATCCAGAATGCAGGGATACAAGCCGGACACTCTAACCAGTCTAAGCCGATAAAAAGGCTAATTAGATATGCATTAAGGCATGTCGACATGGTCAAGGTGATCTACTGGAATTCAAACTGAGCATAATTCAAGTGACTCTGAATGTTGCATGGTTGTTTGGTGCCAGACTGAGTATTTCTGAAACTGCTGACATACTGGGATTTTCACGCACAACCATCTCTAGGGTTTACAGAGAATGGAATGAACGAGGAGGAGAAGAGAAAAGAAGAAGGAGAGAAAAAAAAATCCAGTGAACAGCAGTTCTCTTGGCGAAAATACCTTGTTGATGCCGGAGGTCAGAGGAGAATGGCCAGACTGGTTCGAGGTGATAGAAAGGCACCAGTAACTCCAACCGAGGTGTGCTGTAGATCATCTCTGAACACACAACACGTCAAAACCTTGAAGCAGATGGGCTACAGCAAGAGAAGACCATACCGGGTAACGAAATTGGAGGACAGGAAATTGGAAAACATTGCCTTGTCTAACATGAAACCATGGATTCATCCTGCCTTGTATCACCGTTTCAGGCTGGTGGTGGTGGTGTAACTCAAATAACATCTCGTTACAACCATGGCATGCTAAAGAGCATCTCGATTTGCACGACGCCTTGAAGCTTCTTCGGTTGGCTACTAAAGTTAAAATCATCTCTGACTGGTTTCTTGAACATGAAAAGTTCACTGTACTCAACTGACCTCCACTAGAGCGCCTTTGGAATGTTTCGAAAAGGTAGATTCGCATCTTCGATGTGCAGCCGACAAATCCACAGCAACCGCGTCCCGGCAAGGGGTCCCCCAGAGGACTATCCGGTCCGCACATACCATCTTGGCGCAGGTTTTTACGCGGGATTCCCTTCCTGACACAACCCTCCCGTTTTATCCGGGCTTGAGACCGGCACTGCAACCACCGGGCATTGGTTGGGAATCAAACACAGGCCTTCCGCATGGCAGGCGAAAAACCTACCACTGAGCCACCAGTACCCTAACGTGTCAGCATGGACCAAAATCTTTAAGGAATGCTTCTAGGACGTTGTCAAATTAAGGCAGTTCTGAGGTCAAAACTTGGACTTCTGACTTCTGGATCTAGTCGCTCACAACGTGTAGCTTGTAATATTGAAGACAGAAACATGGCTGACGGAAAAAAGAAAATACCGTAAGAAATTGAGTTGGATTCGGAAACACTTTTTCACTCAAGGTAGAGGTCACACAGTAGAGCGGACTGAGAACTTCAGCAGTACAACACATGAACGAATAGTTTAGCTTTATATTAAGTCTAGGTCTCCAGGTTGTGTGTTTACCCTTTAGCTGATTATAGACGTGTGTATCTCATACGTCTGGCTGGCTGTCTCCCTGTCTCATCCCCTTAGACTCTCTTTCTTTTGTAACTTACCAGTCAGTTGGGCTAAAGATCTGATTAACCCTTAAATTACTTTTAATTACTCACATTATAGTTTCCCTTTGGGATTATTAAAGTCCTCGATCTATCTATCTATCTATCTATCTATAAAAGACTTTGTCTATCTGTTAGTCCCTCTGCTAGTCAAGAATGTCTATGAGTGTCTAGCGTGTCTACCTCTTTTTTGTGTACATGTTTAATGTGAGCCTCTCTTTCTCTTTACAGGTTTTAGACAGCTTGTTATCACAGTACGGCTCAGTAGAAAATGTGGAGCAAGGTACAGTCAAACAGCATGTTACACCGTGTGTGTGTGTGTGTGTGTGTGTGTGTGTGTGTGTGTGTGCGTGAGTGCGTGTGTGTGAGCGTGTGCCTAGCTGAAAGACTGCAGTTTGGCTGAAAGGAAAATTGTGCAGGTTTGTGCTACTTCCTTGAGTGTGTGTTTACTCGTGTGCTAGCTTTGTACTGTGTTTGTGTGTGTGTGTTTGTGTGTTGGGGGGTGGGGGGGCGTGTATGTGCTGCTGGGTGGTCTGAATCACTGACTGATGTGTGTAAATCATGATAATGCATGATGTCTGCATTTTGTGTGTGTGTGTGTGTGTGTGTGTGTGTGTGTGTGTGCATGTGTGTGTTTTAAGGTAGATGATGCTGCTGAACTTTTCCAAGGAGGTTGTTTGATTATTTTGGCATTGCTTAGGGGAGGGTGCCTCATGCATATACACATAGTAGTGAGTTTCCTGCTCTTACACACACACACACACACACACACACACACACACACACACACACACACACACACACACACACGCCCTAAATCCACACACTTTTTAACTCATGTAATGGATCATTTAACCGCTTTTACCTTTGATTTTTTTCAAAGGTTGAGTGTGTGTGTCTGTGTTTGTATGTGTAAACCTGTTACGATGTGTGTATGCATGAGTAACTCTGCCCTCTGTGTTGCTCTCAGTGTAGGAGGCGTGGCCTCTGTGTTGCTCTCAGTGTAGGAGGCGTGGCCTTTGTGTTGCTCTCAGTGTAGGGGGAGTGGTCTCAGTGTAGGGGGAGTGGCCTCTGTGTTGCTCTCAGTTTAGGAGTTGTGCCCTCTGTGTTGTTTTCAGTGTAGGGGGAGTGGCCTCTGTGTTGGTCTCAGTGTAGGGGGAGTGGACTCTGTGTTGCTCTCAGTGTAGGAGGCGTGGCCTCTGTGTTGCTCTCAGTGTAGGAGGCGTGGCCTCTGTGTTGCTCTCAGTGTAGGAGGCGTGGCCTCTGTGTTGGTCTCAGTGTAGGAGGCGTGGCCTCTGTGTTGCTCTCAGTGTAGGAGGCGTGGCCTCTGTGTTGGTCTCAGTGTAGGAGGCGTGGTCTCTGTGTGTCAGTCACAGTGTAGGAGGCGTGGTCTCTGTGTGTGTCAGTCACAGTGTAGGAGGTGTGGTCTCTGTGTGTGTCAGTCACAGTGTAGGAGGCGTGGCCTCTGTGTGTGTCAGTCACAGTGTAGGAGGCGTGGCCTCGGTGTTGCTCTCAGTGTAGGGGGAGTGGCCTCTGTGTTGCTCTCACTGTAGGAGGCGTGGCCTCTGTGTTGCTCTCAGTAAAGGGGGAGTGGCCTCTGTGCTGCTCTCAGTGTAGTAGGCGTGGCCTCTGTGTGTGTCAGTCACAGTGTAGGAGGCGTGGCCTCTGTGTGTGTCAGTCACATTGTAGGAGACGTGGCCTCTGTGTTTGTCAGTCACAGTGTAGGAGGCGTGGTCTCTGTGTGTGTCAGTCACAGTGTAGGAGGCGTGGCCTCTGTGTGTGTCAGTCACAGTGTAGGAGGCGTGGCCTCTGTGTGTGTCAGTCACAGTGTAGGAGGCGTGGCCTCTGTTTGTGTCAGTCACAGTGTAGGAGGCGTGGCCTCTGTGTGTGTGTCAGTAACAGTGTAGGGGGCGTGGCCTGTGTGTGTGTCAGTCACAGTGTAGGGGGCGTGGCCTGTGTGTGTGTCAGTCACAGTGTAGGAGGCGTGGTCTCTGTGTGTGTCAGTCACAGTGTAGGAGGCGTGGTCTCTGTGTGTGTCAGTCACAGTGTAGGAGGCGTGGCCTCTGTGTGTGTCAGTCACAGTGTAGGAGGCGTGGCCTCTGTGTGTGTCAGTCACAGTGTAGGAGGCGTGGCCTCTGTGTGTGTCAGTCACAGTGTAGGAGGCGTGGTCTCTGCGTGTGTCAGTCACAGTGTAGGAGGCGTGGCCTGTCAATCTTGTATGAAGATGTGCAATTATGTACATGTACATGCTGTAACATGGATTATACAGAAAAAATTTATATAGATGTCAGGGATTCTGTATAACGTCAACAAAAGTTGAATTGTAGAGATTTATTTTCAGTTGTGTGTGTGTGTGTGTGTGTGTATGTGTGTGTGTGTGTGTGTGTGTATGTGTGTGTGTGTGTGTGTGTGTGTGTGTGTGTGCGTGCATGTTCCCTGATTTAAAGCTTCACCACGAGACACTTGATAAACACAATGTTTGCACCTAGTAGTGTTGTCTCAACCGCCCACAGCACTCTGTGCGAATGGTGAATGAGTTTGTGTCCCTGTGTGTGTGTGTGTGTGTGTGTGTGTGTGTGTATGTGTTTGTGTAAGTGCGTGCAAGTGTGATTCAGACTAAATCATGAGATAACAGTGGAGTGAAGAACTGAAGATTTGAAGCCTGAACGTGTCTGTGTGTGTGTGTGTGTGTGTGTGTCTGTAGTGAACGCTGACTCAGACACAGCTGTGGTGAATGTCACATACGCATCGAAAGAGGAAGCTAAAGAGTAAGAGGCCATTCATCTCTCTTTCCATCCTTCCTTCCATCCTTTTGTTTGTTTGTTCCTAATAATGTATCTGTCCTTTGCGCTTCTCCGTCTCCCCTTTTATCCAGCATTCAGGCCGATGTGCCGGTGATGTCGTCTTTTGTACGGTTTAGAGACACAAATGAGACAGGCACACACACACATCTGCCTCTGATTCATTAAGTGCTTATAAACTGTTTAGTTACTGGAGTTTTTTTCATGCTTTAGTCAACGGTCCAAAAAACACAGAAAACTACGAGTGAGATGCATGTTTAATACACGGGCAATTTATAATATTAACATATAATATAGAATTTGATAATATGATGTATTATATTACAATACACTTATCACAGATGTCTTACAAACTCCTATAACAGTACGTGTTTTTTTTAAATGCTTTGTAATTGATTGACTTAACGAGGCAGCTATCTGAGAAATTTCCATTTCATGTCATTACAACCTTCATAAAAGTCTGCATACGTACATAATATTTATTTTTATTCAAAGTTAATTATGAAAAAAACTTCTAAAGTGTTGTGAGATATGCCATGTTTTTGAAGCATGTGTGTGTGTAAATCTTCACTTCCTGAATGTGTAACGTCTCCCAGGGCCATAGAGAAGTTGACGGGCCACAATCTGGAAGATCACTCCTTCAGCGTGTCCTACATTCTGGACGTGGAGGGCGGCGGGAACGAGAGTGAAGCGGGACCCCAGGCCCAGCATAGGGCGTCCCGAGGAGGCAGAGGGGCGAGGGAGTCTGACTCCGCCCACTCCGGGGCCATGGGGGGCCTGCAGGGTGGACACCACACGCACCACGAGCTCCCGCTGAGACTGCTCGTCCCCACGCAGTTCGTAGGAGCCATCATTGGCAAAGAGGGACTCACCATCAAGAACATCACCAAGCAGAGCCAGTCCAAGTGAGTTCTGATGACGGTTTAAAAATGAAAAATCATTCATCGTCTATACCGCTTGTCCCGTACAGGGACACGGCGGGTCTGTAGCCTATCCAAGTAGACTTTGGGCGCGAGGCAGGGTAAAGGTTCGACAGGGTGCCGATACATCACAGGGCACACACAACAGGCAATTTGGGAACGCCAGTTAAACTAATCGGAGAACCAGGAGAGAACATACGAACATACACAGACGCGAGACGGGAACCGAACCCCTCGACCCTGGAGGTGCGAGTGCTAACCGCTACGCCACAAATGAACTCTTGCAAGCACACATCATTCCTCCACTCACCAGGCTGTCCTTCACCTCTAACCGTCTCACCACATCACACCGGTGCTGAAAACGGTCTCCCTGAGGAATACTTCAGGAAGCCTGTATTGTCTTTTTTTTTTCCTTTATTTTTAACAAACTGCCACGCTCTATTGTGGTTCAGTTATTGAAAACAGAAGCAGCGAGTGCATCAATTATTAATTTTTAATAATGTCGAGATTAATAAGTAATGATGCAATAAGAAGTGACAGTTGTGAAGTATTCGCTCTCAGCTACAGTATGAGGTGTAGACAGAATTGTCTTATCACAATTGTTTTTTTTTTTTTTTTTGCATATGTAGCAAAAAAATCAAATGTCTGCACGAACGCCATTGGGGTAAAAAAAAAAAAAAAAAAAACCTCAAGCATACTGCTGATTATCCATGTAATCATATCCTTGATCTCAACACACCTAATCCACCGTCATTTACATTTAGCACAAAGACGTTCTCAGAGCTTTTGATTCAACAGTGATGTCACAAATTAAAGATTCTGGAGAAAGATCGTTTCATATTTTAATTTTAATTCAGGCAAATCCATCTCCCTTCAAAATCTCAGCCACATTTAAATAGCTGGACGCAGGTGACAAGGTTGACCCGAGCTGCATGTTGTCATGTTTTGACATAATCGACGGATGCAGGAGTGAATCTCTGTCCTCGTAGTGCTGCTTTCAGGGGACCGGACAGGTGAAAGTGCGACGGAGAGAGATCAGGAAGCTTTAAGTGTCGACAGTGTGAAGGGTAGAAGTGTGCAAGATCACAACGGTCACAGCGGTCTCGGGTAGCATGGCAGTCCTCTGCGTCTAATCCGCAGCTCCTAATTGCTGACGCACTGTCGATTGTTGAACCTTCCCCCCAACCCCCAACCCCCCCCCCCCCCCCCCCCCCCCCCGTGATGTTCCAATACTTCTGGCCCTTAAGAATCCCAGAAAACCGTAAACATTGATGAATTTTCCAGCTGATGGTCGACTTTTGAACTTTTTCTCCATCCGTGATTCAGAATGTTCCCGTTCCACACTCTCAGGCTCGTAGTGATGAATCCGTCCGCGTCCCGTCGCCAGCAATGATCCTCTTTAAGAAACTCCCACCTTCCTTAGAGCATCGCTCCAAATTTGGTTTGCAGATATCCAACCGCTTCCGCAATTTGTTTTGGCACCAGCTACGCCACATGGACCACATGAAAAGAAATCCCCGCGCGCTCCTCTTCTTCCGTGCAAATCACAAGTGGGGCGTCCATTACAAATAAACTGATGTAACACGTTCACACCTGCGCAGCAGCGACTGGAGAGAAGGAAAAGCGCTGATCAGACAACAGAAGCTTTAATATAACCGGAGTGAGGATCATTTATATAGAAAAAAAAAAAAAAACATGATCAAGCGTGATCTTTTTCGTTTCCCATTTACATACAGAACAGAGCGACGTTACATTTATATCTCCAGCCCACACACATAGCGTAGGAGAACCTCTTGTGAGGAGAGTGCTGAATTTGACAAAAAGTTTATCGGATTAGATTCGCTGACGCCTCTGTTACTGAACGACTTTAGACTTGCTGGGACATTGACCATGACTGGTACAAAGCTTTGACACCGAAGAAGAAGAAATGTTAAGTGTCCCCTAACGAACCAGCTCACATCCATGATGCTTTGTTGTTGTTGTTGTTTGTTTATTTATTTATTTATTTGTTTGTTTGTTTATTTTAGGTTAGACGTATATTAGGTCAACAGACTGTTTGGATGTAGTGATATTAATTTATAGTTCGTGTTACAGACAGAACTACTGTACAAAAGATAACGCCGAACTCCTGACCAATCAGGTTCAAGCTTGTAGTTATTAAACTATTTCAACGTTCATAAGGCGCTCTTATATAAATAAGTGGTTATTACTGCTCTTCAGCTCAGGGCACAAATCCCAGGCTGAATTTCGACGTTAAATCTCTTTCTTTTTTTTCTTTTTTTTTTTTTTGATTGTTTCCTTTAATGCCTCTCGTCTCATTTGTCTCGTATTTACTCCTATTTATTCTTCTGGCACTTCAGGATTTTGGCACTGAAACAGCCTTTTCTTTGGGCCGCACAATAAATCACACGTTAATCACCGTCGCATATTCGCCTCTGCAGTGCGACAGCCTGAAAAGGCTAAAATTACCGCGTCCCATTCAGTATCACTCTCGCTACATCAAAATCACACGCTCCCGGTAATAACGGCAGCACTCAACCAATAAGCTCGGGCGTTTACAGACCGCTCCGTTTCGGCTGCCGCTCTCTCTGATAGAGCGGTCAACGAGAAGGCGGAGAAAAACGAGGTGCACGAGGTGAAGCCTTTGTGTGTGTAATGATACAGTCCTGTACTAATCACATCTCAGGTGTTCTCTATCACTGTGTGTACTGTCTACTCTTTTTCCTCTGTCTCTGTCTCACACACAGTGGCCTTCTGTTTCTTATACCCCTTGTTCTCAGACAGTGAGAGGAAAACTGCAGGCAGTCTGTGGGTCTGTGGGTACATGAGTGAACACTGAAAAGCAGGACACGCTAAATCTTATCTATTAGTTAGTAGACGCAAATAAATACTCTCTTAGTATTTAAAAAAAAAGTAAAATCGCAATGAAGCAATGCAGAAAATGTCTGTACAGAATTTTTTTTTTCTCTCAAAGCTCAATGCCAACATCTGAACAATTTCTGAGCATTTCTGAACTTTATCCGGAATTTTTATTCATTTTCAAAGGATGAGGGTCACTTTAAACCCGCAAGGTTATTAAAGTCGAAATTGTCCGTCTTCTATTGTGCTAAACATGTCTTAGTCTTTTTTTAAGATATAATATTAAGATATAATAAAGATATTATGATATTTTAAGATATAGATTAAAATATTTATAAGATATAAGAATTTGTAAAGATATAATACAGATATTGAGATATTTTAATATATAAGAATTTTTAATGATATAATATTACGATATAATTAAGATATTTTGAAGATATAATAATTTCTAAGGTATCATATTAAGATATAATTAAGATATTAAGAAATTTTTAAGATATAATGATTTATAAGATATAATATTAATATATAATAAAGATCTTATGATATGTTAAGATATAGGTTAAGATATTATAAGATATAATAATCTTTAAGTTATAATATTAATATATGTTAAAGATAAGATATTTTTAAGATATAATAATCTTTAAGGTATAATATTAAGATATAATAAATATATTATTAGATTTTAAGATATAATGATTTATAAGATATAATATTTTTAAAGGTATAATAAAGATGTTGAGATATTTTTAAGATAATTTATAATAAATAATATTAAGACAAAAGTTGCAATAACAGAATTAAAATTGTAACCAAATACGTGAATTAATAACTGCACTTTTTTTTAACAACTATTTTTCTTGGCATTGCTCTAGCTAGTATGTCATTTAATGATGATTTATTTATCTTATTTCTTACATTTCAGTCTTTATATATGATTGAATTTATTTTCATTTAGTTTTAATTACGCTTTAGCTTGTAGAAACCTTTAAGTGACTGTGGAAAAATATTGCATGAGCTGATGTATGTGGAAGAGGGCGGATAGCGCTTTCCTCCGAGCGCGTCACGCTGTCACAGCGAGCAACAGTTTGATAAAATCTCCTTGGCTGGCTTTACAGTGTGTGACGGTATCATGGAGTTATATTGAGAATAAAAAATAAATAAATATACAGTATACAATCCTGAAAGTTTATTTGTGAATACTGCTAATAGTTAACTAACCGAAAAAAAGGAAGCTAATTATTAGCAAAGCTAACGCCGTGTAATCATAAAAAAGAAAGAAAGAAAGAAAGCAAGAAAATTTTTATTAACCTAATTATTTCCCGTGGTTCGATAACCAGAAGGAAAAACCTCCAGCTGCTTGTTATTTTAAAAGCAATTCTGTATTGAGTATTTTCAAAGGGCTGTTTGATTAGTGAAGTGAGGGGACGCGCTGACAGGCTCCTCGAAATTACCACCAATATAGACGTGACATTTACATCTCGAGTGCGTCTCAAAGACCAGCTAAAGTAATATACACTTTTATAAACGTAACGCTGTCAGAGTTCTCTTGCTAATCCGCTCCGAATCTCCCCCCGCGTCGCAGCCTCACACGTTCATCAGGACGATTCAGAAGATCCGTTCCTTAAACACGTCTCCTCGTTTTCCTGTTTAGAGTCGACATCCATCGCAAGGAGAACGCAGGGGCCGCGGAGAAGCCCATCACCATCCACTCGTCTCCGGAGGGCTGCTCGCACGCCTGCAGGATGATCCTGGAGGTCATGGAGAAGGAAGCCACCGACACCAAGACGTCAGTATCACACGGTGTTCACACTACAGAGGCAGAGACACTGAGAAACCTGCGAGCGGGTTAGATCTCGTGCTGGGCCACTGCCATGTCTGGCTTACGTTCAGAAGAGTAATGTGAAGCTTTTCAACTCATTTCTGTGTTGAAGCGCACACACACATACACACACACACACACACACACACACACACACACACACACATACACACAACGTGAAATCATTTACTCCATATTTAACATAAGCGCCTGGCATGCATGAAATTATTACTTCATACTTAATCCCTTTATGATTACAAGTGATTTACTGAAAGGAGATTATTCGCTCTCTCTCTCTGTCTGCCATCTCTTCCTCTGTCTCAATTTGTTTCTGTCTTTCTCCATCTCTTTTTTCGGTCTGTCTTTTTATCTCTTATTTTTGTATGTCAGTGTCTTTCCTTTCTCTCAGTCTCTCTCTCTCTCTCTCTCTTTGTCTTTTTCTCAATCTCTTTCTCTTTCTCTCGGTCTTTTTCTCAGTCTCTTTCTCTTTCTTTTTCTCAGTCTCTTTCTCTATCTCTCTCTCTTTGTCTTTTTCTCAATCTCTTTCTCTTTCTCTGTCTTTTTCTCAGTCTCTTTCTCTCAGTCTTTTTCTCAGTCTCTTTCTCTCTCTCTCTCTCTCTCTCTCTGTCTTTTTCTCAGTCTCTCTCTCTCTCTGTCTTTTTCTCAGTCTCTTTCTTTCTCTCTCTCTCTCTCTGTCTTTTTCTCAGTCTCTTTCTCTATCTCTCTCTCTCTTTCTGCCATGTCTTATTTTTCTGTCTTTTTCTATCTTTTTTTCTGTCTTATCTATCTGATTTTTGTACAGTATGTAAGTTTCTTTCTCTCTTTCTGTACTGTATATAATCCACTTTCTCTCTCTTGCTCTCTCTCTCTCTCAGTCTCATTTTGGTCTGTCTTCTGTTTCATCTTTTTTTTTATCTCTCTAGCTCTCTCTCTCCTTTCCATTTGTTGAGATCCTTTATCACAAAACAGACATAACTGGCACACAAGCTCTTTTTTTAATCCTTCATATGCATGTGTGTGCATTTATATATAATTAAATATTTGAATCTCTCTCTCTCTCTCTCTGTGTCTCTCCCTCACACACACACACACACACACACACACACACACACACACACACACACACACACACACACACACACACACACAGTGCAGAGGAGGTCCCTCTGAAGATTTTGGCCCATAACAGTCTTGTAGGACGGCTGATCGGTAAAGAAGGCAGGAACCTGAAGAAGATCGAGCAGGACACTGGGACCAAGATCACCATTTCTCCGTATGTACACACTCCAGTGTTCAAATGTCTAGACTATCAAGTCAGAATAAGCCATTAAATAATAATAACAATTATATAATAATAATAATAATTATTATTATAATTTTTATTATTATTATTAAAATAAAAATCTCAAGTAAAATTTTCGTAGTACTCTCACACTACAGTGCATTTCACCTGACATTATTAATGTTCCTAAGGTACGTAGGTACGATCCTTTGCTTAGCCGTCTTTCTAAATTATTGACCCTGTGCTTCCCACTGTAGCCTGCAGGATTTGACCATCTACAACCCGGAGCGTACCATCACAGTGCGGGGAGGGGTGGACGAGTGCTGTAACGCCGAGGTGGAAATCATGAAGAAGCTGAGAGAGGCGTACGAGAACGACGTGGCCGCCCTGAACGTGAGCATATCCCACAGAGCGCCGGGGACATCACTCGCTCCACCCCGTTCAGGCGTTAGAGCCCTTCACACGCACGGCCCGAGACGCGACGAGTGATCGCAAGGAGTAAATCGACTTGTTAAATTGATATCTGGCTTCAAAAAGGAGTGAGAAGGTTTAAAATATTATGACGCTAGGAAAAATAGAGGGAGTTTGAACACGACAATAAGGAAATCAATAATTCATTCAGAACATTTGAGTTTGATGTTTTGTAATCCATCTATCTATTCATTATATCGCTTATTCTGTGGAGCTTAATTCAGGGTACACACCCAATCATACACTGCTGACAAGTCGGAAAACCAAAGTACTGTATGTGAAGGAAGCACAGGGGAGAACAGACCAGAGACAAGAGCTGAACCCCAAACCCTGGAGGTACGAGGTGATGTGGCTAACCACTACACCGCCGCGCCGCTGGTGTCTGTAGTGATTATGTCTACATTCAAAGAATATGTCATGCACACTGTAGCAACGATACGAGTGTACAGTATTGCTTCAGAAAAATATTTTTAAAAACATGCAATGAAAAATAAATTATTACATTATTTACAGTATGTTTGGCATGAAAGTAGTGTAAAAATGCAATACTTTCTCAAAAAAAAAAAAAAAATTATCAGTTCCATGATAAATAAATGAGCTCCCTGTTCGTAACTGTCGGTTGTAAAACCTTGCTTGCTTGTTTATATATTTGTTTGTTTGTTTGTCAAGTTCTCGCATTCTTGCAATACCGATAAGCCATAACATTATGTTTCGTCTAGACGTCTCAGGTTGACCGCGTGTCACCATAGCGACAGTTACCGAAACCTCATTACAGTGGCACCTGGAAGTGGGTGGGATATACAGTACAGTATTATTAGGCAGCAAGTGAACAAACAAACTCTTGAAGTTGAAATGTTGGAAGCGGAAAAAAATGGGCAAGTGTAAGGATTTGAGCGACTCCAAATGGTGAGGAACCAAAATCGTCTAGACGACTGGGTCAGAGCAAATACAAAACCGCAGCTCGAAAAGGAGGGAAAAGCAGTGAACCGATGACAGGGTCATGGACGGCTAAGGCTAAGGCTGAGTGACAGCGCTGGTGGAGATCAAAGGTTTTGATCGAGCAGGTGGTCGTAATGTTATGGCTGATCGGCGTAGTTATTTATTTGCTTATGATTCATTCGCTTCTTTAATATTGTTTTTTAATTAGTTTTTTTTTTCAGTCGTTTATTCCCTAGTTATATTTGTATATAAAAAAAAAATGAAAAGCTCCAGGTGATAATAGCGACGACTGCTGTTTTCTTCTATGCGGGGAAGTATAAAGAAATGGCTGCATGAGCTCTCCCATTTAAATGCATTCATCAATTTTTATTATAAGGGCCTGTTGTTAAGACGTTTTTTAATATACGTATTGAAATAGTTGATGATGAAAGAGGTTTAAAAATAGATAAAATGCTAATAATATTTAGTTGAGTTGTGATCTGTGAATGCTTTCTACCATGTGATATTGACATCATCTGTGTTTTTCTGAGCGGCAGCACTAGAACGTGTAATTTCAGCAATATTTAGTTAGATTTACAGTTATACACACCAAGAGGACATTAATGCTATTTGTCCTCTTCATTTGGCTATTTAATATGAATTCGGATTATTATAATTTTAATTAATTGATTCATTTTTTAAATATACCACATTCTGGCATAACTGAATCGAGAGAAATTTGACTTTGACTCGTGCCAGCGCTTTAATTATATTGGATTGATTGTTCAACTTCACAAGTACGAGTCCCAATTGTACGTGTCCGCCGATGCGTTTAAAGGACTTTAAAAAAAAATTTTTTTTTGCATCATTGCAATTGAGGTGTAAACAAATAAAGCCTTTTCAAATCGACGCTTGTGCCACTAAATTGGATTACAGAACTGAATTCAGAGTTTTTTCTTTTTTTTTTTTTTGGAGCTCTTGAAAGAAAAACAAGCAATCAGAGTGGTACAGCTGCACCACCTGGTGGAGCACTCTGGATATTACATCTGTATTGGTTTACTCACTCACTCATCGTCTATACCGCTTTATTCCGTATACAGGATCGCCCGGAGGTGGGGTGGGGGTGGAGCGTATTGCAGGAGACTTGGGGCAATGAGGCGCGTTACATCCACCCATGCACACACACTTTCACACACTGCAGGCAATTTGGGAATGCCAGTTAGCCTCACCTGCATGTTTTCGGACTGTCGGAGGAAACCGGAGCACCCGGAGGAAACCCACCAAGCACGAAACCCGATCCTGGAGGTGCGAGGCGACAGTGCTAACCGCTACGCCGCCGCGCCGCCCTTACATAGAATGACCAGTTGTAAAAATACAAGCGTACATAATTACGGAAGTGCGAGTGTGTAAGTGTAAGTTTTAACACAGGTGAAATTGCTGACGGCTCTCAGAGCGCTGAGATTCCGACGATTCTCACTTCTGTTTTTGGTTCTGCGTCCGTAGCTGCAGACCGCACTGATCCCTGGGTTGAACCTGAACGCTCTGGGGATCTTCGCTCCTGCTGTGCCTGTCCTGTCCTCAGCCACCGGGCCGCGTGGCGTCGCTTCACTTCCGGCCACCTACAACCCACTACTGGTGAGCGTTAACAAGCAGAATCAGCTTATTTATACCGTGTGCATTGTTGTAGACACTCCCCATATAGTTTTGGTTAGAAAGAGAAGCCCTTAATTACAGGCCGGAGACGCGCCGTCATGTTTGATGAAATATCGCGCGGTCTAGGATTGCGCTTTTCCAAAGCTCACCACGGATGGAAAGAGTGTTTATTTAAGTACTGCTCAGTGGATGTGATTTTTTTATTTTGTATTTTTTTCACCATTCTGTGTATAGTGTTTCTGAAATAGTCACGCCAGCCTCAGATACCAACCCTGAGCTCACAGGATAGCGAGTGTGGACATGAAGCCGAGCTCTCGACTCTACTCTATCTGCTCGATTTATTCATTCGCGTCGCCGCCATGTGATCGTGTGTCCGGGTGGTCGCGTGCACGTGTGAATCGGTGGCTGTTGGTGTATTATAAACTGTGAGTCTTTCTGCAAAGTCTCAAACCAGGCCACTCCGTCACCTCGCTGTCGAGAACGCCGCCATGATTTATGGAAACGCCTCCCGCCGGCCACAGAATGAAAAATAAACTGACATGAAAATGTAATTAAGCTTTTTTTTTTTTTTTAAAGTAAATAAATAACTGATTATTAAATAAACAGCTGATTCATCGATGTGTTTCGCACACGTCAGAGGGCTGGGTTTGGGTTCGGGGTCGGGGTTTACACTTCCTACACACCATATGCTGTGGCTCGGTACTGATCCATCCCTTTTTGTAAGTGACTTATAATGAGCAGCCAGTGCCAAACCTGCAAGTTATAAAAGATTTAATGGCAGGAGCAATAGCAATACATGGAATAAAAAAACAGATGTTTTATAATTATTGCCAATTTAGGAGGAATGTCAAGATTTTTTTCTATTTGTCTTCTACATTTACAACAGGACTTGTGATGAACTTTTTTAGGTTGTAACTTGCGCAGTGAGTCGAGACTCAGACGAAGTAATAAAACCTTCGACCTTGATCATCCCGCGATGCAAAACGTTGCCCCATGTTTTTGGATCATTAAAGGAGTTCCCGGGAGGCCGGCGTGTCGGAGGCGAAGCAGGCAGTCCGATCATGGACCGAGAAAACTTTTCACCTTTTCACTCTAGTGAGACGCTGGGAGAAGTGCATTAGTGTTGCAGGGGAATATATAGAGAAATAAAGGGTTAAATAAAGGTTCTGCGTTTGATTTGGACGTCCCTAGTAGAATTGCCTTTTCAAGCATTAACGGTTCACTTTTACAGATTGAATCTTAAATATTCCCTCCTGGGTCTTTGCCGTAGCAATACGTACTAAAATGAACAGCAGTAATGAAAGTTATACCACAACTGTAAAACCCGAATAAGTTGGCAAAACTCAAATTTTCAACAAAAAAAAAACCTAACTCAAAATTAAAAGCCTTACGTGCATTATTGAGTATTCTAACTCATACTATTTAATAGCAATTTTCTTTTTTTTTTTTAGATGTTGCAAATCAAATAAATTGCTGTTGGTCCCAGCGATGGGTCGCCACAGCAGACGATCCGGTCCGCACATAAGCTCGGCACAGGTTTTACACCAGATGTTCTTCCTGACGCAACCCTCCCATTTTATCTGGGTTCGGGACAGGAACTTCATCCAGTTGTTGGGAATCAAACCCGGGCCTTTCGCATGGCAGCTGAAACACCTCCTGAGCCACCAGTGCCCTATTGCCCTGATGACCTCAGACACAAAATCAATAGTCTGAATGATTTGAAGTTGGTGGAACTTTAAGGTGACAGTTACTGTTACTTAAGTAACTGAAATTGATAAGATAATGATATTACAGATGAGAAAAACACCATCTCACCTCAGATTCCTGTTCTTGATATGGACTTCCTCTGCTGTAGTCTTAAATCAGCTCAGTGCCGTGATCAGTGCTTTTCTGCTCACCGCGACAGTAGCGAGTGTTTATTACAGTAGTATTACGTCCTGTGAGCTCTCACAGCCTGGACATTCTTCTCGATAATGATGTTGTAATTAGCTCCATCATGCAGGCTGATACCAGATTGTTATTGTACATCCCTGATAATCAGCCCTGACTCGCTTACTGTAGAGTGGGCAAGTCGGAAAATCCCGTGTTTTTATGCACTAAGGCATACGTTTCCGTCCGACCTCCCAGAGCGAAACCGATTTCTCTGGTATAACGTCATGAGTTCACATCAGTGGAATGTATTCAGTTGACACGGTCGTATTTGTCTTTCTCTAATTTGATCAAGATTATGAAAATACTTTTGTTTACTCTGGACCGTAAAACTGAGAATGCATGTTTTTTTGTTGTTTTTTCTTCGTCCACCGGTGTAGCCTCTGAGGCTCGGGCGTTGACCAACACATGCCGAAAGAGCCCTAGCGGACGAGGTTATGGAGTGTCCGTGCGCTAGGTAACACGCTGGTCTTTTGTCTGAGTCACCGTGATGTGTGTGTTAGCGGAGGAAGTGGGCCGGGAGCGTTAGTCATTGCTGAATCATTTGGTATGGTTTGACTTTACAGGAAGCGCCGCTTCATTAATAGGAGATGAGTTTACCCAAGGGCATGTAGGGTCACGCTCTGTCCCTGGCGACTCTTCTGAATAGTCACGTATCACCCCGAGTGACGCTTGACTCATCGGGGTCGAATTCATGCTTCGGAGAAACAGGAATCACAAACAGCAATGTGAAATGTTCGCAGCAAAGTGAAGGCTGGTCTCTGAAGTTGACCGTTTTCTTTTTTCTGAAGCTACAAGGATCATGTTGTATTTTGTAAAACACGCGTGTAAGTCCATAAATCTATTTATAATAACGGTATTAAGGAGAAAGCGGTGCGTTATATCACAAATGACCTAATGAGAGCGATTCATGGCGAGGGCCGTTCGAGTCAAACCAGGACTTTTAATTGCGCAGAATAACAGAACACAATTATGAGAGTGAAACCTACTTTTATTTTTCTATATAATCCCCTGCTACACTAACGCACTTATCCCACTGCTTGGATATCATCAAAAGGAGAAAGTTCCATGATCAGATCGCCTGCTTCACATCTGAAACCCTGGCCTCCCAGGAACTCCTTTAATGAATCAAACATGTGGAAATTAGGTTTTTTTTAATTTTTTTTTTATGTCTGAGCAACCTCAGCCAGGATCGTCGATCACGGATATGTGTCCGTCTTTAAAACGTTTGAAAAATTTCGATGTTGTAAGAGTCTTATCATGTTCATCACAAGTCCCGGTTTGACTTGAACGTCCCCCTTGTATTGGCCGTTGTGAACATACCAAGCGAGGATGGCATTTAAAGATGATGCAGGTCTCCTGTGTTTCACTTTGTACAACGATGAACGACACTAGTGGCAGCCATCTTGCATGTGTGTGTGTGTATGGGTGTATGTGTGTGTGCATGGCTAAAGGTTTCATACATTTAGTTTCCAGGCTGTCTTGGAGTACTGTATGTATATATTCAACATTTTTTACTGAACTGTTAATGCATTTGTTACTACACTGATTAATGTGTGTGTGTGTGTGTGTGTGTGTGTGTTGTCACAGGGTCAGGCGTCAGCACTGGCTGGTTTGTACGGCTCCCCACCTGCTTTACCTCTCCAACAAGCAGTAAGTCCGCTCCGCTTTTTCCTTACACATTTTCCCACTGTTTCGTTATTAAGAACCTGCAGTAGGAGGAGTCTCGGCGTTTCCTGGTTCTTAAGAACACAAGACGAGACTGAAACGGGTTAAAAAACGTTGACGCGGTGCAGGACGTAACAAGTCTGACTGCTTCATCCGCTCATCATTTCAACACCTCAAATCTGTAACCATTAGAATGCGGCTGCCAAGACGAATCACAGCATCGCAGCGTCTGTCATCACACAGCAGGGAAGTGCGCACGCTGTGTTTTTATATCCTAGTGGGGACTGTGGATTCGATTAAACCGGGAAAACTTGCTAATGTTATATCTTCTTTTTTAAATAATAATAATAATAATAATAATAATAAAAAGAAAGTTAAATTGAACTTAGGAGTCAATTTTGGTTTGTGGATTAGCGCATTTAAGGATAGTTTAAATGTGTGTGTGTATACAGTGTGTGTGTGTGTGTGTGTGTGTGTGTGTGTGTGTGTGTGTGTGTGTGTAAGAGAGAGACATACTGTAAGGGAAGCATCTGTATGGGTGGGTGGGTGCGAGACATCAAAATCCTGTGTGTGTGTGTGACCATCACTCTGGTGTATTTTGGATTTCAGGTTTGTGTGTGTGTGTGTGTGTGTGTGTGTGTGGGAGAGTGTAGTTTTGCTCTCTCATGTTGGAATGACTGGTATGGTATCACGTGTGTGTCTTTAGTCCTGATGTTTTTAACCACTGATCCCATTCAGAAAAAACAAACCACTCAACATACACACACACACACACACACACACACACACACGAGCACCTTTTATCCATTTTCCCGGATTTCATCACTTTAGTGCTCAAGTGTGATGTAAAAGCATGTGTTTGTTTTTATCTCTTGTGTGTGTGTGTGTGTGTGTGTGTGTGTGTGTGTGTGTGTCAGGCTCCGGAGCAGGAAGTGGTCTATCTTTTCATCCCCACACAAGCAGTCGGAGCTCTGATAGGGAAGAAAGGACAGCACATCAAGGAACTGGCGCGGTTTGCCGGAGCTTCTATCAAAGTGAGATTCCTTTATCAGTCCGTCTGGCTGTTTGTCCGTCCTCAGTCAGTTACACAACGATTGACACCCTTTAAGCTTCACACAGTCGGTACATTTCACTGACAGAGAACCTCATTTTAGCTCAGAATTAGAAAAAAAAGAAGAAAAAAAAAGTAAGACCTGCCAACTCGTACCTTTTTTTCCAGAACACATTATCCTATTGGAAATAATGTAAATGCAGATAATAATCCACCCAAAATATTACCAATGAAAAACAATGAAAACATTCAGAAAAGACATATAAATAAAGTAAAAATATGAAATAAATGTAAATTAAATGTCACCTTAATTTATGACCTCTTGGCACCGGCTGCGTTAAAACCAAAACTGAAAGTTTTCCTCTTGACGCCTTGCTAAAATTCTTGGGACCAATGTTGCTATGTCTTCACTAAGTCTTGCACAAAATGCAAAACACACACACACACACACACACACACACACACACAAAGTGTAAACTGGCTTCGACTGGCATTCCACTGATGCAAAACAAGTTTTACAAGGATGTACATGCGACCCCCGCGGTCACTTGGCGAAAATGCTTCATACGTTTTAGAGGCGGGAATTTGCACGGTGGGGCGTCCGTATGCCGAGGTCACACTGTTACCCCAGTGTGAGTTACCACTCGTAAAAATAAACATTAGGAGTTACAGGAGAAAAAAACAAAACAGGAACATAGCAAAAGACAAGACAATCCACATATGGATTCCGATTCCTTGTTATACCTTTTTCTTAGAGAAGAAAGAAGGCGGCATGCATGCATATCATCTTCTTAATATATCCATACAGTTTACCGCATAGGTTCCAGTTTGTACACCAGGGTGATTTGTGAATGGATGAAATTAAAAACGTAGCGCTATTTCTTTGGAGTGGGCAGGTCTGAAAACATTTGCCAAAATTATTTGTACTCCAATTTAAAACAAATGTCATTCCTGTCATACTTACTGTAAATGAATTATACTCACAAATCAGCCAGAACATTAAAACCACCTCCCAGTGTGCAAAAGTGAATACTTACCAATATATACACTGATCAGCCATAACATTAGCACATTAACACCTATTACTACTTCTATACCAGTAACCTGGTGGCCGCATCATGTGTTGTGCCTTTTGCAGCCTTTTGCAAGGAAGAATGGGGATAAAATCCCAAGTGCACAAATTGAAAGACTTTTCGCCGGCTATAAAAAGCATTTGCACGCAGCGGAGGTGTTACTGAGTACTGATTATGTAGGGCGCCCAAACTTTTGCACAGCGCCACAATAATGTTTTTATTTATGTTTGCTGCAAATATTGTGCATTTTTTCCATTTCCAAGAGAGTCCATGTTAACATCTTTTCAATAAATAAAAAAAAATTCACCAAAATCTGTTATTTGTGCCTAAACTTTTGCATATCCATGGAAGCATAGCCAACTTTAGCCTGTCTGGTTCCGGTCCCACAGAAAGGTCAATGCAGCACAACTCGCCGAAAAAAAGTCAATACCGGTCACAATAGTGAGACACCAGAACACATGAAACAGCTTGAAAGAACGAGGCCAAAGTCGCCGACCCGACCTCCAAACTCCCCAGATCCCAGAACAATCCAGCACCTGGACAAACAATCCCGATTCACGTTGGCCTCAACCTGCGATTCACAGCACCCAAAGGATCCGCTGACAACGTTCTGCTACCAGACACAGCAGCAGAGGGCTTGTGATTCATCAGACCAGGCTTCCATCTTCTGTTGCTCCATGCTGAGGTTCTGACCCAGTCCTCCATCTATCACAACTTGGCTCTAGATCTTTACACTTGCCAATCTGTCCATCATGCTTTCACCATTTCAGCTTTTAAAAAATCGACTGTTGACTTGCTCGCCACTGTAATGAGACGATCAATGTTATTCACTTCACCTGTCAGAGGTTTTCATGTATAGCTTTCCTGAAAGGCTGTTTTTGTTATTGACCAAATATGAGGTTTGACATGTGGTTTCAAAAGGTTAAAAGTTAGCTGAAATGCATTGCACACCAAAAACAGCGATCTTATGATGAGATATGATATGATGAAGGTAGTTTGATGATGGCAAAACAACGGTTAAATATTTCAAGATTTGAGAATCGGATGCTCTCAAGACAACGAGGAAACTGTGTGATGGAAATCCGTATTTTTGTGCATGTGACTTTCTGATGTTCAGTGTTGTCTGATTACAGATCGCTCCATCAGACAGTCCTGATGCCCCAGAGAGGATGGTGATCATCACCGGCCCTCCTGAAGCCCAGTTTAAGGTCAGCTCCCCATTCACACTGCGTTCTCACTTCCACCTGTACATAACGTACCGTACACATGGAGTCCTTTCATTTCCTTCTCTAACAAACACCTGGTACGAGTCAAAGCCTCAGTTGTTAGATGATGTTGAAACTAACATCAAGTCTTCCTAACATCTCTCTCTCTCTCTCTCTCTCTCTCTCTCTCTCTCTCTCTCTCTCTCTCTCTCTCTTTCTTCTTCTCAGGCTCAGGGTCGGATTTTTCGCAAGCTGAAGGAGGAGAACTTTTTCACCCCTAAGGAGGAAGTCAAGCTGGAGACGCACATCAAAGTCCCTGCAGCCGCCGCCGGCCGAGTCATAGGCAAGGGCGGGAAAACGGTGTGTGCGCGCAGTAGAGCAGTGAACATTGTTAAAACCGAATCGTTCCGCACTTACTGTACCATCCAGCTTTCTGTCAGCTCTCCGAGACACATCACTCGGGCACATCTGTTCACACTGCTGCTCATGATCTGTCACTGTGCTGCCTCACACACTCCGAGGAAAACTATCCACCCTCTTCATCACACAGCGAGCTTCACCGTAGTCATCAGAAGAGGAAAAACATGCCATACTGTGAACCATATGCGGCATGAGCAACTTTTAAAAGAAAGAACCGACATCATTTTATCATATACTAGCGTTAGTACACGTCGTTGAGTTAAAAAAAAAAAAAAATACTCTAGTTAAGAGGTTAAAGCTGATGAGCTTTAATGTAATCAGTGATATTATTATTTCGTGCACGTCCAGGTCCTGGGTTTGATTTCAGCAATGGGTCTGTGTGCACGGAGTTTGCATGAGTTTGCAGGCTAATTGGCATTTCCAAATTGGCCGTACAGTGGAACCTCGGATTGCGAGTAACGTGGTTTACGAGTGTTCCGCAAAACCGAGCAAAGATTTTTAATACATTTTTAATCGGAAACCGAGCAAGTATTAGTTTACGAGCACCGAGTATCATGTATCGCGCATGCAACTCTTATTTTGACACCGAGCGTCACTCTCTCACCTCCCCCCACACGGCTTCGCAAACACACAGAAACTCTGCTCGTCTCACACACACACGCACAGACGCTTTTTCGCCTTTTCTCCCCCTCCCCGGCTTCACAAACACACAGAAACTCTGCTCTGTCGTGATTCTTTTCAAAAGTAAGGTGCTGGTTCATTTTTTTCATTTTTTTTTTTTACTTTACAGCAGTGATTCCCTTAGTATGTGCTCACGCCAGGTCAGAGAGATTTCTTTTTTCCCTGTTAAAACGGTTTTTCCGTTGTGTGTGTGTGTGTTTGTTGTGAAACTTAAAAAGCGAGGTGGGGAGAGGGAGGAGAAGTGTTACTGTGTAAAACGAGGCGAGGGAAGGGGCTAATTCCACACACACACACACACACACACACACACACACACACACACATGGCGCCTGCATGCACCAATGGAAACACTTATCTGTCGGGATTTATTTGTACTTTTATTTTTAAAGGTAAAGTACAGATTAATTTGTTTTATTTTCATTTTATAGATTGTATGAATTATTTTTATGTATTTATTTTTTGGGTCTGTGGAACGAATAATTTGAGTTTTCATTATTTCTTATGGAAAATGATGATTTGGTTTAAGAGTTTTTTGGAACACGAGCCCACTTCTGGAATGAATTATGCTGGTAATCCAAGGTTCCACTGTAGTGTGTGAATGTGCGTGTGAGCGTCCTACGCTCCTATGTAGTCCTACCACGGTCGTACAGATAGGAATAAAAACAATGGTCACCATATGGTCCGTAGTTGGACTACACAGGTTCTTAGATGCATGGCTAGATGGAAGCCCATGCACATGTACAGTACATACTATTAATGATCGTATTGTTTGTTTTCACTCACTCTCTGCTGTCGCTGTCGTTCGGTGCAGGTGAACGAACTGCAGAATCTCACCAGCGCCGAGGTCATCGTTCCACGGGACCAAACACCTGATGAGAACGATGAGGTCTTTGTCAAAATCATCGGCCATTTCTTTGCTAGTCAGGTAAGAGCATCGCTCTCTTAATAGTGGGAAACTGACGAACATGCACAGAGCTTCAATTTATTATTAAATATTATGAAATATTGGTTCAAGGCCTTTTGCATTATACACCCAGTTATTAGAGTCAAAGCAAAAAAGGTGCATAATGACAGCATAATTAAATAATTTATTGCCAGGATTATGCAATAAATATAAATATAATTTACGCAAAAGCCTTTTTCAGTTAGATTTATAAAATATTCGCTAGAATTTCATAACCCCTTTTGGAGATTTAAATGCGTTTATTGCTCACTTAATGTTTTTATTATTTAGACTGTTCAGAAATGTTAGACTGTTCTAACATTCTATTAGACTGTTCAGAAATGTGTAGCAGAAGGTTGAAATTGTGTTGAAATTCTCTTGTTGTTTTTGCAGACTGCACAGCGGAAGATCAGGGAAATCATCCAGCAAGTCAAACAGCAGCAACAGAAAAACCAGCAGGGGGCAGCAACACCATCGCAGCACACCAAGTGACCAGCAGGGGGCAGCCAGCAAGCAGCACAGCAGCGGCCTATGAATGTAGCTCTTCGGAGCGCAAACCAAATCGAGCAAAAAAAAAGGCGCAAGAGAACGTAAAACACAAAAAACAAAAACAAAAACAAGCGGGAGGGAACACACGAGAAGGACAAGAAACAAGATCGAAACCAAAGAACCTTTTTAAGACCTGAGCGAGCCTCAGTATGAGAGCAAAAACAAACCCTGCGCGCGCTCCGAATATCCGGGCGAGCGTGGCAGCGGGTGATGGTTGTTTCAAATTCTGTCCGTGTGGAGATGCTGTGTAACGGTACGCTGGGTTGGATCTGTCCTCTGAGAAGCACACGTTATTAGCGAAGCCTGCCTGTGATGACGATGATGATCTTACCAGCAAACTTCGTGCTTCTCTCCACACTGGAGGGGAAGCAGCAGCCGCAAACATATTCGGGCTGAGTGCGCGCACACTGTGTAAATGTAGCCTGACTAGCATTTAACAACGTGGACTGTTGAGCGAGTGACACATAACTACCTGAGGGGGTGCAGAGTAAAGACGAGTAGGTGTGTAACAGTGTTCACTGATTAGAAGACCATAATGTGCTTTCTATCGAGTCGTCTCTAGCCTTAGATAGTTAAAAAAAAAAAAAAGATTAATAAAAACAAACAACAAGGATACCTAGGGCAGATTTTCAAACTCATTTAGCATGCTGCACTAGCGGTTAGCATGTCCCCAATACACACTCTGAAATTTCCTTAGCGTAGATGCTAATGTTGCACTTTTAAAAATTTTTTTTTTTTTTAGCTTTCCTTAATCAGGCTGTTAATGTGAATAAGTAGCCAGGCGTTTTTTAAAGCTTAGCATAAGATTCTTTTAACATCATCCTGTAATTAGCCTCCGTGCTAACCCGCTACTCCCGGCTTGCTCTTTCCTTTTTAACCCTTGTGTTTCTTTCCCAATTTTTTTATTTCATATATTCCCCCCTTCAGATGAAAGTCTTCTGACCGCTCCGGGCGTACAAATCATGAGGGAGGAGAAAAAAAAAGAATAAAACTAAAAAGAGTTTATACGATTATGATTGTAAAATCTCCAGTCAGCCTGATTTTATGGCGAATGTTGTTGTGGGAAAGCCGAACGGCAGCCTCACTCATCCTAAACACACCTTCTGTACTAGATTCAACAAAAAGCACTTAAATTATTTTTAGCATGAAAAAAAAAAGATGAACAGCAAAAGTCTGGTGAAGCGCAAGTGCAATAAGTAGAGGCTGCCTCAAGCTGTGTTCAGGATTCTTAATCACGTCCTGAGCAGGCGGCCTGACAACTAGTGAATGTATACAGTGTTTCTACCTGCCGTCTGCAGCACACTGCGTCCTGTCTGTCTGTCTGTCTTTCCCTCCTTGTCTATCGGTCTGACTTTATTTGTCTTTCTCGCTGTCTGTCTAGTTGTCCGTCTCCCCCTCCTCTCTCTCTCTCTCTCTCTCTCTCTCTCTCTCTCTCATCTTTTTTCTTTTTGCCTCTTTTAATTTTTTTCTTTTATTTTCTTTTTGTTCAATATGCCTTGGTTTTATTTATTTTTTTATCTAACGAGTATAATTTCCCCTTTATTTTAATGCCATAATTTTTTTTCCTTTCGTCCTAATTTTAGTCTTCCTATCATTTTCATTTATTCATTTTCTGTCTTTTTTCTTGTTTTCTTTGTCTTTTTGTTCATTTGGTCATCTTTGACCCCCTTCTTTCTCTTTTTACTTCATTCAAATTTTGCTTCTGTTTACTTTTTATCATTCTTTGATTTTTTAATACATTTTTTTTTAGTTTTTCTTTTCTTGATGTTTTTTATTTCATTTATTTCCCCTCCACTCTTTCTTTCGTTCTCTCTTTCTCTTAATATTCTTTCCATTTCATCTTTTAAAAATTTCGCTCTTTGCTTTTCTTCACATTTCGTCTGTATCCTTCCTTCCTTCTTTCCTTCCTTTGTGTCCTGTATTCGTGGCCTGTGGATTGTCTTTAGATCACTTCTGCCATTGCCTGGCTTGTAAGAAGGTTTCTGCTCGTTCTTGTGTGTCCTAAACTTAAAGAAAGAAGAAAACCTGAGGATCTGTTTCATTATCGAAATCCTCCAGTCACACAAGGTGAATATGGGAGATGTTTATGGCCTGTTTCTTTGTTGTTGTTGTTGTTTTTTTTTAAAAAGATATTTTATGTGAAAAATGCTGCCCTTTAAAATGATTAATGCTGATGCTTTTACAAGACATCAGAAATGCTGACTTTTAATTTTTTTTTTAAATGACATTGAGAGAGATGACCACCTTGTTGTCTGAAGTTTCCAGCGCAGTGATAAACAGAAGGTGCTGTATGAGCGGTTAGCGTGATTATTTCACTACACTGGATGAGGTGCTGATCAACCTGTTACACAAAGCATAGCAGTTTATTTATGGATAAGTGAAAAAAAAAGAAAAAAAAGAGACGCATTGCTAATACGATTGTCTACGCAGGTCGAAAAGCTAACCTTCACGTAAACCAGTACGAGAAATAACCTTCTACCTCAAGAACAAGGTACCTCAGTCCAATTTCTTTCTACATATTTTGTATAAGTAAAGCTCAAGAGCGATTTTTTTAATTTTCTAGATAAAAAGAAGAGCGATTTACAAACCTTAAAAGAGAATTAGAAAAAATGGTGTATACCACCATCACCACCACAGTTTTTTTATTTTGTTTTTTTGTTTTTTTTTTCCCCTTTGGGAAAGGGGCGTGTCTGCCTCGTATCAGAAGCTGTACATTGCTGGACCTTAAAGAGTTCCTTGTTGAGGCTGATTAACTAACGCTAGCACAACTGACTACCTGGAGAGACAAGATTAACATTGCATTAGGTTAGATTTTATTTTCCCCAAAAGTATTTTCGTTTAACTTGCAGATTTTTTATTCAAATAAGGAAGAAAGTCAGACGCCAGATATGCGACACGCTGTACGTGTCAGTAGTAAGGAACAATATGTAGCCGAAAAAATTCAGACTGCTTATTAGGTACAGCGTTTTTTTTTTCTTTCTTTTTTCCTTGCAGTGTAATTCAGTAGCGAACTTATGCCACTCTGAAAGGGTGCAGTGTATCATTAACACGTCTGTCCTGAATAGTCGCTAACACCAATCTGTGTGGTTTGTAGGATTTCTGATTTATTTTAGTTTGATGCTGTTACATGCTGTTTGATTTCCATCTCTAGTGATCACTATCTAACCCGGTTGTCGGTTTATTTACAGTTTTGTTGTTTTTTTTCTCTTTCTTTTTAAAAATGTTTTATTTTTTTTTACATACTTTAGCGGAAGTGGACCGCACTGCAGCTGGTCCTAAATCTCGTGTCCTTGTGCTTCTGGTGTTGTTGGTGTTTTTTTTCCCCACGTTTATTCTGTGTCAGGTTATTCGTACCTGTACTGTGAACGGTTTGGCCTTTAGACATGTCAGACCTGTGAAAGCACTGGATTCTTAACAGTGCTTCTTAACATTAATGCATTTTTAGAGCACATATTAAGCTTCTACTAACGTTTCCATTTTACAGTAGGTTTTTCTTTTTTCTTTTGCTTCGTGAGCTAAACCACACAGGCCACCAGCTTGGACATGAGCAATAAAGAGACACTTTAAAACAACGCCATATCCGTCTGTGTCATTCTTTCACTTTAGTAGCCGTATCACCCGAGACGGAGTGCTGCTGTGCTGAAGATATCACACGGCCGTGCTGATATTCAGCACAACAGCACCACCTCGAGTGCCATATTGATTTTATACAACAGTTCCACAAACACCGTTTATTATCAATAATAAACCGATCACGTTCAGCTTGTTTATTTTAAATGACGTCGGCAGTAAAAGGGTTTATTTATTCCGCTTTGGAATTTCTGCTAACTTCTGGAGTCGAATACCGAATAGTGTTAAATGGAAATGCTACAGTATATAGGATGTACAATCTCTTGTTCCATTCACCGCGTAGTGCCCTTGATCAGGGTTTAGAGAGGGATTTGGGATTCCTCCTTGTGTTAGAAGCTAATTAGCTTTGTAGCGCACGCAATTCACAATGATTTACTAAGGAGATACGGTGTTTAAGATGACAACCTTGTCACGTGTGTTTTCTTGCTGAAAGTGTCTCTGTGACCGGTTTTGAATGTGCGTTTTGGCAGGAAGCTGCTCTCCACTTTTTCCCCACCATACAGATCGAAAACCGTACAGATCTGGCGATCAACAGTTAGTGTCATTAATACAGTAGGTAGTAAAACCCCAGTGATGTGGAGTGATGCATATTGCTAAAGATCCCAGTGCTGTTATGCTCTGTTATCAGCACTTGTGGATGAATCTCGTCCAGCCAGATTAATCGGTCATATATTTGTAGAAAATAAAACTTTGATTATGACTATAGTCCAAGCTGCTTTAAAATTCAAAAATTAAAGTCTGATCTTTTGGCATTTTTGTTTTGTTAAAATGATAGCGGTCAATTTTGTGTTAACGGCATTTTTTGCAACAATCCTTTTTATCCTATCGAATTTAAGACAGTCGGGACTTGCATGACCGACGATCCACATAAGAAACAGAATGAAAAACATTTAATTGTTGATGGTGAATGAGAGCTTTATGTACGTTTTATAGAAGGAATCTGCAAGTTCAGCACTTTTTAGAAGAGTCTAGAACTGGTCATTTCCACCACAGGAAGTTTTTCAAGATTTAAGTCAATTCCTGAAACCTAATTCGTCTGGGCCCGAGTCCTTCAGCTTTACTCAATAATGAATTTGGTTTATAACTTCAAGTTAAAAGATCATCCTAGGGAATGAATGTTTCCAACTGTTGTAATATAAGGCCTAACAGGAGCTAATTTGTTTTTCCAGTCGTTCCACAGCATTTAAATTCTGAACAGATATAAAGTCTGATTTTCTTCTCTATTACTGTATATTATTTAAAAAAATGCCATGGTAAGCGTATTACTAAAGAGGGATTCGTTTAGAAAAACATTCAACATCCGGCTAAATTACACTCCTCCATCAGTTATCAATTTCCTCTAACAGTGTGTGTCTTGTGTTTTATTTCTTAGGTTACATATTATTTTTGTTGTGTGTGAGATAAATAGACAAGGCCAAAAAATGTGACTGGGCAGCACACTGGAGTGTTCCCCCCTGATATCTATCTATCTATCTATCTATCTATCTATCTATCTATCTATCGATCTATCTTTCTTTCTTTTTCAATACTGCATCATTTCGTCTTGGGAATGACAGATACAAGTCCTGCACAGCGGCCAGAGGGATTTTGAGCCATTCCTCTTGCAGAATAGTGTCCAGGTCACGACATGATGCTGGTTGAGGAAAGCGTTTCCTGACTCGCTCCTCCAAAACACCGCAAAGTGGCTCAATAATATTTAGATCTGGTGACTGTGCAGGCCGTGGGAGATGTTCAACTTCACTTTCATGTTCATCAAACCACTCTGTCACCAGTCTCACTGTGTGTATTGGTGCATTATCATCCTGATACACAGCACCACCTTCAGGATACAATGTTTGAACCATTGGGTGCACATGATCCTCCAGAATGGTTCGGTAGTCCTTGGCAGTGACACGCCCATTCAGCACAAGTATTGGGACTAGGGAATGGCATGATATTGTAGCCCAAACCATCACTGATCCACCCCCATGCTTCACTCTGGGCATGCAACAGTCTGGGTGATGCGCTTCTTTGGGGCTTCTCCACACCGTAACTCTCCCAGATGTGAGAGAAACAGTGAAGGTGGACTCATCAGAGAACAATACATGTTTCACATTGTCCACAGCCCACATTGTCACACTGGCCACAAGTGACCAAAGGTTTGGCTATAGCGGCCCGGCCATGTACATTGACCCTGTGGAGCTCCTGATGAACAGTTTTGGTGGAACATTTAATTATGAACTGAGTTGGGCAGCTGTGGTTTTATGTTTTTTGGATACAATCCGGGTTAGAACTCGGACATCCCTTTCAGACAGCTTCCTCTTGCGTCCACAGTTACACCTGTTGGATGTGGTTCATCCTCTTTGCTGATATTATCCTGCTGGATACCATGGCTCTTGATACATCACAAAGACATGAAACCTCCAACACTAAAGTGGCCAGTGTTTCATTGTCCAACCCCTGTGTGTGTGTATATATATATATATATATATATAAAATGACGTTCACTACCTGAGACAAATAAGTGTTTCTTTAATGCCCTTATAGTAAATTCAAATGTTGTCACAAATATCACATTAGAGACGAGTCCTTATTGTCTAAAAGTGTATATTCTTTTGTTTAATAAAAACAAAACACATTTAAAGCATTATACAGTATCAATGATATACATTTTTGGTAAATGCTTTCTCCTGTAAGATTATTCAGTGAGTTCTAGCTCTAGCTCGGTTCTAGCTTCATTTCCAAATATCAAATAAGACATTGAAATTCTTCTTTAAGACAAAGTGAGTCAGGTAAACGAGAAAACATGAAATTCGACACCAACAACAAATACAGTACATCATGCTGAAATAAATAATAAATACATAAACATACATGCATATTCTGTCAAACTGAGGCTGAGATCAAGGAAAAACAAGCACATTACAAATGCAATAACTTCTAATAATCGTAGTGTAGAATTTGAGCTTTTCCATTGGATCGGACTACACGGGTCAGCATTCACTCCCCATGTGCATAGGTGAGCGTGACCACCTGCAGTTTTGGAGTTGCTCTGACCCAGTCTTCTAGACATAAAAATTGACATTTTTGTAAATGTAGCATTTTTAGCATTTGGCAGATGCCCTTATCCAAAACTACTTGCATTTTTATCTCATTATACATCTTGTTCAATGTTGAGTTGATATAATACAAAATCTGTTCATTTGTGGAAGTATTTTATGTGTTACATTGAATTCATGCAGTCTTCTAATCATCCATTGATGTCACAGTTGAGTAGATAGATAGATAGAAGTTAAGATTTAAGGGCATTGCTCAAGGGCCCAACAGGGACAACTTGGTGGTTGTGGGATTTGAACCTGGGACCTTCAGAACCATAATCTAATCTAACCACCGAGCTACCCCTGACCAATTTGTCCTTGATAATTGGTCAAAATGTTATGGCTGATCAGTGTATGTTTTAGATTCTGTCTATTCATGGAATAAGTACACAAAGGTTTATATAAGGTAAAGGCACTTTATAAGTATCATCAGTGGGATTTGAACTTACAATCTTCCAGTCATTTCAGTCATGTGTATCTAATGCTCACGGTATGAAACTAATCATGACCAATTAATAAACTTATCTTGACTTAGTATCTCTTTACATAAATTTTACATAAAGACCAAAAGGCGATCATGTTTTTAAAGCTTAATTAATCAGTTTTTTAAAATAAATATATTCTCCAATATTTTACAAATTACAACAATAAATACAGTTCTATCAAAGGTATAAAAAAAGGTATACATTTCCACTGTAATGTAGTCCATCCAGCCCTCAGAAACCTCATGCGGCTGCAACTGCTAATTGTGTAGATGCCATTTTTATTCCAGCGAAGGCAAAGGCACATCAAACAGGTGTGTAACATACAGTAGAGTACACACCTTACTGCATATAAACACAAAAACTCCAAGACAGATTCTAAAGCAATTTATATTGCTACAAAGTGTCTGCATGCCTGTTTAAGACTTTTTAAATCTCCTGTTTGGCACAGAAGGTACTTGAAGTTATATTAAATACAGTTTCTGCTAAAAACTACGTTTACTACGTTCTTTGTCGTGCTGGATCGCGGCGCTGCATAGTTTAATGATTTCCCTGGTCTACACTTTTAAGTGTCAGGATTATCATGGGAAAAAGACATGTGTCCATACAATATGACATGTCTGTATTTTCCAACTTTTTTAAGTTCATATAAATCAAGTTGAATATATTCTTATGATAACTGGGTTAACTCTCAGTTCGGATAATTTGTTTGGATCAGCAAAAAAGGGAGATATAATGGTGCTTTCATTACTTACAGCACTTAAAGAACATTGAAAGCAAGGAGCCTTTTGCCCATGGTTTTAATAAAAATAAATAAATAAATAAGATGTCTAATGTCTAAGTAAAATAAAATATGTATTATACATATACAATTGATCTGGAGTATAAGTACTGGTACTGATATTATTTGGGCTAATATTTATTTATTTAATGTAATTTATTTAGTTTGAAGAAAACTGGGAGAGGTTCAAGCCATGTCTATGCGGGATGTTTTAAGTGCAATCTGGCAACACTGACAAAGACATAGCATAGATTGTTAGAGGGGAAAGTTTGAGTGAATTAAAATATAAATTGTGCACATACAAAAAAGTGTTTTTCCACTTAGGAATGAGGCCCAAATATAAATTTCAATATTCTCAGTAGGATGGTTAAATTTAACTCGAAATGAATCCGCAGTTTATGTGCCGAACCATGTGGAGTGATAGAGTAGGTCCGGACCAAGATTCAACAGTATGTTACAGGAATAATGATAACTACAAACAATAAGCTGGGTTTTTAGACAGTATACACTGTATGTGGTCTTTTAAGTACTGTACGACTGTGTGTGGACCATAGTTATCATTTATATACAGTAAGTGTAGGAGTGTAGCTTTTCCAACAGCCTCAGAAATCTGCTATAGAGTTTCTATTGCTAAACATTTACATGAAAAAAAAAACACAGGATTTGAACATCATGAACAAAGTGCTTCTGGGTATCACCTCCTCTTCGGTGCCGTGCTCCGGCACATCCCTGATCTGATGCAGGTCATCTGGTTTTGAGATGGTTGATCTCTTCGCGCTGTTTGCTCCGGCCATTGGACTGCATGCCGTCCAGTTTGAGGTGCGATTGACTGTAGCGGCGGATGGCGGCGCCCGGCAGCAGAGCTACGCACGCTATGAGCAGCAGCTGCAGCAGCGTTCCCCAAGAGAAGATATCGTCCAGCGATGTGATCTCAGACAAGATGGCTCCCGTCCTTACACAGATGAAGTTGTAAGGGATCAGACCTGGAGAAAGATTCAGCGGTATGTTAACAGGATTATGAAATGGAAGCCCTTAGGACGCAAGTTGTATCAAAAATCAGAATAGTGTAGCACTGGAGGTAGTGTACCATGGCATCCATAACACTGCTGAAAACTCTTATGTTTTTCTAATTTAATACAAGGCAAGTCAGTCTGGACCCCACTCACACCTCAAATCAGGAGTGGAATAATATGTGAGTTGCTCTGGTTTAAGCATTTTCTGATTGCAGTCAAACACTGACTTTTTTCCCATTAGGTTTAAATGTATTTTTATCTCAGTTACAAACTTACCGACTTCTTATGACCTTGAATAGAAATCAGATTCAGACCTTTTGAATATTGAGGTTGAGAACCCGTGATCTAGAGTGAAGATCCCAGGAAATCCGCCAAATATTCAGAAATACCCGGACATCTGGCATAAACAAGTGTTTTGATGTTTGATGTGAACCTGTGAGTGCTGCCAGACGAGTGGCATTTTTTAAAATGTGAATGTGATGTACCTTGATTGTATAATCACATGCATAAAGATAAGAAAATTCTATTTAAAAGGTCATTGTTACTGTGTATCACATTATAACCACAAATTTTACGCTTTACCAGTATTTTGATGCTAATAGCAAATGCTGAGATAATATATGTAATAGACGTGCTTGTACATGGCTGGTCACGCTCACTCACCAATAAGGGCAGAGAAGAAGAACATGGGGATGGGGATGTTGAGGATGGGGGAGGTTACATTCAAGAACCAGTTGGGTGTCATGGGAAAGAAGCGCAGGAAGAGCAGGAAGAAGAACAGACTGCTCCTGTTTTCCTCAACCTGATACATTTATATACAGACAGAAAGAGCCAGAGAAAGAAAAGCTTGAAAATCTACGTAGCATTCGCCTTCTGTTTGGCCTCAGTGTGAAGGCGGTAAACCATTTGAAAGCCTTTCAGTGCAATAAAAGCACATGCTGATTAGCAGGGCTCAGGCTAGTTTATGCTAATGGAAATCCTGTTATGTTCTACTGTAATCTCTACAATTGACTTCATTACAGCAGATCTGTGAGGAAAGAGCGCCACCTAGTGAACACAAAAAAATGACATTCGTTTAAGTGCTGTATACTGTTACACACATCCAGTCGCATGTAGGAGGGATTCAGCTTAGCCAAGCCGTCCGTCTAGGAGCTTACTAGGGACCGCGGAAGCCAATGGTGACCGTTGTATTTATGTATTAACAAGTGATTCACATGGTATTCACGGCAAGAACATGCAAACACCATGCACACACACACACACACACCGAGACGGGAATCGAAACCAGGAGGCGCAAGGCCACAGCGCTAACCCCTACGCCACTAAGCTTTTAATGCCTCGCTTTATCCGACACTTCAATCCTTTGGTGAGCTACAGTAATACAATATATCAAATGTGTCCGTTTTAAAATAAGCTGTATATGAACAGAAAAAAATTATGAATTATATGGTTTAGATTTCGTGCTAGCATTAGGGTTTTGAAAGGAAAGGACTGAAAAAATGGATCAGAATAAAAATATAGAGACTAGAGAAGGGAAAGAAGTTACATAAAGAATTATTATTTCTTCACACTTTGCTTCCCAAAAGCCAGACGTGTTTGTATTTATAATGTAGTCTTGCGGAAGAGTTCGCCAGCCTTCCTGAACTACTTTTCCCAGTCGTTTTTCAGTCCAGTCCCTGTACCTGAGCAGTTTCAGGGGAATGTTTTTTGTTTGTTACGCCACACAGTGACCTATGGATCATGCAAGCATCTAACTTAAGCATGAACCAGTGAGAATCAGGTGCAGATGATGACAGACGTTCATGCCGGTGATTAGTATACTGGTGATGTTGAATGCAGAGTGGATGGAACAGACGAGAGGGGAAACGAGGTCGCTGCCGGGGTTGTTACAGAATGTTGCAGCTTGAGGCACTTTGCAGAATGTCACAGTAAAATGAATAAATTCTTTCATTTAATCTACATCATTTACTCACTCACGCATTCACTCACTCATCATCTATACCGCTTAATCCTGTATTCAGGGTCACGGGGGGCCTGGAGCCTATCCCAGGAGACTTAGGGCACAAAAGATATCTTAACTATGTACATTATATTCAAATTCTCAAATGTTTATAATAATATTCAGAGCTGCCTTACAGAAGCTATTAGGTTTTTCATTCCTGACCATTTTTGAGGTATTGAGGTTTGGATAAAAACCAATTTAAATCAAGTTTCCAGTTATAAATTCTTAAAACTCTAAGAGGTCGACAGTGAATATACGTAATAAACTTGATAATGGTGGATTGTGATTTTCAACAATGTAATAAAACCCACAAACCCCACACGGAGCACCACCGCACTAGTGACACTCCCTCACTGGGTGTGATCAGTCTCACCTTCCTCTGCAGCACGGCCACTTTCTCAGGGAAGAGCCGGATGACGTGGCGTTTGCCGAACGTCCGGGACAACAGGTAGCAGTTGGTGGAGCCCACTGTGGTGAGAGTGCAGGCAATGAGCAGCCCGTGCCACGCACCGAACAGCGCCCCCGCCAGCATGTTCTGGAATCAAAATAACGGACATCAAGTTTAGCTTCGCATATTTCATTTCATCTGGAATTTCAATATTTATCTAATGATATTAAGCATCCGTGAATATAATCCTCGTCTCATTTCACATTCCCGGCTAGAAAGTTTACACACCGTTTCTCTTTATTAGCACACGATAGCTGTGGACTTGATTGATGTCGTCGATCAACAAATTATTCATTGTGATTTGGCTGATGATAAATCATACATAAAATGGCTGTTCTACTCACCAGGAAGGAGGAACCAGGAATGGCAAAGGACTGCTTGTAGAGGTAGGCACTACAGAACAGCACGAACACATAACCCGTGTGCTGCCGCTTATAAAACTTGAGCAGCTCGGCCAGATCTCGCAGCTCGTCCAGGTCTGATGGGAAACGCAACCTGATGGGAAACCGTATACAGAAAGACAGAGAGATATCATGGACATGCGGGCTAAGCTTCAAATACTGAGCAGCACCAGTTTGCAAACTTTGGCCAAATTTTAGGGACAAATTGATTTCTTGGTAGTTTGACTGTAAATATCTTGATTTTGAACCAAACAGATGGACTAGGGTTAGGGTTAGGGTTTCATGCTCTGGATTTTCTGGTTTAAATTCTGTTTTTGAGGGTTACCCCCTTATCATCAAGGCCCACTTGCCAGAAGTTCAGAGGAACAATTGAATTAAACAAGCTTTTGTTTAACCCTAATCCATATTCTAACCCTAACTCTGGTCATAACTCCTAGCCTTAATAAATATTTTATAGCACCTCATTATAACCCCTAACCCTAACAAATATTCTAACAATAACTCTATCCATAATCCCCCAACCTCAACGAATATTTGTACCATAACCCATAAACTTTGTAAAAAAAAAAAAAAAGAAAGAAAGAAAAATATTCTTATTCTACACTTACATTTTTATGTCTAGATCTTAATTAAAAAGGCCTTTATATATACCGTATGTCAAATATAATATATTCTTATTTTACATTGTTAAATGTTTATTTCTGGATTTTAATTAAAAAGGCTTTATACATATAAAAAAAAAAAAACTATTCTAACCCTAACTGTAATCCTAACTCCTAGCCTTAACAAATATTCTAACCCTAATTCTAACCCCTAACCCATGTTACCCTAGTGGGTCCAATGGGTCAAACCCTTTTTTAGTTTTAGTTCATTAGCTTCATCTGTATCGACATTTTCTGCTTTTGTCTTGATCATAAAAGTTGAAACCCTTTGTAGTAAAACTTTATACACTCACTGGTCAAACATTGGTTTGTTCTTTATCTTTAACTTCCTGGTTTCACTAAATCTGGCTAAATGCAGTGAGTCCCTCAAAGGTTGATATGTTTTGAGATGCTTTTCTACTAATCGTGATTGTAAAGGGTGGCTGTGTCAGTAATCTAGCCGTTCTCCTGTCACCTGTCTATCAACAGGCCATTTCTAACCACAAAACTGCTGCACACTGGATGTTGCACAACTCCTCTATTCAAACACCACACTTCTGGGTGTAAAATTCCCAGCAGATGAGCAGTTTGTGCTGCATGACCGTATGCGCTGCACTGGTGCCACATGATTGGGAGACCGAATAACGGCATGACTAAACATGCACCTGTGTTTTGAGACGTTCTGTACTGGTACACAGCGCGACCTAGATGTCAAAGATGTCAAAGTCTGTCACATGACACTTAAACCCTTAGACCTTTTATAGTACATAAATCACTCGGCACTGAAGCATGGAGAGAGGATGTACACTAAAATAAGATTTGTGGCTTAAGAAAAGCAAACGAAAACACACACGCCTGTGATTACCGGACATCTGGACATGTACTGTATGTAGGAAACAGCAACGTCTGAGCAATATGTGAAGTCAGCATTGGGAGGGAGGGAGGAACAGAGATGAAACATGACACAACTGTGAGACTGAAATAGCATCAGTGCCCTCTCTGCTGTGTGAGACTGGCATTAGCATACACCTTCTGAAACTCAAGACTCAAGGCAAGTGCGTGTTTCCACGCGATGCCCACAATGCACTGGGCCTCCTCACCGCTCTCTAATTGGCTAATAAACAACGTAACCCGAGCACTCTTGATGTTATGCCAAAATATGGCGAAAGCACTGGATTTAATTTCGCTTATGCCGTATGCAGGGTGACTAACGTGTAACGTAATAACTGGCACATGTGGAGTGACTGGGACTGAAACATGAGACCCTTTTCAATTTCAATTGCACAGTACTATACAGATTAATTCTTTTTTTCACGTTCACGCACAGAATGTAACGGGAAATTCCATGAACAAGAGATAAGGATGGAATTTGCCAATGAAATAAAAAGGCCAGGATGTTCACTTAAACATTCTTAAACATTTCCTCCTAAATAAATTGACTAATAAAGATTGGTTTTTCAGCAGCTACCCTATGAAAAGTGCTGAGAGCCTCCAGGACCTGTGTACTGTACATGCAGGTTATACTAATCCGTTACACATGAAATCCTGCAAGCCACGGGACTAAAGATTTTATTTTATACACCATTCAAATATTAGCCAAATATTGGACAATATTGGAGGTTTTTATTCCTGGGGGTTCCACTAACAGAATACATCACGTCCAATTCACCATTGTTTATAGACTTGATTGTTTTTAACTGATTAAGACTTCAATTAAAGCTTTTTGTTTAAAGTGACCAGTCAAAACTCTATAATGAGGACAGACTGGGTTGAAATGGGTTATGATTGCCGATGACTGTGCTCTGAAAGTAGAACGTTTTCTCAATACTCCGGAGCCATGATCATACAGTCTGCTTCACGTCTGCATCCCTGGCCTCCCAGGAACTCCTTTAATGGGCCAAACATGTGAAAATGGCTTGGATCGAGGTAAGGACTGTACAAGGGATGTGGCAATAACTCCCAGCTGAGTTCCAGTAATGAGCAAGTGGTGTTGGTGAATGATCGTGTGTACAGTTCCCACATAAAGACCAGGCGTTCCACCTGCTAATAGTTCACGGGAATGTCATTCACGGCCCATTCTTTAAAACGGTTCCACTTTTTAAATGTTTTACTGTGGCTAAGAGTCTCATCAGCATACTGTGCTTGAAGTCTTCAATCGATTCGCGAGAAATTTCATCACAAATCCCGGTTTGACTTGGACTCCCTTCGTATTAGCGGATTGTCTTTGAAAACGTGGCTAGGCATTTGTAAAGCTAGATAAGCATCAACTCTTTCACCCCCCAACGCCAGTAAAGGGAAGTTCTTGACTGCTACACAAATGAACCAGACTAATAATCTAGAACTCTATAAGTTAGCCAGACAAGTCCTATTTAAAATGACCTCTATTTACACCCTATATTTTAGTCTAATTAAGGTGTCCTGTGAAGGACATTTCCAGAAGGGCCGGTGACACACCACTGTCCCAGACGGCCTAAGTTCACGACCCTGTAAATACTTCTTCTTTCGAAAGATAATCTTGGCTTTCTTGTAATTAATAAATTAAACAACGTATGTCATCATACTTGTGAATAAAAAGACGCATCATTCTGACATGTGGACCAGGGATTTTTTTTAAGTCATCCTCTGGCGAGCTGAGGGACAGCTGACGGGTGTGTTTTGGGACGTCTAGTCTTTCCGCTAGCCAGAGGGGAAACTGAGGAGCTCTGCTCTTACAGAGGGGAATTTCGAGTGGGTTGTATTACCCTAAGACACACGTGACCTCTACACTGACCTGTAGAGACCCTGAGAGTCAAATATACAATCAGTGTCATCGAGGATAAAGTATTGATGATCAATACCTACCTGATAGATCTGTCTGTCTGTCTATTAATCAATCTATATATCTATATATTAATCTATTTATCTTCCTAGCTAGTTAATTTGTTGATCTTAAGTGTTTGTAAATGGGTGCACTCAACTAAGTGTCATTGCTACCGCTGCCAGATCTCCATAGAGGTTTCCACAGATGTGACCTCATACCCCACTCATGCACTTACTTTCCCTCACCTGATGCTTAACCTTTATTTGCCATCCAGCAGAGCCCAACCCAGTGTGGTCATTAATGGAACTGCACATTAATTTGCACATTGTCCTCTTCAGGCTCTCAGTGGATCCCAGAACACTGGTTGTGAGGCAGGAATGGTAGCAGCGTAGTCTTAAAGATGGTGGTGGTGTAGCGGTTAGCACTGTGGCTTTGCACCTTCAGGGTTGCGGTTCAATTTTCACCTTGGGACTGTGTGGATGGAGGTTGCATGTTCTCCCCATGCTTGGTGGGTTTCCTCCGGGAACTCCCACAGTCCAAAGACGTGCAGGTTAGGCTAATTGGCGCTGCCAAATTCTCTGCCACAGAAATGACGTATACTGTACTGTATATCTCCAGGGTGAGGGGTATCACATGAACGAACCAAATAACAAAGAAATAACAAATAATTAGGGGTGCCGTAAAGGAGTAAGGGGTAAAGATGATTCCAAGTTAAACAATGCCCTTTACCCTCAACTGCTCAGACGTATAGTAAAAAATAAACAAAAAGTGCTGCTCTGGATAAGGGCATCTGCCAAGTGGGGGCATGGTCAGGATTGGGGCCTAGTATATTAGACTTTCAAGGGGCCCAGAATCTGTAACACTAAGCCTAACATTGACCTTGAACATGCACACATTTATCAACCCCAGCATGACCCTGCTGCCATCAGATCTTCACAAACATGCTCCAGCTTTACTCATACAATCTATAATTTGATATTTGAAATAAATAATTATTTATGTAGCATAATGTGATTGTATGAGCCTTATATTTCTAGGTGTAGCATTCCAAAGTGTGAACTTAGAATCAAGTCTTTGCATCAAATTATATAGCAAACTGTTTATTTTTTGTTGTTGTTATTTTGGTTTATGTGCCATCCGGCACATTGGGCAATGGGTATTCCTTACCCAAGGGGCATATCTGGCGTTTCTGTGTCAGTTAGTTAAGGGGTCGGGTTGCCAGCTTGATGTTTGATTGTTATTCACACACTACGGGCAAATAGCCTAACTTGCATGTCTTTGGGCTAAAGTGGGTATATGTGTGGCAGTGTCTGTGGCATCAGAAACAATGGATATATCTCCAGGGTGGATATCTCCATCATTTTTGTGGCAGTTATTTAATGGACCGGGTTGCCAGCTTGATGCCCGACTGTCATTCACATACTATGGGCAAATTGGGAATACAAATTAGCCTAACCTGCATGTCTTTAGGCTAAGAGTGTGTATATCCGGTATCCAGGGTGACTATATCCAGTACTAACTGGTACCCAGGGTGTGTATATCCAATACTAACTCGTACCGTATATCCAGTTCCAACTGGTACCCAGGGTGTGTATATCCGGTACCCAGGGTGAATATATCTGAATATGTCGTTTCTTTGGCAGTTACTTAAGGGCCCGTGTTGCCAGCCTGTACAACCGAGGTGGGAATCGAACCCTGACCCTGGAGGTACAAGGCCACAGTGCTAACCAGAAAAGACAATTCCTATACGAGAATACATTATGGACTATTGTACATTATAGATGACTATGATTATAGACTAAGTACAGACTTACAGTCGACTTTATAATCATCTGTCTCCATGGAAGACGCGCATGCGCACAAGTAGTAATTTGCGAAATTTACAATTAGTAAATTGTTTTGAACAAAAGAATTAATTGACGTTAATGAGTTATTCTTATATTTATTTTTGTGTGTGTGTGTGTGTGTGTGTGGCGGACCGGCTCACCGGAGCTCCTCTTCATGCGCGTCGC